>OY288250.1:4800000-6054706 GCA_958450325.1 Agrostemma githago | reverse complement strand
AAGAAATCTCACCGGTGAAATTTCACCCGGTGGGATTAGTTCGTCAAGCCGCATGGTGAAGTTTCATCCCATGAAGATGCAAAGGGTGAAGGTCTAGCTTAAAGAAGAGGAATTGGATTATGGGTCTTAAGTTTGTGTGACCAATTAAGAGACACTATATATACTTACCCTAGGGTTTTGTGCCACTCTTGAGCCTTGAGCGTGCCTTGAGTGAGCCTCTTAGAGTACATTAGTGTAGAGGATTTCTAGTAGTAGTAGTAGTATTGTAGTAAAACTCCTTAGTAAAAATCTCCATAAACAATTAGTAGATCTACTTAGTATTAGTATTAGTATAATTCTACTCAACAATCCTTAATCAAGCTTCCATCTTTATTGAAGATTTTGGTTTTATATTGAAGATTTAAGGGTTTTGCAAGGGTTTATGTGACAAGATCCTTGTATTATTTCTTGAAGATTCAATCTTTTATGTTAATCTTCATCTTCCTCCTTAGTCTTCTCCATAATTGGTAGTTTATTTCCTCTCCCTTTCTCCATTAGTTAGTTTATGTTTTTCTCTCTCTTTTGTTAGTTTCTCTTTAGTTTGTGTGTTAATTTATTATCTCCTTAGTGTAATTGTTAGTATAGTTATTATGCATGGTTTAGTTATTTTCTCCTTAGTTAATGTTTTGCCGTTACCCATCATGACTAGTGAATAGATTTTCTTGTTGGGGAATTTAGGGATGAAGATTTGGATGATTTGATTCAAGGGATGTTGGTGGGTTGTTTACTTGTTGATTTATCAAGTTTAAGGTTTATGTGTCTTTGTTGACCTAGAATGCAGCTAGATTGACTTTGACTCGTTTCTATCAATATGGGAAAACTCAAGGTACCTTGACTTGAGACTTACCCTTTCGCCGCGAAAGCGGGTATAGGTGGGTTGGGTGAGGAAACCGAAAGGTGGCACTTTCCCTTTTCAACGTTGTAACTAAAACTCGATCCCGAGACTCTTAGACCCCATTTCCGAATCCCGACTCTTCCCAACACCTTTCCCATTATTGTCCCTAGCTTTAGTTGTGTAGCTCGCTAGCTTTAGTTCAACCCCTCTCGTCCTAAAACCCCCATCTTAATTCCAAACGCAACCAAACTTTGACTTGACTGATTTTACCTAGACCGTCCCTGAGGATCGATCCCGACCTACCACTACTACGTTAGTTAGGTTTGTCGGTGTTTATAAATATTGTTTGATCGTGCGGGTCACGACGCCCGCGCGTCATATTGTTGCTAGATGTACTTGTCAATTTCTCAAGAAACTGCTGGATCGTGAAGCTCAATCTAAGCTCATTCAGTTACTCATGGGTCTGAATTCAAGTTATGAGCAAATGCAGACCAGTTTACTTTCCTTGGAACCATTGCCTCCCATGAATAAAGTCTTGGGAATGTTACAGAAAATTGAAAAACAAAAGGTGATAAAGGATGGGGTTGGTGAAATGGTCATGGAATCTGCAGCGTTCGCGTCCAAGAATAAGAATACGCAGAAGCCAAAAGCAAATTCAGATAAAACTTGCACTCATTGCAACAAATCAAGACATGTAGTTGACGATTGTCACTGATTGAAGACCCGTGATTACTGTAATGTGAAGGGTCATATCCTTGAACGATGCTACAAGTACAAGGCTTTTCTTGCGAAGATTGGAAAAGGGAAGGTTGATCAAGGTTCGGGTACAGTTACTAAGGCAAATGTGGTAACTTCAGATGCTCAAGATCAAAATTATGAGATAGTACCATGCTTTGATCATCCGTTGGCTGAGTTTCAAGGGCCTTCTACTTACTTCTGTGCAAGTGGCTTCTGTGCAAAGTTCTGGAGTTCTGGAGCAACAAGATTTGGTTCAGAACATTGTGGATGCAGTTACACAACAAGTAATGAAGCAGATCTCTGAGAGTTCACTACAAGAGTTTAAGTATTGGGCGACTGAGCTTAGCTACCGTCATCTGTAGCTAAAAAGAGACGCGCGACTGTTAACAGTCGCTAAGTGACTGTCGCTATAGTTAGTCGCATCTAGCGACTGATTTCAGTCGCTAAAACAGACGCACGACTGATTTCAGTCGCTAATTTTAGCGACTGAAATCAGTCGCTAAGGCCTCACTTTTAGCGGCTGATTTCAGTCGCTAAAGGCGTCAGTTAGCGACTGAAATCAGTCGCTAAATGGTGTGACGTGACGAAGATACAGCGACTGAATTCAGTCGCATATTTAGCTATTGATATCAGTCGCTGTTGTACCTGAAATAGGCCGGTTATAATTATTATTTTTCTAGCCAAAATCTGCACAATAAAACAAACCAACAACCACAATACATCCCAAACATCATTCCAAACGTTGTTCCAAACGTTATGCAAGCTTCACACTCCAAAATTGGCAACCAAGTACGCAAACGTCGTGAATACACTAAATTAAAAGTGTTTTTTTAACAAGCATTCAGAAACTACAAACTTTTTTCAATCCACTCACCTAACAGTGAAACTAGCTGACGCACCACTACCACCCCCATTGTTTGGGTCTCTAGGATCCGGGGGTCGGGGAATGGGGCCGGAGTTACAGTTATACTACTGCATGCTCCTAAGGCGCTGTAGCTCTTGCAGAATTTGCAGGTTAACTGACTCCTGCATCTTCAACCTCTCATCCTGTTCCTTCAGCTTCTCGGCCATAGCCTCCCCTCGCGCCCTTTCCTCCTGCAGTTTCGACCTAATCTCAGCCATTTCGGATGGCACACACTCCGTCGAGGCCGCATGCCCCCCCCCCCCCCGAACATTTGGTGGTGTCCAATACAGGGAATGAGCGTTCCCCGTACCGTACACCGCTCCCTTGCGGTATCCCTCCACGACTCTGAACCAAATCGTGCTCGGGTCCACACCTTCATTCTCGGGCGCTTTTGTGGCCTCCAAATACGACCTCTGAAAGAAAATGAAGTCATGATTAGGTGGGTTGTGTGAAGAAAAAAAAGTAACGAAGTCTTATGTTTTAAACTTACCCAAATGTCCATATCCTTCTTCGTGGCGAATGATCGACCGTCAGTATCGTTCCCCTTGCTCTTCGTCTCGAGAAATAGCTGCACCGACGGAGGAAATTCCCCGGTTTTCTTCTTCACCTGTTGACAGTACATGTAGAGTTCTCATTTATATTTATAATGAAAACATTAAATAAAAATCCAAAATAAAAATCAAAGGTAAGGAAATACTAACATTCGTGGCCCGCTGGTGCACCGACTGCGACCCACCATAGTGGGTGCGGTCCGCCTCCCCCTCGGGGTCCCCTCCCCGCCTCTTGTTCTTTTTCGCCTGGACGGATCTTCTGAGGAACTTCGGGTCGGAGCGGACTGTTCTGAACTGTTGGATGGCGTCACCTACAATTTATACACTTTGAGATCAATAAGTGTTTTGAAGATATATACAACTTTCTATTCAAGTACGGACACTAATTGAGTAATCGAACCTTTAAGGTGTTTCTGTAACTTCTCGTCGCTCGCCATCTTATACATCATGTCTTTGTATCTTTCTTTCGCGACATCCATGTATCTGTCTCTCACAGCCACCTCGAGACCCTCGTTGTAGAAGTGTTTCAACTGAAAGATCGTTTGTTGTCATTGTATTAGTAATCTGTAAACAGTAACAGATAATTAATAAAAATCAAAAAATGGTGTACCTTGAAGTTGGCAAACCACTTCTCCCGTTGCCACAAAGGCAACTTGGTCCAACTCGTGCAGTAGGTAGTCAAATCATTCATAAAACTGTCCTTCACACCAGTCACCGTCGCACGAGTACGAAACCTACACCAAAGAGTGAAATAAGATGATGTCTCACAAAAAAAAGGAAATATAACGTCTCACCATGTGTTCTCCGGGCTAATCATAAGGCGTCCGTCGTCTGTATACTGAAGCCTTTGATCCTGTTGTGGTTGTTCTGGTTGCTCCTCCTCGTTCTCCCCTTGGTTATCCTTCTCTCGCCGGTTCTTCTCCTGGTCCTGCTGCTGCTGGGACCCCCTGTTACTGTTGCTGCTCGAACTACCGTACCGCAGCCGGCTGCCCAACGTCATATCTGCAGACATATAGTAGTAGAAAGTTAGAAATTGACATCATAATATTGTAATAATTTGACTACAATATGTAATGCAGATTACTATGTACAAATAATATAACTTACTAAAACTATACCCTACTAAAAATCATCGTCACTGTCGTTGTCATCTTCCACTTGCCTACTCGAACCAACGACATCCTCTTCCTCGTAGTCATCTTCCTCCTCCTCGTCATTGACCTCTAAATCATTGGTGTCCTCCTCCTCCTCGACCATATCAGTAGAAGCACCTTCCTCCTCCTCACCACCTTCATCGTCTTCAAAATCTTCCCCCACATCCGCCTCATTATTGTCATCATCATCATTTGCAAAAAGATTCTCATCAACTGGTGACAATGTTGTACCACTAGAAATGACATCCTCTTGGAAGAGGTCAGAGTCATAGTGCCCTCGTGGTTTAGTTTTGAACACCGCCCACCACTGGTTTACACTTCTGTCGTTCTTTGTGGTTGGGTAAGGCGCAAAGTACACTTGGTGTGCAAGTATAAACGGATCGTACTTGGAGTATTTTTTGGTATGATTAACTTCAACTAGTTTGTACCTTTCATGTACTCTAGTACCTAGCACAGAGTTGTCCTTCCATTCGCATTTAAATATCACAGCTCTATACCCACGATCATTTCCAACATAGCATAGCTCGAAGATGTCCTCCAATAGACCGTAGTAATCTTCACCCTCAAGTGACGACACACTCACACCAAAATTACATCTACTCCTACTGCTACCATGGGCAAATGTATGAAAATTGTAACCATTAACCGAATACCGGTTCCAAGTTCTAACATTCCACAAAGGACCTAATGCTAGACTCCTAACCAAATCATCCTGAATATTCTCTGAAATTACATGCTCCTTAAGCTATTTGGGAAACTGTTCCTCATGCTTATTCCAAACGTCATCAGCATGTAAATGTGGATTAGAAGCCACAAATTCAGTTACAAATTTCTTCTCGTACGGCTAAACTTCGCAGTTTGATAGCAAGTATAGGTGAGCACGATTGTACTCCTTCTCATCTAATGTCCTCCAACCGCCAGCTGATGACGCTCCCTCACCTACCTTACTTTGAAAAAAGTCTGGTACGTTGGGGTCAATCGTCGTCTTGGGTGTTTCTAGGTTTAGATTTTTGGCTTTGGTGTTCACTTCTTTCTCGAAATACAGAGAACAAAAGTTGGCTATCTCCTCTGTTAAGTAAGCATTACATATGGAGCCCCAACCCTCGCCTTGTTACCAATTTTTTTCTTCAAATGGTTGAGAAATCTATGACAATCATCAAGCAACTATGTTATTATCAAATTATAGTGTCTAACGTTAGTTAGTGGGTAAAATAAGTAAGTAGTTGAAAGTTCTCACCTCTCAAACGGGTACATCCATCTAAACTGTACCGGTCCTCCCACTTTAGCTTCGTAGGGCAAGTGGACCGGTAGATGCTCCATTGAGTTAAAGAAGGAGGGTGGGAAGATCATCTCAAGTTTGCATAGTATATGAGGAATTTGATCCTCCAAACGAGTCATGTCGTCATTTGTAACTGTCGACGAACACAAATCTCGAAAAAACTGAGATATCTCAGTGATAGGATTCCAAACACTTTTCGGTAGCAGGTGCTTCAACGCCACAGGTAGTAACCGCTCCATGAACACGTGGCAGTCGTGACTCTTCAAACCTTGGAGCTTGAGGTTCTTAATGTCCACACACCGACTAAAATCGGATGCATACCCATCAGAGAACTTCAGTTTCCCTACCCACTCTAACACGGCCTTTTTCTGAGCCTTATCAAGGCTAAACAAGGCCCTAGGCTTGGACCCATCCCGCTTGATATGCATTTTCGGACGGTCACAAATTTTTTTCAAATCTTTTCGGGATCCTACGGTGTCACATGTCTTACCCTCTACATCCATGACGGTGTGAATTAGTTGCTCAAAGAAATTCTTCTCAATATGCATCACGTCCAGATTATGTCGGAGTAATAAAGTACTCCAATATGGAAGGTCGAAGAAGATGCTTCTTTTAAACCAACCATTTTTTAATTTCTTAAGATCTTTGAACTCTTGATCGGTCCCGTCAACAGTAGATGGGAACTCTGAAATCACCTCCCAAATCTTATCTCCTTGGAGACGAATCGGTGCCTCATCTAGCACCTCCTCACCCTTCTTGAAAGCTCTCTTATTCTTCCTATACATGTGACCCTCGGGTATAAACTGTCTATGACAGTCAAACCAACTAATTTTGCTTGAATTACTTAGGTAGAATGCTTTACTTTCACTCATGCAACAAGGACACACTTTTTGGCCTGCCGTAGACCAACCGCTCAACATACCATACGCAGGAAAATCGTTTATAGTCCACAAAAGCGATGCTCTAAGCTGGAAATTTTGTTTCAACGACACATCATATGTCTCCACCCATACTTCCCACAAGTGTTTCAATTCCTCTATCACTGGTTGTAAGTAAACATCCAAGTGGTTTTTGGGATTTTTTGGGCCGGGAACAATGAGAGAAAGGAATATGAACGGTGGTTTCAGACAAAGCCATGGGGGTAAGTTGTACGGTGTGACCATGACAGGCCAGCATGAGTACGACTTACCGAACTGACCGAAAGGGGCGAACCCATCGGTACACAACCCAAGTCTCACGTTACGGGGTTCCTCAGCAAATTTAGGGTAAATCCTATCAAACCGTTTCCACTCCTCCCTATCACTAGGATGACACATCTTCCCCTCTACACGAGTTTCTTCCTTATGCCACCTCATTTGTTCGGCAATGGTTCGGGTTGCATATAGTTTTTGAAGTCTAGGGGCGATGGGAAAGTAGGTAAGTCGACTAAGTGGTATAGGTTTTTTATGCCTCGCAACACTCTTTCCCTTCCTACCCCTCAAAACAATGTTCCCATCTACACTTTTGTATCTACCCTTCCCACATATCTTACATTCCTCAAGCACGGCATCGTCCTTCCAAAAAAGCATACATCCATCGGGACAAGCATCGATCTTTTGATGCGGAAGTTCAAGACCTTTAACAATTTTTTTGGTATTGTAGAATGTTTTGGTCATAATGTTGTCTTTTGGGATGAGTTTCTCAATCAACGCAGTGATACCGTCTACGCACTCAAAAGGTAGGTTATACTCACATTTAAGGGTCCTACCATAGACGCCACTTCTAACAATGTTACATCACACCCTCCAAATAATGGCTTCTCCGCAGCCTCTAACATATCAAAAAAAGCTTTCGCTCGTGGGTTTGGCTCTTGTGGGGTTGGTTGGTCATCGTCGTTAGTGTACATGCTCTCATCATTAAACAAATTGCACTCAACCACATCAACAATCATTCCTCTCACCACGCCCTCATTCTGATCCACCTCAGATACTCCAACAGCAGACGTCTCACCATGACAAATCCAATAATAATAATTTGGGCTAAACCCATTTGAGATAATATGTTCCTTAATCAGAATATCATCCAAGAATTTGAGGTTCTTACATTTCACACAAGGACACCTAAATCTACCCGCTGACGCGTATTCGGGATGGGTTTTAGCGAACTCAAGGAAACTATTAACACCCTCTAAAAATTCAGTTCTGGGACGTCGTCTCTTATCTAATCTTTCCTCATACATCCATTTTCGTTCATGTCGCTTCATTTTTTTATCTAAAAAAATTGAGACAATAACCACATACAAATTATTTTCTCTTAAGTAATTTACTAATAAATACACACTACTCACATATTTTATAAAATTCTCAATTCACCTAAACATAGTACTATTTGCACCTAATCCATCCATAATTACGTCACTAAATCGACATAATTGTATTTCAATTCCAATTTCCTAACACATCAAAACAACCCAATTCATTCAACTACGTAACCGCAAACCCTAATTTTATACTAACAATCTACCTATTTCAAATTGGGGAACATATTGGGTGATTAACATTCTAACTACACTAAATATTCCGACACTAACAACAACACTACACTAAAAACATCTAACTCAAAAACTAATCTATTTATATCAATAAATAAAAAAATTAACAAATAATTTAAATTAAGTATAGATAAAAAAACATACCATAACTAAAAAAATGGAGGAATGAAGAAGGGAGGAATGAAGAAGGAATGAATGAAGAAGGAAGGAGTGGGAGACGGGTTAGAGAGAAGGGAGAGGGTTTGTAGAGAGAGAGAGTGAAATGAGTAATGTGCGAGGGGGAAGGGGGCTGCTCGCGTATAAAAAAAAAAATCACAAAGATTAGCGACCGAAATCGGTCGCACGCCTTTTTTTTAGCGACTGATTTCAGTCGCTAGGTCACAGATTTAGCGACTGAAATCGATCGCTATTTCACTAATTTAGCGACCGAAATCGGTCGCGCGTCCATTATTTAGCGACCGATTTCGGTCGCTGAGGATAATTATTTTTTTAAAAATCCGTCTCCTCGTCCAGCGACTAATATCAGTCGCGCGTTGTACTTTCAGTCGCAAAATTAGCTACTGAATTTATCAGTCGCGCGTGATTGGTAGCTATATGAAGTATTTATTGTAGTGGTTTTGATTCCAATTTGGTGGTTAAGCTTGCTGGTATTTCTTCTAAATCTGTTAATCATGTTGTGTCAGTCTTTGATTGGGTAGTCGATACAGGTGCATCTGATCATATTTCTTCTAACATACACATAATGCAGAATATACGGTCATTAGTCAAGCCTGTGTCAGTGTCTTTGCCTGATGGATCGATTAAACCTGTGACAAAAATTGGTGATATTAGGCTAACTGATAGTATTATGTTGCATAATGTCTTGTTTATTCCTGGCTTTACTGAAAATTTGCTGTCTGTTGCTCGTTTAATCTCAAAATATGATCTTACTGTGTTGTTTTTGGTTGATAAATGCTTGTTTCAGGACCGTTCAAGTAATCAAATTGTTGCAGTAGGATACAGAGTTGGCAATTTGTATAGATTGAAAGATGTGTTCAATGTAATTCCTAGTTCAATCAATTTTAATTCAAGTTGTTCTCATGTTGTAAATAAAGAAAGCTTAGATCTCATACATGCTAGATATGGACATCCTTCTATAGAGAAATTACGTCATGTACCTGATTTACATTACAATGAAATAAAAGAGCTTCCTTGTGAGATTTGTATTTTAGCTAAGCATCATATGTTACCCTTTCCAAGAAGTTTATCTCATGCTAGAGAGTGCTTTGATTTAGTGCATATAGATGTTTGGGGTCCGTATAAGTCTCAATCAATGTCAGGTGCAAGGTCTTTTTTGACAGTTCTTGATGATTTTTCCAGAAATACTTGGGTTTTTTTAATTCAAAATAAAACGCAAGTGCCTGGATTGATTAAGAATTTTGTGAGTTATGTTCAAACGCAATTTGATAAATGTGTTAAGATGTTTAGGTCTGACAATGGTACTGAGTTTTTTCAATCTCAATGTTCTGAGTTTTTTCGGTCAAAAGGGATTATACATCAAAGATCAATTGCAGGTAGGCCACAACAGAATGGCAGAGTAGAGCGTAAACATAGGCATCTATTAGAAACAGCTCGTTCATTAATGTTTCAATCTCATGTGCCTATAAAATTTTGGGGTGATTGTCTGCTTGCTGCTACATACTTGATCAATAAAATGCCTACTAAGATACTTGACTGGAAGACTCCTCATGAGTTGTTGTTTAAGTCTATTCCTAGTTATAATGAGTTAAGAGTGTTTGGTTCTCTTTGTTTTGCTTCTGCTCCATCTCATTCTGTAGATAAATTCGGTTATAAAGCAAGAAGATGTGTATTTGTTGGGTATCCCTTTCATCAGAAAAGTTACAAAGTGTATGATCTAGAAAAGCATGTTGTATTCACAAGTAGGGATGTAGTGTTTCATGAGTCCGTCTTTCCTTTTGCTGCTCCTACTAATGTTCATGTTCAGACTGAGTCTGCTTCTTTTGAGGAAATTTTTAGTCTTGTTCCAGCTGTTACACAAAACTCTGTTGTTCCAATTATTGAGAATTCCGTTTATGGGAATACTGGTGCCAGTGGCATTAATATTCCTGAAACTACTGTTGTTATTAATCCTATTGCTGAGAATGATGTTGAGAATGTAAGGAGATCCAACAGAGTAAGGAATGTGCCTTCCAAGTTCAGAGATTTCATTTGTACTGTAAGGCAGCCCATTGCTCTTCATGTCAAGGTCATCAATGACATGATTATGTTTGATAAAGAATATCTGCATTCGTTTTGTAACATGGTTAGAGAGACAGAACCAGTTACTTGCAGGCAGGCTTCAAGATATCCAAGATGGGTTCAAGCTATGGACTTAGAACTACAAGCTTTAGACAAGAACCAAACTTGGGAGATAACCACATTACCCCTTGGTAAGACTGCCATAGGGAGTAAGTGGGTCTACAAAATAAAGCACAAGCAAGATGGTTCCATTGAGAGGTTCAAGGCACGGTTAGTAGCTAAAGGATATAATCAAGTCCTAAATAAAGACTACAAGAATACCTTTTCCCCTGTGGCAAAACTTGCAACTGTGAGAGCACTCTTGGCTGTTGCAGCAATGAAACGTTGGAGCATTCATCAGATAGATATTAATAACGCTTTTCTACATGGATTTTTGGATGAAGAAGTCTATATGACACTTCCTCAAGGTCATGCTATGCATTCCAGTAATCAAGTTTGCAAGCTAAAGAGGCCGTTATATGGGCTAAAGCAAGCATCAAGACAATGGAATCTGGAGTTGAGTAAATATTTGACAAGCTTAGGTTTCAAACAATCCAAGTATGATTACTCTTTGTTTACTAAAATGGATCCAAAGTCAAATCAATTCCTGGTGGCACTAGTTTATGTCGACGATGTGTTAATAATTGGTGATTCCCTGCTTGTAATTAACAATCTCAAGCAGCAGTTAGATGGAAAATTCACTATCAAAGATCTAGGTCAAGCCAGATTTTTCTTGGGGTTAGAGATAGCAAGGAATAATAATGGAATTATGGTGAATCAGAGGAAGTATATTCTCGACATTCTAAAGGATTCAGGGTTTGAGGATTGCATTCCTGCAGAGTTCCCTATGCAGAAAGGGTTGAAGTTATCTTTGGATGAAGGCGAATTATTACCTGATCCTGAATGCTACAGAAGACTGGTCGGGCGACTACTCTACTTTAACATCACCAGACCTGACTTATCCTATAGTGTACAACATCTTTCCCAATTTGTGAGTCAGCCTAGAGAGCCTCATTACCTTGCTGCACAACATGTTCTTAGATACCTCAAAGAAACTGTTAATGTCGGTTTATTCTATTCTTCCAGTCCATCTTCTATATTAAAAGCCTACTCAGACTCAGATTGGGCAAACTGTCCGTTCAGTTGTAGATCTTTGAGTGGGTATTGCATATTTCTAGGACGCTCTCTCATCTCATGGAAAACCAAAAAGCAAGTAACGGTGAGCAAAAGTTCAGCAGGAGCTGAATATAGAAGTCTTTCCTTTACTGCAAGTGAGATGGTGTGGCTGCAGAATATCCTTCAGGAGTTGCAGGTCAATATACAGCTTCCCATTCCATTGTATTGTGACAACTCTGCAACAGAACACATTGCCAAGAATCCAATATTTCATGAACGCACTAAACATTTGAACATCGACTGCCATTTTGTGAGGGACAAACAGCTTGAGGGATTCCTGGATACTCAGCATGTTCGGAGCAGTGAGCAATTGGCTGATCTGATGACCAAGCCCCTTGGACAGCGTGTACATCATGACTTATCAACCATGCTTGGACTGATTCTTCATCTCATTCCAGCTTGAGGGGGATGTAAGCATAGTTAAGTTGTTATAGTTAGTTACAAAATCTGTTATAAAGTTGTTAGGTGGTTATAATCCATCCTATATATACAACTACTCTCCTTTGTAAACATACAATTTAATAATATACAAAATCATTAATTCTCTTCTCTCTAGTTTCATAGAATTCAATGAATAAGACATTTAGTCATGGATCTAAGGAATTAGAGTGATTATAGGATATTGTTTCTTTGATTTCTCATTTTGCATAAATTATTGTTCAAGATGAGTATAATTATCTTAAACTTATGATGAGTCAAGGAGTTGGGATAAAAACAAAAACAAAAGGTCTAACGAAAAATAAAAGTTTTTTTTTGAAGTAAAGTGTGGTCTATTGTATTAAACCAAGCTTCGCCAACTCAATCACAGTTTGTGAAAAATTCGAGACAAGGACCACCTCGGTGCCCACGACATTACAAAATCTAGTCAGCCAGTGGGCGACGATATTAATCTATGCAAGTTGAGTATTATTAATCGGCCCTCTTATAAATTTAACACGGATAACTTCGTTAGGGAAATTGGGAAACCTAGTGCTCATTTTGTGCTCATGTAAGGGACTTGTTTAATTTTTTTTTTTGGGATTTTCTACGTGGTATCCCTGAACTTTTTACTTTTCTACCTTTTACCCCAACAATTTTCACACGTATACATGGTACCCTTGTACTTTACTAAAAGTTTCTTTGGTACCCCTAAATTTTATTATTATCTATAATGGTACCCCTAAACCTTTTTTCCCATCAAGTTTTGGCAACAAATTACCTTTTTTTATGTTCAAGATTAAAAGTTAAACGGCATTTAACACACCTAATTAACCAATAATTGAACTTAAATTAACAATTTTGTACGTGTTTGCAGTTATATTCCGAATCTAAACGGATTATATTTTTGACCTTATATAGTTATATTGTCAAATCAAATGATAACACTTAAATTAAGCTCAATTACTTGTTAATTATCTAAGTTAAATGATATTGAAGTCTTAATCCTAAGTTAAAAAGATAATCTATCAACAAAACTTGATGAAAAAAACATTCGGGGCGCTAGTTAAATTAATAGTAAACTTAAAGGGTATATGTATAGACATAGAAAAGTAAGGTACCATATAAAAAAATGAAAAATATAGGGATACCGCGTAGAAAATCCATTATTTTTTCTTCCTTACAATGTTTTCATCGTTAACTACTACGCCATCCAACGTACACGATAACACCGTATTATTTCATTTAACATTATGTCATGTACGGTATAAGTGGAGAGAAAAAGGACATAGAAACAATACTTAGTACTCCTATATATTAAATTTAGTTGAATGTACAAGATTATCTTATTTGTTTACTTAGATTATATATATATATATATATATATATATATATATATATATATATATATATATATATATATATATATATATATATATATATATATATATATCTACAAGATGAAGTATTTTTTCCGGCTCGGTCATTCGTTGTCCTTTGATTAAAAATACTCTCACAAATAAAAAATGACAACAAATAACCGAGATGGAGAGAGAACTACCTTCGATCTATTTCGAATCTAATTTTTTAAAGTCAAACTTCTAAGATTATCTTGGTTATATTTATTCAACTTTATAAACTTTAAATGTTGAATATTTATGTTTGCCATACAAAAAGGTTTTAAAAAATTATATTCTCTCCGTAACTATATATTCGTTCACTTTGTTTAATATATTTGAGAAGTATTATATTAAAAGTGGATGAACATATAGATACAAAGGAAATACTAAAAACACATAAATTAAAAATAAATGTGGTCAAATTTGAGAAAGATTGATTGGTCGACAATATTGAAGACATGGGGTCAAGTATGGACACAGCAATTGTATGGTCCATGGGTTTGGATAAATCGCGCTAGACTAATCAACGAGTAACGCTGCATTAATGATAATTAATATGAAGTTAATTTTCCTTGTGACGGTATTATTCTTTGTGTTGTATTATTATAACGTATTAAATAATGATCATTTAGATAGGACAAGAGATTCATGAGGTCGATGTGATTTGCTTAGTCTTTTTCTATATAAATGAATATTATTTGATCCGTCACATTAATATACAAACAAGAATTTATGTTCACAAACACCTCTCAAATTAATACTCCCTCCAATTCATAATTACAAAGAGTTGGAGGGGTTATAATATAAATCCTTCATCTTTTTATGTTCTACCCATTTAATTAAAATATACTTCTTTCATTCATATTTAAACTTCATGGGTGGAATGGACCAATATTAATGAGAAAATGAAGTATTTGGTGGAAAATGAAAGTTGAAAGTAAATGTGGGGTCATAAATGACATTGACCACAAAAATCAATCAAAAAATGAAAAATTGTAGGTATAAAATTGAAAGATGAACAACCCATTAAGGAAAGAAGAAAAAATAAAAATGGATGGAGAGAGTACCACCTAAAATAGATATCCGGTTTTTCTAACGTGTGCCCAGTGGTTAAAGCAAGATTAAAATGAATATTGTCTCAGTATGATAAATAGATCTTAATATTTTCATTTATAAATGATAATACCTTTGTAAAGCTTGCTTTATTTAGCTTATTAACATGTGCCCAGTGATACGTTAGAAAATCCGATAAATATATAATGGATATATTATTATTATTATTAAAAGGAGGAAGTAAGATGTTTACATCTAGGGCTCGTTTGGTTCACCATGGAAAGATGAAGTTACTTGGAACTTAAATTCACGTGAATTTGTATTTCATGGGAATTACAAAAATATTGTTTGATTGTCATGAGGAAAATAACTTCATGCGAGAAGTTCTACACACGAAGAGGGTTTAGTGAGTGTAGACACCCGCATTTTGACCGCCAGGTGTCTATAGTAGCTCCCGCCAAACACTCGATGATGATCGGACGCGAACATGCTTTAATGGACTCGGATATGGGCTCGAAATCATGGACATTTGGTTTAGGCTTATTACGGAGTACAAATCTTACAAAACCAACCTCAAATCCAGGCCCAGTGGGTCGTTTCGAGTCAAATGAGACTAATTTGGGTCGATTCCGACACCAGGGGCAAAACCGTCTTTTAGCGACCAGGTCAAACCCGGTCAAAGATATTTTTTCTCGAGACACACGAGTCAGCCGTGACACCTCACACGGCTGATTCGGTCCCAAACACCACAAAAATCAGCTTTCAAAAAGTATTAAACAAATCCATTTAAGGATAGAATTCGATCTCAAGTAGGAATTCTATCCGAAAACCGAAACAAATCACCAACCGAGCTCAAACACTCGGCCAAACAGCCGAGACACTCCTCCTTTCAGCCGAATTACTTGGCTTCTCTACCAAGAAACGAGACTTCCATTCCCTTTCGAACTCTCGCGTTTCCTATCCAAACCGGTATTTCTTGTCATACAAACAAGGTTACCTCCACTCCTATAAATAGGACCTCATATTCAACGATTTCACACAACAATTTCAGAAATCAAAATACACATCAATTATTCATAAACTTGTCTAGTAAAATAGTACAAAGCAAATCCCGACATAATCCCGAAGAAGTCTCGAGGTACCGACGAAACTCCCCCCACCCGGCCGAACCCGACGCCTCACACACATAAAATCACACCGTCCTAAACTCATCCCACATCATCTCGACGCTCCCGTGCCTAAGCCACCGTCCGACGAGCCGTATACCGAGAAAATAAAGCATGTAGGTTGAGGGTGTAAATCAAACCCAACTCTTTTCCTTTCTCTCTCTCTCTCTCTCTCTCACGTCTTTTTCATCTTTTTCGTCCGTCACTTTTTTTTACGGGTCGTCGGTCGTCGCGTATTTTTAATATGGGTCATTCGTCACATATTTTTACTTATTTCTAATAATCGATACTAAAAAAAACTATTTTTATATATCGTTCTTAAAATACGATACCGATTCTCTAATCGAATATCGTATCTACAAGAACTAAATTAATTAACTCTAGTTGATGCTAATAAAATCATTACCTTTTTTTTTTACAAAATTCGATGATTTTAAAACGCGGAGAGAATTAACATCATTTTCGTTCAAATTCTTTTTTTTACGTTTTCGTTCAAAACAAACGTTTTTCAAAACCTTTTCTAAAAATCATTCCGACTATTCGATATCGATTTCATAATCGAATATAAAATACGACGAATATCGAAAATATAAGTCGAGTATAAATTAATCCATATTTGTACGCGATTTATAAAAATTAATGATTTTCGACAAATAAAAAAAACAACCCGGCAGGCCACCACGCGGGTCGCGAGCCTGTCAGGCGACCCGCGCGGCAGCCTGGTTCGCCGGTTCTTATTTTTTTCGTTTCCTCGCTTTTCTATTTTTTTTTTCTTTTCGAACCTTACATTAAAAAGCGACTTTCACGACATATTTCGATAAAAACTTTTTTCGACCTTGGTCAACACGAGTTAATCCATCACGTGTCATTAAAATCTTTTTCAAATCATGCATATTATTTATTCATGTCTTTATTCGATTTATTCAATCGTTACTAACTCGTTTTCTCATGTTTGTAGCAATTTATTTGTTTTTTTATCGTTTTATTAGACTAAAACGAATTCACATGCTAAAATAACTTTGACGTTATTAGTTTAATATGCATTAAACGACTTAGCAACCCATTTATTTATTTTTCTCACATGCTTAGGAAAATAATGTTTGCATATCATTTAACCGTCGAACTAACCCGTGTACACCAAAAACGAACGATATCTTAGTAAAGGCCGCTAAGTGCGGGCGGGGTTGGGTGTTCTTAGTGAACTTCCCAACACGTACCCTCACCCCTTACTCAGAACCATGGTTTCCGGATGTCCGAATCCATTGGCAACGAGAGTCATTCAATACACGATATCCGATAATTTCGGTATCGGTATCGTAATGCAAAGGGACGAGCCTAATAAACTCTGACATCGGAAATGGGCCGTATTTTGTATACGGCCCACTACGACATAGAGTGGGCTCGAATGGTTCCGAATAACCACAAAATTCGGTGGCGACTCCTACTTCGATTTAAATTTCAATTTGACCATCTCATATGGAGATTCATTCGCCTCCCCAAACCCGCGCGTGGCCGCGTCGGGGTGGACCTATGTCATGTCCACAGTGAGTAACTTCCCCATTATGGAGGAAGTGACAATTCCTGGGAAGTGGACAACCAAACAACATTTCAATTCATCAATTCATGGGAAGTTTTACTTCCCATGATTTAAGAGGGCAGCCAAACGACCCCCTAGTGTCAAGGAGAAATTAGATTACTATTTTGTCATTTTCATTTGAAAAGTCTCATTGATTTCTGTGGTTATTCCGTCTTGTTCCGATCATTTGTTTACCAATTTTATTTTTACGGTATCTTAATCATTTGTTATTTTTTAACTTAGGAATGTTTTTTATGACCACATGTTACTCAATAATTGGTGCCCTACTTTATGTTTACTTTCGTTTCTCGTCGTCGGCGTTTTACTTAAAATCGTTGACAATTTTACATGAATTACCTATTTTACCCTCCCTTTACCAAACAACAAATTATTGGTCATACAAAATTCTTACATCTTAAAAATACAAAAAAAAAACAAAGAACTTATTAGCTTTTAACAACCGATAACTTGTTATACAAAAATTAACTCAATTAAAAAAACGAAACCAACAAAGAACTTTTATGATAGTTTTTTCAATTTAACCCCCTTCTTAGCTAAAACTACAAAGAAAATCAACTTAATCAACCAAGATCAACACCATAAAACGGACATAGAGACCGTCAATTCAAGTTTGTACTTCGATTTGCTACTCTATTTTAGGGTTTGGAGTTTTTCGATTCATACCCAGAAACACGATATTTGTGTATTGAGTGCAAAAAAAAAATCGACCAACGGAACATTGAAGGATCACGCCTAGGTGTAGAACTAGGCATCGCTTTTCTGCGTCTAAATTTAGAGACAGGCGGACTATGTACAATCAAGTATCTAGAGTATTCCCCAAAACTCGTACAGTATAAATATAGGTCGTATACTCGTATGCATATATATTTACAATGTGTGCTGTCTCAAGCTCCAATATGGAGTTACGATTGTCTCACCCTCACATTTCCCCAATTTTTTAATACTTCCTTCGATTTTAAATAATTATTCTGTTTCAATATAATAATTCTCAAATATATTGGGCAAACGAGGTAATCATATAAAAATTGGAGGGAGTATCAATAGTATCCGATTATAATAGAAACTAGTATAGACCCCGTGCAATGCACGGTATTTATAATATATTTATCTTATAGAATATTTCATTTAAGATTTAAAATAAAAAAAATTATTATTTTATTTTTACTATTTATCGACTGTGTATTTTAGAAATAGGAAAATATTTTTTAAATCGCAAAACTGAAATGTACGGAGTATTAAATAACGTGTAATCAATGAAAATATTGTTTATATTTTTTATATACTCGGTTTATGTCATCTCACATTTCGAGATACCCACTTCTCTCTTTAACATACCGTAGAATACATAAATATTTATCAAAAATTGTATAATAATGAACTTTTTTTAATGGTTAGCACGCCATGATACGTTCTCTTTGTGTAAAAAAGCTATTCAGTTTTTCATTAGAAAATTAAAAAAAAAATTAAAAATGGACTGCCTCAGGTGTAAGACTTATATTATGTAATTTGTGAAACTTTTTTTATGTCGATTTTAATAGTATATTCCGTATTTTGTACTCTCCCGTACCAAAATAATCTTTCTATATGATAATTATAATCCTCACATTTGAATTAAATGAGAAGATCTTAGTGGTATCGAGTGAGCATATACTCCTTCCGTCCCGATGAATTGTTTGTCTTTGCTTTTGGCACAAAGGGGACTCTTGAATAACGATTTTGCGTGCGAAATATGGCCACTGTAAACCCAGAAATATCCCGAAATCGATAATGTGGATTTTGCGCGCGGTTTGAGCTAATTTGAGAATCGTCGAATTCGCGACGAAGTACGACATTCGCTTGAACGGGATTGCCGAGACGTACATTTTATACGCCTTTAGAAAATCCGGTGTCGAGATCTTCACGTCGACGATGTCGACTGAGATTGTCGACCCGGTTCCAGCTAATCGGGCCTCGAGCCCGTTAGCAACGTGGTGGGCCAACCGTTAGACCGCGTCGCCGTACGGCGACGCATGCTGGCGGATTTTTCTAAGTAACTCATTTGTTGTTTGAAGGTCAAACGTTGAAACCGCTTGAGCACATTGTGTTAATAAAATCCGCAAATCGACTTCGTCGTGTTTGATTTTGATTTTCTCCCTCTTGGTTCGAGACGACTTGCTCGAATCAATCGAAGAAAATTCGGTGAATTTCTTTTCGTCGTACTCACTACAGAGCAAAACGTCGTCGTATTACTCCATCTCGACATAATCTTCATTAGAAATAGCTTGGATTTTACGAACTCGTCCCTTCTCGTCACTCTCTTCATCAGACCGACGACCCTTCCTCCGTTTCGAACCCTTCACTTGCTTCCACAGTTTATTTTTTGTAATCGGGCTATGATTGTGGGCTACCTCATCTGGTCGAGATAGGCCAAATTCATTTGACCCCTTGGAGTCTAACCAGAGTCGTTCCTGAGTAATGTGAGACCTTAGGCAAAATCGTAAAATTTGGACCCTTTATAACGAAATTTCGAATCGGGGTACTTGATTTTTTTCCCGAATACTATGAGAAAAATTAAAATTACGGTTTAAAACTCGTTATATTTTTTTTTATGACGGGGAACCCGCAGCCGCTACCTTTGGTGCGCTCTGGGTAAACCGTCGAGTGTACGCAATAGTAGGGGTGAGCAAAAATATACGATACGGTTTTATTATACGTATACGATACGGTATACGCTTTCATTTATACGAATTTTCGGATATCCGATACGAATAACCGTATATACGATACGGTTTTCCTTAAAACCGTAACGGATACCTATCGGGGAAAATTGAAACCGGATATCCGGTTTCCGATCCGGTTTTTTAAAAACAATAAAAAATATGAAAAATATAATCCTAATATGCATTATACAATAAAGAATTCAAAACTTACCAATTATTCTCAAAGGTAAAAAAACAAAACTATTAGTGAATTTATGATTTTAGGTAATGAAACGTCATATTTTTTTGGAACAATGGTACCGCAAGTCATATATACCTTTTTTTTTAGGTTTTTTTTATGTATTTTTGTTATATCAATTTATATAAAACGTAACGTTGTTTAAAAATAATTAACTACTCTTAATTAAAACTGAAAATTGTTTAAAAGAAAAAAGAAAAATTGAAAAAAAATATAAAACCGGATACCGGATATCCGAAAACCGGATATCCGGAAACCGAATATCCGGAAAAAACCGGATCAGATACGGATCGCAAAATTTTAAGTTTTTAAAACCGGATATCCGATACGGTTTGCAA
Organism: Agrostemma githago; assembly: GCA_958450325.1. Lineage (NCBI taxonomy): Eukaryota > Viridiplantae > Streptophyta > Magnoliopsida > Caryophyllales > Caryophyllaceae > Agrostemma > Agrostemma githago. Next base: position 6,034,315 of record OY288250.1, on the reverse strand, counting down.
AACCGGATCGGATATCCAGTTTTGCTCACCCCTACGCAATAGCCTGCAAACCACGCACACCATGTAAGCCACCCTTAGGGGCGACAGACTCGAAGTTTAGAAGGCATAGACTCAAGCCATACAACTCCCACAAGATTGCTATAATATAGAAAAAATCTATTATTGTTCCGAATTTCCTAATTTTAAAATTATCAAAACATAGTCAAGAATGAACAAACTGAATATATTTTTATATTGAGTATAATATATTTTTATATTTAGTACAATATATTTTTGTACAAATTTAATGTATTTTTGTCTAATAGTGTAAATTTGATACTCTATTTTCATCAAATACCAATAGCTTTCTCAATTAATGAGATAGTTTACACGTTTAAACTATATTTACATATTACAGAGTATTATTATTTTTTCTTTCACATTGGGCCCTAGGCCGTCGCCCCTCCAAACTATTCTTAGGACCGGCCCTGAGTCTAACTTAACCGTCAGTTGGGCTAAGTTGGACTCCAATGAACCGTCGTTAGAACTGGACGGACTCTGACTTGGACTTGAACTCGGATATGGATACGGATGAGGGTACTGTGCTCCCAAGACATCATAAAGCGACTTCTCAGTGTCACGGAGAGCGTCAGACTCTTGGGCTGAGGCTGGGCTGTCCTCGAACCCCTCCTCTAGGAGAATATCCGTCATGAATTTGAGGCAGTCATCGGGAAAATCATGAATTTCTAGACTTGTAGTATTAGTATTGTTGTTTTCACTTTGCTGAAGTACTGAAAAATAATCAGCATGATCATTTTCAACAAAATCAGGAATAATCTCTGGACTATCATCATGATAACCATTATCATGAGGAGGTCAAATTTTATATATATATATATATATATATATATATATATATATATATATATATAGGAATTGCATCCGGTGAGTCGGTCTTCTTTAAATGAGTCTGTCCCGCAAATCAGAGCCACACGTTCATATCATATGAATGGCTGTAATTAATCACATCTCTTCTTCTGCCTTCTAGTGTCTCGCTCTACTTTCTCTTCAAATCTATACTTATTTCTCTCTGTTTTTCTCTCCAAACCCTTGATCTCTTCAAATCTATTCATCTTTTCAGATCTAAATTTTTCCTCAACAATTAATTTTTTTGAATTAACCCTAAAAATATCCCCAAGATCTCTAATTTATACAAAATTGAAGCAAGTTCTACAATAAGACTTCAAAGTCGCACGACATCTCAGTTTGATAAAAATTGCTTGCTCAATTTTTATGATTTTAATGACAAGCGTACATTGCATCGAAAATATTAGTTAATTTTCTATAAAATTGTGGGTCACTTACATTGTAACTACGTAACTTGCTGATTGTTACTATAAGAATCGTCTGTTACGGTAACAATGTAACAGTGAAATTGTGATTGTAATGCTATTACAGTTTACACTTTACAGTAATATTGATACAGTAACACTTTTAGAGTTTACCGTAACATAGTTACTGTAATATAATACTGATACAGTAATCATATTACTGTAACATCATGGATTCAGCATAGTGATGGGCAGCAGATACTTTCCCTTTCACTACCTCGCCGATTATCAGAATGTTTGACGAATGAGATGTATAGACTTCTAAAAACTAGAAACTGAATGAGACATATTGAAGGTAGAAACAGTGTGGGGAGCATCAAAGTCATTCCTTTCCCGATTCCACGATCCTATACAGAATAGTTTGGCCATATTCGACATAATTTCAATTTAGTTTAAGTTTTAATTCATGTCGTTTTAGTTTAAAGAAAAAGAAAAACATAAACAGAAAAAGATTCCATGTAAATTGATGCCCACAAATCAGAATAGCAGAGCATAACACCCTCCTCCTATGTACACAGTATAAATGATGTCTCATCCATCCATACATCGTTGCAGTGGATTATAAAAGAAGGGCATTAAACGCACAAATTAATGATGCTTTGATTTAGAAGGGAGCATCATCAATCATCCTGTACTGTGCATGTCATGTCTGAAGTTTTTACTCTTTAATTTTTAATTTTTGATTAATCTAGGAGAGCTTTTGATTTTGGGATTTTTTACTAAAAGCTGAAAGTTCATGGAATGTAGGGAGAGGGATGCGTGACATCTTGCTTTGTGTGTTTTTTAACGAGAGTCATTGATCTCATTAGATCTAATGGCCCTAAATTATGGGCCAGACTCATTTAATGAGGAAGACTCACCGGATCCTCACTCTCTCTTATATATATATATATATATATAAACATTCATAAAATAGAAAGACAAATAATTCATTGAGACGCCCCAATATGGAATAGACAAAGAATTCATTGGGACGGGGAGAGTACATCTTTGTAAAAGTTAAAGTAAATAGCTCATTTCAAAATAAATGTTTTAGATAACTGATTTTTTTCTCAAGGTTAATGACATCATATCATAAAATTTATCTAATTATTTTCATAAAAAGAAGTTTTTTTCGTCAATTTCTTTAACATTAATGAAAACGAATAGTTTGCGAATTTATTAGTGAAATGTTCTTTTACTTATCAATTTAAATTAGTGTATTTTTGAGGAAAATGTTAGTAATTGTTATTGTCTTAGAGTAGTATATAGAGAATTTTTGGTGAGTTTTTACTATGTATTAGGCTTTGTAAGAGCAATCAGAATATATATATTCCATTTTTATATAGTTACTAAATTTTATATCGATGTTAAGAATATGATTTTCGAATATGATCAGAAAGATATACAATAATAATTATAACTATTTTATATTCTATGTAAAATATTGTACGGGATAGTGCAATCTCCTATTAACATAAATAATGCAACTATTTGGTTAAAACGGAATACAATATATTTATACTTTTTTAAATCATACATTCCATATTAAATATTGTAAGTGATATCTTCTATGTAAAAGATGTGATTTTCGTAATCAGTGTAATTAATCAAAATTACATACTTTCTGTGGTGTATAGCTTTGTGTGATGTAGTGATATTTTAATCAGTAAGATGTTAGAGTGTAGTTGGAGAGGAGAAGGGTGATATACATGAGGTTAAGGGGTTCGATTTGCACAAAACTCATTTGATCTATTTTTTAATTTTTGTTGGTGGATAGCTTTAGGCGGGAAAATTTGTTGGTGGATAGCTTTAGGCGGGAAAATAAATGAGTTGAGTTATTTGGTTAGTGGAAAGGGGATGATTATATGATAGTATACAATTAAAAAAGTCTATCAAAATCAATCACACAAATCCTGTCAGTTATATGATTATATATGATAGTTCACAATTTAAAAAGTCTATCAAAATCAATCACCCAAATCCTGTCAGTTATACAAAAATTTTGCACGGTATTTATAATATATTTATCTTATAGAATATTTCATTTAAGATTTAAAATAAAAAATTTATTATTTTGTTTTTACTATTTATCGACTGTATAATTTAGAAATAGGAAGAAAAATTTAAATCGCAAAACTAATCAAAATATTTGAGTAATGTCTTGAAATATACGGAGTATTAAATAACGTGTAATTAATGAAAATATTGTTTATATTTTTTATATTAACAAAAATAATGCAACTATTTGGTTAAAACGGAATACAATATGTTTATACTTTTTTAAAAAACTTTGATCATACATTCCATATTAAATATTGTATGTGATATCTTCCATGTAAAACATGTGATTTTCGTAATCAATGTAACCAATCAAATTTCCTTAATTACATACTTTCTGTGGTGTATAGCTTTATATGTGATGTAGTGATATTTTAATCAGTAAGATGTTATAGTGTAGTTGGTACCGGAGAAGGGTGATACACATGAGGTCAAGGGTTCAATTTGCACCTGTCCCATTTTTGGTTTATTTTTTAATTTTTTGTTGTGGATAGTTTTAGGCGGGAAAATTTGGAGATTTGTTATTTGGTTAGTGGAAAAGAGGATGATTAGTATGACCATTTAACAGAGTTTAGCCAAGTTTAATCGATTTAACTAAGGGACGGTTTTCATTCCCCGGAGTAGTTTAATCAATGCAGATCGTCTTAGTTTAATGTGGTTAATTCCGTTTTAAAAATATCGATTTGAAATAATTTTAAGAAAAGTTATTTTAAAAGGTTTCTGATTACGTTGTGTAATGTAAGCGAATGCGTTTTGATTTAAAACTTTTATTAATAAAAAGTTTGTTTATTTAAATACTTTGATTTAAAAAGATTGTTTGTGGATTTAAGTCCATGTTGGAACGTTTAACAAAGTCCAAAAAGGCTGATGCATATTTGTTTGCTAAAAACCTAATTTTGTCTTATAAGAAATTTTATTTTGAAAGCGTCAAAGTATACCGAAAAGTTTATTTAAATATATATTTTTAAGAAATACCGAGATTTATTTAGACGAATTTTAGTGATATCGTGAGTCAGGCCTAAACGCTTGCCAAGATCCTAGAAATCTAACCTATTCGTAAGAATAACTAGGTTTTTTTTTATATTACATATTTTGGGGTATCGTTTGGTCAAGTCTCGCCCTAATCTATTAAATTACATCGATTTTTGAAGTCTTTAAATAAAATAATACAAATAAAAAAAATACAAATCTAAATTTACAACATTATTTAAGGACAATAAATAAAAGCAAGAAATCATTTAGCACGTAATTGGTCCACGAAATAATAGACTTTAGTGGTGTTTCCGTGGATTCTTTTAAGACACTAAGATAATTTCGGAAATGTCCATATGCCGGATTTTATATTATCATGCCCAAAGTGATTATCTTTGTTCTTAATTATACAATTACTCTAAAATTTTATTAGACCCTAAATATTATTATTATCTCCATTCCAATTCAAACTGCAACTAATTATTTTCCCTTTTCATTTTTTATGAGTTTAGACCAAAGTCTTATTTAGACTATAAGTTATTATACTAATGTTTCCCATATTTTAGTAGTAGTCTTACATGCAACCCCTTATTAACACAAAACTATGACTAAAATTAACATGCAAACAGTTATATGTAAAATTCATTCTGTAAAAATGAATTTTTCATCAGTTAATATAATTTACCCACCCTTGATTCGAATTTTGGTCTGAAAACGAGATAGGGCAACTAGGCTTTTTCGACCTCCATTCCGACGTCTTCTTCGGCCCCCTCTGCTTCTTTTTTCTTCTTTTTCGCCACCATGACCCATAACACATATAATTGAATTAATTCTACCAAAATTAAGAAATTTTTATAAAAATACAAATAAAATAAAATAAAAGTAAAATACACTAGATCTACAAGTCTTAAAGACATGCAATGCCAAAAATAGTTTCAACTCAAAAGTTTAAAAATAAGATAATAATTATATAAGTCAAATACCTTAGATCTGTAGGTTTAAAGGACATGCAAGTCGAAAATAATTCAAATTCCAAAAGTTTAAAAATAAATTGAAAATATAATAAAATAAAATAGAAATAATGGACTATGAGTTTTTAAAACATGCAAGTCTTTAATTATATAAATTTCGATTTTTTTATTATTACATAAGAATATTATTATATATAAGAATTTGAAGAAATATACCTTTTATAAAATGAGAATTTGGTTAATCCAGAATCTCAAGCTTGCCTTAGTTTTCTTCATTTTGGATAAATACCCCTTGATTTTTCTGATTTGATTGTAATCTTATTATTATTGTTGTTGTTGTTGTTGTTGTTGTTGTTGTTATTTTATTTTGTTTTCTTTTGGATGGTAAAAAGTGAAGGTGAAAAGTGAAGGTGGTAGAATTGAATAGAAGAGGAAGGAAACTCAGATAATGGATGTAATTAATAATTTTTTTTTTTTTTAAGAGGAAAGTGGGAGTGAGGTGTAGTTAAGATGAGAGAGAGATGACGTGAAGGGTGAAAAATGGAGGAGAGAGGGAGATTAAAGTAGGTAGTAATAATTATGGAGTATAAAAATTTTGGGACTTGTAATTGAGTCCGTTTCGAAATTAAACCGTTTTTTTTCACGACATTCTTGAAATAGTTTCAAAATAATTTATTGTCGAACGGAGAGTAAGGTTCAAAATAACAATCAGTAGGAGAGAGAAAGAGAGTAAGGTTCAAAATAACAATCAGTAGGAGAGAAATTTATTGTTTCAAAATAATAATCAGTAGGAGGGAGAAAGAGAGGATCGTCGAACGGAGAGTAAGGTTCTACTGCCGCCATTGATGAAGAACAGATTAAGAAATTTCTGATTTAATTTGCGCGGAATTTTAGAATCGAAACCAAACTGATACCATATGAAACTAGAGAGAAGAGAATTAATGATTTTGTATATTAATAACTTGTATGTTTACAAAGGAGAGTAGTTGTATATATAGGATGGATTATAACCACCTAACAACCTCATAACAGATTTTGTAACTAACTATAACAACTTAACTATGCTTACAAATTCATATTTCTAAAAAGGGATAAAAGTAAGTACGAGTATCTTAATTTACTGTTCATATACTCCGTAATATTTACATATCGACATACATCCATTTTGTTCTCACATACTCACGAAAGTAAAGTTATTTTTCTTTTACGGAGTAATAACTATCCATATGTAGTTCACTTATATAAATGACTAGTTTTTGCCCGTGCAAAATTGCACGGATATATTAAAAATGTATATCATGTTCAAATGATTACTTGCACAAAAGACTATCCATCTCCTCGAACACTTGCACGACAAAGTCTATTAAAAATGGGTCACAACAAACTTTCAAGTTTTAACTTTTGACATTTTTTAATGTTGTTAATATAAATTTGTAGTACTTGATCATTGATGAGTTCAAGATTTTTGTTCTTATAATTTAGAAATTGACTAAATGTTACTCCGTATAAAATATTTAATTAAGAATCATATCTTAACATCATAATAAACATTATGTCGATGGAATAAATTTGATTTTAAAACATGGTTGTTGTGATTTTTTTGGTATTTTATTATTTATGTCGTTAAAAAATAGAAATTGACGGAAATATTAGTATAATGGCGAAATTGAGGAAATTGATGAAAATACTATACCCCATTTCTTTGAGCCCTTAAATTAGTATAATGAAACTCAATTTACAAACCTCAACTTATATACAAACTTTACAAATAATTATCTCTCGTCCATTCATGATTCGTATTTCAACATGGCTCACGATGCCCCTTGCGTTCATTTCTCACTTTAAGCTCAATATGTCAGTATCCCATCTCGGTGCAGTCTGCATCCTACAGTATAGTGAATTAAGTACAGTCATTGTGAAAGCAATGAGAGCAAGAACAATTATGAAAGCTCATCTTCAGTTTAGAAGTGAAATTCAACGTAATATACACACTTGAAAAACCTATGAAAGCTAATCTTCTAAAATTATGAAGACCTTGAATTGATAATTGAGCAAATCATATAGAAATCTACATTTACTCCAGGCTGAGATAATTCGTAATTAAATTATTTTATTGTCGAACTAATCCAACAACCGTAACTTAACCCTGAAATTAAGCACAATTGAACTTCACAACGCAACAAATCGACCACAACGATGGAGGCTCAAACATGTTTATGTTGATGCAAAACTATTGATCAACTATTTAATCAAAATTCATCATTTTCAACACGCACAATGACAAAACCATTCAACATAAAAAGTTTCTTTATCTAAATTTTTATACCTTTACAGTCTATCTGAGCACCATATGAGTACAGTTTTGGAGCAGTAAAGCTGATGAAAAATCCTACTCAGAAACATAACCATTTAATTAATATATCCACCATATGGGATTATGGGAACATAGAAAGGCTGTATATCACACTCGGATGCATATATCACAGTATCAGACACAACTTTTTTGTCTATCAACGCTTCCTTAGGCATGGAAAGCGACCTAGATGAAGTATTGCAGTGTTTTTCAAATCGAAACTATATTCGAGCAAGTATACAAATTAATTAAGCCTTCCAAGTGTTAGAAGATGACCGACCATACATAAAAAACGAAGCTAACTGTTTAAAATCAAGGTAAATGAGTATCCAATCTAAGAAAGAAAGTTTCACATCACTTGAGATAGTGCAATTACTTTTAAGGTCGTCATGGATGTCTTTGAAATTGCAAGGTTTAGAGCTGGTAAGACAATTCTAATTACTTTCATATAATCATCCTCTTCAAATTTAGTTCAACATCCTCGTCAATCCTTGCTAATGGTTGAAAAGTCTTTAGACCATCCTAAATCACTATTACGAATGCAATAAAACATTCTAACAATAATGATATCTCTTGTTTGATTGTCTACTCTTTTCATTTTAGACCATTCTAAATCACTATTTACGAATTGGTCTTTGCCTTTTCTGCAACATTTTGTCATGTCAAACAACAAATATGATATCTGCACAAAAGTTCCTCAATCCTATTTCAATGTGAACCCTGACACCGTCCTAAAACATTAAAATTTTGGGCCAAAAGCGAACGTAACAATCAAACGAAGCAAGAAAGAAAGAATGTGTATATGGAAGATTTGTCACTATGCCATATAAGAAGGAATAGTGATTTGAATCAAAATTCTAAACAGGAACCACAAGAAACATGGTTTGGTGAAAAGATATACTTGCTTACTTGGTCGAATAACGGGTACCTTGTTGAATAAAGGATCTTGAATGCATAATTCTAGATTTCCATTTTGTTGACGGTTTCTATTTCGCGAGATATACACCAACTCCTCCTTGGACCTTCAAAAATAGAATATCAAATCACTAACTCATTATTTGAAAAATCGGTAAGAAACAACAAAATTATTTGAAAGATATATGATATACATATGTTGCAGACTCGCACAAATCATGTACCAACCTGTCCATTGGATTCTCATTTAGTAATACGACTCTATTAAAGCTCATTTTACCAATTTCTATCAATAGATAGTGTCATATACAAAGAAATTAGGATTTAGCCCATTTCTTTCTATCCTTTCTCATCTAGCATACAAAATTTGGTCTCATCTAGTGTCACATAGGGTGTAGTCATATGTAAAATCATAATTTCAAGCTTTCGAATGCTGTATTTTTTTTTTCGGAAAAAGCAAAGTGTTTGATACCATTTTCCCACAACTTAGGACTATTTGAATATGATCAACATCATTGTCATTTCAAAAAATGAGAAATGGCAAAAATCAATATTAGCATATATCAGCAGAAATCAAGCATATATTAGATCAGTAGAAAATTCATCTTCTTACAAAATAGATCTCTTAAGAGCATTCACCACATGAGTTTCAGCCTGGAGTTCTTGCCTGATGAAGACTTGCATAGGTGATTCGTATTAGTGAAAACCCAGCAGTTTTGCCTAACGACGATTCTTCCTTTATGGGAACCAATGCAGCTTTGCGATTGTGGCTTCAATATGCGACATTGTGAAATCCATCCACTGCGTCCGGTAATACAATATCGATATTTCACCTACCGCCCGTCATTATCCTACCATAAATATAATACACAGTTCATTTTCATGACGCCTTTTATGATACATATTTCACCTATTACCTATATACATAGTCCGAGGTCATGTTATGAGGATTTTTGTTAGTTCTAAATATAATATCAATTTAAATATAATACTTCGTATGGTTTTATGATACATATTTCACCTATTACCTATATACATAGTCCGAAGTATAGTTTTATTTGTGGTCGTCTTTTTCGTATGTTCGATTTTTTTTCAAAGAAAGTTCTTCTATGTATCAATGTACGTATGATCTTGTAATTTCTCTTGCCAGCCTGAAAATGAGATAATTAGCGGCACATCGGGTGCCACTACTCAAATTTAATACTATCCAGGTTATTTTATTATACTATCGTGATTATACTAGACAAAAAAGTTATATAGAGCAAAAGCTATACTTTAGGAAACTATATAGAGCAAAAGTATTTAAACTATATTATTATTTGTTTACATTGAAATAAAAGACCTCATATAAAAATTATTAAAATAAAGGTAAATTGATATATTTTAGAAAAATTTAACGGAAATAATCTAAACTATGAGATCCTTCTCATATTACTCCCAACTTAAGTTTAACCCACAAAAATCTGAACTATACCTTCATTTATCTTATTTCACTCTTCTTAATGCTTTTTTACCTGGGATTGCCGGATAACCACTCCCCTCTCTTTTTCTTCTTCTTTCAAAATCCAAAATCAATAAGTACATCTATAATTTGATCGGTTCATAAATCAACAAACAACTAATCTAATCCAAAATCAAGCTCAAAATTCAGGAATCAAACAACTTATATAATCAAGTTCATCGATGAAAAAAATCCATTAGTTGCATCAATTCAAAATCACAGACGCTACTTCTTCAGTATACTTTTCAAGTATGTGGACGCACAACATACTCCCATAGTCCCACACAATAACCGTCTTATCTATTGAGTCGGAAAATAACCATTCACCACCTCGAAATAATGAAACCACAGAGCCAGTGTAACCCTTGGCTAACTTATACTCCTCAAATGAGCCGGCTTCTGAATTCAACTTCCACACCAAAATTGAACCATCCTGCAAGAAATACAATGCATAAATATTTTTTATTTGTCGACTCCCTAATTTAAATTGATTCCATTTCTAACCTAACGAAAAAAGGGTACAAAATCAATGTCCAAGTGAATCGTTAGAAAGTTAGCAGTGATGTACCTGAAGTCCAGCGTATAGTACTCCGTCACCTTTCAATATTTCGCCTACCGCACCGTAAAGTTAGCGATGATGTACCTGAAGTCCAGCGTATACTACTCCGTCACCTTTCGATATTTCGCCTACCGCACCGTCATTATCCTACCACAAATATAATACCGTCATTATCCTAGCTACCACAAAACTTCATCTGCTCCTCAATTAATCCAAGAAAAAAAGTCCATTTAGAAACCACCAAATTCAATCTTTTAGCTTATTTTAGTTCTCTAATCTAGAAAGTTTCCAACTTTACATTCAATTTCAATTATTTTAGCTAATTTAGTTTTTAAAAAAGGAAAATTTTCAGGTCATATTTAATCTAAAGTTTGAATCATTGAGACGTTGCCAACTACTAAGTATACCAAATTCTCCTCTCTAATCCGGGTTCTTGTTTTTTCCACTCAAGATAGCCAAATTATTCAACAAAATGGACTTTATATTAGGCAAATTATAATAGCACTAAAATCAAATTATACAATAGAAATGACAGTAAGGGAAACCTGAGTATTAAAATGGTGATAGATATCAAATACACAAAGAAACAAACATATTGAAATTAGATAAGTGCATGTATCATAGAATCAATAACAAATGTAAATCAAAATTAGAAATTTAAATAATGTATCAACAAAAGCAATGAAATCAAATATATTTGGCAATCAGAAATTAGAAACAAAAGCAATCGAAGTAAAAAATTGGAAATATTTTAGATTTTCCCATACATTGATACCCGGTGGTTCATCGAAAGAGGTGAAGTGTGGTTCGTCAAGGTGGCGCAGACATGGAGATTCGTCGTGGTGGTGCGGGGAAGACTTGGTGGCTGGTCGGTGTCCCCAAATTTCTCTCCTTATCGATCGATTGATGATCAAGTATAGGTTATGAGAAAAATAAAGAAATGGGGAAATGGAGGAGTTAGATAAGAAAGGTTTAAATGCAGTGATTTACTGGTTTTAATGTAGAGAGGAAGTTGACGCACTTGACGGTTCCAAACAAATGCAAAACTGTCTGTAGTGGGAAGTTGTCGACAGTCAGGTTAAATGGAATATCTTTTTGACGGTTATTGCATATTATGTCACCAATTTGACAGTTTTTAAGGTGCCACATCGGACGACACATCAGATCCAACTCATCATCCTAATCACGATCCTACGTGGCGCAATATGGTGCCTTTAAATGTTGCAGCTTTATATAGGTGTTGTTTGGCCTAGTTTCTTGAGGTGTTTCTACAATTTTTTAAAAGCTAAAAGCTCTTATTTGGCCAAACACACTTTTTTGCAAAGGTAAAAACTGTTTTTTAAAAGCTCAAAATCAACTTTTACCACCCAAAAGCAGAAGCATCAATTTGATGCTTCTGACTTATTTGTTTATCTTTACGATATTTTTGCTCAAATGACAAATTTGTAATTCGTAGACATTTAAATAAAATTGAAAAAAATATTTATTTCTTCATATTTTTAAATTCTCTACAAATAGAGACCCATCTTGCTATACTTTTAAAATATTTTTTTTTCTTTCATTTGCTCAAGTGAAAAGCTATTTTTAATAAATAGTTTTGTGAAACTATAACCAAACACATAGAATTTTTTCTGAAAAGCAGCTTGTGAATAAATTATTTTAAGAAGCAAAAACTCTTTTAATTAAGCAAGGCCAAACACCACCATAATAAAGGATGAAGCAAAAGAAGAAACACAAATTCTAGAGAATTTGTTATATAAGAATGGGAGGGAATATGTAGGTAGCAAAATAATCGTAGACATTTCTACTTCCATTTCACTTTCCGAGTCCCTACATCACGACCTACACATACACATACACATACACATACACGTACTAATTCTTGACTAATCAATCAAATAAATGCATGGAGTATAATAAACGGAGTGTATATATGCTACGTACATACTACGGATTACTTCTTCATTAACCATTCATACTTTTCCTTACACTAATATTATCTTAAGATTTCATATCATTCTCCTCATCACCCGTCCTCCACTACTATTATTGCTTCTTAATTTGTTCACATTATCTTACAACAAAACAATAATATCAGAAGTAGTACATTTTATCGTGCATACCTATTTTGATCAGGTAACTTCATTTATAAGACGGTTTCTCATTAACGTTAATGAGAATTTTCTCACATAATTGTGCATACCTAGTACGTGAGACACGGTATTTCACGAGACCTACCCACTAGAAATTTATGATAGATCACTCGTATTTAAAAAAAAAAAAAACTATTATTCAATTAATAATGTGTTTGATTTGATGATACAAGTATATTTATATTTTATAGGTTGAGGTAATTAAGATGGCAAAAATATTGTTGCATGGAACACTTGACGTCACCATATATGAGGCTGAAAAGGTGTTTGGTGGTAACAGTAACAATCTTTTCCACAAGGTCAGTCATTTTAGTCACCCATGTCTATCAATTCCTGCTTTTCAATTTTACGAGTATTATCTTCATTTATGGTCATTCGCGATTTTGCGTCACATATACATACTATCATGTGTGTAGTGGACTTGTTTGGTATATAATGCGTGCTGTTTTGTTGGAATTTTAGCGACGGAAGTGTAATTTAAGTCCGAAATTCATAAACATTCATTTTAATTGTAATCTGATACCATATGATACTCCCTCCAATTTTATATGATTAACCCGTTTGAAGTATTTGGGGAAAGGGTGAGACCGTTGCAGCTCCATAGTCCATATTGGAGCTTGAGACTGCACACTTTGTAAATATATATATACCTACGACCTATATTAATATGAGTTTTGGGGAATACTTTGAATACTTTTAATATCATACTCGACTCTAGATTTTGTTAAATGTTTTGTTAATTGACAAATGAGCATGTAATCATGTATGTCGTCTGTGAATTCTTTGATAATCATCATCATCCATACATAATAACGTAGTAATTTTTCATTAATTATACTTTAATTTATAAGGAAATTACTTTGTTTTAAGATGCTCTTTGTTTTGGTAAAAAATTTACCGGGTCTACGATGTCGGTTGCGGGTCAAAGCGATCGTCCTATAACTACGGGTCGACGAAAACGAATAATTCTAGCAAACAAGGGACAATGAAAGGAAAAGGGACGACACACAAAGTTTGGTGACGCGGAAACCCAATGTGGGAAAAACCGCGGGGGGAGTTGGAATCCCACCAAAGTTTTACTATGAATGGAGGAAGAATGAGGAAAAGAATACAAATATAAGTTATTTTTTGCTATAGCTTAGACTATGATTGCTTGCTATTACGTTTACTTTTAGATGGTGTCCTTGAATGAATCCTCCTTCTCCTTCTCCCCCCCTCTTTTATACTGTTGTTGACCGTTGTCCATTTATGGTTGGAAATCTTGGCATTTATCCCCCTTTTACTCCTAATATCTTGGCATTTATTCTCCTTTACTCCTGATCTCTTGGCCGTTACTTTCCTCCTCTGCAGTTACATCCTTCTCCTGGATTCTCTCCTGGTCTGCAGGAGGGTTTCCTGATTTGTAGGTGTGGCAGTTGCCTCCTCTCTTCTGGTGTGGGCTGAGTTTTATCTTTCAGGTGTTGGGTCTTCTTGATTAGTCGGCCCATTGTTTCATTTTACTTCATGCTTCATTTGTCCCATCATTATGTGTCGTCCCGGGTTTGCTTGACTTGACGTCCTTCGATTATTTTGACTTCCGTCTTTTATCCTTTGACTTTGACTTTTATCCGTAGACTGTGACCTTTTGTTATTGACCTTTGACTTCTGACCTTTTGACCGTCCTCTCGTATTTTGCCACGTGGTACTCCGAAGGTGCAAATTTTTGGCCCAAACAACTGCCCCCAAATTTCCGACTAAGCTCATCTTAGGCGGGAATTTTTGTTTGCTTCAGTTGTAGGCAGTTGGTTCTGCTTCAGCTGGCCTCGTTGGTTCTAGGAGAAGGTGTAGTCCGTCCTCTCTCTCAGAAATTACTCCTGCAGAAAGTGAACCTCTGGTGGCATATCTTTCTGAGTCTCACTCTTATTCTGCCCCCAGATCCGTTGATGACGTTTCTGCTGGAGTGGTGCTCAAATTTCCTGAAGGATTCGGCAAGTCTGCAGAGGATATGACTTTTCTGGATCATCTGCTACTTCCTGGTCTCAGGTCTGTGCTAGAAAAGGGTTCTCTGAAGGAGTTGGACTTGATTTGCGGATTGCTGGGGGAGGAATCTAGCAGAAGACAGAAGCTTGGTGCAGATCTGGTGGAGGCAAGGAGTGAGCTTGCCCATGCCCTGAATGCCAATTCTTTCCTGTAGGGGAAGAATGCTGAGCTGAAGAAGACCCTGAGGGATGCTCTCTCCGACGTGGAAGCGGAGGATCTGGAGGAGTTTGTTGACTATTCTGTTGTTGATCAGGAGACTGATAGGCAAGAGAGTGTGGACCAGGAGGATGTTGCTGATGATCCCGGGAGAGGTTCTGCCGCTGTTCACCATAGACTCAGGTTCCTGCAGAAGGATCTGCTATAGTTCCGCCTCCACCAGAGGAGAATATCCAGGCTGTGGACCAAGTTCTGTTGGAGTGATGTCACTCCTCCTTTGTTTTCGGCTTGTGAATCCTGCATGGCATGAACTTCCGATTTGTTAGTGTTTGCAGAAAATTCAGTAATGACTTCGCCTTTGCTCAGGGGAGCGAAGTGTGTTAGTATTTTGTGGCACTTCGTGCCTTAACAGAAGATCGTAATCGTTTGCTTTTGATCGTGGTTGCTTGCGTTTGATTGTAATCGTTTGTTGTAGTTTTGTCTAACTACCTTCTGTTGTATGCATGCCTTATGTTTGTATGGTCGACCTTTGATATAGTGGTGGCCTGGGGTTTAGTTCGCCCACTCAGTCGGAGGTGCCACGCTTTGCGTGGGTGCTAAGTGGCGCAGGAGACTGTAATGTCCCGGTTGTAGGCACTTAGTCACAGACGCACGCCCTCTGTAGAAATTGTACACTCCACCAGATTAGTCACCAGCACTCAGTTTGAGAAAACTGACAAAAATTTGGCCAAGATAGAGAACACAATATTTGAAGACATATGTGGAAGCAAAAAATCGAATTTCGAAAATATATGGAGAGAGAAAATTAAATTTCAAAAATGTACGCAATAAGAAAATCAAACCTTAATGCCAAAGAAAATTGAATTTTGACAACACACGTAAAAAGGAAATCAAAATTTTATCTGATTTAAATATGCGGAAAAAATTTGAATTTTGCTAAAAGCCAGAAAAGAGAACAGAAGAATGATAGGAAAATTTAAATACGTGTTTGCGAGGTTTGAAAAGATCACACCTGGGTTCTGGTGGAGGTGCACCTGGCAGAATAGATGCCACGTTTCTGGCGGCTGTGGCCCAGATTGCTGGCGGCTGTGGCCTACTCAGAAGAAGTATTTCTTCAGGTGTACGATGTTCCATGGATTTTGGATGATTTTCCCCTCCATGGTCATAAGTCGGTAGGCTCCATTCCCAACTACCTTCTCCACTTGGTAGGGTCCTTCCCAGTTGTAGGCGAACTTTCCTGCTCGTTGGTTCCTGGTGTTCTGGAAGACTTTTCTGAGAACTAGGTCTCCTTCCTGCAGGATTCTGACTCTGACATTCTTGTTGTAACTTCTGGCGACTGTTTGTCTGTAGGAGGCCATCCTTATTTGAGCATCGGTCCTGAGCTCATCTATAGTATCCAAGCTGCTTGCCATCTCCACCTGGTTCATGTCTTCTGTTATGCAACCGTATCTGTGGGTAGGCACTCTTACTTCTGAAGGGATGACCGCCTCAGCACCAAAGACCAAACTGAAAGGTGTTTGTCCTGTAGCCACCTTGGGTGTAGTTCTGTCAGACCACAGCACCAAGGGGAGTTCTTCTGCCCATCTGCCCCCTGCCTCCTCCAGCCTTCTCTTCAGGTTGTCTATCACAATTTTGTTGCTAGACTCCGCCTGACCATTGGACTGAGGGTTTCTGGGGGTAGACTTGCTTAGTGTGATGTTCCATCTGGCGCAGTAGGCCTCCATCTTGTTGCCAATAAACTGGGATCCGTTGTCGCAGACGATCTCTGAAGGAATGCCAAACCTGCAGATAATGTTACGTTTTATGAAGGATATAACCTGCTTCTCAGTCACCTGAGGGAATGATTCTGCCTCTATCCATTTGGAGAAGTAGTCTGTCATGGCCAACATGAAGACTTTGTTTCCTGGAGCTCTTGGTAACTTGCCAACAATATCCATTCCCCACTTCATGAAGGGCCAGGGAGAAATTACTGGGTGCAATGGTTCTGCTGGCTGGTGGTTGACCGGTGCGTGTCTCTGGCAGGCGTCACACTTCTTAACGTACTCTCTGGTGTCTTTGCGCATTGTCGGCCAATAGTAACCCTGACGGAGTGCTTTGTTGGATAGACTCTTGCCCCCTGCATGATTTCCACACTCACCGCTGTGGAGGTCATGCATAACCACCTCTGCCTCCTGCCGACTCAGGCACCTCAAGTATGGTCCAGCGGCTGATCTTTTGAACATGACACCATCAATGAGGGTGTACCTGGACGCTTTCATCCTAAAACTCCGGGCTTCCTTCTTGTCTGCTGGCAGAATATCGTTTTGCAGCCACTCTTTGTAGGGTTTTCCCCAGTCAGGAATTTCTTCTTGTTCTGCTGAGGTGCTGCAGACTCTTGCTTCCTGCAGCCAATGCAACCCCTGGTCTGGTGAATTTTCCTCCTCTCCAGGCACCTTGTGCTCCTGTGTACCCTTCCAAACTGCTGGCTCCAGGACATGAACAATGGGTATGGTGGAAACTACGCCTGGTTTGAAGGTTGCCCCCAGAGTTGCTAAGGCGTGTGCTTCCACATTTTGGTCCCTTGGAACTTGGCTAATTGAGAATTCTGTGAACCTTAGGGAGAGATCCTTTGCCACCTCAAGGTAAGACACCATCTTGGAGTCCTTAGCTGCATACGAACCATTCATGTGGTTGACTATTAGCTGGGAATCGCTGCATGCCTCCAGGCGCTTGATTTTGAGGTCCAGAGCCAGCTGGAGACCCAAGATTAGAGCTTCATATTCTGCCTCGTTGTTCGTTGTTCGGAACTCGCACCGTACTGCTTGGACTATGAGATCCCCCTGAGGAGACTTCAGAACTAATCCTGCTCCAGATCCTCGCATGTTGGAGGCGCCATCTACATTTAGCTTCCACACCTGTTCGCCTTTGTCCTCCTCAAGGAGGAGGATGTCTTTCTCTGCCTGTGTCTGCAGTGCTGGGCTGAAGTCGGATACGAAGTCTGCTAACGCCTGGGATTTTATTGCTGTTCTGGGGACAAATTTCAGGTCGAAGCCGCTCAAGTGTATAGACCACTTGGCCATTCTCCCTGATAACTCAGGTTTTCTCATAATAGTTTTTAGTGGATAATTTGTTATTACGGAAATAGTATGCGATTCAAAATAAGGTCGAAGTTTATAAGACGCTATAACAAGTGCGAGAACGAGTTTTTCAAGGGATGTGTACCTGGTCTCCGCAGGAAGCAGAGACTTACTGACATAATATACTGGGTGTTGTGCTCCCTCGTGCTCCCTCACCAGTACTGCACTAACTGCTACCTCAGTTACTGACAGGTATAGGAAGAGCTGCTCTCCAGGTTCCGGTTTTGACAGCAGAGGTGGAGTGCTGAGGTAGTGCTTCAGATCGCTGAACGCCTTCTCGTGCTCTGCTGTCCAATCAAACCTTTGGGCCTTCTTCAGGATATCATAGAACAGCCGGCATCTATCTGAAGACCTGGAGATAAATCTGTTCAGAGCAGCAATTCTTCCAGTCAGCTTCTGCACGTCTTTTGGCTTCTGTGGGGATTCCAGCTGGAGGATGGCTTTGATCTGCTCTGTGCTAGCTTCAATTCCTCTCTGGGTCACCATGTATCCCAGAAACTTCCCACACGACACTCCAAATGTGCATTTTGAAGGATTTAACTTCATTTTGTACTCCCTCAAGGTGTTGAAGGTATCCTCCAAATGTGTAGTATGTTGCGAAGCTTGCTTGGATTTGACGACCATGTCGTCAATATATACCTCCATCGTGTCCCCAATTTGTCTCTTGAACATCTTGTTGACTAGTCTCTGGTAGGTGGAACCTGCATTCTTCAGACCAAAAGGCATTACGTTGTAACAATATATACCTCTTTCAGATCTGAAAGCTGTCTTTTCCTGGTCTGCTGGGTGCATCTTGATTTGGTTGTATCCACTCCATGCATCAAGAAAGCTTAGCATCTCGTGTCCTGCTGTAGCATCCACCATGGCATCTATGTGCGGTACGGGGGAATGGATCTTTCGGGCATGCTTTGTTCAAATCGGTGAAGTCAACGCACACCCTCCACTTACCATTCTTCTTTGGGACCACCACCACATTAGACAGCCACTCCGGATACTTCACCTCCCTGATTTTCCCAGCAGCCAGCAGATTGTCCACCTCCTGATTTATGACTTGATTTCTCTCCGGGGCAAATTTCCTTCTCTTCTGCTGGACTGGTTTGTAGCTTGGGTCCACACTTAGCTTGTGGGTGATAACACTTGGATCTATACCTACCATGTCATCATGCGACCAAGCAAAACAATCCATGTTAGTTTTTAATAATTCAATGAGGTTTTGGCGGATATTACCTGTGCATTCTGATCCGATTAACACTTTCCGCTCTGGATGTTGCTTGTCCAAGTTGACTTCATCCAACTCCGCCTGAGGTGGTTCTACGTACTCCTGCAGAGGCAGATGAAGGCTCTTTAATTGCTATGCTGGAGGACTTGCAGTTTTCTTGAGGGCCACCTTATAGCAGTCTTTCGCCTCCTCCTGATCTCCACTGATCTTCTGCACTCCCCAGGGCGTAGGGAACTTCAGGCATTGGGGGTAAATGCCTTCATCTCATGGATCCAAGGTCTCCCCAGAATCACGTTGTAGGTGGAGGGTCCATCGATGACTAGGTACCGTACTTGTTTGTTCACTCCTCCGGCATAGGTAGGGATGGTGATCTCTCCCAGGGAATGCTTGGTCTCACCACTAAAACCTACCAAGGGGACCGCCTTCCTCGTTAGATCCTTCTCGCTAAACCCCATGCTCTGGAGAGCCTCCAGCATGATGAGGTTGACTGAACTCCCAGTGTCCACCAGAGTCTTCTTCACGGTGCAATTCCCTATAGAGAGAGTAATTATTAAGGCGTCATGGTGCATCTCTGGAGTAGCTTCTGCATCAGTTTCGTCAAAGGTGACAGCTGGAAGATCCTTGCAACTGATTCTGCAGGAGTGTTCTGGTCTGTCTCCTCTGGTCTGGGAAGCATGCCTCTTGGCTGCTGAGTAGGTTAGTCCGCACAATTCTGATCCTCCTGTGATTACGTTGACGATTCTGGTACATATTGGAGGTGGAGAAGGCAATACTTGATCTGCTGCATTTATCCTGCTGGAGTTTCTGGACCTGAGGTGATCCAGATTCCCCTGATCATACTGGAACTTAACCTCCCTCCTGAGCTGGACGCACTCATCGGTATGGTGTCCAATGTCGTCGTGGAATTCGCACCTCCTGCTGGCATCTCTTCGGTCATTGGTGTACTCCTGTCTCCTGGGCCACCTGACCCTGCGCCCTAACTCCCTTAGAGCCTCAAGTACCCCGGCAAGGTTGGTAGAGAACCCATACTCACTTACTTTGGGTGGCAACCTTGGATTGTCCTTCCAGTCTTTCTCCTCAGAAACCTTGCTCACGTTCCTGTCATAGGGTTTTGATCTTTCACCCCTCTTTTTTGCTGGCGCCTTTCTGGTGACATGTTCAGAACCATATGTAGCCCTTCTGGGACCCGAATCTTCCTCTAATCTGATGGCTGCCATTGCTTTAGTTTGAACATCTTCGAATGTGGCACACGGATATTTAGTAAGATCCTTGTAAAGATCCGAATCCTGGAGGAGCCCTTGACGGATGGCTTCTATGGCGGTGGCTACGTCACATCTGGGGATAGTCACCTTCTCCCTGTTGAATCTGTTGAGGAAATCTCGCGTAGGCTCCTCGAATTTCTGCACCACCCGGTATAGGTCGCTAGTCTGTTTCTCCGGCTTTCTGCTGCTGGCGAACTGTTGGTTGAAGGCATTGA
The DNA here is from genome assembly GCA_958450325.1 of Agrostemma githago. Classification (NCBI taxonomy): domain Eukaryota; kingdom Viridiplantae; phylum Streptophyta; class Magnoliopsida; order Caryophyllales; family Caryophyllaceae; genus Agrostemma; species Agrostemma githago. The sequence continues at coordinate 6,013,494 of OY288250.1, read as the reverse complement.
CTAGATCTGCAAAGGAGGTGATGCTTCTGTTTGGCAGACCAACGAACCAGTGAAGGGCTGCTCCTGAGAGGGTGGAACCAAACCCCTTGCACATGCAAGCTTCCTTCAGAGGTCCCGTAGCTGTTACCACCATCATCTTTTGCTTGTATTGGTTGATGTGGTCCAGAGGGTCTGCAGTGCCATCATAGAGCGTCATGGCTGGTGGCACAAAACCCTTGGGCACGGCAACACAAGCCAGATCATCAGTGAAGGGTGAATCTGCGTAGCTGTCCCTAGCTGCTCTCTCCAGGGGGCGTGGCATTCCAGGGATCTTGTTGATTAAGTCCCTCAATTCCTTCAGCTCCTGGCGTTGCTGATCTGCTGTGCTGATTGTTCCTGCAAGAGGGTTAGAGACAGGAGGAGAAAAGTTGAAAGGAATACTTCCTGCATAAGGTCCTCCAAGGTGTTGGCTATTAGGAGGAGGAAGTAAAGGTGTTGTTGCTGTCATGGATCTGGGCTGCCACTCTGGTGCCTGCTGGCTTGGGGTGACTGTTGTCCACACTCCTCCAGAGGACTGGTGGCTGGATAAGGTGGTCACCTCTGGTGTCTGGTGGACATGAGTACCTGCGAAAGATAACGAGTTAGTTTCCCGATTTTCGATGCTGGAGAGAAGGTTACCTGTAGTACGAGATCTGCCAGATGTAGGGTCATAGGTCAGGTAACCCAACCCCTGGGGTTCGATGACGGGGCCTAGTGGAGCCAATCCTAGCTCTAGTCTGGTGACCAATTCAGAGGGAACTTCTCTGGTGGTCCTCTTGCCAACTACTGATTCCCTACGAGTGCTGGGTTCTCCCCTAGGGATCAAGGGCTGCATCTCTGGTGATATCTGGAGCGATGCAACTGGAGTCTGGTCTGCTGCCGAGATCCGAGCCTTGATATCTTGATTGTCCTTCTGCAGAGTTTCTACTGCCTGGCGAAGAGCATTGATTCCCTGAAGCATACTCTGCATCAGGTCTGGTGATCCTGCGCCACTGGAAGCTTCTCCCACGAATCCTCCTGGAGTCAAGGTTCTGGTTGGTACGCTTTCCTTCCTGGCCTTGGAGGAGCTGATGACCCCAGAGGTTTTAGGCGTCGGAGAGGGCCTAGACACCGGCAATGTGGGTTTCACCGCTTGGCTGGTGGGAATACCCAAGGTGAGGGGCGTGAAAACCTGCTCTGCTGATCCTGGGGACAACCTTCCTCCAATGGGCTGAGTTGATGCTCCTTGACTGCTAGACAAATTTTGGCCGGATCCGGTCATGGTGACACGAGTTTGCTTCACGGTAGGATTTGGCTTACAGGAAATGATCACTTTGCCCCACGGTGGGCGCCAAATTGTTTTGGTAAAAAATTTACCGGGTCTACGATGTCGGTTGCGGGTCAAAGCGATCGTCCTATAACTACGGGTCGACGAAAACGAATAATTCTAGCAAACAAGGGACAATGAAAGGAAAAGGGACGACACACAAAGTTTGGTGACGCGGAAACCCAATGTGGGAAAAACCGCGGGGGGAGTTGGAATCCCACCAAAGTTTTACTATGAATGGAGGAAGAATGAGGAAAAGAATACAAATATAAGTTATTTTTTGCTATAGCTTAGACTATGATTGCTTGCTATTACGTTTACTTTTAGATGGTGTCCTTGAATGAATCCTCCTTCTCCTTCTCCCCCCCTCTTTTATACTGTTGTTGACCGTTGTCCATTTATGGTTGGAAATCTTGGCATTTATCCCCCTTTTACTCCTGATATCTTGGCATTTATTCTCCTTTACTCCTGATCTCTTGGCCGTTACTTTCCTCCTCTGCAGTTACATCCTTCTCATGGATTCTCTCCTGGTCTGCAGGAGGGTTTCCTGATTTGTAGGTGTGGCAGTTGCCTCCTCTCTTCTGGTGTGGGCTGAGTTTTATCTTTCAGGTGTTGGGCCTTCTTGATTAGTCGGCCCATTGTTTCATTTTACTTCATGCTTCATTTGTCCCATCATTATGTGTCGTCCCGGGTTTGCTTGACTTGACGTCCTTCGATTATTTTGACTTCCGTCTTTTATCCTTTGACTTTGACTTTTATCCGTAGACTGTGACCTTTTGTTATTGACCTTTGACTTCTGACCTTTTGACCGTCCTCTCGTATTTTGCCACGTGGTACTCCGAAGGTGCAAATTTTTGGCCCAAACACTCTTGTGGTTGTGAAAATAATGATTACTTTAAAAAAAATTAAGATCTTGCTTAAATGGTTTTTCAATCACTATCTTTTAGTTTGAAAAAGTCTTTCTAGTATACATACAAAATACTCAGTAATTGGTACTCTGTCTCGTTCATTTGTTGGGTTTTTATATTCATGAGAAATATTTTAACTGAAGATAAACAAATGAACGACGGAATACATATCAAACTAATCTAAGCTATGATATATAATTCCACCGATGAAAAACTCATAACAATTCACACATTCAAGATATTTGATGTTGATGACAGTTTTTTATGCCATTTATACTTAAAATCTTATATATGTGCAGATAGTGGAGGATATTGAAGGACTATTTGGGGACGCGGCCGGGAGAGTGTACGCAACAGTCGACATCGAGGGAGCTCGAGTTGGTCGTACAAGGCTCCTTGACCACAAGGACTCGAACCCACGATGGTACGAGCAGTTTCACATCTATTGCGCTCATATGGCCTCCAATGTGGTCTTTACTATCAAACAGGACAATGTCATTGGTGCAACTCTCCTCGGCCGAGCTTACCTTCCTGTAAATCAAGTCATAGGAGGAGAAGAAATCGACACTTGGCTCGATCTCCTCGATAAAGATCACAATCCTACATATGAAGGAGCTAGAGTCCATGTTAAAGTCCATTTCTTTGATGTCACTAGGGATATGAATTGGGGTAAGGGAGTTAAGACACCCAAATTTCCAGGGGTGCCCTTCACTTTTTTCACTCAGAGGAACTTGTGTAAGGTGACATTGTATCAGGATGCTCATGTTCCAGACAACTTTGTCCCGAAAATTCCTCTTGCCAATGGCAAGTTTTACGAGCCAAATCTTTGTTGGGAAGACATTTTCGATGCCATCAATGATGCGCGACATCTTATATACATAACCGGGTGGTCAGTTTACACGGATATTACCTTAATTAGGGACACTCGGAGACCTAAACCCGGTGGGGATATGACCTTGGGTGAGCTCCTTAAGAAAAAGGCGATGGAGGGTGTTAGAGTTTTGATGCTCGTTTGGGATGACAGGACTTCTATCAAAGGGTTCAAGGAAGATGGATTGATGGCAACACATGATCAAGAGACGGATAGTTATTTCCATGGGAGCAAGGTACATTGTGTGCTTTGTCCGCGAAATCCGGACAATGGAAGGAGTATTATCCAGGACATAGAGATTGGAACTATGTTCACTCATCATCAAAAGCTTGTGGTAGTTGATAGTGCAATGCCTAGTGGAAATTCCGATCGAAGGAGGATTATGAGCTTTATTGGAGGTATAGATCTGTGTGATGGAAGGTACGATACCCAATTTCATTCCCTCTTTCGGACTCTGGCTACATCTCATCATGATGATTTTCATCAACCAAACTTCAAGGGAGCTTCAATTAAGAAAGGTGATCCATTTTGGTTCACCGACTTTAAGTTATTATGTTATCATGTTTTCGGTTCTCACTAGTTCTAATGCAATGCACTTTTCTGTCTAGGTGGACCTCGAGAACCATGGCATGACATCCACTCGAAGCTAGAAGGCCCTGTGGCATGGGACGTGCTGCAAAATTTCGAGCAGAGGTGGAGAAAGCAAGGCGTAAAGGACCTTCTCCTCGACCTTAGAGAACTCAACTCAATTTTCATCCCTCCATCACCTGTCACATTCCCTGAAGACGATGAAACATGGAACGTCCAAGTGTTTCGATCCATCGATGGTGGGGCCGCATTTGGCTTTCCTGACGCTCCAGAAGAGGCAGCGAAAGCTGGGCTCGTAAGTGGAAAGGATGGTATCATTGACCGGAGCATCCAAGACGCGTACATTAACGCCATACGTCGTGCACAAAGGTTTATTTACATTGAAAATCAGTATTTCCTAGGAAGCTCATTTGATTGGAAAAACACAGATATTAATCCTGCTGCAATTGAAGCTTTGCATTTAATCCCCAAGGAACTCTCGTTGAAAATCGTTAGTAAGATCGAAAAGGGTGAAAGATTCACGGTCTATGTGGTGGTTCCGATGTGGCCCGAGGGTCTTCCTGGTAGTGGTTCAGTTCAGGCCATTTTGGATTGGCAAAGGCGAACCATGGAGATGATGTACACTGATATTACTGTGGCACTTCGAGCCAAAGGGCTTGATTCAGATCCCAAGGACTACCTATGTTTCTTTTGCCTAGGAAACCGTGAAATACCGAAAAGTGGGGACTATGAGCCTGAGGAGCACCCGGAAGCTGGAACAGAATACGATCGTGCTCAGATGGCCAGGAGGTTCATGATATATGTTCATGCTAAGATGATGATAGGTAAGTAAACACACCTTTTTTTAATTTATCCAATAATCAAATTTGTACAATTTTAATATATCATGATTGTTGGGTAACTGTTTCAGTGGATGACGAGTACATAATCATTGGATCGGCCAACATAAATGAAAGATCGATGAACGGAGCCAGGGATTCAGAGATAGCCATGGGAGCATACCAGCCATATCAGTTAAGTCACAAAAAAGGATCAGCCAGAGGCCAAATTCACGGGTTTAGGATGTCACTATGGTACGAACATTTAGGCATGATAGACAATGTGTTTCAAAATCCAGAAAAGGGAGAATGTGTAAGAAAGGTGAACCAAATTGCTCAAAAGTACTGGGACTTATACTCTTCTGGAGCCCTTGAACATGATCTTCCAGGGCATTTGCTTACGTACCCGGTCGGGATCACGGAAGAAGGAGAAGTAGTTGAGCTTCCAGGGATGGAATTCTTTCCTGATACAAAGGCAAGAATTCTTGGCAAAAAATCTGAGACTTTACCTCCCATTCTCACCACTTGATCACCAATTTGGTTACTGAATATATAAGAGTATATATTTACATGCACCTTATTCTACTACTCCTTCTGTACAATATGTTTTTTTTTCTTGAGGTGTAAAACTTTTTCTGTGAGTGTTGTTGTATCACATAGTTTTGTTTATTTGCTAGCTACAGAGTATTAAGATTCGAGTACATTAAATGTATCATTACATTTTGGGTTAAGCGTAACTTGACTATGTCATGAAATGTTCTACGGAGTACGAGTAATACTTTGTTATATGTTATATAAATAAAGGAAAATGATATATATAAGAGATCAAATAATAAAATAATCTTTTAATACAAGTATTAATTACGTTGATATATGTGTAATTTGGGTTTAAATCCCTATGTTTTTACTCCCTCTGTAATTTTTTATATAACGTTTTGCTTTTTCGAGGTGAGACTTTGACTTTAATTTTTATGTAAATATATTATTCCAAAATTACTAAAAATTGCTCCTTAAAATTCCTTACGAAAAGAGCTTTCAAATGTATATTTCATAGTATTTTTTCTTCGTATGTTGTGAGAGATATTGAAGAGAGATGTCTCGAAAAGTGAGAATGATTTATATTAAAAAAACAAAGAGAGTACTAAGTATGGAAGATTTTAGTTCTTAATCAATCAATATCATGTTATTTGCGAATAAGGAAAGTAATGAAAAATCAACACCGAATCGACTTTATGCTCTCTTAATAGAACAATTCGACCCTTATTTCAGTGCAGGGTGATACCGAATTTTCTACTGAGATAAGACGGTGTTCCTCTGAATTTGCACAGAAAACAGAGATATAACTATGAAGTATTTTGTGCAGATTTTTCGTTGTGTTTTCGGATTTGATCAAGACTCTATTATATAGAGTTTGAAGGAGCAGGGATACGAGTTTGAAGAGTTACGACTCTTCATGAATTCCCACCAAAATTGGTTCATGCGGATTGAATCTGTTTGAACAATTTTTGGCGCCAAAATTTCGCCCGTCATAGTGTACCGTATGAACTCGGTACCGTGAATTCGCAATTAATTATATATAAGCGTACACTCCGTACTTCCCCCGAACCTATATTATATTATATTGAATTCACACATCCGTAAACCAAACCCGAGTACGCTAAAATGAACCGGTATTTACACTTAAATTACCAACATATCAATATCTATCAATCAATCAATATATATAATTAAAAGAAGCATAAATAAATAAATAAATTTAGATTCAAGAGAGTACTTTTAAATTTAAGTACTATTAGAAAAAATAATCCTTTAACACCCCCTAACGATCAAACATGTGTATCAAGAAGCAAACAGATGTGCTGATTGACTAACTAATCTCGGTGTTCGACAATCAGAGCGACTGTAGGTTATCGAACACGATGAGACTCCAGCGGCACTTTTTCAGCTCATGGATCAAGACATTGGAGGCGTTTTATGGCCTAAATATATTCCGAACTCTTTACATGTTAGCTCTAATTACTTGAATGACTAGGTCTAGCCCTCCTTATTTCACACAAAAAAAACCTCCCCATGACCCCCAATTATAATCTTCAAAGTCTATGTAGAATTAAAAGTGTTTTATGGTGTATTTGGGAACTTGAATTTGAATTTGAATTTGAATTTCGGATTTGAAATATTTCAAGCGTTTGGGAACCTTGGGATTTCGATTTGAAATTTAGACAAAATTCAATCTAGTTCACATTTGACTCTCTCAAATTCTTAGTATATGGATAGTCATTTCAATTCTGTCACTTATCCTTCGTTTATTTTCCGCATAATCTTATTAGAATATATTTTTCTTTATTTTTTCCCCGTATTTGAAAATTTTCTAATTTGGATTTAAATTCTAGAAATTCAAATACTTCGTACAAGAATTGAATTCAAGATATTTAAATCAATTTTGAGTATCCAAATGCAACCTTAATCAATTCAATTTAATAATACATTAATATATACACTTCCTTTCCATTCAATTATTTGCCTTTTATATTCATTATTGTGAGGAGTATTTTAATCAAAGTCAACAATTGAATAGAACGGAGGGAGTACCTGCTAATAGCTAATTAATTGATGAGAAAAGTAACACAGTAGAAAATAAAATAATACAGTATGAAAAGTAACTAATTGTATGCGCGAGTGATCCCACAATAGATTATCGTGAGATCGTTTCATACTTATGAAAAGTAATCCATTTTTTGTCATCATAGGAGTATATAGTTGTTGTTTTTATATATAAGAGAGCAAGACTTAATCATGGTTAGAGCACGTAGGAGCAAGGTGGTAACCCAAAAACTAATTGTTAATTACATTGACAAATGCAAATGCATACTACTAGTCTACTACTACTACTCTCTACTTCATTAATCTAGCTAGCTTGTCGATCGATCAACTTTGTTAATTATTGCTTCAACTTTTCATATATATGATCCATTTCATTCACATACAAAAAGTATAGCTCTACCTAATTACTACAGTACTTGTTTAATTTCAAGGTAAAACCATTTACTCCACTCTTTGTTGCTTTAATTTCTTATAATTAATTAATGTGCTAATTAATTAGAATTAGCATTTACAAATTTAAGCATGATATTACATTGTGTTACATGCAGGAGCAGCATCAGAGTGTTGTTATAATAACATCATGGCAAAAATATTGTTGCATGGAACACTTCACGTCACCATTCATCAGGCTCATAACCTCTTTGGTAGTGCCACCAAAAACTTTCTCCTCAAGGTACCTACCTTATAACTTCCGTCTTGTTTCGTCTCCATCATTGCTTTACCTTTCAATAAAATATTTCTCACAAACTTATACATGTACCATCGCGTGGGTTGTGGCATATATATGTGAACGACTGAGCAATTGGTGTGTATATATATAATGTCTTATTGATGGACCTCTTGTTATATGACAATGTTCAGGGTCCGATTACATGACCACTAAAACCATTTTTTCTCCTTATTTTGTATTTTTGTCCATTCTTTAGGTAAAACTACAACAATAATAATGTTTACATATTTATGTAAATATAGCTTCTTAGTTTTTCATATAGACCTTTGGAAAGATTTTCTTTTAGATCGGTCATTGACCTCTCTGAAATGTTCATATCTTGACAAGTCTTACCAAACAATATGTATTTTTTTTGTGTAAAAGCCTAGCTTCCTCATAATTGAATTGATTGGTAGCCTCGTAGGTATGTAAATCAAATTAATATCAAAGATGTGTTAGTCTGATCGTTAAGACTGGGTTTCATGTTCGAATCTCCCATCCGTCAGTCCCTTATATTGTCATGTTAAGTGCATAATGCGGTCTTCGTTCAAACACAAAAACATATAAATTGAAACTAAGCACATAATGAAACTGTATGTATGCTCAGCAACTTATAAGTCTCACCTTTTTGCAAATCACATTTGATCTAGCTGTGACGAACGAAGATCGTGACTATTGTGGTTACTGTTGATGCATATTTGTAATGATTGCAGATAGTGGAAGGTGTTGAAGGGTTGTTTGGGGAGGCTAAAGGAAAACTGTACGCGACAATCGACATTGAGGGAGCCACAGTTGGTCGTACTAGACTCATTGAACACAATGACTCGAACCCAATATGGGACGAGCAATTTCACATCTATTGCGCTCACATGGCCTCATTTGTGGTCTTTACTCTCAAGCAGGACAACGCCATCGGAGCACCCGTCTTTGGTCGAGCTTACCTTCCGGTTAACCAAGTTGTAGGAGGAGAAGTCGTTGACACTTGGCTCGATATCCTCGATGATAAGGATCACAATCGAGGGGCGAAAGTCCATGTTAAAGTCCAATTCTTTGATGTCGCAAGAGATATGAATTGGGGCAAAGGGATTAAAACCCCCAAATTTCCTGGGGTACCCTTCACTTTTTTCACACAGAGGAACTTGTGTAAAGTCACCTTATATCAGGATGCTCATGTCCCTGATAACTTTGTCCCTAAAATTCCTCTAGCCGGTGGCAAGTTTTACGAGCCAAATCGTTGTTGGGAAGACATTTTCGATGCCATCAGTGATGCCCAACATATGATTTACATAACCGGGTGGTCTATTTACACTGAGATTACCTTGATTAGGGACACTCGGAGGTCTAAACCCGATGGGGATATGACCTTAGGTGAGCTCCTTAAGAAAAAAGCCACTGAAGGTGTTAGAGTTTTGATGCTTGTGTGGGATGACCGGACTTCTATCAAACGGCTCAGGGAGGTCGGGTTTCTTGCGACTCATGACCAAGAGACTGATAATTATTTCCATGGGAGCGAGGTACACTGTGTGCTTTGTCCGCGAAATCCAGATAGTGCAAGGAGTATCATTCAAGAAATAGAAATCGGTGCTATGTTCACTCACCATCAAAAGACGATAGTCGTTGATAGTGCTTTGCCTAATGGAAACTCCGACAGGAGGAGGCTTGTTAGCTTTGTTGGAGGCATAGATCTCTGTGATGGAAGGTATGATACTCAATTTCATTCCCTCTTCAGGACTCTGGATACTTCGCATCACGATGATTTCCATCAGGCAAACTTCAAGGGTGCTTCGATTAAAAAAGGTGGACCTCGAGAGCCATGGCATGACATTCATTCAAAAGTAGAAGGTCCGGTGGCATGGGATGTACTTCAAAACTTTGAGCAAAGGTGGAAAAAGCAAGGCGGAAAGGACATTCTCATCGACCTAAGAGAACTCCACTCGGTTCTCATTCCTCCATCACCCGTGACATTCCCTGACGACAGCGAAAGTTGGAACGTACAAGTGTTCCGATCCATTGATGGTGGGGCCGCCTTTGGGTTCCCTGACGTCCCAGAAGAGGCTGCCAATGCAGGGCTCGTAAGTGGAAAGGACAGCATCATTGATCGGAGTATCCAGGACGGCTACATTAATGCCATACGTCGTGCTCGAAACTTTATATACATTGAAAATCAATACTTCCTCGGAAGCTCGTTTGATTGGAAAGCAAGCGATATAAATCCAGCTGCAATCGAAGTCCTGCATTTAATTCCTAAAGAACTCACACTGAAGATTATCAGTAAAATTGAAAAGGGTGAAAGGTTCACCGTCTATGTCGTGGTTCCAATGTGGCCTGAGGGGATTCCTGACAGTGGTGCGGTTCAAGCCATTCTTGATTGGCAAAGGCGGACCATGGAGATGATGTACACTGACATCACCCAAGCTATCCGAGCCAAGGGGCTCGTGGCGGACCCAAAGGACTATTTATGTTTCTTTTGTTTAGGAAATCGTGAAATTCCAAAAAGCGGAGATTATGAGCCGGAAGAGCACCCTGAACCTGGGTCGGATTATAGTCGAGCTCAGATGGCTAGGAGGTTCATGATCTATGTTCATGCTAAGATGATGATAGGTACGTACTACTCCTTAATAAATTAACCCATTTCTTGTTTAGTCGAATTTCGACAATTTGATCAGTAATTATACGCTTGTTTGACATATACTCGTACTATATTTCAGTGGACGATGAGTACATAATGATTGGATCGGCCAATATAAACGAAAGATCAATGAACGGTGGTAGAGACTCGGAGATAGCAATGGGAGCATACCAACCATACCACTTAGCTCACAAAAGGCAATCAGCAAGAGGTCAAGTTCATGGGTTTAGGATGTCGCTGTGGTACGAACATTTAGGCATGATCGACAATGCGTTTCAAAACCCTGAAAGTGAAGAATGTGTGAGAAGGGTGAACCAAATTGCTCAGAAATATTGGGATTTATACTCCTCTGAAGCCTTAGAACACGATCTTCCAGGGCATTTGCTCACGTACCCGGTTGGAATCAGTGAGGAAGGAGAGATTGTTGAGCTTCCAGGGTTGGAGTTCTTCCCTGATACTACGGCTAGGATTCTCGGCAAGAAATCTGACACGCTCCCTCCCATTCTCACCACTTGAACCAACAATGGGGGTCGAATTACTTGAATACATAAATCAAGTACTCGTATCATATGCTATGACTATGTTTCTTCTCTTCTTTGAAACTCTAATATTTTGATTCACAATTTTGTAAAAATACTGAGAGAGGGAGATTCAAGTGTTTTTGCTTTATCATTTTAACTACTAGGCTAAGATCTACTCTGTATTTTTGCTATTATGATTTAATCAAGTGTTTGTTTGTATTGTGTAGCAACTCGACTTGGCTATGTTATAATTTTATTTTATTTTACAATGGATTATTCATTTCAGATGGATCTAGCTCATTGTCCAAAACTCGATTGTGTTTTGTGTTTAGAGTTTAGATATGTTTTCATCGTGTTTAGGTCATTTTGGATTTAGTTTGTTCTTAGGTTTGTTTCTCGTTACGCCAGCATTAGGTATAAGTGTTAACTTAGGGCACTCCGAATTCGGATGACAAATCAAGTCAATTCGGGTTTATATATATATAACAACAAAAACAACATCACAAATGTTTCAAGGCTCCCGGGTATAGTAAAGGGAGTTTTGTGTATGCAATCTTACGTTTGTGTATAGTCAGTTAATCGTTTCACTGCAACTTTTGTACCACCAGCAAGCAATCCTTTATAAACCTTGCCAAAGCCACCTTGACCAAAGACGTTTTTCTTGTTGAAGTCGTCGGTTGATATCTGCAATTCTCTGTATGCAAATCGCTGAAACTGCCCAAATGCAATTCTACAATCAACTTCACCTGAAAAAGTACGCAAATATTTATCATTCATGAGCTTTAGCATAAACTTAGTTTGAAATGATATATTTGCCAAACTTAAAGCATCTTTCTCCTTTTAAAAAATGACATTAACAATGCAACATGATGTGAAAACTGAGGAATCGGCTCATATTAATATCAGTAGAAAAGAGCAAGTACAAATGACCCTCGCGGCTTCCTCCTTAACACCCTTGTTGGGGTTTTAATACCTCGCAAGCGCACGATGTAATCGTAGCACAATAGAGGGTCGATTCACAAGGAGCGAGACGATTCCTAATTGTTTTAATTCAAATTGTTTATCTAAGTCGATTAGAGGAAGAAATGGTGAACTACGACTACAATGAAGAACGATAGACTAAAGAAAGAAATGAAACTAAAGAAGGTGGAAAACTAAAAATAAAACAAGCAAAAACTAAAATTGACAATTACTCAAATAGAGAAAAGCCTAGGGTCCGACTTAACCTCCGATATACCATAATCGTGAGTAGAGAATACCGGACATCGGATTGATATGGAGGATAGGAAGAGTGGAACGCCTCTAAGGGTCGGTCACCTCCCTCCCGGGTTCGTAATCCGACTAAGCTAAAACCGACCACCTCCCTCCCGGGTTCGTGAGTCGATTCTTTAGGACCGCGTCTTTTCCCGATTCTTCCTCCCCCCCTTTCCCAAGGCAAAGAGTTCAAACCGAAAGCTCGGGTACCCTACCAAGTTCCCACTCCCATGTTCAACTAGGTGAGGTAAGCCGAGTCCAAGGGCGAGGTTTACTTCCTAGACCTAACCGACTCTCATCGGTGGACAAGGGTCAAGGGTTCAAACACAACCCACAAGACAAGTTAATCCACAAAGCCCAAAACTAACCAATTCCCATCAATTCTCAACAATCCAACAATAGTATTCAAACACACAATTTAGGCATATCGGGGCCAAATCGCACCCTAGAGAGGGATTACTCACTAACCATGACTAAATTAGTAGAATTAAGCATAAAGGTGAAATCTTTAACTATGAACTACTAAATAATTGAATTTTACTACTAATCATGCAAAAGTGGTCAAATTGGGGATTTCTAATGCTAACATGAATAAATTCACAAACATGAACAAAGTGATAGAAAACTAAATTAATTGGAAACTAGGGTAACAAACAAGGAAGAGGATACTAAGATGAACTAACAAGTAAAAATTAAGAATTGGAGAAAACAATAAGGAAAAACAAAATTAAACTAAAGATTAGAGATTACCAAAGATGGAGAGACAAGGAAGATAGTAATAAAAGAAAATAGATGGAGAGACAAGGAAGATAATAATAAAAGAAAATAATATACAGCTTGAATCTTGAACAATATGGATGAAGATCTTCAAATAAAATTACAACCTCTCTCTAAAAACCCAAGAAATTCAAAATGTGAAACTAGTGAATGGAAAAACTTAGAGGCAAAAATGAGAAATTAGGTATTTATATATTGCAATTAGGCTACACAAAAACAGGTCGAAAACGGAGGAAATAACTAAACCGGAGCTGGGCACGGCCTGTGCGTTACGCACGGCCAGTTGCGCACGGTCGTATCGTGCCTGCCGGAGTTACGCACGACCGACCGTGCTTAACTCGTCCTATGCTTATTTTCTCATTTCTTGATCTTCTTTGCGCTTGTCTAGGCTCGAACTCGTCCACATGCTTTCTTTTACTCGGGCATGCTCGGATTTCATCGTTTTCGACACGAAAATGCCTAAAAACGAGCAACAAACGCAAAAACCCGTGTAATACAAAAGATAGGCGAAATGAATCAAAATGCCTAAGAAAATACGATTAATCGAGGCTAAATAAACGTAAAAAAGGTGTAGAAATACGGTCAATAATGGAGTTATCAACCTCCCCACACTAGACATTTACTCGTCCTCGAGTAAGCGCGACAAAGGCAAAGACAAGCACCTAGGATATAAGGAGTGAATGCACAATATAAGCATCTCTCGACCACTAAACTATTACTAACCGCATGAGTATTAGCGCACTCAACACCCCTTCAACTCACAACGACATACCATGAGGATAGGTATCCCGTTGCAAGGCAAGTTGGGTCTTGCACAAAACTTTTGACACAAACAATCAATCAAGCACACAATTACAAGAAATGTTTGCATCACAAAAGAGGAAACACCGTCACCCTCATCAAGACGACGGGGAAAAGCACTAATCATCCACCTATCATGAAAACTAACATTCTCAAACTAGTTAACCTACAAGACATGGACAAAAATCTAATACTATAGCTATAAATCACTATGAATATCGATAATCTAGCAAATTTCCTCTCGACCTTCCAAGTAGACTAGAAAGAGGGCGTAAGATGGCGTGGAAATGTAGAACCGTGGTGTTATAAAACACTATAGGCAAGTGTGCCTCGACCTCTTTATGAAATAAAGAGAAGGGTCGTCCCAAAACTCAATATGACCAAATAATCCAAGTAAAATGGGAATAGAAAAATGATATTCACCACCGCTATCCTCCTTCCTTAGGAACTCGGTCCCTCGGTAGGCCCTTCACGATGGCTCCCCAAATCAAAGGAAAATTTATTTATTTTGATGTGTGGTGATCTTTCTTCGATTTTCATAGTTTTTCATTTCTTTCTTTCTCCCCTTAGTTTTCTTTTCAATTTCTTTTTCTTTTCTTTCTTTTTCGATTTTTCTTTTTCTATTTATTTTTTCGTTTTTCTTTTTTTTTCTCCTTTTTTTTCCTTTTTTTTTCGAAGAAGTGGGGAGAACATTACACAATAGAATCACCAAAAACAAAAAGCAAAAATTATTGTGGAAAATATTTGTGATTTTTGATAGATAATCTTGGATTATAAAAACGGTCACAATGAATAATGGTTGCCTAGGGACACGAGACACGGTAGCCAAGGAATTTTCACACCACGGGGGATCAAAATGGTCAAATGCAAACCCCGAGTAATCTATTTGGTAGGAAGAGTGGACCTAAGCTAGAATGTCGATAAACCTAATATTTTAAAGCTATTCTACTAGATTCAAGTCCTACATCAAGGTAAGTAAAACCAATAAGAGAATGTAGGCTTCCAAAAATAAGTTTCAAGACTAGGTTTTCGAAAATTTTCACACTACTCTAAGACACACTAAACTAGACGCTAATCACACAAAAATAAAGAAAACAAACAAAACAAAACACAAAAGAACCAATTTCCACAAGTAAGCAAACAACCATCAACCCAAATGTTCATCAAGAACCTCCAATACAATCAAAATCTCATCCTCCTTCAACAAATGAAAGAAAAGAGAATAAGGTGGAAAGAATATATCGGAGCGGTCTCCATCAATCTACCTTGAATTTTGATTTTTGGCATCCGACGGGTCATTTACCTACACAAGGGAAAAAGAGGAAACAACGCAAAAACAAATATATGTACACAAACTACACTAAAATAAACTAGCTACACTAAAATAAACTAGAAACAAAATATTTTTGAATTTTTGAGATTTTTGAAATTTTTATGGTTTTTAATTTTTTTTTTGAAAAGAACTAAAATAAGACTCCTCCCCACACCTGAACCTTGCATTGTTCTCAATGCAAAACTCAAGATGGAAAGTAGTAAGAAAGTAAAAAAAAATAGGAAAAAGACTAAGGAAAGTAAAAAAAACTAAGAAAATCTAATAGAAAATGAAAGAAAGTAAAATAAATAAATAAAAGTTTGGATTTTCAAGTGGTGCTTTAGTGTAATCAAGTCAGTAAAGCACCGGGAGCAAACACTTTGGATTTTTCAAAGGGATTTTCGGTGTAATCACATCACCAAAAATCCGAGAGCAATAATTTAGATTTTTCAAAAATAGAAATTTGGTGTAATCACATCACCAAAAATCAGGGAGCAATAATTTGGATTTTTCAAAAATGGAAATTCGGTGTAATCACATCACCGAATATCCGGGAGCAATAGTCTTACCCTCATCACTATCACTAGCAAAGGACCAAGTACAAATTTATCAAATTTATCCATCACAAAATTTCACCAAATCATGAATTACCACACAAAATTCCACCAAGCCTCAAGTATAAACTCTCTCCCAACCATCACCACACTCACCCTCCAATTCACACCACCATTCTACTCTACTCCTCACCGCACCATACACTCACTCTACTCTACAACAATAACCAACACACCCGAAAGCCACATCCCCACACTTAAACGAAATCATGAAGTTTATTGGGGAGTGGGAAAGCGAGAATAGAAGCTATCAAAAAAGGAATTGACCGAATTCTCAATTCGGTTAATTGATTCCATCGCCTCTTCGTGGTGTTGTTGTGATATTATCCGGATTTCTTCAATGGACCTCCGATTCTCCTCATGGTTAGAGGTGACAAGGTTCGAGAGTGAGTTGATTTGGGTAGTAATAGCGGACATATCCCAAGGTGTATAGTCCGGTTGTGGAAATCCTTGCCCGTACCCATATGGTGGTTGTTGGCCATACCCATACCCATATTGTGGACCTTGCCCATACCCATATTGTGGACCTTGCCCATACCCATATTGTTGACCGACATTTGAAGAAGAAGGACCAGGTTGGTGAATAGATGAGCAGGGAGGATCAAGAGGTCGACCTTCTTCCTCTTCCTCCTCGTTCTTGTCCTCGGGCTCATAAACTATGCGGGAAGGGTCATGACCATAATTGGCGGGAGTTCAAGGTGAGTAGATGTCCTTACGAACAAATTCATTCATTCTTAAAGGCATGCCCCAATTTTCCCGTATTGAGATTTTTACATGAGGTTTGTCCGGGAGTATTATGGAGTGAAGAGAGGTGATGAAAAATCGAATTCGGGCGACCCCATCGATTGTGGCGATACGAATTGAATGTTCAAGGTAGAAAGTGTCAATGTAGGTTCTACCGACGGCTCTAGGTTCCGGTTCCGTAATCATTTCCAACCATTGGGCAATCAATGTCACTAGACCCCCACTCACAATTACCTTAGATATGAGTAGTGTCATCGTGTAAAGATGTGCGACCACGGCCTTGGTGAAGTCTATTGTTAGAGGCCGGTTGTACAACACTTACATGAGTGATTGAAGTGCTATAGCGCTTACCCGATGTTGGGATTCATGAGGACCGATAAGGATTTCCAAAAATAAGCACAACACATAGCGGATGACGGGATTACGTACCTCACTAAGTGTTATTTTCCTAACCTCATACGGTTCATCGGACCTAGATATTTCTCTCCAAAAATCTCCTCTCTCCTTGACTACCTCCGATTTTTTAGAAGCCTTTTCTTTAGCGCGGTGAATGAAGTTTATACCGAGGATTTGGGCCAACCGTTCTAAGCTCAAGATAAATTGATTACCCAATAAATGAAATGATATTGATGGGTTGTTGCCCGAGGTGTTGGTGGTAAGGGTGACAAGAAATTCACAAGTTAATAACTTATAAGAATAAGCATGCATGAAAGCAGTTGGGCAATTCAACCGCTCAAGTAGGACATCTAAATCATCAACTATGCTCATTGCTATTGTAGTCTCTCAATGAAAAAACCGAGTCGGTTCAAATCCCGTTTTGAGAAGTTGCTTGTACTTGGCACGCTGTTTTTCTAGTGGGAAGCTAACATCATCACACTTGTATTTATATAAGCTTACTTTTTGCCTAGTAAGAACGGGACCGGAGGAGGAAGAAGTTTTCGTACCTATTAATGGTCGTTTTGGTGCCATGAGTGGATGTGAACAAGTAGGCAATAGAGCTCGTCTCCAACCCGGTAAAAAATTTCGGCCCGGAATTGCCCCAAAATAGTCTCAAAAGAACCGCGGCGCTTCAAATAACCTTCCTTCAAAAGATGAGTCAATTTGAAGGAGAGGAAATGGGCTAAAAATTATATCTAGGAATTTTTGTGTTAGTGAATTTTGTTGTTTAACTTGGGTTTTATGTGGTAGAGATTGAAGAGAAAGTAATTAGGGTGAGAATGGTGCAAAAATTAGGAGATTTGGGTTGGTTTTGAGGATTTTATAGGAAAAATAGGGTGAAGGTGTGATGGAGGTTTAATGGAGGTATGAAGATGGATGTTGGGGAAGATGAAGATGAAGATAAAGACGGGTTATTATGTGAATGGGTTAATAAAGGTACTAATAATATGGATGGGTAAGTGGTAGTATAGTAATAATAAAAGTAATAATAATATTAATAATAATAATAATAATAATAATAATTGTAATAATGGTGAGTAGTGATAGGAGGGAAAGGGGGGTCGGGTGTATGGGTATTATATATATATATATATATATATATATATATATATATAAAAAAAATTTTTTAAATTGCGCAAGGTCACTTACGTTACGCACGGTCCGGTCGTGCCTGCCGGAGTTACGCACGGTCGACCGTGCGTAACGCGTGCTACGCCTATTTTCCCATTTTTTTCGTTTCTAAGCTCTCCAAATCGTTCCCAACATGCACCAAATCCTTAATCAAGCTCCAAAGACGATATAAATCGTCACAAAAATGCTCCTCCAAGAGAATCCAATAAGAGAAGAAGTAGAAAAGTATCAAGAATCGGGGTTGCTTTCCTCGAAGCGCCTTTGTTTAAGGTCGTTGGCTCGACCGAATGAAGTTGTTGAGAATATATAATAACAATATCCTTAATGAATGAAATTAGTTGAATTTGAGTGAAACAATTTCCCTTTGAATTGGTTGACCGACAAAATAATGCTTGAGTCGGCTACCATTGACCTTGAATGTTTCCTCATTCCCTTTAATCTCCACCGAGCCATAAGGGAATACTCTTACTACCTTGAACGGTCCCGACCACCATGACTTGAGCTTCCCCGGGAATAACCTCAATCTTGAATTGAAGAGGAGAACTAACTCGCCTTCTTTGAATTCCCTCCGTACTAAGTTCTTGTCATGAAACTTTTTAGTCTTTTCTTTGTAAATCTTTGCATTTTCATATGCATGGAGACTAAATTTATCAAGCTCATTGAGGTCGAGTATCCTCTTTTCACCGGCTTTCTTCATATCCAAGTTGAGATGCTTGATTGCCCAATAAGCCTTGTGTTCCATCTCAAGGAAAGATGACAAGCTTTCCCGTATATGAGACGGAATGGGGAAGTTCCGATCGGAGTCTTGAAGGCCGTGCGATATGCCCAAAGGGCTTCATCAATTTTCAATGCCCAATCCTTCCTCGACCGGTTGACCGTTTTCTCAAGAATCGCCTTGATTTCACGATTGGAAATTTCCGCTTGCCCATTTGTTTACGGATGATATGCAAGACTCTTCTTGTGTTGAATCCCATATTTCTTGAGCATGGTGGCCAATGTTCTCTCAAGGAAGTGAGTACCAGCAAGACCCCCGGGACTCCAAATCTAGGATATATAATCTTGGTCAAGAGCTTCATCACCGATTTTGCTTCACAAGTTTTAGTGGGGATTGCCTCCACCCACTTACTCACATAATATACCGCCACTAAGATATACTCGTTCCCACAAGAGGAGGGGAAAGGACCTTGATAATCTATTCCCTGTACATCGAAAATATCGACCTCGAGCATATATTGTAGCGGCATCTCATGGCGCCTTGATATGTTCCCGCTTCTTTGGCATTTGTCACAACTCTTGACAAATCAATTCAAAGGGAAACGAGGAAACTTTTAAGGTTAATGGTAGCCGACTTAAGCATTATTTTGTCGGCCAACCAATTCAAAGGGAAATTGCTTCCCTCAAACTCAAATAATTCTATTCTTAAGGATATTGTTATTGTATATTCTCAACAACTTCATTCGGTCGAGTCAACGACTTTAAACAAAGGCGCTTCGAGGGAGGCAACCCCGATTCTTGATACTTTTCTACTTCTTTTCTTATTGGATTCTTTTGGAGGAGCATTTTTGTGACGATTTATATCGTCTTTGGTGCATGTTGGGATCGATTTCGAGAGCTTAGAAACGAAAAAAATGGGTAAATAGGCGTAGCACGCGTTGCGCACGGTCAGCCGTGCGTAAATCCGGCAGGCACGACCGGACCGTGCGTAACGTAAGTGACCGTGCGCAATATAAAAAAAAATTATATATATATATATATATATATATAATACCCATATACCCGACCCCACTTTCCCTCCTATCACTACTTACCATTATTACTATTATTATTATTAATATTATTATTACTTTTATTATTACTACACTACCACTTACCCATCCATATTATTATTATTATTATTATTATTATTATTATTATTATTATTATTATTATTATTATTATTATTATTATTACCTTTACTAACCCATTCACATAATAACCCATCTTCATCTTAATCTTTCCCAACATCCATCTTCATACCTCCATTAAACCTCCTTCACACTTTCACCCTATTTTTCCCATAAAATCCTCAAAACCAACCCAAATCTCCTAATTTTTGCACCATTCTCACCCTTATTACTTTCTCTTCAATATCCACTACATAAAACTCAAGTTAAACAACAAAATTCACCAACACAAAAATTCCTAGATATAATTTTTAGCCCATTTCCTCTCCTTCAAATTGACTCATCTTTTGAAGGAAGGTTATTTGAAGCGCCGCGATTCTTTTGAGACTATTTTGGGGCAATTCCGGGCCGAAACTTTTTTCCGGGTTGGCAACGGTTTTGATACGGGTTGGAGACGAGCTCTATTGCCTACCTACTTGGTTCACATCCACTCATGGCACCAAAACGACCATTAATAGGTACGGAAACTTCTTCCTCCTCCGGTCCCGTTCTTACTAGGCAAAAAGTAAGCTTATATAAATACAAGTGTGATGATGTTAGCTTCCCACTAGAAAAACAGCGTGCCAAATACAAGCAACTTCTCAAAACAGGATTTGAACCGACTCGGTTTTTTCACCGAGAGACTACAATAGCAATGAGCATAGTTGATGATTTAGATGTCCTACTTGAGCGGTTGAATTGCCCAACTGCTTTCATGCATGCTTATTCTTATAAGTTATTAACTTGTGAATTTCTTGTCACCCTTACCACCAACACCTCGGGCAACAACCCATCAATATTATTTCATTTATTGGTAATCAATTTATCTTGAGCTTAGAACGGTTGGCCCAAATCCTCGGTATAAACTTCATTCACCGCGCTAAAGAAAAGACTTCTAAAAAATCGGAGGTAGTCAAGGAGAGAGGAGATTTTTGGAGAGAAATATCTAGGTCCGATGAACCGTATGAGGTTAGGAAAATAACACTTAGTGAGGTACGTAATCCCGTCATCCGCTATGTGTTGTGCTTATTTTTGGAAATCCTTATCGGTCCTCATGAATCCCAACATCGGGTAAGCGCTATAGCACTTCAATCACTCATGTAAGTGTTGTACAACCGGCCTCTAACAATAGACTTCACCAAGGCCGTGGTCGCATATCTTTACACGATGACACTAGTCATATCTAAGGTAATAGTGGGTGGGGGTCTAGTGACATTGATTGCCCAATGGTTGGAAATGATTACGGAACCGGAACCTAGAGCCGTCGGTAGAACCTACATTGACACCTTCTACCTTGAACATTCAATTCGTATCACCACAATCGATGGGGTCGCCCGAATTCGATTTTTCATCACCTCTCTTCACTCCATAATACTCCCGGACAAACCTCATGTAAAAATCTCAATACGGGAAAATTGGGGCATGCCTTTAAGAATGAATGAATTTGTTCGTAAGGACATCTACTCACCTTGAACTCCCGCCAATTATGGTCATGACCCTTCCCGCATAGTTTATGAGCCCGAGGACAAGAACGAGGAGGAAGAGGAAGAAGGTCGACCTCTTGATCCTCCCTGCTCATCTATTCACCAACCTGGTCCTTATTCTTCAAATGTCGGTCAACAATATGGGTATGGGCAAGGTCCACAATATAGGTATGGGCAAGGTCCACAATATGGGTATGGGTATGGCCACCAACCACCATATGGGTACGGGCAAGGATTTCCACAACCGGACTATACACCTTGGGATATGTCCGCTATTACTACCCAAATCAACTCACTCTCGAACCTTGTCACCTCTAACCATGAGGAGAATCGGAGGTCCATTGAAGAAATCCGGACAATATCACAACAACACCACGAAGAGGCGATGGAATCAATTAACCGAATTGAGAATTCGGTCAATTCCTTTTTTTGATAGCTTCTATTCTCGCTTTCCCACTCCCCAATAAACTTCATGATTTCGTTTAAGTGTGGGGATGTGGCTTTCGGGCGTGTTGGTTATTGTTGTAGAGTAGAGTGAGTGTATGGTGCGGTGAGGAGTAGAGTAGAATGGTGGTGTGAATTGGAGGGTGAGTGTGGTGATGGTTGGGTGAGAGTTTATACTTGAGGCTTGGTGGAATTTTGTGTGGTAATTCATGATTTGGTGAAATTTTGTGATGGATAAATTTGATAAATTTGTACTTGGTCCTTTGCTAGTGATAGTGATGAGGGTAAGACTATTGCTCCCGAATATTCGGTGATGTGATTACACCAAATTTCCATTTTTGAAAAATCCAAATTATTGCTCCCTGATTTTTGGTGATGTGATTACACCAAATTTCTATTTTTGAAAAATCTAAATTATTGCTCTCGGATTTTTGGTGATGAGATTACACCGAAAATCCCTTTGAAAAATCCAAAGTGTTTGCTCCCGGTGCTTTACTGACTTGATTACACTAAAGCACCACTTGAAAATCCAAACTTTTATTTATTTATTTTAAATTCTTTCATTTTCTATTAGCTTTTCTTAGTTTTTTTTTACTTTCCTTAGTCTTTTTCCTAGTTATTGTTTTTACTTTCTTATTACTTTCCATCTTGAGTTTTGCATTGAGGACAATGCAAGGTTCAGGTGTGGGGAGTAGTCTTAATTTAGTTCTTTTCAAAAAAAATTAAAAACCATAAAAATTTCAAAAATCTCAAAAATTCAAAAATGTTTTGTTTGTAGTTTATTTTAGTGTAGCTAGTTTATTTTAGTGTAGTTTGTGTACATATATTTGTTTTTGTGTTGTTTCCTCTTTTTCCCTTGTGTAGGTAAAGGACCCGTCGGATGCCAAAAATCAAAATCCGAGGTAGATGGATGAAGACCGCTCCGGTATATTCTTTCCACCTTATTCTCTTTTCTTTCATATGTTGAAGGAGGATGGGATTTTGATTGTATTGGAGGTTCTTGATGAACATTTGGGTTGATGGTTGTTTGCTTACTTGTGGAAATTGGTTCTTTTGTGTTTTGTTTTGTTTGTTTTCTTTATTTTTGTGTGATTAGCGTCTAGTTTAGTGTGTCTTAGAATAGTGTGAAAATTTTCGAAAACCTAGTCTTGAAACTTATTTTGGAAGCCTACATTCTCTTATTAGTTTTACTTACCTTGATGTAGGACTTGAATCTAGTAGAATAGCATTAAAATACTAGGTTTACCGACATTCTAGCTTAGGTCCACTCTTCCTACCAAATAGATTACTCGGGGGTTTGCATTTGACCATTTTGATCCCACGTGGTCTGAAAATTCCTTGGTTACCGTGTCTCGTGTCCATAGGTGACCATTATTCATTGTGACCGTTTTTATAATCCAAGATTATCTATCAAAAATCACAAATATTTTCCACAATAATTTTGCTTTTTGCTTTTGGTGATTCTATTGTGTAATGTTCTCCCCACTTCTTCGGAAAAAAAAAAAAGGGAAAAAAAATAGAAAAAGAAAAATCGAAAAAGAAAGAAAAGAAGAAGAAATTGAAAAGAAAACAAGGGGAGAAAGAAAGAAATGAAAAACTATGAAAATCGAAGAAAGATCACCACACATCAAAATAAATAAATTTTCCTTTGATTTGGGGAGCCATCGTGAAGGGCCTACCGAGGGACCGAGTTCCTACGGAAGGAAGATAGCGGTGGTGAACCGATCATCGGAACCATCATTTTTCTATTCCCATTTTACTTGGAATATTTGGTCATATTGAGTTTTGGGACGATCCTTCTCTTTATTTCATAAAGAGGTCAAGGCACACTTACCTATAGTGTTTTATAACACCACGGTACTACATTTTCACGCCATCTTACGCCCTCTTTGTAGTCTACTTGGAAGGTCGAGATGAAATTTGCTAGATTATCGATATTGATTTATAGCTATAGTATTAGATTTTTGTCCATGTCTTGTAGGTTAACTAGTTTGAGAATGTTAGTTTTCATAATAGGTGGATGATTAGTGCTTTTCCCCGCCGTCTTGATGAGGGTGACGGTGTTTCCCCTTTTGTGATGCAAACATTTCTTGTAATTGTGTGTTTGATTGATTGTTTGTGTCAAAAGTTTTGTGCAAGACCCAACTTGCCATGCAACGGGATACCTATCCTCATGGTATGTCTTTGTGAGTTGAAGGGGCGTTGAGTGCGCTAATACTCATGCGGTTAGTAATAGTTTAGTGGTCGAGGGATGCTTATATTGTGCATTCACTCCTTATATCCTAGGTGCTTGTCTTTGCCTTTGTCGTGCTTATTCGAAGACGAGTAAATGTCTAGTGTGGGGAGGTTCATACATTTATTTAGCCTCGATTAATCGTATTTTCTTAGGCATTTTGATTCATTTCGCCTATCTTTTGTATTACACGGGTTTTTGCGTTTGTTGCTCGTTTTTAGGCATTTTCGTGTCGAAAACGATGAAATCCGAGCATGCCCGAGTAAAAGGAAGCACGTGGACCGAGTTCGAGCCTAGACAAGCGCAAAGAAGATCAAGAAACGAGAAAATAAGCATAGGACGAGTTAAGCACGGTCGGTCGTGCGTAACTCCGGCAGGCACGACACGACCGTGCGTAACGCACGGGCCGTGCGCAGCTCCGGTTTAGTTATTTCCTCCGTTTTCGACCGGTTTTTGCGTAGCCTAATTGCAACATATAAATACCTAATTTCTCATTTTTGCCTCTAACTTATTCCACTTATTAGTTTCACATTTTGAATTTCTTGGGTTTTTAGAGAGAAGTTGTAATTGTAATTGAAGATCTTCATCTTCCAGGTTCAAGATTCAAGCTTTATATTATTTTCTTTTATTATTATTCTTCCTTGTTTCTCCATCTTTGGTAATCTCTAATCTTTACTTTAATTTTGTTTTTCTTTATTGTTTCTTCGTATTCTTAGTCTTTACTTGTTAGTTCTTGTTAGTTCATCTTAGTTTTTCTTCACCTTTGTTTGTTATTCTAGTTTCCAATTGAGTTAGTTTTCCCTTTTATGCTTATCTCCTCTTCTACTTTGTTCATCCAACTAGAATTCTCCAATTTAGCCACTCTTGCATGATTAGTACTAGTAAAATTCAATTTATAACAATGTTCATAGTTAAAGATTCCACCTTTATGCTTAATTCTACTAAGTTAGTCCTGATTAGTGAGTAGTCACCCACTAGGGGTCGATGAAGCCTAAATTCGCCTAAATTGTGCCTCTTGTATGTTTTGTATTGATTGAATTGGGTGAAGTGGTGTTGAGTATTTTGGATTACCTTGGTTTAGGGGTTTGAGACGGTTCTAATCCCTTGGTCTTCGATGGGAGTCGATTAGGATGGGCAACTGGTTTGACCCCTCTATCTTGCCTTGCCGTACTAGATCGAACACGGGAGTAGTGTCTAGCGTGGTATCCTTCACACTAGTATGCGTACCTTTTTGACTTGAGTCGGTTTGGGGTTTATCACGGGAGTGACCCTCGGATTTGACTTAGGGATTCCGTCTTACGAACCCGGGAGGGAGGTAAACGGGGAAATTAGTCGGACACGAACCCGGGAGGGAGGTGGTCGGCCTAGAACGTATACAACTTCGCCCTTGATCCCGATTCCTTCGATAGTTGATATACTTTGGTGCGATTTAGGTGGATTGAAGCGACATCGTTCCCTAGTCCCTCTTTATCCTTGATAAATCGTTATTCCTCTAGTTATTATTTTTTCTTACTTTAGTTTCATTTCCTTTTTAGTCATTCCTTATCTTAGTTATCGTTTATTCATCTAGTTTTAGTCTACCATCATTCATTTCTATCGACTTAGATAAACAATTAGAATTGAAGCGATTAGGAATCACTACACTCCTTGTGGACCGACCCTTTCTAGTAAACGATACAATCGTGCGCTTGCGAGGTAATTAAAACCCCAGCAACCCTAAAAAAATAATCGCCTTTTTTACCCCAATTAAATGCCTTTATATGATCTTAGCATTTAAATAATATCATTATGAAAGTTATCCAGATGAAAAGCTCTGTAGATTAAAACTCAAAACCAGTCTGTTCCGACATACATTAAAACCGCTACAAACATTGAAGCTAGAAAGGTAAAGAGTAAACAAATTACCCGCAACTTCAACATATACTTCATGCTTAACCAGGAAGATCTGTAAAAGGTGATTGGACTCACACATTCCCTCTAGATACAAGTGTATCAATTCATGTTTGTTTGTGTGTCATTTGGACAAAATTCGTGTTGAATAAGCAAAAAGTCACATATTAGTAGGCGGTACAGATAATGCGAAAAAAGTTTGATGTGGTGCAAAAACAAAGGCAGCGCCGAAAATGTTGGCAGATTAGACAGCAAATTTGTGCATTGCTCCAGCATATTCCATAGTCAAGGAATTGTGAATTTTCATCATATAAGACTTCTCTTATGATTTACTAACTTAGACTCGTAATAGTCAATAATCATAAATAGAGCACAACAAAATTTTGTTTAGTATTTTTGTTCATTTTTCTATCGTTACTCGTGAAGTTGGCATATGTTTCAAGTTTCCAGCTTACAAGCTAGTAAATTCATACTCCCTACATCCCAATCATTTGTTACCTTTGATTAAAATACCCCTCAGCCCTCACCTAGCATAAAAAAGGTAAACAAATGAATGGGACGAAGGGAGTACATCGCTACTTGAGCTTAATCAGTCCATAATTCTGTAGTTAACTTTTATGAGTTGCGCAATTTCAAAGGAACAGACACCAGGTTAAAATAACCAGTGTTCTTTGACCTTTGGCTATTTTATAATGAAAATTAAGAGGGTAAAAAATACTCGGAGCTACTCATACATAAGATCTCAGGAAGGTCAAATGTTGACAAAAAAACAGAATTTATGTCCAGAAAAACCCTCCTTTTGTTGATGCAAATGCACAATAAGAATGAACTAATTAAGTGATGAGAAGTTGACTCACAGAGACCGACATAAGGGTTGTACGAGTGCCAATTTCAAGAGCCAAAGATCCAGAAAATTCCATGGATGACAATGTCCTGTGTGACCAAACCACAATTAGACAACAATATCATCTAATAATCGAAACAAATCAAAGAACTTTTCTGCATCATAGGAGAGCATTTGAGCATGCATAAGCTGAAGTTCAACTGAAAAACAAGATATAATGAGAATTGCTTACAGAGAATACACCAAACCAGAGTTGCGCATGACATTGGACCAAGTGCACGGACTCACTAGATTAGGGTTCTAATCATTCAGCTGACTTGATGAAGCATTTAAAGAACTTTTTAATGCATAAAGTGCTTTTCCTGGAAACAGAAGGGTAGAATGTTTATAATTCTTACAGTCATAGATGATGATGAAATGAAAAATATTGGTTCCCATCAAACTGGTAGTCGCCTATGGAGTAGGTCGGTTTCCTTTGAAAGTGAGAACCAAAGCATAAAACCACAAGATCATGAAAATGAGAGGTGGTCGCCTCAAAAATGTGAACACTACTAGATTATGTAAATAGTCGCTGATCGGTACCTTGAAAGTCAACAAAGCGGAATTTAGCCAAATTAGATATACAAGACACATGTCACGTATCCGCTACTTAGTTGGTAAAATACTCGACGATACTCAATCAACAAACTTCGAAAATGGTCGTCAGAGAATGTGCAAAGAATCCTGAACTATAGATTTGCGTTAGTACCCTTTGAATTTGTACAGATTCTCACACAACAGGGTTCGCTCTAAAGTCTAAACACCAATCTACCAATAATTGTATTCTGAAATTCTCTTCACCATTTTTTTAAATCATCAATATTCAACAACAGCAGGAAAAAAAAAAAAAAAAAAAAAAACTCATGTAAGCATCTTACCCAATCACGGGAAGGTTTGATGATAATCAAAGCAAGATTCCATGGAAACCTTTATCCTTAGATATAAATGAACCTGGTGGAAACAAATAAACTACCAATAGTCCTTGCAAGAGCATACACCATCTTTGAAATGGTGAAAGCGTGTGGCATCCCTAATTATAATTTCTCTGCTCACTAATTTTGAGATGAACTTTATGGCAGAGTGACAGTCATTACATACCCTCAAATTTTTCATGATCCTTAATGTGGTGCTGTCAGGAGTATTTAGCAGACAGAATGAAATAGCAAGCTTTTCACTGTGATGTTGAAGAATTTGTTCCTTCACTTCCTCATCCAAATCATGTAGCACTGAACCAGTATCCGGAACAAACCCCATCTTCTTTATCTTCTCCCAGATTTCTGCCATCTTTGCATAGATTGCATCTTTTTGTGGGTGAAGTGTATCTTCGGCCCCAAAGACATGAGTGCCGTTCTTGAGCTGTACCCAGCTAAGTCCCCAGTCTTTCTTCACTCCTCGTGCTTTCATCGACTTTCTGACTCTGGCAGCTTGCGCCCATTTCCCACATACAGCATATAAGTTAGCAAGGACTGCATAGGCCCCACTGTTCTCCGGATCAAGAGCAAGCAATTTTTCCACTGCAACTTCTGCCAACTCAACATTTTTCTGGCCCTTACAGGCTGCTAAAAGGGAACCCCAAGCAATGTTGTCAGGTTCAATAGGCATTTTTTTGATAAAATCGTACGCTTCTTGTAGTAAACCAGCACGTCCGAGAAGGTCAACCATGCAAGAATAATGGGTGGCAGTTGGTGGAATTTTATGCAAGTTTTGCATCATGTTGTAATAGCTCTTTCCTTTATCCACTAAACCAACATGGGTGCAGGCAACTAAAACACCTACGTATGTTATGTGATCGGGCTTAATATTAAGACTCTGCATTTCTTCAAATAAGTTGATAGCATCTTCACCTAGCCCATGCTGAGCAAAAGCTAAGATCATGGAGGTCCATGAGACAGTGTCTCGATACCTTTGTGCAAGAGAGAAAACCTGTATAGCATCGGGCACACTCCCTGACTTGGCATACATGCTAATCAGCGCATTGCTTACACTAACTGATAAGGCTTCTCCTAATCTTATGGTCATTGCATGGATTTGTTTGCCACAATCTAGAGCTGCCATGCTTGAAATCACACTTAAGATTGAAGCAAAAGTGTAATTATTAGGCCTAGGCCCTTCTTTGAGCATTAGCATAAACAAGGCTATAGCATCATAGTTAAGACAATTCTGTTCATAGCCAACAATCATCGCAGTCCAAGCGACAACATCACGGTTTTCTATCGAATCAAATATCTCTCGGGCTGGGTTTATATCTCCAAGTTTTACATACCCATCCATCAAAGCTGTGAAAGCTATCACATTAAGATTGGAGACATCATTTTTATTGAGAATCGTTCTAGCAATTCTTACGCCCCCACACTTTGTGTACATGGAAATCAGAGAATTTTCTACTGCCCCAGGCATATCAAATCCAGCTCTTATCATATGACCATGAATTTCTTTTCCAAGCTTCAAGTATTCAAGATTTGCACAAGCTGATAGAGCAGTAGCCAATGCATATTTATCAGGACGTGAGGATGAAACCTTGAGCATTCGCGAAAACATTTCCAGAGCTTCACAATCAAATCCCATGTGTTTGTATCCAGCAATCATTATATTCCAAGAAACAACATTGTGTTCAGCCATTTGTTCAAAATGCTTATGAGCAAGATCAATATGACCAGACTGCATATGCAACTGAATCATAGAGTTCCAACTTGTAACATCTCTGACTCTCATCCCTTCAAAAACAATCTTTGCCTTGTTTGAATCGCCAGCCTTTGCATACATATTTAAAAGTGAATTCGCCACCGTGACATAACTACCAAGTCCATGTTTGACTGTAACAGAATGTACCTTCTTGCCGATACTCAATGCTTTTGTGATAGCACAAGATGCGAGTATACTGGTAATTGTGAATTCAGTGGGTGAAACACCACAATGAATCATATCTAGAAACAGTTGGTGCCCTCTTTTATATTTACCCATCTTGTTATATCCCGCAATCATTGTGGTGTAGGAGACCGAGTCAGGATAAGGAATTTGCTGAAAAATGCATTCAGCAACATCCATTGCACCTTCCTTAGCATATCCAGAGACGACTGAGTTCCATGAACATGCATTCTTCAGTGGGATTTCATCCAACAGACGGTGGGCATTAAAAGATAACCCACAACTCACGTAGGCGTTGAGGAGATTATTCAGTAGATAGATGCTAGCAAGCAGGCCTTTCTTTACGACCTGAGCATGAATTGATCTCCCAACACCTATGTTTCTTGTTCTTGCGCTTGTTTGAAGTAGAGAAACAAAATACCCCGTAGAAGGGTTTAAAACTGTGGTCATGATCAGACATTTTTGTGTTGGCACGGGAAATTGAGAAACACATAAACTTGAGATGGAAACATGAATATCTCACTGAGTGCTGACCACCATTCAAATAGATGCTGCAGCCCTTGACATTTTTGTTTTGTACTCAATGGATTTTCAAATTCGAATTTTGGTTTTCAGCATGCTTAAACATGAAAGAAAACCTAAACCTAAGTTGATAGATTATGAGAAGCAGATGCGGATTTACGGCACGGCTCTATGGGCTATAGCCCAACTGAATTTTACAATATACTCTGTAATCATATAGACAGCCGGGGGGGTTCGATCCTCGGTGTGACCATAGTAACCCAAACTATGGTTCGAATTACTTAAAACTTCATTTTAACTCATAATAAACTACTTGTATGATATTGCACATCTCCTCTGATATTCCTCTAGATTACCGGCTACCTATTGAGCCCCGGCACAATCTCTTGTTACAACTTGTTTTTTCCTAGTAATCCCTAGTATCTCAAAGGCTCCTTAGAAGTGGAATCAAACAAAATGAGAAGGAAGATACTCCGTATTCAATCAAGAACTACTTGGAGTGTTGGATTTTTTGAAATCGGCGATTAAAGAGATGGGAGAAAGACAGTGAAGAAGGTGACGGATCTACTTGAACATAGTGTGAGGAAGAAGACATGGATTGAGCTCGAATTTCCGGCGCGGTAGAGTGGAAGTGAGTTCGCTAGCTAGGGTTTTGGAATCCCTCTGGTTAGACTCGTACGTGTTGTACTTGCTGATGTTGGACAGGAGTACGTGATTGATTCGTCGACAACAAGGTACTAAAATAGGAATAATAATGGCCAATCCGGAAATGGGAATAGACAGAGTTGAATCGACCGAGCTATGGTAAATGAAGAATGGCTAGAGTTATATCCACTTGCTAGAGTTCTGCACCAAGACCGAGAATGGTCCGATCACGGACCTATATATGTCCTGCCTCGTGGGAGAGTGGATGAGGGATGTAGAAGTTGGCGACCATTCCGGTTTGAACAAATATGGGTTGGCGAGGAAGGCTGTGAAGAAACTATCCGGGGGGCGTGGGAAGGCTCGGGTGGGGTGCTGGAGTCGATAAACCGTTGTGCAGATAAATTGCAGAAATGGAAGCGTATTACGTTAGGCAAAGTAAAGAAAAATCTAGAACGGAAACGAAGGCGCCTGACGAAGCTTAATGAAGGAGGGCGGAGTGAAAGAGAAGTGGCAGAGCGGAAGAATATTACTCGAGATATTGCCCATTTACTTCAACAGGAGGAGATTTTTTGGAGGCAACGATCTAGGGTTCTGTGGCTACGTGATGGGGATAAAATACAAAAAAAATCATCAAAAAGCTAGTCAACGGAGAGCGAAAAATCATATTAATAAGGTGATTGATGATCATGGATGTGTTTTAGATAAAACTGAAGATATAGCGAATTGTGCTGTATCTTATTTCTCTGATTTATTTCATTCAACGAATCCTTCGAATTTTGATGGGGTGTTAGATGGGATTGAGGTAGAGTTACTGTAGATATGAATGTTCATCTGCAGGCAAATTACACGGGTGAGGAAGTTTTAGTAGCCCTCAAACAGATGCACCCTTTGAAGTCCCCTGGGCCAGATGGGCTAAATGCGCTTTTTTACCAAACTTATTGGCATATTGTCGGCCAATCGGTGATTAAACTAGTGTTGGAGTTTCTGAATGGTGGTCGGATTCCTAAAGGATTGAATCACACTAAAATCATTCTAATACCGAAGAAGAAAGCTCCGGATAAAATGTCAGATTTCCGCCCCCATTAGCCTATGTAATGTCTTATATAAGCTCATTTCGAAGGTTCTTGCTAATCGCCTTAAGAGTTTCCTTGGTGATATAGTTTCGGAAAATCAAAGTGCTTTTACTCCAGGTCGACTAATTACGGACAATGTGCTTATTGCTTTCGAATTATTTCATCATATGAAGCAATCAAGAAGTGCGGGAGGACATTTGGCTCTTAAACTCGATATGTCCAAAGCGTATGACCGGATAGAATGGAATTTTCTAGCATGTACTTTACGACGGATGGGAATGGACCATAGTTGGGTGAGTCGGGTGATGGAATGTGTTCGGTCTGTCTCGTTTGAAGTGGGCGTAAATGGAAGAAGTTCCCGTATTTTTGTCCCAGAACGTGGTCTAAGACAGGGAGATCCTCTCTCGCCATATCTTTTTATTTTGTGCGCTAAGTGTTATCTTCCTCGGTACGCCGGGCAATGGAGGCAGGTTCGATACGAGGTGTCCGTATAGCGCCGACGGCACCAATGGTGTCACATCTTCTTTTTGCGGATGATTGCATCATTTTCGCTAGAGCAAACAAAAGAGAGGCGATTGTTGTTCGTGATTTGCTACGAAAGTATGAGTCAGCATCCGGCCAATTGGTAAGTTTTGAAAAAACTACTATCTCTTTTAGCTCGGGTACAACAGATGCAAGAAAGGTCGACATTCTAAATGTTTTACAGGTCACTAGAGTGGAACATCATGATCGTTACCTGGGACTACCCACTTATGTAGGGCACTCCAAACGGGGAATTACTAAAATTGTTCAGGATAAATTAAGTCGAAAACTTCAGGGATGGAGAGGAAGTCTTTTAAGTAAAGCGGGGAAGGAGATATTGATAAAGGCTATAGGCCAAGCTATCCCTTCCTACTCTATGAGTGTCTTTATGCTTCCGTCTTCCTTCTGTGATGAATTACGCTCTATAATCTCTAGATTTTGGTGGGGATCTGATAACGGAAAACGGAAAATTTCGTGGGTGGCCTGGGAACGTATGTGTAAACCGAAAGGTAAAGGTGGGCTTGGGTTCCGAGATCTCTATAAATTCAATATAGCATTGCTCGGGAAATAGGCTTGGAGACTTTTGACGCAT
This sequence comes from Agrostemma githago, assembly GCA_958450325.1. NCBI lineage: Eukaryota > Viridiplantae > Streptophyta > Magnoliopsida > Caryophyllales > Caryophyllaceae > Agrostemma > Agrostemma githago. The sequence goes on along the minus strand of OY288250.1, from coordinate 5,980,379 downwards.
CATGATTGTCTACTTACCCGGGTGTTGAAAGGTAAATATTTCCCTAATACCGACTTCATGGGGTCAATGTTGGGTAGTCAGCCAAGCTATACCTAGCAGGGTATATAGGAGGCGAGACAAGTTCTGAACCTTGGAGTCCGAAAGTGCATAGGGACTGGGACAGAAACAGGAGTTTGGATCGACCCTTGGATACCGGCCACGCAAACGCGTAAGGTGATTTCTCCTAGAGGTGATGTAAGTGTTAATATGAAGGTTGTCGAGTTGTTAACAGATGATGGTCTTCGATGGAATGAGGCATTGGTTCGGCATATTTTCTTACCATTTGAAGCTGAACGTATTTTAGCTATTAGGCTAAGAAAAGGAGTTGGGCACGATGAGTGGTGCTGGGTCCAGCTGATCAAAAGTGGGCTTGGGCTGGACATGGACGGGCCTAACTATAAAAAAATTGTCCGGTGGGCCATATATTGTTGTCCGTGTCCGTTATAACGGGCCACATGATGCTGCCCAAGCCCGCCAACTTATGGGTAGCGGGCTAGCCCGTGGGCCTGAATAAAGTTAATCGAGTCTTTACTTTTCTTAAAATATAAGTCAGACATCGCAATTTAAGAGACTAAAATTCAAAAAAATACTACACATTGAAAAAAATATCCGATACTATTTCAAAATTCAAATACAACTTCACTAACAAAAATATTCATTTCTCATCAAACAATAGTAGGATCAGCCTCATCATTCTCATATTCGCCTTCAACGTCTTCTAAACCAAAGGTTTCATCATGAATCATTGAGAAATTGAGAATAAAGAAGGTAAATGGCTTGGTGCCTTGGTTTGATACTTTGATAGCTGATGGGTGATGCGTCAACATTTAAAGTGTGGTTAATTGCTTGATGTAGTGTAGGCTATTGATATTCTGTCTATCGACTTTTTTAGACATTGGAATTTGTGGTTTCTTTGTAATTTTTATTATAATAATCATATTCAATGTCTCTTTTGTCAGTAATTTCTTTAACTTATATAAGTATATATATTTTAATGGGCCTAGCGGGCTGTTCGCGGGCTATTTTCTTTAGTCCAAACCCGTCCGTTTATTATAGCGGGCCTAGTTTCTTTGTCCGTGGCCCGCTTTTTTTTTTAAGTTTCTGTCCAGACCCGCTTACTAAGTGGGCCAAATGGGCCGGGCCAAACGGACAGCCCGCACTTGATCAGCTCTATGCTGGGAGTATGAAAAAGACGGCGAATTTTCGGTTCGATCTGCTTATCGTTTTTTGGTGGATGCTAATGATATGGAAGTGGGTCAATCGGATGGTAGCCATGGTGATTGGTTATGGAATAAAATTTGGAGTGCACCGATTTTACCTCGTATCAAGGTTTTTATGTGGCAACTCTGTCATGATGCAATCGCTACGAAGGCTAATATTTCAACTCGTACAGGTTTGACGGATGTAATTTGCCCACGTTGTCTGTGTACTACGGAGACGAGTATACATATGGTACGAGATTGCGGTCGGGTCAGTGGGGTTTGGGACGGTTTAGGCATCGATGTGGAAGAAGAGAATAGTCATGGTGGAGTGCGGGAATGGGTAGAAAGGATGGTGAAGATTCTAGGTGATGCGGGAACTCCATCGTTCTTTGTCTGTTGTTGGTCGTTGTGGGTTGGCCGTAATAGGCTGCTATTCGAGGATGATGAATGGGTGGAAGAAAGAGTGATTAAAAGGGTTAGGGAGGTGCTGCTAGAAATGGCAGATGCGACAATCATGTCACAAAAAACAGAGAGGAAAATTACGGGTCCAGGGGATACGGACATGTGGGTCAGACCGAGGGAAGGAGTTTTGAAGATTAATGTTGATGCTAGCGTGAAGGAAGGTGTGGGTGTGGGTTGGGGAGTGGTGTGCAGAAACGATAATGGGATGGTGGAGTGGTGCGTGGTTATCCAACAAGAAGCGGAATTGACGGTGGATATGGCAGAAGCACTGGCTATTCTACATGGTGTGACGGAAGCAGCTAGTCTTGGAGTGCGGGTAATTGAAGTGGAGGGTGATTCATTATCTGTCATCAATTCTCTAAATGCAAAGCGGCAAGGACGGAGTGATATTTACTCAATTTATCGAGACATTCACTTAGTTTGCGCCTCTTTTTCTTCGGTTTCTTTTTGTCATGTACGTAGGCATCTAAATGTCGTGGCTCATTCTCTTGCTAACTTTGAGCCTAGAATAGTTGGTAGACGGTTCTGGGGAGATTCAGTCCCAACACAACTGAACAATTTAATTTCCGCGGAGGCTGCATTAATATAATACCCTATTTGGGTTTTCAAAAAAAAAAAAAAATAGGAATATCCCAATATATATTCTCTACGAGTTCTTTCTTGATTCATCTTTATGAGTTCATTAAGAATATCAAATTTTTATGATTTTTACTAATGCAAAATATGGAGTGAAAGATATCGATGCTAAAGTGATAAAATTGGTAAATCAATTGATGTTATGTGTCCACCAAACAACTTAAAGTAAGAAAAAACGTTGCGACATTTTGTGCAAATGGAGGAAAGATTGTGAACATGACATAGGTCCACCCCGACGCGGCCACGCGCGGGTTTGGGGCGGCGAATGAATTGCATATGAGATGGGTCGAATTGAAATTTAAATCGAAGTTGGAGTCGCCACCGAACTTTGTGGGAGTTCGGACCCGTTCGAACCCACTCTATGTCGTAGTGGGTCATGCACAAAGTATGACCCATTTCCGAGGTCAGAGTTTATTGTGTTCGTCCCTTTGCATTTGATACCGATACCGACATTATCGGATACCGTGTATTGAATGACTCTCGTATGCCAATGGATTCGGACATCCGGAAACCATGGTTCTGAGTAAGGGGTGAGGGTACGTGTTGGGAAGTTCACAAAGAACACCCAACCCGCCTGCACTTAGCGGCCTTTACTAAGATATTGTTCGTTTTTGGTGTACGCGCGTTAGTTCGATGGTTGAATGATATGCCAACAAGGCTTTTTAGACTAAACATGTGAATTATGTTTGACTACGTCGTTTAATGCATCTTGGAACTAAGTCGAAGTTGTTTTAGCATGCGAGATTTGTTTTAGTAAAATAAAACAAAAGAATGTCAAAATAGGAACAAACGAGTTAGTAACGGTTTATAGAAAAGATTAGATTGGCATAACTAATATGAAGCAAGGTTTTGAAAAGATTAGGACACGTGATAGACTCGCTTGACACGTGTTGACCGAAATCGTTAAAAAGTTTTATCGAAGCTCGAAATAATGTTGAAGGCTCACGGATTTGTCGTGATAAAGGTCACTCGGCCGAGTCATGGAAGGACTCGGTCAAGTGCCTCATAAAAAAACCTTCTTGCTTCGATTTTGAGATGCCACTCGATCAAGTCAGATATGACACTCGATCGAGTGGTCCTCAGGAAGAGTATTCTGATCTGGCTTTGAGGTGTCACTCGATCGAGTGGCTATGGCACTCGATCGAGTGCCCCCTGTTCAAGGGGTGACTCGATTTGCAATTTTCGAGATTGCTTTTGATTTTTGAAAACTGACAATTTCATTAAGCCGTGTAGAAATATTGCATAATTTATACCCGACTTAAGATTTTCAAAGCTCGTTAATATTCGATATTTGACTACGAAATCAATATCCGATATTTAGAGCGATTGTTAAAAAAAAAAGATGCTTTTAGAAACTGTTTTGAATAAAAAATAAATTCCTCCGCGTTATACTATCGTATTCGTCTTTTTAGGACTTATGTGACGATTATTTCGGCATCAACGAGAAATTTTTTTAAAATAGTTTTAATGATTGATTCCTTTAGATCCGATATTCGACTATAGAGTCGATATCGAATCCTAGGTACGACGCTTTATTGAAAATAGTACGATAGTAGTAATAATAATATTAGAAATGATAAAAATAAAAATAAAAATAAAAACGAAAAAACGATGATGACGCTTGACGACACAAAAAAAACGAGAAGAAGAAGGAGAGAAAGAGAGAAGACGGGATTTGTAACACCCTCAACCTACATGCTCAATTATCTTGAAAACGAACTCGTAGTAGCGGCCTAGGCGCGGGAGCGTTAAGATGTATATAGGTGAGTTATGGTGTGTATGGTTAGGGAGGGGATTTGGCGAGTTTTGCTCTCGGGTTTGTATATGGTTTGCCTAAAATTTGCCTAGAATTTCGGGTTGTGAATGGATGGGATTCCTATAAGATTTCTAGAGGAAAGGTCGGAATATAATATGCCTAGTATTGCTGGAATTCCGGGTTGTAATTTGTGTATGTCGGAAATTATGGATGTTATGAAGGTTGGATGTGTGAATGTTGTGAATAATTGATGTATGAATCGTGCTAATTGTATTGCGGGGTATTTATAGGAATATCACCCACTCGGGATAAGAGATTCCTAGTATTTGGAGAGGAAAGCGGTTTCTTGCCAAGGAAGAAAGCAACGGTTGGGAGGAAGTGGGATTCCGCTCATGGATAGGAGAGTCTTACTTGCATGGGAAGAAACACCCGGTTTTGGCTGAAAAAGAAGGCTACTCGATCGAGTGGTTCATGGCACTCAATCGAGTGCCTGGTCTAAACTCGAATCTGATCATTTTTTGCGAGCCCACTCGACCGAGTGAGCTAATCCACTCGATCGAGTGGAGCTGGACGGGTGATACAACTCTTCAAAAGATAAGACTTTTTCTCTTACGGAATTGTTTATTATTTTTGTAGCTGATTTTTGTGAGGAATTGGATTCTCGAATGCTGCGTCAGATATTTATGGCTCGGAAATGCCTTTGACCGGGGTTTGACTTGGTCGCTAAAAGACGGTTTTGCCCTTGGTGACGGTTTTGACCCAAATTAGTCTCATTTGACTGGAAACGACCCATTGGGCCTGAATTTGAGGTCGGTTTGGTGAGATTTTCACTCCGCTAAAAGCTCGTGCCAACTACTATTGATTCCGAGTCCAAAAATCGAGTGTATTAAGTCATGTTTGCATCCGATCATCATCGGGTGTTTTTCGGAAACTACTATAGACATCTGGCGGTCAAAATGTGGGTGTCTAGAAAGATATAAGGATTATAAGTTAAAATTTTGCCAACAAAAAGAAATGTAAAGAATTGATTGGATTGCTCATTTATAATACGGTTTTTCTAACCTATGCCCATTGGGCACATGTTAAAACCTTAACTAAGGAAGGATTATCAAGTTTATTAGGCAAGTAAGGTAAACATAAATTAACATTTCAATTTTTCGTGATAATATCTTTGATAATCTTTCCTTAATTAAGGTTTTAACGTGTGCCCAGTGGGCACACGTTAGAAAAATCGTTTATAATAAGTGTAAAAATTTGTTTGGATAGGAGGGATTACTATTTACTAGAAGTCGTTTTGTGACTTTTATGTTGTTTACAAATTTTAAGATCTATACTTTCACCGTCTCTAAAAGATTGTCTTATTTCCTTATTATGTGACATGTATATTAATGAAACGGCACTGATAAGATAGTCGTATACCTATCAAAAATAACCAACTACGGTCTAACTAAAAATATAGCTAGGGAAGTCGGGATCGAATTCACAGGGAGACAAATAAATTCTACTCGTAATTAAAGTCTATCTACGTAACAAATCGGGGGTTTATAATTGTGTTTATCTAAACTAAAGTAGTGAAGGAAAGAGAATTAAAAGATAAGAAATAACTAAAATAAAATAAGACGAATAAAGATGAATAAATATATGGAGAGAAAACTAGGATTGTCGGTTCACTACGAATCTCATATGGTCACGGTCTAAATCACAGGTCTGTTGCAGATATTGGTCTAAGGGGTATTGAAAAGGTCCTTCCGGTCCGCTATTCACCCTAGCATGCGTCTAAAGGCTTCCGATCTTATTAGGGCAAACTAATGTGTTGTAGCAGGTCTAACTTTTACCAGGCTTCCGATCTTCGGTTCAAGTTTACCGAATTCAATTAATCAATTACGTCGACTTAATCAATTAATCTCAATTAAATGCTACAATTGACAACTCAGACACAATATTATTGACAGATCTATAAATTATTTAGCAACCACATTCAATTCGCAGATCCCCTAAATCCTAGCGATGGAAATTAGCTACTCATAATTAAAGTAAGAACAACAAGATTAATAAAAGAATCTACTAGATTAAACATTACGAATAATAATAAATTTACGACAAGTATAAAACAATAATTAAGAATAATTAAATATGAAGAAGAAAACAATCAAGAACAAAGAAGAAGGAAGGAAGATTAATAAAATTACCATAGGAATGAAGGCGATTCGAATCCAAAAGTTCTTACAATAACCGAGTTTTGGGAAGAAATTAAACTAGAGAGAATAAAAGTAGAGAAGAAGTCTAAAAGAAATCTAAAGAGAAGTGGGAGTCTAAAAGAAGAGGTTCAAGAGATACTAGAATTCTAGTCTAATAGTTTCTTAAATACTAAGTTAAAACAAAAGGCCAAAAATCTTATTAACCCTAAACATCAAATTAGAAAAGTCTCGGTCATCGTCCGGTCTCGAGAATAGTCGGTCGACTATTCTGAATAGTCGTTCGACTATTCTGAATAGTCGTTCGACTATTATTGACCTGTTTCCGTTCTCAGCACTGCGCGCTCAACTTCAAACGCTTGCCATTTCTTCGTTACTTCTTCAAATCGGGCTTGTAATATACCGTTAGAAAGCTAAGAGAAAGAGCTTTCTAACGCAACTAGAATCAGCTCAATTGGAGTTGTAGAACTCAATATATTCACGTTTTACTTTGACCTGTTTGGAAACGATCATTCTCTTTTCTTATTTCGCATAAGATTTCATCTTTAAGCACGATTTTTGCCTTGTTTATGCGTGCACGGGTTCAAACCTATATAAGATGCAACATGACCACAAAGTATCTACTCGATAAGCACGGGAATGCGGGTATAAAAGTCATAAAAAGTGTATATAAAATACGCGAATCAGGCACAATCTTAGGACTTTTCTAGTTGCAAAAAGAGAGTTGTTTGTTTGGTTGCCTCAAAATTACACAAATGTGGAAAGTGGAACTTCCCACGAAAGTGACTTCCTACATAAATGGAGGAACTTGCTCACCAACTCCCCTCTTGGTCACTTGCAAATCTCGTGAATTAAGTTACCGTATAAATAACCAAAATGCTTTTTAGAAATTCCCGTGAATTAGGGAAGAAAGTTTATTTCTCATGATTTTCTGCTTCCCATAAATTTACATTTCCCGCATTAACCAAACGAGCCCTTAGTAGGACGGAGTCAGTATTAATAATATGCTAACATGAAGTTGGAGTGGGCTACTAGCACAATACCACCTACCCGGCTACCTGCGATTCAATACTCTACTCTATTACTCTTTCTAATTTGACAAATTCTTGTGTGTGACGGCAATATCCATCACAAAATGAGAAAGACAAAAACATGTAGTCTTTGTAAGTTTGTCTTTTCTAACAAAATGATAATATTTAACCCGTCATTAATTTGTCACGAGGAAAACTTATTCTTCTAATTTCTCCTCATATTAATGCACTATTTCTTCCTCTCTTTTTTTTAATTGCATTTGTTTTTATCTTTTATTTGGGGGAGAGGGGGTCTCAAATTCAATTTTCATTTACTACATCTACTACATGGAATGGGATTTGGGACTTTGTATTTTGCCTTTGCCTTTGGCTTTAGCTTTAAGAATAAGTTGGAGGGTCTCTCCCACTTTGTCTCTCTATCTCTACTCCTTTCCCTCTGTTTTTTTTTTACTCAGTCTCAACAATTTATTTGAATGGCGTCAATTCTCAACTCTCAAAGTGTGGGCTTAGCCACTGCTACAGCAGCCATGGCTGCCTTTTCCGGGACTGTCATTCTATTGGCATTCAAACTCCACAAACCATGCCCTCCTCCTTCCTCTTCCTCTTCCCCTTCCCCTTCTCACTTTCATCTCCGCCCTTGCCTCGCTTCAGGTTTTTTTTTCTTTTCCTCTTATCGATAGATTATTCTAAATCTTTTGTCACATCTACCCACGTAATATTAACTAGTTTAGCCCCCGTGCAAAATGCACGGCGTATATATTTTGTATAAAACGAAACACTGTTGGTAAATACACAAACATTAATAGATATCAGTCTCATATATCCATTTATGTTAAAAATTACGGAGTATAAATATTTTTTATTATTACATCTTGATTTTTTTAGTCGCGTCATTTTTTAATTTTAAAATAATAAGTACTCCCTCCTTTCAATTCCAAGCTTCCCCTTCCTTGTTTTGACACTATTCACAATCAAGGATAATTTTCGATATTCACGACAATCTATTAGAAAAAATATATCCATGTGAGATCTTGTTTGATTCGTCTTTAAAAGTACATTATTAATATCCAATTTTCATAAGTTTTACTAATATGTTACGAAAGATATTAACGATGCAAAATGCGCGTTGGCAAACGTGAAAAAGCAAAAGGGAAGCTTGGACTTGAACGAAGGGAGTAATTATTATTATATTATAGTTTGTGTCTATATTTTTTACTCCCTCTGTTTCTTTGATATCTTCCCCATTTCCTTTTTCAACTATTTCTTTGATTTCTTCCACTTTCTTTTTTTCTATCACACTTCTCTCTTACCTAGGTGGCCCACTTACTTTACTCTCTCTACTTTTACATATTTTATTGTTTTTCTTAAGAAATGTGCCACTTTTAAGGTGGAAGAAATCATAGAAACGGAGGGAGTACAAATTTGTTCACTAATTGTACATAAATTATTTATTAATTGGGCCAAATGCATATCCATTAGCTAAATTATTTTAGGCGGGAAAAAATTTCACCACATCGCGACACGTGTCATTTGCTTCTTTAGTGGTTTCTCTTTTAGTATATAGAGGATGCATATCCATTAGCTAAATTATTTTAGGCGAGAAAAAATTTCACCACATCGCGACACGTGTCATTTGCTTCTTTAGTGGTTTCTCTTTTACTCCCTCCCATCCAAACAATCCTTGACATAGGATTTTTCATCAAAATTAAGAAAAGAGGTAAAAGTAAGGGTATTATTGGTAAATCAGATGATGTTATGGGTCCACCAAATTTAAAGTAAGGAAAAAGTAGTGGCATTTTGTGTAAATAGAGGAAGGATATGAGGATGATAAGGTAAAGTCTTTTGCCAAAAGGAGAATGTAAAGAATTGATTGGATTGTCCATTTATAGTAAGTGTAAAGAATTGAATGGATGAGACTTGAGAGGGAGTAGTATATAGAGGATAATATACAGGGATGATCGTCGTATAGGATCCCTGTATATTAGACTAATACTCCATAATAATAAAATAAATAATCATATATTTAAGAAAAGCGGGAAATTGGGTGGAGGTAAAAGAAAGGGAGAAAAAAAGAAGAAGAAAAAGGTGAGATTTGCGGAAGATGTGGTGGATCCAAAAGGAGATAATCAAGCATTTAGAAGACGAAATAATATTCGTAGTAGTAGTAAAAACGTGGAGGGTGAAATTGATAGTACGAGTAGTAGTAGAATGCCGGCAAATAGAGTTGCACTTTACAACGGAATCCTCAAGCATCGTGTCATTCACCGTACCGCTTACTCTTATTGACCACCCCGAGGCGTTACTGGATGCCTGGTGACGCTTCTGATATCGGGGTTTTGTTTTCGAGTTGTTTGTCAATTTGTATAAAATTTGAAGGGTGAGGCCGGCGGTCGCGGTACCATGGGGAATTAGTTGTCTTGTGTTGATAGTTGGTGGTACGGGTGAATATGAATTACGGAGTACATCCCAGAGTTGAGAGTAGCAGAGAGATCGAGTGGGATGTGTGTGTAGTCTGACTTGTATGCATTATTGTTCGGGAAATGGGAGGATTATGTTGAAATTCTGACTCACTCACTTCTAATTTCTAGTAATTCAAATCAGATACAGTGTTGGTTCATCTTCCGGTTGATTTTATGAATATATGAATATACGAATGAATGAATGAATCCAGGGAAAAAAATCCTCTTTTTTGGATTTTGCTGTCTCTTTTATCCTTTGGCTAACTTGATAGTACTAGTATCTTCCACTGTCCTTCACTTTTCAGTTATCAAATCATCCTTCTTTTTGTTTTTGTTTCAATATCCTCCATGTACTACCAATTATACGATACAACGGTCCCATTGTAATTATACTTTGTAGTATAATTTTTCACAGGAGATCTACGTAGTCATTTTGAATTACTACAATTAAATGTGAAATCTTAAAAGGTTAAAGAAGGTACAAAGTAATATATTTAACAAAATTTAGCGGTATAAATTTAGTTTTGCGCAATTAAAATTTGGTAGTTCCCTAGAAACAAAAGGTAACTGAAAATTATTGTGGAGATTTTGGTATGGGAGAATTGGTGGTGATTATGTGGTTGTTTAGAAGGAAAAAAACCCTCTCACACTTGATTAATTTAGATTAATAATGTAAGAATCGTTGGATCGTTTCATACTACTCTGTAATATTTTGATTGTTTATATAAGTAATGAAGAGGATCGTAGCCCGGTGAGGTGATGGGTATTGGGCAGTGGAAATTGTGTGCATATTTGAAGGACAAGGACCAAGTCAAGTGACAAGTGAGTAGTTGATTTTGAATGAATACAAGAATTCAGCACTTGACATTAGTTTACTTGTTATATTTTCTTGTTGCTCCGTAATGGACCCTTCAACGTCACTAACCACTCCCATTTTCCTTAATTAAATTACCAAGTCAGTTAACAGTCAAGGTTTCTTGCCCAATTTTGGTTTCTCACAACTTACTTACAAGCCTTTACGATACTTGTTTTAGTAGGAACATATATTCCGCATGAATCATGTGCAAACGCGGAAGGAGAGAAATACGAGATTAATGTTCCTCAATGTAATGTATGGGAGTATGTGACTATGTAAAGTGGAAACTACTCCGTATTTGTTTTGTTTTATTTGTTGTACGAAGTATTAATATCCCACTACATTAATTTTCATCTCACATATCATCGTTAATCATAAACATATACAGTATCAAATACAAATCACTTGTTTGCATAGCACGAATCAGGGTTGTGACTTGTGAGCGAGTCATTGAGTCATGTTATTTGATTTGATTCGGAAAATCTTGATTTGTGTTCAATTCGAGTTTCCAAAATATAAGGTCAATCGTCGATTTAGTATTTGACCCAAATGGATACAAATATTTTGCTCACCACCCAAATATCCAATACTCAACCACTCCTCCCCAAATTAATTCACGATCCATCTAATGTTAAATGTAATTTCAGAAATCAGTACTCTACGTCTATATATCTAAGACTCTAAACATTCATCGAGACGATCCAATTACTTTTAATTCGGTAGGATTTGAATCAATTATAACCTAAACACGGATATACTAAAAGCGATTAATAAATGGTTTGGATGATACTTTGAATTTGAATATAAATGTGGTGCATTGTAGGATAGAAATTATGAGACATTATGGTTGGCTATTTATTCTGAGGCATTTGGTTTGGCTATTTTTGGGAAGAGAGTCATACAATGAATGTTTCTTGAGTTATGGTGTGATATTGGGAAGGTTCATCAACATTTTTAGTTTCTCTAATAGAGTCTAGATGGCCTACACGTTTTTGTGATTTGTTTAGTTTATTGGGTGATTTTGGTCTACTTTGATGTCTCATTCTATTGACTTATTCAGAACACCAATCATGCTCCAATTGTATAAATAAATAAATAAATAAATTCAGTAAAAAAGACATTTTGCATTTAATTTTTTTTATTATTAATTTTGCATTTAATTAATATCATCAACTTATTTATTTATTTGATATTGTACTTAGAGTTCATTTGAGATGAGAGTAATATTTTGGGGGATAATAGAGTTAAAATTAACTAGAAAATGTGTTTTCAATCGAAGATCACTCAATGGTTACTTGAGTAAGAGTTCCACAAAGGCAAAATACATGTGTATGTCTTACACCACTAGTGAGCTGGTTTGGACCCATAGGTTGCTTCAGGATCTAAGGGTTTTAACCAAGCCTCCCTTGGAGCTTGTGTGTGACAACAAAGCGGCGCAACATATTGCTCAAAATCATGTGTTCCATGAGAGGAACAAACATACAGAGATTAGCTGTCATCATGTGAGGGATAAAATCCAAGAAGGTTTCACTTATACATCTCATGTCAGTTCTAATATGCAGTTATCAAACATCATGACGAATCCCTTAAGAACGCCATAGTTATCTTACAGAGTTATTGGGGATGAAATTCCTCAACACCCTTCCAACTTTAGGAGGGGATGTGAAAGTACGAGTTGATCGTTGATTGTCCAGCTTAACGAGGGTGTATGAACCGTTAACGAGTCATTACATGCTGTAATCATCACATACAGTATTAATACATTCATTTTACATAATTATTCTCCCTCATGGTTGTTACATCAATGGTGCTCTGGTTTTCAACACCCATCAGCCGGTCATAATTACATATAGGAGTATGAAAACTTCAATTCTGCAGCGACGAAAACTGGCACTGAATGCCAATAATAGAGACCTCAAGATTCTTCTTAGTGAAACACAAACCACAGTTCCTCCAACCTATAGGAGATGTAGAGCTCATCTTATTGAGAAAGAGATACTTACAAAGTTACGCCACAGCACCCGGAGCTGTGAAGCAATACCGCACAGCTCAATGGACCAAAGCCGGATAGCCGTATTTGACAAGGAAAGACTTCCAAGAAGCACGGGGTACAACATATTAACGGTATACTTAATAACATACATACAATCTTTGACGATATTCAAGCCACACTGCTTTCCAAACTGCTTTGTTAGTTCATCTTCAGGTTTGATGGTATTCCTCAGCTAGGTACAGTTTGCGATAGGCTGGAATGTGGTTTGCTACCAGTCGGTTTCCAGATTATTTGATCAAGTTTAGAGCACATTTGCTTATAAAACTGTTGTAAACACCATAATACGAGATTAGAGATGGAAAAGGGAGAAAGTGAAGCAACCAAAAATGTAAGACGTACTAAAATTAGTAGAAATATTGTCTTTATGGGTACACAACTCCATTTTTTTTATTTCATCAATCAAATTCAAAGTCTCACTTCCCTTTAGTTTTGGAATTATTAATGGAGTGAAGCTGTGAATCTAAAGAACTCTAGTAAATTGGCTGAGAGTCTTTTCATTGTGAAATAGTAGTAATCATCCAATCCAATTTTCGACAAATTTTCATTACTGCATGTTAACCAGAAACGGCCTGAGACACGGCAAGGACAGGCCTGGGTACACTTGACTCCTCCTACCCCGATATTTGTTGGACACCTTGAGGCAGTGAACTAGTGTTGTTTTCAGATGATTAAGGTTCGAAGTAACTACGAACGACACACTTTTAGTGAAGATATTGCAAAATTGTGAGGTGGACATGTATATCCAAGATGACAATGAAGCAAAGAACTAGAAAATCTCATTTCTAACACTCCTTTCTACCTCATTGTTTAGAGGAGATGGTGACCCCACTTATAAAATTCTAGTTTTCGATTGACTAGATAGGGTGTATGATCAAGACTCAAGAGGTATACCAAACATAACCAAGAAATTTTGATTCAGACTATTTATGAAAGAGGAGTATCCGTTGGAGATCACTTTGCAGGAGAGTTAAACTGGGAGTTGGGGGTTCAGAAAAGGCCAATATCGCATCAGGATGTACAATCACAACAAAGGTACAAAGAACTTGCAGGCGAAAGTGGCACACGCTAACCTTGTGGTATTCAAGAGTGTCACCAGCAGCTTTCCTAACATCCACCATGAAGAGTGACGGTGCAACTTCATAGACCTAAAACCATTATGAAGTAAATGCATGAAATACCAATCCCAGTCCAAGGTGAGAGTCAAAACATTGTCATTAAAAAGAAAAAAAAGCGAAAAAAATAAATTAAAAAAAGAAATAAATTAGGTATACCTCTAGAACCACAGCAAAAGGCCCTGCTTTATTGGCAGATATTCCCTCTAGTCTAGTCTACAGCAAGCAGTAAAAAAAATAACGAGGATTAAATTATAGTTTTACAGGATAAATAGGTTAGCACTGTAAAAGGAAGGCATAAATTAAAAATTGTAGAAGTGTTTGGAAAACGACTAAGACCACAGTAGCTCATTTCCTCTCCTTCAAATTGACTCATCTTTTGAAGGAAGGTTATTTGAAGCGCCGCGGTTCTTTTGAGACTATTTTGGGGCAATTCCGGGCCGAAAAATTTTTCCGGGTTGGAGACGAGCTCTATTGCCTACCTACTTGGTTCACATCCACTCATGGCACCAAAACGACCATTAATAGGTACGGAAACTTCTTCCTCCTCCGGTCCCGTTCTTACTAGGCAAAAAGTAAGCTTATATAAATACAAGTGTGATGATGTTAGCTTCCCACTAGAAAAACAGCGTGCCAAATACAAGCAACTTCTCAAAACAGGATTTGAACCGACTCGGTTTTTTCACCGAGAGACTACAATAGCAACATCGGGTAAGCGCTACAGCACTTCAATCACTCATGCAAGTGTCGTACAACCGGCCTCTAACAATAGACTTCACCAAGGCTGTGGTCGCACATCTTTACACGATGACACTAGTCATATCTAAGGTAATAGTGGGTGGGGGTCTAGTGACATTGATTGCCCAATGGTTGGAAATGATTACGGAACCGGAACCTAGAGCCGTCGGTAGAACCTACATTGACACCTTCTACCTTGAACATTCAATTCGTATCGCCACAATCGATGGGGTCGCCCGAATTCGATTTTTCATGACCTCTCTTCACTCCATAATACTCCCGGACAAACCTCATGTAAAAATCTCAATACGGGAAAATTGGGGCATGCCTTTAAGAATGAATGAATTTGTTCGTAAGGACATCTACTCACCTTGAACTCCCGCCAATTATGGTCATGACCCTTCCCGCATAGTTTATGAGCCCGAGGACAAGAGCGAGAAGGAAGAGGAAGAAGGTCAACCTCTTGATCCTCCCCGCTCATCTATGCACCAATCTGGTCCTTCTTCTTCAAATGTCGGTCAACAATATGGGTATGGGCAAGGTCCACAATATGGGTATGGGTATGGCCACCAACCACCATATGGGTACGGGCAAGGATTTCCACAACCGGACTATACACCTTGGGATATGTCCGCTATTACTACCCAAATCAACTCACTCTCGGACCTTGTCACCTCTAACCATGAGGAGAATCGAAGGTCCATTGAAGAAATCCGGACAATATCACAACAACACCACGAAGAGGCGATGGAATCAATTAACCGAATTGAGAATTCGGTCAATTCCTTTTTTGATAGCTTCTATTCTCGCTTTCCCACTCCCCAATAAACTTCATGATTTCGTTTAAGTGTGGGGATGTGGCTTTCGGGTGTGTTGGTTATTGTTGTAGAGTAGAGTGAGTGTATGGTGTGGTGAGGAGTAGAGTAGAATGGTGGTGTGAATTGAAGGGTGAGTGTGGTGATGGTTGGGTGAGAGTTTATACTTGAGGCTTGGTGGAATTTTGTGTGGTAATTCATGATTTGGTGAAATTTTGTGATGGATAAATTTGATAAATTTGTACTTGGTCCATTGCTAGTGATAGTGATGAGAGTAAGACTATTGCTCCCGGATATTCGGTGATGTGATTACACCGAATTTCCATTTTTGAAAAATCCAAATTATTGCTCCCGGATTTTTGGTGATGTGATTACACCAAATTTCTATTTTTGAAAAATCTAAATTATTGCTCTCGGATTTTTGGTGATGAGATTACACCGAAAATCCCTTTGAAAAATCCAAAGTGTTTGCTCCCGGTGCTTTACTGACTTGATTACACTAAAGCACCACTTGAAAATCCAAACTTTTATTTATTTATTTTAAATTCTTTCATTTTCTATTAGATTTTCTTAATTTTTTTTTTACTTTCCTTAGTCTTTTTCCTAGTTTTTTTTTTACTTTCTTACTACTTTCCATCTTGAGTTTTGCATTGAGGACAATGCAAGGTTCAGGTGTGGAGAGTAGTCTTAATTTAGTTCTTTTCAAAAAAAATTAAAAACCATAAAAATTTCAAAAATCTCAAAAATTCAAAAATATTTTGTTTCAAGTTTATTTTAGTGTAGCTAGTTTATTTTAGTGTAGTTTGTGTACATATATTTGTTTTTGTGTTGTTTCCTCTTTTTCCCTTGTGTAGGTAAAGGACCCGTCGGATGCCAAAAATCAAAATCCAAGGTAGATGGATGAAGACCGCTCCGGTATATTCTTTCCACCTTATTCTCTTTTCTTTCATTTGTTGAAGGAGGATAGGATTTTGATTGTATTGGAGGTTCTTGATGAACATTTGGGTTGATGGTTGTTTGCTTACTTGTGGAAATTGGTTCTTTTGTGTTTTGTTTTGTTTGTTTCTTTATTTTTGTGTGATTAGCGTCTAGTTTAGTGTGTCTTAGAATAGTGTGAAATTTTTTGAAAACCTAGTCTTGAAACTTATTTTTGGAAGCCTACATTCTCTTATTAGTTTTACCTACCTTGATGTAGGACTTGAATCTAGTAGAATAGCATTAAAATACTAGGTTTACCGACATTCTAGCTTAGGTCCACTCTTCCTACCAAATAGATTACTCGGGGTTTGCATTTGACCATTTTAAATCCCACGTGGTATGAAAATTCCTTGGTTACCGTGTCTCGTGTCCATAGGTGACCATTATTCATTGTGACCGTTTTTATAATCCAAGATTATCTATCAAAAATCACAAATATTTTCCACAATAATTTTGCTTTTTGCTTTTGGTGATTCTATTGTGTAATGTTCTCCCCACTTCTTCGGAAAAAAAAAAGGGAAAAAAAAAAAAAAAAAAATCGATAAAGAAAGAAAAGAAGAAGAAATTGAAAAGAAAACAAGGGGAGAAAGAAAGAAATAAAAAACTATGAAAATCGAAGAAAGATCACCACACATCAAAATAAATAAATTTTCCTTTGATTTGGGGAGTCATCGTGAAGGGCCTACCGAGGGACCGAGTTCCTAAGGAAGGACGATAGCGGTGGTGAACCGATCATCGGAACCATCATTTTTCTATTCCCATTTTACTTGGATTATTTGGTCATATTGAGTTTTGGGACGACCCTTCTCTTTATTTCATTAAGAGGTCGAGGCACACTTGCCTATAGTGTTTTATAACACCACGGTTCTACCTTTCCACGCCATCTTACGCCCTCTTTCTAGTCTACTTGGAAGGTCGAGAGGAAATTTGCTAGATTATCGATATTCATAGTGATTTATAGCTATAGTATTAGATTTTTGTCCATGTCTTGTAGGTTAACTAGTTTGAGAAGGTTAGTTTTCATAATAGGTGGATGATTAGTGCTTTTCCCCGCCGTCTTGATGAGGGTGACGGTATTTCCCCTTTTGTGATGCAAACATTTCTTGTAATTGTGTGCTTGATTGATTGTTTGTGTCAAAAGTTTTGTGCAAGACCCAACTTGCCTTGCAACGGGATACCTATCCTCATGGTATGTCGTTGTGAGTTGAAGGGGCGTTGAGTGCGCTAATACTCATGCGGTTAGTAATAGTTTAGTGGTCGAGGGAGGCTTATATTGTGCATTCACTCCTTATATCCTAGGTGCTTGTCTTTGCCTTTGTCGTGCTTACTCGAGGACGAGTAAATGTCTAGTGTGGGGAGGTTGATAACTCCATTATTGACCGTATTTCTACACCTTTTTTACGTTTATTTAGCCTCGATTAATCGTATTTTCTTAGGCATTTTGATTCATTTCGCCTATCTTTTGTATTACACGGGTTTTTGCGTTTGTTGCTCGTTTTTAGGCATTTTCGTGTCGAAAACGATGAAATCCGAGCATGCCCGAGTAAAAGGAAGCACGTGGACCGAGTTCGAGCCTAGACAAGCGCAAAGAAGATCAAGAAACGAGAAAATAAGCATAGGACGAGTTAAGCACGGTCGGTCGTGCGTAACTCCGGCAGGCACGACACGACCGTGCGTAACGCACGGGCCGTGCGCAGCTCCGGTTTAGTTATTTCCTCCGTTTTCGACCGGTTTTTGCGTAGCCTAATTGCAACATATAAATACCTAATTTCTCATTTTTGCCTCTAACTTATTCCACTTATTAGTTTCACATTTTGAATTTCTTGGGTTTTTAGAGAGAAGTTGTAATTGTAATTGAAGATCTTCATCTTCCAGGTTCAAGATTCAAGCTTTATATTATTTTCTTTTATTATTATTCTTCCTTGTTTCTCCATCTTTGGTAATCTCTAATCTTTACTTTAATTTTGTTTTTCTTTATTGTTTCTTCGTATTCTTAGTCTTTACTTGTTAGTTCTTGTTAGTTCATCTTAGTTTTTCTTCACCTTTGTTTGTTATTCTAGTTTCCAATTGAGTTAGTTTTCCCTTTTATGCTTATCTCCTCTTCTACTTTGTTCATCCAACTAGAATTCTCCAATTTAGCCACTCTTGCATGATTAGTACTAGTAAAATTCAATTTATAACAATGTTCATAGTTAAAGATTCCACCTTTATGCTTAATTCTACTAAGTTAGTCCTGATTAGTGAGTAGTCACCCACTAGGGGTCGATGAAGCCTAAATTCGCCTAAATTGTGCCTCTTGTATGTTTTGTATTGATTGAATTGGGTGAAGTGGTGTTGAGTATTTTGGATTACCTTGGTTTAGGGGTTTGAGACGGTTCTAATCCCTTGGTCTTCGATGGGAGTCGATTAGGATGGGCAACTGGTTTGACCCCTCTATCTTGCCTTGCCGTACTAGATCGAACACGGGAGTAGTGTCTAGCGTGGTATCCTTCACACTAGTATGCGTACCTTTTTGACTTGAGTCGGTTTGGGGTTTATCACGGGAGTGACCCTCGGATTTGACTTAGGGATTCCGTCTTACGAACCCGGGAGGGAGGTAAACGGGGAAATTAGTCGGACACGAACCCGGGAGGGAGGTGGTCGGCCTAGAACGTATACAACTTCGCCCTTGATCCCGATTCCTTCGATAGTTGATATACTTTGGTGCGATTTAGGTGGATTGAAGCGACATCGTTCCCTAGTCCCTCTTTATCCTTGATAAATCGTTATTCCTCTAGTTATTATTTTTTCTTACTTTAGTTTCATTTCCTTTTTAGTCATTCCTTATCTTAGTTATCGTTTATTCATCTAGTTTTAGTCTACCATCATTCATTTCTATCGACTTAGATAAACAATTAGAATTGAAGCGATTAGGAATCACTACACTCCTTGTGGACCGACCCTTTCTAGTAAACGATACAATCGTGCGCTTGCGAGGTAATTAAAACCCCAGCAACCCTAAAAAAATAATCGCCTTTTTTACCCCAATTAAATGCCTTTATATGATCTTAGCATTTAAATAATATCATTATGAAAGTTATCCAGATGAAAAGCTCTGTAGATTAAAACTCAAAACCAGTCTGTTCCGACATACATTAAAACCGCTACAAACATTGAAGCTAGAAAGGTAAAGAGTAAACAAATTACCCGCAACTTCAACATATACTTCATGCTTAACCAGGAAGATCTGTAAAAGGTGATTGGACTCACACATTCCCTCTAGATACAAGTGTATCAATTCATGTTTGTTTGTGTGTCATTTGGACAAAATTCGTGTTGAATAAGCAAAAAGTCACATATTAGTAGGCGGTACAGATAATGCGAAAAAAGTTTGATGTGGTGCAAAAACAAAGGCAGCGCCGAAAATGTTGGCAGATTAGACAGCAAATTTGTGCATTGCTCCAGCATATTCCATAGTCAAGGAATTGTGAATTTTCATCATATAAGACTTCTCTTATGATTTACTAACTTAGACTCGTAATAGTCAATAATCATAAATAGAGCACAACAAAATTTTGTTTAGTATTTTTGTTCATTTTTCTATCGTTACTCGTGAAGTTGGCATATGTTTCAAGTTTCCAGCTTACAAGCTAGTAAATTCATACTCCCTACATCCCAATCATTTGTTACCTTTGATTAAAATACCCCTCAGCCCTCACCTAGCATAAAAAAGGTAAACAAATGAATGGGACGAAGGGAGTACATCGCTACTTGAGCTTAATCAGTCCATAATTCTGTAGTTAACTTTTATGAGTTGCGCAATTTCAAAGGAACAGACACCAGGTTAAAATAACCAGTGTTCTTTGACCTTTGGCTATTTTATAATGAAAATTAAGAGGGTAAAAAATACTCGGAGCTACTCATACATAAGATCTCAGGAAGGTCAAATGTTGACAAAAAAACAGAATTTATGTCCAGAAAAACCCTCCTTTTGTTGATGCAAATGCACAATAAGAATGAACTAATTAAGTGATGAGAAGTTGACTCACAGAGACCGACATAAGGGTTGTACGAGTGCCAATTTCAAGAGCCAAAGATCCAGAAAATTCCATGGATGACAATGTCCTGTGTGACCAAACCACAATTAGACAACAATATCATCTAATAATCGAAACAAATCAAAGAACTTTTCTGCATCATAGGAGAGCATTTGAGCATGCATAAGCTGAAGTTCAACTGAAAAACAAGATATAATGAGAATTGCTTACAGAGAATACACCAAACCAGAGTTGCGCATGACATTGGACCAAGTGCACGGACTCACTAGATTAGGGTTCTAATCATTCAGCTGACTTGATGAAGCATTTAAAGAACTTTTTAATGCATAAAGTGCTTTTCCTGGAAACAGAAGGGTAGAATGTTTATAATTCTTACAGTCATAGATGATGATGAAATGAAAAATATTGGTTCCCATCAAACTGGTAGTCGCCTATGGAGTAGGTCGGTTTCCTTTGAAAGTGAGAACCAAAGCATAAAACCACAAGATCATGAAAATGAGAGGTGGTCGCCTCAAAAATGTGAACACTACTAGATTATGTAAATAGTCGCTGATCGGTACCTTGAAAGTCAACAAAGCGGAATTTAGCCAAATTAGATATACAAGACACATGTCACGTATCCGCTACTTAGTTGGTAAAATACTCGACGATACTCAATCAACAAACTTCGAAAATGGTCGTCAGAGAATGTGCAAAGAATCCTGAACTATAGATTTGCGTTAGTACCCTTTGAATTTGTACAGATTCTCACACAACAGGGTTCGCTCTAAAGTCTAAACACCAATCTACCAATAATTGTATTCTGAAATTCTCTTCACCATTTTTTTAAATCATCAATATTCAACAACAGCAGGAAAAAAAAAAAAAAAAAAAAAAACTCATGTAAGCATCTTACCCAATCACGGGAAGGTTTGATGATAATCAAAGCAAGATTCCATGGAAACCTTTATCCTTAGATATAAATGAACCTGGTGGAAACAAATAAACTACCAATAGTCCTTGCAAGAGCATACACCATCTTTGAAATGGTGAAAGCGTGTGGCATCCCTAATTATAATTTCTCTGCTCACTAATTTTGAGATGAACTTTATGGCAGAGTGACAGTCATTACATACCCTCAAATTTTTCATGATCCTTAATGTGGTGCTGTCAGGAGTATTTAGCAGACAGAATGAAATAGCAAGCTTTTCACTGTGATGTTGAAGAATTTGTTCCTTCACTTCCTCATCCAAATCATGTAGCACTGAACCAGTATCCGGAACAAACCCCATCTTCTTTATCTTCTCCCAGATTTCTGCCATCTTTGCATAGATTGCATCTTTTTGTGGGTGAAGTGTATCTTCGGCCCCAAAGACATGAGTGCCGTTCTTGAGCTGTACCCAGCTAAGTCCCCAGTCTTTCTTCACTCCTCGTGCTTTCATCGACTTTCTGACTCTGGCAGCTTGCGCCCATTTCCCACATACAGCATATAAGTTAGCAAGGACTGCATAGGCCCCACTGTTCTCCGGATCAAGAGCAAGCAATTTTTCCACTGCAACTTCTGCCAACTCAACATTTTTCTGGCCCTTACAGGCTGCTAAAAGGGAACCCCAAGCAATGTTGTCAGGTTCAATAGGCATTTTTTTGATAAAATCGTACGCTTCTTGTAGTAAACCAGCACGTCCGAGAAGGTCAACCATGCAAGAATAATGGGTGGCAGTTGGTGGAATTTTATGCAAGTTTTGCATCATGTTGTAATAGCTCTTTCCTTTATCCACTAAACCAACATGGGTGCAGGCAACTAAAACACCTACGTATGTTATGTGATCGGGCTTAATATTAAGACTCTGCATTTCTTCAAATAAGTTGATAGCATCTTCACCTAGCCCATGCTGAGCAAAAGCTAAGATCATGGAGGTCCATGAGACAGTGTCTCGATACCTTTGTGCAAGAGAGAAAACCTGTATAGCATCGGGCACACTCCCTGACTTGGCATACATGCTAATCAGCGCATTGCTTACACTAACTGATAAGGCTTCTCCTAATCTTATGGTCATTGCATGGATTTGTTTGCCACAATCTAGAGCTGCCATGCTTGAAATCACACTTAAGATTGAAGCAAAAGTGTAATTATTAGGCCTAGGCCCTTCTTTGAGCATTAGCATAAACAAGGCTATAGCATCATAGTTAAGACAATTCTGTTCATAGCCAACAATCATCGCAGTCCAAGCGACAACATCACGGTTTTCTATCGAATCAAATATCTCTCGGGCTGGGTTTATATCTCCAAGTTTTACATACCCATCCATCAAAGCTGTGAAAGCTATCACATTAAGATTGGAGACATCATTTTTATTGAGAATCGTTCTAGCAATTCTTACGCCCCCACACTTTGTGTACATGGAAATCAGAGAATTTTCTACTGCCCCAGGCATATCAAATCCAGCTCTTATCATATGACCATGAATTTCTTTTCCAAGCTTCAAGTATTCAAGATTTGCACAAGCTGATAGAGCAGTAGCCAATGCATATTTATCAGGACGTGAGGATGAAACCTTGAGCATTCGCGAAAACATTTCCAGAGCTTCACAATCAAATCCCATGTGTTTGTATCCAGCAATCATTATATTCCAAGAAACAACATTGTGTTCAGCCATTTGTTCAAAATGCTTATGAGCAAGATCAATATGACCAGACTGCATATGCAACTGAATCATAGAGTTCCAACTTGTAACATCTCTGACTCTCATCCCTTCAAAAACAATCTTTGCCTTGTTTGAATCGCCAGCCTTTGCATACATATTTAAAAGTGAATTCGCCACCGTGACATAACTACCAAGTCCATGTTTGACTGTAACAGAATGTACCTTCTTGCCGATACTCAATGCTTTTGTGATAGCACAAGATGCGAGTATACTGGTAATTGTGAATTCAGTGGGTGAAACACCACAATGAATCATATCTAGAAACAGTTGGTGCCCTCTTTTATATTTACCCATCTTGTTATATCCCGCAATCATTGTGGTGTAGGAGACCGAGTCAGGATAAGGAATTTGCTGAAAAATGCATTCAGCAACATCCATTGCACCTTCCTTAGCATATCCAGAGACGACTGAGTTCCATGAACATGCATTCTTCAGTGGGATTTCATCCAACAGACGGTGGGCATTAAAAGATAACCCACAACTCACGTAGGCGTTGAGGAGATTATTCAGTAGATAGATGCTAGCAAGCAGGCCTTTCTTTACGACCTGAGCATGAATTGATCTCCCAACACCTATGTTTCTTGTTCTTGCGCTTGTTTGAAGTAGAGAAACAAAATACCCCGTAGAAGGGTTTAAAACTGTGGTCATGGTCAGACATTTTTGTGTTGGCTCGGGAAATTGAGAAACACATAAACTTGAGATGGAAACATGAATATCTCACTGAGTGCTGACCACCATTCAAATAGATGCTGCAGCCCTTGACAAATTCATGAATATGTTATAGCAATCAGATAGATTCTTAACATCCAATATATGGAGTCTTCAAATAAGAAGAATTGTATTGTACTCAACGGATTTTCAAATTCGAATGTTGGTTTTCAGCATGAAACCTAAGTTGATAGATTATGAGAAGCAGATGCGGCCATATGGGCTATAGCCCAACTGAATTTTACAATATACTCCGTAATCATATAGACAGTCGGGGTTCGATCCTCAGCGTGAGCATAGTAACCCAAACTATGGTTCGAATTACTTCAAACTTCATTTAAACTCATAATAAACTACTTGTATGATATTGCACATCTCCTCTTATTGCACAATCTCTTGTTTCAACCTGTTTTTTGCTTACTCCCCTACTAAAGTACTAATCCCTAGTATCTCAAAGGCTCCTTAGAAGTGGAATTTTCCAGACAAAATGAGAAGGAAGATACTCCGTATTCAATCAAGAATTAGGTGGAGTGTTGGATTTTTCGGAATGGACGATTAAAGAGATGGGAGAAAGACAGTGAGGGACCTACTTGAATATAGTGTGAGGAAGAAGACATGGATGGATTGAGCTCGACTTTCCGGTTCCGGCGCGCGCGGATTAAGCACCGAGTAAGTGACGGCCAGGCGCGGTGGAGTGGGAGTGAGTTCGCTAGGGTTTTGGAATCTCTCTGGTTAGACTCGTACTTGCTGAAATGTTGGACTGGAGTACGTGATTGATTCGTCGACGGCAACGGATAATAACCGACTAAAATAGGAAATTTGTCCTCCCTGTCAATACAATATACTCGTACAATGGAGTCTTCTCCATAAGAAATTTTAAGTTTTGGAATGCAAAATTAAGAAGGAATAGCAAGCGATACGTTTACGATTTGATTTATTATTGATAGGCTCCATTTTATTCATTTAATTCTTTATTAATAAATCGGTTGTATGGGTCCACCAATGAAAAAGTATCGGCATTTTGGATAAATAGATAAAAAATACTCCGTATGAGATTAGAATTTAAAGTGTCTTGTCAATAGGCTAAGGTAAAGAATTGATTGGTTGTCCATTCATAATAAATATAAAAAAAAAATTGTTTGGATGGTTACTATTTTTCGAGGTCGTTTTGTGACCTTTATGTTGTTTAAAATTTTTAAGATCTATACTTTCTCCGTCCCAAAAAGATTGTCTTATTTCCGTGAGGGGTATATTAATGAAATTTGACAATCTTAATAGGACGGAGTCAGTATTAATAATACGTCAACATGAAGTTAGAGTAGGCTACTAACACAATACCACCTACCCGGCTACCCCGTTTCAATACTCTACTCTATTACTCTCTAATTTGACAAATTCTTGTTTATGACGGCAACGTCGCAAATGTGTGACGAGTCAAATAATATTCACCCGCACAAATTACTTTTTCCTAACTTATTGCATTTGTTGTTTTAATCTTTTATTTGAGGGGGAGGGGGTCTCAATTTCAATTACTCCCTCCGATTCTTTAGATTCGTAACTTATTCCATATTTGACAAATTCATTAGGTTTACTGACTCACCATCTCCACTCACAAACTTATTATTTGTGCAAATAATAAACGTTACGAACCTAAAAAATCGGATGGAGTATCATTTACTTCTTCTACATGGGATGGGATTTGGGGCTTTGTATTTTGGCTTTGGCTTTAAGAATAAGTTGGAGGGTCTCCCCCACTTTGTCTCTCTATCTCTACTACTTTCTCTCTGTTTTCTACTCGGTCTCAACACTTTATTTGAATGGCGTCAATCCTCAACTCCCAAAGTGTGGGCTTAGCCACTGCTGCAGCGGCAATGGCTGCCTTTTCTGGGACTGTCATTCTCTTGGCATTCAAACTCCAAAAACCATGCCCTCCTCCTTCATCTTCCTCTTCCTCTTCATCTTCCCCTTCTCACTTTCATCTCCGCCCTTGCCTCGCTTCAGGTTTCTTTTTCTTTTCCTCTTATTTTGTCACGTCTACCCACGTAATAATAATAATAATATACAGGGATGATCGTCGTGCTAGCCCTTTCCTTTTGATTCCGTGGGTAGACGTGACAAATATATAGGATCATCCTTGTATATTAGACTAATACTCCATAATTAGTTCAATTCTCAAAAGCGGGAAATTGAATGCAGGTGAAAGAAAGGGAGAAAAAAAGAAGAAGAAAAAGGTGAGATTTGCGGAAGATGTGGTGGATCCAAAAGGAGATAATCAAGCATTTAGAAGACGAAATAATATTCGTAGTAGTAGTAGTAAAAACGTGGAGGGTGAAATTGATAGTACGAGTAGTAGTAGAATGCCGGCAAATAGAGTTGCACTTTACAACGGAATCCTGAAGCATCGTGTCATTCACCGTACCGCTTACTCTTATTGACCCCCCCGGGGCGTTACTGGATGCCTGCTGACGCTTCTGATATCGGGTTTTGTTTTCGCGTTGTTAGTCAATTTGTATAAAATTTGAAGGCGGTCACGGTCCCATGGGGAATTAGTTGTCTTGTGTTGGTAGTTGGGGTGAATATGAAGTACCGAGTACAGACATCCAAGAGTTGAGAGTCGTAGAGAGATCGAGTGGGGCGTGTGTAGTGTGACTTGTATGCATTACTGTATGGGAAATGGGAAGATTATTTTGAAATTCTGACGTCTAAATTCTAGTAATTGTAATTGAAATCGGATACATACTGATTCATTTTCCGGGTTGATTTTATGAATATATGAATGAATGAATGAATCCAGGAAAAAAAATCCTCTTTTTTGGATTTTGCTGTCTCTTTTATCCTTTGGCTAACTTGATAGTACTAGTATCTTCCACTGTCCTTCACTTTTCAGTTATCAAATCATCCTTCTTTTTGTTTTTGTTTCAGTATCCTCCATGTACTACCAATTATTCGATAAAACGGTCCCATTGTAATCATACTTTGTAAGTATAATTTTTCAAAGAAGATCTACTTAGTCATTTTGAATTACTACAATTAAATGTTAAATCTTAAAAGGTTAAAGAAGGTACGGAGTAATATATTTAGAAAAATTTAGCGGTAAAAATTTAGTTTTGCTCAATTAAAATTTGGTAGTTCCCTAGAAACAAAAGGTAACTGAAAATTATTGGGGAGATTTTGGTATGGGAGAATTGGTGGTGATTATGTGGTTGTTTAGAGGGAAAAAATCCTCACATTTGATTAATTTAGATTAATAATATAAGAATTGTTGGATCGTTTCATACTACTCTGCAACATTTTGATTATTTATAAGTAATGAAGATGAAGAGGGATACTAGAGAGGGGATAATGAAGAGGATCCCAGCCCGAAGGGAAGGGTATTGGACGTTGGAAATTGTGTGCATATTTGAAGGACAAGGACAAAGTCAAGTCATCAGTAGTTGATTTTGAATGAATACAAGAATTCAGCACTTGGCATTAGTTTACTTGTTGTTGCTCCGTAATGGACCCTTCAACCACTCCCAAATTAATTAAAGGAAATTTCTGTATTTAAGAGACTAAAAAGGGGAAAAAAAATAATCAATACATACATTAATTACCTTGATTTATGTGTAATTTTCTCTTTATTTCCCAAATTAATATCAAATATGGAAGTTATTCAATGCTTAAATACAACCCAATGGATTGTATTTAACATAACCCTTAATTAAATTACCAGATCAATTGACGTCAAGGTTTCTTGCCCAATTTTGGTTTCTCACAACTTACTTACAAGCCTTTACGATACTTGTTTTAGTAGGAACATATATTCCGCATGTATCATGTGTAAACGTGGAAGGAGAGAAATACGAGATTAATGTTCCTCAATGTAATGTATGGGAGTATGTGACTATGTAAAGTGGAAACTACTCCGTATTTGTTTTGTTTTATTTGTTGTACGAAGTATTAATTTTCATCTCACATATCATCGTTAATCATAAACATATGCAGTATCAAATACAAATCACTTGTTTGCATAGCACGAATCACTTGTGAGTGAGTCATTGAGTCATGTTATTTGATTTGGTTTGGAAAATCTTGATTTGTGTTCAATTCGAGTTTCCAAAATATAGGGTCAATCGTCGATTTAGTATTTGACTCAAATGGATCCAAATATTTTGCTCACCACCCAAATACCCAATACTCAGCCACTCCTCCCCAAATTAATTCACGATCCATCTAATGTTAAATTTAATTTCAAAAATCATTATTCTACGTTTATATATCTAAGACTCTAAACGCTCATCGAGACGATCCAATTACTATCAACTCGGTAGAATTTGATTCAATTATAACATTAATACGGATATACTAAAAGTGATTAATAAATGGTTTGGAAAATACTTTGAATTTGAATATAAATGTGGAGCATGGTAGGATAGAAATTATGAGACATCATGGTTGGCTATTTATTCTGAGGCATTTGGTTTGGCTATTTTTGGGAAGAGAGTCATACAATGAATGTTTCTTGAGTTATGGTGTGATATTGGGAAGGTTCATCAACATTTTTAGTTTCTCTAATAGAGTCTAGATGGCCTACACGTTTTTGTGATTTGTTTAGTTTATTGGGTGATTTTGGTCTACTTTGATGTCTCATTCTATTGACTATTTCAGAACACCAATCATGCTCCAATTGTATAAATAAATAAATTCAGTAAAAAAGACATTTTGCATTTAATTTTTTTTTTTTTTTGATTAATTTTGCATTTAATTAATATCATCAACTTATTTATTTATTTGATATTGTACTTAAGGCTCGTTTGAGAAGGGAGTAATACATTGGGGATAATAGAGTTAGAATGAACTAGAAAGTGTTTTCAGTCGCAGTTCACTCAATAGTTACTGCGTTTTCCCTGGAAAGTCATTAATTAGCAGGAAAACAAAGAAACTAAAGACTTTGAGTAAGAGCTCCACAAAGATAGAATACAGGTGTATGTCTTACACTACTGGTGAGTTGGTTTGGACATGCAGGTTGCTTCAGGATCTAAGGGTTTTAATCAAGCGAGTCTCCCTTGGAGCTTGTGTGTGACAACAAAGCGACGCAACATATTGCTCAAAATCTTGTGTTCCATGAGAGGACCAAACATATAGAGATTAACTGTCATCATGTGAGGGATAAAGTCCAAGTAGGTTTCACTTATACATCTCATGTCAGTAATATGCAGTTAGCAAACATCACGACGAATCCCTTGAGAACGCAACAATACAGTTATCTTCCAGAGTTATTGGGGATGAAATTCCTCAACACCCTTCCACCTTGAGGAGGGGATGTGAAAGTACAAGTTGATCGTTGATTGTCCAGCTTAACGAGGGTGTATGAACCGTTAACGAGTCATTACATGCTGTAATCATCACATACAATATAAATACATTCATTTTACATAATTATTCTCCCTCATGGTTGTTACATCAATGGTGCTCTGGTTTTCAACACCCATCAGCCGGTCATAATTACATATAGGAGTATGAAAACTTCAATTCTGCAGCGACGAAAACTGGCACTGAATGCCAATAATAGAGACCTCAAGATTCTTCTTAGTGAAACACAAACCACAGTTCCTCCAACCTATAGGAGATGTAGAGCTCATCTTATTGAAAAGAGATACTTACAAAGTTACGCCACAGCACCCGGAGCTGTGAAGCAATACCGCACAGCTCAATGGACCAAAGCCGGATAGCCGTATTTGACAAGGAAAGACTTCCAAGAAGCACGGGGTACAACATATTAACGGTATACTTAATAACATACATACAATCTTTGACGATATTCAAGCCACACTGCTTTCCAAACTGCTTTGTTAGTTCATCTTCAGGTTTGATGGTATTCCTCAGCTAGGTACAGTTTGGGATAGGCTGGAATGTGGTTTGCTACCAGTCGGTTTCCAGATTATTTGATCAAGTTTAGAGCACATTTGCTTATAAAACTGTTGTAAACACCATAATACGAGATTAGAGATTAGAGATGGAAAAGGGAGAAAGTGAAGCAACCAAACATGTAAGACGTACTAAAATTAGTAGAAATATTGTCTTTATGGGTACACAACTCCATTTTTTTTTTATTTCATCAATCAAATTCAAAGTCTCACTTCCCTTTAGTTTTGGAATTATAATGGAGTGAAGCTGTGAATCCAAAGAACTCTAGTAAATTGGCTGAGAGTCTTTTCATTGTGAAATACTGTAGTAGTAATCATCCAATCCAATTTTCGACAAATTTTCATTACTACGTGTTAACCAGAAACGGCTTGAGACACGGCAAGGACAAGCCTGGGTACACTTGACTCCTCCTACCCCGATATTTGTTGGACACCTTGAGGCCGTGAACTAGTGTTGTTTTCAGATGATTAAGGTTCAAAGTAACTACGAACAAGACACATTTAGTGAAGATATTGCAAAATTGCGAGGTGGACATGTATATCCAAGATGACAATGAAGCAACGAACTAGAAAATCTCATTTCTAACACTCCTTTCTACCTCATTATTTAGAGGAGATGGTGACCCCACTTATAAAATTCTAGTTTTCGATTGACTAGATAGGGTGTATGATCAAGACTCAAGAGGTATACCAAACATAACCAAGAAATTTCGATTCAGACTATTTATGAAAGAGGAGTATCAGTTGGAGATCACTTTGCAGGAGAGTTAAACTGGGAGTTGGGGGTTCAGAAAAGGCCAATATCGCATCAGGATGTACGTAACAATCACAACAAAGGTACAAAGAACTTGCAGGCGAAAGTGGCATACGCTAACCTTGTGGTATTCAAGAGTGTCACCAGCAGCTTTCCTAACATCCACCATGAAGAGTGATGGTGCGACTTCATAGACCTAAAATCATTATGAAGAAAATGCATGAAATACCAATCCCATGTCCAAGGTGAGACTCAAAACATTGTCATTAAAAAGAAAAAAAAAAGAGAAATAAATAAATTATGTATACCTCTAGAACCACAGCAAACGGCCCTGCTTTATTGGCAGATATTCCCTCTAGTCTAGTCTACAGCAAGCAGTAAAAAAATAACGAGGATTAAATTATAGTTTTACAGCATAAATAGGTTAGCACTGTAAAAGGAAGGCATTAATTAAAATTGAAGTGTTTGGAAAACGACTAAGACCACAGTAGCTCACGATGCTCCTCCAGTCCTTTATTTCCCACAATAAGGCAGAAAGTGGTGACTAAGACCAAAGTAAATCACAATAAGGCGGAGGGTAGAAAATTAGAAAACAACAAACTTTAAAACTATATATGAACTATGAAGAAGGAAATTAAGAGGAAGCAACTTCATAATTTGCCAAGCACTCAAGCCATATAGGCATGTACGTGAAGTGCAAGACACTGGTGTAGAGATTAAGATGAATACCTTGTAATTACGGGTATGAACCTTAAAACCCATTGATTCAGCTACAGCTTCAATTGTAGATACAATGGCATTTGGTGATTCCCGGGAAACAAAGCGAGTTTGCCTTTTCACATAATCCTAATAAAGAGGAAAATACAAATTTTACCATTATATCTTTAGGAATTAGGATGTAAAAACAATAAAGTACAATGAATTAGGATGAATACAATTGATAAAAAAAAAAAAATGCTCGGGCATGCCACCATGAAGTCATTTATGATTTTCAACAGGGATGGTCACAGCTTACTAGAGGTCTTTCAGGAAGACTAGACTAGTGTTACTTCTACGAGATATGAGGATAGGTATCAGGCAAAAGACGGCATATACCTGACGCCTGTCGAACAAAGCTGACAGATTAAGACCTTGGGATAAAGTGAACATCTCAAACGCATTCATAACTAAGGGACCTCTGTCAAGACTCGTAGCTTGCTCATTTACATACCGGTCCTGCGGAAAAAAAAAGATTATTTAACCTCACAAGAGTGTCAACACAGCAGCCAGCAAAATGATATATGACGAATGTGACGAAGCAGTAGCAAGCATTCTATACACCGATTAAGGGCATCAGGAGAAGGCTGCACAAGAAATCCTGATAATCTCGAACTAGGAATGAAACAAGGGAAGAATATGACCTCAATGTCATCAAAAACAGCACAAACGTCATCCAGGTTTACTTCTTCTTCTATGCCTAGCCCAACAGGAATGTAATTAACCTGAAACCATGGGTCACTTCTAATCCCATCAATCTTTATACGCTGCATTATCAAAGGAACAAGTTAGAGATAATAAAGCATAGCTGAGTAACAACTAACAAGTCATTTGGTTTTGTAGATATAAATTTTGACATTGCTTCGAAGATTTAAATGACTGAATCAAATTAAAGTATGTTCCATGACTGATTGAGTGTTACATTAAACAAAGATAAACTTATACTGCATCTCTCCTCGAATTATCATTCACAACTGTCCAATTTTAATTTCAATCTTTCAATCTTATTTTCTTATTCACGTAATACAAGTTCAGTAAAGAAAATCATATCCTCAATATTTTCAAAACCCAACTATGATATATTGGGTGGGACTCAGAGGGGTCTGGTTTACTTCTAACTAAATAATTATTATAAACTTACGGTTTTGGGATTAGGGTCAAGTATCTTATCAATCAACGACTTCACACCCGGTGAGAACCAATACGGGCAAGAGAAATTGGCAGAATTAATCTGCAAATACAGCACACAAACTGTTATCAGAGGGAATAAAACAGCATGTTGGAACTTAGGGACTCGGGATCATGATCGAAATCTACAAGAGAATGGAACAACGAAAAATAAAATGATAACTTGGATATCTATGTAGAATCGTGAACGAAATCACTTTCCCTCGAGAATAATCGACCCTATAGTGTCCCGGGTTACATTAGCAAAATGATCAAGCAAGTTGGAATCCCTTTATCCATCACCAAAAAGTTGGTTTTATGACATGCATATGATTCTACATGGCAAAACCAAACCAGCAAATGTAAAGTGATGCCAACCTCACACGTCAAACCCAACGGATGAAAAGATAAGGATCAACAAAATTTAATGGAAATTTCCAACGCAACACACCCGATTACCCGTGGTTATTTACATTGTTTGGGATTTTACACGGGTAAAGACGGAAACGTAAACATACAGACTTGATCATTTAGACAAACCGCAAACTCAATTTAGACTTAGACAAGCGTGCACTCCGCACTCCCGACTCGTCATATAGCTAAACCGAGTTCACCCTTCTTTGTAACTAAACCCCGGCTACACCAAATGAACGTGATTAACTAAAATCACCAACACAGCACCAATATAATATTAGATAGGCACGCTATGAAAGGACCTCCCCTCATAGCTTCAACTTGCTTTAAACATTTAGTCCTCTATATATTACTCCCTCCATTTCTATGATTTCAAAGTAAGTGGGCCACCTAGGTAAGAGAGAAGTGTGATAGAAAAAAGGAAAGTGGAAGAAATCAAAGAAATGGTTGAAAAAGGAAATGTGGAAGATATCAAAGAAACAAAGGGAGTAAGAGATTAACTTCTCTTGAAAATTTTCCTACAAATGCTTTTATCTATTTATAGAAACATTTGTCAATACTACTTTACTACTCACAAAGTCACAGGCACTCACAAAGTCACAGGCACTCACAAAGTCACAGGCATAGTCGCATAGATATGAATAAACTATTGAATAGAGAGCAGAAACCTAGAACAAAATATCTTGCTGAAGGATAATGTCAACCATCCTCCTTTCCACTAACCAAATAACACAACTCACATATTTTCCCACCTAAAGCTATCTACAACAAAAATAAAAAAACTAAGCTAGCTGTAAATCGAACCTTTGACCTCATGTATGTGTGACTCTTCTCCTCTCCAACTACACTCTTAACATCTTACTGATATAAATGTCACTACATCACATATAAAGCTATACACCACATAAAGTATGTAATTAAGGAAATTTGATTGATTACGTTGATTACGAAAATCACATGTTTTACCTGGAAGATATCACATAAAATATTTAATATGGAATGTATGATCAATTTTTTTTTTAAAAAAATATAAACATATTGTATTCCTTTTTAACGAAATAGTTGCATTATTTTTGTTAATAGGAGATTGCACTATCCCGTACAATATTTTACATAGAATATAAAATAGTTATGATTATTATTGTATATCTTTCTGATCATATTTGAAAATAATATTCTTAACATCGATATAAATTTAGTAACTATATAAAAATGGAATATATATTCCGATTGCTCTTACAAAGCCTGATACATAGTAAAAACTCACCGAAAATTCTCTATATACTACTCTAAGACAATAACAGTTACTAAGATTTTCCTCAAAAATACACTAATTTAAATTGAGAAGTAAAAGAACATTTCATTACATAATATAAGTCTTACACCTGATATAGTCCATTTTTAATTTATTTTTAAATTTTCTAATGAAAAACTGAATAACTTTTTTACACAAAGAAAACGTATCACGGCGTGCTAACCATTAAAAAAAGTTCATTATTATACAATTTTTAAAAATATTTATGTATTTTATGGTATGTTAAAGAGAGAAGTGAGTATCTCGAGATGTGAAATGATATAAACCGAGTATATAAAAAATATAAACAATATTTTCATTAATTACACGTTATTTAATACTCCGTACATTTCAAGACATTACTCAAATATTTTGATTAGTTTTGCGATTTAAAAAATATTTTCCTATTTCTAAATTATACAGTCGATAAATAGTAAAAATAAAATAATAAATTTTTTATTTTAAATCTTAAATGAAATATTCTATAAGATAAATATATTATAAATACCGTGCATTGCACGGGGTCTATACTAGTTAGAGTTCAACATCGGACAGAGTTAGAGTTCAACATCGGACAAAGTTAAATATTTAGCCTAAGAACAGTGAACCATTAATGCATCTGAAAGGCCTTTTTTTGTACAGGTAAAAGAAAGAGTGCATAACAGAGAGAGCATTTATGGGTCAAAAAAATACAGTAAATGCATCGACAACATAAGTTGAGAAAAGCTGTTACCAAACCAAACAACAGCACTAAAATGATTTAATCACCTTTCTATACAAAGAAGGAAGGTCTGTCTCATCAAAAGGGAGATACCCGGCTATTATAACATACAGAATGACACCACAAGACCATATATCTGCAGCAGCACCATCATATCCTTGGCCATTCAAAACCTACAAATAGGTTTTTAACATATTAGCTAGGATTGAAACAAAGGTACTTAGATCATTCCATTCCATGTCTCCTAATGATTCCAAAGCCCGCAGAAGGGTCATAAGCAATTGGCAGATGGCACAATAGTGTAGACATGAAGAGTTATGGACCCAAGCAACTAAGAGAGTGAGGGGGTGAATTAGGAGCCCTTTTTAAAAAATTATGAGTTGAAGTACACAAATAAAACTGAAGAGAAAGAATATTGATTAACTTCTAAATGAGAAATAGAGTATTGTATTTGATGCTCTGAGTAAAGAGTGATACTACTGTTGAAGTAATAACAAGATTGCACGAAAGAAATGAGAAAATAAATCAAAACAGAAACGAAATCAAGACAACGTTTTCAAGTGGTTCGGCCAACAGTCTAAAAGCTTACGTCACTATTTATCTTATTGCTTATTTGAGAAATCTGCTCCGACTACACTAAACCTTTTCCAGTGTATATAACCCCACAATCTACTTCCATTGTGCTAAGTCTAGTAAACTACACCGTTTCTAAAGTTAATCTAGAACTCCAATGTTACTTAAGTCTTAAACTTGTTCACAAACTAAATTGACTGAGACAATATCACAATATCACTCCTCCATATCAGCATATTACCTCAATATTCTGGTGGAAAGCAATTAGCTCAATATCAGCAGATTTAAGTTACACTATCACAATATCACTCAAGTAGAGACATTCACTAGACATTTCAATAATTAGGAAATGATACACTTATCAAACAGTGACAAAAAAAAATCACAGCACGTGCAAAAATAGAAACATTATTATGAATGTAGGAGAAGACACCTCTGGGGCAACATAGTTAGGAGTTCCACATGTAGTGTGCAGAAGATCAACTCCCTGGCAAACAAGTTTTTTAAACAAAAATAAATAAAATTGTTTAACTGAGGTCTAAAATAAAAGATTAGCATTACAACTACAAATATGTACTTAATTATGCTTACTTGTTGGGGCAACGCACTGAGTCCAAAATCAGATATCTTCAAATTTCCATGCATATCAAGGAGAAGATTTTCTGGCTACATTGCACAAAATAAAAAAAAATAAACAAGATTTGTGGCAGCTGAGGTATCGAGAGATACGGTTCTAGATTTAATATTAGAGAAAGACCTTCAAATCTCGGTGGTAAATACCCTTGTTGTGACAATGAGAAACTGCGTCGATAAGTTGCTGAAAGTATTTCCTAGACATCGTCTCAGATAGCTTGCCTTTGTGAACCTATAGGCTTAAAAGCAAGACAATAATTAAGTTTTAATGCAAAAAAAAAAAAAAGGTATTTTACATAGGACAAGTCCATGAGTGACAGTTTGAAAAAATTCTGCTACTGTTTTTCTTGAATCCACAAGTGAAAAGCTCGTTGTAACAACAATGCATCAAAAGTGTGGGAGCCTTACAATTTTATCAAATAGCTCCCCTCCCGGTACAAATTCCAGCACAATGTAAATCTTGGAACGGCTGGCCAAAACCTTAATGGAGACAGCATCAATGAGAAGACGTCTAGCCGATTATTGGCAAACAAGGAAAACTATCATTATTTGAGTTTAAGGAACAACTACCTCATGTAGTCTGACTATATAAGGATGCCGGACAATCTTCATTATGGATATCTCACGTTTGATCTGTAATCAACACAACAACAAAAAATAGATTCCACGTTTATATGCAACCTTCACTCGCATTCATTTGATTTTGAAAAACACTACCCCAAATCTACAAGTACACTTTGAAAGAATATATACTCTAGTCTCTACATATGAATACACCTCACTGATACAAATCTTGTCATTCCTCGTTTGATCGCCCTTTGTGGGGGGAATGAATCTATCCTAACATAAGCATCTCCGCCATGTTCATTCATTCATTCATTCGTCAATTTAAACACTGCATCAATTTTCGACCCAACAAGCGTAATTGTTATGCGGTAGAGTATAATAATTCTTCCTAGTTGGTCTCTCTTGTGCTATTGTTACAACGGATCAAATACTATGGCATTTGATTGGATAACAACAAAACATTGTCACTAGGGATTATCAATACTTTGTCTTTTTTCTATCTAAATCGATTCAGAAAGAAGAATTTGTGTTCTTCTCCAGGTTGGGCAGCTATGCTTCAATACCACGAAGTACATCTCCATCCAATACCCCACAACTAACTTGTAAATGATTCTCTATAGATTCTGAATTCCGAAGTGAAATTGAAACCATGAATTTCAATTGTTTTACGGGAGTCGTCAAAATAGGGATCAAGCTTTGGTACGCAAGCAAACATATTACGTATTGTTGGAAGAAAGAAGAAAAGGATAGACCTGATGAGACATTCGGTGCTTAAGAATGGCGGACTTGGCCAAAACCTTGACGGCGACGGTACCGCCGGTCTCGGAATTAACCGCGAATTTGACCTTGGCGAAGGTGCCTTCGCCGATCGTCCTCCCCACCTCGTACTTGCCTACTCTCTTCATATCCCGATCATCGCAATCGCAGCAACAAAATCACAAACTTGTCCCCCAAATTGGGGAAATTGATACACTGCTACCGTACGGAGTATAAATTAGGGCAGAATCAGAATCTGAGAAATAAGTGAAACCACAGGGAAAAATCAAATGATTCTTTCATCAATCATCAATAAAAAACAGAATTATTATTATCAACTCTAACGGAACTAAACAGAGTAACTGCTCCCGGTGTTTACCGTTTCACTGTATTAACTCTCCTTCCTTTTCACTCTAACAAAAATCATTTCAAGTTTTACCTCCAATTTTTTAATATTCAGAGTTTGATAAATTATATCGCGACAAAATGAAATATTTTTTCCGTTTCAATCAATTACATGTTTTATTTTGTCTATATCTTTAGTTACACATTTCTAAAAATGATAAAAGTTTTATATCCATGAGAACTATCACAATGGACAAACTTTATATAAGGTTTGTCCATGCCATGTCATATTTTGACAAACTCAATAAACTTAGAACTTTAATCTACAATGGAAGAACTTTAATTCAAGTTCTTAGATGAGACATATACATAATTACTACTAACTTTTATCATTTATTTAATCATCAATATATAAATATATATTTTTTAAACTTTGGTGTATGCAAGGATTGGCCAACTTCTTTTCGGAAGGAAGAAGAACTTGGTTCTTAAACAATAACTTAATTTCTTAAAAATAGTAAGAACTTTTGTCCACAATGGACAAACTTTATAAAATAAAGTTCTTTTGACAACCTCAAGGGTAAGAACTACCCATTGTGGTTGCTCTGATGTACTCAATTAGACAATTTAAACAACATCTCACGTGACTATATTTTATCGTATGTATTAAAAATTATATCGATGATTGTTCTCACTGGTGAATAGTGTCAAAAATCCGAATGTATGAAATTGATTGAAACGGATAAAGTATAAATAATTATTAATACGTAGTATTAATCTTTCTTTTAATATGTGTACTTGAAAAACAAATGTTAAAATGTAACTTCTATTTTACGGTATTTTTTAGGGTAATGTTAAATACAACCGTTGTTTTTTAAACATTAAATATCTTTCAAAATTGGTATAAACAGGAAATTAAAGAACAAATTGCACATACTTCTATGCAATTAATACCGGAATGTTGACATGACATAGGTCCACCCCGACGCGGCCACGCGCGGGTTTGGAGAGGCGAATGAATCTCCATATGAGAATGGATGGAATTGAAATTTAAATCGAAGTGGAGTCGCCACCGAACTTTGTGGGAGTTCGGGCCCGTTCGAACCCACTCTATATCTTAGTGGGTCATGCACAAAGTATGGCCCATTCCGATGTCAGAGTTTATCGGGTTCGTCTCTTTGCATTTGATACCGATACCGACGTTATCGGATATCGTGTATTGAATGACTCTCGTGTGCCAATGGTTTCGGACATCCGGAAACCATTTGAAAGGATAATTCGCGTGATGGATTAAGCACGCGTTGACCGAGGTCACGAAAAAATATTTATCGAGATTCGAGAAGAGATTTTCGAAAAATTAAGACGAAATAGTTTTTTTATGTCGCGGATTTCAGGGACTTACACGACCCACGCGAGGAGGGCGCGACTCGCACGAGGGGTGTGCGACTCGCACGGCGGCCTGTTTTCGGGATCGCTTTTTTGAAAAATCGACAATTTTGTTAAATCGCGTACAAATATAGCATAATTTATACTCGACTTAAATTTGCGATATTCGTTATATTCGATATTCGATTATGGAATCGATATCAAATATTCGGAATGATTTTATTAGAAAATAAAATAAATGCTTTATAAATCGTTTTGAAAATCGAACGAAAAAAATGTTAATTCTCTCCGCGTTGAAATCGTCATATTTTGTTTTTTAGACCATGTGACGATTTTTTAGCATCAACGAGATTGATTTAGTTCTTTTCGGATACGATATTTGACTATAGAGTCGATATCGTATAAGAACGTTTGTTTTATATGAAAATAGTTTGTAGTATCGATATTAGGAGAAAAAAAACGTGACGATGACCCATAAAAAAAACGAACCGACGACGCAAAAAGAAAAAAACGAGAGGAAGAGAAAGAGAAGGGAAGAACGGGTTTGATTTTACACCCTCAACCTACATGCTTTGTATACTCGGAACGAGGGCCGTCGGAATGTGGCTTAGACACGGGAGCGTCGAGATAATGTCGGTGAGTTATGGTGGTTTTGGACGTGTAGGGTGTCGGGTGAGGTGGCCGGTTTTTTCGGGTATAGGCGGCGTGATCTCGGGTTGTAATATCGGTTATTCGATGCTATGTGTGTATTATTGCTATATGGGATGTAGATGTGTATGAATCTCGAGGTTCCTGAATGTCGATGTGAATGAATGAATATATATTGTGTTGTGCAAGGGGGCCTATTTACAGGAGAGTTCCCGACCTCAGCTAGAAGAGATGATCGATAAGAAATACCACTTTGGATAGGAAAAGTAAGCAATTTGAGAGGAATGAGAATTCCGTTTCTTGGCGGGAAAGGCACGAACCCGGCTGGAAAAAGGGGTGCTCGGCCGAGTATGATTGGTACTCGGTCGAGTGCTCGGATAGAATTCCTCCTGGAGATCGAATTCTATCTTTAACGGAATTGTTTAATATTTCTTGTAGCTGATTTTTTTGTAGTGCTCGAGTTCAAACCGGACTCATGGGGTGACACGGCAGGCCTCTATGTCTCGGAAAATATCTTTGACCGGGTTTTGACTCGGTCGCTAAAAGACGGTTTTGCCCCTGGTATCGGATTCGACCCAAGTAGTCTTTTTTGACTCGAAATGATTCACTGGGCCTGAAATTGAGGTTGGTTTTGTGGGATTTGTATTCCGTAAAAAGCCCAAGCCAAATGTCAGTGATTTCGAGCCCATATTCGAGTATGTTAAAGCACGTTTGCCTCCGATCATCATCGGGTGTTTGTCGAAAACTTCTATAGACACCTGGCAGCCAAATGTGGGTGTCTACACGGTAATAAGAATTTGTTTCTTTTTTAGTCTCTTAGATACAACCTTAGGATTGTATTTATCGTTTTTTTTCGAAATTATTTTTTCCTAACGAGGGTTTACTCAATCTCACGAATTTTCCTTCAATTTTCCTGTTTTACCCCCCTCTATAAAATTTTAGCTTTTATTGAGATTTGATCAAATTTCTCCTCGTTTAATCAATTTACACAATTCCGATTTTCCAAATTCGATTATAAACTTTAATTCAATTATCGATCACATAATATAAATTACTCCGTACTTATTTATAGAGTACTTAATTACTTTTTATTTTTATTATTTGATTAATTATATATTTACTTAGAAAAATATCTGTTAAAAAAAGGCAATTTTTTTAAAAAAAAAAAAAAAACAAAAAACCAAAACTCAACAGCCAGTCAGCCATCCCCGACATTCACGGTTCACCCACCCTATCACCCCCACCAACCTCACCCACTCACCACCCCCAACCACCGTCGCCCACCCATATCTCCACTGTCCAGACCGTCTCACCACTCCACACACCGTCACCCACCCACCTGACCCTCACCCACTGCCCAAACCGTCTCCGACCGAACCGCCCTAGCCACTGCACCCAGACCCCACCGATCCCATCCATTCCTCCTTCATCGATCCCGAGTTTCGATGCTTGTGGTAGTTAATGGTGTGTTTATGGGTGGTTAGGGTTTGGGAATCTCTAGAGAGAAGTAGGTGATAAAAT
Organism: Agrostemma githago; assembly: GCA_958450325.1. Lineage (NCBI taxonomy): Eukaryota > Viridiplantae > Streptophyta > Magnoliopsida > Caryophyllales > Caryophyllaceae > Agrostemma > Agrostemma githago. The sequence continues at coordinate 5,939,177 of OY288250.1, read as the reverse complement.
TTTGATGGATGAAATGATAAGGATAAAACCGTAAAATGTTATTAGAATTGAGTAGAAGCTCGTTAGGAAAAAACACGATTTTTTTTTTATTAACCAAGAACTTGTTGAATCACTTGATCTTAACGTTAAGACATCTTGGGAAAGTAAAATGTAAGTTGTGATGACTCCAAAAAGAAGCCTGCTATTCAGAAATGACACCTAGGAGTGACGCAGGCATTTCGGGATCTCTCGCCTAGGCAGGGCTGCTACGTCTACGTCTCTTGTATTCTCCATCCACGGTCACCACTTCTCTCTGCTCCATTTTCTTTCTTTTGATCTTCATCACCTTCGATTTTTCTCTCTGCTCTGCATCATCATCATCAATACTATAATTTTGCAGAGAAGAAAGAGAAAGAGAAATTGATCGATTAAGAGGGTTTTTTGCGATCCAAACATTCACGATCTCATTTTCATTTTCAGTCAATTTGTAGTAAGTTACCTCTTCTTTCAATTTGATTTTTTAGGCTCAGCAATTTCATTTCATTTTGATTATTTTTGTTTCTAGGTTTTTTATGATTTCAATTTCATCTACGACTAGTTTGTATCATCAGAAAACAGTAATCAATTCTAATCAAATTTTCATTTTTATGATTTCAATTGCAAGTTTGATGTTTTCGCATTTGAATGCTGGGACATGACGATTCGATGAATGAGTCGAATTGTAGCAGTACTAGTTTGTATCAGCTCATTGCTTGTTTGCATATCGGACTTGAATATTCTTTGCATATTGGACTTCATCTAAATTTCTTTTATGTTGAAGAATTTCTCGAATGTTTAAGTGTAGGTTGATGACATAGAATTGAATAGACTACAAATTTCGATTTCCAAATTCCTCGTTTTCCCAAACATAGAGTTTGCATTCCAAATTCTGAATTTCCAAGTTATGTGGATTTGAAATGAAATTCATGTTCCCAAATGCGACCTTATTGATTTCGCCCCAAATCCTGGACTGTCTTCAATTTCCCCACCAAATTCTGGATTTTTAGGGTTCTTACTTTAGGAAGTCTTTTTTTTTTGGGGTTTTACTTTTAACATTTTTGACGTTTGAAGCTTGTGAAGTGGTTTTTTTTATTGAACAACAAATTGGAGTTTGATGGGTGAGTAGTTTTTTTAAAAGCTCATCCAAACACCAGGTTTGAATTTAAGATGTGGCATTTCAGATTACGTATTTAAATGAAAATTTTGAAATAAAACGATGGTTCTCAAGCACTACCTTACATTAAACAAATGGTGATTACAGTATAAAACTCTCATTCAATTGCATTCTAGTAGCTACTGATAAAGTTCTCGATTTTTCTATTTGTTAGGCAAACACAAGTATTTAGAGAGCTTTAATTTTATCTGAGTTCCAGTTTTCGCCTTGCTCTATCAAATAAAATGGCTGCTCCTGTACCTCCAGGGGCACCTAGAACGAACAGCCAACACTCATCTGCCCCACCGCCAAATTATGTACCTAACCCAAACAGAGCCCCCAACCCATCTTTATCACAAAATTTTCAAAACTTCCAGATCAGTAATCAAAATGCACCAATGCCACCGTCAGCCGGTCCTGTTCGACCTCCTCCTTTTGGAGTGGCCCCACGCTTCCCTTCATCTGCGGCGAACCCACCTGCTCCATCCATTGGGCCTTCACCTGTATCTAGACCAGGCCCTCCTCCGCCAGGTGTAGTCCCGAGAGCTGCAGCTCCGCCTTCAGGGCCTTTGGTTCAACCTAACATGATGCCTGGTAGACCTGCTGGTGCTCCTCCATTTGTTCAATCGCAGCCCTTTGCGTCTAGACCCCTTTCTCAAGGGCCCTTCTCCTCTGTTGCGCCAACCCTACCTCCTGGAGCGCATGTTCCCAATCTCCCTGGTTTTCAAGGAGGGTCTCAGCCTACACCTGCTCGTCCTGGTGTATATGGTCCTTCACCAATGGCTTCAGCTTCAGTTAACCAGCCAACTTATGCACCAACGGCAAGTAGTAATGGGCCTCCTGCATTCTCAGCCGGAACGGTGCCAAGTAGGCCTCGGTTTCCTCCTCCTGGAGGCTCGCAGCAACCTCCACCTTCTGTCCCTCAAATGAGGACTCCAACTCAACCTCCAACAATGCGTTCTATACTCGGAACTGGAGCGGTTGGCTCTACAGGTGATCAGCCAGCTTCTCCTTACTCATTATCACCCCAGGGACGGAATGCACCACTTCATACAGGCTCCCCATTTGGTTTGCAGCCACCACCACAGGCACACATGCGGCAGGTAAGATTATTGCATGCTACTTGTTGGTGTTATCTTTTCCATGTACCACTTAATTTTGTCTTGTTGGCCATGCTATTTTGTCCTAACTCCTATTTGATGTCTAATTTATCATGGATACATTGAGTAGTATTGAATATTCAGTGGACTAATTTAGCACAAGGGATAATTTTTTTCCTTATATATTTATGAGTATTTGATGTTTAGAGGACATCTATGTGCTTTGGCAAGTTGCCATTTGTAAGAAGAGTAATTAAGTACAAGAAATGTACATGATCTCGTAGTTACCCTTGCTAATCACCTTTTAGACCACTCTTTGGTTGACAGTTTGACACTTGGTCCATTATGAATGGAGTTAGGTATCCTGTTAATATGCTAATTCTTGTTGAGTAATTGAGTAGTTATTGAGATAATAGAAGCATAATGAAACTCACTAGGAGGGAGAGATTGAAGGTGGGTTGCAAAAGGAGTCATAATACACTCCTACAATATAACAGAAGAGAGATTTACCATGTGATGGTTTATCAAGGAGTGCCTCCCATGCATTAGTGGACTATGCTGACCCAGTTTTTATACAAATACTGACTTTTGTGTATGTTTGGCCCCTTCCTACTTTCTGACATTGGATTCTTGATAGTTACATTTGGACCTTAGTTTGAAAGAGTAGGTGCTGAGTTATTTATATAGTTATCTTGAATCACGGCCTTCACGGGTCATCTCGCGACACTATCTTTTCCATAGGGAAAAGCCGTGTACATTTCAATACCTCGATTTAGGTGAGCCTTTGAGGCATTGAGGGGTAATGTAACTTGTGACTACTTCTCACTTATTAAACCAATTTAGTTATTATTACGAGTACCTTTTGCTTAGACATAATTTACTTTGCTTGTGTTTCACTTCACTTGGCCTTTTAGTAGAAATTTTATCATAGTGTTTGTAGTTTATACGGCCTTGTCTTGTCTCTCAGTCATCATGCGGCCTGATGTTATCTGTGAGTTTCATTTATTGTTTCATAACTGCCTTCCAAAACATTTTTTCAGGTAGCCCCTCCCCCGCTTCCTGGTTCCATGCAACCGCCCATGATGTATGGCATGCCACCTCAAAATATGGGTACTACACCAATGGGTCAGCCTGGTGCTCCAATGGCTGGATCATCGAAGATTGATCCTAACCAAATTCCACGCCCACTTCCGAGCTCATCAGCAGTTGTGTATGAAACTCGTTCTGGCAATCAGGCCAATATCCCTCCGGTATTAGTCTTCCTGGCATCTTAGATGGTTGTTGCTTATGTTTTCCCATCATCATGTACTTATGTGTGCTTATGTTTCTTTATTCTTTCTGTGTTCTTGTTAATTTAGACTCCCTCCAATCAAATCCCAAACACCCATTTACTTTTGTACATTTGTCAATGCCGCATCAACAACAACATCAGAGCCTTAGTCCAAAAAAGATTTGGGGTCAGTGAATATGCATCATTATCTAAAGTCGTCAAGTCGTTACCAAAATAAATAAATTAGGAGGGCGAACAATAAAATTGTCAATGCTCATATACCGATATTATTTTTAATTATACATTATAGAAGAAGTATAAAAAATTGTTATTCTAGTAGTATTCAGCTATTCACAAAGACAAATCAAACAAGTTCTCTTATTACTGTAGCTTCTCTTATACTCCCTCCCATCCAATCCAATGGTAACATTGGGTTGGACACATGTTTTAAGAAAATGAGTAAAAAAGTAAGGGTATTATGGGTAAATCAAATGGTTAAATGGAGGGTCCCAAATAAAGGTGCGTAAAAGTAGTGGCATTTGTTGTAAATGAAGGGAGAGTTTGAGGGTTAGTTGGTAAAGTTATTTGCCAAAAAGAGAATGGGTGTTTTGGATTGGATGATCCATTTATGGTAAGTGTTACCATTGGATTGAATGGGAGGGGTACATTGCAGAAAGTCTTCTCTTCACTTATGAATAGTGTCAAAAAGATAAATTGGGTGTTCGGATATGAACAAGGGGAGTAATTGTTATATTCTAGTTACTTAATATTCTTGGTGACAATTGGAGTTCTTACTTGGAGCATATCTAGCGGGGATCATATTTCCCATAACTATATGGAATATACGTGTTTGATTGGGATGGCACTTCAGTGGCTCACTGCCTTGCTTGAACAAATAGTATCTTAGTGGTTACTTTTGCGTAGTGACTTCTAACTATGGCCCTGCTGAAAAATGGCTGAACTTAACTGAATGGATGGGGTTTAACTTAACTGAACTTAACTAATTGGAGCTTAGCTTAACTAAACTGAATGCGGCTGGGACAAGGTAGGGATGAACTGAGCGGAATAGACTGAATTGAACTTAACTCAACGAAAAGCTGAACTTAACTGACGTCAGCTAAAAATAAGTTAGAAATAACATGGCCTTAGTGTTTACTGTTTACCTTCATTTTTCAGTCATTCCTTGCGATGTACCATCTATCCACCCATTAAGAAGCAGCTGGTGAGACTTTCAGATTGCCTTGTGAGCATTAGCCATAGGCATTTTTCCCTATCCACGAGGGTCAAGGGTACTGTTTTTTTCATCAGACCTTTGTTGTCTTAGGTTTACTTATTTCAAATGTGGTTCCAGACGGGAGAGAGATATGGAAACATTTGATCTAGTTCATTTGCCTTGTTGAACAAGGACAACAAAGCTTTAGTCCCAAATTACTACTTGGATGGCTAACATCAAATATCGTACGTAACCGTCAATATGAGGTGATAAAACCCTAAAATAGTGGATTAAAGGAAAACATGATAGTTATACGGAGCAAGACAAGCGAACATATCAGTGTAAACTGTGAAGGGAAGAAAAGGTCAATACACGAGGCTAACCTTTTTTCTGTGTCCATTTTAAAAATGGCCAGTTTCTTATTTGTGAGTGTTATATGTTGAGAGAAAAATTACATGGATATTTATTGCCCTTTCCCGGTCATTTATGTCTAAATGTATTGGCGTAGTCTGCTACAGGTGAGTTCATCGTCAAGGACACTGGAAACTGCAGCCCTCGCTATATAAGGTGTACAATCAATCAGGTAATTGTTGTAGTTGTAGCCATATTCTTAAACTGGACTCCTATCTTGAGCCTTGGCTTATTGAGTAATTTCTTTGTAGATTCCATGTACTACTGATCTGTTGTCAACATCCGGGATGCAATTAGCTCTATTAGTCCAACCATTAGCGCTTCCACATCCATCTGAAGAGCCTATTCAGGTATATTATTATCCACTATAGGGTACCCATTTGCTAATGCAGTCTATTTATCTGTACGGGTTTCTTTAAATCAAAGATATTGTCTTGATTGGACAAACATGCCTATTAGACCAAAATCTTTTAGTGTAAACTGGATTTGGTAAGAAGATCAGATAAATAAGTGCTGGCAAATTGTTTGATATATCCTGTAGCATCTAACAACCCATGTTTTTGGAAGAAAAATCCATAATTACCTCTTAAGAATTCTTCCTAGCTGAATTTCTGTCTCTTGTAAGTTTTTCTCTGTTTGTTTATTGGAAATTACTACTAGTGGCGATATTTATACCTCTCAAATTTCCTTTTTAATGTTTGAAACTCTGAACATGTAACCATATACTGATGCTACGTAACAGAAGGATAAATAACAAAATGTTCATGATTGATAGTGACCATGCATTTTTTCTGTTCTCCATCCTCTCAAGTCTCATCCACACTAGTACATGTGCAGACATAACTATGCCACACCCAAACTAACACAAGCTTAATTATTCATCATTATCCTTACCGTCTTTATGTGGACATATTTTATGGATTGTAGGTTGTTGATTTTGGTGAAGGTGGTCCAGTCCGATGCTCTCGCTGCAAAGCGTACATGAATCCTTTTGTAAAATTTATTGATCAAGGGAAGCGATTCATCTGTAACTTTTGCGGTTAGTATAAGTGGCTTAGTCTTGGTCCCTATGAGGTTTTTTTTAACAAGAAAATAATTATTTTATTTCGTCCAAACTTAAATCCTTCTCTCGTAAAAAAGTGGTAAAATAAGCCAACATAAAAGATCTGTTCTGTTGTTTTCTATATTTAATACATACTGACGTTCTGCATCTACTGTAAACTTTGAATTTTGAACAACCATGTATTTAAAAAGAAACTTTGGGAACCTAATTGTTAATCTTGAATTCTTGATTAAGACTCTGTTGTAACAAAGAGCACAATCTACTTTAATGATCAACATAGTGATGTTAATTGTTGTGATTCTTTGACTTGTTGAACTTAGCAATGCAAGCTCTCGATGAACTGTTTAAATGGGTTTGAATACGATGGAAGGCTGGAAAAAATATGATACCTTTCTAATATGTCCATCCTTTTTTTGAGCTCTTAGTTCAATATGTATCAACTGGAATTATAGACTACTAGGTGGAGGCATGTCTTTCTCTATAAGTGCATATATTGGAATATTGACGTGCCAACTTCACCTTGTAGTGGGATTTTTTGTTGCATAAAGGTAGGCCTTTTAGAAGGACATCTGGCAGTTTTAAATAATACCTCTAACTAAAGATATTATTATAACCAATAATATAGATAAATAATATTCTAAATTATTCTAGAGATATTCTAAATAATAGTTTTCTCGTACTCCCTCCCATCCCATCCAAGGTTTACATTGGATATTTGACAACTTTTAAGAAAGCGAGTAAAAATTAAGGGTATTATTGATAAATCAATGGTTTTATGGGCCACCTAAATTAAAGTGGTTAAATATTAATGACATTTTGTGTAAATAGAGGAAGGATATGTGGATTATATGGTAAAGTCTTTTGCCATAAAAGGAATGTGAAGCTTTGATTGGATGGTTTGTTTATAGTAAGTGTAAAGCTTGGTTTGGATTGGAGGGAGTATGTATGATGGAGATATGAGGACCTGCTTCCAAACTTCTAAAAGAGAGAAGGTAACCAAAGAAAAAAAATCCAAGCTGTAGATTCTTCCTTCAAAAATTTCTATTTCTCTGTGTAGAACACTTCCCATTTGTCATGTCTTTATCTGGTGATGAAAGGGTTGGGCAATAGAGAACGTGTAAATACCGTAGTACCTATTTCTTCTTCATGACTTCATCTATGCTCAGTATGCTTCTCAAGTTCTTGAAAATAGATTTAAAGGTGGAACCGAAAAATGCGTTATTCGTTGTTTAGTCTCTTCACTTGGCTGTTAATCCTCTGTAGTCAGTTGGAATAATAAGTTAATAGTTTATTACTTGTTCAATTTGTGTAACATATTTTGGTTCCCGTTGCAGGTGTCACTGATGAAACTCCTCGTGATTACCATTGCAATTTAGGGCCTGATGGCCGCCGTAGAGATGCCGACGAGAGACCTGAGTTGTGTCGAGGAACTGTTGAATTTGTCGCTACAAAAGATTACATGGTTGGTTATTACAAGTATATTGCAAAGGCTTGATGCCTTGTATTTCATCTCTAAGCTGTTTTATTTATTTTTCTTTCATAATAGGTGATATTGATTCTTATGCTAAGATTTAGGCCTAAAGAGTTCCAAAATCTTGGTCAGAGCATATTGGTTTCTAATTTCCGATGATTAATGTTTGTAGTCACATAACATTTATCTGGAGTCCCGTTTTATCATCTAGGAAACAATGTTCTAAGTGGCCAACACAAAAGATATTACATGATTAACTAATCACTGTTGACAAGATCAAATGATATTTATGTGTGAGAGACAAGGTTGAGAAGATTTACTAAACACAAAAAGTTTGCTTACACCTTTAAGAAGATTTGTATATTGTATCTTTTTTGATTGTGAAAGGTTATCCATATACCTTACACTGACAAATTTGTTCACCTTTTATCCCCCAGGTGCGTGATCCAATGCCTGCAGTCTTTTTTTTCCTCATTGATGTGTCAATGAATGCAGTACAAACTGGAGCGACTGCAGCAGCATGCAGTGCAATTAATCAAGTCATAGCTGATCTCCCAGTAAGTTTCTCTAAATAAAGCAACACTCTTTTCTTGTAAACCATATTTGTCAATCTTTGATGTACAATCTTTTATCGTTTTCGACCTTTTGCATGTTAACATGCAGTCACTAATTTCATGTAGCTATTGCTGTCGTTCGAATTGACTTCATGGTGACCTTTTTATTTTCTTCTACAGGAAGGTCCACTTACCATGGTGGGAATTGCAACATTTGATTCAACTATACATTTCTACAATCTAAAACGTGCATCACAGCAGGTTTGCACTCAACAATTCTACCCATGCATATCCCTTTGACTAGTGTTGAATGAGTGATCTCTCTGCAAATTTTTGTGCTGACCAATATGTTATTAGTCATTCGCTGCTACACTGCTGCTTTAAATATTTTTCTAAGCCTTAGGGTGTGATGTGCTGAGTAATGTATTTCCATTTCTGTAGCCACTGATGCTCATAGTTCCTGATATACAAGATGTTTACACTCCCCTTGAAACTGATGTGATAGTTCGACTATCTGAGGTAGGTATCTAGTATACAACATGTCTCACTGCTTTAGATAATTTACGGACACTTGTATCTCCCTGTAAAACTTTTGACTCTTGATGATTGCAGTGCCGTCAACAATTAGAGTTACTGTTGGAAAGCATTCCAACTATGTTTGAGGGTAATAAGACTGCAGATTCGGCTTTTGGTGCATCGATGAAGGTAAATTTGCTTGTAAATCTTTTGCACATGCTGTTTTTTGAGCTATAAAGATTCTTAGACAAATGGTTGGTGCCTTCTTCTATAACTAGTGTCCCTCAGGCATTGATTCTTCTATAGCTGCCCTAGTGCTGTCTTAAGTTCCAAGTTTGTATGAGGGAAATCCTATGACCTAGAGATATCTGCAACTTTGTAGATATTAACCACCGTATGGTAACTGACATATTTGCGGTAATAACTCACAAGTACTTCTCATTTTGCTTTAGGCTGCATTTTTGGCGATGAAAAGTACTGGAGGGAAGCTGTTGGCTTTTCAATCAGGCAAGCATTAGTCCCTTTTATGAAATCCAGCAGTTGGTTATGTCATTTCAGTGGATAGCTAAGATAATAAGATTAACAAGTTTTCCCCCAATATTAATAGTTCTAAGTAGTGTATTTCTAACTTTGTGTAATTAAGCTGTCACTTATTTTTTTCTTTTTATGGGGTAGAAATCATATTAAATTGACTAATGACTAATGTATCTAATTTGAAAGACTGATAACATTAAGCTTTTCGGAGGGAAAAATTTCAAGAAGTGTTTGTCTCGTACTCTCGTAGTATATAGAGGATGGTTCACCCTTCTACTAGTTTTAGTTGACCCTATAGGCATGGAATTCAAGAGAACATGGTCTAGCTGAGTTTTCTGATTCTTGCTGTCTATTTAACGTTGATGTACATGAAATAGCCGTCACATAGAACGCCTGAGTAAACATTATTTGGCAAACCATTCTTAGTAGTGGCTACAGACACTTTTCTGTGCTGTCCTTTACAAGCTTTTCTCTGCTGGTGCTTGCCACTAATACATCAGTACTTGTTAGCCTAATTATGGAATCCGTAATGTCTGGTTAACAGTGTTGCCTTCAGTTGGGATCGGTGCACTCTCTGCAAGAGAGGCAGAAGGAAGGACTAACATTTCTGCAGGAGACAAGGTAATTTTCATTAACTTTTCAGTTAACATTCTAATGCAAAACATCTAATTTTTGCTTTGTTGTCATAGACATTTAATCCTTTACGTTTTTGGTTAATGGACTCCTTGGATGTTTGTTTTGGTAGCCGCTTGAAAAGAAGTTACGACTGTTATCTACAGAACTTTACTCTAGAGAAAAGAAAAAAGAAAAATAAGGAATGGGAATTCAGATTGAGAAGGCTAAACTCGCGTCATCTAATGTAAATAATCCTAACTGGTTGTGGTAAGTAGGGTTGAATCCACGGTGAGATGGTCAAATATTGGCTGAATATTGCTATTTACCATAGGATGATTCGGAATTACTGAACAAGTTTGATGATTTGTATCTATGCTAAAACACGAAAGTAGATTAATAAGGATTTAACAAGATTGAGGAAGTCTGAGGTAGTCAGGTTGACTATGCAATTAAGTTGGGGGAAATCACTTGCAGAAAATTACTCTCTCATGGTGCAATGTTATGGTGTATTTCATGGACTGGGTTTTTCCACCACCTACTTGTGCGTTATATGTGTCTTTTGTGAGCTCTGCAGAGCACAAACAGCTGAACATCCTGTCGGTTTCTTGCATCTTTAATTATTTGTGCTATTTGTTTTTTTGAGTTGGTAGTCTGTTGTGTTAGTCTCTCTTATGTTTTTAGTACAAATGGAAACTTAATAAGAAAATGAGCGCTTCTGGTCTGTGGAAAAAGTTGAATGGATTGCAAATTTGTTAAGCATACTTGAGACTTAGAAATCCATCTGTACAGTGCACATTATTAGACTTGTGTATGACAACACCTTTGCTGCAGTACCACCAAAAAGGTTACAAACTGACTTTTGTTAACGCTGGACATCCTTCTCCATGCACTGTTTTTTGCTACTTTGTTAAAAAAGTATTCTTGTACCGGTTCATCAGTTTGTTACCTTCAGAGGGTGGTTTTTCCTTGGGTCCATATTAGTGTACAAAAGGGACACTTATTTAATCATGCTTCTTCACTGGATTCTATTGCTAAACTTTTTTTCACATATTCATTTTATAGGAGGCCTATAAACTGCTCCAGCCAGCTGATAAGACCCTAAAAGAAATGGCTATTGAATTTGCTGAGTTCCAGGTAGGATATAAGAGTTGTCCTTTACATATTTTATATCTTTACACTCAGTGTTCACTTTGGGCTATTTCTAATCTTTAATCATATGATTTGCAGGTTTGTGTGGATGTATTCATTACCACCCAGTCCTACGTAGACATTGCTTCCATCTCTATTGTGCCAAGGACTACTGGTGGACAGGTGTTTTATAAGAACTCTTCTTTCACGCGCTTATTTTTTCACATACGTTAGTCCTAAATCCAGATTACTGGTTGTTGTAGCCTTGTAGGCGATGCTACTCTTTTTTTTTTCCTCCTATCTTATGACTTGGGCATCTACCTTGATTAGGATTTTTAAAATAAGTTGTTACTCGCAAAAGTTGCAAAAATGATTTTTGTTCTCACAAGTCCTTTATTGTTTACCCACTTAACTAGAGATGACTCTTGTTTCAGTCTATCATTACCAAACATTTTAGAGTGAAACTTGTTTTTGCCTGCGAGGGTTGAAATGTTGAATGAGCTGTTAAATTATCTTTCCATATTTCATCTCCACTCCTTGCCACTTGCCAGTATGTGCCCTGTGTAAAGAATAGTCATGAACTCACTTTTGCCCCCCTTTCAATATACCTTAATGGCCTTAGGAAGGCAATGCGTTATATATAGAGGAGTAGAGGACGCTCATCATAGTTAAAATGTATGCGAGTGTATCAGTCTTCCGGATCTTACAGAAGTCTAAGCAGTTGTAGAAATGTTGTGTACTGAAATTACTAAAAAGCTTAGTCTTTTTTTTTCCCAAATGTGCTGTGGTCCTTGTTCACTGCCTTTGTCGCTGTAGCATGCCCATATGTGAAAATATATTAAATCTCATGAGCTTCTAAAGAGACCGCCTCATACATATAAACTCAAGGCCAATTGTACTATGGAGAGCTCGCTATGATGGCAGAATTCAGAAAAAAGTATAAATAGAAAAGCTGTGATCTGTTTCTGACTGAGTTGCATTGTTTGGATTTTATTGAGATTTTTTTTTTAAAAATTTGTCATGTTTGGGAGAAAAAGAGCCTTACCTTCTAATGGATGACGAGATACCAGGCCTGGAAAGTATGTCTTCATGTCTATCTACCTGTTGCAGCTTCATCGAAAACATTTCAGTCTACGTCACCTAATAACTATTAAGTCTGGCCATGTTCGTTGACCATGTGCACGTGTTACACATGACTTCCTTGATTAAGATGTATCAAGGATCTTATCTTAAGATGTACTCCGTATTAAAGATTTTATCATGCCCATAAGAATAGATTTTTGCTTAACCTGAGTAATGAACTGCTGCAGCCATATTTTTGTTTTGCTATGTGCCTATGTCCCATCTTGCTCAAGTGTTTTGCAACGGAAGTATATATGATTGTAAATTATTACTCTTACTCTCCTCTCTTTGCCCTAACTTCTCAGGTTTATTACTACTTCCCATTTTCGGCTGTTTCTGATACTGCCAAGCTTTATAATGATCTTAGATGGAACTTGACAAGACCACAAGGTCTTGAGGCAGTCATGCGAGTAAGGTGCAGCCAGGTGTGTTTCAAGCCTTCTGGGGGTCGCTGCATATGTGCTTCCCATGTGAATGCTCTAAAGGTGCATGGTGAACATATTTTAATCATGTTTTCTGGGATAATAATTTTGTAGGGCCTTCAAGTCCAAGATTATTCAGGCAATTACTGCAAACGTATTCCAACAGATGTTGATCTTCCTGCGGTTTGTATCACAATCTTAAACTTGTATGTTTTGATGTAAAGGCTGCATGATAGAAAAATAGTGTGCCTGAACTCTTTGTGATTGTCCTTGTCCGTTACTCCCTCCAATCCACGACACAGTTCCGGTAATTCAAAATTCCAGCACATATTTGTGTCGGCGCTTTGGTGTCGATTGGATGCTGTATGATGCAAGTGTCACGGTGGGATTAAGTGGTTAAGTTCTCATTTTGATTTGTTAGAACTGGTTCCTAGGCTAGTACAACTATAAAAACAGCTGCCTATATTCCATTTACTGATGTTGTTCAAACTGAAGCTGTTCAAGTTACCTTTTGATTGTATTTCTCAAATCAATATTAACCTTGATTTTTTGATATTATTTCTCAAGTTTTCTTACTTGATTGCTTAAATTATTGTTTATATATACAGTTTCTAGAAACGTCCAATTTACATGCAAGCTTTTGTTGTTTTAGTCCTTTTTATGGGTGGTTGGATACAATTTCCTTTTAAATATTTCCTTGATGGAGGGATTTTGATTTGCTATCCACCCCCTTCACTTCTATTTGCTATCCAAACAAGTGATGTCTCTTGCTCTCCTTCCCCTTCCTCTCCCTCCAAATCCCCTGATGCAAACATGGTGTTAGGCTTTTGGCAAGGAGTAACATTGTTGTTTTAGGCTCTTATAGAGCCGTGTCCTTTATAACCCTAGTTTTCATTTATTTGATGGAGTAACTTCCTTGTGGTACTGTTTCTTGATACTCTTGTTGGCAGGATTAGTTTTGACTGGGGCTGCGTTTTAAATGCAGATTGACTGTGATAAAACATTAATGGTCTCACTAAAACACGATGAGAAACTACAAGACGGTTCAGAATGTGCTTTCCAGGTTAGTTAACATCAGATACATCAGTCTGGAGCTTTCATAATTAATTTACACAGCTTCCTGTATATCATTCGCACAATTTGGTAATAGTATTAACACAAATTCTCATGAAATAGTTTCATGATAATATATTCAACCTATCCATATAAGTGAAGAATCAAACCTGGTGACTAAAGTTTGATATGGAAATAATGTATGGGTAGGGTTTGCATAACATGGGCTAATCTCACACCATATTAGCTTGAGATTGTCTCGTACGATACTGATTGTATCGTTTTTCGCCTAAAGATCTCCAAATCTATAAGTTGTTTCCTTAGAAACTATGTTTTTGATGTAGTGCGCTCTTCTGTACACAACTGTTTATGGACAACGAAGAATTCGTGTCAGCACTCTTTCCCTTCCATGCACTAGTGTTTTAAGCAACTTGTTCCGGTCAGCTGATCTGGATACTCAATTTGCATGTTTCTTGAAGCAAGGTATAGTGTGTTCATTGCTCAAAACTTCAATATAGTCAGATATAGATACTCTTTCTTTGGTTCATCCATATATATCGTTCAATTTTGGCTTTAATGGTCAAACTATTTGAACTTTGATCAATATGATTTCACGGTATATAATAGGTATAACTTTTTAAAAGGTGTAACATGAAAATAATTAGGTTTGATAAATTAAACATGACTTTAACTACAAATATTTGTAGAAGTGTATGGTCAAAATTGACCTTGCTTGACTACCAAATTAAAATGGGGAAATAAACTTGAGATGTAGGTCGTAGATATTTGAGTATTGCACTACTTACACTCAATTTGTTTAGGACTAGTCCTTTTACGTGTTTTACTAAACTATCTTTGCTTTGTGTTTTCTCTCTTAAAGCCGCCATTCAAGTTCCCACAACGCCACTGCTGCCCATCAGGGAACAGGTTACAAACCACTGTGTAAATATTCTGCACTCCTACAGAAAATACTGTGCGAATTTATCACTCTCATCGTCTGGTCAACTTATCCTTCCAGAGGCTCTCAAGCTTTTGCCTCTATACACCCTAGGTAATGTACTCTTGATTCTTACCATCTATATTATCCACTATGTATCTAATCATCTTTATGCTTTTTGAGTTAAGTTATTGCTCTACCTTCTGTCATTTCGCCACTTCTTGCTGGCTCCTCAGGTCACAATCCTCTGAGTCTGATCCTCCTTGGGCCAAATATTTGTCAAAAAATATAAATCCATTGATTATTTTAGCTTTTAATTTGCCCTACCATTTCTTTCATATTGCCAAATACGTAAATGGTTTGATTCCCAAAAATTTGCGAGTGTGGTTCTGGAGTTTATATACAGTGTAAACTCTATATAAATGTTTTAAGAAACGTCAAGGAAAATGTTATAGTCTTGCTGAGGGAGGGGCATACTATGTTTAAGGTTTAAATGCATTCACCATCACAGGAGCTGCTCTCTAGGGCATGAAATCATACACTGCTAACTGTTTTTGTTTGATGGTTCGTTGCAGCATTAATAAAAAGCGCCGGTCTACGCACTGATGGGAGAGTAGATGATCGTTCATTTTGGATAAACTTTGCGTCTTCAGTGTCAGCTCGCTTGGCAGTTCCACTTGTTTATCCTAGGATGATATCCATCCATGACCTTGGATCCAAGGTGTGTGTTGGCCTTCTCGATTAGTGCTTTTTTATTTATTTTGTTTACCTCCTTTATTACGATGTTTTTGTGGGCTGGATTTGTAGGAAACGGATGGATCAGTTATTCCTTCTGCTATCCCGCTTTCCAGTGAACATTTGAGTGATGAAGGAATCTATCTTCTTGAGAATGGAGATGATGCCTTGATTTATGTCACAAGTTCTGTGGATCCTAGTATTCTACAATGTCTGTTTGGCACGCGCTCAGTTGATCAACTTCCAACTCAGGTAATCTGCTTCCTTTTTCCTATTCATATGATTTGAACGCAACAGTTGAAAAAGTCTATAACCTAGGAAAATGGCAAATTGAACTACGTACTACTCCGTATATTTCTTCTAACTAGTGCTTTACGGGAACTGTGTATAGTTTGCCATTCTCTGTTTTTCTGTTTGCGTCCCACTTTCCTTTTGGGATGCTTTTTTCTTTTCGCCCCGCTTCTCTTAGTTTCCTCTTTTGGGAACATTTTTAGGGTTTTATCAAATTGTCTCAACAAATTTGAATAATTACAAAAATTGCCTTATCCTATTGCACATTAGTCAATTCACTCCAGCCCACCAGCTTGCCTCACTTGGTCCAACTCGACCCCACAAAACACTGTACATGCGGATCACCTGCATGACTCCACCTGTCATGTCCAACCAACGCGCCCATATCGCCAATCACCACCTCCTTTCTTTTTGGTACCAAACATCTTAGTGACACTACTCTTATGTTTCTGAATGAAGTGAGGAAATAATAAATAAATCCGAGACAGTGCTTTAGAACTCAAATAAACAATAAATGCATACATAGAGTGATATACTACTCTTATTAACAATTTGATATTAAAAATCTTAGTGATACTACTCTTATGTTTCTGAATGCATACATAGAGTGATATAGATGTATAGTTGTGTTAACTTTGTTTTGTCTCTTTCTTTAGTTTGTGCTCCAGCAATACGACAATGCATTATCGAAAAATTTCAATGAGGTCATCAATGAGATACGTCGACAAAGATGTTCATACCTTCGGTACGTTTGCTATGAATATTTTTCTTCAAATTGATGAATGATCTGCTCATAAATTCAAATCAAGTAATCTAGTGTGAACTATCTCAAATTCTATGAATTCTCCTATGCCAGAGAATGAGAAAAATAGTTTGGTGACAGGAAGGTAGTGAGACTGTGGCAATCATGTTTTATGTTTCAAAAGTTTGAACAGTTTAGTTGCGGTCGTTTGGGTACAAATGTATAGTAGCTGTATTTGTAATCTTCCCATGGAAATAGTATATTCAGTTTAAGACTTTAAGGTAATTATCACTATACTTTTACTGAACAATTTTTTGTAAAACTAATTTATCTTCCTCTCATTTGTGCAGTTTCAGATTGTGCAAGAAGGGAGATCCTTCAGGTAACGTATTCGGATGCTTCGTTAAAGCAAGCCTGAAATTTCATTAAACTTATAGTCTCTCTATCGGGTCTATCCCATTTATAGTCCCCCCCAAACTTCGACCGTTATTTTCATGGTATAAAATACTAACTCGGTATTTTTTGGCGAAGATTAAAATGAAAATGATCAGAATAAATGGGATTGAGATATTATCACAGTATTTTCATAATGAACTGCTCCTGAAATAAAATTATGATTAGCAACTAAAAGTTCTTTGTATCGTATAATGTTTGGTGTTAACAACTCCATTTTCTTGTATCTTCCAGGAATATCTTTCCTTTCATATATGGTTGAAGATAAATCCCCCACTGGTCTCTCGTACGTTGAGTTCCTTGTTCATGTCCATCGTCAGATTCAAAACAGAATGGCTTGAATCCGATAATAGACATAACTTGTCTTGCTGGATATAAATGAACATATAAGTAAATTATGGCAGCAAATTTGAAGGTAGATGTACCGAGTTAAGCCCTCGTTCCTTCGGGAGTCACTGTAAAGTTTTGATATAAGTCCCTAAAATTATTTTCTATATTTTTGTTTAAAATCCTGTTCTTTATAAACATAGTGCAGTTGCATTCTTTTTTATATTGGCCGGTTTTTTTCCCCTGTATAACATGTATATTGAGATCATGTCCTGTAATACATATCGAACTGTATTGTGAATTTGTAAGAGTTGCGAAATACGGAATATAAGTTTGAGGGCGCTTGTTCTTTAAACTGCTGGTATGAATTTATTGTTGGCAATTATTGTTCTATAGCTGCATTCAGTCGAAGCCTCAAGCCTTTGCTTTTTGGGATTGATCGTATTTTGTTAGTAACTTAGTATTGATAAGAGTTGAAGTTTAACGAGTCCTTTCCTGATGCATCAACACTAATACGAGAGGGAGAAAATGTCCACCCTCACTTGTTCGGAAAAGGCTGAATCATCGAGAGAGAAAGTAATGGAACCAAACTGCGGAGTCCATCTTCATCTTCATCCTCCTCGCTTTGTTTGGTGTTCTTTTACGAAATTTTGATAATTTCTGTTGTTTGAAGCTCAAGGAAAAACACTTGATCATGCCATATCAATAACTTGTACAGTACAATTAATAGGATAGGGAGTTTTTGTTTTTGCTTTTCGTCTAATTATTGCGGTATCACACATTCTATTTGTTTTAAATTTTAATACGGGTTAAATATATATCAAATCGTAGGACAAGTTTTCTAGGAAATGTCAAATGTTTTATTTTTGTTAACATTATGTAATACTCCCTCCGATTTTTTATTATCTTCCCTATTTTCTTATTGGGCTGAAATACCTTTTTTTCCTATTTCCATTTTGGGCCATCAACATGTGGTCTAGAATCACCCTTATATTTCTCTCTTTTCCTTCTTTTATTTTGAACCACACATTCATACACCCTTATTTTTTTATAATAAAAAATCGGAGGGAGTACTAATATTTAATCTCTTTTTGAATTTTATGATTGATACTCAAGGAAGATTTACTGTTGATGGAAGACTATTCATAAAGCAATGTGTAATGAAGAAAAAATATCAGGAAGGTGGGTAGGGTCACCAAAGCAGCTGATATTTGTGTATCTCAAATAACATACGAGTACATGTCACATGAATTTATGAATAGACGCAGTCAGGCAGGGCCCAATTAATTTAATTTAAAAAAAAAAGATTCCAAATAAAATTGACATTAACACCAGAGCTTCCAAACAAGACATGATTGATTGATGTATGAATGTACTCACATCAATAGCAAACAATATTAACCCAAAAATTAGAAATAGATTATATAGAGATCATATTTCAATTTTTTTTTTGATGAACAAGGGAAACCGCAGTCGCTATTATTTTGGTGCGCTCTAGGTAAACTTGTGTACGCATAGCCTGCAAACCACGCACACCAAGGGAAACCGTCCGTGGGCGACAGACTCGAAGTCTAGAAAGCATAGTCTCAAGCCATACAACTCCCACAAGTTCGCATATTTCAGTAAGTATTATTCTACGTCTTATTCGTATTTATTTTATTATTATATATATCTCTAAATAACAACTTTATTTTATACTCCGTAAACTTTTATAACAAGCGTACCCTTTTAGTTGATCTGCCACAAAATGCTCTTAATCATTCACGTAAATGAATTGTAGTGCCATGTTTATGTCACTTCCATTACCGAGTTTTGGAGTATGATTGAAGTGGAGTAGCAGTGTAAAAGTATACTCGTATTTTTTGTGACAAATATTACTCATTATTTATCCATCCACGTGACCATACGGATAGATAAAGATAAAATATTTATTATTATCGATACGTTATAATTTTATTTTTCCTAGTCATGTGAACGATATTTGACCCGTTATAATTTTGTACTTCCCTGCTCCACAATGATTTACCCACTTTTATATTTCTAGAGGATTAAAATAATAAGTGAGTAAATCATAATGAGTTGGAGGAAGTAACAAATATTATCCATCACAGAGAAATTAGTGGATTTTTTTCGTAAGGGGGAGGTGAAGGTTGAATATGAAAAGTGGGAAGTGAGATTTTTTCTGTCGTCATCCTTAGCTTCACGTGTTGTTTACTGTTGTACGTACGACTAACTTGCATGTAAGGTAGCTACCGAATAGCGATTGATTGATTGACTGACTGACTGACTGACTAGTGGATGCAACCATGGCCATGTAAGGGGGAAAGATGGAATAAAGAATATCACATAACACATGGGCCGTTGATTTGGATATTAGGATGGCCGCGCGTCGTCGTAACATCCCAGCCCTTCAGCTGGAACACACTCCTATAATCACCTTCTTCAACTCAACGACTCCCAGCTGTTCAAGTTTATTGTAAATCTCTGTTGTGATGGACTGAAAATATATTTGTCACAAATTGATTACGGATCAAATAATATTACTATAAAGTAAACCTAAGAAGTAGTAAAGAGTTTGTTTTTATTCATTCAAATGAATGTTATTTGACCCGTCATAAGTTTGTGATGCATACTATCGTCACAAACAAGAATATGGTGCCCGCCACCAGAGGGAATCTAGCTAGTAGCAAAGGGTAGCATTCGCTACCCCAAACTTAAAAAAATTGGTTAAGATTATTGACTTTTGCTACCATAACTCGTAAAAATATCAAGTTTTCGTATATAATAAGCAAATATGATGAACTCGCTACCCAAAATTTGACTCTTGATTCACCCCTGCCCGCCACCATATATTCATTCGACTTTGTCACCAAATCATTTAAAGCTCTCTGCCGGCCAGTCACAAGCTTCCTGCTGAGGCGGCTATAGGGCGACATGAGATGTGAGTCATGTGACACTAGCTTCCTGCTGGAGGCGGCTATAGGCTATAATCGGAGTTCAATTTGATTCAAGTTTTGACTTCTGGGACTTGACTCCGTAATTTAACTAGTTAAGTCGAGTGATATGAGCTAAGTTAAAAATATTAAGGACGAGTGGACGACTCCAACTATCATGAATATTTAATATTTTGTCCCTATTTTAAAAAATGCTCGTACAAATTATTGATCAAAATTATATCAATGTTTTGTCATATCAAATCTTTTATTGAATTGTCTAATACATATACCGCATATTTTTGAATTTCAGGAAGAAATATGAAAATACAAATATACAAATAGAAATATGAATCTCTTAACTCAAGTTCGTATTTTAATTTGCAAATTTGGTTATGAGCTCAATTTTTCAAAATTAAGTAAATCCGTGGTCCGATTTGAAATTGGATTTCGCTTAATAAATAAGCCCTCCGTCCATAATCTTTTATCCTCTTTCATCCTTATTTGTGAGTACTGAGTAGTATTTTAATGAAACATGGAAAAAGATAATGAATGGGGTGAGTACTCCCTCCCATCCAAATAATCCTTTACACTTATTATAAATGGACAATCCAATCAATTCTTTACATTCCTCTTTTGGCAAAAGATTTTACCTTTTAATCCTCATATCTTTCCTCTATTTACCCAAAATGCCACTACTTTTTCCTTACTTTAATTTTGGTGGACCCATAACACCATTTGATTTACCAATAATACCCTTACTTTTACCACTTTTTCTTAAAATTGATGAAAATTCCTATGTCAAGAATTATTTGGATGTGAGAGAGTATAAGCCAAGGTCAAACTCGGACTCGACCCGACTCAACTCTGGTCCAACCGTGTAGGGTGTATTTTAAATTGCCATCCCATATAAAGAACACCTTCCTCAAGGCTGAGCATTCCCACAAACTGGGGGGGAAAATATCTTCCTTTTCCACCATTGTTATTAGCTTCACTAATCTAACACCATAACAAAGAAGAAAATGCTGCTAAGAAGCGCATCAACACCCACACTCAACTCATGGACACTCACCAACTCCTCATCCTCTTCATATTCTTCTCCCGACCAACCCAAATCAATCAACCTCTGCACCGCCTCCTTTCACTCTACTATCTCCATTAATGGCGGCACTACACCAACCAGAATGGTCCGGGTCGCATCCGATTCCGACCTCCACCGCCACCCCTCATTCGGGTCGGCCCCCGATTCGGGAATGGGAACTACTGGATCCGGCTTGAGGCTGCTGACCAACAGTGGGTTAGGCTTAAGAGAGAGGGTGGTGGTTGAAGAGGAGGAGGAAGAAGAAGAATCGTCGGATGGTGGAGATTGCGGGTGGGGTGGTGGATCTGACGGCGGCGGTGGAGTGTCTGGAAATGGTAATGGTAATGATAATGATGCGAGGGATGTGTATTATATGAAGATGATTGAGGCTAATCCTGGGAATTCTCTGCTTTTGGGTAATTATGCTAAGTTCTTGAAAGAGGTACTAACTATTTATTTTTTCTGTTAAAGTTTTGATTTTTTTTTTTTGGGACTACTTGACCGTTTTGGAGAATGATTCATGTTATTCGATCCCAAATCTTTTTTTTGGAGATGCTGTTGCTGTTAAAGTTTTGATTTTGGTTGTAGCATTTTTAATTTCAGTTTCAGTTCAGCTCGAGCTCGATTAAGCTGAGTTTATTTCTCTTCTTATTCAGTAATTCAATTCAGTCCAAAAGAACGAACGGGGACTTGGAAGTGAGTGTGATATTGTGTCAAGTATTAAGTAGTTATGACTTCTGAAGTTATGTTTGGTTATGTGCTAAATTTTTGGTGGTGGTAGGAAAGTCGATCAAAGATTTCATATTTATGTGGTGAAACTTTATCAACAGCAATTGCTTTTTGTACTTTGGTTTTATGTAATTAGTCGTTTAGGCCTGTTCGTTTATGCTCAAGTGAACTTAGTTGGATTGAAATGAGCTAACTGAATGAGACTTAGGTGAACCCACACAAACTGAACTCGATGCGACTCGACTTAAACTGAAACTGACTGGAGTGAAATGAGCTTGATTTGAATGAGGTTTGACTCAACCGAGATTAGCTGAATGAATGAGGCTGGAGTGTAATAAGCTGGATGGAAAGAAGTTATGATTATTCGTTTAAGATATGATCTTGTGTGTTCTGCGGGGTAATAATGGTGCCAGTCTTCATTTCTTTGACTGTTGTACACAGCAGCAACAACAACAACAACAACAACAACAACAACAACAACAGTATTGCCCTAGAGTAGTCTTAAGGGCTCCTCAAAATGGCCGGATGTATGTAATGTGTTGTTGTGTATGCAACTTTAGTGCTTTACCCTTGTGTTAAACACACGACGAGGCTGTTTCTGTATGACCTAAGAAAATTTCGTGACTGATAGTTCTTCACAATAGAAACATATTTTATTTTATTTTGTTGTTGTAGAGGGAGTATAAGGGAGATTATGATGCCGAGTGGATTTGAAGAGGTCATGGGTATCACCCCATTAACTTTACGAGCTAAGATATGTTAGTTGATATCTGCACGATAGAAACACATCTCTCTACTTCAGTGAACTGCATTGTTTTATTCTAGAAGCAAAGAAAAACACTGTAACTGTGTATTTGAGTCCCTTGAAAATGGAAACAATTTAAAATATATTCGGGCAAAAGAGGAGAAAAAAATAAGGATACTGGAATTTTGAGTGTAATTAATCAGGCCACTGCCATTGCTCTTGCTCTAACCTCTGTTTTTGCGATTACTATTTAGGTTCGGGGCGATTACGTGAAAGCGGAAGAGTACTGTGGGAGAGCTATACTTGCAAATCCAGGTGACCCAAATGTATTGGCCCTTTACGCTGATTTGATATGGCAAACTCAAAGAGATTCTTCAAGGGCAGAGAGTTACTTTGATCAGGCTGTCAAAGCTGCCCCAGATGACTGGTGAGATTTTCTAAAGGTGTCATTTTTACAGTTTTGGTGAATTTATTTTGTCATGGACCCATGGTTGATCCTGAGTTATGAGTCAGTCTTGGCAAAATTAATCGACCTGAGACATGGATTAGATTAGAGATAACCCGATTCTGACCCTTAAGCTGAACTTTGCTAAACCTTGTACTCCGGTTTAACTTGTTTCAAATGAACCAACTAGAAATCACTCGAGACTTGAAAAGAGTCATCTGAAAAGATGGTCTTATAATCATCATCTTAGATCGACCTGTATTTGGAGTAGTTTTTTCTACATTTATGTTTATACGTTTCAGTGGTTTAATTTAATGAGGATTTTACTTGCTGTGGATTGGGCACACAGTAACGTTGCGTTGATATGAGATTATGTACGAGTAACAGTTTTTCACTTAAGTGAACAAACAACTCAATACCCGACCTTATCGAATTCCTCCAATTTGTACTTCCGAATGTGCTAAAGCTAGTTATGACTGATTGTTTTGGTAGTATCTACTACTCCGTACCATTAGAATAATTGAGGAGCTAATACATATACAATATCCATCCTGTGTTATTGTGCAGTTATGTTCTAGGTTCATATGCCCACTTTCTGTGGGATGCCGAGGATGAGGATGAGGATGAGGATGAAGAAGATGATATGAAAGTGTCCAGCAATCAGATGCCACCTATGATATACCATGGTGTTTCTCCTCTACCACCTCGTATAGCAGCCGCTTCTTAAGTCAGCTTTAAAGCCTTTATCTCTTCTTGTATGATTACTACTACCACTACTATTAATTTAGCTATTATGATCTATAACCCTTTTAACTAGCCTAAAAGCGACCCGTTGTTTGGTTGTCAATCAACCCCAAGTTTTCAGATGAATTGCCCTTCTGTAGTTACTAACCATGATAATGTAAGAGCCTGAAACATACTCATATGAATAATATGGATATAGATATAATTTAATTTCCCTTGGTTTTACCATATGTCCTGATTTCTGAAATCTTTTCTTTCTTTGCTACTCAAATAATTGCTTGAAGTTTTCGATTTTGAGCTGGTAAAACTGTATTGCAATTGGATTCGGGTCATCGAAATATGGGGTTATTTTGAGTTTGGGCGCACAAGAGTGAACGATTTCGAGTTATGATTATTACGGAGTACTATTAGTTTTTGTATGGGGTCAATTTGAACACGGTCAAGTTTGGGCTAGAGGTGAAAGTTAGTCTTGTCTCGTGTAAGTCCATGTCTAGAGGACACAAGGAGTTGAATTTCCTGCTGCCTTGATATGGTCATATGGCTCAAGCATGCCAGTGCGGGCTGTGCCATGCCAAGTCCCAAGTCCCAAGTCCCAAGTCCCAACCCATGATTCCGCACTTCAGTTTTCTTTTAGACTGCCTGGGTTGGGTTGGTTGTGCTGGCTGGGCCTAGGCATGATCTTCTATTGTGAGCTTTTGCACAACACGAGCCCCCTTGGGGTGCCGTGTCAAAGCGAGCTTGTGCCCGACTTGGCTTTGTGTCTTGTTGGACCGTGCTCATCAATCGACATGTGTATTATTGCTAGTGTAGTCATGCACTCACACATTGCTAGAAAGCGTGCTCCATACTACGCGAAACTTGGACATTCAACTGAAGCGATATCATGTTAAAGATATCTGGGATCGAATACATTATGACCCAAATCATTAAATGGATCAACTTCAAATCTATTAGTCCATATAAAGTCTGTGAGTGATTGTCCCAAAAAAAAAGCGCACCCGTCAACATGAATTGCTTACATAAGTTCAAATCTGAAGTACTAGGCCAGCCTACGGAAGAAAAACGAGTTAACTGATTCTATTACACATTGAGTTTTAATCCTACCAATTAAGGGTCAGCGAGTCTTGAACGAGACAGTCTATGAGCGTGAGATCATCGTAAATCCTCATGTTTATTATGTCATATGACCCAGAGCCACCCTAGAACAGAACCCCCAACCAGTCCTAACCCAAGGGACACAGCCATGACGACCGCCACTGTCTCAGCCTCTGCTGCGGTCACTGACTTAGGTGCGAGTATCATAAGCGCACTCGTTAGGTACCCGTTACTTAGACCCAGCATAAATGTCAAAGAAAAGATGGAAGCATCCGTTTGGAGCCAACTTGGTCCATGAAGGCATACCCTGAACGCAGGGTAAAACACAACTCTTCCGAAGCACCCCCATATCACCTTCCCTATGTTATCGTTGCTTGGTGTAAATAGGGCAGTGAGTGATTTCCCAGCAAGGTCGGAGACATTGTAGACCACTATGAGCAAGATGGGGTACCAGTCTCTGAGGACACGGGATTTTCGATTGTGGTCGTCAGAGATGAATCCCGGGAAGATTGACAGGGTGACGATGTAAATTGAGAGAATCCCGAATGTGGGACCGAGGATCTTGCGAGCAGTGTCGTGTAAGTTGGGCTTGATGGGTGAGGGGAAGTCGGTGGTTGGGTTGTGAAGTTGACGATGGTAGTGGTTTTGGATGAGTGGGAGTGTGAAGAGGAGGTTGCTGCATATCATGCATATTAGTAGGATGATGGCACTTAGTATGAAGTAGAAATGAGTGCTTGTTTTGAGTCCTTGTTGGTTCCCTGGAAGGGATGCCTTTGTTATCACCCTCAGTATTGACACTAGAACTCCTGAAAATCACAAGTTGTTAGCATTCGATATTAGATCATCTGGTGCAACGATCTAGACTTCGTTCAATAGTATCGTCTTAGATACTACTCTATCCGTCCCCATCATTTGTCTTTACCGTTACTTATACACAAAGATTAAGGAGGGAAGACAGACCATCCATAAGTAGTCTTTTTATTAGATGGCATATGAACCAGACATCAAATTACTCAAACAATCCAAAAAAATGAACACTAGTACCTCTTTTGATCATGAATTAGCATTTATTTCGAGAATCTTTTGAACTTGCTGATCAATGACCCAGACTAAAACAAGACATACATCTATGATACATGTCATAGAAATTGAGTTCATGTTAGTTCATTATATTGGAGGTTCAGATTTGCTTTGAGTGCACTGTTTTCAGTAATATAATGTTCAAGTTATGTTATTCAATAAAAAAATTGCAAAGGTGGAAGTGTAGGTAATGTAACCTGAGGAAGCAGTTCCAGCAAAAACAGCTTGCATATACTCTTTAGGCAATTGACCTGCAAACCCAATCAAGCTTCCACCAATCAACCCGTCAGCCAAACCACAGACCACGACGGACACACCGGTGAGGACAAAGCTCTGATACGGCATGGTGGACCTCCAGTTAGCCCAATCTATGGTAGGAGCTACCATCATAGCCAAAATGAACATTGAAAACCCAATGTTCATTCTAAGCCTTAGGCTTAGGCTACTTGCTCCTCCTCGAGATGGCGTTACTTGTCTGAGGACCAGGACTATGAGGAGGAGCAAGGAAGAGGTCATGTACGCGACAGAGAAGACTCTTTCGACGTTTTTTGATGGGTAGAGCAGGGCAAAATAGTCTATTGCTGTTATGAAGGCATTCCATGGGAGAAGGTTTCCTGCTCCTAACAAGAAATGGAGAATGTAGGCTACTTTGTATGTGTCCTTTACTACTTCTTCTGCCTCTATTCTTTGCTCCTCTGTATTTTTCATGACTACCATATCTTTGTAGTACTCTTATTAGTTTGTAGGACTACTTGTGAGCTTATTGTTAAGTTACCTATTTATTTATACCTCATACCTATTAAATTACAAGTATAACATAGATTTGGAAAAGGGCTATCGTCTATCGGCCTTATTATCAATCGTTTGAGACGGTTAAGAAGTTATTTTAGTCAATTTTTGATTTTAAAAAACGTCTAAAAAATACTCACTCCGTCTTTTTTTTCAGTCCACATCCTTAATATACGTGAAAAATATTTTATTGAAATGAGAGCGAAAAAGAAGACAAAGGAGTAGAATATACACGATATTATTATAGATAAGTCAATATATATTGTTTTACGTAGACCCATCGACTTTCTCTATGTGAAATTATGCATGTGTTGTGAACAAATATCTTCGTACTACTCTTAAGTCGTAAGAGAAATTAGTATAATGACTAAAGATTAATCGAACTAAAATAAAATTAAAAATTGGAAAGAGTGATAGTGGAAGGTAGAAATCAATAAAAAGAGGAAAATGCTACAACCTCTTAATGATTAACACTCTTAGAAAGGTATGAGGTTACTCCCTCACCACTTATTTTCCATTTAATTATCACCGATAACCACTAATCTCCTCCATTTTCTTCATAGTTCAAACCATATATATTACTCCGTACTTCTCTAATAATTATCCCATTAGTTTCAACCGAACCACATGTAGAAAAGTACTCCGTAATAAGTATTAGTATTATTGTTAAATAGGTTGCAAACTCATGTCCCACATAAGTAGCGTAAAGTTGGAAGAACATCTTTATAGGTAACTGTAATCATATATGAGATCCTCTGAGAAGGAGCCATTGACATTGATGCAATGATGGGCCAATAGGACCAACGTAAGGTATCAATGCTTCCTTACAACAATTGGTATCAGATTTAATGGTCGCTTACATTGTAAGGCATGCAACTCCTAAGCTCAACAAGTGATATCAGAGCACAAGATCGATGGCTGAAGTCACAAGGAGCTTTATACCCAAGACTTGAATGTGGCATACAGTGTAAGGGTGGAAGATCGTCCAAAAGAAGACCGTTAGTCCGAGACATTTTGACAAAGAACTCATGTTCACATTATTGGTAGTGTGAATTCTTGAATTTGTTTTACATTTTTACCCTAGTTATTATGTTATGAAAATGTAAATGAGTGTTGATTATGTAGTGATGCGCGATCATCGTTATCGGATATTGAAAAGCAAGGATAGGGAAGTAGGGAAGGAAGGACAATATCTATGTATCTAGAAACAAAAGGAATATAGTGAATGTGGTAACTTTGATGGTTCACCAAAATAACTAAGCTACTTGCAATGAATGAGCTCCATTGAAAGAGCTAGCATGTTTGGGTGGATCATAATCCTGCTTTCAATATACTCATATGACAGACAGCTCTGATAGATAGATAGATATCTGAATTTTAGATTCGATAGTTTCCCTTGTGGTAGATATATATCCGTTATAAATTAATGATGGGTCAAATAATATCACTTGCTTAGAAAAGACAAAAATTGAAAGCAGTACATGGGGTCGTCTTCTCTACCCAAGTGAATAATATTTGACCTGTCACATATTTATGACGAATATTTCTTTCACACATAAGAATTTGCCTATATATTGTGAATTGGATGGGTGTTATTACAAATTCTTTTGACTCCCACCACCCTAATAGCATATACTCACGTACTACATCTACGTACTGCTTCTTAGCTACTCTATATCTCATCACATGTGTACCAGCTTTCACCAAACCTAGCTACTCAACCCAAACCACCCTCACAGATTCTTGCTGGTAAAGGTCATATCATCACAAATTAATAGGTTAAATAGGAGAAAAAAAAAATGCTTGAAGAATAACAAACGTGGATAATAATATTTGACTATTATATATATAAGCTTGTGACGGATATACCCGTTATAAGTGATAATTACTCATCAACCAGATGCTAGTCTACTATGGATGGAACATGGAAGCAAGGGGACTTTGGACTTCTTCTAGTAATAAAAATCCAAGTTTTCAACAATGAGCTACCGAATATTTCAATCACAAATTCTTGTTTTTTCACGAGCATATCCGTTACTTCGTATATATTTGTAACGGATTAAATAAAAACACATGTGCATAGATTAAGTCATTAAGACAAATCATTTACTATTCAATAATATTGAGTATGATTTTATCATATGAGTTTGTTGTGATAGATATATAAGGAGTATATAATGACCATAATGATTGTTTCTACTGAAAAAAAACTCAAGTTTTGAGCCTTGAATTAGGCTTTTCACAAAAATTATTAGTTATATATTTTTATCCTTTTTTTAAGTTATGTAATTACATGATTTAAAAAAAGCCAGTTTCTGAAAAAATAACCCTAATGATTATTATAGAGGGAAGTTATCATTTTTTTTACCTTTTCATATTGAAAAAGATACTCGTATATTGATATAATTAGCAAAAGAGATTTTTTTTGATGACAAGGGAATCACAGTCGCTAACTTTGGTACGCTCTGGGTAAACCATCTAAAAATCATACACACCAGGTAAACTATCCTTAGAGCAACAAACTCGAAGTTTAGAAGGCATAGCCTCAAACTATATAACTCCCACAAGATCGCTCTTGTAGGGGTTTGAAGTTTTAACTACTAGACTCCGCCCTTGTGGTCGAAGAGAGTTTCTCGTTAGCCCGTGTCTAGCCAATAAAAAACTCTTTTTATTTTTTATTTTTATTATTATTATTTTACCTTTTCGAATTTCGAATTTCTAATTAACAATATATGACCATAATTACTTATGAGAATTAATATTGTTTAGAACATAAAAATATTTGTAACCTTTTTTTTTTTTTGAAGAAAGGTAACTAACCCTTAATTGGTTAGTAATACATGAGTATTTAAGCAATCAAAGGCCATCTAATTAGCAATAATTACTCCGTATTCTACTTTTTCAATGTTAGTTAGCAGTAACTCTCATGTGAGACCGTCTCACGATAATTTTATCATAAGACCTCTCACATGGGCACATAGGGGTGGTTACAAAACCACCTCTTATATGAGCCGTCTCACGATAAATTATCGTGAGACGCTCTCATACAAGTTTGTGTATGTTAGTTATATACCACCTCCGATTTTAAATGATTACTCTGTTTCAATATAATACTTCTCATATATATTGTACAAACGAGACAATTATTTAAAATCAGAGGAAGTATATCCTGTATATGGGAATGGATATGCCAACTTCATAATTAACTTGTTCCAACAACTCAAGAAGCCAACGCAAGGATGAATGGATGTATTGGAAGCATGATGATTAACTAAGCTTAATATTATGTACTCCATATATCGTTTTGCATTGGATGAGTGATAATAGTGTTTTTAGAACATAATCATTTGAGTTGATATGAGTGCAAAACCTTTTACATTTCAAAAGATAAGACAATTAAGTGGGCGATGGCAATTGGCAGAAGCAGCCTAACTTCACTTCACTTCACTTCACAGTTGACAACCAAGACCTCCTATTATTTCAAATAGACCATCGTATCAATATCAATATGCATATGCCAAGGGAATCTAGCTATTAACTTTACGTTGGAGGAGCCTCAGCTTTTAACTTGAGTGAGAGCCAGAGCTTCTTGCCGACTTTAAAGAATTTTTGTAAATTTATTTATGCTAGAGTTCATACATGTAATAAATGAGTAAGTTTGACCGAGAATATCTTAATCTAGTCGTTCAAATTAGGTATATTTAGGATACTAATAAGTATCACGTGTGATAGTTGGAGAGGAATAAGGTGTGATAGTTGGAACCAAGACCGAAGCAACAAACCGTGATTGGTACACGTTGGGTGTTCCAAAATAAGCTCGATGTTCAAGGAGTAATCATGAATAATAAGGCGAGAGTGGTCGTTCAAGGATACAAGCAACAAGAGAAGATTGGTCTGTTGCTCGCCTAGATGCCATTCAATTACTCCCTCCGTTCAAATAAATTGTTTGTCTTTACTTTTTGACATCAAGGTCAAGAGATCCAATGGGAAATTAACATGTGGAGCCAAACTCATGAGAATGGTCAAATTACGTACTCCCTCCGAGTTCCTATTATTGTCCCATAAGGTTTTGAGGTGAAAAATAAGGAAGAAGAAATGAGTGGTTGAAAAAAGAAGGAGGAAGAGAGAGAAATGGGAGAGTAATTCTGAACCACACATTGATGGCCTAAAAAGAAAAGTGGGACAAAAATCAAACTCAGCCTAAAAAGGAAAGTGGGACAATAATAGGAACTCGGAGGGAGTATAAAAAACATTTGTAAAATAGAAAGATAAACAATTTATTAAGACGCCCCAATATGGAATAGGCAAACAATTCATTGGGATGGAGGGAGTATTACTTATTGTTTTTGCCGCTCACAGAGGGCTTACTCTCTTCCAAATGGATGTAAAGACGGCATTCCTTAATGACCGACTATCCTGGGTTCCCCTGTTTGTGACCTCCTTGAATGGAGGAGAAACACTAAGCAAGGAGTAAACCAAAATAAACAGTGAAGAATTGAATATACCAATCCATAAAACAATTAAGTTGATCATTCGTCCAACAAGTAACTCTCATGTCCTTTCAGAAAAGTCTCCCCATCGGCCATCATAGCTCGCAATCAGGATAGTATTGAGAATTGTCTCTTAAACATCTTCCAAGCCTCGTCATAGAAAGGAGCCTTTTCCTGAAATCATCCAACTCAAATTCAGACAAAATGAGGCATGCAATAATACGGCTTAAGCACGAAGTTCTACTCGTATCATTTAATTGCTTGTTCTGCTGTTCTGGTCACCTTCGTCTACCGACAGAAGTTTTATTTTGTATCACGGCAAATGAAACAATGCCTCTTCAGGCTCAATTCACTGGGAATGTTTATGTTCATGACTCCGGAATTATCAGTGAGTAACGCAGTGTATGACTTTGTGGTGCAGGTTGGTGTGGTGACAAATGATAGCAGGAGTAGCAGTCGATGATTGGTTGGGTAACCCAGGAGGAAGGATGTAGAGAAATTTGGAAAAAGAAGAGGAGAAAGGGAATGGAAAAATACTCGTAACCTGATGGAATCGAGAAATAATAGTTACATAAGTATATACTTACACTGTACTTAAATTGACTCCATTTGCTTGCAGCATTACTTGCAGCCTGATTCAATTAAAAAACAACAATGTAAGACACACTGCTTTCAAACTTACTCTGTATTTCATTAGAAATTCTCTACATCGTGAAGGAAAACTAACCTCGGCATCTGTCAACTCAGGGTTTTCGCTCTTAAGTTGCTCACTGCATACGAAAAGCTCTACACACGTTGGAATAATTCATGGATAATAAAAATACAAGTCTTCAAAGAAGAGTTACATACGCCAAAACATGACAACAATTTGCTAAAATTTCTTCGTCTGTGGGTTCGATGGTCGGATTTTGAGGCACTTCAACAGGCTCCCTGAAAATGAAAATGAATATGGTTACAAAAACTACGACTTTTAACATTCTGAAATCAAAGGGAATAAGATATGGAATATGATAAAAAAACAGAAAAAAGGCCTTTCATGACTTTCATGAATGACCTTCATTGAAGTGAGCAAAACTTGTTAGATACCTACCCGAAATAGGAACGTAGGTTGAACTTTATATTCTTATCATCCTTTGTTTTCACCGTTATGTCTTTTTTTCCATTAGCTCCGTCTAGAAAGAGAACAATTTCACACTTCCACGCAGCACCAGCTTTTCTCCAAACTTGGGCTCTGTAAGTCTGTTCCAATTGATCTTCATTGGCGGCAAGGAAAGTAAGATAATATAGAATGCCTGCTACTGACCGCGTGTTGGCCTTGATTAGACGTATGTACTCAATGGTTTTGCCCTTAGGAACAAATCAACATATACCATACATAACAATGAAAATTTGTGCAACAGAAGAAACAAAGATAATACAATACGGAGTAAGATTTAAAAAGAAAACAGATAAAGATCGAACAGACAGGTTTTACGAGAATAATACGACTAAATCAACAGTGGACAAATCCGAGAAAAATGAAGCAATTGTGGATGTGAATGGGTGAAGCTATAAGTGTGAGGCAGGAAGCAATTGCATACCATGGCTTCTCCCTGTTTGGTGGCAGTATGCAGTGCAATGATGATAGCCACCTTCCACTCATAAGAACCTTTCGAAAGCGGGCAAATCCGTCCAGGCATAACACCAGTGCAACCATCAACATCAAACCCCTTTAGCATGCATGAACGTACAAATTAAATTAGTTAGGAAACAGAAGTTGGTTGGTTGGTTAACAAGAGCGAGAACGAATACCCACCCCGGTCTGCTCAACTTTCTTCTCGTACTTCAAATATTCCTGATAATTCATGCGCGAAAGCGTCTCTGATGTTTAGTCAGATACTTTGCAGGCCCATACAATGTTCCAACCACATTACCACAGGCATAAGCTTTAGCATCCATAGTATTAGTAGGAGTATCAGATTGTTTAACTTTCTTCTTCTTCTTATTCTTATTATATTCCTGATAACTCAGGCCGCCGTGAAAGGGTTTCTCAGCTTTAATCAGAGACTCTACAGGCCCATTCAATGTTGCAGCAGCCACATTATCACTGACATAAGCATCGATATCAGATTGTGTAACCTTCGTCATATCAATATCATCCATCCTTGTCGTCGTCGTCGTCGTCGTCGTCGTCCAACAGTACCTAAGTTATATGTCCCTTGAATTAATAATAAGGATAAGGTAGATAATCACCGTGAAAAACGAATTTCTACAACTAGATTCTATCAAACAAAACGAGGAAGAAAAACAATTGATTAATTACCCTTAATTATCAAGGCGACCAATAAACTAACTTACGCAGTTAGATTTAGGGCTCAAAATTGGGGATTTAAATAAAATAAATATGAATGCAACTAAGATTCTAGGGTTTTAAAATTGGGGATTTGAACAAAAATAACTGCAAGCTGCAACTGCAATGGAAATCAACGCAACAAGGTCATGGGGTTTTCTTTGGGAATTTAAAACAAGAAGATCACGTGTCGTCGGATCGTTACTCGCGCGGACGCAAGTTACTGAAACGAGCAAGAGACGTACTGTATTAGGCGTAGATGAAACAAGAAATTCCAAATAAAAATCACGCCTCTAACGTGTACTCCCTCTTATTATTTGAAATGGACACATTTAAATAAAATATCGGGTTGAACTTTTTCCTAACTATAATTCTTTCGTTAGATAATCAATCGCTCCGACATTTAATTATGACTTCTAATTCAATTACTGATGATGTAAAAATCGATTATTTATATATGATTTTTTTTATTTGTATTTATTTACGACTAATTGAATTTAAAATTTTCAACTAAAATAAAATAATCAACGTATAACAACAAAGAAAAAACAAAAAACAAAATTAAAACAACAATTTAAAAAAAAAAAGGAAATTTGAATAAATAGTTTAATTAAGGGTTATTTAACAACAATAATTAATACCAACTATAGGGCATCTTCCCAAAATAATATCAATTTTAGTAAATCTGAGAATAATACGTATTATTGGAGTAGTTAAACAAGAGTAGTATAGGTGACCGGTTACCTGTAAAACCCTTCCACCTTCCTTTTTCACCTTTAATTTTATTTAACGATAATAATACCAACTATAGAACGTCTTCCGAAAATATTTCAAATTTTAATAAATCAGAAAATAATAATACGTATTTTTTGAGTAGTTAAACCAGAATAGTATAGATTATCAGTTAGCGGTAGAACCCGTTCACCTTCCTTTTTCGCCTTTAATTTATTTCATATTACTTCATTCCTTTTCACTTGCTCAGTGTACGGGTATTAAATGTCATTCATGTCCTCCATCTTCCTCTTCCTCCAAGTCTTCAACCTCATCAAATCTAGCTAACAACACAATCCTACACCAAAATCAACACGCTAAACTAAACGAAACATATAGAAAAAAAACTGAAGAAGGATGAAGGGTAATCGAGAGATAATGAAGGAGAGAACTAAGGAGGAGTAGACCTGACAAAACTAACCCGACTCGAATAAGCCAAACTGAACCCGACCCGACACCCGAATTGAAGATTTGATTTTGACCCGTAATCCGAATTAACCGCCCGAGCTAACTCGAAACTGACCTGGCTATTATTATTATAGAAAACTATTCGATATCCCAAAAAAAAGTTGAAAACAACAAACCGGAGAATGACTCGAACCCGAAATTATCCGACCCGACCCGAAGTCAACCTGATTATTATAACACGAAAGTGGCCCGACCTAAAACTGACCCGACACGGTTCACCCGTTATCCAAGTCTAAGTAGGAGGATAGAGGATAAGTAGCAGGTTAAATATTAATTAGGTGACCTGATGTAGCAGGTTATAAAATCATTTATACTACTCTTGTTTAACTACTCCAATAATACGTATTATTCTCAGATTTATTGAAATTAGTATTATTTTGGGAGGACGCCCTATAATTGGTATTATTGTCGTTAAATAACCCTTTAATTAAAAATAATAATAATTAACCCTACAACAGCATCGTCCTGGACCCACCCACCGCCCAACCATCCTCATCCGCCGTCGACCACCCTTACCCACCCGACCACCGGCCACCACCCAGCCCACCCGACCACCGCGCACTACCCAGCCCACCCGCCCACCATCCCATAACCCGACCCACACAGGCTTCGACCTGACCCACACAGGCTTCGACCCGACCCTACCAACCCGCCCCCGCCGACCCAGCCCTTGCCGACCGGATCCCATCCATCTCAGCCATCGACCCCGCCATCGACCTTGGACGATCCCGATATTTGTGGTGGTTCATGGTGAGTTTATGGATGCTTGAGATTTATCCTTTATTATTCCTTTATTATACTCCGTATAAAGTAGCAAAATTTAGAGCTCTCACGTTGCGCCACGTAGGAATGTGACTAGGATCATGACGTGGATCCGATGTGTCATACACAAATGAGCAAATTTTAGCCAAAACCGTCTTCTTTTGCTAAGTTTTTAAAAAAAACGTCACTTAACCGTCCATTAATACTGAGATTTAAAATAAACCGTCACTCTCCCCACATTGGAAGGAGTTACATCAATAACCACCACTTATATCAACTGTCATAAAACTCTCATCCCACTATCCAAAATTATATCTTCAGAATTCAATTACAGATTACGAATTTCGATAGGAAATAAGAAATCAGAAAAATTTCCAAAAAATTTCCAAAAAATCAACAAGAAACCAAAGTAATTTCCAAAAAAAATCCCACAATATATGGAACAAAAAATCAATAAAAAATAAGAAATCAGAATAATTTCCAAAAAAATAAATCCCACAATATATGGAACTTCCTTCAACAAACAGCCACACATAAGCACGAAAATCAGAATCCTTCAAAATCAAAGCGTCAAAAGCACAAAACCAGAAGAAATCTCCACAAAAAATCCCTACGAAAAAAATACACGATATACAATATTGAATTAGATTTACATTATGTCTTTTCAATATGAGCCAATTCTAATTTCTACCATCAAGGAATCAACGAAACTTGCACAGATCACTGTGAAGGTGATGCGAAAATGGTTAAAAAGTCCACGAAATTCAAAAACCGATGCATCCAAGGTTGGTCGGAAGCCTTTCATTTATGGTGTCGAACTCATCTTGGTGGACTACAGTGTAAGTACAAAAGGGGCCCACGTTAAACATTCTATAGTTAAAAAAATAATCACTAATTTATTGTTTTCATCTCTACTAGGGTTCTACAATCCAAGCTTCAATAAAACAAGTATTGGTGAAGACATTCAACAATGGCCTCAAAGAGGGACACAATTACAACATCTCCAAATTTTCTGTTTCATCTTATTCGGGGATTGAGAAAGTTACAACACACGAATGTAGGCTTTGGTTGGAGTATAGCACAAAGGTGATGAAAGTGCATCCAGACCCCAATATTCCTATGTGTGTGTACAATTTTTCAGAATATGGTGACATCATAGTAGGAAATGTGTCTATCAACCAGTACATAGGTAATCATTTATTTCATTATAATCACTTTGTCTAAACCATTCAGTAGACTTTTATAGAATTTTTTTAAATCACAATGCTTTTATGAACACAGATGTTATTGGGAAATTTGTGAATTATAACCCGCTACAAACATCACAACGAGGAGTCCATTGGAGAATAATCCATCTAGAGATACAAGGTACGAATAACCAATTTATGTTACCACATTCAACATTTTAGTTTCGATCATATTGAGTAACACAAGCGACAATGCAGAAAGGAACATATTTCATGCAAAATATTTGGAGATTGCGTTTCCGCCATCATGAATATCATCAACGAATATATGCACTTAGACAGACATATATTGGTGCTCAAGCATATCAAACGCAATGAATATAAGGGTGAGAATTACCGTTTCATTTTTTTAGATTTTCTGTCAATCCACTCTCTATGACAGTAACTAACTTCACCTAATACCTTCAATATAAGTGACAGCAACATCATGACTAGAGATGCAACACTCATTCTTGCTAATCCAAAAATTGAGGAGGTGACTACTTTCAAAAGCATGTAAGCACTAAAGCAAACTACACTGCATTACTAGATTGGTTTAATGCATATGATCCATGATGACATTTCTTTAACACCACATGACTACAGTTACCCTAAAAGTGACGGGCCGGATCGCTGGAAACCAGAAGTTACTTTGACCAATTCCTTCAACCATAACATCCTTTCGGGAACAAAATGCAGGACACTCAAACAAATAAAACATCACATTGGTATGGCAAAATATTTATCCTGTAGGATTAAAATTTATTTTTATTCAAGCCACTCTAATTACTAACAATTTCTATGTAGTCCAGGACATTTGTCACACTTGCGACAATATATGAAATGGACACAACAAGGGAATGGTGTTTCCATTCGTGCGAGGAGTGTCGTTCTAAGATGTCGGAGAAAGAAGACTGGATGTGGTATTGTCAGAAATTTTTTTTGCAAACGTTTTGATGTAGCCACACAAGAGCTTATTGTCAGGTTAATACGAATCGAATCTACATGACCAACAGTATCACCAAAATGACCTGTTATTAGAATTAACATTTATTTAACGTGAACATGTACCAGGTCAGGTTTACTGTCTTTGATGACGAATGTGAGTTTGCTGAAGTCATAATCTGGAATGAAGGAATGACTACCCTATTGGGAAAGACAGCAAGACAATTACTCGATGAAACGGTGGTATAGGATCCCAAAAAACTATTTCTAAGTGGTCTATTTATTTAATTAATGCACATAACAATTCACATTGGGAATGTAGGGAACAAGCCCAACAAGATTGCCACCCAAAAACTTTCACACTATTATTGAGAAGGAGTATTTGTTCAAGATACGCGTGACACAAGCATACAACATACAACAGAAATCAACTTGCTATGCGGTCTTAGATATGAGTGCAGAAGAAACAAAAAAGTCAGAATGGAGAGAAGTAATTGCAGCATCAATAGTAAGTATTACCTTTTATAACTACCAGATGAATGACCAAGGATATAATCCAGTAACAAGTACTGTTTGTTATCAGGTTGACAAAACAAAAAAGGCTGCAAGTAATTCAGCCCCTAAAGATATACCATCAACAACAGACATCGTAACCACGGTACGGTGTACGCATACCAACTTTCATACGTTCGTTTCATCTGAATGACATGCAACAAATTTTATTTTGGTCTCACACAACTCTTTAATAGGGTTCGTGTGTGGAGTCCATTGTGCAAGTTGGTCAAGAGTCAACAAACAGTGTTATTGAAAGTGTGAAGAACCCTACTGTAAGTGTCTTCTTTTTAAATAGGATAGCGTGTACCAAATCAGGCATAGATGAATAACAAATAAAAAATCAACAGCAGGTTGGTGAATGCAGTAAAGGAACTGGAAATTCAGAGCCAACAACAGATGACATAGGACCTGAAGGGATTACATTACCATCATGCACACCAAATGACGAAGCTGAGAGGGAACCGATTAAGATATCAGGCGACAGCACTGACCAGAACACATACCAGGAACCCAAAAGGAGGAGAGTACTATTCAAAGACTGATAAAGCCTCAAGAAATTGTGCTAAGACTATTTATTTGGCTGATAGACAGTTGTGCTTTATTTACCATTTTCACTCAATATGCATTTTAGATTTTTAGAAGACTATTTACTAGACAAATTTCATGATTTGGTTCCACCTCATATAAATCAAACAACTTTTTAAAATAGGTTCGTTCCTCTCAGGCAGTGAACATTATCATCAATGACCACAGCTGCACCACTATCCAATAGAAGGAATACAAGGAAATAAAGCAGCCACTACAATTAGAGGCCAGAATGAGTTCCACATTCATCTCTCGAAGAGCGTCATAATTTGAAACCATGAATCGTAACTAAAGGATAGTTAGGCAAGCTATTTTCAAATGACTTCAGTGTTCAAATCTTATGCTCATCATTGAGAAACATGAACATACCTTATGCTTACCCATCATCTCCTAGGAGCATATTAGAGTTGGTGCTCCCAACAAATAAACGCTTCAATTAGGAGAGGGGACGTGGTCAATTAATCGAAACAAAGCCACCATCTCCTAAAATCATATTATAATTGGTGCTCCCACCAAGTAAACGCTTCAATTAGAAGTGGGGACATGATCCATTAATCGAAACAAAGCCTCCACTTACTAAGAGCATATTATAGTTGGTGCCCCCACCTCATAAATGCTTCGATTAAGAGAGGGGATGCGGTGACTTAATCAAAACAAAGTAGAAAATGACCAACACAAACAGCAACAGGGAAATATAATTACAAATAGATGAAAATAATGACACATGATCGTAAATTTCCTCATGGTAGTCGAATTGGTAGGAGCTACTCTTAGCTACCACCAAGCGTTCACCATAGTCAACTTCCTCTATTTTATAAGGACCATTATAAACTCAATCCTGTAACACACATTAATGTAAGACATGAATTAGTAAGACTAAATGATATATGATGCATAATTACTCCACAAAACACAACTGACAGAATCCATATGAGTAACCAAACAATTGATTATTGTTATTGCTTAACTGATTACGGACACTGAGTTATTAGTATTATTAATTATTAATTAATTTATTAGATATTAGAATATTGTGAGTAATATATGTATATTTATTATTTATAATAACTACTTAACTGAATAACAAATCATATCATACTTGCTGCAAATCACACGTTTCAAAAAAATTGAAAAACAGCAAGGAATCAGAAAAACAGAATGAATATTATGAATAATGAATATTGTACTATATTTATATTTATATTTATTATTTACTATAACTAATTAACTAAATAACAAATCAAAGTTGTTGCAAGTCACACGTTTCAATATAGTATGAATATGAATACTATATTTATAATTTATAATTATTTATATTTTATAATAACTAATT
Organism: Agrostemma githago; assembly: GCA_958450325.1. Classification (NCBI taxonomy): domain Eukaryota; kingdom Viridiplantae; phylum Streptophyta; class Magnoliopsida; order Caryophyllales; family Caryophyllaceae; genus Agrostemma; species Agrostemma githago. The sequence goes on along the minus strand of OY288250.1, from coordinate 5,898,944 downwards.
AATTAACTAATTAACAAAATAACAAAAGATTCATGCTACAAATCCCACGTTTAACATCATTTGAAAAACAGAATTAAATGAGTATTCAACTCAATTTCAAATAGATATTATTATATTGATTTAATTATTGATTTTGAAATTAGTGTATCAGTGTATTATCAATATGTTAAATCATTTGTATTAGTTATTAGTATTAGTATAGTATTTTAATCATTTTCAATTGAAAATTGATAATATTCCATTTATGTGTAATTATATATATACTACTGATATATAGTACTAATTTTCCAACCAATATCTACTGCAAAACATAAATACTACTGATTTTTAACCAGTATCTACTGCAAAACAATAAATAATAAATAACCTGCTGTAAATCCCACGTTATACTCAATATTTAATTATTTAATATTTAATTATCTAATTATTTATTATTTATTATGTATTAGTATATGAATATGAATAGGATATCTGTTGTAAATTCCACATTTTACGTGAATTTGAAAACAAAAACAAATCAATTATATAGAGCCCCTCATTCACCTAAATTCAAATTGAAAGTAGTATATATACAACCAACATACAAGATTTTACATTTCAGTAACTCCAAAAAAAAAGTCAAATTCTAATACATTCGGCAAACGGTTGATGGATCCAACTACAACATTCTTTGTTGGCCTCAATGAATCATTGTGAACAATTTCAGTTGAAGAAAGAATTCTTACAATTTGGTATGGAAAGATGATTCTTTCCAATGAGACTAAAGTGGAGACATGTTCTCAAGAACTTCTATTAGTTGATAACAAGGTTATACTCGCTTTTTCATACTGAATATTTTAAATACCGAGTATGCTACATTTTTTCCCAGCTATGTTTCCTATTAGTATCAGTCCACAATATTAACTATTAATTATGAAAATATTATGAAGATTTATGACTATTTTAACAACATGCAGGGCTGTGTTATACAATGTACGATTCACAAACATGATCTAAAAATGTTTAAATGTGTTGGAAATAGGGGTTATGTCTTTATTTCTAATTGTCCCACATAAGAAGAATAGTAGTGTTTTATGGTGTTTAAATACACTACTCTAACTATGGGTATCACTAGTGGTGAAGGGGGTCATTTTATGTGGACCTGCGAGGTGCTTAATTCAGCTCGCACACGCGCGCGTGCCCGTGCCCGAGCCCGGCTCGGATCCGGATTTGGGATTTGGCAAATCGCCTGCGGCGGGCTTTGCCTATCTTTTGGGCCTGACTCGGTTTAGGTTTAGGGTTCACTGTGTGTTGTGTTGTAGCTGCTGCTGTCAGTTGTGCAAGTCAAAGAGTGTGGCTGCTGTGGAGAGATATTCTCTCCTTTTTTGCAGCCTTTAACTCTGCAATTTAGGAGTCAGTTTAGCACTTTCCTCCTACCCGTTTTTGCTATTATAAATAACAGTTCGCAGCAGCACATAACACAACATATACACAGTTTACTCCTCTTCCTTCTTCCTTTCTTCTCTGCTCATAAATGTTCCTGGGTATCGTTATAATTGTCGTTCCAATGCTCCGTGCCTCAAGTGGGTGAGTCTCGGTGCAGCAGTGTTAAACCTTGGGGAACTACCGGTACTTGCTGATCGCCACCTCGATCGAACCGGAAATAGTTTTCAAGGCAGAGGCCTTCTTACCTCGTCACTGCAAATAGCTCTCGGTTACCTCTTCTCCTCTCCCTCCCTCTTGTTCGATTTCTGTCCAATCGTCACAACAAAATGTGTGTTCACGGAAGGCCTATGTTACAAAATAGGTAAGTTACATTGGTGACAACAAAGGGTTTGAAGTTGCTACTCCTCATAAATCAAAAATGTTGATTGACATGGACACTGAGGTAAAATAAATAGACACGCCGTTGCCACATTACGGCTTTAATTTCGTCTCCATTAAAGATATTCTCGAAAAAGATTTACAAGACCGTGAACTTATAGGTCAACTTTGTTTTTAAATCTAAAACTTAATTCAAATTTGTTGACCTTACAAAATATTTAATACATTTATTATTTTATTTAAATGATAATTTTGGTGTCACTGACAGACTTTGTAGCGGAAGTCATCGAGTATAGGGTGTTGTTTAAAGGACTTATGCCTCGCGTCTTCTTGACATTGTTGGACCAAAAGTATGAATTGTTTGCCAACCTTGATGTTGGCTTATATTTAACATTTTATATAATAAAATTTTATATATTTTCTGTTGCCATTTTTTTAATGTGATTATTTTATTTTTCATGATTTTAATAAAAGTGGAGACCAAACAAGGGTGTGGTTGTGGGGTGATTTCATTAATCAGTTGTCATCAATTGCAATTGACGAGCGATACCGTTTGCGTAGGCCGATCTTGGCTTTCCAGTGTATAGCGTTCAAGTTTACAAGTGAGTGACTTAAATTTAATACCATTTAAACATTAAAAAAATAACGTATTTATTTTCATTTACAAATTTTACTTTATTTACACAGAACAAGACAATGTACTTGGAGACATTATTCTCGAAACAACCACCGCACTTAAGCTACACTTGAAATCAAATATTGCTGAAGTCTAGCACTACGGTCGTACACAATGTGCACGAGATGTGTACCGTGTCAAGTGGAATAGACAAAGTGTGAACGTCAATGAATCAGAATCAGAATAGTTACTAATCTCCCGTCAACAACATATTTAGATTTCTTTATTACAGCCAATGATTTTGACTGGATTGTGGTTTTGTTTTCATAGTATGTTGTGTGCAGTTATTTTTTTGGGATTTTTTGGAATTGTTGGACTACATTTTGTTTTAAATGTAGGTGGAATTCAGTTATGAATCTATTACATTTTATTTTACTTTAGATAAAAATAACAAATTAATAAAAACAATGTTGATTTAGTATGAAAAACGTTTATTTAAAAATATATACAAAGTGAAAAAAATAAATTAATTCAGCTGGAATAAAGTATACAGAAAGTATATAGTTGTTGTGTGTCAAACTTGGACCGTTTTTCCTCCCATTTAGACCCCTTTTTTCTCTGTTTTGTGAGACTTGAGTGCGATTATCGCCATATTTTGCGTAATTCTCACATTAGTGTCTCTCTTTTGCATTTTACGTATTTTTGGTAGTTTTCTGTCTATTTTGATAGGATTTTCGACCGAAAACATGTTTGAGATTCTACGAGCATGAGAGAGATACGGTCCAAGAGCAAAGCACACAACCGAAAGTTCAAGTAATCCAACTGATCAACGAAGAAAAAGACCGGAAAAGAGTCAATGGACCACCGGGTGAAGTTTCGCCCGGCAACATTTTTTTTATCCCCCGAAGATTTTCACGGCACGCACGACCAGGCGAAATGACCGGACGAAATTTCGCCCACCGGGTGAAATTTCGCCCGATGGTGAAACCGGGCCGGAAACGTCAAAAAAGAAGAAAATTTCACCGGGTGAAATTTCACCCGGTGGGATTATTATGTCAAGCCGCGGGGCGAAATTTCACCCCATGAAGATGCAAAGGGTGATGGTCTAGCAAAATGAAGAGAAATCGGATTTGGGCCTTGAAGTTTGTGCAACCCATTAAGAACTCTATATATACACCTTCTAGGGTTTAGTGCCCTCTTTGAGCCTTAAGTGTGCCTCTTAGGAGTAGGGTAGAAAATCTCTAGTAGTGATAGTAATTGTAGTAAAACTCTATTAGAAAATTCTCTAAAAATAATTAATAGATCTATCCATCACTAATACAATTACTCCATTATTGGTAGTAAAGTTTACATCTTTATTGAAGATTGTGCTTAATTGTTGAAGATTCAAGGGTTTTACAAGGGTTTATGTGACAAAACCCTTGCTTTATTTCTTGAAGATTCATATTTATATTATTGAAGATTGAAGATTTATGCATGGATTAGTGACAAATTCTTGTGTATTTCTCTCAAGATTCAATCTTTATTATTATTATTAATCTTCTTCTTCCTCTTTAGATCTCTTCATTGTTGGTAGAATTCTTTCCTCTCCCTTTTCTCCATTAATATATTTGTTAGTATAGTTTTTTATGCATGCTTCAATTATTTTCTTCTTAGTAAATGCTTTGTTGTTAATTATTATGATTAGTGAGTAAATCTCTTTGTTAGGGGGCTAGGGGAGGAGGAATTATAGATAAAGATTTCATCTTTGTGAGATTATTGCATTTGAGGGTGATATTGTCTTGATGGGATTGTTGTGTTATGTTTGACTTAGCTTGATCACCTAGGTTGACTTAACTCACCCGGACCAATATGGGGAAATTCGGGGTTTGGGTAATTCCGTCTAGAGACCTTAGTTTATTCGTCGCGAAAGCGGGCTTAGACTTGGTTGGTAGGGAAACCGAAAGATGGAACCTCCCTTATACATCTTGTGATAATTCTTGCATTCCGCAGCTTTACCGTAGTTCCGATTCCCCGACTCTCCCTAACGCCTTTCCCACCAATAGTTTCTCACCTTAGTTTCATAGCTCGTTTAGTTAGTCTAGTTCGACTCGACCAAAACCCCCCTTCTCGACCCAATCACTCCTAGACTTTGACTTGACCGACTACCCCTCGATCGTCCCTGTGGATCGATCCCCAACTTGCCACTACTACGTAGTAGTATTCCGGGGTTTATAAATATTGTTTGACCGCGTTGGATAGGCGAAAATCCCGCGCGCATCAAAATGGCGCCGTTGCCGGGGACGGTGATCAGTTAGTTGAGTTTTTGTCATTGTATTTGAGTAATTGTTTTCTTCTCCTTTTACCCTAGTACCGCTTGGTGCTAGGAGTCTCATCTTTGAATTGAGTTGTGTTCAGGAACAATCATATTTGGCATTGCTTATTCCATACCGGTGCAAGCGAGACGATATTGTTATTTTGGAATTCAAATCAACCAAAGTGAACCCTCATCCATATCTTACACCGACTTTTCACCCATCCACCATTCTCAAAACTCTCACAAAATTCCCTTTCCCTCTTCTTCCCTCTTCAAAAATCACCTCTACAAACAAACATGCCTACTTTAAGATCTCACTCCCAACCCACCCATGAACAAACCTCTTCTCCCGTCGCATATGGAAACATACACGATAACTTTGAGCTCAAGACTTCTTCAATTGCCATAGTCCAACAAGACACTTATCATGGACTTCCACAAGAAAATGCTCTAGAACACATAGCGACCTTTAAAGAGAAGCTAATTGCAATGAAGTTGAATGGACTTACTTCATGTCAATTCCATAGACTTTTGTTCCCCAAAACCCTTCGTGATGATGCTAGGAGATGGCTACAAAGCCACCACGATGATACCTTCCAAACTTGGAATCAATTAGCCAATGCATTTCTAGAAAAATACTATCCTCCCTCCAAGACCAATCATTATCGAATGGAGATTCAAACCTTCCGACAAGGTGAAAATGAAAGTATAAGCGAAGCTTGGGATCGATTTCAAACTCTACAAATGAAGTGCCCACATCATGGTATCCCTCATTGGCTTATGCTCCAAACATTTTTCTACTCCTTATCCGCCGATGCTAGGGACATTCTTAATGCGACCGCAAAGGACGACTTTTTTCTACTCAACGAGAATGAATCCCATGAGCTTCTTGACAAGATAGCCAAAAGTGATATGTTTGATAAGGAATCACAAGAGGGTGAATCTAGTGGAGACTCGGAATCATCAAATGACATGGAGGCCACTCTCGAAGTACAACTCGCTCAACTTTTTGAGAGATTTGAAGTTATGGTTGCTAGGGACACCTCCCAACCCGAAATGAGGCCCCCACCAAGAAGAGTCTCTCCATCGAGAAGAATCACCCCACCAAGAAGAACTACACCACCTAGGCGAACATCTATCTCGCCTCCAAAGCCGTATAGGGTAGATATCCCTTGTGATCATTGTGGAGAATACAACCACGACTCCAACCTTTGTGTGAAAAAGGAGAGCGTTCATCAAGCTAACACTCAAGAGACATATGAAAAGCCTCAAACGAGCAATCCTAATTTGGGGACCGGATTTCATTCCACGCCAACTCAAGGATCACATCCTTTTCCAAGAGCCCCCAATCAAAGGGTTTATCCTAATTCATATGAACCTCATTATCAACCGAGGCCTCCTCACACAAATCAAGGTCATTTCTATCATCAAGGACCACCGAGACCAAACTATGGTCCTCCCTTTGGAACTCATCCACCATTCAATCAAGGTCCTCCCTTTGGAACTCATCCACCATTCAATCAAGGACCTCCCTTTGGAACTCATCCTCCATTTAATCAAGGTCCTCCTTTTGGAGCTTATCCACCACCTAATCAAGGTCCTCCTAGGAACTTCCAAGGTAATTCTCAACCCTTTTATGACATTCAAGAAACTATCAAGTTCTTGTTGAGAGAGAATGCGTCAAACAACTTATGGGTATGCCGGAATTTAGGGAAAAGCTCAAGACCGGTAGTGTAGAAATTGGAGCCAATGAACAAGACCCTTCGGGTTGCTTTTTAAGCAACCCCAACTAATCTCAAACATTCAATTCGGTTTGGTGGTGTCCATAATAACCACCATTGTAAATATTTGTATATTCTCTTCCTTTTTCTTTTCTTTCTGAACAATAGATTTTAGATTTTTCCTTTTGAGAGTTTGTTTTCTCTTTGGTACTTGCAGGAATCATGAAGATTTCTCTCAGAATTTTTGGAATTGCGCTTTAAACGATTATAAACAAATTGGATTGAGAAGATAAGTTGTATTTTTGAAGAAGCTAAGGATGTTTGGACCAAGTCATAGAAAAAATTTTCGTAGCAAGAAGCTTATTCGGAGTGGAGAATCTCACCGGGCAACGTTTTGCCCGGTGGAATTGTGGCCCGAGGTCCGTCGGGTGAAACTTCACCCGATGGCAACTTGCTCGAACCTAAGGAATTGACGGAAAATCCGTCGGGCAAAACTTCACCCGGTGGAATCTCACCGGGCGAAATTTCGCCCTGCGGTAAAAATATTTTACGACTTGGAATTTGACAGAAATCCGACCGGGCGAAATTTCGCCCGGTGGAGTCTGACTGGGCGAAATTTCGCCCGGTGGTGAAGTTGCGCGGAAATGCTGAAAACCGACCCGAAGTCCGTCGGGCAAAATTTCGCCCGATAGTGACCCACCGGGCGAAACCCCAGCCAACCCACCTTACCCATCTTCATTATACATCTTTTCCTATCTCTCTCTTCAACCAAACCCCAAAAATCCTAAACAAACCCCAAATCCTCCACCTTAAACCACCTCTAATCCTTTTATTCCTCCATTAAAATTCAATCAAATTATATATTCCTCATCCTCATCACATTCCTAACACTTCCTTGGAGTTTGTTTTGAGAAATCGTTCAAGTTCCGACAAACCCCAAATCGAGACCGTCAACACATAATCATCAAATTTCAAGCATCAAGGATGAAGAGGGTGAAACAAATGGCAAGAAAAAGGATTTCTTCAATGCTTAATCGTAGTTCGGGGTCAACATCATCCTCAAGGTCCGAGGAGCAACCGGCCGAGGCTCGGGACGAATCTGTCCCGATGCCTGTTCAAATGCAAGGAGCCGTTCCGAGCGAACAATCTGTTCCGCTCGAGGTATGTTACCCGAAAATCCGTCGTAATTTCCGTGAACCTTTGTCTGGTTTATATTTCGCTAAAAAAGCTCATGTTGATAAATGTAAAAAATTTTGGGTCTGTCGTCTCGAGCCAACTCGTTGGGCGGCTCGAGATGTACTTGAGCGTATGGGCATAGAATCGCAGGTACGAGCAATGTGCCGAAGTCTTGGTCTTATCAATTTTTATGCCTATAAGGAGGAAACTTTTCAGAATTGACGTGCGAATTTTTCACAACTTTTGAGCTAAGTGGTGATGATAATACCACTGTCTCTTTTCAGTTGCGAGAAACTTCGTACGTCCTCAACTTGAGAGACTTCGGTGCACTTGATAAGGCTAAAGTCGTATCACCTTAATCAAAATAATCCTAACGAACAACTAACAGGTAGCTAGCAGCAAGTAAGGGTCGAATCCACAGAGAGACGGATGAAAATCGCTAATTATCTAATAATCGATTCTAAACTATTTAAATCCGGTTTATTTGATTTTGATCTAAACTAATGTGATTATGTAAAATAACGAGGTTCTAACAATATTAAAAGGATCTAGGGTCTTACGGTTCACTATGTAATTAAATTGGGTAAAGTTAATTAATCATTCAGTCAATCAATCACAGTTATTTAGGGCAATGACACGGCCTTTCGGATCTTATGTCAACCTTAGGATAGATTCTGACGGGCTCTTGCAACTTACCAGATTATCCTACCCACTTACTTGTAAGTCTACCCTTACCAGGCTTTCGATCTTAGGTTCGGATTCCTAAACATTCGACTAGTTCAACGTCTCAAACTAATCAAACAATAATACAAGACAAGTAGTAAGACAATAACATTGAATGAACAATTAAACAAATAATCAATCTAATATCCCCAATTCAATTAACACAGATCCCCTTCAACCCTAGATAAATAAATTAGCTACTCATACTAAAACATAAAGCAATAAAGAAATTAAGCATAATAAAAGACAATATGAAACTAAGAGAAAAGAGAAAAATACCAATTACGTAGAACTGAAAGATTGACGATCTAAAAGTAGGATTACAAACTAGAAGAATTCTAATGCTAATAAAAACTAAACTAAACTAAGAATATGAAAGTGTAAACTAAACTACTGAATGAAAAAGTGAGAAAGTGTTCTTAAATCTAACCCCTAAGGAGGGTATATATACTAATAATGATAAGGAGTGTCATTACTCCTACTTTCCTAAAACTAATTAGGAAAGAATATCCCGTAAAATAGGAGTCATGGTAAGTGAAGGAGTCCAAAAATAGAAATCCCACGAAACAGCCTCAAACCGGTCGGTTTGGGTCTGTCCCGAGCGGTTTGGGTCCGTCCCGAGCGGTTTGGGTTCATCCCGAGCGGTTCGAGTTCCTCTGCACTGCGCGATGAATTTGAAATGCTTGCTTTTTCTTCGTTACTTATCGGAATTGGACGTGTGATATACCGTTGGAAAGATAAGAGAAAGAGTTTTCCAACGCCATAAAAATAAGCTCAATCGGAGTTGTATAACTCAAGATATGCACGTTTGAAGTTGACCTTGTTTTAGCGATCGTTCTTTCATCTCGATTTGCATTTGTTTGAGCTTTCCAACTTATTTCTTTGTCGTTTCTTAATGTTTCTTCACTTCACGTCCTTCTTCAACTCTTCACTTAGCATCCTCTAACTTTTATCACTTCTTTCTTGTAGATTTCATGGCTCGACTCTCGTCATTGCCCAAAATATAGCTCAATCGCCTTCATTTGTCTCGTTTCTTACAAAACGTAAACAAAATACCAGGCATAACAAAGAAGGATGAAAAACTAGAAAAACAACTCCTAGGATACATAAAATGAACCAAAATAAAGGAAAAGTTGGGTTAAATATGTATACAAAATGAGTTCATCAGCACTGCTTGGGTTACCTTCTTCAGTCCTTGGAAAGCCTAGGGCGGGCCAGACTCGGGACGATAAATTCGGCCGAGATCAATTCTAGTTTAAAATAGCCCGCCAGAAGACTTTCAAGGGAGGGAAAATGCGTTCTTTCTCTATCCGAAACCCCATCCTCCGGTATGTGGCGTGTATTATAGCCAACTCGTTCTTGTCGAGCTATGATACGCATCACAACTGTAGTGCTTTAGCTGTTCAGCTTTTAGAGGATGCAGTTTCGGAGAGAGGCCCGTCGATCGATATGTCTGAGGCCTTAGCTACTCGTTTCGCTCAGATTGCGAAAGGCAGCCGCAAGAGAATTTCTTGTGGCGGTGTTGTAACGATGTTAGCTAAAGCCTTAAAAGTCGATTTTAGCGATTTGGCACCAGTTGATGGAGCGGGAATTTTCATAGATGAAGTTTATTGTCCTTTTCTTGTGTGGCCCCAGAAAGGGGATTATAACAGTTTGTTTCTGTATAAGATTACTGAGCTGCGCGCCATTGCAATGCCTAACCCCGATTGGGTAAGGCTAGATATTGAAGAGAACTTCGGCATGCCGAAGAGGTCCGGGGAGTACGTTCGGGATAACACCCGAGGTAAGTTTCGTATAGTTCAATACCCCGAGGGACCCTTAGATTTTGGCGACGATGATATAGAGGCCGTAGATGTGTCGGAGGAGGAACCAGAGGTTAGAACCTCTTGGGATGAGGGTTATAGGACTTTACCGTCATCATCACATGGACCCTCTTCTTCCCACCAACCCGAACCCCAGACCTCACAATTTTTCACCCCAAATTTCTCAGACTTTGAACCACACCGACACTCCACGTTCACCCAGTCTACCCCAGGTTTTCAGGAGGACATTAACATGAGTCCTCCACGACACTCCTCGTTCTTTGGATCAGAGGACTTTTATAACCAATGGGGAGAAGTCTATAACCGTACACGTCAGACTTGGGAGAACTCGACAACCTCACTAAACCTGGCCCAGGATGCCTACAATTTGGCCCGAGATGCGCGCGATACTGCGCATGGCTCGTACGCGTACTCTAGGGATGGTTTTGAGTACGCCCGGACCAGTTTTGAGATGGCTAGGGACGCCGCTATGGATGCCCAAGCAGCGAGGTTGGCGGCGGAGGAGAACCAAAGGATGTTGCAGCAGCAACAAAGCTACTTTGATAGATTTTTTGGTATGCCTCCGCCCTGGTCTTACTACCCACCACCACCTCATCCTCCAGGTCCTATTTGAGTGGTCGAGTGTTGTTAGTGTTAGTGTGGGGGTGTAAGTTGTCATTGTCAGTCGTCGGTCGTCTGTTCTCTTATCTCAGTTATCTCAGTCACTGTCAGTCCTTGCAGCGCCAATTTTTGGCATTTGGTAATTATGGTTGTTGATTGATTTGTAATGAGTTATTTTGTTGATTTGAGGAATTGTAAGCCCTTCTGTGACCCTACTTGGGTCGTTACACACGTGAGGTTTATTGCAGGTGCCTTAGAGAAGAAGGACCTGATTATTGCTCCCGGTCTTTGGTGACTTGATCGCACCAAGACCATTTGAAAAATCCAAAATTTTCTCTTTCATTTAATTTTCCCGATTTGTGCAGAATCCGGGCGAGGTGATGTGATTACACCTACGTTCTTTTTCTTCCCTTATCGATTTTTCTTATTTTTCTTCTTTCTTTTTCATCTTTCATTTCTTTTCTTTTTATTCCCTTAATTTTTGAAAAATCCAAAAACATTTGAAAAATCTTCAAAAATACAAAAACATTCGAAAAATCTTGAAAAAAATCCAAAAACATTTGAAAAACCACAAAAATTCAAAAAGATTTTCCGTTCTTTTCTCTTTTTCTTTTTTTTCGATTCTTCTCCTATTCGTGCATTGGGGACAATGCACAGTTTTAGTGTGGGTGAGGGATCTACTATCCTTTTTATTCATTTTCTTTCTCATTTTTCCTTTAAAAACCAAAAATCCAAATTTTTTTTCAAAGTTTTCCTCTTTTTAGTTTTCCTTTCTTTTATTTCTTCGTTTTTGTGTTGGTATTGTCTTGCATTCTCCATCTTGTAGGAACACCGCCAACCATTTAGCATGGATACGTAAGGTAGCGGAAATGAAATGAAGACCGCGCGGTAATATTTCCTACCTTCGTTTTATCCCTTTCTCTTATGCATGGAGTTTGGGCGTATATGCTATTTGGAGGTTCACTTGGTGAACACTTTGGAATTGGTGGTTGTGGATTGTGTTGACTTAATGGAGTATGGAGTGCTTGGCTATACTTGTGTATTTGTGTTGTTTTCGTATTTTTGTCCCTTTTTGTGTTCTTTTTATTTTTGTGTATAGTTTGTCTAGGTAAAGTTTTCGAAAACCCGATTTTGAGATTAGGCCAAGTGTTTATTACTCACTTGTTAGTGACCCTTTTTGATTTTTGGACATAATTCTAGTAGAATGACCTTGAACCAATTTTTGCATTGGATTTTTTACCATGAGTCCATCTTTTCTACTAGGAGTCTACATCGGGATTTGCATTTGACCACCTTGACCACCCATGGAGTGATAAGGCCTTGGTTACCGTTCCCCGTTCTCTTAGGTGACCTTACTTGAGAAGCCACCTTTAGTCCAAAATTCTCATCCTTTATGGGTTCGAAGGGGGTGCACACCCGACTACCCTATTTCTCTACCATACATCCATCTCCACAAATAAGCTTGCAAAAATATGCTTTACCTTGATCTCGAATGAATCATCTAACCAAGAATGGGCTTTTCAAAGAAAGAAAAAGGGAAAAATGAAGAAGAAAGGACATTGAAAAATCAATGAAAAAAAAAAAGCCCTCGATCGAAATAATGGGGAAAGAAAGAAAAATCTAAAAGAAAATCAAAATCTCAAAAATCGTTCCCAAACCCAAATAATCCCTTGGTTGTCTTATTGCCGTGAAATGCCTACTAGAGGACCGAGTCTCGAGGAAGGAAAATAGCGGTAATTTGGCAATCCTTACCATTTTGCAAACATTTATCCATCTTTTTGGTCTAATTGGATTTCTCGAGTTTGGAACGACCCTCTAGGCTTAGCTTAGGAGACGGTATAACACTTACCTACAGTGCTTACTAACTCCATGGTTCTCACTTATCCACTCCATTTATCGTCCCGTTGTAGGCTTCTTTAGTGGAATAAGAAGGACCTTGGTAAATTTTCAATGTTTTTATTGTTTGATTGTCATCCTATTAGGATCTTGTTCATGTCAATTTGTGTTACTTGCTTGGTAGTGTTCTCGCTTGTCTTAAGCTTGAGTCGGTGCTTTCTCCGCCGTTTCGATGAGGGATTCGGTGATTTATTTTCTCTTTGGTTGCGACTATCTTTTTATGTGTGTCTTCTTTGTTTTGTATTTGTGTGTGTGTTAGTCGCAACCCCAATTTTGAGCAAGACCCAACTTGCCTTGCATGGAGGTACCTTACCTCATAGGTATCTCGATGTGAGTTGAAGGGACGGAGCGGGCCCGTTAATTGCCTCGTATCGGGTTAGCATAGTCTAGCTTAGTAGTAGTAGCTAGTTTCTTTTTGGGTCATTGCTCGAGGACGAGCAACGGTTTAGTGTGGGGGAATTGTTGTGTGTCAAATTTGGACCGTTTTTCCTCCTATTTAGACCCGTTTTCCCTCTGTTTTGTGAGACTTGAGTGCGATTATCGCCATATTTTGCGTAATTCTCACATTAATGACTCTCTTTTGCATTTTACGTGTTTTTGGTAGTTTTCCGTCTATTTTGATAGGATTTTCGACCGAAAACATGTTTGAGCTTCTACGAGGATGAGAGAGATACGGTCCAAGAGCAAAGCACACAACCGAAAGTTCAAGTAATCCAACTGATCAACGAAGAAAAAGACCGGAAAAGAGTCAATGGACCACCGGGTGAAGTTTCGCCCGACGACATTTTTTTCATCCCCCGAAGATTTTCACGGCACGCACGACGGGGCGAAATGACCGAGCGAAATTTCACCCACCGGGTGAAATTTCGCCCGATGGTGAAACCGGGCCAGAAACGTTAAAAACGAAGAAAATCTCACCGGGTGAAATTTCACCCGGTGGGATTATTATGTCAAGCCGCGGGGCGAAATTTCACCTCATGAAGATGCAAAGGGTGATGGTCTAGCAAAATGAAGAGAAATCGGATTTGGGCCTTGAAGTTTGTGCAACCCATTAAGAACTCTATATATACTCCTTCTAAGGTTTAGTGCCCTCTTTGAGCCTTAAGTGTGCCTCTAGGAGTAGGGTAAAAAATCTCTAGTAGTGATAGTAAGGTCCTGTTCTTTTCGGCTTAATTTCAGCCCGTTTCAGACCAGCTCAGCTTTTATCAGCTCAGCCCAGCTCTTATCAGCTCAGCTCAGCTCAGCTCCAATATTTTTCTTAAAATTATTAGATAATTTATATAAAAAATTATTAGTTTCAGCTTCTATAAATTCAGCTCAGCTCAGCTCAGCTTCTATCAGACCAGCTCAGCTCCTATCAGACCAGCTCAGCTCAGCTCAGCCTTGTTTCAGCCGAAAAGAACAGGGCCTAATTGTAGTAAAACTCTCTTAGAAAATTCTCTAAAAATAATTAATAGATCTATCCATCACTAATACAATTACTCCATTATTAGTAGTAAAGTTTACATCTTTATTGAAGATTGTGCTTAATTGTTGAAGATTCAAGGGTTTTACAAGGGTTTATGTGACAAAACCCTTGCTTTATTTCTTGAAGATTCATATTTATATTATTGAAGATTGAAGATTTATGCATGGATTAGTGACAAATTCTTGTGTATTTCTCTCAAGATTCAATCTTTATTATTATTAATCTTCTTCTTCCTCTTTAGATCTCTTCATTGTTGGTAGAATTCTTTCCTCTCCCTTTTCTCCATTAATATATTTGTTAGTATAGTTTTTTATGCATGCTTCAATTATTTTCTTCTTAGTAAATGCTTTGTTGTTAATTATTATGATTAGTGAGTAAAACTCTTTGTTAGGGGGCTAGGGGAGGAGGAATTATAGATAAAGATTTCATCTTTGTGAGATTATTGCATTTGAGGGTGATATTGTCTTGATGGGATTGTTGTGTTATGTTTGACTTAGCTTGATCACCTAGGTTGACTTAACTCACCCGGACCAATATGGGGAAATTCGGGGTTTGGGTAATTCCGTCTAGAGACCTTAGTTTATTCGTCGCGAAAGCGGGCTTAGACTTGGTTGGTAGGGAAACCGAAAGATGGAACCTCCCTTATACATCTTGTGATAATTCTTGCATTCCGCATCTTTACCTTAGTTCCGATTCCCCGACTCTCCCTAACGCCTTTCCCACCAATAGTTTCCCACCTTAGTTTCATAGCTTGTTTAGTTAGTCTAGTTCGACTCGACCCAAACCCCCCTTCTCGACCCAATCACTCCTAGACTTTGACTTGACCGACTACCCCTCGACCGTCCCTGTGGATCGATCCCCAACTTGCCACTACTACGTAGTAGTATTCCGGGATTTATAAATATTGTTTGATCGCGTTGGATAGGCGACAATCCCGCGCGCATCAATAGTCAATAAATAAAAATAAAGTTGATTTAGCTTGAAATAAATTTTGTATAAAATAAAAGATTATAAATAACATGTCTAAAATTAATAAGTTAAGAGAAAGTATATAGTAATGAAAATTTATTGATTAGCTAAAATGTTAAGAATTCATAAAGTATATAGTAAATGAATAAAAATAACAAAATACTATTATATAAATAGAAATTTATAAAAAAAACATGTTATAAAGTCTATATAATTTTTTTTGTCAAGTTGTGCCTTATAGTTGAGTGGGATAATGATAATTATAATTAAAGAATAAATAGTTATCTTTAAAAATTATAACAATTAGATTAATAGGGTTGATAGTAGTCTTTCATTTGTTTACTATCTTTTAGTTTATAATTAACATGTATAACAATTAACAAATAACAAAAATAGCAAATAACAAAAAACACCCTAATAGAAAGTAAATAGTAATAAAAAAAATATTAATTAGTTGAATGGTTAGATGGTCCGTAGGAATTTATTTTTTTTGTCAAATTGTTTCTTATAGTTTAGTGAGATAATGATAATCATATATAAATAATTAATATCGCTTGATTTAATATATACTTTTCCTATTCCTGTTAAGATTGAAGAGCTACTTCGCTTTTTTCATGGAGTGTTTTAAAAAAGTTGGATTCTCTCACGTCGCTCGAAAAAAGCTTCAAATATATATTTATATATGATTATCTACGTTTTTTAGGCCTTCAAGGTCCCGGAATAAAATGGTCCATATTCGCACGGAATGAAGTCCACAACAAGTACAACGCCTATCGACAAGTTTTCATTATAAAAACATTCACGATTTCGAACAATTTTCACTGCGTTCGAAAATAGCAAAAAAACGATCGATGTTGAAGGTTATTATCCACGTTTTTCCGGCTTTTGGGTCCTAAAATAAAATGGGTCCATACTCAGGCAGAACAGACTCCTCGCCAAGTACAATGTCCCGGTGTATTATTTGGTTCATTTGGATTTCAATTAAGACTTTTAAAAGCAAAAATATTGTTTTTTGAGACGTGTCGGAATCAGTCGAAACAAGTTCTATGCTCTATTTTTTATCGTATTAGAGGGTTCTAATAATCATTATTAGGCATTTATTCATATCGACAATTTTTTGTCAAAAATACATTCGAGATTTCGAACAACTTTCACAACATCCGAATATAGCCAAAAACGATCGATTTTGAAGGTTATTAATTATCCACGTTTTTTATGTCTTTAAGGTACCAGAATAAAATGCTCCATATTCACACGGAACAAAGTCCACAACAAGTACATTGCCTATCGACAAGTTTTCGTCATAAAAACATTCGCGATTTCAAACCATTTTCACTGCGTTCGAAAAAAAAAAATGATCGATTTTGAAGGATATTATCCACGTTTTTTCGGCCTTCAAGGTCTTGGAATAAAATAGCTCCATATTCGCGAGGAACAAAGTCCACACCAAGTACAATTCCTATCGACAAGTTTTCGTCAAAAAAACATTCGCGAATTCGAACAACTTTCGTCGCGTTCGAAAATAGCAAAAAAACAATCGATTTTGAAGGTTATTAATTATCCACGTTTTTTCGTCTTTTGGGTCCCGAAATAAAATGGGTTCATATTCGCGTTGAACAAAGTCTCCACCAAGTACAATGCCCCGGTGTAACATTTGGGTCATTTGGATTTCAATGGAGACTTTTGAAAGCCAAAAAAAATTGAAACGTGTCGGAATCTGTCGAAACAAGTTATGTACTTCAATTGTTTTCTCTTCGGGTTGGCTTATTCCGGTCCACTTATTTGAGCTGGATCAGTTTTCCCAAATCTAAATAGAATGCCTAATAATAATAATAATAATAATAATAATAATAATAATAATAATAACAACAACAACAACAACAACAACAACAACTATTCGAACCCTCTTATACGATAATGAATGGAGTATAGTAATTATTCCGATTGATTCCGAGCGTCTCAAAACGCAATATTTTGGCTTTTAAAAATATCCATTAAAATTCAAATGATTGTCATATTATACCGTGACATTGTATTTGGTGTGGACTTTTTCCAGTACGAAGATTAAACCATTTTATTCCGAGACCCCAAAAGGTTGAAAAAACGTGGATGATACACTACAAAAATCAAGCCGGAATTGCGTCAGACAAATCCGACGCAAATGGTCGAAATCCAACGCAAATTGTAGATTGCGTCGGATTAGCTGACGCAACAGGCCGCCATTATAATTTGACGCAATTTTTTTTTTGCGTCGGCTAATCCGACGCATGTGCTTTGCGTTGACTTTGTGTCGGCTAATCCGACGCAACACTTGGTCTGCCAACGTGCCCAGTCAACACACATTGTGTCGGATTAGCCGACACAACGCTTAATTTCCCGTCGACGTTGCGTCGGCTAATCCGACGCATGTTCGTGTATAAAATAATAGGATTTGTTGTTTTTAGCTCCTCATATGCTCCAAAATAAACCCACCTACAATTACATGCGACTCCTACAACAAACCCCAACAGATAGAAGCATATCCGCCACAAAAATCACCCAAAACTCCAATCAAAGCTTCCATACATATCTTCTTCACAGAAGATCAGAGAACTCCACAAAACTCAACAAATCTAAACCAAGATACTGATATAGAAAATGAAAATATAATACAAAGAACGTGTGTTGGGTTCACAATTCTATCTACGAGTTAGTGACAATTCCGACGACAATTCCAACAAATCTATCTAGGAGTTAGAAATGTATACATAAATATATACTCTCATTGTAGCCCCCCAGTGACATCGTGGAAGATCTTCAAGGTGTTCGATGACTGATCAGAAGCTCGTGCCTCCTCCACCGCTTTCTCAAAGTTCTCCTAAAATAGCAACAGGAAACAATGTTAGAACTTTCAGAACAATATATTAATCAACACATTTTATATCTATTTATTTCGTCCCCCGACCGTTGATTTATCACGTTTTCTTCTCCTGATTATGCCTTAACTGTCGATATTTTCTAAAAAGTCGATACTGTCGTATCTCGGGTTATTTTGCAGGATATGTGTGCTTTTGGACGCATTTATGTCTTGACGAACTAAAAAGGCTAAGCCGAGGACGAGAATGGGAATCGAGAAGGAACAAAGAAGGAAACAAATGCAAATTGAGAAGAAAGAATGATCGCCTACACAAGGGTCAATTTCAAATGTCCATATCTTGAGTTCTACAACTCTAATCAGGGTGATTCTGGTGGCGTTGGAAAGCAATCTCTCTTAGATTTCCAACGGTATATTACACGTCTAATTTGAACAAGTAACGAAGAAATGGTAGCCGTTTGAAGTCGAGCGCCCGATGCTGTGACCTACAGAGATACTCGATCGAGTGCCACTTCGTGCAGCTCCTGCCAATTTTTTGGGGGGTCACTCGATAGAGTGCCATCAGGCACTCGATCGAGTGCACCCAATCCGGCCTGCGCGTCAATTCTTTTTCAACTTAGAATTTGGGCTTGTTTTCGAGCCCACTGATTTTCTTTGCCCACTGATTTTCTTTAAATCAGTTTTCCTGACTTCATTGTCAGACACTTTTTCACTTACACAATTAACTCTTTTATTTTTTGAGCATAGAAGTTTATGTTCTTTTCCGTTTTCCTTCGCGAGATACATTGAAATTCGTTCTTCCTTTTTCAGATCTTGAATTATTCGGTATCGATACTTTTAAGTTTAATTTCAATTTCAGTTTCTACTTTAATTTCCGTCTTAATTTATTCTTCGTATTGTTTTATTATTTTCTAGCATAGAATTAATTTTGCTCTTTGTAGTTTAATTCGATTTGTCTTCATCATGTTTAGTTGCAATTTGTATTTTGTTAATTTGATTATTCCTAATATGCATAGCTAAATTTCATCTAGGGTTTAAAGGGATCGATGCGTATTATTAGGATTATAGTCAATTGACCTGTTTCTAATCGTATGAACTATCGCCTGATTATCGTTTTAATTCTGATTAATTGTTTGATGCATAATTCAATTAATTAGTATCATAATTAGGACTTTTCGCCGACCGGGTTAAGGGCTAATTAGGTCACGATATTTTGGGTAGACTGACTTAATGCTAGCGACCGCAGGTTAAGTTTAGATCTAAAGGTTGTAGTGTACCGACCGGACTTGCATCTTAGGTAATTTGATTATTGACCTGTTAGTTGACTCCCTGACCCGAGTAATATTCATTGTGAACCTGAGACCCTAGACGTGATTAGGGATACGACTAACCCCTGTCATATATACTTTCACATCATAATTTTTGGGAGTAGTATTTTCTTGAAAAACTTTACTACTACTCACAAAGATCTCCGATCCTCGGTGGTCAAAAAGCTAGCTGCACCGGGGTTGCGGTTGGGCCCTTCATAAAACAGTGTTAGAACTACGAGAAACATGTTTACGCAAAGTTACAATATAGAGTCAATTAGTTTAGGGTAATATAGGAATTTAGTAGTATTAGTAGTAGATTAGTAGTATTAGTGGTAGTAGATTAGTAGTATTAGTAGTATTAGTAGTAGAAGTAGAAAATTAGTAATAGTAGTAGTGGTAGTAGTAGCAGTATTAGTAATAGTACTAGTATTAGCAGTAGTGAAGTAACATTAGTAATATTTTTTTGGGTTATTTAATAGCAATAATACTGACTATTGGGCGTGTTCCAATAATAATACCAATTACAATTAATCTGAGAATAATACATCGAATGGAAGTATTCTAATGATAATGGTACGGTGGATGGGTTACCTGAATAACAGGTCCACCTCCCTTAAGCGCCTAATTTACTTCTTACCGACTCCACTCTCCCTTCAACCTTCACTCCGCCAATAATGTTACCATCACCAAACCTTCACTTCATTAAACCTCACCCATTATATCTTCAACCACACCAACCCTAATTTTAAAATCCATTTCGCAAATTGGCAAGTAAATCTGTACTTATTCTTCAATGTAATTTTTTTTCCCGAATTCTGCGAATTAATTGCATTAATCGACATTGACAGATGCCAAGTTGAAGTTGGTTTGCTTTACAGTATTTCGAAGACAATGACAGAGGTAAGTTAACGATTATCTGAACTCAATTCATATTTCTAGGGTTTATGTTATTTCTGGGTTTTTGATCATTTTACCTCCTAATCCAATCTGAATCAAATTGTTAGGTAAAATTAGTGTTTTTTATTCACTTACCTGACATATTTTAAAGTTCTTATTTGAGGTACATTTGTTAAAGATTCAGAGTTGTGTTACACTTTTTGCAGATTTGCCCATTATTAGATTTAACGAGGAGAGGAGGGTAATGAAAATATAGACTTTTTTTTATACTTTTTGCAGATTTACCATTGAAATGAAGGATTTGAGTAAAAAGGAGATGAAGAAAGAGGGTAAAGAAGGAGGAGGGTGTAGTAGCCGGTTGTTTTTAAGGAAGGTTACCTGCTGTTGCAGGTAACATATGCTACTGTACCATTATCATTAGAATACCCCAATTCGATGTATTATTATCAGATTAATTGTAATTGGTATTATTATTTGTAAAGAAGAGTCCAAGTCCAAGTCTATTACTACAAAGGAACACCACCTCAGTGCACATGCACAATTAAGAAGGGTGCACTCTTATCAAAGGAAAAGAAGAAAATGACACAATGATAAAGACTAATGCTTAGTTTAGGTAAATAGAGTATGTAGTAGAGTCTAATATAGACTAAGATGTTTCCTTTAGTCCATTGAATAATAGCTTAGAATGTTGGTCATTAGTTAAGTCCACTTGTAGTATATACCCCTGAATCATCAATGAACTGCAACTCACTTTTTCACCACCATCAACATAGCTCAACTAAAACTCTTCTGTCTCTCTCTTTATCTATCTCTTTCTCTCTACATCAGATTCCTCGATTCACTCAGCTGCAACACAGTCTTCTAATTCCTGAGATGAATTAAACTTAACATGGTATCAGAGCCAAAGGAAGGAGGAGACGGATATCCAACCCTTGATGAGCATTAAATGATATTTTACGGCACAGGAGCAATACTTTGCCTATTTAAAGATCTCTTACATCCTGCTAAGTCCAAACCAACCCACAAAACTTTTTCTCACCATAAATATGTCCGAGTTACTAGAAAATGTCTTCTCAAACAAAAACAAGGGAGGATACAGATCTGGAACAAATAGAGGCAGGGGGAATTCAGGATACAACAAGCAGGAGAGAATGGCTGCAAATGTGGTGACCGAAGGAAGCCACAGTGACAGTGGAAGTGCTATAATCCTGACCACCCAACAATTTGCTCAACTTATGAGCAACCAGAAAGGAAAGGAGACAACCTATCCTGAAACTAAAGATGAAATGGAGGCAAATTTTGCAGGTATGGTCTACCTAAACTGTAACTATGCCTCTAAAACCCCTCATGAATGGATAATAGACTCAGGAGCCTCTAATCACATGGTTTACGATATAACCATTATGACTAATACAAGGGAATTGAAAAACAAACCAAGGATAAATCTACCAAATGGAGAAACTGCTGCTGTCTCACATGTAGGCTCGTACACTTTCACAAATGGTCTCACCATGAACAATGTTTTATTTGTTCCTGCCTTTAGACACAATCTGCTGTCAGTCCAGAAATTAACAAGGGATGAGAACTGTCATATAATTTTCTATGCAAATATGTGTGTTATACTGGACTCTCACAACAAGATTACTAGGGGTATTTGAAGAGAAAACAAGGGAGTGTACTACTTATTAGATAATGACAAGTCTAGACCTAATGTAACTCTTGATTTGAATGTTGTCAGCAGCTCCGCAATATGTAATGAAGCGGTAAGTAGTAGTGTGTATTCTCAAGAGAGTGACACTATATCTAAGTCAAGTAATGGAACTAATAATCTATGTAAGGAAGTGCCAATTTTCAATGAAAAGAACTCTCATATCTGGCATTTAAGGCTAGGACATGCTTCAAGCAGTAAACTGAAACATATACCTCATATTGCGGAAAAATTGCAGCAAGATACAACCAGAATATGCATGGTCTGTTCAATGGCAAAACAGACAAAGTCACCCTTTCCCCTTAGAACACAAACAGCTACAGAAGTGTTTGACTTGGTTCATGTTGATGTATGGGGACCATACAGGAAAGAGACCAGAAATAAACAAAGATACTTCCTTACTTTAGTGGACGACCACAGTAGAGCAACCTGGGTGTATCTCATGGTACACAAGTCAGAAGTGTCACAATTGCTAGTCAATTTCTACAAATTCGTCAAAAATCAGTTTAAAACAACCATCAAAGTACTCAGGTCTGATAATGCTTTGGAAATAACAGAAGGTGATAGTAAGGCATACCTACAATCCAAAGGGATATTGCAACAGACCAGTTGTGTTGACAGGCCACAACAAAACGGGGTAGTGGAGCGAAAACACAGGCATCTCTTTGAAATTAGCAGGGCTATCAGGTTTAGCTCAGGACTACCACTGTCATTCTGGGGTGATTGTGTATTGGCAGCGGCTTATATTATCAATAGGCTGCCTACTCCACTAGTGAATAACAAGACACCATATGAAGTCCTATTCAACAAAGCACCAAATTATGAAACAATGAAAGTGTTTGGATGTCTCACTATGGCATATAATCCAAGTAGGGAAAAGGACAAATTTCAACCTAGAGGTATCCCATGCCTTTTCATAGGATATCCTTTATCTCAGAAAGGCTACAAGGTGTATGACATAGTAAAGAAGACGGTATTTGTCTCAAGAGATGTCAAATTTTTCGAAGGAGTGTTCCCCTGCAAAATTAAAAATTTTGCACAACATATTCCTAGTCTACATTCAGGCAAGTTTCAAAACTGCTCCATTCCTAATATTGTTCAACCCACAGATTTTATGGAGCCTGAAGTTCACTCAAATGAACTTGCTGATCTCACTAGTGTTGAGAACAACACAATCCATGAAGAAGATGAAGACAATACCAATGATGAAGACAATACCGACCCTCCTGAAACTGAACAACCTGCTAGTGATGAGATAGTAGAGAGACCGAGGAGGGAAAGAAGGGCTCCAGAATGGGCAAAAGACTATGTGGTTGACAATCCTGCCATGGCACCCTCAGTGAGCATTGTAAATGTGGTTCAATTACATTTGGATAAACCTTTTGCGGGTCACACAAGCTTGACATTAACTACTACTGATCCCTTATCTTATCAGGAAGCAAGTAAAGATCCCAAGTGGGTTCAAGCAATGCAGTTGGAGCTCCAGGCTCTCCATGACAACAATACATGGTTCCTTACATCATTACCTAAAGGCAGAAAAGCTATTGGGTGCAAATGGATTTACAAGACAAAATTTAATCTAGATGGTTCCATTGAAAGACACAAGGCAAGACTTGTTGTGCAAGGGTTTAGACAAATGTATGGGATAGATTACGATGAGACATTTGCCCCAGTGGCAAAAATGTCCACAGTAAGAGCTCTTCTCTCAATTATTTCTATCAACAATTGGGAGACTTGCCAAATGGATGTGACCAATGCTTTCTTACATGGGGATCTTATGGAGGAGGTGTACATGAAACTACCTCAAGGGTATTGTGATGGAGTTCTACGGGTTCCTACAAAGGGGGAGTAAGTTAATCCTGAAGGGAAGGTTTGCAAGCTAACCAAGTCATTGTATGGGCTCAAACAAGCCCCCAGACAATGGTTTTCCAAACTTTCTCAAACACTCTTTACATGTGGTTTCCGTCAATCCCGTGCTGATCACTCTCTCTTTGTGAAACAACAAAATGGTCACACCACTGTAGTTCTCATATACGTGGATGATATGGTCATTGCAGGAGACAACTCCCTCGAAATTCAGACCCTCAAAGATCATCTCAACACTTCGTTTCACATGAAGGATCTAGGTGAACTCCACTATTTCCTAGGATTAGAAGTAACTAGACGTGAAGCTGGTATTTTCATATCTCAGCACAAATATACCATGGATCTCTTGAAAACATTTGGAGTCACCAAATCTAGAACCATTCAACTACCTGTTAATCCTATAATCAAACTCGAACCAGGGAAGGGAACCCCACTTCCTCAACCAGATCTCTACAGAAAATTGGTGGGAAAACTAATCTACCTCACCATCTCGAGGCCTGATATTGCCTTCTCAGTTCAACTACTAAGCCAGTTTCTACAACATCCAACATCTGACCATATGCAAGCAGCCAGAAGAGTCCTTAGGTATCTTAAAGCATCACCTGAACAGGGTATTTTATTTGCAAGCAACTCTGCCGTTCAGCTCACAGCTTATTACGATTCTGACTGGGCCTCCTGCTCGTTTAGTAGACGTTCCACTACTGGTTATTGCATTCTACTTGGTAATTCACCCATATCATGGAAGTCCAAGAAACAAACTGTAGTGTCGCGCTCCTCAGCAGAGGCAGAATATAGGGCGATGGCCATGACAATGTGTGAAGTCACCTGGTTGTTTCAGCTCCTGCGGGATCTAGGACTCAAACACTTAGGCCCTGCTCACCTCAAGTGTGATAACCAGGCTGCCCTGGCCATCGCCGCAAATTCCGTATATCATGAGCGTACTAAACATATTGAAGTCGACTGTCATTTCATTCACGAAAAAATACAACAAGGGTTGTTAACAACTTCTTATGTGAACACCAAGGATCAAGTGGCCGATGTATTCACCAAATCTTGTCCGATCAGTCAACATAAATATTTACTGTCCAAGATGGGAGTTACGAGTATGCCTCACACACTTCTTGAGGGGGAGTGTAAAGAAGAGTCCAAGTCCAAGTCTATTACTACAAAGGAACACCACCTCAATGCACATGCACAATTAAGAAGGGTGCACTCTTATCAAAGGAAAAGAAGAAAAGGACACAATGATAAAGACTAATGCTTAGTTTAGGTAAATAGAGTATGTAGTAGAGTCTAATATAGACTAAGATGTTTCCTTTAGTCCATTGAATAATAGCTTAGAATGTTGGTCATTAACTAAGTCCACTTGTAGTATATACCCCTGAATCATCAATGAACTGCAACTCACTTTTTCACCACCATCAACATAGCTCAACTAAAACTCTTCTGTCTCTCTCTTTATCTATCTCTTTCTCTCTACATCAGATTCCTCGATTCACTCAGCTTCAACACAGTCTTCTAATTCCTAAAATGAATTAAACTTAACATTATTGGAACACGTCCAATAGTCAGTATTATTGCTATTAAATAACCCTATTTTTTTTGAAGTAACATTAGTAATATGAGTACTATACTACTACTACTACTAGTACTAATATTACTAATCTACTACTACTAATACTAATACTAGTAATCTACTACTAATACTAATAGTACTACTAATACTACTACTACTAATACTAACACTACTAACACTAATCTACTACTACTACTATTACTTTTCTACTTCTACTAGAACTACTAATCTTCTACTTCTACTACCATTACTAATACTCCATTATAGTAAACCAAATATCAACTACTATAATACTCCAAATATTATCCTCATTACTCCACTAATACTCCAAATATCCACTAGTACTCCAAATATTCACTAATACTTCAAATATTTCACCAAATACTCCACTACTACTCTAAATATCCATTAAGAGTAGGTCTCCTGAGAGACGGACTCTCATTAGCTTTACTGAGAGACCAAGTACAAATGAAAGTAACAGTGGTACCAAACCTAATAGATGTAGGTACGATTAACATAAAAGAGTATACAAATATAAAGAGGGTACGCTTCTTATAAAAACAGGTACAAAACAAAGTTATCATTTAAGGGTACGAATAAGAGTGATCTCTCAATAAGTTATTGAGAAACCGTCCCTCCCAAGAATTTGTGCGTCTTTAATTGAGTCAGTTTTAACGAGTCATTGGAGACAAGGTTGGTCAGACCTTCAGGCCGACTCGCCCGCCAGATACGTAACAGGATTGGTACACCCCGGTCCATATTCGGGTCCAGCAAAGGTGGGCCGCCCAAACCAAACCCGTAAAACATAATAAAAAATATATGGAGTGTATATTATGCTCATCAGACGCGTAGGTCTCTTTTAAATTTTTGTGTATTTTACTTTTTATTATGCAAACATACCAACAAGAATAAAAATCAAAACACAAAAAATATCCTTCTATCTCCATCTTCCTAATTTTATTCCTTTTTTTTCTCAAATCTTTTTTTTTCTCTTGAAATTTATTTTCTTTCATAAAAAAAAAAGTGATACTCTGTACATGATCATTACAAATTACAAATTATGAGTATTATTAAGTCAAATGTATTTGTTATAACTTTATTAAAATTAAATAGTACTGTACTTGTATGTAGTAACAAAAAAATTTGTTTCATCTAACCTTATGAGATATTATTTGATCGTTTCACTAAAAAAAAAAATTTATTTGGTCGTCTAATAATCTTAAGACGAATATGTTAGATATAGTATAACGGGAAGATCAGAGTTTATTTGAATAAATGACGATTGTGGTGTGACACGCCAATTTGCCTCGAACTCTACGCATGCACGACTCTTAACGACAATCGATCTCCAAGAGTACATAATCACTCTACTTCCGTGTGGACGAAAGCACAGTTTGAACCTAACCAAGAACATTGACAAATTTTCCTTAAAAGTGGGATGAAAATGGTGAATTGAGCTGAATTAAATTCAGTCAACACCATAATCGTATTTGGTAAACAATATATATACTCCAGGTGAATTAATATATTCTGGTCTAAACAGTAGATTGACGTATTTGGTAAGCGATACATTATGATCTGATAGCATACTAGTTGTAATCTACTGTTCTGAATATGCAGCCTAATAACGACATATTCGATTTATACTCGAAAACAATCTAATAATACATGAATACGCAGCTAACATATAATACCGATGTCGTTTGTCAAACAAGACCTGTATGTATATATATTCAACGTATAAATACATGAACGATTGAACACCCACAAATTAAAATAAAATTCCTCAAAACCCATGGAAAATAACAAGAATAATAACATTAGTAAAAACAACAAAAATGATGGTAAAAAAATGTCAAAAAAAGAGGGTGAAGAAGAAGAAGAAGAAGAAGAAGAAGAAGAAGAAGAAGAAGAAGAAGAAGAAGAAGAAGAAGAAGAAGAAGAAGAAGAAGAAGAAGAAGAAGAAGAAGAAGAAGAAGAAGAAGAAGAAGAAGAAGAAGAAGAAGAAGAAGAAGAAGAAGAAGAAGAAGAAGAAGAAGAAGAAGAAGAAGAAGAAGAAGAAGAAGAAGAAGAAGAAGAAGAAGAAGAAGAAGAAGAAGGATCTCTAGATTTTTTTTAGTGTAATGATCGATTAATTTCGTGCAACAATTTTTATTCAAATCATCTGATTTAATCCGAATTCGCATGCATGACCTTTAGAACCGGTAAAAATACAAAGTTACCTGTTGGTCTAATCTACTGTTGTACGCAGTAAATGCGATGCTGTAACAAAAAACGTAGAGTAGATTTCATGTTAGACGTGGCAGTAAATTTTTGAAATCGTGATTTTATTCCAACGTACACTTGTGTGATTGTGTCTTTGCCTACTTGGTACGTATTAAAGCTTCAAGTTAGCCTGGGCCCCGCCTGCTCTTTAACCACTTTGAACCCGGTTTGTCAGACCCGTAGTGGGTTGGCCATGACTTATCCATCCCATGCCCGGGCTGAGTCAGAGTCATCCTAAAAGAATAGAATAGAATATAAATATAATAGTTATTGAGTCTCAACAATTACCTTAAGATTTTTTGGTTGAGATGATTTAGGTAACATTGTATCAGGACAAACGTGACTTCTGGTCATGAGTTCGAATCCTGACATCCCCAGTATCAGATTTGATTTTGATTGATTAACGAAATTTGCTATGGTTTTTGTGTATTGGTGTGGTTGCAGGTCTCCTTGCTGTATTTTTACCTGGCGATATACACCGGCATAACTTGCTTTCTACGTAAGTGGTTGTTCTTTTGGACTGAATTAGGCTGAAGTGAAAGGGGGCCAAAGTACTGAGACAAAATGGCCTAAGATAGAAGTTAACACAGACGATCATTAGTTTGTATGAAACTGATATACGGTTATTCCAATTAAGAGTTCGAGATATTGGGGTCTGCCAGGGTTCGAACCAACCCAACCAAAACCTTTAAGGCGATAGTTGAGGTCCATTTATATTCTATTACTAACATAAATACGCGATTTATGAAACAGAGGTAACATGTTGGATGGTAACCGGAGAAAGGCAAGCAGCAAGGATCCGAACCCTCTACTTGAAAACAATCCTAAGACAAGACATAACATTCTTCGACACAGAAACATCGACTGGAGAAATCATCGGCAGGATGTCAGGAGACACAGTTCTTATTCAAGATGCCATAGGCGAAAAGGTAGGCAAGTTCATTCAGCTGATGGCAACCGTTGTTGGAGGGTTTGTCATCGGGTTCATCAGAGGATGGCGTCTAGCTGTGGTCGTATTAGCTTGTGTTCCCGCCCTTGTAACTACTGGTGGTGTTATGGCAATGTTACTGTCGAAAATGGCCAGTCGCTCTCAGATTGCCTATGCTGATGCTGGTAACATCGTCGACCAGACTGTCTCTGCTATCAGGACGGTAATAATAATAATAATAACTCGTCATTCATTCTCACGACTGTCACTGCACGCTATCAGGACGGTATATAATGTAAGTACTAATTTTGTTATTTGTTTTGTGTATGGGTAGGCCGCGTCGTTTACAGGAGAAAAGGATGCAATAAAGAAGTACGACGAGAAGCTGAAATTTGCATACAAAGCTACTGCAACACAAGGACTGGCATCAGGAATCGGGTTGGGTGCATTAATGCTGATAACAACGTTCACGTACGCTACAGCTGTATGGTATGGAAGCAAATTGATTCTCGAGAATGGCTACACTGGCGCTCGAGTCATCAATGTAATTCTATCCATGATGCAAAGCGGAAAGTAT
Source organism: Agrostemma githago (assembly GCA_958450325.1). Taxonomy (NCBI): domain Eukaryota; kingdom Viridiplantae; phylum Streptophyta; class Magnoliopsida; order Caryophyllales; family Caryophyllaceae; genus Agrostemma; species Agrostemma githago. The sequence continues at coordinate 5,869,872 of OY288250.1, read as the reverse complement.
GTACTCGTATTTCTCGTTTTTTCTTCTTCTGAACTCATAGTTCGTTTTCCTGAATTTCTGGATCCGCCACTGCAGCGCACTAGGACAGACGTCTCCGTGTCTGAATGCATTTGCTTCGGGGCAAGCTGCAGCGTACAAGATGTTTGAAGCAATCAAGCGGATGCCAGACATAGACGCCTCGAGCAATGATGGGATAACAAAGGAAGATATTACAGGCGATATTGAGCTGAAAGACGTGTTTTTCAAATACCCTGCGAGGCCTGACGTGCAGATATTTACTGGGTTTTCATTGAAAATTCCTAGTGGAACGACTGCAGCTCTTGTCAGGCAGAGCGGAAGTGGGAAATCGACAGTGATCAGTCTAATAGAAAGATTCTACGATCCAGAGTCTGGAGAAGTTCTCATTGACGGAGTTGATTCTAAGAAGTATCGGCTGTCATGGCTTAGGCAGAAGATTGGATTGGTCTGTCAGGAACCGGTTCTATTCACGACTACATTGAAAGAAAACATCGCTTATGGAAAAGACGGTGCTACTGACGAGGAAGTCAGGACTGCCATTCAGCTTGCGAATGCTGATAAATTCATCGACAAACTTCCACAGGGTCTTGACACGATGGTTGGAGATAGAGGAAGTCAGCTTTCCGGTGGTCAGAAACAACGGATAGCCATCGCTCGTGCCATTATTAAGAATTCGAAGATTCTCCTACTAGATGAAGCAACCAGTGCGTTAGACGCTGAATCTGAGCGCGTTGTGCAGGATGCACTTGACAGAATCATGACGAACAGAACGACTGTCGTTGTTGCTCATCGCTTGACAACTATTAAGAACGCTGATTTAATCGCAGTTGTTCATCAAGGAAAAATCGTCGAGAAAGGTAATAATAATACAACTCCGTTTTTGTATTCGTCAAGAATCATTACTTAACAAAAATTGTGTCGTCTAACAATTTCTATATGTGAAATGATTTTGTAGGAAGTCACGATGAATTGATCAGAGACTCGGAAGGGGGATACTCACAGTAGTTAATCCGACTTCAAGAAGAGAACAAGGAGAAAAAAGCTTTTGACATGGATCCAATAATAACCTCTCACGTGGAAAGAACAATGAGTAGGAGATCTTCAAGTAGCCGACATTCTGTTTCTTCCATCATCGACTCCATTGAAATTGATGGTCACGAGGAGGAGCGCAAAACTCGAAAAAACAATGATGGTTTCGGAGAAAATGAGGAGGAGAATCAACGAAACGTGTCAATGAGGCGTTTAGCGTACTTGAATAAGCCAGAAGTACCGATTCTATTGCTTGGAAGCTTTGCTGCTTCGATACATGGGTTCATGTTTCCCTTGCTCGGGTTCATGACGTCTCTACTGATCCAAACTTTCTATGAACCACCACATGCGCTTCGTGAGCATTCGAGAAAGTGGGTGTTGGTCTACATTGGTTTAGGCGTTATGAGTATCTTCGTCTTACCCTTCCAGAATTTCTTGTTCGGAGTTGCGGGAGGGAAACTTATCCGAAGGGTACGTTTCTTGTGTTTCGAGAAGATCGTGTACCAAGAAGCTAAATGGTTCGATCACCCTGCTAATTCCAGGTATTATCTCAGACCCTGTTCTTTCCAGCTTACTTTCAGCTCCTTGATTGATCTTAATTTTCGTTCTTTGTGACATCAGTGGAGCAGTCGGAGCGAGGCTATCGACAGATGCTGCGAATGTTAAGAGCTTGGTTGGGGATCAACTGGCTCTAGCGATGCAAAACATCGCAACACTAGTTGGTGGCCTTGTAATTGCGTTCGCATCCAACTGGCTGCTTGCACTCGTCGTCCTAGTCGTGATGCCGGTCGTCTTCATTCAAGGCTATTTTCAGGGAAAATTTCGAAAAGGACTCAGCGCAGACGCTAAGGTCCGTTTAATTTGTCTTGCAACTTTTCACCTTAAAAACTTTTCAATGTACTAATGTGCAATGGACAGGTGATGTATGAAGAAGCGAGTGAAGTTGCGAACGATGCAGTAGGGAGCATCAGGACAGTGGCATCGTTTTGTGCAGAGGAGAAGGTGATAGAGCTTTACAACAAAAAGTGTGAGAAGCCATTGAAAAGCGGTGTTCGACTTGGACAGATTAGTGGTCTTGGCTTTGGGATCTCGTTTTTTGCTCTGTACTGCGTAAGCGCCTTCGTCTACTACATTGGCGCTGTCTTCATTCATCATCGTAAAGCTACTTTCTGGGACTTTTTCAACGTAATTTTCCGTCTTCAATTTCGCACCCATTATGTTTTCATCGATCGAGTAGTTTCATAGATCGAGTAGTTCATGTTTTCATCGCGGTTGTATGTATGTACTATGTAGGTTTACTTTGCATTAAGTACGGCGGCTAATGGGTTATCCCAAGGTAGCAGCTTGTCGATGGACAGAAGCAAGGCGAAAGACTCGGCCGTCTCAATCTTCAAGATTCTTGATTGTAACCCCGACATTGACTCCAAAAGCGACGAGGGAGAAACGCTGGAAAGCGTGAATGGTGACATTGAGCTGAGCCATGTTAGCTTCCAATATCCTACCCGGCCTGATATTCAGATCTTCCGGGACTTGACCTTGTCAATTCCTTCTAAGAAGGTATGATATCAGAGCCAACGTGACCAAAGATCACGAATTCAAATCCTGACAGCCCCCAATATATCTGATCTCTCAATGTATATGTTTCAGACTGTAGCGCTTGTAGGAGAAAGCGGTAGTGGGAAGTCGACAGTAATCAGCTTGATAGAGAGGTTTTACGAGCCTAACAAAGGAAGAATTTTACTCGACGGAGTAGAACTTCACAAGTTCAAGCTAAGTTGGTTAAGGCAACAAATGGGGTTGGTAAGCCAAGAGCCGATTCTTTTCAACGAGACAATCCGATCCAACATTGCCTACGGGAAGCAAGGATCAGAAACGACTGAAAACGAGATTGTCGAGGCAGCAAAATCAGCAAATGCACATAACTTCATATCATCACTTCCCCAAGGGTACGACATCTAAGTCGGAGAAAGGGGTGTACAATTATCCGGTGGTCAAAAACAAAGGATAGCCATCGCGAGAGCAATACTTAAAAATCCAAAAATCCTGCTTCTCGACGAGGCAACAAGTGCACTTGATGCCAAGTCGGAACGAATAGTTCAGGAAGCGTTGGATGGTGTGATAGTTGATCGGATGACTGTTGTTGTGGCTCACCGGTTGACCACTATTAAGAATGCTGATATGATTGCAGTAGTGAAGAACGGTGTTGTCGCTGAGAAGGGGAAACATGACGAGCTAATGAGGATTAAAGATGGAGCTTACACTTCTTTAGTTGCGCTTCATGCTAGCGTTTCTTCGTAGAGGTTTGGTTAGAATATCAGACCGAAATGGTTTGGTTATGTATGCATTGTACTAATATTTGTGAAAAATAAACGTAGGACAACAACGAGATTAGTCGAATACTGTGGATAATATGAGTGATATTTAGATCGTTAAGACATGCCGGTCACAAATAAGAATTATTGCACGGAGATGAAAATGCGTTCAATTCCAATTGACACATACAAATCCTCATCATATTTCGAAGAAGCCTAGCTATCTATTCGATCGCTTGGAAGATTATTATCTTCGATAGATTGATCAACTTCGTCTTCTTTCAATGTGACCTTTGGCCGACCTATAAACAGACAAAAGTCATCGATCAACTAAGCAAACTGACATCTGTCGAATAAATTTTAAAAAATTGTCTGAGATCATTTATTTACCTTTCCAAGTTCATGAGCAGTGAGGGTCGATGTCTTGGTCGAGCAACACAAAACTCTCAACCTAAGCACTGAACTTAGTTGAGTTGCCTATTTGGAGACCAGTAAGTTCCGTAAATTGCTCAGTCCTAACATCATATGTCGCAAGCCGTGCACTACTTTCCTCGGCCAACCCGACCAGTTTCTCGTGTCCTCTCCCAAGTACTCTACCGGACCCACAAACCGATAGTTATCTAAGAAATTTGTACTTAGGATTTTGCACCACGAACTATCGACATTGTAGTCTTTTTTCACCCAGATTTAACATTCTAACAAAACATCATCACGCCAGCAATAGTAGTCGGTATCTGCCACCGATAACATGCCTTTGTACTCAAATACGCCGAGCAGATCACCTATTGGAATCCTAACAATTTCTTCCGGCAGCTTCATCAACGGAAATCGTTCGGCCGTGACATCAAACAAAAACAAGCATCCGCTAACGGTGCACGAATACATTCCATTATTTTCATTAATATTAAGAATAAACCAATGAATAACTCCATTCATAAAACAATGTGACAGACAAATTATTGATTGGGTTATCGGTAAAAAAATTAGTCGAAATAGAAATAGTCCTCCACTTTCGTTCCTGAATCGAATAAACCTCGACCATTAACGGTGACTTCGTGTCCAAATGACTAATTTTGACCAACCGATGATCATTCCTTTGATAATCATAGCCAAACCCTAGTACAGAACTTTCAGTCGTGGTTGTGGATTCAGAGAGTTTAACGGATTTCTGAATTACGGGATTCCATATAAAGATACGGTCCATCATCGGTCGAGGATGACTTGAATTAGAGAGACATAACAAACCATTAACCGAACCCACAAAATAAAATGAGGCAAACCTACGAGAATCGGGCAGTGAGTACGGGCAGATTGACGTGTGAAGTCGATTTCCTCGTTTCAACTCGAATAAATTACGAAACAGAATACAACGCTCGAAATCACGGGTTTCTAGAGACGAAATCTCTTTGTAGAGGAGTACGGAATTGGTGTCGTTTAGGGTGTAATGGTTTAGATGGGCGGATATAAAGGAATGGGAGACGATTAGGGCACACCATGATTTGCAAACGCAACGACATTTGCCTAGGGTTTTGACTGGAAGCAGTTTAAGGATATCGAACCATGTGTCTTGAGGGATATATGGCGGATATGGGTTTAGTACGTCCGACATTTTTTATCAGATCGAATGTGTTTTGAGTACGGAGTATTATTATTCCACTGAGAAGAGTATATATAAGAGATGTTGCATCATTCAATTAAGGTTTGGAAGGTGAAAGGTGAAAGATCGATTATTATAGGAAACTGGATTAGAAGATTGTTTTGGGAAAATACGGAATGATAAATGTTGCATTTACAAATATTTTTCTTGATTACATACGGAAAATATATAACAGTTTTCTCTCTTAAGATCAAACGACTATCTCAAACTCTCAATCTTAAGACTAAAACTGGTCAAATATATATATACTCCGTATGTAAACACTAAAATTTTATATATTTTGATATCTATTTATGGAATATGTATAATATATCACAAATTTTTGGGAGAGATGGTCTCTCACTAAGTTATTGAGAGACCACCACTCAGTATCACTTTATATGTTGTTCGTACCTATTTTATTATTAGATGTTTCTCTAAATGATAATTTGATTTCGTACTTATTTGTATAGCAATCGTACCCCTTTTTTATTTGTATACTCTTTTATGTTAAACGTACCTATTTTTATTACGGTTGATACCACTTTTACCTCCTCTTGTAATTGGTCTCTCGATAAATTTAGTGAATACCGTCTTTCAGAGACCTACTCATCCATTAATACTCCATTAATACTCTTAATACTCCATCAAATAATCCACTACTACTCCAAAAACTTCACTAATAAACCAAACTCTCATTAATACTCCACAACTAACTTAATTAAACATAATTAACCAACAATCTACTACTATTACTACTAATTTTCTACTACTAGAACTGCTAATCTTCTACTTCTACTACCACTACTAATACTCCATTATAGTAAACCAAATATCAACCACTATAATACTCCAAATATTATCCTCATTACTCCACTATTACTCCAAATATCCACTAATATTCCAAATATTTCACCAAATACTCCACCACTACTCTAAATATCCATTAATACTCCTAATACTCCACCAAATAATCCACTACTGCTCCAAAAATACTTCACTAATAAACCAAACTCTCATTAATACTCCACAACTAATTTAATTGAACATAATTAACTAACAATACACAATCCTAACAACATCAATCCAACACAATTCTAACAATGAACAAACAAAATCCAACAATTAACAATTCTAATAATCCAACATAATTAACCTAACAAAATCCAACATAATTAACAACCTAATTCTAACAATTCTAACTCAAATCCAACACAATAATCCTCAAATCTAACCTAACTCATAAAACTCAATCCATATTAACAACACAAACCTAGGGTGAAGGGAAGAACAAAATCGAAAAAAAGGACGAAAATCATACCTGAATGTCGTCGGAAGATGGACGGTGGGTCGCCGGAGTGTCGACGGAAAAGGGAGTGGATGGGAAGCTAGGGTTTTGGCGTCGGGTTTCGGTAGTGGGTTACGGTGGCAAGGAAGGGTGTCGCTGGAGGTTGGTCTTGGGGTCGTCGGAGGGTCGCCGGAATATGGGCGGGGTTTGGGGTTTTCGCGTTCCTTCGTCGAAATCGCCGGGGTTTTTTTTTGGGGTTTGCTCGCTGTGCGTCTGAAATGAGCAAATCTCGCGTCTTTTTTTTAAGTTAAAAAACATTGCGTCGGAATAGCCGACGCAAATTCCGATGCAGTCTTGTTAACTCGTTGACTGGCCGCGTCATATGACGCGTTGACACGACCATATTTGCATCGGATTAGCCGACGCAAAATCCGGGTTTGGGTCGGATTTGCGTCGGCTAATCTGACGCAAATCATTGACATATGGGCGCCAACAAAAAAAATATTGGCGCCTGTTACATTGAGGTGGATTGCGTCGGGTAATCCGACGCAATTACTTAGCATCGCATTACTTGACGCAATGCAACGCAACTTTAATACTTGCGTCGGATTATTAATCCGATGCAATCTGTCCGCCGCAATTTTCACTGTTGTTAGTAGTGATAGAATTCAAAATTGGTCTTTTTTTTACTATTTTTAAAGGCGGTGAAAGTTGTTCAAAAACGCATATATTTTTTGACGAAAACTTGCATATGTAAGTATAATGCCTAATAATGATTATTCGAACCCTCTAACACGATATTAAATAAAGTATAGTAATTATTTCGATTGATTCCCAGATGTCTCATAACACAATATTATGACTTTTAAAAGTATCCATTGAAATTCAAATGACTCTCATATTACACCGTGACATTATATTTTGTGTGGACTTTGTTCAACGCAAATATTGACCCATTTTATTCCGGGACCCAAAAGGCCAAAAAAACGTGAATATTAACCTTCAAATTTGGTCCCTTTATTTCCTATGTTTAAAAGCGGTGAAAGTTGTTATGAAGCGCGAATATCTTTTGACGAAGACTTGCATATAAGAGTATAATGCCTAATAGTAATTATTTGAATCCTCTTATATGATATTAATTGGAGTATAGTAATTATTTCGACTGATTCCGAGACGTCTCAAAACACAATATTATGACTTTTAAAAGTATTCTTTAAAATTCAAATGACTTTCATATTACACCGTGGCATTGTATTTGACGTGCCCTTTGTTCAGCGCGAAAATTGAATCATTTTATTCCGAGACCCAAATGGTCGAAAAAACGTGGATAGATAACCTTTGAAATCGGTCGTTTCGGTTGTTTTCGAAAGGGGTAATTTTTTTTCAAAAGTGCGAATGTTTTTTGACGAAAACTTGTCGATAGCAACCTAAAGTGTAATATTGATTGTGTAGACACCCACATTTGGCTGTTAGTGTCTATAGCAGTTCCCAAAGAGCACCCGATGATGATCGGACGCAAACATGCTTTAACATACTCGAATATGGGCTCAAAATCATTGACAATTGGCTTGGGCTTTTTACGGAGTACAAATCTTACCAAACGAACCTCAAATTCAGGCCCAGTGGGTCATTTTGATTCAAATAAGACTAATTTGGGTCGAATCCAACACCAAGGGCAAAACCGTCTTTTCGCGACCGAGTCAAATCCCGATCAAAGACGTTTCGAGGCATAAATATCTCCCGTGACACCCCACGAATCCGACCTGAAATTCAATACTACAAAAATCAGCCACACAAAATAATAAACAAATCTGTAAGAGATAAAATTCGATTTCTAAGGAAGAGTTCTACCCGAGCTAGACTCACTCGATCGAAGACCGGCCCACTCGGTCGAGTGAGCTCGCAGAACACGTTGAACCGGTGTCAAAACCGAGCACTCGACCGAGTACCATACGTCACTCGGTCGAGTGACTCCTATTCCAGCCCGAGAAGGATTTCTTTCCCACCAAGCAACGAAATCCTCCTTCTTCTCGAATTGTTGCTTTTCCTATCCAAAGCGGCATTTCTTCTCACCCAAGCAAGACTATCTCTCCTAGTCGGGATCGGGAACCTTCCATATAAATAGACCCCCTTTGCACACATTCAAAACAACAATTGAACATCCACAGAAGCCATCTACAATTCACAACACACATCAACATCCTAAACAATTACAATTCCCGATCAATCCACAACATCCATTCACAACCCGAAATTCTAGGCAATTTTAGGCAAACCATACACAATCCCGAGAGCAAAACTCGTCAAATCCCATCCCAATTATAAACCATCATAACTTTTCCTATATCATCTCGACGCTCTCGTGCCTAAGCCACAGCTAGACGAGCCCCGTTTCGAGAGTACAAAGCATGTAGGTTGAGGGTGTAAATTCAAACCCCGTCTTCTCCTTTCTCTGTTCTCTTTCTCTCTTTTTTTGCGTCGTCGGTCCGTCGTCCTTGAGTCGTCGTCACGTTTTTTTATTTCTTTTCTTTTTCTTCGTTTCTAATATCAATATTATCGCAACTATTTAATTTTCATATAAAACGGTCATTCTTAGAATATGATATCGACTCTATAGTCGAGTATCGTGTCCACAAGAATTAAATTAATCTCGTTGATGCTAAGATAATCGTCACATAATCCTAAAAACAAAATATGACGATTTCGACGCGGAGAGAATCTACATTGTTTTAGTTCGGTTTTCAAACAATTTACAAAAACATCTTTTTCAAAAGTCGCTCCGAGTATTCGATATTGATTCCATAATCAAGTGTCGAATATGACGAGTATCACAAATTTAAGTCGAGTAAAAATCGTATTATATTTTTACCCGACTTAACAAAATTGTCGATTTTTAAAAACAATTTCGAGAACAAAATCAAAACCGGACAGCAGTCCGTACAGGGGGCACTCGATCGAGTGGCACCCCAAAGCCGAGGCAGAAACTCTTTTTCGAGACCACTCGATCGAGTCCTTCAATGACTCGACCGAGTGGCTCATGATATTGAAAAACGTCGAGTCTTTTAGCATCTTTCGGGTCTCGATAAAATATTTTTAATGACTTCGGTCAACACGTGTCAAGTCTATCACGTGATTCATCTTTTCAAAATCATACTCCCTCCATTTCTATGATTTTTTCCACCTTAAAAGTGGCACATTTCTTAAGAAAAAAACAATAAAATAAGTAAAAGTAGAGAGGGAGTAAATTAAGTGGGCCACCTAGGTAAGAGAGAAGTGTGATAGAAAAAAGGAAAGTAGAAGAAATCAAAGAAATGGTTGAAAAAGGAAATGTGGAAGATATCAAAGAAACAGAGGGAGTATATCATATCATATTTACATTATGTATTCAATTTGCAAACCGTTACTAACTCGTTTGTTCTTTGTCTTTGTATCTTATTTTCGTTGTTTGTTTTATTGTACTAAAACGGACCTCGCATGCTAAATACAACTTCGTATAGATTCAAAGATGCATTAAGCGACGTAGATCAAACATAATTCACATGTTTAGTCAAAACACTGTTTGCATATCATTCATCGAATTACTAAAGCACGTATTTCAAAATCAAACGATATCTTAGTAGAGGCCGCTAATGTGCGGGCGGGGTTGGGTGTTCTTTGTGAACTTGCCAACACGTGCCCTCACCCCTTACTCAGAACCATGGTTTCCGGATAACCGAACTCATTGGCACACGAGAGTCATTCAATACATGATATCCGATAATGTCGGTCGTATCGGTATCAAATGCAAAAGGACGAACCCCATAAACTATGACATCCGAATGGGCCATACTTTGTGCATGACCCACTAAGATATAGAGTGGGTTCGAACGAGCCCGAACTCCCACAAAGTTCGGTGGCGACTCCATTTCGATTTAAATTTCAATTCGATCCATCTCATATCGAGATTCATTCGCCGCCCCAAACCCGCGCGTGGCCGCGTCGGGGTGGACCTATGTCATGTCCTTAATTTGGCGACTCCGCTAGGGATTAACTGATGCGTGACTTCCCATCGGCATCCTCAGGGTGAGACTCGAATAGAAATCGTCTGACTAGTACAATACGCGTTTTAGTTTTCCGGTTCATGCATAACGCCCATCTTTTCCAGGGCCGGTACTGGTGATCGACGTCCCACTATACTGTTGATGTAGTCCAAATTGGATATGTCAAAGGTGTCCATGGCTAATTCATATGGGTTTCGCGGCATGTTCTAAGCTCAACTCGACTTAGGAAGTCCGTCCCGATTCTCGGAAAGGTCATGTACACTGGTATAGACCCCATCTAGACCGACCCAGACTTAGTTAAAGCATACATAGTGTCGTTATAATGTTTGCGTGACTATGTGCTACTGGGTTTCTAAACTCGTTTTCAAAAACCGTCATTTCAAAAAATACATCTCTTTCAAAATATCCAATTTCAAAAACTCGGAAAGCTGCCGAAATTTAGACTTAAGATTTGACTCAAAACAAGCCTATTTTCTAGCCGGCATGCTGCCCATTTCAAAATTCGAATTTCTGATCCACCATTCGATTTTCGAATTTTCAAAATTTCAATTTCACTTTTCAAATCTTCGAGATGCCATTCTCGATTTTCAAATCTCCGAGATGCCGTTTTCGATTTTCAAATCTTCGCGATCTCGTTTTCAATTTTTAAATTGTCGGAAATTCTTTTTTTTTTCGATATTCAAATTTTCAAAATTCCTAGTATTCAACTTTTCAAAACCCGGGAAGTATACCGAATTTAGGACTTATGATTTACTCAAAATAGCCTATTTCTAGTCGGTATACTACCCATTTCAAAACTCAAAAAATATTTTCGAAATTTCAAAACCGCGGCCCGATGGAACTTTTCCGATTTTCGAAAAATCGGGCCAGCCACTGGTTTTCTCGGATTTTCTAAAAATATCTTTTTCAAAAAAACTTTCATCTTCTTAGGACTTCCCGTATTTAGCAGTGTCGGGTCTTGTCATAAGTCGTCGAAAGTCTTTAGCGTCGAAACTCCGTCAATCTTACATCACGAGTTTCCTCCCTATTACAGTCCGCCTTATTTGACTAAGGCAAAGCTAACCAACGTAGGGCATACCCCTACTAAGGAAAGCCCGCTTACACACTCGAGTCCAAACTAGAAAGTCTCACGCGACCTTTCCCTCTAGCACGACGGTCCCCACGACCTTTCCTAAGGGAATTTCGCCCGTCTTTCAATCCGTTAGTCGAGTCATCCTAATTCGAGAATCCTTTAACCTAAGGGTCTACCCTAATCCCAGGATCATCCTTAATTTGAGTCGAGTCGAGGGTCTCTAGCGTCGAAACTCTGCCGATCTTACATCTCAAGTTTCTTCCCTTGCCTCGTCCGCCTTTCCTCGAGGCCGAGTCACTTGAGTCTTAACAACCTTCGATCCCACTTGGGGGCTACCCTTCAGCAGAGCGATCAACCACGGTTGCTCTAAGGGTCATGTCTTACACGTGTCTCACGTACCCCGCTTTCGAGTCACTTAGATGTCACACCATCTGAGTCCTACCAGAGTCTTTAGTCTCACTTTGGGGCTGTCCCCCAACCGAGCAATCGACCGCGGTCACCTTAAGGGGTACCTTACGTCCATCCTGCACCGGCATCCTTATGATGCCTTCTTCGAGTCGTACCTATGTTACGAATACTCGAGTCACCTAGGTTAGGTCACCACGGTTGGTCCGAGCACGCGACGCGGTCAAACACGGTCGCCCCATTTTCAGACTCACCCTTCCGCATCTCGAGTCTAATTCGTGGTCGTTACTTTGTCTAGGCCAACGTTCGGGTATCCCGGTCCGAGAATCCTAGTCATTTCTGCCACCCCGGGCCATGTCTAGTTTGACTCATTCTCTTGCATTTATGCAAAACTGAGCTTAGGCAGTTCTAACACCTGTCGTTTCTTTCAATCGGGGACCCTATGAACGAGACATTACCAAGCCACAACAAATCCCGCGCCGTCGAGAAAGGGGATATCCAGGGGAGTATGCTTATGCTGTCTTGCTCCATTAACAATATCTTCTCAAAAATCAATACCGCCCTAGATAACCTAAATGCCAGGGTAACCACCATCGAAGAAGACCTTGTAAGAACCCGATCCCGTCTAACACAACTAGAGCAAGTAAGGCAGCCAATCACCCAACCAAGCCATTTGAAGGGTGAACACTCTTACGAAACTGTCTGATACCCTCAAGATGGCAAGACCGAGAGAGGTAACCCTCAAGTCACCTCTCCAAAAATCAAGAACTAGTCAAAGGTAAGGACATTTACCCACTTGGGTATGTCCTACACCGTCGCTTTCCAGAGGTTGGTTTCGAAGGGCCAAATCCTGTAGGCCCAACAGCCGACCCACCTTCAGAAAAACGTGCTAAGACATGGAGCGCTGGATATTACTGCCAGTTCCATATGGGGAGGAGGCACAATACAGAACAGTGCTGGAAACTGAAACACCTCATTCAAGATTTCCTCGATACCGGGAGGACTCCTGTTTTGGAAACATTATCACTTGCAAAGCCCCTCATGGACTATACAGGGCCCGATGACCAAAGCATCCAATCTACCTCTCATGCATCCAAGAGTCCGCATTTGATTTAAGTCCAAGTCTGAGTACGAGTCTAAGATATACTATTTATTTCAATTTCAAGGTCAGAGTCAGAGTCAATTGTATTCTGTCCTCTTTTCAAAATTCAATAAAATCAGCTTTCAATATTCTTTCTCATATATGCTTTCCTTATGTGTTTCCGAGAACATGATGAACAACATCATACACTGTGAGCACATGCACGTGACTATTATAGGCCCATCTATAATGACTGCCGGAAATTGAGACCCGTGTTTTCCTTTACCTGTTCCATGTCTGACATAGAAAGCCACATAACTACCCTTAGGGAGCGGCATCAAATCCTATGACAAATCTAGGTAGTCTCCTAATTTGGGTCCAAGACGGGAGGCAAGCCCATTTCCCACAATAAGCACCCTCCATTAAAATCGACCAATCCCTACCTTAGGTGTTAGTCTGACCGACAGGAAAAAGAGAAAAAAAGCTAGACAAAAAAAAATCAAAAGTCCAAGAGAAAAAAAAAAGCAAAAGGCCAAAACAAGAAAGCAGGCCATCAAAAAAAATTCAAAAACCCATGACCGTGGTCAACGGTCAACCCAAGTGAAAGTCCTTTGACCGGGGTACGGTCAATTCAAAAATTATCAATGCCCATACAATCCGATAGGGGAGAGATAATCAGGTTGGTCAGCTAACACCACATTTAGTCTTCCCACATTACAACCCTCAAGACCTTCTCGAGACCTAGGCTAAGAGACAGCCCTGAATTTTGAGGATTCAAGCTCCATAGGATACACCCTAACCTTTAGGGCCAGACATGGAAACCGGATCCCTCATTATCAACCTATCCTGATCGAAGTCCGAGTCATTATTACTCGACTTCCCCCTTTCCTACCACATTACAATACCTTACCCTCAAAGCTTTAGCTTCACAAAATAAAGCTCCAGATGTCAAAACATCAAAGCCACTTGCGACCTAGCTCCACATTTCCAAAAACATCCGAACCAGTTACCATCCCCAAACACGGGAACTCAACTTGCAGTTGGCATAGAACATGCTCAAATAGTTCACACCACCTTTGGGGGCTACCCCAGAAAACGCTCGCAATCACAGGATCAACATCCTAACTGTTCTAGCCCTTTGATCAAGACATCATTGGGAATGCACCTAGCCTACACCATCGCTATGGCTAGTTACACACAAAGTTCTAATAAACTAGGCACCATAATATATCTTTCAATCACTGAACTACGGCTTGGTTTGATTTCACCGCACGTGAATACGTAGGCAGCCTTTCAACGAGGGCACAACCACCCACATTGACACACATTCAAAAAGCACCATCGTTCCGGTCACGACACTGTCATGTTCTTAACAGCTAGCTTTGTCGTCCTGGGGGCTTCTCTTAGGCAGAAAACCTCCATCCACTCACAAAATCCAGATAAATTCAAAAAAATCTAGCCTCCTTTCTTTAGTGTGTCCTAGTACTCGGCTCAGTCGAAGACGAGAATCTGTCAAGACTCGAAGCAATACCCACTTTGGAAATGTACCCTAAAATCAAAAATCCAGAAGAGCACTAGACTACCACAGTCTCATTACAGACTACTGCAATTCCCCTACAACGCATACTTCCCATTTCGATGTACGACCATGTTGCAACTCGCCTAGGCTACGGAATAGCGCAACTTAAGAGTCTTGTCATCTTAGGTGGCCCACCCCCTACCGAGTCACGGTCCAACCCCTCGAGAGTACAGTCGTTCTGTTATGTCCAGAGTCGAGTTTGTCGTTATACCTCTCTTCAAATTCTCATTTTAAAATTTGCAAAACTTAGCCATTTGAGAAAATCCTTTTCGACAAGGTCAAATTTCAGTCTATTTAAACTACAAATTTATTTTCTACCCCTTTCAATTTTGAAAACCTATCTCCTAGCACGTGAGTTGCTTTCAGGACTTCGATTTCAAAATGAAGCAAAAATCATTTTCCCCAACGCAAGTCAGGCCATAGATGCTAATTGCGTTCCCTATCTGCTATATTTGCTATTTCTGCCTGTATATCTAACATTTCCGGTACCAGCTTGACTTCCCAAAGGAACATCAAGTTTTTTATTCCCCAGCGCCTGCGCAACTCACATATCTCCCCAATGGAAAGCCCAAGGCGGCATTTTCTCGGAATAGCACGGGATGAGCCCATATATAGCCGCACCCGGGACTTACGCGACAAGTCCAAATCCCCCACGGAGTTATCACCATCAGCTCAGGTATGATTTCTATCTTATGGCCGGTGAGCCCTTTTACGCAAGTCTAATGGACTATAAACGACCCGACCGGAAGTCTACCAGATCTTAATCTTTGATTGGTCTGGTAGCTACTCTGACTTTCGCCCTGTCCAAGCTCACTCAGAGTGGGGGCTCTGTAGACACCCACATTTGACTGTTAGTGTCTATAGTAGTTCCCAAAGAACACCCGATGATGATCGGACGCAAACATGCTTTAACATACTCGAATATGGGCTCAAAATCATTGACATTTGGCTTGGGCTTTTTATGGAGTACAAATCTCACCAAACCAACCTCAAATTCAGGCCCAGTGGGTCATTTCGAGTCAAATAAGACTAATTTGGGTCGAATCCAAGATCAAGGACAAAACCGTCTTTTAGCGACCGAGTCAAACCCCGGTCAAAGACGTTCCGAGGCATAAATATCTGTCGTGACACCCCACGAATCCGACCTGAAATCCAATACTACAAAAATCAGCCACACAAAATAATAAACAAATCCGTAAGAGATAAAATTCGATCTCTAAGGAAGAGTTCTACCCGAGCTAGACTCACTCGATCGAGGACCGGCCCACTCGGTCGAGTGAGCTCGCAAAACACGCTGAACCGGTGTCAAAACTGAGCACTTGACCGAGTACCAGACGTCACTCGGTCGAGTGACTCCTATTCCAGCCCGAGAAGGATTTCTTTCCCACCAAGCAACGTAATCCTCCTTCTTCTCGAATTGTTGCTTTTCCTATCCAAAGCGGCATTTCTTCTCACCCAAGGAAGACTATCTTTCCTAGTCGGGATCGGGAACCTTCCCTATAAATAGACCCCCTTTGCACACATTCAAAACAACAATTGAACATCCACAGAAGCCATCTACAATTCACAACACACATCAACATCCTAGACAATTACAATTCCCGATCAATCCACAACATCCATTCACAACCCGAAATTCTAGGCAATTTTAGGCAAACCATACACAATCCCAAGATCAAAACTCGTCAAATCCCATCCCAATTATAAACCACCATAACTCTTCCGATATCATCTCGACGCTCCCATGCCTAAGCCACAGCTAGATGAGCTCCGTTCCGAGAGTACAAAGCATGGAGGTTGAGGGTGTAAATTCAAACCCCGTCTTCTCCTTTCTCTGTTCTCTTTCTCTTTTTTTTTGCGTCGTCGGTCCGTCTTCCTTGAGTCACCGTCACATTTTTTTATTTCTTTTCTTTTTCTTCGTTTCTAATATCAATATTATCGCAACTATTTAATTTTCATATAAAACGGTCATTCTTAGAATGTGATATCGACTCTATAGTCGAGTATCGTGTCTACAAGAATTAAATTAATCTCGTTGATGCTAAGATAATCGTCACGTAATCCTAAAAACGAAATACGACGATTTCGACACGGAGAGAATCTACATTGTTTTAGTTCGGTTTTCAAACAATTTACAAAAACATCTTTTTCAAAAGTCAGTCCGAGTATTCGATATTGATTCCATAATCAAGTGTCGAATATGACGAGTATCGCAAATTTAAGTCGAGTAAAAATCGTATTATATTTTTACCCGGCTTAACAAAATTGTCGATTTTTCGAAAACAATTTCGAGAACAAAATAAAAACCGGAAACTCTCTTATGCAGGAAGACTAACTTTGGTTCAGGCTGTGCTGTCTCAACTGCACAATTACTGGGCCATGGTTTTTATTATTCCGAAATATGTTATGACTCGGATCGTGTCACTATGTCGCAATTTTCTGTGGGATGGTGGTGTGGAGGGCACGAAAAGAGCTTTAGTGAGTTGGGATAAAATTTGTCGTCCTAAGGAGAAGGGTGGGTTGGGGCTGCGTGATCTCTACCTTTGGAATGAAACAGCTGTTGCTAAGTTGGCCTCATGGGTGTTTGATCAACCAGATCGATTATGGGTTTGGTGGGTCAGTAGCATCTATCTGAGGAGCACTGCTTGGCGTGATTATCAGCCTCACGCTGATGTCACGTGGGCATGGAGGAAGATATGTCAGGCAAAAGAGAAGGTCAAGGACTTGTATATGAACGGGCTATGGCATGGGTCTTGCAGCCATTACTCTATCTCGAAGGCGTATGAGGCCTTACGGCCTCATCACCCGAGGGTCACGTGGGGCCGGCTCGCTTCGAGCGTTTGGAGTCTTCCGAGACACGGTTTTATTTCTAGGCTTGTGTTTAAGGGGGCTTTAAACACTAGATTGAAACTTCTGAGGATTGGGGTTGCAGATTCCGACCTTTGCTATTTTTGTGACTCTCAGGCTGAGACTTTTGAGCACCTATTCTTTCGGTGTTGTTGGAGCTCGAGAGTTATAGGCCTTCCGAGTGACTGGGTGAAGAAGCGAATCCCTGACAATAGGGGTTTGGAGTGGGCTACTAAGATGAGAGGCACCAAACTTTAATGCAACATCCTTAGGGCTATGATCAATGCGGCGATTTATCATATTTGGAGACAGCGGAATGTGTGCAGAATTGAGGGAGCTGTTTTGCGTCCAGAATGTGTAGTCAAGTTGATTAAGATGGATGTTAGAAGTCGAATTATGTGTAAGATCAAATACCCAATCAGTGCTAAGGATGCTCAATGGCTACATAATTTGTTGTAGTCATTTCTTGTAAATTGGATACACACACACACACACACACACACACACACACACACACACACACACACACACACACACACACACACACACACACACACACACACACACACACACACACACACACACACACACACACACACACACACACACCAAAAAAAAACCTTCAAAATCGATTGTTTTCGACTGTTTTCAAAAGCGGTGAAATTTGCTCAATATCGCGAATGTTTGTTGACGAATACATGTTGATAGGAACACAAGTGTACTAATGATTGTTAGAACCTTCTGACACAATATAAAATGAAATATAAAAATTGTTTCTATTGATTCTGAAACGTCTCAAATGGCAATCTAATGGCTTTTAAATGTCTCTATTTAAGACCAAATGACCCGAAGAATACACCGGGATATTTTATTTGGTGTGAAGATTTTTTCAGCGCAAATATCGACCAATTATTTTCCAAAACCTAAAAGGCCGCAAAAAAAACGTAGATAGTAACCTTCAAAATCATAAGATTGCGTTTTGGAACGTCTCAGTGTTAGTTGAAACAAGTATTATACGCCATTTCATATCGTACAATAGAGTTCTAATAATCATTATTAAGCATTTTATTCATATCTACAAGTTTTCGTCGAAAAACATTTGCACTTCAGAACACTTTTCACCGCTTTTAAAAAGAGCAAAAAAGCGGCCAATTTTTAAGATACTCTAATCTGACATAAGGAATAGACTGGTCAATTTTCGACAAATTTTGTTTCGAGTCCCCGGATCTCTGAAAACTTTGTATTATATACACTACGATTTGAGGCGTCAGGGAGGTCGTACTGGTCAACGTCTCATTTCCTTCCATTTTTCATTCTCGTATAATATGTCTCGTACTTGGTTTTATTCCCGTATTAATTAAAGTTGGTTTTATTTATGGAATACCACCCAAAATTGATATTATTCCTGTTAAATAACTCTTTTACTTTTAGTAGACTTAGAATAAAAAAATCAAAACACTCCCAATTGGTTACTTAGAGCTTTAAAACGTACGTATATTTGATCGACATTACACCTTCCTCGTGGGTTCAACCTAGATTGTACGTGGCAAAACGGGTAAACGGGTCGAGGTCGGGTTTAGGTGGGTCACTTTTGGATTGTTAGTCATTTCGGGATCGAGACATTTTTGAATTTGCTATTTTCAACTTTTCTAGGAATATGGACTCCTTTTCTATAATAATGTATGGTTTAGTTTTGGATCAATTACGGGTCAAACTCAAGTCTTCTGTTTGGATGTTAGGTCGGCCGGAGTCGGATTGACTTATACGGGTCGGGTCAGTTTTCCGGTTCTAGTTCAACTTCTACCTACACTTGTTAGAAGACTCTCTAGCTATTTTGACTTAAATTCTCCTCATACCACACATAAATTCACCTCATAAACCAATATCTAAGCCGACTACATTCCACATAAATTCTCCTCACTCAAAATCAACCAACATAAATTATCCTTGTTTCATTGAAATTTTCAATGTTCTTCTTCTTATTTTAATTTTTAAGCCTTATCATCTAGGCAAGGTACTGAACCCATTTAAAAGTGTGAATTATATTGTTGGCCCATTAATACGGGACAAAAACTTCTATAAAACGGTCTCGCAATAATTTTATCGTGAGACCTCTCACACGGAAGATTAGTATTAAATTAGTAACTAATTTTATGAGAAATTATCGTGCAAGAGACCTATTGTTAATACGAAGTAACTTATTTTAAAAGTGATTTCAAATGGTTAGATTTTTTTTGTGACGAGGGAACCGTCATAGTCTCAAACCATACAACTTCCACAAGATCGCTCTTGCAGAGTTGTAGATGTTTGAACCTGAGACCTTTGGGTTGACGACCACAAATTTTAACAGCTAAGTGAAAATGGCTGTCCAAACATTAGTACGTATAAAAATCCAATTAAATAATCGGATTGATACTTAACTTTAAAGTAGATAAGAAAAATAAAAATAATTCACGAATCTCCATTATTATCTACTATAATTAATTAACTAAACGGATATAATCCTAGAATTAGTAATCTCAGTTGGATCAAAATCACCCAATTCTTCCTCCATCTTAACAATTTTAAGCAAACTCCCAGCTGCTAAAATAGCCTTAGGGTTCACGTCATGCATGGCTCGTACGTACAAACTCTTACATGCACTACGTGCCTTGTCATACAATTCCGACCTACTTTTCTTCCCATTCTCCTCCCCCAGTAAGCAATGCCCTAATATCCTCAAACATGGTTGCAATAATTCCCATGGCAATGGTATCCTCCCTCCTTTATTCGCCGACGAATTGCTATTACTGCTACTACTACTATTATCCTTATTATTACCATCTCCCTTAGCACTCGTATCTACTTGTCCGGTCCAAACCTGAAAAAACTCGCAAAAATCAATCTTGGACTCGACGGGCATAACCCAAATCTTTGAGTAGAACAACTCCAATGCGACCCCAACGATCCTGGCACGTCTCGTGGATCGGACCGTACCATGCGGCTCGAGACTCGAGGAAATGACGGCGATATTGAGGTCGGTAGAGTTATTACTATTACTACTACTAGTAGTACGCGATGAGGACGTGTTGCAATTACTTTCATGGTAGATACTAGGGTTACATAGGTCGGGAATAGTGACCGACACGGCTTGGCCGTCGCGTGCGGTGGTTTCATGAGCATAGAGAGCCAAGAGAACGGCTTCGAAGCCGGCCAGGGGTTTGCGTTGGGTGATTCGGGTGAGGTAGAGGCCGGATATGAGGGGGATGAAGCGGAGGACGACCAGCTGCAGGGAAGGGTCGCAGGATTGGAAGGTGTCGTAGAGCCAACGGCAGAGGTGGTTGTCGCCGGAGCCGGAGGAGGGGTTGCGTAGGAGGGCGGAGATTTGGGTGGAGACGTCGGAGGAGTTGAGGAGGAAGGCGGCCGAGGGGGAGGACGAAAGGGAGAGTCGTGTCGGGAGGATGGTCGACAACGTCTCTATCGCCGCCTGGGTTTTCGTCGGTGATGACGTGGCGGGGGCGGGGGCTTTGGTGGTGGGTGGTGAGGTTTGTTTTGGGGAGGATGTAGGGGAAGTGGAATGTGAGGTATTTGAGGATGTTGTTGACATTTTTATTAGGTTTGGTTTTGGGAAAGTTGTGTGTGTGTGTTGGGATGAGAGGGTAATAGGGGTGAGGAATTATTGCGAGTGTTAAAGATGAATTTGATGGCGTGTAATTAGTGAAGATGAGATAATAGTGGAGGGAAATTAGGATCACCACTTTAACTATTTTTATCAATAAACATGAATCCTAAATTTTAAATCATCTAAGCACCCAAAAAATATAATCATGTAGGAGTAATAAATCACTCCAATTATTACTGTTGGAGATAAAAGTGGAGGTTTAAAATTCCAAGTTCTTACAATTTCGTCTATCACCTGTTGTCTCAGGCGTAAATCTTTCTTGTGACGGATATATCGGTCACAAATCGATGACGGATCAAATAATAATATTTGATTATAAATGACAAGCTTAGGAAGCAGCACATAAGTTTGTTTTTATCTAACTAAGTGGGATATTAGTTGATCCGTCACATAATATTTCTGTCACAAACAAAAATTTAGTTTATGTCAATTACACGTGTCAAATGTACGTCTGACTTGATTTGTTTAAATATATTTTAGACCTTTAATGTGTGACACATTTAACCTAAACTCAAAACAATCCTTTAATTTAGGAATCATTTTTTTAAATGAAGCTCAACCTAACTTTATTATAAAAATGGGTTGAAATCAAACTTACTACAAATAAGGGGTCTACATCAACACTTTTGGGTTTTGGTTTCGCAGAGTCACTTGGAAAAATGCCAAAATGACCCCTTGTTATTGCGCGCATGGAGAGGTGGAGTGACCAAAACAGAAGGCACTGAAAATGGGAGAGTGTTGTGTGAAGCGACCCCTCAAGAATATACCAGTCGAGTTTCGACAAATTTTCTAACGGGATCGCGGTTCTCCGAAAACCTTGTAATAAACATTACGATTTGAATTGCTCTAATCAGGAGGTCCTACAGAATGTCTAATTTTTTTTTCCCGATTTTGGAGTTGCTATCATGAGCAAACCAGAAAGAAAACGCACTTTGTGGATGATATGAGTAGTACTTCTTATTCTTTTAAAGGGAAACTAATAAATACGAGTAAGACATCTTCAATTAAGATAACTCTTACTTGAAGAACGCAACGAGGACGTTGGGTCTGACAACATCACCGCTGACCCAGAATCCACCACCCCCGCTAGGTGCAAACCACATGGCCGCACTGTTGCTCTGATACCATTTGTAACACCCCAACCCAAACCTAGAACCTGAAATGTTAACCGCGGTAGCTCGCCAAACTTTATTTTTACTGGTCACACAGACCAATACGGGCCATTCCCAGCACATTTTGTCTTTCACTCATGCGTATCTCGGAAACTTTCTCAAAAGGACGCTTAACTGTGTAAGGAGAACGCTTAACTGTGTAATTCTTATCATGGGTAAACCAGAAAAGAAAGTGCACTTTGTTGATCACATGAGTATGACTCCGTACTTCATATTCCTTTAAGTAAAACTAATAAATACGACCTCTTCAATTAACATAAAGTGTTTCATGTCTTCAATTGGTCAAACTTTTAGGAGGAAGCGTTATCGCATCTGACCTTAAGAATAAACCAGTCTATTTTCGAAAAGTTTATATTTGAAGTCCCAGATCTCATAATGAAACCTCATGTATTATACGCTACGATTTGAACCATTCGGGAGGTCCAATGCACGCACGAGTTTTCTGATTTTATTACCAAATCTCCATGCACGAGTTTTCGACTTTTAGCCGACGCAAGTTTATCGCTTTACGATACTACTCTTTGTTCTTTGCTGTTGGTCCGATTTTTTGGGAGGATGCATTATCTGACCTTAGGAATAAACGAGTATTTTTTTTGGCAAGTTTTGTTCCAAGGTCCCGTATCTCCGAAAATTGTGTATTAATTATATACACGCTACCATTTGAGCCGTTCGAGAGGTCCAACCGAGTAACATCTCGTTTTATTCCGGTTTTCTCTTTCTCCGCAGACTCTTCAGAATATTTGCGATTCAAGCAGCCACATATAACAAGTACTCATCCGTTTTACACGAGTTTCTGACTTTTAGCCGACGATAGTTTATCGATCTCCGATAATCTCATTTCAGTGATTCAATCACCCATGTTTAAATCTCGATTGTCAAATTGATGACCATTTTGTCCATCTCCATACCCAGTCTTTTTTTTTGATAATTCTTGTAGTGAGACCGGATTTTTAAAACACTAAATTTTGATAACCGGTTTAATCGGGTACTCGGTTTTCGAGTGCCCAAATCTAGTATTAAAAAAAAATAAAAACATGCTTTTAAATCTAGAATCAACTTCAAGTATACTCCTAATGTACAAAAACAAACACAATAGTTAAAAACTGATGACTTAGCCCATTAACTAAGGGGGTGTTTGGTTGGAGATTTATAAATGGATTCAATCAATTCGAATATTTGATTGAAGAGTTTAAGAATGGAGTTAGAACTCCAAGGGATTGTAAATTCACTCAAAACTCTTGGAATCACAACCTCTACCCTATCACAATCTTTTTTTTTTGAACTATTGATACTTCACTTCTCTCTCTAAAAAAATAAACGCTCTCCCCCTCTTTCCCAAAAAACCTAACCCTAATCCTAAACTTGCAGCCGCCGCCGCCCCACCACCAATCAGCCTACCGGATCCACCTGCCTAGCCGGAGATGGTCGTCTTTTGACCTATCTCCGGCCGGCTGATCATGTGTTTCGTCTTGTTTCCGTTCCTGTTTTGCGTTCCCATCCTCATCTCGTTGCCGGTAGTGACCACCGTCAACCATGGTCCAATAAGTTTGTTTTTTTTTGTTGTTTTATGGTGGCCAACCCTCTCCCAGCCTGTTGTCGCCGTCACCGGCTTTGTCCGATCATCCCCGGTCTTGGTTGTCTTTGTCCGTCACCGATCAGGTTGCCTTCTCGTCGGTAGTTGTGGTCCTTTGTCTACCTGTCATCCTCGTCTGTCATATCGTCGGCGTTCACCGGGGGCGTTCCCCCCTCCCCTCGCCCCCTCCCTCGCCCTCCGGCGACCGACTCCCCCTTTTGTTTCATGTCACAGCCCTCTCCCCTGTCGTTGACTACTTCCGGTGGGTGTTCCCCCCTCCCCTCGTCCCCCTCCCCCACCCTTCGGATGTAGTTGATGTCTTGTTTGGGTAGGTTTGGATGCATGTTATGTTTAGTTTGCTTGTGTTAGGACGTTTTGGCTGCCTGTGGTCTTCGGTTTGTGACTTCTCGGTTTGGTTGGTTTATGTTTGGTCTTGTCGGACTATTGGTTACTAGGTTTGGGTTTGAAAGGGTTTTTAGGTTGTTTGTTCCAGGTTCGTTTTCTTTGGTTTTACTGGACTGTGGTTGGGGTGGTGTCTATCTTGACGGGTGTGGTTGCATGTGTGAGTTCCGTTTTATAGAACGGTTTCAGGTTTGGGCATCTTTTCGAGGTGGATCTGGGACTCTGTTGTGTGGTGGGGTTCCCGGCGGCTTCTTCCAGCAACGATTTCCTGTGTAGGTGTCCTTTTTCATAGTTTCTTAATAATAAGCTTAATTATCACCTGTCTTATGAATAAAGGCTTCCATATAGCAGCATGTTTGCGTTTGGTGTGGGTTGACCTGACCATAAATTGGTCTTGGATTGGTTCTTCTGGTAGGGGTTTGGTTATGCGGTGGTTTTTATCTTTAACTCTTTGCATGTTGCTTGGTTCGTGGGTTCATTCAACAAATGGTTGTAGGGTTTGATTATCAAGATGTAGGAGTTTTATCTCCATTAGAGGCAGGCCTCGTTGCTTTGCTCTCACCCGTTTCTTTCTACGCCTTCTTCGTAAGTGCGTAAGTGCATCTTGGTCTCGTCACTGTACGGTTCATTTGTGTGGATGTCATCTGGGAGTCCGCAGCTGTGTTGATTATGTGGATGAA
Source organism: Agrostemma githago (assembly GCA_958450325.1). Lineage (NCBI taxonomy): Eukaryota > Viridiplantae > Streptophyta > Magnoliopsida > Caryophyllales > Caryophyllaceae > Agrostemma > Agrostemma githago. Next base: position 5,845,077 of record OY288250.1, on the reverse strand, counting down.
GACGCTTGTGCCCAAGCTTTCGTGTACCAACAACTCACTACTATCACCCGACGCGTTTATTTTATTGTTCTTGCTTTAGTAATAGTTTATGATGTCAATTTTAGGTTCAATAAAGGATGTAATATGGGTTCCGAGAGCCCGAACAGCATGTAATCCAACGCACTTTCTCCGCTGGCAAAAAAAAAAAAAAAAACAACCTCTACCCTCACCCCATCATTCTAAATCCATACCGACTTAATACACCTACAATTTCACCCTCGAACCAAACATCCGTAAACAACTATGGATATCTACATTCAATCCTACGTGGAATCACACTCCATTCTAATACTTTGAACCAAACGCCCCCTAATTGTTGTTTTGTTGGAGGTCGGAGACGTGGAGTCGTTGAGACTGTATCGAATTTTAAGGTTAGATTATATTGAGGTTGAAGAGTTGATTTTTTTTTTTGTGTGTTTTTAATTTTTGAGTTGAGGAGTGGGGCAATAAGTTACATTATTGATTTCAAGATTTTTGCTATTTTTTTCATATACCATGTCAAAAATTGTATACCCGATTTTGATTTCTTCCTAGATCATCCAATTCTTTTTATATAAAACCATATCATATACTATCCGCCTCGTTCAATTGTTTACCTTTGATTAAATTAATCTTTTACCTTTAATTAAAATAATCTTCACTACTGAAAAGAATATTTTCGGATATTATTATGTATACTATCCTTCCATATATTGTGAGATATTATTGTGTGAAGATATGATATTGTAAGAGATAATATTGTTGCTAGTAATAGGAGATAGTGTGATATTGTAGAAGTAGAAAAACTGCTAGTATATATGTGATGATGTACGTTCAATGGAATAATCAATATATATATATATATATATATATATATATATATATATATATATATATATATATATATATATATATATATATATATTAGGCTTTTTTTGAGCGATCTCATTGGTCCGTTCAATCAAACCACAAATTAGGAAAGTATCATAAATAATAATAAAAATCAATTAGAGAATCTTTTGATTATTACAATATATATTTAATTTATTATATTAATGTGATATTTTACAATTATGACGTGAAAACCTTTAGAGTTCATTTTTTTAAAATATTATCGTAAAATAAATTATAAAAATGAAATAATTAGATTCGTGTTAAAAAAATGCTTTCATTAGAGTATAAATTTCATATCATTTGTTTCATTATGTGATGAATTTATTAGCTATAACAGTTTTAAAATTATCCCACATCGACATATTATAATATGTTGATGAAATTCTATATTATAAATAAAGAGTAATAATTCGTTCTTCGATATCTACCAAAATTCTTTCGAATCTCAAAAAGAGTTTCTAAGACTATAAACTTAATTAATTATCCTACATTGAGATGATGAAATTTTATATTATAATTAAGAGTAACCATTCGTTTTAAATATCGACCAAGAAAAACTTTTAAATTATCCCACATCGAAAAATTATGATGGGGCGATGGAATTTTATATTATAAATATTTGTAATCATTCAATTTTAAATATCGACTAAAAAACTTTTGATATATAAGACTGCAAATTTAAAATCTCTTAAAAAGTCTCTTAAAAGACTACAAACTAAGTAAAAATAAGACTACAAATTTTACTTAAATTATCCCACATCGATAAATTATACTCCCTCCATCGAACTTTAAACTTCATGGGGGGAGTGGCACAAAAATTAAGAGTGGGGTAGATTTTGTGGTGGAAAATGAAAGTTGAGAAAAAATGTGGGGTCAGAAATGATATGGACCACAAAAATCAACCAAAAGAGGAAATATTGTAAGTAGGAAGTTTAAAGATGGACAACCTTTTAAGGAAAGTAGGAAGATTAAAATTGGATGGAGGTAGTAATACGGTAATGGTTATATATTATAAGTAAGACTAATTATTTGTTCATATCAATCAAAATCTTTTGAGTCTTCAAAATACTCTTAAGACCATAATAAGACGATGAAATTCTATAGTGATGAAATTCTATATTATAAACAAGACTAATCATTCATCCTTAGATGTCAACGAAATTTTTTTTATTGAGGTGATATAATTCTACGTAATCTTTCGTTCTTAGATATTAACCAACAATCTTTTGAACTTAATAAAAGGTATAATTAAAATATATTCTATGTATTATAAATAAGAGTAATCATGCATCCGTCTATAAATAAAATTTATTAATTAAACTATATCTAAACTTAATAAACTTAATTAAAATTATTCCACATCGAAAAATTATAATAAAAGATGATCAAATTCGATTATATAAATAACGAGTAATCGTCTATCATCTAACATAGATATAAAAACAAACTCTTTTAAGTCTTTAAAATAGCTCTTTAAATTATAAACTTAATTAAGTAATTAAATTATACCACATCGAAAAAGTATGATGAGGTGATGAAATTCTATATCATAAGTGAGTAATCTTATGGTTTTAAATATCAACCAACAAATTTTGAGTCTTAAAAAGCTTTTAAAAGGACTAGAAACCTAAAATTATCCCACATCGAAAAAATTAAAATAAGGTGATGATTCTATATTATAAGTAAGAGTAATCGTGCGTTTTTCTGGGTCTCTAAAGCCTATCTTAAAACTATAAACCTTGAGTAATTATCCTATATCGAAAAATTATGATGAGACGATAGAATCTTATATTATCAATCAAAAAAATTATTTGCATGTATTCTTTTAAGATTTAGAATAAGTTCTTAAGACTATAAACTTATTTGAAATTAAGTTTGATTACTAATATCATGTGATCATCTTATTTATTATAATGATATAGATCGATCAAGTTTCTTATTTAACGAATATACATCATCAATGTAATTAAGTCAATTAACCCGAAGCCAACTAACCCGTGCAACGCACGGGCTTTAATCTAGTAAGAAAAATAATGAAGTTGTTTCTTCCGCAAACTATGAAATTCATTATGGTATCAGAGCAGTAAAACGATCCCGACACTTAAAAAACTTACAAAACAAAAACCTTCAAATCGAAAATCTTTATCATGGCCGGTGATGAAGATAAACCGAAAGGGAACGGAGGTAGTCCAAAGCTATTTCGATGACATCGCCATCCCTCAGACAATCTGAGCTTGAACGTCACCCTAATAATCTTCAATGGAAGCAATTACGATATTTGGGCTGAAGTTGTCAAGAACGGATTCGATGCAAAGAATAAATTGGATTTTATTGAAGGCAAGGTAAAGAAATCGGAACCAAAAGGCGAGGACACCTCGAACTCGTAGCATGGAGACAGTGTAATGCGATGTTACGAGCATGGCTGAGGAACGTAATTGAACCCAAATTACATCCCAGCATCACGTTTTCGCAATCCATCCAGAAAGTCAGGGAGGAATTGTGTGAACGATACTCGGAAGAAAATGCTCCAGGAATTCACCAGTTGACAAGTGAATTAAACGAATGCAAACAAAGATAGGACACAGTGGTGGAGTATTACATGAAACTGAAGACAATTTGGGATGAACTGACCAATTATAGCAAAGTCAAATCATGCACCTGCGGAGCTGCTACCTTGATCGCCAAGGAACGAGAGGAGGAAAAGGTACAATTTTTAGTTGGTTTGAGTTCTAAATTGTATGGCCATGTTAGGACTAACCTCTTAATGGAAGAAACCATCGTTACTTTGACCCGCGCCTACTCAATAATTTTGAGGGAGGAACGTCATGCCTCTATGACGAAAAACAAGGAAAAAATGGGTCATGAGGCAGCGATGATGACTCAAGTCATGACAGAAAGAGGACGAGGTACAAGTGCTAAGATGATGGGTGAAGAGGATTCACCTCCACAGTGTACTTATTGTGGGAAATATTATCACACGGAAGAGAATTGCTATGACAATCATAGGTACAAAGAAGTGAAGGCGAGAGAAATGGGTCAAGGACGACGTGGAGGCAACCATAGCCGGGGTGGCAATCGAGGAAGGGGTAGAAGCCGAGGAGCCCAGGTTGCGAATGCGATGACAGGATCACCAACTCACAAGAATGCGACATTCACAGATGAAGAAATCGAACGGCTCCGAAGCCTATTCGGAGCAAGTCCCGAAGGCAATGAAAAATTGCAAGTTATGAAAGTAATTATGAATGTTGAATGGTTGATAGATAGTGGAACCTCACATCATATGATGGGAAGACGCGAAACATTGGAGAACCATCGAATTGATAGGACCACCACCGTAGGGCTGCCAGATGGGAGAAAAATAGAAGTATCGGTCCATGAGGAAGTAACATTGGCCGAGAACTTCATCCTATGCGACGTTCTTTTTTATGCCCAATCTCAATTGAGATTTAATTTTCGTTCAGCAGTTAATAATACATGAGAACAATTGTGTAATAACATTTTATCCTGATTATTGTGTGATGCAGGACCAGACTACGAGGATGATGATTGGACAGGGTGAGCATCGTCATGGGTTTTATTATTACAAGTCAAAGAAAATGGAAGTAGCAGGGTATACGACTATTTCGAGGGAGAGTCGTATGTGGCACAAAAGACTTGGGCATCCGTCTAAGAGTATTTTTTTTCTCATTTTACTACGTTAGTTGGCTGCGATTTAAATTGGGTATCCGAAGAAGCATGTAATTCATGTTGTAGGGCCAAACAAACTCGTACTCCTTTTCAGCTAAATAATAAAAGATGCAATTTGTTGTTTGGCGTTATTCACTGTGATATAGACATAGGTTATTTTAAAAACTGATGTATATAAAAGAGAATATACATAGGTTAAAATTAAAACCCGTGTCTATAAATTATAGACATAGGTCAAAGTAAAGACATAGGTCAAAGTAAAACATATCATTACCTATATTAAAAAGAGGGAAGATGTGCCAAAGAATTTGCGTAAAAATTGTATTCCCAATTTGCCCTTCAATGTTTAAGAAATTTTCCATTTTGCCACTTTGTGAAAATTGCAATTTACCTTATTATTATTATCTTTATTATCTTTATCTTTATAATTTCGGATCTTAACTAGAGATGTCAAACGATTGTCGGGCCTCGTGTCGAGTTAGAATATGGGTTGGAATGAGTACGAGTCTGGTAAAATACAAATTGAGTTATACGGGCCGCGAATCCATAATGATTTTTTAACATCAGTTGATCCATTATAAATACACAAATTTTTGTATGAGACGATCTCACAGTAAATTTATCGTGAGACCTTTCGCACAGTCACATACATAATTTTAATATTATTTTAATTCTATTAGTATGTCTCACGATTAGTTATCCTAAAACGGTCTCACAATAATTCCAATTTTGATCGATTAATTTCCTTACTTCTTTCTGGTAATACCGTATTAATTCTGTAATAGATGTATGTGTGAAAGACAACGTTACATAATGCTACATCTAATGGTTTACATTTGATAAAAATATTTATCATAAAAAAAAGTATAGACATACACCTTATTAAATCAATGAGATTAATTTACAAAATGCATTAATTTAAATTAGTCTAAAGTTTTTTTTATGTAATATAGCTTAGATATACTTATGTACTACTCCGTATATGTATCTACGGATGTTGCACGAATGAACATTTAATTTGAGTTTATTTTCATTGCTAATAAAGTATGGAGTAATGTATCACGGATCGGAGTAATTCTTTAGTGGAGTAATTGAAAACATTTATATTTTAATCAGTTATTGAAATTTTTTTAATCTATTTGCATAACAAATAATGTACGAATTCATTAAAATCAAGGTTCAGTATACACCAACAATGTTAGATATGATGACACTAATCTTGATGAAAATACTTGTTTTCCAAAAGGTTCTTTCTATGGAAAAAAATTAGACGGTACAGCCCGGGCATCGCCGGGCGCAAAACTAGTGTTTATAAAATATGAATATAAGTAGGGCATATGAAAAAATGATGTATATTGAAATAAGACTAATAAACTATCGACTCATGTCTATTACTTCTAATTAAACTACAAGTAATAAACCCTAGAACTTTCATTTTTTTCAGCCTCCTTGAACGCAGCAGCCTTGAATCTTCAAGGAGATGACAGTCGCTCCTCCTTGAATCGCTCCACCAGTCCCTCTCTCCCTTTCCTTTTTCTCCAACAGTATGTCGCCTTTTCTCCCTTTTAATTTATCTGTCGTCAATTTCGTTCATAATTTCGTGTGTCTATTTACTATTATAGTACAATCAATTTTTAGGCCTGAAATTGAGTATGAAAATGGAATTTCGTGTGGTTGTTTACTCTTAATTGAGTAAAAATTGATTTGGTTTTCAAATTTATTAAGGTTCATGTTATTTCTGGGATTTTAGGTTCATGTTTACTTTAATTATCTGTGTTTAGGTTCAACACTATTTTCAGACAAGAGAAATGTCGTGCCTGCTTTAATAAATCGCACACCCACTCCACTTTTAGATGGAAAGATTCCGTATGAAATTTTGTATGAAAAGAAACCGCTCCTTGACAATCTACGAGTCTTAGGTTGCTTATGCTATGCCCATAACAAAGATAAGCCTCGAGACAAATTTGGGGAGCGGGGAAAAAGATGTATATTTATTGGTTATCCACACAGCAAGAAAGGATGGAAAGTGTACGATTTAATTGAAAAAATGAGATTTTGTGTCGCGAGACGTCCAATTCTATGAGAACACTTATCCCTTTTACTGTTCGGGTCACCCACAAACCAACACACGGAACCCACTCAGTTTTTAGACTTGGCTGATATAAATCATGATGTGAGGGGGAGCGAACGTGAGGAGGAGGAAAAAGGAGAGGACGAAATTAATGAGGGCTCGACTAGGGGAGAGAGATCGGATTCGACTCGACTGGGGATGGTCTGGAAGTAGTCAGCTTTGCTGAGCAAGCAGCAACGGAGTCGACTGCCTTGGCCACGAAGCATGATTCAGTCGACATAATTCAGATGCATGACTTCCAAATGAAGTTCATGGAATCGAGGTTACAGACGAACCCAAAATGGGATGAGGAGCACAGAATCATTCTGAACCCAGCTAGAAGAAGGATTATTACTACAAATCACGAGAATAATTAACCTCGATTCAACTGCTCATCCTGTCCATGAACAATCCTCAAGGTCAGGTACGCGTTACCCTTTAATTGATTATGTTAGCCCCAATTGTTTCTCACCTTCCCACAGGGCCTTTATGACACAGATAGATGAGCACTACGAACCAGGCCACCATCGTGATGCTTCAAGGGATGAACGATGTAGACAAGCGATGAGGAAAGAAATTGATGCCTTGGAAGAAAATGGGACATGGAAGATAGTGATCTTACCTATAAGGTTAAGAAACCAATTGGATGCAAATGGGTATATAAAATCAAGTATCGAGCCGATGGAACAGTGGAACGATATAAAGCTAGACTTGTAGCCCAAGGGTTCATAGAAGTAGAAGGGATAGATTATCAAGAAACATATGCTCCGGTTGCAAAAATGACGAGTGTACATTGCATGTTGGTCGTGGCAGTACAAAAGGGATGGCTCATTGAACAATTAGACGTGAACAACGCTTTCTTGCACAAAGATCTAGATGAGGAAGTCTACATGAAAATACCCCAAGGCTTCGACAAGGGACAAGGCGATAAGGTATGTAGACTTCTTAGGTCTATTTATGGTTTAAAACAAGCATCCAGGAACTGGTTCGCAAAGTTGACCGTTTCCATGAAAAAGTATGGGTTTGTTTAATCCTTAGCTGATTACTTGGTATTCACATTCAATCGAAATGGAATTTTCATTGGTGTCTTGGTTTATGTTGATGATATGATCGTGGTTAGCAATAACAGTAAGGCATGCGAGAAATTTAAGAGTTTCTTGAATAAGCGTTTTAGGATTAAAAGACTTGGGAAGAATAAAGTATTTTCTTGTGATAGAAGAAGCACATAGTACAATACGGGTGAATTATTTCTAAACAAAAGAAAATACGCCATACGGATTATAGAGGAAACGGGCATGAGTGGAGAGCGTACAACTTATACCCCAATCCAGTAGGGTCATAAGCTAGCTTTGGCGAGCGGTTATATACTCAAAGACGTGTTGAAGTATCGAAGGTTGATCAGCCGACTCGTGTACCTGACCATCACAAGACCAAACTTGGTCTACGCAATACATATACTGTCACAGTTTGTGAACGAATCGAGAAAGGAACACTAGGAAGTAGCTTTAAGAGTGGTGCATTACATCAAACAGAGTCCAAGCAAGGGGATAGTGTTTAAGAAGGATGGAGATTTACATCTCCGAGGTTTTTATGATTCAGAATTTCAGATCATGCCAGGTGTCCAGTAACTCTGAAATCCCTAAGTGTGGACATGACATAGGTCCACGCCTGGCGCGGGTTTCGGTAGGCAGATATCTCGTGTGAGATTGATCTCGATTTGAAATTTAAATGATAATGAAGTCGCCACCAAACTTTGTGGGAGTTCGGACCCGTTCGAACTCACTCTATAGTTAGGCACATCGCACACAAAGCACGGCTTGCCTTATAGTACTAGAGTTTGTGGGGTTCGTCCCTTTGCATAACGATACCGATGTCAAATTATCGAGTATCGTATATCGAATGACTCTCGTTGCCAATGGTCTCACGCATCCGGGAACCGAAGGTTCTGAGTAAGAGATGAAGGTACGTGTTGGGATGAAACACTCCCACATTGATTGAAGATGTCCTAGTTATGAGCTTAATTAAATGACTAGTGCTTAAAGGAATTGAAAGTACTACTCATATCAACAAAGTGCACTTTCTTTTCTGGTCATCCGTGCAAAAGAACTCCACAGTTAAGCGTGCTTGAGTGGGAGTAATCTTAGGATGGGTGACCTCCTGGAAAGGTTTCCAGGATGCGCATGAGTGATAATAAAATGTGCTGGAAAGGACTCGTGTTGGTCTGTGGGACCAGTACGGAGCCTGGCGAGCTACCGCGACTAACATTTCCGGTCCCAGGATTGGACCGAGTGTTACATGGGAAGCTCACAAAGGACACCCAACCCCGCCCACACATAGCGGCCTCTACTAAGATATCGATTGGTGTTTAAGCACACGCGTTAGTAAGATGATGAAGGTGTATGAGAAACATTATTTTTAGGCTATGCATGCGAATTATGTGTTCACTACGTCGTTTAATGCATCTTTAGAATTTGTCGGAGTTGAATTTAGCATGTGGGTTCATTTAAAAACGATAAATGCCACAAAATGAATTAAATAACTTGAAATAGAGATTACAAGTTACACGGGAGGAATACAACACATAATTCACAATACGACAAACAGTTATAATATCAGGTTAGAAACGGTAGACGTAACTATAAATGGGATTGTAGATAGAAATGCGAATAGAAACCGTAAACCGAACGATTGGACAGACTCCAATCAGCTACACGTTATGTTGCGTACTGATCAGAGGACAGAGAATTAGGCGCGTGAGCTCATGCGACCTGGAAGTCAGGCGCAAGGAGCTCGGTGTCCCAGCCTTCATGCGCAAGTACTGTGGCGCCCGAATTGGCAGCCTTCAGTCGTAAAGGGAAAACAATAATAGATTGAAAATTGATGTGAGATGTGGACTTAAGAGGAAATACATGTTAGATTGACACACATTGACTTGCGTCACAAGTGTAGTTCCCTAGGTGAAACTTGTATCGTTTTTTTGACTACGTTGTTAGTCTACGACGTCTCCTTTTGACCTTATTTGGGTACTTGTCCTTAATTATCCCGATTTTTTATTTGAATCGAATGCATCGACTTAATACGAATATCGAAGTCTTCCGTATCGCAGCATTATTGTCGGGTCTTATGGACCGTTAGATGCTCGGACTGATATCATTAGGTTTTGTATTAGCTCGTTTTTCGGTGACTCTTTATGCATGACATGCAATTATAGAATCAACATCAAATATTTCGAAGTAATGATTATTAATGAAATATACGACCAAAGATTCCGCGATCACTTCACAACCTGAGGGTCAGATGCCTAGGCGCCCTGACCTTTAGGCACCTGGGGTGGCGCGACTCAAGTTTGAGGCGCCACCACCCTAGCGCTCTATCTGGTGGTTATGCGAACTTTTGGCAGAAACTTAAGTCGGGTGCGTTCGTTTTGAAAATGATCAATTCAAAATAAACCCTTTGCACTATTCGACATCGACATCGGATGATGGGTCCATGATGTGTGAATTGACGTCACGGGACGTTTACTTTGAATTGATAACGACTTGTCATCGTGGGCATTAGGTCCTACGTATCTCGACATCATTATTTGATCATTAGGATCTTCGATGTCGATATTGTCATTGGACGCCCACTTGAGTTGTGTTAAAATAGTTTTAATTATATATACGCGGTATTAATAGGACGAAAACGTAAAAGCGCTTTAGGGGGTTTACTCCCCTTAAACAACCAAATACGCGGGGTGACGAGATAAGCGACCGGCGACGCGAGTACGGAACTGTTGTGTTCGGGTTTCCTTATTTCGTCACCATTAGTACTCGATACGTAAAAGAGAGAATATTTTATCATTTAAAATTTAGTAGTTAGATGTTAGGAACGAAAAGTAAATGTTAGTATGCGATAATGAAATGTTAGTATGGTTAGAGCGAGTGCGACAAATAAACGAGTTTAGAGATTAGAAATGGGGTTTGGACACCCTCAACCTACATGTCAAATGCTTCGAGATATGGTCGGGACTTGCGGAGTATCGTCTTAGACACGGGAGCGACTCGAGGTATATAGTTAGAGTTAAGGTGTATTTGTTGCAGTTTTGAATATGTGTGAAGGAAGAAGATCATACACCTCTCGCACTTTTGATTTAGAATTTGGAAAATGAATTTGCGACCCTTGAAACGATGTACATGAGGCTGTATTTATAGAGTTTTGCGAAATGTTTACGGTTTCGAAATTCAGGTGCCGCAAGGCCAACGCCCTGATATTGAGGCGCCTCGCCTGGGGTGACTCAGTTTTGAGGCGCCTGGTCTCAGGCAGCTAAAATCGTGCATATCAGAAGTTGCCCAAAATATGGATTGATATCCTTGTTATTTGAGGTATGATTGGATACGGTTTGACATTGATTTGATTATGTATTTGGATGTAATGTCGTACTTTAGCTTGTTTCGGGTTTTCGGCTTTGACCGGGTTTGACTCGATCGACAAAGATGGTTTTGTCCCCAGTGGCAGTTTTGTCTCAAAGTAGCTTTATTTTATTGGAAATGACCCACTGAGTCTAGATTTGAGGTCGGATTTGAGAGATACTATGGATTCCGAGCCCATATTCGAGCGTATTGATGCATGTTAACGTCCGATCATCATCGGATATTTTGTTGGAGACTGTTACAGACACGAGCAGGCAAAATGCGGGTGTCTACACTAAGTGGTTATTTTGTATCAATAGGCAAATCGCCTATATCTTGGAGAGCAAAGAAACGGGTAAATGTGTCGAGATCATCAATTGAAGACGAATATAGAGCTATGGGATTCTCGACGAGTGAATTAATATGGTTAAAAGCCTTCCCTGCATCTTTGAGAATTTTTCACAAAGAACCAATGAATTTGTATTGTGACAATGAGGTGACATACATATAGCAATGAACCCGATGTTCCATGAAAGGACCAAACACATCGAGATTGATTGCCATTTTGTGCGACAATATGTGCACGAAAAAACCATCGCTTTATCACATGTACGGAGCAAAGAACAGATTGCAGACTTGTTTACTAAAGCCCTAGGAGGGAAACAATTTGACCATTTGTAGTTCAAGTTGGGACTCGGTTTACCAAGTGTGCCAACTTGAGGGGGAGTGAAAAGAATATTCTTGGATATTATTCCTTCCCTGGTGTGAAGATATGATATTGTAAGAGATAATATCGTTGCTAGTAATAGTAAATATATTTTTTTTTTGCCAGCTTGAGAAAAACAAGGTTAATAGTTTTTGTGGGCACCAGTGGCTAGGTCATGGGCGCCCTTATTTAAGATCCTAGGAATATATTGAACTGATAAGTAATGAAAATTCTTTGTGTATTCGAGGAAGTCTCCCACAATTCCACGAAGATCGTTTTTTTGGTAGTGTAACTGCAGCAATTGCATCAACCAGAGGTAGACAGTCAGTATGAAGGGGAATGTGGAGGTGGCCATTATTGAGAGCCCATATAGTAGCGAGGAGAAAGCCGATAGCCTCAGCTAGGATGGGAGAATTAGTTGCAAATAGTCGTGTTTCTTTTGAGATAATTGTCATATTCGATGATTTGGCGATCCAGCCACAGGCAGAGTCGTTGTTGTTTAACCAGCTGGCGTCCACCTCAATGGTGATAATGTGACAGGACGGGGATGCGCAACCAGTAAGGTGCAGAGGGAACTCATTTCGGAGGATATTTCTATCAGGAGTGTTGATGTTGATCTGGTTCATATTCGTCACCTCGATCGGTTTGAAGGTACTAATGAGGGTCAAAGCGGCCTTTGCAGGCCACAAATGACCATTGAAGATTGATTTATTCTTTGCAATCCAGATAGTCCATAGGGTGCCGATGAAGGTGATAACTGGGTTATCATCTTTAGTGCTAGATTGAAGGAATTTGATCCAATTGACCACCCAAACCGGAAGCGGAGTGAAAGAGTTAAGTTGGCTTCTGATGCCCAGAGGTCCACCAAGCCAAATCCTTGAGGAGAAGGGACATTCTTTGAAGAGGTGATTTGCCGTTTCAATTTCTTCTCTGTCCGTGTTTCTGCAGAAAATGCAATAAGGGTCAATGTTAATTTTCCTTTTGAGAAAGAAGTGCCAATAGTTAGACAATTCATTAGGATCTTCCAGAGAAAGATTTTCCATTTGGCCGGGCAATTGAGCTTCCATAGTTTCCTTCGACAGAAGTCAATTAGAGAGTAGTCAATCTTCTTATCAAAACTAGGGTGATTGGCTTGTCTTGCTTATGAAGCATAGTGGTTAAAAGCTATTTGGCAACCACTTTTCACCGTGTAATGGCCATCAGAAGTTGGAGTCCAGTATGGTGTATCATCGTCATTGAACTCTGGGATACGAATGGATGCAATTGTCTTGGCCCATTGCTGATCGAAAAGCTGGTTAAGAGTGTCAGTATTCCAGTTGCCATCCGGATTAATAAGATCTTTTGATGTTACTAGGAAGGCTTCCAGGGGTCGTGGCGTCAATGCCAATCTTCAGAACGGGGACAGTTCCATAAACCTAACGTTGATTCCAAATACTGAGAGAACTATTTCTTCCGACACACCAAGCGAGTTGTTGTTTAATAAGCATGAGACCCCATAGAAGACCCCTCCATCCCCACGAACAACCATGCATTATACTTCTTGTTTAAATTAGTGTCAATAAAAGTAACAAAGCACTTGTATTTAGCTGAGAAGATTTTGCTGATAAGAGAGTCACAGTTGGTGAGGATATTCCCCATGCGATTTTAGCAAGTAAGGCTTGATTGAAGCAAGCAATATTGCGAAATCCAAGACCTCCTTCTCGTTTAGGGAGGCTAATGAAGTTCATACTTCTCCAGTGAATAGTTCGATTTCCTTTGACTCCAGCCCACCAGAAATGTGTCAAAAGTGAGTTGATTCTTTTGGCGTCACTTATCGGAATGTGAAAGACCGATAGAAAGTAGATAGAGAGTGAGGAGAGAACAGAGGAAATCAGAACCAAGCGGCCAGCGGGAGAGAGTAATAGTAAATATTGTGATATTGTAGAAGTAGTAAACTGTTAGTACATATGTGATGGATGTACGTTCAATGGAATAATAAGAAAAACAGTGAAGTTGTTTCTTTTGCAAACACTAAAACTCATTAAACACTTCGTAATATATATAAAAGTTAAACAAATGGTCGAGACTGAAATATGTGTCACATATTCGCAAATTCGAACTGTATATCCAATATCGTATCCATATATGCTAACCTCTGGTACATACTTTCCGTAGCAAGTGATTAAAAAAAATGATCGGGACTGAAGTATGTGTCACATATTCGCGAATTCGAACTGTATATCCAATATCGTATCCATATATGCTAACCTCTAGTACATACTTTCCGTAGCATTGTAGCAAGTGATTAAAAAAAATTAATTTGCGGAAAATCCATTTAAACGTGGCGTCTGTACTTCACGCGCCCCCTTATAATATTGGATATTTGCCCCTAAAATCTGTTGCATCATCCACTTCCTCTCTCCTCATTTTGTTTCCTCCTTACCTGATTCTCGAGCAACAATTTCCAAACCAACTAACAAACGGTAAGAGGATGAAAAAACACAATAAATTCACAAAAGAAATTATAATTTTTCCTTTTTGGGTTTGGGTTTGACATACTCGTATACCCAAATCTTGTTTTGCTGCAAGTTTAAACCTTTTTGGGGTTTTTTTAGATGGGTTTTCTTTGGAATTAATTGGGGTTTTTTTTGTCTTCTGCAAATTTGCAGGAAAAATGGTGACTGAAGCTGAGAAAAACGCTCCACATGAAGAAGTTGTTTCAATGGAGCTTCCTGCTCCTCCTGGTTGGAAGAAACAGGTCCTAATTTTTTTATATTTTTTTTAATTTTAATCTCAAATAAATTAAATTAATTTTGTCTAATTCTATGAAGTTGGGTTTAATTGGTGTTAATTTTGGGAATTCTCTAACATGGTATTCGTTAGTTTTAGAATTAATTGCGTAATTGATTGCAAATTTTGGGGTTTGTTTGATAGTTAGGGTTTGTAAATGTGCACTGAATTTGGGGTAATTGGTGGGCAGTTTGTTTGTTCTAATTCATTGGTAATCAGAAAAGTAACTTTTGGGGTTTTCAGTATGGAGTTGAATTTCAATTTTCAATGTTGTGTATGTAGTTTTATCCACTTTGGGCTGTACTGTGCATATTTCAGAGATCTGGTTCTTTGACATGGATTTTTGTCTTTTTAGGGTTAGTGGAAACATTCCTTGTATTTTCAATGATTTTAGCATCCAACTACATCTTTGATTTACTCTGTTTTTGTTTCTTTATTACAGTATCTTTTTAATATCTTCTGTGGCTTTAATCTTGCGCTGCGCCTTCCGACATATCTAAAAAAAGAAAATTTAACAAATGAGGCAGAAATTGATTTTAAAATTGACCCAAGTTAGACTTTATTTTACTACTACAGTCTTCAGCCTACACATAATTTTGTTCTAAACCTTAATTCGTAAAGGCATGAAGCACACTAAGCCTGGGCTTACATTAGGGACTCTTTTGAGATTAGTGTTATCGAGGGACGGTTTCAGTTGGTATGGCAAAAGTAGGAGTTTGTGAGCTGTGACTTGTGGACATTGGTTGAGTGTGTAAAATGGCTGGCAAGTTTGGGAGCATTGATCCCCTGTGTTTAATGATTAACAAGTGCAGTGAGGTTTTGTCGTGACTTGTGCTATTAGAAAGTTGCTGGTAAAAGCAATGATACCGAGAGAATAGTCTTAGAAACGAATGACAACATGATGGAGTAAATGGAAGAGTTATTGAGGAATCTCTCAAAGATTTCATCATCATTAGTAGTGCTCAAATTTTCTGTTTTGAAACATGAGGGATTTCAGCAAGTTCTTAGCAAGACCATGATGTAGGTTTTAAACATCTGAGGAATCCCTAGGTCGAAGCATGACAGTCGTTGTCATGTAAAAGCAAGCCTTTGTTAATTTGTCATCATGAGCGTAAGCAAGCTGCTATCCGAGTGATTGAGTGTAAGAGATCTGCGAGCTTTTTTTGTGTATCTGTCAATGTTTGTGGCTATTTACAGAAGTTTCCGTTGCGTGTAAGATCTATGTTGGTTATATGCATTGAATGATTGTAGTGCCTGACGACCTTGTCTGAAATGAGAACAACTTTACAGATGCTCTGAAACCGTGTTCTTAAAGGATATTTCTAGTTCTTGTTGATGATTTTGTTGCCATTTTTTTGTCTCTTCATAAAGGATATTCCTAGTTCTGTGTCGAGCCATGATGATTAAACACTGTTAGATTGAAATTTATGTTGGTTTACATATTAGATATGTAAAGACTACACATTCAGTTCTTGTGGTTGTACTGGAGCATAAAAAGCAGGATTTGATGAAGTCAACTTGCCTGAACCATGGCCCACCAGATTGGGTAGGTCACATATGATTGATTTGGTATTTGATCAAATGGCTATATACTAGTATCAGACTGTGCAGATGTAAGACCAATCCATTAGCCATTAATTTATGAGGAATACATGAGGGGTTTAGGTTGCTCTCACATGTGAGACCATCACGTACAGGATCGTCTTATACAAGACTCCATATGTCTATAGGTTCTTAGTGGTTAAGAAATAGGTAGTCTCTTTAATGTTTATAGAATTCTTTAATGTTTGCTCTTTATGAAATAAGTCGTCATTAACAAATTATGGCCTTTGTCATTAACAAAACTACAGAAGACAAAAAAATAAAATACTAAAATAAAGGCCTCTGAGCTTCCTTGTCTCGCCCTTTACCCCTCTAAATCATTGGGTAGTGTTCTATATACAACCTTTTGGACATGGTTTTGAGGCTCTCCCTTTGTTTTCTGTGAGTCTCAGGTACTTAGTTTGTTAGCTGAGCGGTGGACAGTGGACTCCTTTGACTAATTGGATTTAACAATGGACAACATATTCGCTCCCTGGTCATATTTTGTAAATGTGATCTGCGTCTTTATGTCTCCTGCTTATATAAGTATGAGTATATTTTTATAGTTTGTTTGGTGGAAGATGAATATCTAAGAGTCAGATGGGTTAGGGAAAGGTCAAGATACCCTATCCAGTGTATCCCTATAACATTCCGTAACCAGTCAACCATGATGCTTGGTACTCCCTGCCTGCTTTTGGCCATTTCAATGGAAGATTACCTTATTCCTCTTTTCGGGTGGAGCAGATTAACCACATTCTGGATTAACTACATTTTGAAATCTTTACTCGAGCACCCTAGATTACTACACCTCTAGTCCAAACTTTTCTCTTCCTTCATGCTCTCTTTAAAAGTAATCCTTTATTTTCTTAAAAGCAACCGTGTTTGAGAAGCTGTTGAAATTCGATATTACTCCTTGTATGATTTGAATTAAATGGTTACATGTTTGCAGTTCTTTCCCAAGCGAGGAGGCACCCCAAAGAAGAATGAAATTATTTTCACTGCTCCAACAGGCGAGGAGATCCACAACCAAAGACAACTACAACAGTACCTGAAGTCACATCCGGGTGGCCCACCAGCAGCTGAGTTTGACTGGGGTACCGGGGAGAGCCCTCGGAGATCGGCACGTATTAGTGAGAAAGCGAAACCTGCCCCAGAAAGCGAGCCCCCTAAGAAAAAGGGCAGGCGGTCGTCTCTATCTAGGAAGGATAACAAAGAGAGTGAGGCATCAGCTGAGGAAACCAAGAAAGAGGATGCTCACATGGAAGATGCTGAAAAGGTTGTGGAAGATAAAACAGCTGATGGACCTGAAAAAGATGTCGAGATGCATGATGCTGCAAAGACTGGAAACCTGGAACATGATGCTGCCATTGGAAAGGAAGTTGCAAAAGAGGGTGTACCTGAGACTGAACACAAAGCTGCCGAGGAAAAAGGGACTGCAGAAGAGGGCTCATCTAAGAATGAGAACATAGCTGTAGAAGGAAAGGAGGCTGTTCCTGAGTCTATGGAAGTTGCCAAAGAGGGTGCTGTACTGGAAGCAGAAGTTGCAAAAGAGGGCCCACCTGAGGATGAAGAGACAGCTGTACTCGAGTCTAAAGAAGTTGCAAAAGAGGGCCTGCCTGAGAATGAAGACGCAGCTGTACTTGAGTCTAAGGATGTTGCAAAAGAGGGCCCGCCAGGGAACGAAGACGCAGCTGTACTTGAGTCTAAACAAGTTGCAGAAGAGAGCCCACCTGAGAATAAGGACACAACTGCCGAAAGAAAAGAGGCAGTACCGGAGTCTAAGGATGAGACTACAATGCCTATCACCCAGGATCCAACAAATGCAGTAATTGGGAAGTCCTATGCGGAAGAAAACAATGGTGACGGCCCCACTGCGGTTGAAGGTGTACAGCAGCTACCTGAAGCAGAGAAGAACGACACCGCGGAACAGGTGAAATCGGAAAGCAAGAAGGATGCAGCAGATGGGGTGGGTGACCCAATACATACAGACCTTGATCCTTCTCCGGCAATTGAACATGTAGAGAAACAAGTCGGATTGAAAGAACCCGTGAAGCTCAATGTGGATAGCGGAGAACAAGTGAGCGTGAATGGAAGTCAGGCTAGTGAGGCTAAGCCATGATATTAACCACTGAGTTATCAATTTACTGGACGTGTCGTCCGTCTCTGTCGGGGTCTGTGGGCCCCTGAAGACGATTTTAGCGTTGTTGTTGATGGTAGATTCTTCATGTATGTTGTTCAGTGAAAATTACCCCTGTACACTGCTGTAGATTAGGACTTGACCGTAGCCAGTGTCGCATACTATCAGTCTTCATTAGTGGGGGATTTGTTGCATTTCCAGAGCCCTTTGTAACGTTATTATGCTGTCTAAAACCATTCTGTGTTGTTGTAACATAACAACAATTATCTGTAGTGTAATGAAGTCTACTGTTATTATGTACTGTACCTTTAATAATTTACGGAGTACTCGTGTATGCTTCTCACGAGTATAATTTCTGCTGCTTTTATTTTGCGGTATAATTCTGCTGCTTCGTAGTGGAGTTCCTTTTGCATCGGTGTTTAGGTGAAGTCGATTTGTGTCTTAACCAGCAGGCAAATGTTTCAGTTATTTGTAGTTTCGTCTGATTTTCATGTCTCCAAGTCAAATACTATACGGTTTCCGCAATAGTACGATCTTGTCCACCGGGTCAAACCCACATGGATAAAGTAGTACGATATTCTTCACTTTGCGGTAAACCCTTATGGATTTAGTTCTGAGTTTTGGCTACCTCTTGCTCCATTTTCTCTCACATACCAAAATCCGAAAGTAAGTCGCAATGTAACATTCTCTCACTATTTATAATATATTTGTTATGAAATCATAATTTAAACCGGCATCCAGGAGCGAACCCAGGCTCCCCTTGTCAGTGTAGAGAGGTTACCTGCAAAAATGACCGACCAAATCTAACCCGACCCGAATAATCAAACTTGTATTGTAGAGTACCTAACAATCGAGCTTGACCCCTAACTCAAATACCCGAGCTAACCTAAATCGACCTGAATCCTTTAACAAAATGATAATAACAAGTCCGAAAATGACCTGAATAAACCGATCTTATCTGAAATCCAACACGGACCCGATTTGATTGACCCATTTTGTTCAGGGCGAATATGATACATTTTATTCCGAGACCCAAAAGGTCGAAAAAAGGTGAATAATAAATTTCCAATTCGATAGTTTTTTTTTTTTTTTGCTATTTTCGAAAGCGTGGAAAGTTTATCTAAAGCGCAAATGTTTTTTGACGAACACTTGTCGATAGGAAAAGAATGCCCAATAGTGATTATTCCAACCCTCTGACACTATATAAAATGGAGTATAGTTTTTGTTTCTATTGATTTCGACACGTCTCAAACGACAATCTTATGACTTTTAAAAGTATACATTTAAACTCAAATGACCCTCATAATGCACAAGGGCATTTTATTTGGTATGGAATTTGTTCGGCGCGAATATGGGCCCATTTTATTCCGGAACCCAAAAAGGTGAAAAAACGTGGATAATTACCTTCAAAATCGATCATTTGTTGCTCTTTTTGAAAGCGGGGAATGTCGATCGAAAGAGCATACGTTTTTGGAGGAAAACTTGTCGATTGGAATACAGTGCCCAATAATAATGATTATTCGAACACGATATAATATTGAGTATAACTCTTGTTTCGACAGATTCTGATACGTCTTAAATGACAATCTTTTGGCTTTTAAAAGTATCCATTAAAAACATAATGTCCCTCATTATGCACCAGGGTACTTTTTATTTGTTGTGGAGTTCGTTCGGTGCGAATATGGACCCATTTTATTTCGGTACCCAAAATGCCAAAAAACGTGGATTATAACCTTCAAAATTGATCGTTTATTTGCTATTTTCGAAAGCGTAGAAAGTCCATCTAAAGTGCGAATGTTTTTTGACGAACACTTTTCGATAGGAAAAGAATACTCTTAGGAAAGTGCCTAACAATTATTCTTTTGGATCTCGAATTGGTTTCTGACCTGAATCTGTTTAATCAGGAAGGTTTTCGAATTAATATCTGATCGATTAGAGTTTCGTAATCAATATCGGAGTATCTAATCTAGGGTTTATTAATGTATCGGAGTATCTAACCTAGGTTGAGAGTATTATATAACTCTCATACCGCTAACCTAGTAATTATGAATTTATGATATCAACCTGAAATCTGTAACCTCTTCTCAAATTAATAAAACTATCCCCTCCTTCTGCCCGTGGATGTAACAGGTTGTTAGTGAATCACGTAAATCTGTCTGTCTCTCGATTTTAATACGTTCTTAATTTGTTTGTCTTTCTCTTCCGTTACAACAAATTGGTATCAGAGCTTTAGGTTATTCCTATCTGTGAGAAAGATGTCTGGGTAGGGATGTCAACGGGTCGGTTTCGGGTCGGGTGGAGCCTCACCCGAATCCGCATACTCCACCCGATCCATCCGTCACCCAATTAACCCTCCACCCGAATCCAACCCATCCGTCATCCGCGGGTGATTCGGGTGGATTTGGTGCTTAACGGATGAAAAAATATTTTTAAAAAATGCAATAGCAAATATACAAATTATAAGATGCGTAAAGTTTTTGGAATTTTTTGGTGGTCGGAAATTAAGAGGGGAGAGAAAATCTAAGATGGTGGCCGGCAAAGTGAATACGGAAAATATTTCCTTAAGGTTTTAGAAAAAAAGAAGATAATGGGTATACAAATAGAGTGAAATTAGCTATTTTTTTTAATATATTCATTTTTTTAAATCTATATACGGGTGGACGGATCGGATGACGGGTGAAAAATCTCCACCCGAATCCGACCCGATCCATCACCCGATTCAACCGTCATCCGCTTAAAATTCATTTAGTTCGGGTTTTCGTCCATTAATTTTATTCGGCTGGATCGAATATAAGCGGGTTTAGGTGAAATTGACATCCCTATGTCTGGGTTGAGCGTTAAAATTGAGAGTTTTGATGAGAGGAATAGTTTTAATCTCTGACAAATCAAGATGCTGAAGTTGTTAAAACAACAGAGACGGTGGGCGCCATTCGTGAAGAAAGACGACACAGTCACCGTTGAGATTGCCGTTCTGGAGGAAAGTACAGTCTGTCTGATGATATCATCACTGAAATCGGAGAAAGGTAGAAGTAGTGGTAGTACTGATAAATAGGTGGAGTAGCAAGTAACTCTTGAAACAAAGTCTGAAGATCAACTACTATAGTACGAATCTGAATTTGAACTATCGGGTTCTTCATTACCAGTTCAGAAGTAGTAGAGTTTGGCTCGTAAGCGGTCAATCAAGTTTCGGAAAATGTATGGTAATGAAGATGAGGTGGGTCTGATCTGGTTCCGAATAGCAAGTTCCAACATGGTTTGGACTTGCTAAATTTAGAAGTATCTGATTGCCCTTTATTGGGCAATATCCGAGGTAGGAGGGGGAGAGGAGTTTTATTTCTGGTACATCTAACATTCATTGGAGTGCATCTGGTACATCTGTCTGATTGCGGAGTTCGCTGGAGTGCATCTGTCTGATTTGATAGTGCATCTGGTACATCTGTCTGATTGCGGAGTTCGCTGGAGTGCATCTGTCTGATTTGATTGTGAGACAATTCAAGTCAAGGTGGAGATTGTTAGGAAATAAGTGTCTAGCAATTGTTCTTTCGAATCTCGAATTGGTTTCTGACCTGAACCTGTTTAATTAGGAAGGTTTCCTAATTGATATCTGATTGATAATTAGAATTTCCTAATTAATATCTGATTGAATTGATTAGAGTTTTCTAATCAATATCTGAGTATCTAACTTGTATAGGGTTTCCTAATCTATTTAGGGTTTCTCTTTAGGTTGAGAGTATTATATAAACTCTCATACCTCTACCTTACTAATTATGATATCAGTCAGAAATCTGTAACCTCTCATCAAATTAATAAAACTATCCCCTTCTTCTGCCGTGGATGTTACAGGTTGTTAGTGAACCACGTAAATCTATCTGCCTCTCGATTTTACGTTCTTAATTTGTTTGTCTTTCTCTTTCGTTAATTACAACAAATGCCCTATAGTGATTATTCCAACCCTCTGACGCTATAAAATGGAGTATAGTTCTTATTTCTACTTATTCTGATACGTCTCAAACGACAATCTTATGAATTTTAAAAGTATCCATTTAAAACCAAACGACCCTCATAATGCACCTAGGCTTTTTATTTGGTGTGGAGATTTTTCGGCGCGAATATAAACCCATTTTATTCCGGGGTCCAAAAGGTCTAAAAAACGTGGATAATAATAACCTTCAAAATCGATCGTTTTTTTGCTATTTTCGAAAGCTTGGAAAATCAAACTGCGAATGTGTTTGGACTAAATTATTGTATTGATATTAGTCTCCAATTTGGATTCCGTTTTCGATCATCTGTGTTTATTTAATGGTCGCCAATTGAGCGACTACTTAAGTCGTCTCTATAATCAATCACCCTTATTGTGTTTTCTTGTAGTGTAATAGAATTATTATTTTCGTCAATAAATCATCTCATACTCCGTATATTATATGGGTATTACTTTTTCATAATTGCATGTTACTCAATTGTCCCTGAAAATTACAAGTTTATCTCTCTTATTTTCTCTTCCCGTTCTAAATTTTCTAGAGTACTGTTTTATGAGAAAATTGGTGTTACTGCTTTAATTTAGGGAGAAAACAATGAAAAAAATAAAATGATAATTTTGAAAAATTTTGGAAAATTTAGTGATGATTGAGTAACATGTATGTATGAAAAAAGTAATTTTGATATATATACTCCGTATAAAGTTACATATAATTATACGTAATAAACCCATAACCTTTAATTTTCTCCATCTCTTGTTTGCTCATCCTCTTTCTACAATGTTTCTAACAGATGCATGCAAAAGTGTACGAATGTTTACAATGTAGTGGTTTTCCTTGGAGCACGGTTGCCTATTTGACTCGCTTCATATATTTATTTTTTATTATTTACATTGTAAATGGTTGTCGCCTTCTCGGGCTGAAAGGTATTTGTCAAAATAATTCCTTGAGTGTTGTAGATTATGATATTTCCTTTAAATAACATATCGCATATATTCAATTATTATTGATATAAATGCAATTCAATTATCCAAAGTCTATCCAATAAGAGGGATGAATACTCATTTTAGTATAATGTCAACAAATATGAAGACTTAATCGCTAACCATCCACTAGTCCACTACTATGAAGTATTTGACAATTGATCCACGACCAAACGAGGGGGGCACTCAGGTCACTAAGAGGAAGACATTCTATAGACATGGTAAATAATTAGACTTCAATCAAAAAAATGTCTTCATATCAAACTAAAGGACTTCAAAATTATGACCTAATCAAATTTAAACATCAACAGAGACCTAAAAATTCTTTAATGAACGATTTTTATTTAGTCATGTACTTATGTTAGTTTGAATATCGTTTAAAATTGATTAACTCAACCAAAACTTTTAGGTAACCACAAAGGCTCAACTACTATCAATACCCTTAATAAGTACTCCCTCCCATCCAAACAATCCTTGACATAAGATTTTTCATCAAAATTAAGAAAAGAGGTAAAAGTAAAGGTATTATTGGTAAATCAAATGATGTTATGGGTCCACCAAATTTAAAGTAAGGAAAAAGTAGTGGCATTTTGTGTAAATAGAGGAAGGATATGAGGATGATAAGGTAAAGTCTTTTGCCAAAAGGGGAATGTAAAGAATTGATTGGATTATCCATTTATAGTAAGTGTAAAGAATTGAATGGATGAGAGGGAGTATTGTGCTAAAAATATGTACACTTGAATAATTTAATTTGTGCTACTATTATTTTTTTCCCGAAGCAAATCTATTACAATACTATCTACCATAAAAGTTGAATGTGTAAGTCTCTCTTATGATGAATATATCCGTCACAAATCGATGACGGTTCAAATAATACACATAGTTATATAAGTATATAACCCAAACCTATGAAGTGACAACTTATTGGTACGGAGTATGTCTTTATCTACCCCACGTCCCCAAGTATGTTTTTCCAGATAAGTTTTTTATTCATCTTTTTCCGTCTTATTCATTCACTACTCGCCTAATAATAGTATGTGCTCCCTCCGCTTGGTTGACTGGTTCATTTATTTGCCTAACTTCAATTAAAATAATTGGCAGAATATATAAAAGACAAACAAATAAATAAGACAAATGGACTATTATATAACCGTCGTAAAGAAGAATTTGCAGGAAACATTAAAGTAAGACTCTACTCAAATCAACCAGGCCATGTTGGGTGTATTAACAAGTCTAGCTACTAGTTTAAAGGGCATGATTAAGGTCTTGATACATTTCAAACTCTCAATTTTTTTAAAAAAAATAAAAATAAAAACTAGCTAGAACCATCTAGATTCTAGCTTTACACAGCCCAAGTTCGAATTGTTTTTTTTTTAAGGGAAATCGTCGCAAGGGCGAAAATATTTTTGATTCGATATGAGTATATGACTTATGTCTGAAAACCAACTTTTATAGTAGAAATTATTTAGCGACAAAATTAGTTGACATCTAAGTCAACTCGGTTGCTATGGCCAGAGTTCTCCTAATATTCGCCTTACTCTTTGTTGTCCACATTATTATAGCGGACGCAATAAACTTGCTAGGGCATAATTGTGGGTTCTTAAGTACGGAGCCCAGTTTCGCATATCGAAGAGACGACCTAACTAATTTTTTCTGGGATCTACCTTCTCAAGGTGGGTTAACCCGGTTTTACAACACGACCGAGGATTATATCTCAAATAAATTGTACAGCTTCTTTCAATGTCGTTACGATTTGAGCCCTGATGATTGTGAACTTTGTATAGAGGATGCAGTGCACCAGCTGGTTAAATCATGCATTAACTTAGATATGCCAGGAGACTTGGTTTTTGGAGATGGTGCCATGTATAACGAATTATGCATGGTTCAATATGCATATAATTATCCTAACCTGTTCTCATTCAACAAAGCAAACGCATCAATAGATTCGGCTTCTACTCTCAACAATGAAGTATCCAACATTCCTGGCTTCAACAAGGTGTTAGCGAACGCTATAGATGATGTAATTAAAGGCGCATTAAAGAAGGATGATGGTGTTTACTTTGCTAAAACTGAAACGAATGTAACATCATCTGAAAAATTGTATTGCCTTGCTCAGTGTAGCCCCATTTTGGATGACTTTGAGTGCGAAGAATGTCTTCGGGCTGCTTTTTCCGAACTCAACAACTTTAGTACGGGGAGGGTAGGAGCTATGGTGATTTTCCGGTTTTGTCAACTCCGATATGATAATGAACCGCTCTCGGTTCGAGAAGGTTTATTGACTACTTCTCCTTCCAGTCTGCCTTCTGCGGTCCAAGATCATGAAGGTGAGTTCTATTTTCAAATTTTTTAATTGGCGTTCAAAAAACAAACTCTTTATTGGAGGTTGGAAAAGAGGTGAAAGAGGAGGGTGAAAGACAAAATAATGATAAAAAATTTGGACCTAAATCTTCTCTTGGCTCAACTAGGTGGAAGAGGACCTCTTCAGATCACCTTTTCTCCACCTTACTACTTGTCCATTTTCAATTGGTGGCAAAGTTAAAAACAAAAAAGTTAGTGTGATTTGATAAATTAATATATATGTGTAGGACCATGGTGAAAGAAATGTGGATAAAGGTATAAAAGTTAGTGTGAGTTTGATAAGGTAA
This sequence comes from Agrostemma githago, assembly GCA_958450325.1. Taxonomy (NCBI): domain Eukaryota; kingdom Viridiplantae; phylum Streptophyta; class Magnoliopsida; order Caryophyllales; family Caryophyllaceae; genus Agrostemma; species Agrostemma githago. The sequence continues at coordinate 5,819,182 of OY288250.1, read as the reverse complement.
GTTGTGAAAAAATATAATTTAATATTGGTTGTACCTTGGTGAAGGAGATCAAGGGATAAACATAGCCTAAGGCACTAGGTGGCAAGCGGGTCAACCCGCCCTATCAATTTTGGGTCATTAAAAAATAGGTGGTCATTTAGCATTCGAGACAATTTTTAGTTTATTCTTTTCGACTTTTTAGGAATATCACTTCGTATGGTGTAATAAACATTCGGAGTACATCAAGTGAGGGAATCTGTTCAAACCTATATTTTTTTTGCCAACGAAATCAAATATGCGGTAATCACGAAACTCTAAGCGCATCAGACACAAGTCTAAGGGCTTTAGAATTTCGTCTCCTGGGAATAAAAGAAGAAGAGCAACAGTGTAAGAATGAGCATTCCTCCAAAATATCCTTGATCAGCGAGGCAAGATCAGTAGTCGGGGAGACCAACGCTAACAATTTGTGAAATCAGGTTAAGGCAATTTGACATAAATTTGACATAAATGAACCCTTTCTTCCTGATCCATTTGATTGCCCTTAGCATTGCAAGACCTTCCGCATGGATAACCGAGTCAACAAAGAAAGGTTGTTTAACTTCCTCCAGAATCATATTATCCATATAAAAATAAACCCATCCTTCAGCTGCCCTAAGAGATGGAAGTCAACCTGCATCCACCTGAATCGTTAACTGATCACAAAGATTAGTAGCACCAGATTGTTTAATGACGAAGAATTCTTTAAAATTACGAAGTTGTGCTTTTCTCACTCCTTGACCATCCCAGAACTCTAACTCTGATTTATTACGTACTATCTGCTACCTTCAAATCAGGGTTTTGAGGTTCATACTTGTCAGGAAGTCGGTCTTTGTGGTGCATCTGCAGATCTCTATAGGAGGATTCATATCTTTTTCCAAAAGGCAATAATAGAGTTACCCCATTTTCCGAAAATGATATCATTTCTGAACAACCACATAGAGTAAAGTATATTGAGGAAATGCAGGATTCCAATATTCGCCTTATCAGACTTGCTGAAATACACAATCCAGCCCATGATCCAATCTTGAAGAGTCAACTCCGACGCAAATTCAACTCTAATACCAATCGAGCAGCTTGCCCAGAGTCTAGCCGAGATGGGATAGTCTCTAAAAAGATGTTCAAGAGTTTCAGGTTCTTCATTAGAGAGCTGGTAAGAAGAATCAACACATAGGACACAGTGAAACGGTCCTAACAAGTTCCTCTTAATTCTTTCCTTCCCAATAGGAAGGACAAAAGTAATTTCCAGATAAAGGTTTTCCAAACATGGGGACCCGGCAAGTTCCATAATGTTTTTTTCTTGAAAAAATCTAGGAATCTTATTTCTTTTGAAGTTCTCACCCTATGTGGATCAAACTTACTGTCCTTGGAAATACCTTCTCTATACCCAATCTTTACATTGAAACTTCCTTTCTTCGTCCTTCTCCAAACTGGTGAGCATACAAAACTCTCTTTAGGTATATAAATCGCTCTTATTTTGCTGCATCAATCTAAACTAAACATCATTTCCAGATTTTCTGAGTTCCAGGTGTAGTGGGAATTAATTAAGTCCCATAATGACCATGCCTTTCCCCTCTTATTGACCAGACTGTTAATTCCCATTAAAGGGACAAGAATGCACCCCCTGGACCCATTTATCTTGAAAAATGTTGATTTTCTTAACATTTTCTTCAGTCAAGTTGCCTAAACTCCAAAAATAGGCTACTTCCAATGATCTCGCTACCCCAAATGATATCCTTCCAACAAGACGAAGAGACACTTGTCCGATTCGAGTAACAATTCTGCATCCAATTCTTAATGGCTCCAAATTTTTCTTCGAAGACCCTACAAAGTAAGGAATCTTCTCTCTTTAATAATTTCCATGCCAACTTAGCAAGCAGTGCTTGGTTGACAAGGGTAACATCCCTAATTCCTGGACCACCCCCCACCCCCCCGATTTAGGAAAAAAAAGGAATCTTGATGCCCTCCAAAAGACCGTTCCACCTGTCCTGGTACCAGCCCACCAAAAATGTGCTAATGACGAGTTTATCTTATTAGCCACACTTACCGGCATTTTGAATACCGATAGAAAGAAAATGGAAAGGATGGCCAGCACTGAATGAATCAAAGTTAGTCTTCCAGCTGGGGATAAAAAGATACCATTCCAGGAGGAGATCCTTTGTCTAACTTTATCTAAGATAAGGGTATGAGTGATCGATTTCTTTTTACCACCAATATCCGGAATGCCCAAGTGGGATCCCAGATCTTCACACATTTTAATATCGAGAAGCAACAAAGTTCTTTGTATAATACATAAATTGCTGTTAGGACTAAATAAAACAGAAGACTTTGATTTGTTGATAATTTGTCCCGAGAGGGAGCAATACCTCTGAAAGATTTTATAAAAGGATACCAGATTCCTCCATTCTCCTTTAAGGAAAAATAACGAATCATCCGCAAAGAATAAATGAGAAATTTCTGGTGCCCTCCTGGCAATTTTAAGACCTTGAATTTCTTTATTTCCAGTTCTACCTCTTCGATTCCGTGACAGAATTTCTGAGCAAATAACAAACAAATAAAGGGATAGAGGATCTCCATGTCTAAATCCGCAGGAAGGAGAGAAGAATCTGATTGGTTCTCCATTAATGAGGATCGAGTAGGAAACCGTGGATACACAATTCATAATCAAATCCACCCATTTGTTCGGGAAGTTCAACCCTATAAGAGCTCCTTTCAGAAAATTCCAACTAGCACGATCGTAAGCTTTGCTCATATCTGCTTTGAACGCAACAAGCCTAATTTTCCCAGAGTTCTTCTTCTTAATAGTTTTAATACATTCATCTGCAATAAGAAAATTATCTGAAATAGATCTCCCCGAAACAAAGGCATTCTGGAATTCGCCAATGATGTTTCCCATAATAACCTTCATTCTGTTTGTCATGCATTTCTTAATAATCTTCATTACTACATTGCAAAGACTAATTGGCCTATACTAGGGGTGTTCACCGGTCCAAAACCGGACCGGACCGGACCGGTTTGACCCGCGAACCGGAAACCCAAAAAAACCAAACCCGCGGACCGGACCGGTTAACAAAGAAACCCGGACCGGACCAGACCAGACCGGACCGGACCGGACTCTCTTAAGACCGGACCGGACCGTAAAAATACACTAAATTTGATATTTTTTTAAAGTGTGGACCGGACCGGATCGGACCAGGGACCGGTTACCAACTTTTTTGGGACCCGGAGACCGGACCGGTACGTGCCCCGGTCTGGACCGACCCGGACCTTACGGTCCGGTCCGGTCCGGTTTGCCGGTCCGGGTCAATTTTTGAACACCCCTAGCCTATACTGATCAACCTTCTCCGGATTAGATGTCTTAGGAATTAAAGTAATGAAAGTCCTATTCATTTTCTTGAGAATAAAGCTTGAGTTAGTATTAGCCCTGACTGCATCACAAACATCCTTTTTAATGACTTTCTAGAACTTCTTGTAGAACTCTCCAGGGATACCGTCCGGTCCCGAGGATTTATTGGATCCCAGTTGGAAGACAGCTTTTCTAATTTCCTTGTTAGTGAATTCACCCAGTAATGATGCTCCGTCCTCCTTTGTTACCCTAGTACCTTCAGCTCCAAAAAAGTTAGAATTCTCATAATAGAATTCATTAAAGGGTCTTTGATTCATACCTACTTGAAATATGTTGTGGAAATATTCTTGGAACTCTACTTTAATATCTTTTAAATCTTGAGTCCCCTCTCCTTGCTTATTCCGAACATAATAGATAAAGTTCTTTCCACTCCTACCTTTCATTCTGTTGAAAAAGTTAACGGGTACAGATATCCCTCTCCTCAGCTTACTTAATTTTTGCTCGCTGCTTCCAGTAAATTGCAGCTGCTTTGCTAAAATCAAGCAATTCCCCATGTGTCTTTTCATAGTCCTCTACCATCTTCCCTTCAAAAACCTTCTCTAACCCGTAGCCCAACTTCTTATCAAAGTCGTCCCACTTTCTATTCCATTCAAATCTCTTGTCCAAGGCACACCTCATCAAACTCTTATTGATTCTCTCTAGTTTCCTCGTCAAACTAAAGTTTCTGGACCCATTCATCAAAGCCCCCCACTCTTATTGCACAATTTCTTTCCCTTCCTCAATCTCTAGACACCATGCTTCTACTTTATAAGGTCTTCTTCTTTTGTTTCTTGTAAGTTCAGACATAAAGAAAATAGGTGCATGATCAGAAATCTGGATAAGTAAATGTAGCACTCTTGAATGAGGATAGTTGAGCAACCAATCTTTTGAGGCATAAGCCTTAGCTTATCTAATCTCTCAAAGACTCTTGCATTCCCTTTTCTGTTATTGCTCCAAGTGAATTTTGGGCCTTTGAAAGAAAGATCGATAATTTGTAATTACATTTTCCACCTAACAAAGGAGTCAAGGCCTGAAATCCTTCTACTTGAAGAACTAAGCTTATCTTCCAGCATATCCACTTGGTTAAAATCTCCAAGCAAAAGATAAGGAAGATCCAACCCCTCCAAAACTTCGCCCAAACATTCACAAACCAGCTGTCTTAACGCTACAACTAATTCCCCATACACCAAAACCAAGTAAAAGGGAAAAGTTATGATAAGATTCGACTTAAGGATAATGAAATTACAACAATTAGACACAAACGAGAACGAAGATAGATTCTTCCATCCTACGAACAGACCCCCACTAGACCCTAAGGCGTACATGCCTTCATAACATCTAAACCCAACAGATCGACAGTACAGTACGACGCAACAATGTCAACATTACACTTTGTTTCTTGAAAAAAGATATAAGTCTAAGTCCTTATGACTATTAAGGATCGCTCTAACTTTAGGAATTGTCGGTGCAAGCGGATCCAAGACTCCCCGACAGTTCCATGAAAGGCCTATCATGGAGGAGAAGAAGATCAATCAGGTCAAATCTTCGAAACACCTTGATGCACTTCCTGAGGAAAAGAGCCCCCAGCAACCTCCTCCGAAATGTTTAAATGTAAGTTATAAATAACTAAATGTAAGTTATATATAAGAAATGTTTATAAGTTATAAATAATTAAATATAAGTTATATGTAAGAAATGTTTATAAGTTATAAATTATTAAATATGGAAGAAGTGTAAATAGGTAAGAAATATATTTATTATAAAATCATAATGGATCGGTTACAATTTACAACTGGAATAATCAATGTATTAGAAACTAAAGGTTACAATGTCAAAATAAAATATTACAGTAGAGTTGTAACTTTGTAAGTCAATAAATAATTAATTACAGTATAAAGTTAATTATTTCTAAATATTAACGGATTCAGTGGTAGTTTCGTCGGAGTCATTGTTAGTATCTTTTATTTCCCCTTCTTGCTTTCTTTATCTCGCATCCATCTAATCTCTGAAGCATACACATACACGCACATTCAGAGGGTGTCGTAAGACAAAGATGTACGTTTATCATCTAACGCCTTCTTAGCGACACTGAAACATCGTTCGGATGTAACAGATAAAACTTGAATGCATGAGAAGTCCTTCGCCATTGCCGACATCACCGAAAGAGTACACCTTTGTTCTCACCACCAGATTGTAAGATCAGGGTTATTTCTACGGTCAACGTCAAATCCCCAGAAAATAATCGTACTTTCAGTACATATAATATTCGGCCAGATCGAATGTCTGTGGACATGACATAGGTCCACCCCGACGCGGCCACGCGCGGGTTTGGGGAGGCGAATGAATCTCCATATGAGATGGTCAAATTGAAATTTAAATCAAAGTAGGAGTCGCCACCGAATTTTGTGGTTATTCGGAACCATTCGAGCCCACTCTATGTCGTAGTGGGCCGTATACAAAATACGGCCCATTTCCGATGTCAGAGTTTATTGGGCTCGTCCCTTTGCATTATGATACCGATACCGACATTATCGGATATCGTGTATTGAATGACTCTCGTCGTTGCCAATGGATTCGGACATCCGGAAACCATGGTTCTGAGTAAGGGGTGAGGGTACGTGTTGGGAAGTTTACTAAGAACACCCAACCCCGCCCGCACTTAGCGGCCTTTACTAAGATATCGTTCGTTTTTGGTGTACACGCGTTAGTTCGACGGTTGAATGATATGCAAACATTATTTTCCTAAGCATGTGAGAAAAATAAAATGGGTTGCTAAGTCGTTTAATGCATGTTAAACTAATAACGTCAAAGTTATTTTAGCATGTGAGGTTTGTTTTAGTCTAATAAAATAATAAAATAAATAAATTGCTACAAACACGAGAAAACGAGTTAGTAACGGTGAATAAATCGAATAAAGACATAAATAAATAATATGCATGATTTTGAAAAAGGTTTATGACACGTGATGGATTAACACGCGTTGACCGAGATCGAAAAAAAGTATTTATCGAAATATGTCGCGAAAGTCGCTTTTTATGTAAGGTTCGAAAAGAATAAAAAATAGAAAAGCGAGGAAACGAGAAAAACAGACCCGGCGAAGCAGGCCACCGCGCGAGTCGCCTGGAGGGCGCGCGACTCGCGTGGCGGTCTGTTCGGGTTTTTTTTTTATTTTGTCGAAAATCGTTAATTTTTATAAATCGCGTACAAATATTGATTAATTTATACCCGATTCATATTTTCGATATTCGTCGTATTCGATATGCGTATAAAATCGTCGAATTTTGTTTAAAAAGATGTAATGATTTTATTAGCATCAACGAGATTTAATTAATTTAGTTCTTGTTAGATACGATATTCGATTAGAGAATCGATATCGTATTTTAAGAACGTTAAAAAAAAATAGTATTTTAGTATCGATTATTAGAAATAAAAAATATGTGACGAACGACCCATATTAAAATACGAAACGACCGACGACACAACGAAAAAAAAAGAAGAAAAAGACGTGAGAAAGAGGGAGAGAAAAGGGAAGAGTCGGTTTGATTTACACCCTCAACCTACATGCTTCGTTTTCTCGAATAAGAGCTCGTCGGAAAGTGGTTTAAACTTGGGAGCGTCGAGATGATGCGGGATGATTTAAGGTGTCGATTTGGTCGTGTGATGTGGTGGGTTTCGGCCGGCGTGTGGGTCGGTTTTGTCGGGTTGATTTGGACGGTATTTCGGTGCTTGTATGAACGATGAATGTGTGTCGAGGTTGATGGATAATTCTAGCTTAATTCTGAATTTGGATGATTGGTAATTGATTTTTCGGTCCCCTTCAATGTTGAATGGAGGGTCCTATTTATAGGCGCAGAGGTTTAGGAGAGGTATCTTGCTTGGGTAACAAGAAACACCGGTTTGGATAGGAAATGTAGGAAGTCGAGAGGAACGTAAATTTTGTTGCTTGGTGGGGAAGCAAGAATCTCGGCTGGTTGGGGGGTTTTGGCCGAGTATTTGGAGCTCGGTCGGTATCTGATTCGGTTTTCGGATAGAATTTCTACTTGAGATCGAATTCTATCCTTTAAACGAATTTGTTTAATATATTTTTGAAGCTGATTTTTGTAGCAGTTGAAACCGAATCAGTTGCGTGAGGTGTCATGGCTGACTCGTGTGTCTCGAGAATATTTTTGACCGGGTTTTGACTCGGTCGTAAAAAGACGGGTTTACCCCTGGTGTCGGAATCGACCCAAATTAGTCTTATTTGACTCGAAACGACCCACTGGGCCTGGATTTGAGGTTGGTTTTGTAAGATTTGTACTCGGTAATAAGCCTAAACCAAATGTCCATGATTTCGAGCCCATATCCGAGTCCATTAAAGCATGTTTGTGTCCTATCATCATCGGGTGTTTGGTGGGACCTACTATAGACACCTGGCGGTCAAAATGTGCGTGTCTACAGAGCCCCCACTCTGACTGAGGCTTGGACAAGGCGAAAGTCAGAGTAGCTACCAGGCCAATCGAGGATTAAGACCTGGCACACTTCCGATCTGGTCGTTTAGAGTCCATTAGACTTGCGTGAAGGGCTCGCCAGCCATAAGATAGAAATCATACATGGATAGATGTCAATAATGTCGCGGGGACTTTTCTTAAACAGTCTTGGGTATGTCTGTTTACAGACAATCTCATCTTCGTATTGCGCGGGTGCTTGCCTTGGCAGCTATGGGTGTGTCTGCTTACAGACACATCCCATCTTAGAATTATGCGGGAGCCTGCATTAGAGGCTACGGGTGTACCTGTTTACAGATACATCCAAAAAGATGTCGCTTGTACCTTTCCACTGGAGAATTCCTCGGGAGCTGGGGTATCTGTTGACAGGGGTTAGTCGTATCCCTAATCAAAGATACCCTAAGGTCACTAACTAATGTAGATAGCGAAGTCAGGGGTCGAACCACAAGGAGATGAGAATTCAATTATTTATCCTAAGAATTAGATTCTAGATTATAGGTCACAGTTTTGGTTGGTTTGGTAAACTAATAACTAATTACTGAAAGATAAATCAATAAAGAAAAAGTCTAGGGTCTCAGGTTCACAATGAATATTACTCGGGTCAGGGAGTCAACTAACAGGTCAATAATCGAACTACCTAAGGTGCAGGTCCGGTCGGTACACTACAATCTTTAGATCTAAACTTAACATGCGGTCGCTAGCATTAAGTTAGTCTACCCAAAATATCGTGGCCTAATTAGTCCTTAACCCGGTCGGCGCAAAGTCCTAATTGTGATACTAATTAATTGAATTATGCATCAAACAATTAATCAGAATTAAAACGATATTCAGACGATAGTTCATACGATTAGAAACAGGTCAATTGACTATAACCCTAATAATACGCATCGGTCCCCTTAAACCCTAGATGAAAAATTAGCTACGCATAATAAAACTAATCAGACAAGAAAGAAAGAAATCAAATCTAAACATATCAAAATGAATTAACAATCAATTGAAGGAAATAACAATACTAGAACAATAAATAAAGATGAATTGAAAGAGAATTGAAATTCAATACCGAATGATGAAGGAAATTGTAAAGATCTCTAGTTAGGCTAACTAAACTATGAAAACTGAATAATGAAAAGTGTGTAAAAGAAGGTAAAATAAAAGTGTAGAATGAAAAGTTTCAGGAAAAAAAGTGTCTGATACAAGTCAGGAAAACTGATTTAAAGAGTATCAGTTGGGCTCGAAAACAGGCCCAAAATTTATGCTGAAATCGGGAATGACGCTTGGCCCGGATTGGGTGCACTCGATCGAGTGCCTGATGGCACTCTATCCAGTGACACCCAAAAATATAGGTAGAGAGCTTCACGAAGTATCACTCGATCGAGTGCAGTAGGACACTCGATCGAGTAGCGCTGTAGGTCACAGCATCGCGCACTTGACTTCAAACGGCTGCCATTTCTTCGTTACTTATTCAAATCGGAAGTGCTATATACCGTTAGAAAGCTAAGAGAAAGAGCTTTCTAACTCCACTGAAATAATCCTGATTGGAGTTTTAGAACGAAAGTTATGGACGTTTGAAGTTGACCCTTGTGTAGGCGATCATTCTTTCTTCTCAAATTGCATTTGTTTCCTTCTTTGTTCCTTCTCGATTCCCATTCTCGTCCTCGGCTTAGTCTTTTTAGTTCGTCAAGACGTAAATGCGTCCAAAAACACACATATCTTGCAAAATAACCCGAGATACGGCAGTATCGACTTTCTAGAAAATATCGACAGTTAAGGCATAATCAGGAGAAGAAAACGTGATAAATCGACGATTGGGGGACGAAAAAAATAGATATAAAATGTGTTGATCATCTGTCTGTAAAATGCATGTAATATTCAGATAAAATACCGACTCACGCTGGGGAAGGAAATGATTTTTTGATTGATTGATTTTTTGACTGATTGATTTTTTGAAAAATTTAGAAAATGCCGAATTTTTTTTTGAATTTTTTGGAAATAAGAAAGCTTGGGATGACTTGATTCCTAATCAGATTCTGACACGGACTGCCAAAATCTTCTGGTTAGGCCTGTATGCCTAGATGAAGAGGGAGATATACCGACAGACTCGACTCTGGACGCGTGAGGACGAGTTAACAGACACGACTTTGACTTTCTAAAGGTTAGACCATGACTCGGTAGGGGATGGGTCACCTAAGATGACAAGACTCTTAAGTTGCGCTATTCCGTAGCCTAGGTGAGTGGCAATACGGTCGAATTCTCGTAATGAGACTGTTTCCGTACGACAGGGCTTTGTGGTAGCAATGCCGTAGACTGGTGTTCTTCTGGATTTTTGATTTTTGGGTACATTTCCAAAGTGGGTACTGCCTCGAGTCCTGACAGATTCTTATCTTCGACTGAGCCGAGTACTAGGACACACTATAGAAAGGAAGCTAGTGTTTGAAAAGTATTTGGATTTTTGTGAGTGGAAGGAAAACTTCTGCCTAAGAGAAGCCCCCAGAATGACAAAGCTAACTGTTGAGAACATGACAGTGTCGTGACCGGAATGATGATGCTTTTTGAATTTGTGTCAGTGTGGGTGGTTGTGGTTGTGCCTCTGTTGAAAGGCTGCCTACGTATTCACGTGTGGTGAAATCAAACCAAGCCGTAGTTCAGTGTTGAAAGATATATTATGGTTCCTAGTTTATTAGGGCTTGGTGTGTAACTAGCCATAGCGATGGTTAGGCTAGGTGTGCTCCCAATGATGCCTTGATCAAAGGGCTAGAATATTTAGGATATTGATCCTGTGACTGTGAGCGTTCTCCGGGGTAGCCCCCAGAGGTGGTGTGAACTATTTGGGCATGTTCTATGCCGACTGCAAGTTGAGTTCCCGTGTTTGGGGTTGGTAACTGATCTGGATGTGAAGAATTGGGATGGAATTTTAACGAGTTTTGCTCTCGGGGATTTTAATAACTTTTGCTCTCGGGGATTTTAACGAGTTTTGCTCTCAGGGATTTTAACGAGTTTTGCTCTCGGGGATTTGTATGGTGATTGTGAATTTTGTTATGTAAAGGGGAAGTCGAGTAAAATGGCTCGAACTTTGATTGGGATTGGTTTTGATAATGCGGGATCTGGTTTCCATGTCTGGCCCTAATGGTTAGGGGTATCCTATGGAGCTTGAATCCTCAAAATTTCGGGCTGTCTCTGGCCTGGGTCTCGGGAAGGTCTTGAAGGTTGTAATGTGGGAAGGCTGAGTGTGGTGTTAGCTGACCAGCTTGATTGTTGCTCCCCTATTTGACGATAAGGGTTTTGATAATTTTTGAATTGACCGTTTCACTTGAGTTGATCATTAGCTACGGTCATGGATTTTTGAATTCTTTGGGTTGACCTCTTAGCCCTGGTCATGGGATTCTTCATTTGGATTGACCGCTTAACCTCGGTCATGGGTGCCTCTTTTTTTTTTGATAACGGCCTGTTTTTTTTTTTTTTTTTTTTTTTTGCCCTTTCGCTTCTTTCCTGGACTTTTGATTTCTTTTCGTCCAGTTTTTCTTTTATTTCTTGAACTTTTGATTTTTTTTTCAGTTTTTTTTTGTCACATTAACACCTGAGGTAGGGATTGGTTGATCTTGTTGGGTGGGTGTTTATTGTGGGAAATGGGCTTGCCTCCCGTCTTGAACCCAAACTAGGAGACTACCTAGATTTGTCATAGGATTCGATACCGCTCCTGCTAGGGGTAGTTATGTGGCTTTTCTATACCAGACATGGAACAGGTAAAAGGAAAGCACGGGCTCGGTTTCCTGCAGTCATTATAGATGTGCCTATAATAGTCACGTGCATGTGCTCACAGTGTATGATGGTGTTCATCATGTTCTCGGAAACACATAAGGAAATATATGAGAAAATAGAAAAGTTGATTTAATTGAAATGTGAAAAGAGGACAGAATGCAAATGACTCTGACTCTGATTTGGAAATGAGGATGTAGGGTATCCTAGACTCGGACTCGGACTTAGACTCGAATCAAATCCGGACTCGGATGCTCGGTTGGTTGTTTTTTTTTGGTAAGATCTTCGACAGGTGTCACGACTCGCCTAAACTCGGCTTTGTGCAAATGCAAGAGAGGGAGTCAAACTAGACATGACCCGGGGTGACGGGAATGACTAAGACTCTTGGACTAGGATACTCGAACGTTGACCTAGACAAAGTAACGACCGCGACTTGGACTCGAGATGCGGAAGGGTGAGTCCGAAAATGGGGGCAACCGTGTTTGACCGTGTCGCGTGCTTGGACCAACCGTGGTGACCTAACCCTAGATGACTCGAGTGTTCGTAGCATAGGTTCGACTCGGAGAAGGCATCATAAGGACGCCGGTGTAGGATGGACGTAAAGTACTACCCCTTAAGGTGACCGTGGTTGACTGCTCGGGTGAAGGACAGCCCTCGAGTGAGACTAAAGGCTTAGATGGTGTGACATCTAAGTGACTCAAAAGTGGGGTACGTGAGAAAACACGTGTAAGACATGACCCTTAGAGCAACCGTGATTGACCGCTCTGATGAAGGGTAGCCCCCGAGTGAGGAAAAGCCCGAAAAGGAAATGAGTCGGAAAGGACACCTAGACGGGTGACTCGTGGATGGTGGGCCTTCCTTAGAATTTGGCAAAGTGGGCCTAGTCCCGTGTGAAGAAAGACCTACGTGTGAGCTATTCCTCAGACTTTGGACCCTAAAGTGTAAATGGGCTTCCCTTTGTAGGGGTTTGTCCTACGTAGGTGGGCCGTGCCTTGACGAATAAGGCGGACTGGGATGGGGTAGAAACCCGTGATATAAGATCGACGGAGTTTCGACGCTATGGACTCTTAACAACTTATGACAAAACCCGACACTGCTAAATACGGGAAGTCCTAAGAAGAAAGCTTTGAAAAGAGGATTTGGATTTGAAAAACCCGTGCAAAGTCGGATTGGAAGGCCCGATTTTTTTGAAAATCGAAAAAAAGGTTTATCGGGCCGAGATTTGAATTTTTAGAAAAGTTTGGACAGCATACCGGCTAGAAAATACGCTATTTTGAGTCAAAATCATAAGTCCTAAATGCGGTAGCTTTCCGGGTTTTGAAAAATGGATAATTTTTGAAAAAGATGCAAGTTTTTGAAAATGACGGTTTTTGAAAAGACGAGACATGGATCAAGTAGCACGTAGTCACGGAAACAGTATAATGACGCCATGTATGCTCTTAGTCTAAGTCTCGGTCGGTCGAATAGGGTCTATACCAACGACGATAGCTTTCTCGCAAATCAGGACGGTCTTCCTAAGCCGAGTTGGTCTTAGAACCTGCCGTAAAACCCATGCGAGTTCCGCCATCGAAGTCTTTAGTGCGCCCATTTAGGAACGCACCGTGGTATAGTGGGACGTCGGTCACAAGTAACCGGCCCGGGAAAGAATTGGGTTATGCATGAACCATTGAACTAAAACGTGTACATTACTATTCGAACGATTTCTTTTCGAGTCTCACCCTAGGGATGCCGATGGTAAGTGACTCATCAGTTGATCCCCAGCGGAGTCGCCAAATTGTGGACATGACATAGGTCCACCCCGACGCGGCCACGCGCGGGTTTGGGGAGGCGAATGAATCTCCATATGAGATGGTCAAATTGAAATTTAAATCGAAGTAGGAGTCGCCACCGAATTTTGTGGTTATTCGAAACCATTCGAGCTCACTCTATGTCGTAGTGGGCCGTATACAAAATAAGGCCCATTTCCGATGTCAGGGTTTATTGGGCTCGTCCCTTTGCATTATGATACCGATACCGATACTATCGGATATCGTGTATTGAATGACTCTCGTTGCCAATGGATTCGGACATCCGGAAACCATGGTTCTGAGTAAGGGGTGAGGGTACGTGTTGGGAAGTTTACTAAGAACACCCAAACCCGCCCGCACTTAGCGGCCTTTACTAAGATATCGTTCGTTTTTGGTGTACACGCGTTAGTTCGACGGTTGAATGATATGCAAACATTATTTTCCTAAGCATGTGAGAAAAATAAAATGGGTTGCTAAGTCGTTTAATGCATGTTAAACTAATAACGTCAAAGTTATTTTAGCATGTGAGGTTTGTTTTAGTCTAATAAAACAATAAAATAAATAAATTGCTACAAACACGAGAAAACGAGTTAGTAACGGTGAATAAATCGAATAAAGACATAAATAAATAATATGCATGATTTTGAAAAAGGTTTATGACACGTGATGGATTAACACGCGTTGACCGAGATCGAAAAAAAGTATTTATCGAAATATGTCGCGAAAGTCGCTTTTTATGTAAGGTTCGAAAAGAATAAAAAATAGAAAAGCGAGGAAGCGAGAAAAACAGACCCGGCAAAGCAGGCCACCGCGCGAGTCGCCTGGAGGGCGCGCGACTCGCGTGGCGGTCTGTTCGGGTTTTTTTTTTTTATTTTGTCGAAAATCGTTAATTTTTATAAATCGCGTACAAATATTGATTAATTTATACCCGATTCATATTTTCGATATTCGTCGTATTCGATATTCGATTATGAAATCGATATCGAATAGTCGGAATGATTTTAGAAAAGGTTTTGAAAAAAGTTTGTTTTGAACGAAAAGTAAAAAAAAAAAATTGAACGAAAAAGATGTTAATTCTCTCCGCGTATAAAATCGTCGAATTTTGTTTAAAAAGATGTAATGATTTTATTAGCATCAACGAGATTTAATTAATTTAGTTCTTGTTAGATACGATATTCGATTAGAGAATCGATATCGTATTTTAAGAACGTTAAAAAAAATAGTATTTTAGTATCGATTATTAGAAATAAAAAATATGTGACGAACGACCCATATTAAAATACGAAACGACCGACGACACAACGAAAAAAAAGAAGAAAAAGACGTGAGAAAGAGGGAGAGAAAAGGGAAGAGTCGGTTTGATTTACACCCTCAACCTACATGCTTCGTTTTCTCGAATAAGAGCTCGTCGGAAAGTGGTTTAAACTTGGGAGCGTCGAGATGATGCGGGATGATTTAAGGTGTCGATTTGGTCGTGTGATGTGGTGGGTTTCGGCCGGCGTGTGGGTCGGTTTTGTCGGGTTGATTTGGACGGTATTTCAGTGCTTGTATGAACGATGAATGTCTGTCGAGGTTGATGGATAATTCTAGCTTAATTCTGAATTTAGATGATTGGTAATTGATTTTTCGGTCCCCTTCAATGTTGAATGGAGGGTCCTATTTATAGGCGCAGAGATTTAGGAGGTATCTTGCTTGGGTAACAAGAAACACCGGTTTGGATAGGAAATGTAGGAAGTCGAGAGGAACGTAAATTCCGTTGCTTGGTGGGGAAGCAAGAATCTCGGCTGGTTGGGGGGTTTTGGCCGAGTATTTGGAGCTCGGTCGGTATCTGATTCGGTTTTCGGATAGAATTCCTACTTGAGATCGAATTCTATCCTTTAAACGAATTTGTTTAATATTTTTTTGAAGCTGATTTTTGTAGCAGTTGGAACCGAATCAGCCGCTTGAGGTGTCACGGCTGACTCGTGTGTCTCGAGAATATTTTTGACCGGGTTTTGACTCGGTCGTAAAAAGACGGTTTTACCCCTGGTGTCGGAATCGACCCAAATTAGTCTTATTTGACTCGAAACGACCCACTGGGCCTGGATTTGAGGTTGGTTTTGTAAGATTTGTACTCCGTAATAAGCCTAAACCAAATGTTCATGATTTTGAGCCCATATCCGAGTCCATTAAAGCATGTTTGCGTTCTATCATCATCGGGTGTTTGGTGGGACATACTATAGACACCTGGCGGTCAAAATGTGGGTGTCTACAATGTCGCATTAGGTTGACTATCAGAAATCAGTCGAGACATTATACCCACGATCCCGCCAAAGCCTGGATCGACTGTTCTGCTACTAGCTGCAAATGATTGAGTAGAAGAACAAATGTTGTTATCGTAAATAGACTCCAATGGTTAAATAATCTAAAAAAATCGTTTCTAATCTCGATTTTATATTCCTCTAAGTTGAATTATATGTTCATTAATTTTTTATAACAATAAACTAAGTCCATCGCACAGTCAAATTTTCACCTAGAGTCTAAAATAGCTGTAAATACATAGCCGGTAGGAATATCAGACCAATATTTTATCCATTGGTCTCCATGGCGAGTCGAAACCCTTGGTAATCATCTTTGCCTCGATATTTTGACAAAATATCGCTTATTAATAGTTATATAAGATATGAGGAGCATATTCAAATAACCCTTACAATAAAGTCAATTTAAGTCAGGCGCCTAAATCGTATCAATATATAGATTAGAACGATGGAATTTAGTAAGGATGAAAGAATGATTACTCAAGTGGTATCACTTTGTTTCATACAAGTTTAATCCTTATAACTCAACAACGATGAAAAGCATACGAATTGGTGAATTATATTTGCTACTCGGATATAGTTAAACAAACAAAAGATTAATTTAACTATTCTAGCAATGATTTATCAATAACAACAACTAGGTGATCAAGATAGAAGATGAATTAACAAACCAAGAAAAAATAATATAAATTAAACTTGATATTCTAATATAAAAGTAAAATAGAAATGAGTCTTACGATTCACTAAACTTGAAAGGCTTCAACTACTTGTTCCAAGAATAATAACTTAGCCCCCATAAAAAAAAACTACTTGCAAAATAAACTAGAAAATATGTGTGTTTTTGAGAATTACAAAGTGATCATTGATGTGTGTTGGATGATGGATCTGATGTGTAAAATGGTGAACTTCATCTCTTTATATAGTTGTGGACATGACATAGGTCCACCCCGACGCAGCCACGCGAGGGTTTGGGGAGGCGAATGAATCTCCATATGAGATGGTCAAATTGAAATTTAAATCGAAGTTGGAGTCGCCACCGAATTTTATGGTTATTCGGAACCGTTCGAGCCCACTCTATGTCGTAGTGGGCCGTATACAAAATACGGCCCGTTTCCAATGTGAGAGTTTATTGGGCTCGTCCCTTTGCATATCGATATAGATGCCGACTTGAGCGGTTAATCGTATATTGAATGACTCTCGTTGCCAATGGTTTCGGACATCCGGAAACCACGGTTCTGAGTAAGGGGTGAGGGTACGTGTTGGGAAGTTCACTAAGAACACCCAACCCCGCCCGCACATTAGCGGCCTCTACTAGGATATCGAATGATTTTTTAATACGCGCGTTAGTAATACGATGAATGATATGCAAACATTGTTTTCCTAAACATGCGAGGAATTGAATGAGTTGCTAAGTCGGTTTAATGCAACTAAAATTAACGTCAAAGTTGTTTTAGCATGTGAGATTCGTTTTAGTATAATAAAACAAACAATGAAAAAAGATATGAATTTGTTACAAAGGATGAACAAACGAGTTAGTATCGATTTGTAAAAATAATAATATAGCAAATAAATATACGAGATCGAGAAAATAAATATTAATCGAAATCTGAAAAATATCGTTAAAAAAACGTTGTTTTGTATAAAAAACAAAGTTCGAAAAATAATATAAAAACGAGAAAGATGCGCCGTGGCAGCCGGCCGCGCGGCTCGCCCGGGATGCCGGCGAGTCGTGTGTCGGTCTGTTTTTGAAGACGATTTTCGAAGACTCGATGCTTTTATTAAATCGCGTACAAATATTGTAGGATTTGTACTCGATCTAATATTTTCGATATTCGTTATATTCGATAATTGACTACGAAATCAATATCAAACATTCAGAATAGTTTTTAGAAAAGGTATAAATTTTAGAAATCGTTTCGTAGAATAATAAAATAAAACGAACGAAAAAGCTAAAAAAAAGGGACTCGGGTTTCAGGCCCGTGCGCGAGTCGCCTAGGTGGGGCGCGACTCGCGTGCGGGTCTGTCCCGGTTTTGCTCATTTGTTCGAAAATCGTTAATTTGATAAATCGCGTACAAATACGAATTAATTTATACTCGATTTATGTTTTCGATATTCGTCGTATCCGATATTCGATTATGGAATCGATATCAAATATTCGAAATGAATAACAAAAGTTTTGTAAAAAAAAGTTTGAAAAAAAGATGTAACGATTTTATATCGTCAAGTTTTGATTTAATTCCTTTTGATACGATATTCAACTATAGAGTTGATATCGCATCTTAAGAATATTTGTTAATATGAAAATAGTTTTTGATATTATCGATATTAGAAAAATAAAAAACGCGACGAATGACCCGTAATAAAAAGGACGACCGACGAAGAAGAAAAAAAAACGAGAAGGACGAGAAGAAGAAGAGAATAAGAAGGATAAATCGGGTTTGGTACACCCTCAACCTACATGCTTCTGTTTACTCGGATCGGGGCTCGTCGGGACGTGGCTTGGGCACAAGAGCGTCGAGTGGATGTCGGTGAGTTACGCTGGCTCGGTTTGGACGTGAGACGTGTGAAGGGTGTCGGGTATCGGGGCCGGTTTCCTTCGGGAATAATATCGGTTTTCTCGATGCTAAGTGTGTAATTGATGTATGATAATTTATGTGTGTATATCGATGATTCATAATTGATGATTGATCAATGAATGTAGATGTCAATGAATGTAGATTTTTGTGTGTTTGATATTTTCTGATGATTGATTAATATTTGATTGATAGTGAATGTCGATGTGAATGAATGTGTTTTGAGTTGTGCAAGGGGCTATTTATAGGGAATTCCCGACCTTGGCTAGGAGAGTTTGAACTACCGCTGAGATAGGAAATATAGGAAGTTGTAAGGCATGAGAATTCCGCTTTCTTGTCAAGGAAGAAAGGGAACACGGCTGGAATATGCTGCTCGGCCGAGTATTTGCACTCGGTCGGGTGTCTGAATCGGTTTTCGGATAGGATTCCTACTTGAGATCGAATTCCATTCTTAAACGGATTTGTTTAATATTTTATGTAGCTGATTTTTTGTAGGATTAGAGTTCGAATCAGCCGTGTGAGGTGTCACGGCTGACTCACGTGCCTCGGAAATAATTTTGACGGGTTTTGACTCGGTCGTAAAAAGACGGTTTTACCCCTGGTGTCAGAATCGACCCAAATTAGTCTTATTTGACTCGAAACGATCCGCTGGGCCTGATTTTGAGGTTGGTTTTGTGAGATATGTACTCCGTAAAAAGCCCAAGCCAAATGTCAATGATTTTGAGCCCGTTTCTGAGTATTTAAAGCACGTTTGCGTCCGATCATCATCGGGTGTTTGTCGGAAACTACTATAGACACCTGGCGGTCAAAATGTGGGTGTCTACAATAGTCATCCATAGAGCATCTTTATTAATGACTCATAAAGTCTCATTAAATGCTCCACCTGTGACAAAATGTAGCAAAACGTGTCATCGTCTGTGGCGAACTTAATCTTTCACTTTCTCCTTACTTTTGGGCTTCCACTTATAATTTGGGCTTCATGTGTCTTCACTTTCAATATCTTATCATCTATTAGCCCAAAACACACCTCATTATTTGATATGTTAATCTCTTTTCACTCCTTAATCTTCTTTTTACATTTTTTTTTGAACATTAGTCCATCGATGAGGCCTTATGCATAATAACCCTTCAAAATACACACAAGCCTACAAATTGTCAACTAAACGACCCTTATTAATCCTTACTAAGCTAGACTATTATTCACCAAAAGTTTGTCTCATGCAAAACATGAATTCTTCATTGAGAAGATATTGATGTGCAAAAATTTGAATCAAAGGGGTACGGTGTTGAAATATGATTGAGATCTTAGAGCGTAAGGACTAGTTTGCACGCCAATCTTTTACACCGGTATGATTGAGATTTTCAACCTGTTATGTCATTATTCTTTATATTGGCTAACTTGTGTTACTATTTTCCAAACAATTACAGCAGCGCCACAAACTTCAAGGTCATGGTCAAGCAACAGCAAAACGATAGAACATTCAATTATCATTGCTATATCTTTAAGTGCAATATTTGGATTTATATTATGGCGTTTTCTACGCAAAAGACCTCAAGAATCACTGGGCCAGAAGCCAAAAGCGATCGATGAATTGCGAAATGGTATTTTCTATGTTGATCATTTGTTTAGTTATCCTAACTTTTTGGTGTAAATAAGTCATCCGATATAGTTTAGATTCAAACCATGTAAGATCATAAAAGCGGTAAAACTTTCTCTCACATGAGTTTTAACACTGCTTTCCTAGGGTTGGAACTCGAGTAATGTAGTTCTAGAATCATCCCCTCACTAGTTGAACTATATGTTTATCAATTCAAGTATATTAATTATTTTTGAAAATATTTTAGCGTGCATAATTACCACTTGATTTCGTATAAAAGAGCAAGTTGCAACAGGTGACATGGAAGATACAGGCACTTTAGAATCATTGCAATTTGATTTCAAAGGTGTTCAAGATGCAACATCCAACTTCTCTATGGAAAATAAACTTGGACAAGGTGGTTTTGGCGCAGTGTACAAGGTAACACTACCAAACTATTTGGTGTCGGTCAATGTACTTCATTTTATATATATCTATATAATATATAGGAGTTGTTAAAAAGGTACCCAAAAAAATTAAATTAAAATGTGACTTTGCATGATTAATGTAACTTAGTAAATTAAAATATGCCTTGACGTAAATTGATGTGACTTAATTTATCATACTTTAATTCTACGGGTTATTTCAATAGAATAATCTCAATTATGTCTGTTCTTATTAAATTAATCCAAACTATTTGTAATCTTATTTTAATATGAACTACGTCTTCATTAACATCGCTTTGCTGTTGAACCTCCCTTATTCAACTCTCCTCTAACTCTTCTTCTTCTTCTGATACATTTCACGTTCATTTTCGGTCATTGATAAAAAAAATCGAAAATTCATCTTGCTTTTCTTTTTCAATTAGTCTTATATAAGCAATGAAAAAAAATGTTTTTATTGTAATTTTGGCTTTCACGATGACTGCAACGGACCTAATAAAATCCCAGAAAGTTACAACAAGTCACTATGACCGACAATAGCAAGTCATAATTTCATACATAGCAAAACGAGATTAATGAATGCGTAATTCACATTAAAATGATACAGTATTACGTATAGTTTGGATTATTTTAAGTACACAATGTAGGTTACAACCCTTAAACCCAAGACCTGTTACGAGTATTAACCGAAAAGACAAAAGTAGAGGGATAACAATTATACCTTATTTGCAGCGGAATAGCGTATTAATAAGAAGTATAATAAACCCAGAAATATATATAATCTCCACGGAAAGAATAAAACACCCAAACGTGATGCCTCCTTTGGTATCCACACGGGTACAGAACAACGACGTATATGCTAGTATAAAGGTACGTGAGACCGTCTCACAACTTCTCCCTATATCTCTCTTATAACTCTTTATAAGACAAATATACTATGAGTAAGGTTCATAAGTAGAAATAGAGATAATTTTATAATCGGGGAAAGTTAACGATTTCGAATTGAGAATACATATATATTGACTTATTGATGTTATGGTACGGTACTACGGTGTGCATAATTGTTAAGGTAAGGCTAAGAGCGTATAGTACTTTGTGCATTTAATTAGCTTTAGTAAACCCCAAAAATATAACATCAATTTAGCCGAAACTAGAAAGCTGTAAAAAGATACTCGCTCTATTCTAATCAATTTCATAGGTTTGTTTTTTTTTTGGAACTATTCATATGTGAAAAGAATCTTCAATATATATTTTAGTGTATAAGATAGTCACGTGAGATCTTGTTAAAATTATATAATCGAATGCATTATAAATATCAAACTTTTCAAATTTTTAGAAATATGTAACTAAAGATATAGGCAAAAGAAAATGGATGGAAGGGAATATTGTTCAACGTGTTACAAAGCAAATGTATGAATGATTGGAACGGAGGAAATAGTATTGTTCAATGTGTTATCCACCACGCTTCTAGCACTCCAATATATCCAAACCTAGAATCAGAAATGTTGCTTTAGTCAAGGTAACTTGCTTGGTTGTGTACTAACTCAATAATAGACAATAATGACCTGTGCATTTTTCCCTCACTTATGTGCACCCTAGACACCTTCGTAACAAGATCATCCGTCATAAGACTACTCGCAACAAAAAAATATTTAATTGTGCATCTGGGATGCGCATAAATGATGACAAAATATGCAAGAAATGGTTTGCATTGGTCTGTGGCGTACATACACAACCAAATGATCTGTCATGATTAAAAAAAATTATCCTAGATTTATGTCTAGGTGTTACTACACTAATGTTCAAAGTGACCACTAGTAAAATCAAGACATATTTCTACGATAATTGTACAACTCATTTCAATTGTGGGACTCCATGAGACATTACTGTTAGTCGATCTCACGTGTTATTTTCTCAGTAGTAGATATCATGTGTTGATGTTAGGGAAATTTTTCAAACGGAGAAGAGATAGCCGTGAAGAGACTCTCTAAAAATTCGCCACAAGGAGGTTTTGAGTTCAAGAACGAAGTTATTTTGCTTGCAAAGCTACAACATAGAAACTTGGTTAAATTACTTGGATTTTGCGTACTAGAGGAGGAAAAAATCCTTATCTACGAATTCCTATCAAATTCGAGTCTCGACCGCTTCTTATATGGTAATGAACATTCCTAAAACTGTAATTCATATTATCATATGGTAAAGTGTTTGTTTTTTACCCGATGAAATGATATTTTACAAATTATTGTAGACCCATTGAAGCGAGCATCTTTGGAATGGGAACTGAGATTCAGAATCATAACTGGAATTTCAAGAGGCCTACTGTATCTCCATGAAGACTCTCGACTCAAGATCATACACCGAGATCTTAAAGCAAGTAATATACTCCTAGATGAAGCAATGAACGCAAAGATTGCTGATTTTGGAATCGCTAAACTTTTTGATTCGGATCAAACACGTGGTAGTACTATGAGAATCGCAGGAACATAGTGAGCACTCACTTTTTTTAACAATAAAATTTAGGTCAAAGATTAGATCGGCCTTACCCAGTCCAGGGAGGCCATTGGTCCGTTTGAGGCTTCAAAATGATGTTATATAATGGTTCACATGGAAGTCATCCATAGGCGTCAAACCTGGACAAACACTACACATTATTGTAGATTACCTGGGAAGGAGGGTTACTCAAATGGAACACGTGAACTCTAATTCTGATACTATATTGGGCAACCATTCCGACCAAAACATTAAAATGATAGTTGAACCCGATAATTGGACTTTAACATTACTATTGTGTGTTTTTCTTCCTCAAAAAAACACGCATTTAGTCACATTACTCCATATCATAGAAGAAAAAGAGCATTTAAACCTGTAACTTATTGTTCAGAGTAGCTTTGTTTTGACTATTAAACTAAACATCTTCTAGATTAAAGAAGGTTAGGGGGAGTCGAACATTTGACCCCTTAAGTGTATGAGAAGTCGAATCTTTGATGATAATGATAATTAAACCTTGTTGATTAACTGCAGTGGTTACATGGCTCCTGAATATGCATTGGCTGGTCAATTCTCAGTAAAATCGGACGTTTACAGCTTTGGAGTCATAATCTTGGAAATAATGAGTGGTCAAAGAAACAATTTTTTCCAAGATGAGCAAACTGAAGGACTACTGTATCGTGTAAGTACAATCATATCATTTTACACTAAGATACTGTAAACAGATTGTAGTAACTTTATTTATCATGAAAGTAGTAATTAAGTCCCTAGACTATATTCAATTGTGAAATTGAACACCTTAGATTTCAATTGGAGTGATTAAGTCCCATTAATTATACTCCGTATGTAATATGAAATTTAACTCATCATCATGATCTCATGAGAAATTGAATATATCATACTACAAAATACAAATATCAACCTAAAAACATAAAAACATAAAAATAAAAATTTATTTATTTATAACTATAAATTCATTTTTTTGCAAGAAAAATCAATTAATCTTAAAAATTTAGAATTTTCAAATTTATGAAATATAAAAACTCAAAAAAATTTGATCTTTATTGCTACACTTTTGATTTTTTTTATATACTTTTGATATAAGAATTAAAAAAAAAAGTGCAACTACATGATAAACATTTTTCGTAGTCATAATAAGTTGGGAGTTATATTATTTCGTACTATCTTAGATTTGTTTTCGTGTCATGTAAAACCTTTATTTCTTTTGCTATCCACTGGTGAAGATATTTTAAAAAACGGTAAAATTTTTAGGATGAAAACTCATTATTGTAGATAAATTCATTTTTATAATTTTCCATGAAAATTTGAAGGTTTTTGTATTTTACAACAATTTAAAAATATATATATAATTATTAGTATAAATTTCTAAAAAGAAAATTCAAGTTAAGATTTTGGAAAATAAAAAAAAAATTATTACTAATGTTTTTTCCGCGACGTATATTTAGGTATTAGGTGTATTATTTATATTTTGTAAGATAAGATATTCAATTTCTCATGAGATTTTTGTTAAAAGGTTGAATTTCATTCTTTATCTAACGTAAGGGCCTAATTACTCCAATTAAAACTTGAGGGGTTCAATATCACGATTAGACATAGTAATGTGGTTTGATTACTACTTTTGCGCTTTATTTATTGATGGTATTTCAGCATATAACAAGCAGTTTTACAATAAGATTAATAAAAAATCGTTGTATGTGACAATTTTTCATCAGAGTTAAAATAGGCAGTTTCACATTAGGGTAACATTATTAGTAGTCTTGAGGTGAGTCTTAAACTCTTAAGGGAGTCTTGTCCCAATATTCATGTGAGTCTTACTAATAATATTGCAAAGTCTTAAGGAAAGTCTTTAAGATTATTTGTAGTCTTGAGAAAGTCTTAAAATTATTAGTAGTCTTGATAAGATTATTGTAGTTTTGAGGTGAGTTTTGTCTCAAGACTCGTGTGAGATCTACCAATAAAGTATCGAAGTCATAAGATGAGTCTTGAATTTTACAGACTCGGACTTTTGTGGGGTCATAACTTATGTTACACATTTCTTGACATATTATCTGATAAATGACTCGTATTTAAACAATTTTTTATTTTCTATTATTTTTAAACTCTCACTTCTTTGTTTAATTGTCCATATCTATATTCCTAACTATTTTTTCTGTCTCGGTTATATTTTAACCTTTTATATTATTTGTGATAATTTTTTTAATCAAAGATAAATAAATGAACAAGATAAGGAGAGTATAAAATCAATTAATCCTTTTTTTGTAGTTCGACCCCTAATAAACTTATTGAATACGAAGTACATATTTAACTAATAAAACAAATAATTACCCAATTTAAGGTACGAAGTAATAAAAATGAAATTTCTCTCAATTAACTAACTAACTGAGTTAACGTAGTCAAACACTTAATTAACAAATAAAAATACAATTAACTAATTATACGTACTTAGCTTATTAAACACGAAATTAACTATTTTAATGTAATCATTATTTTGAAAAGGAAAAAAAACGGATGACCGTCTGACCACCAACTTTTTTTTTTTGCAAAATACTCCGTATAACAATTACAAGTACATTTTGGTTGTACGGGAATCGTAAGTCAATAACCTAAATTGATATACTCAAGACAATGTACGAAAAAATAATTATTAAAATATCGTAAATTAATATAAGTAAGGCATAATTAAACTATCGTAAATCATCCGGACATATAATATGAACGAAGTCAAAAAGATCATCTACCCATGTTTTTGTATATCGCACAAAAACCAATAACACTAAAATAAAACAAGTTAAATTTTGTAATTAAATTAGATAGTAAAGTAATTAGTAATTTGTACAAAACAAGATAAATTGTAATTGTGAGTGGAAAGTTTGTCCGATACTGTTACCGTTATTCATAAAGCGGATATCTTATTCATAAAACGTATGCCTTAGGGACACAACTAAACAAGTTGACATTTTGTGCTTCTTTGTTTTGTTAAGACAAATTCTTTTGTCATCAATAATCATGCTGAAATATGAGATATAATTGATATTCTCGTGATAAATTTTATCATGCTCATGTATAATACTCCAATTATACATGTTATGAAATTTGTACTCGATCCAATTATTAGTACTATAATTTGAAATACCTTAATTAGGCATGGAGACTTTGGAACGAGGATGCGATTCTAGAGCTAGTAGACCCTTTGTTAAGCAATAAATTTTCTGAAGAGGAAGCAAAGTTATGCATCCAAATCGGCCTTTTGTGCGTCCAAGAAGACGCTACTCAAAGACCGAGAATGGCGTCAGTTGTACACGCACTGGAAGGAAAATCGATTACTCTGCCATCGCCAAATACACCACACTTCTTTACCATTTGTAATTCCGACATTGATACAACACCATCTAACTACGATTCAATGCCTGAAGACGAAGTCCGACTGAGGAATTACGAAGAAAGTGATGGTGTATATACAGGCCCAATGGATACCACAGACCTTTATCCTAGATGATGCAACATTTTCCTCTATATAGATAGATATTGGTTCATATTTATGAAGGAATAGCTCACTTATGAAGAATGCATGCACAACAGCACAAGTGAGTATACGTTATGAAATGAGTTGCTTGCATATACCATATTACCATATTGGGGAGTCTCAATGAATTGTTTGCTTTTCTATTTTAGGAATGTTTTTTATATATAATTTAACCATTGGTTCCACGTGTCACCTACTAATTGGATCTCTTCCCCTTAATGCCAAAAGCAAAGACAAACCATTCATTGTAACGGAGGGACTACCTTATAAACTAAAGAGTTACTTCTTGACTACTTGTATGAAATATGATCAAGTAAACACTCTTTGCCCTTGATATTGGAATTTAACAATTCTGGAATTGTATGTATTGGAGGGTTTGTTCAGATTGGATATCCAAATTAGAAGGTCCAAATCCATATCCGATGCAAATGTTGGGATTTGCAATTATAATCATATCGATCGGGTATTCATATTTTAGGATTTTCTTGATCGATTCATGTTTAAAACAGTATCATACTTGTCATCTTACACCATAATTTAATTTACTTTTATGAGTGAATGATTTCGACATGAAATTTTTGTCACTTATTGATTAATTATAAGCTTATGTATACTCATCATATAGGATACTCCGTATGATGTTGTATCGCATAGGGGTCAAGTTGGTTATACTTGAAATAGTGGTGATGAAAAAGTTCGCCTTTTGTGGTGATGAAAAAGTTCGCCTTTTGTAAGTCAAATAATTACGAGTATTTACTATTCGCATCAAATCAAGCAAAATATTCGGCTTGATTCGTTCCAATCCCTTACTTTATGCACTTCATTTGAGCCACTAAAAAAACTAGGGTCCAATGTAATATTTGATCTACTTTTAGTGTTAACTCTGTTAAGAATTTGATCAGGTCAAATCAAACCTTATTTGAATATTTGATTCGACAAATCAAATTAAATCGAATAATGAGCCTACACAACTCGGTTAAAATACAATCAAATAATCCTTTATTTAATAAAGCAAGGTCTTCTAAAGAATTGTGGTGAATTCTCAACCGACTTTGCTTAGATGTCTATAATACACATTAAATTTATTACAAGACCGTTTCATTTAAGAATTAGTGTCGAACAAAGGTAGTAAAAACAAGAGAAATAGCAGCCAATTCAATAAATTCTTTGTTATCCTTAGTCAAAGGAGAAAACTCCTTTCTTTCCCTAAACCCATCTTCACATGTATCCGCATTAGTCATTGCTCCGCTTACTAGTATATTCGCCGTATTATAATCCCCTTCTTTTAATGCCTTTAGACCCGAATCTAAATCATCCGGAACATACGAATAAAGTTCTAGGCAACCACCCAACGCATCCTTCTGAAACCGGTCAAATCCCCTCGGGTTTTTCAAAAGATTTTCGATTGATTTTGAAATGGATTTGGCTCTTGATACACCTAGTTCGAACGAGATCTCACACAATTGTTCTAGGTTAGCTGTTGCGCTTCGTGGGTTGGATCCAAGTGCTGCGACACAGAAGTCGTACTTGACAATAGGTTCGGATTGGGATATTTTCGAGCAAGTGGGTCCGACCAAGTTGACCGCACTTGCTAAAGTCGTTGACCATGCAAATAAAAGTGCAAGGGATACCCCCACGCAAGTTACGTAACACATCATTTTGTAATATTAGTGAAATAATGGTATTATATTATTCTTCATGTAAAGCATCTTTATTTATATAACGAAGGTAAATACCGTGAATCCGTGATACTAAGAAAGTTAGTGAACTTAAATAACGTACAAAGAATTTATTCATGAAAGATCTTTAAGTGGGTGACTTAATTCAAATAATGTGAAATGTATACGTGATTTGTCAGTGAGTTATAACTTGGTTGATTCAGTGTACATACATAGGTCATGCCAAGGTTAAGAGATTATGGTACGTACGTAGTAATCCATTTTCGTAACTTGGCGTGGTTAATGAAATCACATTTAGCAGAATTTATATAACTAGTTCCGGATAATGAGAGGTGATACTAATTAATAAGATCATCCGTCTTCATTATTGAGTCTCATTCTGTGTGACACTTCATACACATTCTGACAATGGTGAATCAATGAACTTTTATTTGGGGTGCACAATTTTTTTTCTTTTACAAATAATAATAAAACAAGATTTGGAAATTAGATTTCTAAAATTGCTAATATTGAAATTAAGTAAACATAGTCAAGAAATTGATTACACTATTTGCTAAGTTTGAAACTTAAGTTTGGGGATTTGTTGTTTTAAGTTGAACTAATAAGTAGAGATTAATAAATATAAGCATAAAAAAAACTACATCACAAAAACTAATTTGCCTCATTTATCTACATCACAAAAACTAAAAAAAAATTTGGACCTTGAAATTTGTCAAATGCAGTTTAATATTTAAACACACATAGAACATCGAAAATTAATTAAAAAAATAAAACTTTGAGGGCAAAAAAAAACAAGTTGAAAAGGATAAAAATAAATCGAAAAAGAATATGATAAGCACAAAAAATTAAAAAGGACAAACATTGTTCTGCTGGCTTCTGTGCGCTTTTTGTATAGATCTATAGCAGTAATTATTTTGTTTTGTTTTGTTTTTTAAATTAAATCCAAGGGTGCGCACCCCTTGATCCGCCGTTGCATTCTGATATGGTGTCTATTGCATAAATAAAAAAAATCAACAAATATCATTATTTGCTGATTTGTTAGAGGTGTACGTAGTAACACAAAATGTGGCACGAAAGTGTAACAAAAGATTCTTAGTGGATACTAATAATATAATGATCTTACATTCCGAACTCATCTTCAGCTAAATCTATATTATATATCTATCTATATGATAATAAATATATATAAAAACATAAAAAGTCATTCCAAAATGTTAGACTTTACAAGTGATTGACAAGTGACACCACTAAAATGTTAACTCAACAGTATGTAGTTCATGTGCTTTTATTAGTGGTGATAATTAATAATCCGTACAAAGTAATTACTGTACATATTAGCATTTTCTACATTTTTTCATAGAATTTTTTTATATAAGTCGTGTTTATAATTTTGATCACACAACTTTAATTTCATACCATTTTAACAATTGAGATATCTTATTAATAAAATTCTTATAGGTTAATTGGTTACTCCAGTACAAATTATGTACTCCCTCTGCTCCACAATGATTTATCCACTTTTATTCAAATGTGAGAGATTAAAATAATAAGTAGGTAAATAATAGTGGGTTGGAGGGAGTATCAATTTTTGGTTTACGTTTTTATTCCATTTCATTGATATTTTTTTGGCCGGTATGGTTTATTTTTATTTTATTTTTTGCAGACGTTGTAACATCATTTTATAGATGAAAAAAAATATGAGTGGAATCATAAACTTCCTACAACGAGTTACGGAGTAAATTTTGGGTATTATTTTTAGATTTAGATTTAAGATTTGTATAACTAAGATTTGCATAATTAATATTTTCCCATAAAACGAAGGTTTTGCAAATTAAAAGTATCATGGATAAGTACACCAAAAAATTATGTTAATTAATGCGAATATTCATCTAATATTCTCAAATTTATAAAGGTAATGTAGTCTTAGGTTATGATATTAGAATTAAATACACAATTTTCATATAAATTTGGGTAGCGTAAGTTGTCATGATATGTTAGTACATAATTTATATTTACCTTACTTTTACACCATTTTAATCTTTGTCAAACAAAACAATAAAATGGTGTTTGATTATTGTTCTTAGTTAGAAAAATAGATAAATCACAATTTATTATTCCATTAGATTGTTATATGTATGTCGTTGTAGATGACATGACGCCACGAGACTACAATGATATAAATATTCTCTTCCAGTCAATTTTGTACGTTTATAACATTATATGTTGAGATTATTTTGTTATATGAATTTGGAAGTATTACGATTAATATTCACATAAATAATGTTATTTGTTTATTCAAAACAAAGCACGCGAATTACAGTTCGTTCATGCACATAAGTTTTTGCATACGAGTGCATACAACACGACGACAATTTTATTTAAAGTTAAGTTTGCACAATTTACTTGAAACGCACCCGTGATTTTCACGGGTAACGAAACTAGTTTATATTAAAAGGCAAGATGACCCTCCTTTGAACGAAAATGCTACATTTACACGACGTG
This sequence comes from Agrostemma githago, assembly GCA_958450325.1. NCBI lineage: Eukaryota > Viridiplantae > Streptophyta > Magnoliopsida > Caryophyllales > Caryophyllaceae > Agrostemma > Agrostemma githago. The sequence goes on along the minus strand of OY288250.1, from coordinate 5,788,655 downwards.
TTTGAGAATTTTGTACACAGTCAACAATATTACGCCATGTGTCAATTTATCGTTAAGCTAGGGTGATTAGTTTAGGGTTAGGTTAGTAATTTTACACATTTAATTAATTTTTTTTACTAAACCATATTTAAGTTAACTGTAGAAAGTTTTAATATTTTTATTTTTTATAATTATCTTTATTCAAAGCAAATGTATATAGATTTTTGTTTTGTTCAACTTCCAATTAAATAATTAATTTCTATTTAAACAATTTTACGTGAAGGCAAATTTATTAATATAATTATCATTAATGTAATTTTTTTTCCATTTTCATTTAATTTCATAAATAATATTGTACATCCATTTTTTTTAAAAATAATCTTTTCATTTTTATTTTTTTAAGTGTACTTCGTACTAATTAATTAATAATTAAAAAATCAATAAAAAAATTAAATTTAAAAGTAATATTTTCATTAATTGAATTTAAAATAAGGTTATACGGATTTTTAATATATTATATATTACAAGTTTAACAAAAAAACAAAAAAAAAAAACTAATCTCCGCTTTGAAAAGTTTCAAATCGGATCTTCAAAATCTCAGTCGCCTCACCCCAGGCATCTCAGATCTCCACCATCTCACCTCAGGCGCCCCAACTCTGGGTCGCAGGCGCCTAAAAGCTAGAATTAAGCTACGAGAAAAACTATAGATACCCCCTTCCTCCGATCATTTCGACACATAATTCACAATTTAGAATTCCAATTCCCCCCCCCCCAATGAGCACTTAAGTCCGTCTTTAGCGTCGAACTTCGACATTAGGCACGATCCACTCAATCGTTTTCTCTCCGATTCGCGAATCAACACTACTCTTCGTAGTTTCTCGAGTTATTGACTCGATACGAACGAAAAAGGGCACCCGTGTTTGACTAGCCAACTCAACCCATCGTAGCGAAGTTCTGCTGTAATTACCGCAGGAAGCTAGGAGGATCCGCCCATAGAAGTCGTATCGTCATTAGGTTATCCTCTAAACACAACTTTACATACCGTATTTTTAATTATGCACTTCAATAACGTCGAGTCCGACTCATGTGGATACTAAATCACGACGTGTTGTAAACATACGTAACGTCCACAACTTCAACCATAAGCACTCAAATACCTTAACTAAACCCGAGTAGTCATGAGATCCGTTCTCAACCATCTACTCATCGTGTCTCATTTAGTGTACACTCTGAGGGTGCAATACCTCACAATGTGATTTACTTACATTTCGCATTTACAACTTTCGTATGATTTACCGCTTTATGACCATAATTGCAAGCTAAATCACCTAACACCAAATCCAAAACGTAAACAAGTTAAAACTGAACAAGCGGTGGTTGGGTTCCGTATTAATCCCGATGCTCATCCCTCACACGTGGTTTGACGCATCCTTATTAATACTGAGCCGACACATCTTAAGTAGAATACCAGGTAAGGTATACGTACCACGAGAATGACTAATATTCGTATTATCATGTTAAAACTGATATGTTAATACAAATACTATCTAGTACTCTCTACTCTTCTACGTGCATCTTTTCTTGGTCTGCCTGTCACGTGAAATTGCATGCAAAGACTGTAAAAGCAATTACTTCGACAACAACACTTACTTGTCCTTAAACAACCGACGTAGCAAAGGCATATGGTTAAAACAACGGATGTTATCGTACTTTTGCCACAATTAAGAAACGAAGTTATCATCCCACCGATTGATTGTAGAGGCCGCTACGTGCGAGCAGGATTGGGTGTTTATGTCTATCGGACGGTGGCTTTCCAATACGTACCCTCACTCCTTACTCAGAATCTACGGGTTCCGGATATCCGAAACCATTGGCAATGAAAGTCATTCTAGACATGAAATGCTTAAGGGTGCAAGTCTTTATCTTTAGGTCCACATCTCACTCAGCTTTGAGCCGGCTAAGGATTAATGTTGACTTGAACGGTTTCCGAGAATCCCAAAATTACTCGGTGCCGACTCCACAAATCGGCAACGAATTCGGTTCACTAAAAAGGTCGTCAGACCAAACATATCGGCCTTTGAACATTTACAATCAGGTCTCGATCGATTCTAACGGAAACGTAGATGTCCCCACATCTACCTAGTACAATTCAAATCGTCAACCAAATCGAGGTCTGAAATTTCGCCCCGAACGCGGGATGGACCGATCCGGACCCGACGAGCGCCCATGACGGGCTGTGTGGGTGGTCACCGCGACTGGTCCCCTCGCGGGTGCGCGCGGGCAGTGGTGTGGGCGACCGTCCACACCACCACGTCGTCGGCGACCACCACGACCATCACGTCTCCGGCGACCACCACGACCACCACCACGTCGCCAGCAATAACTTTTAAATTTATGAGGTTTAGTATAAAGTTGCAAAGTTAAGGGTTGAACTTACCAAATTATGTGTTAAAGTTACATAAATTTAATTTTCAAATGGTTGGGGGTGAAGTGAAAAAGTTTTAACTTTGGACTCATTCTATGTAACTTTAAGCACCTTTTTTTTGTAACTTTAAGCTTGATCTTAATCCTAGCCACACAAACTTAAAGTTACACAAAAAGTGCTTAAAATTACATAGAATGGATCTAAAGTTACACTTTTTCACTTCACCACCAACCATATGAAAATTAAATTTATGTAACTTTAAACCATAATTTGTTAACTTCAACACTTAACTTTGTAACTTTATATTAAAACTCATAAGTTTAAAAGTTGTCGCCGACGATGTGGTGGTGGTCGCCGGAGACGTGGTGGTCGTGGTGGTTGTCGGTGACATGGTGGTGGTTGTCGTGATGATCGTCGGTGACGTGGTGACACCGGAGTGGTGGTCAGCCTATAGATTTGGAAAGAATAAACTACTCAAGTGTTTAGGAAAGATGAGCTACTATTAAATAATAATATCTTTGCTAAAAATAGACTTTGTTTCCATAATGAACCACAAATAACACATCTGATTACGGAATTAATTTCCTAATCAACATGTACTACCTTTTCCAAGCAAATTCCATTCCAACTAAATTTTCATAAATCAAAAGAATAGAGTTTTATTTATGAAAGATTTTGACTCCAAATAAAACACAATAAAATATTTTCCAAAACTCAATGGAATATTATTTCCATAAAATTATTAAGAAGATATTTTACTAAAAATATACTTTTTGAAAATATTTCCATAAAAGATAGAGTTTTACTTAGGAAAGAATTTGATTCAAAATAAAAACAATAAAAATAATATCCAAAATATTATAGGATATTATTTTCATAAAATATAAGGAAGATATTTTACTATAAAACCTTTTAGGAAATCTTTTTATCTCTTGAAAATCCAGCATGCTTTTTCGGAAATAATCAACACGGATTTTGCCACGGAATCTCGTAGACTATAACATGCATGTACGTGGAGACATGATTGTAAATTTATAACATTCCGAGGCAAACTGTAACAATTGGTTTCAGACTGTACCAGCTCCAACTCAGACTGTAACAAGTTCCTAAAGTCTACTAAAGTACTCGACTCACCTACGAATCTTCAAAAACACGATTCATGATGTCGAGTTAACGAACTAGATTGCAAAGGCTCCTTGTTCATTGCTCATTTTCCTTGTCCCTTTATTTTATAAAGTTATAGCTCCATGTTCGGTATCTTCACTTCTTCTCTTGTCCAAACGTCAACATGATCTTCTTTTAATATCAACACTTGACTTCACCTTTGTTTCTTTTTGTGCGTGCTTCAACACGAGTGAGTCTTCTATCCATCCTTGATACTTGACTCCTTTTCTATATCCGGCACGATCCTGTAAAACTTAGCATATACAAAGAGACACACAAACCGGTACGTGCCACTTGTAATCATCAAAACATAAATACGAGATTGCCATAAATAGAGATTACTATAAAAGCACAAAACCAATCTCGAGTCTACATGGATGAATTTGAGATAATGAGGAGAGGAAGGAGGGAAAGATGAAGGAGCTTGAGATATGGGATCCGGAGGAGTAACCTTATTAGAAGAGAAAACATAAATGGGAATAGTAGAAACACTAGGGCAGAAGGTGAACGAGGGTTTGGGAGGAGGAAGTGAAGAACAAGAAAGGTAGAAAAAGTTAAAGGGGCGACAAGCACTTATTAATTAGATGTCAAAAGTAAGTCATATTTGAGGATGACCTATATATGATGAAGATGATAAGGAAATGGAAGAGGAAAGTCTATTTTAGTAAAAAGGGAAGGAGAAACATGAAGATGAGGAGCATCATGGGAGAGGGAGGGATTATTAGGGGAGGTAGGAGTTAAGAAAGGTTAGGTAGAAGACGTTGAAGGGACGACACTCTCACTGAAATAAATAACAATACCAGGTCATAGTTAACAATGAATATTTGATGAGGATGATGAAAGAAGAAGGAGAGGAAATGAAAGAAGAAGGAGAAGGGTGATTGATCTTAGTATACGATGAAAGATAAGCAGAATTAATATTAGAGAGAGAGAGGTCTAGAGAGTGATGGGGAAGTGAAGATTTGAAGATCAGGAGAAATAGCTAAATGGATGACAACGTCCCTGATCTTTATGACAAAAGCAAGTCATATTTATTGATGAATCTTAGATGAAAGAGACAAGTATGAAAGACATGAGGGTGAGGGAAAAAAGAAAGGAGAATTGGACGTGGATAAGGTAAAAGTGGTGGGGAAAAGGACGAAGAGATCAGACACGTTTCAATGAATGCATTGTCATATATTTCAATGTCGTTGACGGAAGAGTAGATATCATAACATATAACATACAAACAGTTTTAATAGGCACCCGTTGACGAATAACAACATTGAATATGAAATACAAACAAAACCCAAAATCAACCGACTAAAGAACAAATTAGACCACCCAATCATTGAATTACACGATAGCGTGCGTAGCACATGGACATGAATTTGGGAAGAAACACATATATTTGTAGATCCCAAAATCAACACGCTGCATTCCTCGAAACACATACACGGTATATGCCTCGACATCCGCGCGCGGGCTCGCAAATATTGTAGTATATTAAAGAACACACCATGATTAGTGACATGGCACAATGACAATCCGTCAATCCACCATTTAGAAATTCAGCTTTGTCATCCAACTTACTTAATATAGACTAATCTTACACAAGGCAAGCACAACAATCAAAATTTACTTGAAAATTAGCCCAAAGAAGGTTCGAACTCATGACCTTCATATTAAAACCCAACTCCTATTGTCAAGTTGTATGAACATAATTCATATTGAGGGTCTTTACTTGCTTGAGTCATTCATATTTTTAATTGGTTTCCTAATAAATATGGAGTAATATTATATTACTCTGTATTTGTTTTCTAAAATAAATAAATATGAGAGTATGTAGATTCCCATGAATCCGAAAAACATGAATTTGATGGATTACCATGAATTTCAAGAATTGTTGCGTAAAATTAGGATTTAAAATTTGGGTTTAGGGGAGAGAATTAGGATTTCCTAAGCGTCTTCTACATTCTTTACAAGTTCGTCATATATTTTTGTTGGTTTATTGATCTGCAATGATTGAACCGACCTGAAAAATCCCAAATCTAGTATGTTGAGGTCGGGTGAATTTGGTGGCTGGTTTGAAAGTGTTATGTTGAAACCATCGGATGTTGCCGCGTCTACAAACCGCTGATCATCACCCTTGATGTGTGGCTTTGCGTTATCTTGTTGAACCCTTATATTTTTTGGTAGTGATTGTGGTAATCTTAGCTTCAATGCCGGTAGAACTTTATTTATCAACATATCTCTTGTCACTTCTCTTGTAATATGCTCCACCAGTTTTGTTTCTAATGTGTCCCTTGGCCTATTCTTACTGTTATTCTTGGCTGGTACTTGCATTGTAAATGGAAAAATGCCTATGTTCCCATTAAATATTACTTCTCCCAATTCGTTGTAAATTGGTCTCCCAACCGCAACCACAAACATTACTTTCTGGATAAATCGTTTGCTTTTACATGCTCTATAGGGTAGATCTTCTCCTTCGGCTAGAAAATACTTAGCTGTAGTTTGTGTCATGTCAAATAATTTTTCGTCTATATGAATATCGTAATCCATATCCTTAAACTTTGGAGCCTTCAATAAAGGATCAAGATATAACTTTGAAATCACAAAATTTAGACGACTTAACTTGTTTTCTTCGGTAAGTGTGGGATGAACAGATGATGTGTGACATATTATTTTCCCCTTCTTCTTCCACACACTCACTAGTGAACCTAACACACCAATTGCTTTTGTCAATTTCAGAGAACTACTTCTTTGTGATGGAGATGTTTCCATTATCTTTTGTATTGGACCTTCTATTGCCGACCTACCCTTTTTACCCGCTATTTTGGAGTATAGATTCATCGAAATTCCTAGTTCCACTTGCTCTCGTGCTCTTCTCCAAATTACATAAATGCTTCTTCGAGTTACACCATATTTGATAGCTAGCTCCTTCATTACGCCTTTTTTGGGTTTGTTATTTTTGGAGAAACTAGATAATATTTGACACCCTATTTCTCTCCTTTGATCCTCTGTAAGATTTTTGGCCAGCATATTTGCCTACAAAAGCTCTTCATCAAAAGCTTTTCATTTTTCTTTATTAAACAAATATGTAATATTAATTAAATTATTAATTGTTTCATCCAAAAAAAATTCATTTGTCTATATTAAAAATATATTACTAAACTGTTTTATATATTGTAGACACTCAGATTTGGACTTGGTGGCTGTAGAAGTGCTCAACAAACACCCGATGACGATCGGACTGCAACGCGACGCAGGATTGCAATGTTTTAGATAGTTTTTCTATAGAACGGATCAAATAATTACTCGGAAAGATTAATTTAACATCGAGACAGCCTTAGTCGTGTCATTACGGTTGCGTCGACACTAAGTACAGTCAATTCCAACACCGGGACTCCAAATCGGTGTCAAAATACACGAAGTCAAACCCGAGTCAGCACGTCGGACCGAGCGAATCTCGGGATGCACACCCGAAGCCCACCCGGCGCAACAATGCGCTAGGGTAAGGGGAAAGGCTTAACCCTCAAGGCATGAATGATACGCATCTTCTCGGTTTTGGAAAGTTTCAAAATCGTATCTTCAAAATCCCAGGCACCTCGCTTCTGGCGTCCTACATCTCGTGCGCAAGACCCCAGGCGCCTGAGTTTTGGTGCGCCTGGACTCAGGCGTCTATCTGGGCGATTTGAACCGTGCAAGCAACTATAAATATCCCCCTCACCTCATTCATTCGACACAATTCTTCTTCCCTTCTCCCTTTTACTCTTTACGAGTTTCTGCTAGCTTGGGCTCGCATTCCGACACCCAAAGCAAATGATCCACTCGATCGTAGTCCCGATAAGCGAATCAACGCTACTCCTCACCTTCGAGCACTCCACTTGATCCCGAGGTGCTTGTGTTCGACTAGCTATCCCGAGTTTAGCAACAGAACTCTGTCGGATTAGCCGCAGAACCAGCAAGTGATAACGGAACTCTGCCGGAATCACTACAAGACCAGCTAGAAGGATCCGCCCTAAAGTCGAATCGTCACTAGGTTGTCATCTAAACAAAACTTTACATATCTGCACTTTTTTATTATGCACTACGATAATGTCAAACGTGGGCACTAGGTCCACGACACGTACTAAAGCACGTAACGTCCCAACTTCAACCATAAATACTAAAACACCTTAACTAAACCCGAGTAGTTCTGAGATCCGTTCTCAAATATCTACGCATCGTGTCTTGTTTAGCGTATATTCCGAGGGTGCAACTCCTCACTATATATGTGATTTACTTACATTTTGTATTTACCGCTTTCGTATGATTTATTGCTTTTATGGCCTTATAATCGCATGCTAAATCACCTAACACAAGATTAAAAACGTAAACAAGCTAAAATTGAACAAAGCGATGGTTGGGTTCCGTATTAGTCCCGGTGCTCACCATTCACGGTTCGACCCATCCCCATTAATACCGAGCCGACGCATCTTAAGCAAAATACCAGGTAAGGTATACCACGAGAATGACTAATATCCGTATTATCACGTTAAAACTGACTTGCTAATACGTAGAATACTTAGTACTCTCTACACTCCTATGTGCATCTTTTCGTGGTTTGCTTGTCACGTGAAATCGCATGTAAAGAATGTAAACACACCTACTTCAAAGACAAAGCTTACTTGTCCTTAAACAACCGACATAGCAAAGACATAGGATTAAAACAGCGGATGTTACAGTACTTCCGCCACAGCAAAGGAATGAAGTTATCAGCCCACCGATTGATTAGTAGAGGACGCTACGTGCGGGCGGGATTGGATGTCGATGTCTAGCGGACGTTGGCTTCTCAATACGTACCCTCACCTCTTACTCAGAATCGACGGTTTCTAGATGTCCGAAACCATTGGCAATGAGAGTCATTCCAGGCATGGAGTGCTTAAGGATACAAGTCTTTATCTTTAGGTCCCGTGCCACTCAACTTTGAGCCGACTAAGGATTAAAGTTGACTTGAACGGTTTCCGAGTCCCCATAATTGACTCGGTGGCGACTCCACAAATTGCCAACGAATTCGGTTCACTAAAAAGGTCGTCTTACCAAACATATCGACCTTTAAACATTTATAACCACGACTCGACCGATTTCAACGGAAACACGGGTGCCTGCACCTGTCTTGTACAAGTCCGAATCGTCATCCGAATCGAGGTATGAAACATCGCCCCGTACGTGAGATCGGACTGGCCTCCGACCAGAAGTGGGCCACGTGGGTAGCCGCCGTGATTGAAATCGGGTCGGTCCCGCGCGGTGTGCCGGGCGGTGCGGACGGACGTCCACATATATTTTTTTTATTAATTATCTTATTAATTATTTCATCAGAAACACGTTCATTTCCCTTATTATTAATTAAATTATTAATTGTTTTTACCAAAAAATATCACTGACCTTTTTAAAAAAGCGTAAGCATTACTCCGTATTAATTAATTACTAATTATTTATTTTAAAAAACTATTTATTTGCTTTCATTAAAAAATATAAATATCCATAAATAAATACATTCATAAATTTTTAATCCAAAAAACTATTTTGTTGTCCTCATTTATGAAAATTAATTTAAGTATTAGGTTGTAAATAGCGTTGAAGAAAAGTTAAAAAAAAACAACATTGACATACACACTTTAAGTATTTGCATAGTTCTCAGTGTATTATGTTCTCAATGTCTTTGAAAACAAATCATTTCGGTGCCCGTTTTATTTGCAGGGAAATACATTAGATCAACGATACTTAACACCACCAGTCCGCGGTTACAACCAACAGAAATGAGATGCGACATCTACATTAACGATATCATTTCATATCTACTTTCTGTTATCTTGTGCAATAAATTTATGTACTATAACATTGACAATGATCACTTCTATTTATTTCATATATTTTAAAATTGACGCAATACTTGGTCGAAAATATATGAACATTATGATAAAAAATTAAAACAGATAAAGCCGTGAATTTCACGGGATACATAATTAATAGCCCTCAGGTTAATAGTTGTTGAGTAAGTTGAGTGTAGGGTAGTGAAATCATACAAATAAGAAGGGCTTGACACAATGGATCAATGAAAGATATTGGGTCTAGCCAAAATAAAGACAACATGAATATAGATCATCACATGGCATTGTCTCCTAATGGGCCAAGAAGAGCTACACCTTACAAGCTGATGCAAGGAATGAGAAGGCGCGCGCGAGTCGCCTTGGGCTCCCACGGCTCGCGCGTCTGATGGACATAGTAGATGCCTTCAACTTTTAATCCGTCTTTTGCCTTATTACTTACTCCCTCCGATTACCTGTGTTCTTCCCTATTTTCTTTTTGGGCTGAGTTTGATTTTCTTCCCTCTTTCCATTTAAGGAAAGTTTTTTTCCCCTAACATTACCATCCTACCCTTACTATTTTTCACATATTACCCCAAAAACCCATAATTATCCCTTTCTAGTTAGACTCATTTACTCTAATTATTTTCACCTAATCTAACCCAACCCAACTAATTAATCCCCACTCAAATTAACCCAAACCCTCAATCCATCCACCCCATCACCCGACTTCATTCACTCTACCTTACAACCCAAACCCTAAATACCAATCTACCAACCCAGTATGAAGATCTTCATCCCTCTCATCTAAACCTAACCCTAAATCGAGTCTCTCTCTTTGCCTCTCTTCGATCTTCATCCCCTTCTCACCATGAATCCACCCATTTCTTCTGAGACTCCTTTCTCTTACCCTAAACTCGATTTATATCCCTTCAATTTGGTCCCTTTGTTGTCATTAGTAGATCGCGATCCGGGTTCTTCCTTCGTATATTTGCAAGATCGACCATGTTTGTTGAACATGGATAACGTTGTTCCTCTGGAATACCCTGAAAGCTCCGATCCCGTTGAAGAATTTGATGATTCTGGGTTCGTGGGTGACGAATCTGGGGAGGAGTCGATGATGGAGAATTCCTTTGTTCCTGATTTCGTGTTACCTGATGGAGAGGGGAAGACGACGAAGGTTGAAGACGATGAGGATGAGGGTCTTTGTCCAACATGCAAAGGGCGTCCATATAATATGCATGTGTCACTGGGAGAGCCTTTGCTACCTGTGTTGAGGCCTAGAAAAACAACTCCATTTATGGAGACCGAGGAGGGCAGGCGTTGGTGTATAGAGGAATTATGTCATTTATGGCCTTCGTTCAAGTATGCCCTCTGATGCAGTTTACGGAAGGTTTACCCTTTAATTCGAACCTCTAATTCGTCTAATACTTCAGTTTTATGGTCTGTTTTATTCTGAATTATGGTGCACTGATGTTGTTGTGTTGGTTACTGTCACTTTGTGTATCTATCATGTTATTTTGGATGTCCGTTTTGCCTCTGTTGATTGGGGTTTCGATTGGGTTAGGTTTCGATTCGAGCACTAATGATGAACTAATTGAAATTATGGGGACCGACATTATTGGATTAATTATATGCCGCCAGACATCGAGTTTTTGTGCTCGATATTTATGATGAGGCATGTAATAAATCCAATACCCAATGAAGTGAAAACTGAGGGTATACGGTTGTCAATTGCTCTACATTCCGTTGATTTTGCCATGATTACGCAAATTGTATGACCCATTTTCATTGCTGAGATTCATTTACAAAACATAACAGCCGACAAAAATGTGAAATACAAAGAGCCAAGTCGACCTACTAATATAACAAAAGGAACACTAATGCAAGTTTTACGTTTTGTTTCTGTTGTTTCTACTGTCCATTGTCGTAGATAGTTGATGAAATATGCATTGTATCTGTGTTTCTGTAGATACTTGCTGCTGTTTGGCTTCTTCATGTCAAAAAATATGGCTGTTTTTGCTCTGTTGTTGTTGTTGTGGTCCATTACTAATTTCTGCCATAAGTTCCTGCAAAAAATTGGACAAATATTTGTCTCTTGTGCCTGCCAAAAGGTTGTTTCATATTCTTGCATAGTGTTTCAATCTACCTAAGTTTCCTCAGGTTGTAAAATCCCAAATTCCATCATTTGATGGGTCTACAACTTGAGGTTCTGCTGCCTGTCTCATTTGTGTTATGGATGCCTTCAATTCACAAAGAACTGGAGAATTCACCAAGTTTTGAGCATGTTGTACACAATCCTCAAGTAGGTTCATGTCCACACTTAAGTAGTCGGGGAGTAAACCCTCATTTGCTAATCTTGACTTGTGCATATGAGGCACCTTGTAGTTGTTGCCACCACGTTTCTGCATTATCTCTATCATTACCGCTTGTAAAGTTATGAAGACATAATTTAGCTTGATGGTGTCTAGATTATTGAATGCATTTTGTACCGCCACAACAACATCGTCAAGTTTGTATGCATTGGTATCTGATTGCAGTGTTTGTATTGCTCTAAAAAAACCCAAATCCAACACATTTAAATCCGGTGAATTAGGAGGTTGACATTGTAGTTCTATATTAAATCCATCAGAACTAGCGGCTATTCTAAAGTCGACATCTAAATTACTTAAATGCGGTCTTGCATTGTCTTGTTGGATGATAATGTTTTTGCTCCTACATGACGGCCACTTGCTCTTTATTGCTGGTATTATGTCTCTAATGAGACACTCCTTGATTACTACCTTGTTGACACTATCGATTGGTTTTGTGACTAGGGTACCGGCTGTCCTATTCTTTGAATTCCTCTGAGCTGGAATCTGTGTAATAAATGGAAAAATGCCTATTTTTCCATCGAAAACAACCTCTTTGTTAGCCGAGTAATATGGTCTAGCCACCGCACACATGAACATTATTTTTGGTATGAAATTTTTAGATTGGACAGTTCTATGAGGTTCTACTTCGATCTCTTGCAAGTAGTACCTTTGCGAGGTTTTAGTTAATTCGAACCATTTTTCATCTATGTGCACTACATTAGTTTGGTCTTTAAATCTAAAGTCTTTCCATAAGTCATCAAAATGGAGTTGACTAAGGCAAAACAGTAACCTGTTTAGCTTGTTTTTGTCGTTCAAACCCGGTTTGATGGCGTTTGTGTGACTCTTGATCACCTTCTGTGTCACCCACTTAGACACCAATCCTTGACTCACTCCCATTTGTTTTGTCACCCTCCTTTGAGTTGTCCTATCCTTCAACATGATTGTCTTGAACTTGCCCTCATCAAATGGGATTACTTGACGACCACATTTTCCTTTAATTTTGCTGTGTATGTCGATCGTAACACCCTCTTGCAGCTGTTTTTTGGCTTTGTTCCACAAATCTGTTACCGTCTTCCGGCACACTTTGAAGTCGGCAGCAACTTCTGTCATTATTCCCCTTCTTGGTTTGCCTTTCTCACATGACTGAAGGAGAAGTTGTACTATCCTAGTTCTCTCGTCATCTCCGAGGTTTCTGGTCTTCATTGTGGATATTTAATGTGTTTTGTGCATTGAATTTTTGTTTGTGTGTTTTTCTAGGATGCATTAATCATGGGTATATATAAGTAGGTCTACTTGGCTCTTTAATGTACCCCAAATATTTTGAAATTGAGGGGATAATGGCTGTTTCACAGCCTGTTTTGGAGGCTGAAAAATTGAATATGGCGCCAAATTTCATTTTGGCTCCAAATTTGTAAATGATCTCAAGTTTATGATTTGTGGGCATTGCGATTTTGTGTATCTTTGGCAGGGTGAACTAGGATCGTATGAGGAAAATTGACATCGTTTTGAAGGGTCTCGTATCAAGTCTGAAGTGCTCAACCGTCTTCCCATCCTCGAAAAATTATTTTGGTGCTCGGAAGTCCATATCGTCTATGTAAAATATTTCCCGTTCCGAAAATATTGTAACCCGGAAATGTAATTTGGTTGTTAGACTTCCTTTTTAAGATATTGTAATTAACGTGTTAATGAATGTACTTTGGAACGTTTAATCAAAAAGTACCTTTTCTTAATTATATTTCTCTCTCTTACTTTTTCAATCCCCTCCAATACTTTACCAATATAATAATCTTTCCTTATTTTCTTCTCCAAAAAGAAAGGGGAAGAACACAAGTAATCGGAGGGAGTATATTATTATTTTATTATTAATAATTATTAGAGTTTGACTTTATTAGACTTACCTAATATTAGACCACTGTTACTACCTTATATTATCATTAGTCTTTATTATCATTCAAGTGGTATTGAAGGGAGAATTTTATGAACCCCGTTTTCTCAAGATTATGTGTAACTAATTTCTCTTATTGGTTCAAGACATTGAAACACTTAATTATCGGTTGTGAGTTTTAAAGTTCTAATCTTTATTCTTGATTATTGATTAATTGTGCAGTTTGATTACATGAATGTTGTTATTGATTTTTAGATGCACAACTAGTTATCTTTTGTATCATTCTATTGTTAATTTTGTTAATTGAACAAGATTTATTGATTAACTTGACCTTTATAACATTTAAGACTTAATTATTGAATGTGATACGTTAATATTAAGACTTAAGAGAAATTATCATATATTTACAACACAACTGAATTGTTTGTGTTTATTTATCTCTTTATCAAATTCTCTATCTACTAATGCTGCTGTTGAGTTAAATCTAGAACTAGATTGTTTAGATTATTTAACAGTTAGAACTAATTAAGAACGGGATACGTTTAAATTAGTTATTTGTAAGGACGATTAGAATCCACGATTCATGATAAAGTACTGAAGAATAATAATTTGAACCGGATTTCTATGATCAATTGTGATTAAGTTGTGGATTTGTACATTACCTGAGACCGATTAATCATCCGAATTAGTTAAAGTTATCATCTTTATCAATTTTAGTTATTAGAAAATCAATCAAAATCCCAATACTTATTCTTAATTAATTAGTTATTTATCGTTCTACATTAGTACATAGTTATAACTAATCCAATTTCTTGTGGGTTCGACCCTTACTTCCATTATATTATTGTTTTAGTTAGTTAGTTGGTTATAAGTCATTATAAATTGTGATTTGAGGCATACGACTTTAGCCTGTACGTCAAATTTTGGCGTAGTTGTCGGGGGATCGACATTAATTATGTTTGTGTTTTCTGGTGTGCCGGATAATTCACTTTATTAGAAGATCAAATTATTACAAATAGATATATAGTTTTGTTATTAGTAGATTATGTTGGCCCAGACATGCATGGAGGTAGAGGAGCATCACAAAGTCCCCTATTACCTATAAATCCAGAAGCTGGAAGATGAACCTTATGGTGAGGTATTTTTCCCGTTAGTTGATTTTTCGATACATCAAATACTGCCAGGTGCTTCAAGTTCAATATGGAAGGTGGAATGGATCCACTAATATCATTTCCACTCAAGTTGAAATATCTGAGTTCCATTAAATTTCCAATACTGCTAGACAGCTCATCAGACAGATGATTGTCGTCAAGTAAAAGTTCCGTCAACGAAGTAGACCTCCAAATTGATGACGGTATTGGACCCGACAATTTGTTTCGTGATAAACATAATACCGTCAATTCTTTCATCGATTGGAAAATTTGGTCAGGTATAATTCCAGAGAGATTATTGTCTGTAAGTTCGAGGTCTTCAAGCCTAGTCAATCGACCAAGTTCTATAGGGATTGATCCGGTTAGATTCCCAAATAACGAAAAATCGATTACTTTCAGATATGTAAGATTGCCTAGGTATGGGGAGATCGTACCAGAGATGGGACCATCATTATCGAAGTTAAATCGACCATGACTATCCAAGTCAAGTCTATTGTAGTTGTACGCTCCCGGTGGAAACCAAGTGATCATGTCCACCCTTCCATTGTCGGGATCACAATAGACCCCCATCCAACCGGTGCAACAATCATTAGTGTTTATCCATGTCTTGAACGCGCGTTCTTGGTTTCTAGTGATCCTACGCTTGACATCGAGCAATGCTTCTTCGTCAACTGGATGACACGGTCTCGCCATAACGATACATAATGTTTCACAGATGATCACTACAATGAACATTGAGAGTACGATTGAATATGTTGGATTTCCCATGTTTATAAAGTGATTGTGCTTAAGTAGAGTAAAGGATTGTACATTATTGCTAGAAATATATATATGTGTGTGTGTGTTTGCATTGATATGTTTTGGGATTGTTTAATGTTGGGATCAAACAGGATTTGGTTTTACCTGTTATTCTCTTGGCTACCCAATATGGATATCAATAATTTAAGAGAGATATTGTATCCTAAATCCTGAGTAGTAAATACATATTGAGTATTCAAGTTTTCAAATTTCACAAATTTTTTAAAGAGACAGTCTATCGATATTGTTAAAAAGAGACCTCTTGTTTTTAATGTTTAGTCTTATATTAACTCAGTATGATACGGTCTATCGAGGACCTGCTCAATTTCAGAGAACCATTCCCTCCATTAAACACTGAAAAAACATATTTTATCTACAATATTCATAAATGAGGGGAAAACATACCAAATTCCAAGTATAGGATAAAATATAGAATTATTTAACAAGAATAATAATCCCAATTTTGGGTGGCTTTCTTAAAATAAATCAAATTTTATTTAATCTACGAATAAATTCCAAGTATTGGACATATCTTACATTAAGGAACTGTGTCTAAAATGACCGCAAACATCAGGTTACTGTGGGTCTGCAAACTCTTTTTCTTCCTTTGGTTGGGCTTGATAGAGGTTTTCTAGGATGAAGTTCAACAAATTTTTTCTGCAAATTTTTTTGGGATCTAAAATGTCGAAGGATGTTTTCTGTAAACAAAAGATGCGAGTGTATTTTAAACAAAAAAACCCCAGAGCTCACAAATCCCAGAAAAATCAGTTTGGGGAGAAATGAAAAATTAATTGTGACGCGGGAGTTTTTGGAGGGGGTAGGACTGTAGGAGTATTGGGGTCATAGCACGTAATGATTGTGGGACCATGCTGTGGGCGAGTAGCACGAGATCCAGAGGCGAGTAGGAGGCGAGTAAGGTGGAGGCAGAGGCCCTTCGATCAGGGATGGACGAAGCGAGACGACGTGGGCGTCGAAGAGTTATAATGGAAAGCGAATGTATGACCGTTATTAACTATCTACAACATGCTAAGCGAGCAAGAAGCTATTTATTTTCTATTATTGATGAGATTATTGCGCTGTGTAGTCATTTCGAGTCGGTTTCTTGGTCTTATGTCCCCCGTGATTGTAATCGAGCTGCTCATGCGCTTGCGCATACACTAGGAGCAAATTTCGAGAAGCGGATGTGGGAGGGCAGAGGTCCGGCTTTTGTTGACTCGATTGTGTTTTCTGAGCTTCATCAATTCAGTTAGTCCCGAGTTTTGGGATTCAAAAAAAATCAGTTTGTTCAAGAGAAGGGCGTGTATGCGTGATGGTGTGGACATGACATAGGTCCACCCCGATGCGGCCATGCGCGGGTTTGGGGAGGCGAATGAATCCCCATATGAGAATGGATCGAATTGAAATTTAAATCGAAGTTGGAGTCGCCACCGAACTTTGTGGGAGTTCGGGCCCGTTCGAACCCACTCTATGTCGTAGTGGGCCGTGTACAAAATACGGCCCATTTCCGATGTCAGAGTTTATTGGGTTCGTCCCTTTGCATTTGATACCGATACCGACTTGATCGGATACCGTGTATTGAATGACTCTCGTTGCCAATGGTTTCGGACATCCGGAAACCGAGGTTCTGAGTAAGGGGTGAGGGTACGTGTTGGGAAGTTCACTAAGAACACCCAACCCCGCCCGCACATTAGCAGCCTCTACTAAGATATCGTTTGATTTTTGAATACGCGCGTTAGTAATACGATGAATGATATGCAAACATTGTTTTCCCTAAACATGCGAATAATTGAATGGGTTGCTAAGTCGGTTTAATGCATCTAAAATTAACGTCAAAGTTGTATTTTAGCATGTGAGATTCGTTTTAGTATAATAAAACAAATGATGAAAAAGAATGAATTTGCTACAAAGGATGAACAAACGAGTTAGTATCGATTTGTGAATAAAAGACGTAAATATGATAATATGCATGATTTCAAAAAAGTGTTTATGATACGTGACGGATTAAACACGCGTTGACCGAGGTCGAGATATATTTGTCGAAATATGAAAATATGCCGAGAAAGCCGCTTGTTTTATGTAAGAGACGATGTAAAAAAAAAAGAGAGAGACGAACAAAAAAATGGGTCGCGGTTCAGGCCCCTGCGCGAGTCGCCTGGGAGGGGCGCGACTCGCGTGGGTAGCTGTCTCGGTTCGGATTTTTTCGAAAATTGTTAATTTTGATAAATCGCGTACAAATATGAATTAATTTATACTCGATTTATATTTTCGATATTCGTCGTATCCGATATTCGATTATGAAATCGATATCAAATAGTCGGAATGATTTTTAGAAAACGTTTTATAAAATCGTTTTGAAAAGAATTTGAACGAAAAAAAAAAGAAAAAAAGAATGTTAATTCTCTCCGCGTTAGAATCGTCGTATTTTTTTAAAAAAAAGTATGTGACGATTTTTAGCATCAACGAGATTTAATTTAGTTCTTGTTAGATACGATATTCGATTAGAGAATCGAAATCATATTTTAAGAACGTTATATTTTATAAAATAATTTTGTAGTATCGATATTAGAAATAATAAAAAATATGCGACGAACGACCCATAATAATAAAAAACGGACGACCGCCGAAAGGAGGAAAAAAAAGGAAAAAACGTGAGAAAGGAAGAGAGAAAGGAGAAGTCGGGTTTGATTTTACACCCTCAACCTACATGCTTTTGTTTACTCGGATCGGGGCTCGTCGGAATGTGGCTAAGGCACGGGAGCGTCGAGTTAATGTCGGTGAGTTATGGTGGTTTGGTGGGACGTGTAAAGTGTCGGGTAGGAGGCCGGTTTCGTCGGGCGAGAGCGGCGGGATCTCCGGTTCTACTATCGGTTTTTCGATGCTAAGTGTATGAATCGTAGATGTGTAAAAAAAGTTGATGATTTTTCTGAATTTTTGATGTGAATATTTCTGAATTTTTGATGATGGATTCTGCATGAATTTTGAGTTGTACAAGGGGCCTATTTATAGGAATATTCCCGACTTTGGCTAGGAGAAGTGTTTGGGTTAGAACTACCGCTTAGGATAGGAAAGGTAAGTAGCTGAGAAGAACGAGAATTCCGTTTACTTGCCGAGAAAGCAAGGAAAAACGGCTGGAAACAGCCTGCTCGGCCGAGTGTCCTACACTTGGTCGGGTGTTTGATTCGGTTTTCGGATAGAATTTCTACTTGAGATCGAATTCTATCCTAAAACGGATTTGTTTAATATTTTGTGTAGCTGATTTTTTGTAGTGTTTGAGCTGGAATCAGCCACGTGAGGTGTCACGGCTGACTCGTGAGTCTCGAGAATATCTTTGACCGGGTTTTGACTCGGTCGCTAAAAGACGGTTTTACTCCTGGTGTCGGTTTCGACCCAAATTAGTCTTATTTGACTCGAAACGACCCACTGGGCCTGAATTTGAGGTTGGTTTTGTGATATTTGTACTCCGTAAAAAGCCCAAGCCAAATGCCAATGATTTTGAGCCCGTTTTCGTGTATATTAAAGCACGTTTGCGTCCGATCATCATCGGGTGTTTGTCGGAAACTGCTATAGACACCTAGCGGTCAAAATGTGGGTGTTTACAGAGCCCCCACTCTGACTAAGGCTTGGACAAGGCGAATAAAGGTCAGAGTAGCTACCAGGCCAATCAAAGATTAAGACCTGGCAGACTTCCGGTCGGGTCGTTTATAGTCCAGTAGACTTGCGTAAAAGGGCTCGCCAGCCATAAGTTGGAAATCATACCTGAGCTGATGATGCTAACTCCGTGGCCGGGGAATCGGACTTGTCGTATAAGTCTTGGGTGCGCCTATATGTGAGCCCATCCCGTTAAATGCCGTTGGGGAGTTATGTGAGTTGCGCGGTCTTGAATTGTACCTGTATAAGTTACATAAAATTTTGCATGTAACATGTAGGTGAAACAAATATGACTCGCGCTGGGAAATAAAAATGATTTTTGCTTAGTTTTGAAATCGAAGTCCTGAAAGCAACTCACGTGCTAGGAAATAGGTTTTCAAAACTGAAATGGGTAGAAAAGAAATTTGCAGTTTAAATAGACTAAAATTTGACCTTGTTGTGGACATGACATAGGTCCACCCCGACGCGGCCATGCGCGGGTTTGGGTAGGCGAATGAATCTCCATATGAGAATGGATCGAATTGAAATTTAGGTCTATGTGGAGTCGCCACCGAATTTTATGGTTATTCGGAACCGTTCGAGCCCACTCTATGTCGTAGTGGGCCGTATACAAAATACGGCCCATTTCCGATGTCAGAGTTTATTGGGCTCGTCCCTTTGCATATCGATATAGATGCCGACTTGAGCGGTTAATCGTATATTGAATGACTCTCGTGCGCCAACGGTTTCGGGCATCCGGAAACCGAGGTTCTGAGTAAGGGGTGAGGGTACGTGTTGGGAAGCCCACAAAGGACACCCAACCCCGCCCGCGCTTTAACGGCCTCTACTAAGAACTCGAATGACTTTCTAATACGCGTGCTAGTAAAACGGGAAAATGATATGCAAAGGTTTACTTTCCCTAAACATGCGAATGGAATCGAAAAGTGGGTTTCTATGTACATTTAATGCAACTAAAATTAACGTCGAAGTTGTATTTTAGCATGCGGGTTCATTTAGTATAATAAACGAATAATAATTAAATTGACAAAAGAAACAGAAAACGCGTTAGTAAACGATATAGCGATATAACGAATAATAACGGTTTGCAAATATTGAATTAATTTGAAAAGATGCAAATATGAGGATGCATGATTTGAAAAGATAGTATACACGTGATTAATTATGCACATGTTGACCTAAGTCGTAAAATACTACCGAGTTTGAAAAATAGAATAATGTACGACTCGTGCTTGAGTCGTTATGAGGCCACTCGATCGAGTGGTCGATGGACTCGATCGAGTGGACCCTAAAAAAATGATTCTGTTTTGCGTCAAAGACCGTACTCGGCCGAGTTATTGACTAACTCGGTCGAGTACATGACCACTCGACCGAGTCACTGTGAGACTCGATCGAGTGGGTGTTCTGAAGAGCATTCTGACCCGATTTTGAGGTGCCACTCGACCGAGTGGGCTAGGCACTCGGTCGAGTGCCCTCTGTACGAATTAAGATTCGTTTGTAAAAAAAACGTGTTTTATGTCGAAAATCGTTTTAAGTAGGTCGTTGCTATAAAATTAAATTTCCTCCGCGTTTAATAATATCATAATTCTAACGAATTGTTTTGACAATTATTTTAGCCTCAACGGAAATTGCGTTTTGAATTGATTTTATGTGATTTAGGAGAATTGACTATTTGATTAAATAAATAAAATAAAAAAACTTGATTCCCTCGACTTCTCCGACATCGAATAAATCCCTAGGGATTGTGATGTCGGATCCGTGTCAACGGGTTTCGACCCTTGTTAAAGATTGATTTGAAAAATTGATGGATGCAGGATGGATGATGATAACGAGAAATAATAATGAATTATTGTTTAAGTTAACTCATCTCAATAATCAAATAATCGGGGTATCGGAATAAGCGACCGGCAACGCTGTGTGCAGTACACTTGTATATTCGGGTTTCCTTATTCCGATATCCTTCTTATTCGACACAAATTGATAAGTATTTTAATGTTTTGATGCTAACAATATTATCGATATTATGATGCAATAATGATAACGAGATAAATAATAATAAAAATAATCGTACTAATAGTAATAATAATAAAGATAATAACGTAATAATAACAATAATAATAATAATAATAATAATAATAATACCGTAATAATAATAATAATAATACCGTAATAATAGTAATAATAATAATAATAATAATAATAATAATAATAATAATAATAAAAGGAATAAAAAAAGAGATGAATAACGAGAGAAAAAGGGAAAGAGAACGAGGTTTTTCACCCTCAACCTACATGTTCTTGTCTCGGAATAAGGCTCGTAAACGCGGCTATGACACGAGAGTCTTCGAGGTATATGGAGGCTAAGTTGTGGTGGCTCGGGTTGAATTCCTAAAAACTAGGTTTAGGGTTTGCTCTTGTCGGTTTTCCTAGGGTTTTTCTAGGGTTTGTAGAGGATGTAGTGTAGGATCGCTCTTGGGGTGTATTAGGGTTGTAAAGGTTGTGTAAAAGTGTTGAAGATGTGTGCATGGGGGTTGCTTATATAGGCAAGGCTAGGGCACCTTGGTGTCTAGGGTTTTGTGCCTTGACGGACTTGATTTGATGGCCCGTTTGGAGGTGGACCGTGGGTGAGCTACTCGGAAACGACTTTGACCGGGTTTTAATCCGGTCGCTAAAAGTCGGTTTTATTTCCGGTGTCGGTTTTGACCCAAATTAGTCTTGTTTGACTCGGAATGATCCACTGGGCCTGGATTCGAGGTTGATTTTGTGAGATTTGTACTCCATAAGTGTGTTAGCCAGCGATTAATGGATTTGAGCCCGTATCCGAGCGCATAGAGACATGTTAGCGTCCGATCATCATCGGGTGATTTTTTGGAAACTGCCATAGACACCTGGCAGTCAAAATGCGGGTGTCTACAGAGCCCCCACTCTGACTGAGGCTTGGACAGGGCGAAATTCAGAGTAGCTACCAAGCCCGTTAAGACCTGGTAGGCTTCCGATCGGGTCGTTTATAGTCCATTAGACTCGCGTGAAGGGCTCGCCAGCCACAAGACAGAAATCATACCTGAGCTTGATGATTGTACTCCGTGGGGAATTTGGGCTTCTCGCGTAAGCCCTGGGTGTGCCTGTGTGTTGGCCCATCCCGTGATATCCCGGAAAATGCCGCCGGGGAGATTTGATGACTTGCATGTCCCTGTTTGAGTCGTACCTGTATAAGTCACATAAAATGCATGCAACACGTAGGTAATAAAATGACTCGCACTGGGGAAAATGATTTTTGAATTTTTTGAAAGTTGAATTTTTGAAATCCTGAAAGCAATCACGAGCTAGGTTTTCAAAATGGAAAGGGGTAGGAAAGAAATTCGCAGTTTAAATAGACTGAAATCTGACCTTGTCGAAAAAGATCTTTTTTCAAATGGCTAAATTTTGCAAATCTCAAAGTGGAATGTGAAGAGAGAGGCTTACAGACAGACTCGACTCTGGACGCGACAGGGTGAGTTGACTGACACGGACTGGACTCTCTAAGGATTGGACCGTGATTCGGTAGGGTATTGGGCCGCCTAACAAAACTCTTAAGTCGCACTATCCTGTAGCCTAGGCGAGTGGCAACACGGTCGCACATCGAAATGGGATAGATATGCTATGGGGGGACCGCAGTAGCATGTAATGAGACTGTTTTAGTCTGGTGCCCTTTTCCTATTTTAGGATACTTTTCCAAAGTGGGTATTGCCTCGAGTCCTGGCAGATTCTTGTCTTCGACTGAGTCGAGTATTAGGACACACTACAGAAAGGAGGCTAGATTTTTTTTGGATTTATCTGGATTTTGTGAGTGGATGGAGGTCTTCTGTCTAAGAGAAGCCCCCGGGACAACAAAGCTAGCTATTGAGAACACGATGGTGTCGTGACCGGAATAATGACGCTTTTTGAATGTGTGTCAAAGTGGGTGGTTGTGCCTCTGTTGAAAGGCTGCCTACGTATTCACGTGTAGTGAAATCAAACCATGCCGTAGTTCAGTGGTTTGAAAGATATATCATGATGCCTAAGCTAATAGGACTTTGTGTGTAACTAGCCATAATGACGGTGTAGGCTAGGTGCATTCCCAATGATGTCTTGATCAAAGGGCTTGAATGGTTAGGATATTAATCCTGTGACTGTGAGCATTCTCCGGGGTAGCCCTCAGAGGTGGTGTGAACTATTTGGGCATGTTCTATGCCGACTGCAGGTTAAGTTCCCGTGTCTGGGGCTGGTAACTGGTTTGGATGGGATTTTAACGAGT
This sequence comes from Agrostemma githago, assembly GCA_958450325.1. NCBI lineage: Eukaryota > Viridiplantae > Streptophyta > Magnoliopsida > Caryophyllales > Caryophyllaceae > Agrostemma > Agrostemma githago. The sequence goes on along the minus strand of OY288250.1, from coordinate 5,765,153 downwards.
TTTGTTCTCGGGATTTGATGTATTTGGGAATGTGGTGCTAGGAAGTAAATGGCCTTGATGACTCGAAATATGGAGCTCGGTTCTGTGGAGCTAAGGCTTCGAGAGCCGGTTTGATAATTAAGTAAACGGCCTTGATGACTCGAAATCTGGAGCTCGGTTCTGAGGAGCTAAGGCTTCGAGAGCCGGTCTGATAATGAAGTAAATGGCCTTGATGACTCGAAATCTGGAGCTCGGTTCTGTGGAGCTAAGGCTTCGAGAGCCGGTTTGATAATGAAGTAAATGGCCTTGATGACTCGAAATCTGGAGCTCGGTTCTGTGGAGCTAAGGCTTCGAGAGCCGGTTTGATAATGCGGGAAATGGTTTCCATGTCTGGCCCTAATGGTTAGGGGTATCCTATGGAGCTTGAATCCTCAAAATTCCGGGCTGTCTCTGGCCTGGGTCTCGGGGAGGTCTTGAGGGTTGTAATGTGGGAAGGCAAGATGTGGTGTTAACTGACCAGCTTGATTGTCACTCCCCTATTGGATGATATTGATAATTTTGAATTTGACCGTACAATGGTCAAAGGATTTTCACTTGAGTTGACCGTTGACCACGGTCATGGGTATTGATAATTTTGACCGTACCCTGGTCGTGGGGCTTTCACTGGAATTGACCGTTGACCACGGTCATGGGTATTCTGAATTTTTTGATGATGGCCTGCTTTTTTTGTTTTGGCCTTTTGCTTTTTTTTTTTCATGGACTTTCGATTTTTTTTTTGTGTCCAGTTTTCTTTTTTTTTTGATGGCCTTCTTTTTGCTTTGGCCCTTTCTTTTTTTTTACTTTTGATTTTTTTTTGTCCAGTGTTTTTTCGTTTTTTTTTTGCCGGTCAGACTAACACCTAAGGTAGGGATTGGTTAGTCTTGTCGGAGGGGTGTTTTATTGTGGGAAATGGGCTTGCCTCCCGTCTTGAACCCAAACTAGGAGATTACCTAGATTTGTCATAGGATTCGATACCGCTCCTGCTACGGGTAGTTATGTGGCTTTTCTATACCAGACACGGAATAGGTAAAAAGAAAACACAGGCTCGGTTTCCTGAAGTCATTATAGATGTGCCTATAATAGTCACGTGCGTGTGCTCACAGTGTATGATGGTGTTCATCATGTTCTCGGAAACACATAAGGAAAGTGTATATGAGAAAGAATATTGAAAGCTGATTTTGTTGAATTTTGGAAAAGAGGACGGAATACAACTGACTCTGACTCTGACTTTGGAGGAAATAGCACATCCTAGACTCGGACTCAGACTCGGACTTAAATCAGATCCGGACTCTCGAATGATGCTGTCATTATTCATCGGCTTCTAAGGAATCGAGTTGATGTCCAGTATAGCCTTTAGTGGAAACTTCACCCAGATTTTCATTGTGTCGAAGATCGTCTTCAATCCTATTGCCCATTTCGGTAAGCACCGCAAAGTTTGAAATGCCGGCATACCTAAGATGGACGCGGTAAGAAGGTAGGAGGTTGTTGATGAATGCCTCCACTAGTGTCTTCTCGTTGGGCTTGTCTACCAACCTTACACTCTCGGCCCTCCATCTTTGAAGATATTTAGTGAACCCTTCTTTGGGCTCTTGGGCCATGATTTCCAGAGTACGCATTGTAGTCTGGATCTCGATATTATCAGCGTAGTTCCGAGCGAACTCTGTTGCCACGTCATCCCAAGTCGGGTATTTTTTGGAGTCGAGCCTGTAGTACCAGGCTTTGGGGTGCTTCTTGAGGGAGGAAGGGAATAAGTGCTTAAGCATGGTGGACTTTACCCCTTTTACCGCCATGAAGTCTTTGAAAGCCCGGATGTGGTGGACCGGGTCTTCGGTACCCTCAAACATAGGAATTCCCGTTAAGTTGAGGCCGGCAGGTAGCTCGTCATTCAAAGGTGAGTAAGTACGAGCATTTTCGGTGTGGATCGAGTTGTTCGTCGATAAGTGGACTTGCTCTTCGAGCCTACGAATAACACTGATCAACTCGGCTATGGGCCTAGTGGGCTCAGCTCCTTCAACTGGGGCCATTTTCTCCACGGTGCTTAGGCGGGTGGATAAAGTAGCTTGGTTAGCCTGGATGGCAGCCAGTTGGGTCTCGATCTTGGTCAGAGCGTTTTTAAATTCGTCCATCTTGCGTTGGCGTCTGGTTTCGGGTGGCCTGTCTGTAAGAACACCACGTAATCAGAGAGGTTGCTTCGGAACTCAAACTCACCAAGGCATAGAAAATGGCGCAAGAGGAGGGACGGCCCCAGTTTGACTCGAGTTAGACTCCCCTAAGACAAATGTGTAGGGTACGATTCTCGGAGTGACTGTGATTAGTCAACTCCGTCGGAGAATAGCCCCCAAGTGAGACTAAGGACTCAGATGGTGTGACACCTAAGTGACACGAAAGTGGAGTACGTGAGACACGTGTAAGACATGACCCTTAGGGAAACCGTGATTGATCGCCCTGCTAAAGGGGTAGCCCCCGAGTGGGATCGACAATTTTGTTAAGACTCGAGTGTCGGACGAGTGACCCTTAGACGTGAGGACCGTGAACCTTTTGTTATAGGGCTATGCCTTGTAAAAGGTTGACTCGGAAGAGACACCTAGACGGGTGACTTGTGAAATGTGGGCCTTCCCTAGGATTCGGCGGGTGGGCCTAGTCCTGTTCGAAGGAAGGTCCACGTGAGACATCCCTAGACTTTGGACTCGATTGTGTTGACGGACCCTCCTTTGTAGGGGTTTGTCCTACGTAGGTGGGCCTTGCCTTAGTCTAATAAGGCGGACCGGGAAAGGGAAGAAACTCGTGATGTAAGATCGACGGAGTTTCGACGCTACGGACCTTGACAACTTAAGACACGACCCGACACTGCTAAATACGGGAAGTCCTAGAAGAGGAAGGTTTTGAAAATTGATTGATTTTGAAAAAGGACCGAGAAAACTCGGTGGAGAGGTCCAAATTTCGAAAAAGACGAAATGTTTAATTGGGCCATGATTTTTGAAAGCTTGAGTTTTGATTTGGGCAGCATACCGGCTAGAAAATAGGCTATTTTGAGTAAAATCATAAGTCCTAAATTCGGTATGTGTCCCGGGTTTTGAAATTGAATTGTTTGAAAAGGACGCAATTTTGAAAAAGTTGACGGTTTTTTGAAAACACTCGGAAACCAAGTAGCACGTAGTCAAGCATTATGACGACGCCATGTATGCTCTACACTAAGTCTCGGTCGGTCTATAGAGGGTCTATACCAGTGTACATAGTCTAGACGTTGATCGGGACGGACTTCCTAAGTCGAGTTGATCTTAGAACATGCCGCGAAACCCACTCGAATCGACTATGGACACCTTTTGACATATCCATATTGGAGTACATCAACGGTATAGTGGGACGTCGGTCGCGAGTACCGGCCCGGGAAAATGTGGGTTATGCATGAACCGTAGAACTAAAACGCGTATTGTATTCGTCAAACGATTTCTATTCGAGTCTCACCCTGAGGATGCCGATGGTAAGTCACGCATCAGTTAATCCCCAGCGGAGTCGCCAAATTGTGGACATGACATAGGTCCACCCCGACGTGGCCATGCGCGGGTTTGGGTAGGCGAATGAATCTCCATATGAGAATGGATCGAATTGAAATTTGGGTCTATGTGGAGTCGCCACCGAATTTTATGGTTATTCGGAACCGTTCGAGCCCACTCTATGTCGTAGTGGGCCGTATACAAAATACGGCCCATTTCCGATGTCAGAGTTTATTGGGTTCGTCCCTTTGCATATCGATATAGATGCCGACTTGAGCGGTTAATCGTATATTGAATGACTCTCGTGCGCCAACGGTTTCGGGCATCCGGAAACCGAGGTTCTGAGTAAGGGGTGAGGGTACGTGTTGGGAAGCCCACAAAGGACACCCAACCCCGCCCGCGCTTTAGCGGCCTCTACTAAGAACTCGAATGACTTTCTAATACGCGTGCTAGTAAAACGGGAAAATGATATGCAAAGATTTACTTTCCCTAAACATGCGAATGGAATCGAAAATGGGTTTCTATGTCAATTTAATGCAACTAAAATTAATGTCGAAGTTGTATTTTAGCATGCGGGTTCATTTAGTATAATAAACGAATAATAATTAAATTGACAAAAGAAACAGAAAACACGTTAGTAAACGATATAGCGATATAACGAATAATAACGGTTTGCAAATATTGAATTAATTTGAAAAGATGCAAATATGAGGATGCATGATTTGAAAAGATAGTATACACGTGATTAATTATGCACATGTTGACCTAAGTCGTAAAATACTACCGAGTTTGAAAAATAGAATAATGTACGACTCGTGCTTGAGTCGTTATGAGGCCACTCGATCGAGTGGTCGATGGACTCGATCGAGTGGACCCTAAAAAAATGATTCTGTTTTGCGTCAAAGACCGTACTCGGCCGAGTTATTGACTAACTCGGTCGAGTACATGACAACTCGACCGAGTCACTGTGAGACTCGATCGAGTGGGTGTTCTGAAGAGCATTCTGACCCGATTTTGAGGTGCCACTCGACCGAGTGGGCTAGGCACTCGGTCGAGTGCCCTCTGTACGAATTAAGATTCGTTTGTAAAAAAAACGTGTTTTATGTCGAAAATCGTTTTAAGTAGGTCGTTGCTATAAAATTAAATTTCCTCCGCGTTTAATAATATCATAATTCTAACGAATTGTTTTGACAATTATTTTAGCCTCAACGGAAATTGCGTTTTGAATTGATTTTATGTGATTTAGGAGAATTGACTATTTGATTAAATAAATAAAATAAAAAAACTTGATTCCCTCGACTTCTCCGACATCGAATAAATCCCTAGGGATTGTGATGTCGGATCCGTGTCAACGGGTTTCGACCCTTGTTAAAGATTGATTTGAAAAATTGATGGATGCAGGATGGATGATGATAACGAGAAATAATAATGAATTATTGTTTAAGTTAACTCATCTCAATAATCAAATAATCGGGGTATCGGAATAAGCGACCGGCAACGCTGTGTGCAGTACACTTGTATATTCGGGTTTCCTTATTCCGATATCCTTCTTATTCGACACAAATTGATAAGTATTTTAATGTTTTGATGCTAACAATATTATCGATATTATGATGCAATAATGATAACGAGATAAATAATAATAAAAATAATCGTACTAATAGTAATAATAATAAAGATAATAACGTAATAATAATAATAATAATAACGTAATAATAATAATAATAATAATAATACCGTAATAATAATAACAATAATAACAATAATAATAATAATAATAATAATACCGTAATAATAATAATAATAATAATACCGTAATAATAATAATAATAATAATAATAATAATAATAATAATAATAAAAGGAATAAAAAAAGAGATGAATAACGAGAGAAAAAGGGAAAGAGAACGAGGTTTGTCACCCTCAACCTACATGTTCTTGTCTCGGAATAAGGCTCGTAAACGCGGCTATGACACGAGAGTCTTCGAGGTATATGGAGGCTAAGTTGTGGTGGCTCGGGTTGAATTCCTAAAAACTAGGTTTAGGGTTTGCTCTTGTCGGTTTTCCTAGGGTTTTTCTAGGGTTTGTAGAGGATGTAGTGTAGGATCGCTCTTGGGGTGTATTAGGGTTGTAAAGGTTGTGTAAAAGTGTTGAAGATGTGTGCATGGGGGTTGCTTATATAGGCAAGGCTAGGGCACCTTGGTGTCTAGGGTTTTGTGCCTTGACGGACTTGATTTGATGGCCCGTTTGGAGGTGGACCGTGGGTGAGCTACTCGGAAACGGCTTTGACCGGGTTTTAATCCGGTCGCTAAAAGTCGGTTTTATTTCCGGTGTCGGTTTTGACCCAAATTAGTCTTGTTTGACTCGGAATGATCCACTGGGCCTGGATTCGAGGTTGATTTTGTGAGATTTGTACTCCATAAGTGTGTTAGCCAGCGATTAATGGATTTGAGCCCGTATCCGAGCGCATAGAGACATGCTAGCGTCCGATCATCATCGGGTGATTTTTTGGAAACTGCCATAGACACCTGGCAGTCAAATTGCGGGGGTGTACACTTGTCGAAAAGGATTTTTTTTCAAATGGCTAAATTTTGCAAATTTTAAAAATGAGAATTTGAAGAGAGAGGTATACCGACAGACTCGACTCTGGACATGACCGGACGAGTTGACAGACACGACTGGACTCTCGAGGGGTTGGACCGTGACTCGGTAGGGGGTGGGCCACCTAACAAGACTCTTAAATTGCGCTATTCCGTAGCCTAGGCGAGTGGCAACATGGTCGAATCCTCGGAATGGGAAGGATGTGCTATAGGAGAATTTCAGTAGTCTGTAATGAGACTGTAGTAGTCTAGTGTTCTCTTGGATTTTTGATTTTAGGGTACATTTCCAAAGTGGGTATTGCCTCGAGTCCTGACATATTCTTGTCTTCGACTGAGCCAAGTATTAGGACACACTATAGAAAGGAGGCTAGATTTTTTGAATTTATATGGATTTTGTGAGTGGATGGAGGTTTTCTGCCTAAAAGAAGCCCCCAGAATGACAAAACTAGCTGATGATAACATGATAGTGTCGTGACCAGAATGATAATGCTTTTTGAATTTGTGCTAATGTGGGTGGTTGTGCCCCTGTTGAAAGGCTGCCTACGTATTCACGTGCGGTGAAATCAAACCAAGCCGTAGTTCAGTGTCGAAAGATATATTATGATGCCTAGTCTAATTGGACTTCGTGTGTAACTAGCCATAGCGATGGTGTAGGCTAAATGCATTCCCAGTGATGTCTTAATCAAAGGGCTAGAATGGTTAGGATATTGATCCTGTGACTGTGAGTGTTCCCCGGGGTAGCCCCCAGAGGTGGTGTGAATTATTTGGGCATGTTCTATGCCAACCGCAGGTTGAATTCCCGTGCTTGGGGTTGGTAACTGGTTTGGATGAGAAGAATTGGGACGGGATTTTAACGAGTTTTGCTCTCGGGGATTTTAACGAGTTTTGCTCTCGGGGATTGGTTTTGATAATATGGGATTTGGTTTCCATGTCTGGCCCTAATGGTTTGGGGTATCCTATGGAGCTTGAATCTTTAAAATTCCGGGCTGTCTCTAGCCTGGGCCCCGAGAAGGTCTTGAGGGTTGTAATGTGGGAAGGCTGAGTGTGGTGTTAGCTGACCAGCTTGATTGTCGCTCCCCTATTGGATGATATGGGTTTTGATAATTTTGATCTGTTTGAATTGACCGTTTTTACTATGGTCATAGGTATGATGGCCTGCTTTTTTGTTTTGACCTTTTGCTTTTTTTTTTTTCATGGACTTTCGATTTCTTTTTTTTGTGTCCAGTTTTTTTTGTAATGACCTGCTTTTTGTTTTGGCCTTTTGCTTTTTTTTGATGGCCTGCTTTTGTTTTGGCCCCTTTTTTTTTTGTCGGTCAGACTAACACCTAAGGTAGGGATTGGTCGGTCTTATTGGAGGGGTGTTTTATTGTGGGAAATGGGCTTGGCTCCCATTTTGAACCCAAACTAAGAGATTACCTAGATTTATCATAGGATTCGATACCGCTCCTGCTACGGGTAGTTTTGTGGCTTTCTATGTCAGGCATGGAACAGGTAAAGGAAAGCACGGGTCTTGATTTCCTGCAGTCATTATAGATGTGCCTATAATAGTCACGTGCATGTGCTCACAGTGTATGACGGTGTTCATCATGTTCTCGGAAACACATAAGGAAGGTGTATATGAGAAATAACATTGAAAGCTGATTTTATTGAATTTTGAAAAAGAGGACAGAATGCAAAAGACTCCGACTCTGATTTGGAAATTAGGATGTAGTGTATTCTAGACTCGGACTCAGACTTAGACTCGAATCAAATCCGGACTTTTGGATGCTCGGTTGGTTGTTTCTTTTTTTTTTAAAGTCCTTGATTGGGGAGAACGACAAGTGCCACGACTCGCCTAAACTTGCCTTTGCGTAAATGCAAGAGAGGGTGTCAAATTAGACATGGCCCGGGGTGACGGGATGACAAAGACTCTTGGATCGGGAAACCCGAACGTTGATCTAGACAAAGTAACGACCGCGAATTAGACTCGAGCTGCAGAAAGGTGAGTCCGAAAAATGAGGCGACCGTGTTTGACCGCATCGCGTGCTCGGACCAACCGTGATTACCTAACCCTAGGTGACTCGGGTATTCGTAGCATAGGTACGACTCGAGGAAGGTATCATAAGGACGCCGGTGTAGGATGGACGTAGGGTACTCTCTAGGGTAACCGTGGTTGACTGCTCGGGTGGAGGACAGCCCCCGAGTAAGACTAAAGACTCAGATGATGTGACATCTAAGTGACTCAAAAGCGGGCTACGTGAGACACGTGTAAGAGATAACCCTTAGAGCAACCGTGATTGACCGCTCTGATGAAGGGTAGCCCCCAAGTGGGATCGAAAATTTGGTTAAGACTCGAGTGTCGGACGAGTGACCTTTAGACGTAAGGGTCACGAACCTTTTGTTATAGGGCTATGCCTTGTAAAAGGTTGACTCGGAAAAGACTCCTAGACGGGTGACCTGTGAAAGGTGGGCCTCCTTTAGGATCTGGCTGTGTGGACCGGGTCCCGTTTGAAAGGAGATTCACGTGAGACATTCCCCAGACTTTGGACTCGATTGTGTAGACGAGCCAACCCTTGTAGGAGTATGTCCTAAGTAGGTGGGCCTTGCCTTAGTCAAATAAGGCGGACTGGGATAGGGAGAAAATCCGTGATATAGGATCGACGGAGTTTCGACGCTGGAAGACTTGACGACTTACGACACGACCCGACACTGCTAAATACGGGAAGTCCTAAGAAGAGAAAGGTTTTGAAATTGAATTTTTTGAAAGCCCGAATAAAATCGGGGAGAGGAATCCGGCCCTTTTTCGAAAAACAAAACGGAAAGACGGACCGGGGACGGTTTTGAAAGTTCGAAAATATTTTCGAGTTTTGAAATGGGCATAATACCGGCTAAAAATAGGCTATTTTGAGTAAAATCGTAGACCCTAAATTCGGTATATGTCCCGGGTTTTGAAAATTGGATATTTTGAAAAGGATGCAATTTTGAAAATGACGGTTTTTTGAAAAAAACGACTTGTAAATCAGGTAGCACGTAGTCATGGAAACAGTATAACGACGCCATGTATGCTCTAATTCTAAGTCCCGGTCAGTCTGTAAGGGTCTATACCAGTGTACACAGCCTATCGAGAATCGGGGCGGACTTCCTAAGTCGAGTTGAGCTTAGAACATGCCGTAAAACCCATACGAATCGGCTAATGGACACCTTCGACATATCCAATTTGGACTACATCGATAGTATAGTGGGACGTCGGTCACCAGTACCGGCCCGGGAAATATGGGGTTATGCATGAACCGTAAAACTAAAACGCGTATTGTACTAGTCAAACGATTTCTATTCGAGTCTCACCCTGAGGATGCCGATGGTTAGTAACGCATCAGTTAATCCCCAGCGGAGTCGCCAAATTGTGGACATGACATAGGTCCACCCCGACGCGGCCACACGCGGGTTTGGGGAGGCGAATGAATCTCCATATGAGAATGGATCGAATTGAAATTTAAATCGAAGTTGGAGTCGCCACCGAACTTTGTGGGAGTTCGGGCCCGTTCGAACCCACTCTATGTCGTAGTGGGCCGTGTACAAAATACGGCCCATTTCCGATGTCAGAGTTTATTGGGTTCGTCCCTTTGCATTTGATACCGATACCGACTTGATCGGATACCGTGTATTGAATGACTCTCGTTGCCAATGGTTTCGGACATCCGGAAACCGAGGTTCTGAGTAAGGGGTGAGGGTACGTGTTGGGAAGTTCACTAAGAACACCCAACCCCGCCCGCACATTAGCGGCCTCTACTAAGATATCGTTTGATTTTTGAATACGCGCGTTAGTAATACGATGAATGATATGCAAACATTGTTTTCCCTAAACATGCGAATAATTGAATGGGTTGCTAAGTCGGTTTAATGCATCTAAAATTAACGTCAAAGTTGTATTTTAGCATGTGAGATTCGTTTTAGTATAATAAAACAAATGATGAAAAAGAATGAATTTGCTACAAAGGATGAACAAACGAGTAAGTATCGATTTGTGAATAAAAGACGTAAATATGATAATATGCATGATTTCAAAAAAGTGTTTATGATACGTGACGGATTAAACACGCGTTGACCGAGGTCGAGATATATTTGTCGAAATATGAAAATATGCTGAGAAAGCCGCTTGTTTTATGTAAGAGACGATGTAAAAAAAAAAGAGAGAAACGAACAAAAAAACGGGTCGCGGTTCAGGCCCCTGCGCGAGTCGCCTGGGAGGGGCGCGACTCGCGTGGGCAGCTGTCTCGGTTCGGGTTTTTTCGAAAATTGTTAATTTTGATAAATCGCATACAAATATGAATTAATTTATACTCGATTTATATTTTCGATATTCGTCGTATCCGATATTCGATTATGAAATCGATATCAAATAGTCGGAATGATTTTTAGAAAACGTTTTATAAAATCATTTTGAAAAGAATTTGAACGAAAAAAAGAAGAAAAAAAGAATGTTAATTCTCTCCGCGTTAGAATCGTCGTATTTTGTAAAAAAAAAGTATGTGACGATTTTTAGCATCAACGAGATTTAATTTAGTTCTTGTTAGATACGATATTCGATTAGAGAATCGAAATCATATTTTAAGAACGTTATGTTTTATAAAATAATTTTGTAGTATCGATATTAGAAATAATAAAAAATATGCGACGAACGACCCATAATAATAAAAAACGGACGACCGACGAAAGGAGGAAAAAAAAGGAAAAAAACGTGAGAAAGGAAGAGAGAAAGGAGAAGTCGGGTTTGATTTTACACCCTCAACCTACATGCTTTTGTTTACTCGGATCGGGGCTCGTCGGAATGTGGCTAAGGCACGGGAGCGTCGAGTTAATGTCGGTGAGTTATGGTGGTTTGGTGGGACGTGTAAAGTGTCGGGTAGGAGGCCGGTTTCGTCGGGCGAGAGCGGCGGGATCTCCGGTTCTACTATCGGTTTTTCGATGCTAAGTGTATGAATCGTAGATGTGTAAAAAAAGTTGATGATTTTTCTGAATTTTTGATGTGAATATTTCTGAATTTTTGATGATGGATTGCATGAATTTTGAGTTGTACAAGGGGCCTATTTATAGGAATATTCCCGACTTTGGCTAGGAGAAGTGTTTGGGTTAGAACTACCGCTTAGGATAGGAAAGGTAAGTAGCTGAGAAGAACGAGAATTCCGTTTACTTGCCGAGAAAGCAAGGAAAAACGGCTGGAAACAGCCTGCTCGGCCGAGTGTCCTACACTTGGTCGGGTGTTTGATTCGGTTTTCGGATAGAATTTCTACTTGAGATCGAATTCTATCCTAAAACGGATTTGTTTAATATTTTGTGTAGCTGATTTTTTGTAGTGTTTGAGCTGGAATCAGCCACGTGAGGTGTCACGGCTGACTCGTGAGTCTCGAGAATATCTTTGACCGGGTTTTGACTCGGTCGCTAAAAGACGGTTTTACTCCTGGTGTCGGATTCGACCCAAATTAGTCTTATTTGACTCGAAACGACCCACTAGGCCTGAATTTGAGGTTGGTTTTGTGAGATTTGTACTCCGTAAAATCCCAAGCCAAATGCCAATGATTTTGAGCCCGTTTTCGAGTATATTAAAGCACGTTTGCGTCCGATCATCATCGGGTGTTTGTCGGAAACTGCTATAGACACCTAGCGGTCAAAATGTGGGTGTCTACAGATGGGGATGTCCGAACTTATACAGTATCGATGCAGTATGATACTAAAGAGTTTTGAAAATGGAAATGGTTAAAGTGAAAAAGTGGAAGGGTTTAGCAGGTAGCCGGTTACCCAGTTTCATTAATGTAAGATATGTTCAATGCTTGAGTTTATTTACGGATTAAATAAAGTTTGGTTTATTTTAAAAAGACCACCCAAAGTTGGGATTATTCCTGTTAAATAATTCATTTTAATTATCGATATCATATTTTGTGGATTACATGTTTGAAAAAAATATTCATTAAAATAAAAAGTACGAGTATTTATCAAAGTAATAAGTTCTGACGTCCATTTGGGTCCAATTTAAATCGTGAAATATATATAGAGTGGATTAGAGAATTGAGAAAACTAAAAAATCCTCTTTATATAACTTGCTTGCAACGTCATATTTTGTGTTATCCCATAACATTTTAACAACTAACGTAGTGACTGTACAATCATGGAAAATAATCTCTGGTTCTTCACTGTATTAATCGTGGCAAATATATTAAAAATATTAATGGCAAAACCATGTCACCGCTATAGTCAAACAAGCATTGCTCGAAGTCAAGCGTTTGATCACTTCCAACCGAGAAGGCCCGTTCAAGACATGGACAAACATTCTGTTGTACCCGTTGGAAGGGGGTCTATTGTGATCCAGCATATGATGGAAGGGTGGTCAAGCTCACTTGGCTGAATAAGGAGGTGAAACACTCCACATTGATTAAAGATGTCCTATTTATGAGCTTTGCTTAAAGGGATTTGAGGTACTACTCATATCAACAAAAGTGCACTCTCTTTTCTGGTCATCCATGCAAAAAAACTCCACAGTTAAGCGTGCTTGAGTGGGAGTAATCTTAGGTTGGGTGACCTCCTGGGACCAGTACAGAGCTTGGTGAGCTATCGCGATTAACATTTCCGGTTTGGAATTTACTCCGCCCCCGAGGACCAGAAGGTCGGCTTAGCCGTGCTGTATCTGTCCGATGAAGCAGACGGGTGGTGGACCCAGGTTGGCCCAACCACACTACAAATTCCAGGGTTCAACTGGGCTCAATTCAAAGCTCTTCTGGAGCGAAAATTTTATCCTGAGGAACTAAGGCCTCAGAGAATGACTGAGTTTGGCGCTATGCGTTAAGGCACTATGTCTGTAGTAGAGTACACTACTCGGTATCCTTTTCTATCGCATTATGCTGAAGATCTATTGCGCAACGAGAACGCCCGAGCTTTCTATTATCTAGGTGGACTCCGAGCTGATATTGCTCAGAACCTTTCCCGGAGTCTCACAACGGTTAATGAGCTCTACGACACCGCGTTGTTCGCAGAGACTTCAATTGAATGAATTAAGACGATGAACCCTTACTGTGGTTATATGCGACCTTGCTCCCATTCTGGGAATAACTCTTCATCTTCTTCGAAGAAGTTCAACTCTGGAGGTCTGGATGACTTTTCCTAACATATACGATATCTCTAATAACAAGTAAAATAAATAAGGGTAATCATTCGTCCTTAGAAGATATCCACCAAAAATCTTTGAGTTTTAAAGAGCTCTTAAGATTATAAATCTTAAGTAATTATCCACATCGAAAAATTATGATGAGGTTATGAAATTCTACATTATAAACAAAAGTAATCATTGATTTTTGTTATCGAATAAATAACTTTTGAGTCTTAAAAAAACTTTGAATAAGACTATAAACTTAATATTGTCCGATATCGAAAAAATTAAAATAAGATGATGATTCTATATTATAAATAAGAGTAATCATTTGTTTTTTTTGTCTAAAAAAGAGCTCTTAGGATAATAAATTATCCGCATCGAAAAATTATAACAAGGTGATGAAATTCTAAATTATAAATAAAAGTAATCATTCATTATTAGATATCAACCAAAACTCTTTTGAGTCTTGAAAAAAGTTCTTAAGACCATACACTTAAGTAAAATTATCCGATATCGAAAAATCATGATGAGGTGATGAAATTTATATTATAATTATGACTAATTATTCTTTGTTAGACATCTACCAAAACTCTATTACGTAAGTCTTAAAACACAAGTAAAAGTATACAAGAGCTCTTGAGACTACATCTAAACATAAGTCAAAATTATCATATATAGAAAATATGATGAGGTGATTAAATTCTGTAGTATATAATAAATAAGATTAATCATTCGTTCTTAGATATTAATCAATTTTCTTTATTTTTATAATTTTTATATGATGTCTTTTATTTCAATGTAAACAAATTATGACATAGTTTAAATATAACTACAACTTTTTTTTTCAATGTAAATAAGTTAAGTAACCCGTGCAGCGCACAAGCTTTAATCTAGTAATAATATAAAATTCAGTTATCGATACTTAGGCATCGTAAAAGCATGGAGATTCTTATCAAAAGAATATATTAATAATATATCTCGGTCCAACATCTAACACCTTGTGATTGCAGCTTTATGTTGTCAAATAAGCGCGACTCTACATTTACTGAATTTATATCAATAATACACAGATCGACTTGGCCTCATTGTTAAGAATTATAACAAGAGTCACGTACAACCACTGAATTAGAATAATCTCCAACTGTATATTTCGCAATCAAATGAAGTTTCATAAGATGAGAACCTAGAATAATCTCCAATCATGTATTTCGCAATCCAAAGTAGCGTTAAAAAATTCATAAACAACTATTATTCAAAAAGGTACGTATGTCTTCCTTCCAAAAAAAAACTATTTGACGTCCAAATTCAAAAAAGTGAGCCGATTTTGTAATCCATCAAATTCATCATCTCCCTTTTTGTGCTCTAGAACATCCTGCAATGGTAAAAGAGTATGATAAAGAAAACTGAATAGACCATATAATCTCTCTTTTCTTAAGAAACTACACACCCCATATACATAACTATGAATCACACTAAATTCGTAACCTAAGAGACATTCAGGGACCTCCCAATACATTAGCATGTACAAAAATGACATTCTCAATCTCAACTTGGGACTTTTCAAGATATACTCTCTCCACTTTTTATTTATCTTCTCTGTTTTCTTATTGGGCTGAAACATCCTTTCTTCCCTATTTCTATTTTGGGTCATCAACATGTGGTCTAGAATTACCCTTACATTTTTCGCCCATCCTTCTTCTCTTTTGAGCCACACATTCCTACACTTTTATTTTTCACCGAAAAGTCAAATGGAAAGATAAATACAAATCGGAGGGAGTATTATAGTTGATTTTCAACATTAATATATCTGCATCAACCTGAACAAAAAAATTGGTATGAGGAGAGAAACTCAACATCAGTGCCTTAAAAATGTAAAATACAATTTTGAGGCGGTGTAGAATAATGCTTAAAAGAATATTGATATTAATTTTGTGGGATACTTAATATGACCGAAGATGATAGCGTTCAGAATTCAGCAGAAACTTATGTTCATTAAGGTTCGTTTAAAGTAGTGTGGACATGACGTAGGTCCACCCCGACGCGGCGAAGCGCGGGTTTGGGTAGGCGAATGAATCTCGTGGTAAGATTATTCTCGGGTTCGAAATTTAAGTCAAAATGGAGTCGCCACCGAATTTTGTGGTTATTCGGAACCATACGAGCCCACTCTATGTCGTCATGGGCTATACACAAAGTAAGCCCACTCCGATTTCAGAGTTTATGGGGCTCGTCCCTTTGCATTGCGATACCGATACCATCTATACCGGTAATCGTGTAAAGAATGACTCTCGTGCGCCAAGGGTTTCGGACATCCGGAAACCAAAGGTTCTGAGTAAGGGGTGAGGGTACGTGTTGGGAAGCCCACTAAGAACACCCAACCCCGCCCGCACATGGCGGCCTCTACTAAGACATCGTTCGTGTTCGTGATACGCGCGCTAGTAAAATAATTAAATGATATGCAAACAGCGTTTTGACTAAGCATGCGAATTTTGCGTTAACTACGTCATTTAATGCATCTTATTATTGGTCGAAATGGTTTAGCATGCGAGGTTCATTTATAAAGCGTAAAAGCAAGTAAAATAAATGAAGCTCGAAAAATAAATAGAAATAGCGTACAATTTACACGGGCGGAAATACAACCCGGGATTCACAATACAACATTACGTAAAAGAAACGAAATAAAAATAATACGATAAAAAGAATAGAAAACGGACCCATATATAAACTAGACCGTGAAAATGTAGATGGACTAACCCCGCTTAAATACGTATTATGTTACGTATTAAACGAAGGACGGAAATATGAGACTGCGGCATATTACTAGCCTAATCTCACATCCCGTAGTCTTGTCCCGACTTATCACGTCAAAGTGGTCAAAGTCGTTCTACGTGTCATGATGCGTAGGTTTTGAAAAATGAGGAAGGTCATGCAATGGTCTAAAGTCAATAAAGAACGGGGCTCGAAATATGTGTCCAAGCCCTCGGGTTTGCGGGTTATGAGACCCACTCGATCGAGTCATTGACTGACTCGGTCGAGTGTGTCATTAGCGTGGCTACTGACCACTTTTTGGGGTGCTACTCGATCGAGTGGCCTATGGCACTCGATCGAGTGCCCCCTGTACGAGAGGTAACTCGTCTTGTTTTTTGACTTGAAATCGATAGTCGGCCTAAACAATTACGAATATTACATGATTCGTACTTAGCGCGACCTGCGGTATTATAATCGTATATGAACGATTATAATACCGTCATCGGGATTTTATGAAAATGCTTTATGTTAGACTAGGAAATTTTGAATTGGTGACGAGATGCATCCCTCTACGTCACGACATCGAAACTAACCCTTTCGGGTTATGTGATGTCGGTATTCGTGTCAACGGGTCTCGAACCAATTATGGAAAGGGGATTAAATCCGTTCAACTACGACGGATCACGATCTCGTCACGCCCTTGAGTACATTGGGGCGGGGCTCCTCGAAAGGGCTCCACCTCCGTCGTTGCTCGTAAAGGGATTAGACGGACCAAAAGTGATCATCGTAGTTAAACGTTTTAAAACCGATTTTGCTACTAGTTTTATATATACGCGGTATTATTAATATAAACGACGATAAAATGATATAAAACGAAAATATAAAAGATGCAAAAAAAATGTTAGTGTTAGCGTCGGTGTTACTACGATCATAATACGAAAATATACATAAAACAATATAGAAAAGAGATAGAGAAGGGGTTTAGGACACCCTCAACATACATGCTAGTGTAGGACCTCGGAAATGGACTCGTAAATAGCGGCACGGCTTGAGAGTATCGAGGATGTACGTGAGTTAGGGTGTATATGAGTGTGTGTGTGTGTGTGTGTGTCGATTTCCGAGGGTCAAGGAGGCTCGGAAATGGTGTTTTTTGCTTAGGGTTTGTAGTGTAGGTATGTAGGGTTGTAGTAGGGTAAAAGGTGACTGAAATGCCTTAGAAGAATTCTCAAAAAAAAAAGATTGTGAATGCATGGGGATGTCGTGGTATTTATAGGCATTTCCCACGACATAGGGGGCACTCGATCGAGTGGCCCTAGTGCACTCGATCGAGTGCCTTAGAAAATGGGCCAAGCCCAGGTAAAAAGGCTCCACTCGATCGAGTGGGGTCAATCCACTCGATCGAGTGGGTCAAACGGTTGAGCCAAAATAGGGAAGTTTTGACTTTGTTGATTTGGTTACTTTTTTGAATTTTGATTTGTGCGCCAATCTGAACTTGGCTGACTTATGAGACGGTTTTGTCTTTGACCGGGTTTTGACCCGGTCGCCAAAAGACGGGAATTATTTTTGGTGTCGGTTTTGGCCCAAATTAGTCTTATTTGACTCGGGACGACCCACTGGGCCTGAATTTGAGGTCTGTTTTGTGAGATTTTACTCCGCTAAAAAGTCCATGTCGGATATTATGAATTCCGAGCCCAAATCCGAGTATACTAAGTCACGTTGACGTCCAATCATCATCGGGTATTTTTCGGAGACTACCATAGACACGTGGCAGTCAAAATGCGGGTGTCTATAGAGCCCCCACTCTGACTGAGGCTTGGACAAGGCGAAAGTCAGAGTAGCTACCAAGCCCGTTAAGACCTGGTAGACTTCCGGTCGGGTCGTTTATAGTCCAGTGGACTCGCGTGAAGGGCTCGCCAGCCATAAGCAGAGGGTCATACCTGTCCTGATGATGATAGCTCCGCGGGGAGTCAGACTTGTAGCATAAGTCCTAGGCGTGCCTATATGTGGGCCCATCCCGTACCATTTTGGGAAAATGCCGCCTTGGGCGTTCCGCTGGGGAAATATAGGAGCTGCACGGGCTTGTTTCTGAAGCCTTGGGTCGCATTTGAGCTGATGATGATGCTCCGTGGGGAGTAAAGCCTGCCTCTTCTGGGGAGTAGGTGTACCCGTATGCCGACACATCGCACTTTGGATGTAGCACACCGGGGGAAAGCTGACTCCGTTGGGGAAGTTAAATAGTTTCGCGGGGACTTGCTTCTTGAAGTCTGGGGTGTACCTGTATGCTGACACATAACAACTTGCACGTAACATGTAGGTAAAATGTTGACTTTCGCTGGGGAGAAAAAAGATTGAAAATTTTGGAAAGACAAAAATTTTGACGCAAAGAAATTTTTAGAAAATCTTAGGAAAGCTCGGGACATCTTGATTCCTATTCTGGGTTCAAGTTTGAAATCAGGCCTGCGCGCGCATAGGGCCCAGCTTGCTGAGGAGGCAGGGTAGTTAGGTTTTCTGTTAGGTTTTCTCATTATAAATATGAGAATCCCTGCTTCAGTTTTCTGCACCTCAACTCAAACTCTTATTTTCCCTTCTCAAAATCTTTTAGACTTTCAAGAAAGTTAGGAAACTCTGCTATGGGTATCGATCATTTAACGGCTATGCTTCTCGCCTGGTCCCAATACTTTCGGGACGAGGAGAAGGTCCGGCTGACTCAGATGGGGATAGTCAATTTATTCCCTTTTCAGCGTCTGATAGTTGACTCGCATTTTCTGGATGCCTGTCTGTCGTTTTGGGACACCACCCATCACGTGTTTGCATTCCCGAGGGGCGAGATGTGTCCTTTGCCCGAGGAGATTGCGGCCATAGGCGGTTGGGGTCTTGCTATTCAGCCCGCCATTCCCCCGTTCTACCCAGATCCAAGGAGGCGATTAAGGGAGTTCTTGGGTTTGTCTCATGCTGAGGCAAACCGAATGGTGAAGGGAGATACCGTTTCCCTGTTCGATCTGGCTGACAAGTTCATGAACCCACGGGACGTGAGAGCCACCCCTGCTCATAGGCGTAGGGCATTCGCTTTTTGCATGCTGCATTGCTATGTCTTCGAAGGGTTGATGGAACTTGACTCATGCATGGGTCAAATTAGGCTGATCGGAGTGGTTGACCAGATGGAGACTGGTCATAGCCCTGCTTGGCTAGCCACTGGAGAGATTATTACGGGTCTGGATGCCAGACGGCTTGACCCAACTCGACCGCTGACGGGGAGTACCCGTTTTCTGCAAGTATGCACCTCGATTTTTTTTTTTTTTTTTTTTTTTTTTTTTACGTTTCGCGCGAATTTTCTGTTTCTCGTAAGTCACTCGATCGAGTGGACCTGCCACTCGATCGAGTGGACCTGTCACTCGATCGAGTGACACTCATACGGTGCTACTGCCTACTTTTAGAGGTCTAACTCGATCGAGTCACCTTCTTCACTCGATCGAGTGGACCCTGGCGAACCATTCCGTTGCTCATAAAATTTGTGTATTCTCTTCAGATATGGCTGTCGGAGCGGCTCTCAATCATAGAGACTCCTCCGAGCATTGTCAATTATCGGAGCAGTCAGATTAGCTCCCGAAGGCGGAAGATAAGCTCGAGTCATCGGATTGATCGAGCTTACTGGGACGAGGAGTTGGTGTTTCACGGGGGTCCCTTGATCAGGTGGACCGTCGCTTGGTGGTTCCTTTCAAAATTGACCGGACTGGCTAAGAGGGACCAAGCCCGATACCTGACGATCTTGTCCTTAGACTGGACAGTTCACATTTATCCGGACCGCCTCCTAAGGCAGTTCGGTTCGTCTCAGCGCATCCCTGAGACCGAAGCCACTATCAGCGTCCCGCTCCAATTGACGGACGCTATGTGCGACACTTGGTTGCAACGATGGTTCACTCGTCCCACATGGACGATACCTAGCCCTTGTCAATCCGCTTGGGTGTCACGGGCTTATCAGAAGTGGACTTCTGAAGAGTCCGAGGAAGCTCGAAAGGCCTTAAAAGTTGATGAGGCCATCGAATTGGTTCAGCGTGAGTCGGCGAAGGACAACAGAGACTTCTTCACCGGGGAACACAGTCCTGAGACCACAGTTCGGGGAGAATCGGGTCTTAAGTCACAAACTAAGACTCGATCTAAGGAAGTCGGTTCTAGCAGCACTCGAGGGCAGACTGACTTGGAACGACGACTTGGGCCAAGGTTGGCGGTCCGGGACCGACTTGGTCCGCGTGACCGGCTCCCTGAGCCCGTCAGGGCTCGACTTGGGCCCATTGATATGACAGGGGAGTCGGGCTCAAACACTCGAGCCCGAGCTAGGGAAGTTCCCGTGGTGATTCGGGAACGCTCCCCTCTGCGTCGTCGTCAGTGGACGACTAAGGAGGCTAAGGACAAAGGGAAGGGCAAGATGCCCTAAGTGCCGAGTCCTTTAGCTTTATTATTATTTAGGTATTATTATTATTTTTTATTGTGTGCCCCTTTTTTTTGTATATATTTTTTTTGAATTCCTGCAGTTTGTAATTTTCCGAGTTCATCGGGATTTTTTTTTTGAATTAATAAAAGAAGTTTATTATTAAACCGCTCCTGTCTTTTCTTGATTGCATTGGTTGTACCCTTTTGAGGGGTTGCCTACGTATCCGCGATTAGCAGAATCAAACCAAACGTAGTTCAGGCATAGGAAATTTGCAATCTCGAATTACACCAAGACTATTGGTTCAAGATGTTTATGACAGTAGAATAAGTAATTCTAGCTCATTGACTTGCTTTTTGTAAAAAAAATGATTTTGATAAAATTTGCTAATGACATTGAGAAATGGCTAAGGGTAGTAGCGCTTCAGCTGGTCCAGGTTGGTTGGGTTGACAAACTCGTTCCCATCCAGGTCCGTCAGCATCACTGCTCCCCCCGATAGGATCTTCTTCACTGGATATGGCCCAGCCCAATTGGGTTTGAATTTTCCCCTTGGGTCAACCGGTAGTAGAGCCCGAATAGACTTAAGGACTAGGTCGCCCTCTTTAATGTGTCTGGGCCTTACTCTCTTGTTGAAGGCCCGTTGGATCCTCTTCTGGTAGATTTGGATATTGTTGAGGGCGCGAGACCGTCGTTCGTCTAGTAGAACCAGTGAGTCATATCGTGCTCGAACCCAGTCAGCTTCGGGTACTTGACTTTCTAGCAGAATTCTGAGGGACGGTACCTCCAGCTCGACTGGTTGGACTGCCTCCATCCCGTAGGTTAGGTAATATGGTGTCGCCCCGGTTGCGGTGCGAATTGATGTTTGATATCCCCATAGGGCAAAAGGTATTTTGTCGGGCCAGTCCCGGTAATTATCAGCCATCTTTTTGAGTATGGTGACAATTGTTTTATTAGCCGCCTCTACTGCTCCATTTGTTTGGGGACGGTAAGGCGAGGAAGTATGCCTTTGGATTTTATATTTCGTCAGCAGGGCCGCAGTCTCGGCTTGGAAATGAGTCCCATGATCACTGATAAATTCAGAGGGAATCCCATATCGACATATTATCTTGTTTTGGATAAATTTGGCGACATGCTTGGCAGTGAGAATGCGATATGATTCAGCTTCGACCCATTTGGTGAAATAGTCGATAGCTACCAAAATAAAGCAGTGCCCACCGGTACCCGAGGGATTTATTTTCCCGATTATGTCGATACCACACGTTGAGAATGGCCAGGGTGACGTCATGGTATAGAGTAGTTATGACGGCATATGTTGCACATTGCCACAAATTTGACAGTTATGACAATGTTTGACATACGACCGGCAATCGGCTTCCATGGTATTCCAGTAATAACCGAGCCTCATGATTTTCTGGACCAGCATGTGGGCATTCATGTGTGGGCCGTTCTCACCATCATGTACTTCGGCCATAACCTTTTCAGCCTTATACTTGTCAACACAAAGGAGAAGAGCCCCCTGTGCCGTCTTTTGTACAGTTGCCCGTCGTCGGTACGGATGAACTGGGTGGCTAGCCTTCGTTAGGCTTTCTTGGCTCGACCTTCCGACCCGGGAGGATATTCTCCGCTTGTCAGGTACGTTAACACGGCCTGATACCAGGGTTCGGGATCAGTTACTTCAAGGTCTTCTATGTCGCAAATGTATGCTGGCTCGGACCGTCTTTCGACGCAAATCGGCATACTAGTCACGTGGTCGGGAATATTCAGTAAAGATGCCAATTTTGAGAGTGCATCTGCGAACTGATTTTCTTCCCGGGGCAGGTATATATACTCTACCTTTTGGAATTGTTTCTCGAGATCCCTTACTCGTGCCTGGTAGGCCACGAGATTAGCATTTCGAGTCTTCCATTTTTGAAGTGCTTGGTTAATGACCAAGGATGAGTCACCATGTACCCGGAGATTTGTAATCCCCAGATTGGCGGCGGCTTGTAGCCCGTAAATGCATGCTTCGTACTCTGCTGCATTATTGGTAACATCAAAGTCCAGTTTGATGGAGACGGGAGTATGTTCCCCTTTTGGTGAAATTAGGAGGATCCCGACTCCGAACCCTCGAAAATTAGATGCACCGTCGAAGTATAAATCCCATGTTTCAGTATCAGTATGGAAAATATCTTCGTCTGGGAAGGACCAAGTGTCGGTGTGTCCTTCTTCGGTTATCGGGCTATCGGCGAGAAATTCAGCTACTACTCGACCTTTAATAGCTTTTAATGGTACGAACTTCAGGTCGAACTCTGCCAGCATTAGAGTCCATCTAGAGATTCGGCCGTTGAGAACGGGCTTTTCGAAGATGTATTTGATGGGATCCATCTTGGATAGCATATGGACCTCGTAACTGAGCATATAATGTCGGAGTTTCTTGGTAGCCCAAACTAGAGCCAAACACGTCTTTTCGAGCATGGTATATTTGCACTCACACTCTAAAAACTTCTTGCTGATGTAGTAAATGGCTCTTTCTTCGGAGTCAACTGTCTGAGCCAGCATAGCCCCCATGGCTGTCTCGGTCGTCGTTAGGTATAACGACAGAGGCAGACCGGGTTGAGGTGGCATTAAGACTGGCGGAGCAGACAGAATTTCTTTGATTTTGTCGAAAGCGGTTTGGCACTTGTCATCCCATAGTACCCGTTCTCCCACTTTCAGTTTCTTGAAAATTGGTTCACACACCATGGTTAGTTTGGAAATGAACCGACTGATGTACTGGACTTTCCCGAGGAATCCCCTTATTTCTTTTTCGGTTTTAGGAGGTTGCATCTCAGTAATGGCTTTGATTTTAGCTGGGTCGACTTCGATACCTCGTTGGCTAACGATATGACCCAGTAATTTGCCTGATGTTACCCCAAAACTGCACTTTTGAGGGTTTAACCTCTTGTTGTATTTGCGCAATCGGGTGAAAAATTTTCTTAGGGCGGTGATGTGACCGTCCCGTTCTTTGGATTTGATGATCATGTCGTCTACGTAAACTTCTACCTCTTTATGCATCATGTCGTGTAATAAAGTGGTAGCGGTCCTCTGATATGTGGCCCCAGCATTAATGAGACCGAAAGGCATGACGGTGTAGCAGTAAGTACCCCAAGGTGTGGTGAAGGTAGTCTTACTCATGTCTTCTTCCGCCATCTTGATTTGATTATACCCGGCATACCCGTCCATGAATGATAGAAGGGCATGATCGGCCGTGTTATCCACCAATATGTCGATGTGTGGTAACGGAAAATCATCTTTCGGGCTTGCCTTGTTAAGATCCCGAAAATCTACACATACCCGCACCTTACCGTCCTTTTTAGGAACCGGCACGATGTTTGCCACCCAGTCCGGATACTCGGACACTTGTATGAAGCCGGCTTTGAATTGTTTGTCGACTTCTTCTTTTACCTTGAGAGACCACTCGGGCCTCATCCGACGAAGCTTTTGTTTGACCGGTTTGCACCCGTCTTTAATTGGTATGTGGTGCTCGGCTATTTCCCGGTCTATACCCGGCATGTCCTTGTAGAACCATGCGAAGACATCCTTGAACTCTTGGAGGAGGTTTATGAATTGTTGTTTCTCCTCGGGATCTAAGGATAACCCTATCTTAAGTGTTTGAGGCTCTAAGGTTGTTCCCACATTTATGGACTCGGTTTCTTCGATCACCGGGTTTCGGGACTCCCTTGGCTCTAGTTGCTCGATCAGATGCGGAGGTAAGGGTACCTGTTCGTCTGATTTCTCAATGTCATAGCATAAAACATTTTTAAAAGCATAATTTGAAAGAGACAAGTCGTAAGCAGAACGGTTGTTATTATTGATTGAAAACTTGGAAAACAGCTCAAAGAGAGCAGCCATCTGATCATTGGTCAGTGGCGGGATAGGTAGGGCATTCTGGACAGACCCCGAAGTGCCTGCAGCAGGAATAATAAAAGGGAGAGGGGTTAAAGGAGTGACTCTAGCACCGACTTCCCTAGACTCGACCTCAGACTCTGACTCAGACTCCGACTCAGACTCGGACTCAGACTCAGATTCAGGCATGTCTCCCTCTCCGGTGACCAGCTTGTAGATCCTTCCCTGGATGTCAGTCCACTTGAAAGTCTTCCTCCAGGCCCTGTTTCCCGTCTCGGAACCAACATCCGAGATCAGCTTGGTTGGGTCAAACCTGTTGCTGCGGAGGATCAGGTTGACCAGGTCTTCCTTTGGAGTAGGGGCTACGGTGTCTTCCCCAAATAGTAGCCCTAGTGTGGGCTCAACATCTTCAGCTCCATTGGACTGGATGAGGGCGAACACATCATCCAGAATGTAGTTGCAGTCTCGGGCTAAGTGGGTCCCGAGCTGCATAGCATTGGGTTGGTATAGACCAACCTGGATAGCCCCAAACACCGGTGTGACAAAGTAGTCAGCCAACCGTGGGCTATAAGGGCTCAAGTAGGTACCCTTAAGGATGTTGCAGGCCTTTTCGATCCCTGCTCGGACAATATTGTCGGGGGTGATGTCATAACCAAGACCAAAGTGAGATTCTTCGTCTTTGAGAACCTCGATGATCTTCCCAGCTGGAAGATCGGGTCGAGAGGTAGCCCCCGGAAAGTACCCTAGGTTTTGGAGCATCATGTCGATACTCGTAGTGAAGTAAGGCCTAAAGAGGTACTCTTCCTCGATCATCCCCACAAAATCGAACCCCAGAGGTCCGTGCGTCCCGTGGCGTTACAGCTAGCCACAGTCATTGGTGTTGCCTCTAAAGTGATGACATCGTTAAGCAGAGGCATCTTGATCTTTCGGTGGAGGGTGGAGGACACCGCCTTGACCGCATGGATCCAAGGCCTACCCAGGAGCAAATTGAATGACGAGGTGACATCGATCACCTGGAATTCGAGCTTCTTTTCTATTGGACCGGTTATGATGGTCAGTTTCACGGCCCCAGCTACCGACTTTGGGCTCCCATTGAAAGCTTGGATGGTCTGAGCAGTCGGGATATAGTCAGCCTCGGTAATGCCGAGGGCTTTTGCGGTCCTTAGAGGAAGGACGTTCACAGCAGACCCGTCATCAACTAGGGTCATGGGAAGGTATTTTCCTCGGCAGACCACCGTAATGTAGAGGGCCAGGTTATGGGTGGACCCAAATGGGGGTAGGTCGGCTTCGGAGAAAGTGATTACCGGTCCTTCTTCCTTAGCCTTGCCTTTTAGGTGGGGCAAGACCGTGGCTACCATTTCAGCAGGGGTAACCAAAGAGTCAACCTTGATTTGATCGAGAGCCTTTGTGAGTGCTTCTCGATGTTCTTGAGAGCTAACCAGGAGTTGCCATATAGTGAGGTCAACTCGGGTCTTCTTCAATTGTTTCACAAGAGCCGTTTCAGCAGTTGGCTCTTCAGAGGCGACTTCCGTAATGACGGTTGTCGGGATAGGGGTGTCCCTAGAGCTAGTGGCTTGATAGGGACGACCAAGGTGGTTACTGGTTAAGACTCGAGATTTAGTCTTTCGAATCTCCTCGGCGGTAATGGGGACAGCTTCCCCTTTGGCGAGGTAGACGTCTTCCTCGTCGTCGAACCAGATCCCGTTCACTTGCAGGATAAATGGGGAGATAAAGTGGGAGCAATCAATCACCTCCCCGGTAAAGATGGCGTGGGAACTGAAAGGATTCTCCTTGTTACTGGGCTTATCTCCGGGCAGCGGGATTTTACCGCTTTCAATCAGGTCTTGGATCAAATGCTTCAGCTTCCAGCACTTCTCGGTATCATGCCCATTGCCCCGGTGGTATTGGCAATAGGCTTGGGCATTGTAGTTCTTGGAGCGTCGCTCAACCGGAAATTCAGGAGTTGGGCCTATCGGTTGGATTAGGCCTTTTGAGGACAACCTTTGTAAGGCATAAGTATAGGTCGTGCCTATATCAGTGAAAACCCGAGGTGGGGTGTTCCTCTTGGACGGGGCATCTAGTAGATTAACCGCATCGAAAATACTGCGGGTTGCAGCTTGAGGCTTGGTTGTGGAGGAAGAAGCCCCTTGGTAACCCTTAGCAGCGGCCTTGGTGAAGCCTTCCAGTCTCAGATCATCTTCAATCCTCATACCCATTTCAGTAAGGGTGGTGAAATTGGGTATGACGGCATATCGGAGGTGAACTCGGTAGGATGGGAGGAGGTTCTTAACAAAGGCCTCCACTAAAGTTTTCTCACTGGGCTTATCGACCAGTTTCACGCTCTCGGCCCTCCATCGTTGAAGGTATTTGGTAAAACCTTCTTTCGGCTCCTGGGCCATAACTTCCAGAGATCTCATTGTGGTTTGGATCTCGGTGTTGTCAGCATAGTTCCGAGCGAACTCGGTGGCCACATCATCCCATGTAGGGTATTTCTTCGGGTCTAGCCTGTAGTACCAGGCCCGAGGATGCTTTTCAAGAGACACAGCAAAGAGGTTCTTGAACATGGTGGAGTCCACCCCTTTGATGGCCATGAACTCCTTGAAGGCCCGTACATGTAGTAACGGGTCTTCAGTCCCTTCGAACATAGGCAAACCGGTGAGGTTCAGGTTTGCAGGCAGCTTGTCACTTAGCGGGTTATACTCCCGACTGTTTTCCCGGTGAATGTTGTTACTCCCAGTTAAATGAACTTGTTCTTCCAGTCGGCGGACCGAGCTAACCAGTTCAGCTAAAGGTCCGGTAGTTCCGGTAGTAGGAGTCCTGTGCTCCACCGAAGCCAATCGAGTGACGATAGCAACTTGCCCAGCCCTCATTTCATTCAGTTGGGCATCGATGTCGGCCTGCTTCTCGATCATGGCATCAACGGAGGTTTTCAGTTCAGCTAAGGCAGTTTCCATCCTGCGAGTGTGTCTGGTTGATGGTGGCCTGTCTGTAAGAACACCACGTAATCAGAAACCGAACCCAGTCTTGGAATCAAAGGAAACAGTACATCCCGAGCGACCCAAAAAGAAAGGACTGAGTGGAAAAGACTCGAGAAAGACATCTAGACGGATGACTCGTGGGTGGTATGACTTCCTTAGGATTTCGGCTTTGTGGGCCTAGTCCCATTCGAAGGAAGGTCCACGTGAGATTACTCCCCAGACTTTTGACTCGAGTGTATGGACGGACTTTCCTTTGTAGGGGTATGCCCTACGCGGGTTGGTCGTGCCTTGACATATAAGGCGGACTCGGGAAAGGAGGGAAACTTGTGATATAAGATCGACGGAGTTTCGACGCTATAAACCCTCTACGTACTATGCAAAGACCCGACACACGAATTGACGGTAGGTCCTATAATAAGGAAGGTTCATTTTAGGAAAGTTGAAAGTTGAGGTTTGAATGCAAAAATGAACGAATTTCCGAGAGTTTTGAAAACTGAAAACGGAATTTCGAAAACCGAGATTAGAATTTTGAAAAGGAAAATTCCGAAAATCAAGGTGGTGGGGGTGGAAATTCGATAATTAAAACGGACAGCATGCCGACTACAGAAAAGGATATTTTAAGTCAAATCGTTTGATCCTAAATTTCGGCGGCATTCCGAGTTTTGAAAGTGGGGTATTTTTGAAAAGGTGAGTCTCGAAATGGGCAGCATTTTGGTTTTTTCAAAATTGGGCGTTTTAGAATGACGAGTCCCGAAATGGACAGTATTTCGGGTTTTTCGAAAGGTGGGTATTTTTGGAAAGATGCAATTTTGAAATGACGGTTTTTGAAAAATGACACGGAAACCAAGTAGCACGTAGTCAAACAAGCATTATAACGACGCTCATGTATGCTTTACGCTAAGTCTCGGTCGGTCAAAATAGGGTCTATACCAACAACGATGGCTTTCTCATGTGATGGACGGACTCCCTAAGCCGAGTTGGTCTTAGGACATGCCGCAAAACCGAGACGAGTTCCACCATCGATGTTTTTAGCGCACCCATGTAGGAATGCACCGCGGTATAGTGGGACGTCGGTCACAAGTAACCGGCCCGGGCAAAAATGGGTTATGCATGAATCATTAAACTAACGCGCGCACACTAATCTACGAACGATTTCTCTTCGAGTCTCACCCTAGGAACCCCGATGACATGTGGTACATCAGGTATCCCCAGCGGAGTCGCCAAATTGTGGACATGACGTAGGTCCACCCCGACGCGGCGAAGCGCGGGTTTGGGTAGGCGAATGAATCTCGTGGTAAGATTGTTCTCGGGTTCGAAATTTAAGTCAAAATGGAGTCGCCACCGAATTTTGTGGTTATTCGGAACCATACGAGCCCACTCTATGTCGTCATGGGCTATACACAAAGTAAGCCCACTCCGATTTCAGAGTTTATGGGGCTCGTCCCTTTGCATTGCGATACCGATACCATCTATACCGGTAATCGTGTAAAGAATGACTCTCGTGCGCCAAGGGTTTCGGACATCCGGAAACCAAAGGTTTTGAGTAAGGGGTGAGGGTACGTGTTGGGAAGCCCACTAAGGACACCCAACCCCGCCCGCACATGGCGGCCTCTACTAAGACATCGTTCGTGTTCGTGATACGCGCGCTAGTAAAATAATTAAATGATATGCAAACAGCGTTTTGACTAAGCATGCGAATTTTGCGTTAACTACGTCATTTAATGCATCTTATTATTGGTCGAAATGGTTTAGCATGCGAGGTTCATTTATAAAGCGTAAAAGCAAGTAAAATAAATGAAGCTCGAAAAATAAATAGAAATAGCGTACAATTTACACGGGCGGAAATACAACCCGGGATTCACAATACAACATTACGTAAAAGAAACGAAATAAAAATAATACGATAAAAAGAATAGAAAACGGACCCATATATAAACTAGACCGTGAAAATGTAGATGGACTAACCCCGCTTAAATACGTATTATGTTACGTATTAAACGAAGGACGGAAATATGAGACTGCGGCATATTACTAGCCTAATCTCACATCCCGTAGTCTTGTCCCGACTTATCACGTCAAAGTGGTCAAAGTCGTTCTACGTGTCGTGATGCGTAGGTTTTGAAAAATGAGGAAGGTCAATGGTCTAAAGTCGATAAAGAACGGGGCTCGAAATATGTGTCCAAGCCCTCGGGTTTGCGGGTTATGAGACCCACTCGATCGAGTCATTGGCTGACTCGGTCGAGTGTGTCATTAGCGTGGCTACTGACCACTTTTTGGGGTGCTACTCGATCGAGTGGCCTATGGCACTCGATCGAGTGCCCCCTGTACGAGAGGTAACTCGTCTTGTTTTTTTGACTTGAAATCGATAGTCGGCCTAACCAATTACGAATATTACATGATTCGTACTTAGCGCGACCTCCGGTATTATAATCGTATATGAACGATTATAATACCGTCAT
This sequence comes from Agrostemma githago, assembly GCA_958450325.1. Taxonomy (NCBI): domain Eukaryota; kingdom Viridiplantae; phylum Streptophyta; class Magnoliopsida; order Caryophyllales; family Caryophyllaceae; genus Agrostemma; species Agrostemma githago. Next base: position 5,735,450 of record OY288250.1, on the reverse strand, counting down.
CGGGATTTTATGAAAATGCTTTATGTTAGACTAGGAAATTTTGAATTGGTGACGAGATGCATCCCTCTACGTCACGACATCGAAACTAACCCTTTCGGGTTATGTGATGTCGGTATTCGTGTCAACGGGTCTCGAACCAATTATGGAAAGGGGATTAAATCCGTTCAACTACGACGGATCACGATCTCGTCACGCCCTTGAGTACATTGGGGCGGGGCTCCTCGAAAGGGCTCCACCTCCGTCGTTGCTCGTAAAGGGATTAGACGGACCAAAAGTGATCATCGTAGTTAAACGTTTTAAAACCGATTTTGCTACTAGTTTTATATATACGCGGTATTATTAATATAAACGACGATAAAATGATATAAAACGAAAATATAAAAGATGCAAAAAAAATGTTAGTGTTAGCGTCGGTGTTACTACGATCATAATACGAAAATATACATAAAACGATATAGAAAAGAGATAGAGAAGGGGTTTAGGACACCCTCAACATACATGCTAGTATAGGACCTCGGAAATGGACTCGTAAATAGCGACACGGCTTGAGAGTATCGAGGATGTACGTGAGTTAGGGTGTATATGAGTGTGTGTGTGTGTGTGTGTCGATTTCCGAGGGTCAAGGAGGCTCGGAAATGGTGTTTTTTGCTTAGGGTTTGTAGTGTAGGTATGTAGGGTTGTAGTAGGGTAAAAGGTGACTGAAATGCCTTAGAAGAATTCTCAAAAAAAAAGATTGTGAATGCATGGGGATGTCGTGGTATTTATAGGCATTTCCCACGACATAGGGGGCACTCGATCGAGTGGCCCTAGTGCACTCGATCGAGTGCCTTAGAAAATGGGCCAAGCCCAGGTAAAAAGGCTCCACTCGATCGAGTGGGGTCAATCCACTCGAGTGGGTCAAACGGTTGAGCCAAAATAAGGAAGTTTTGACTTTGTTGATTTGGTTACTTTTTTGAATTTTGATTTGTGCGCCAATCTGAACTTGGCTGACTTATGAGACGGTTTCGTCTTTGACCGGGTTTTGACCCGGTCGCCAAAAGACGGGAATTATTTTTGGTGTCGGTTTTGGCCCAAATTAGTCTTATTTGACTCGGGACGACCCACTGGGCCTGAATTTGAGGTCTGTTTTGTGAGATTTTACTCCGCTAAAAAGTCCATGTCGGATATTATGAATTCCGAGCCCAAATCCGAGTATACTAAGTCACGTTGACGTCCAATCATCATCGGGTGTTTTTCGGAGACTACCATAGACACGTGGCAGTCAAAATGCGGGTGTCTACAAGTAGATATCAAACCACTAACCCATCTGAATATTTTTCTTCTAGGTCTTTGTACTTGTCCTAAAGATATTGATGCATCGGTATAATGGTACTCTGAATATCTGGAAAAGAAAAAATTGGCCTCAGGTAGGAATTATACATAGCGGTGGGAGTCAGAAACAAATAATGAACTGAGTGACAAAACCTGGTGGCTCACAATTGCTCCAATTTGACTCCCACGAGGACGACTATAGACGTAGAGCTCGGATTCCTCTTCAGAAAATTTTTCAACAAGTCCTACTCTAACCTAAAAGATAAAACAAAGTAGGTAAAGCTACAAGAAAAATCGTTCATGACAGTATCAAAGTGACCAAATAACATTTGCTCATGATACTCAATTTCTAACAATTGTTGTCCTGTAATGACAGACTATTGATCACTAACTAAGACAATAGCCTGCCGGTTAATACCATCCCAATAGAATAGAAGAGCAGCATGCAGATTGTTAAATATTTCGAATGCTTTCTGACTTCCATAATTTGTGAATCTGAATGTTTGAAATATATAAGTCAGCAACATATAGCACTTCGGTTTCCTTAATTTTTTTTAGGCCATGCTGAAGGGAGGGGGAGATCCTACTAGGCAAAGGCCATGTTTAGTAAACGGCATATTAGGGAAAAATTAGCAGATTCCGGCCTAAATAGTAGATTGACCATCAAACTACTAATTTCGTGTGTTTGGTAAACGACATATTGCGATAGCATATTGGTCGGAATCTACTATTTTTGAATATGCTGCTAATAGGCAACTCGATTCTTCCATAATCTGCTAATTACCAAACACTATTTCTTAATTCTGCTAATTTATTAATTTGATAGTCAAACCTGCTAATACAATCAGCTAACCGTATTCTACAATTGTTAACTGCTATTATGACTGTTATTTGCCAAACAGGACCAAAACCATTTTTATCAAACCCTTTCGGTAGAACCTTTCGAGACGATCTATATGAAAGATGAAAGAATACATAATAAGATTAGTATCAAGAACACTAATGGATATCAATAAGTCAATCATCCGAAAATATAACTTACAACCTCCTATGCTTTGACGCAGTTGACAAGGCCATAGCATTTGGCTCCTTCAAGCCAGCAGCAATTGCATCATCAAACCATTTGCGAAACTACAAGATAAGATTTCAGAGTAAGTACTCCTAGAAGTACGTAATAGGTTACGCAAGAGAACTGTAATGTTGCTAGCTTAAGTCGAGGTTGTAGAATGAGACCCAAAATATTAAAATGACTTATGAGCGCATTTTAGTATAAATCATGGATCTATGACTACAAAGTGGAGGTTACTGAGACACATAAATTAAAAAGGAATAATGAAGAACAATTCTCATTTAACATGAACGGAGCGTGTCAAAGAATGACAAATTTTGGATCACGAACCAAAAATTTATCACTTAGAAGCACACTAAAACTTTTATTATACCGGCTCCACCTGCTCCTCAAGAAGTGCTGGTGTATGTAGTTCTCCCTTAAAGATGAAATGTCTACTTGAGGAGGCTTTCCAACACACACATTGAAGTGCCAAGATATGGAAGCAGTTTTAGCTCATACTAGTGTGAAACCCGTGATAAATCACGGGAGTTGTATGATAGAGACATTAACGAAGAAATGTTACGCATGATTAAAAAAATTGAGTAGGAACAAAAATTAGTACTTCCTCTAACTTTATAAGATCTTCCAACTTCATTATTTTATTGTCACTCAAATGAATATAAATTAGGAAGATCCCTAAAAGTTGGATGAGGTACTATTATTTCAATATTACAACATTAGTGTAGGCATAAAGGTATAGGTGATACTTCATACTCACAATATAGTGGAATGTGTGCCAATGTGCAATGAATGTGAAACATTTAAGAACAATAATCCATTAAATGATATTATCACTTAATAAATCACATTAAAAAAATTGTTAGCATCGTGTAATCATAAACAAAGTTATTTTGGTCATAACTTGTAAGTTTATATTTTTATGTGTCATAAAGATGATGGGCGTAACAGATATTTATGTAATATAGGTTGTTTTATTGGTATGCCGTAACTATATAATCAAAAGTCGTGATATTTATAGAACTTGGCAAAAAAAATATAACATTTAAGATGTAATGAAAGCAATAATATTATTACGAACGTTGATGAAATAAAAAACAATTACATGATGGTAACGTAATACCCGTATTTTTTTAATACTAGTAACTTGTCTACTCATATACACATTCATCCTTCTCAATAACATAAGCTCAATCGACAACTCGACAACCTCGAGGTGTAAGCCTTATGAGAGATCGGCCTTGCTCAACTTCAAGCACAACCTCACGTACTTTGACAAAAACGTTTCATCTTCTTGGAAAGGTGAGGAATGTTGTGAATGGAGTCGGGTGGGTTGTGATAACACAACCAGCCATATTCTTAAGCTCAATCTTAATGGAGACGGAATTAATTACTTGCTTAAAATGAAGAAACTTGAGTCCTTAGTGTACTTGCTTGAGCTGAAGAACCTAGAGAGCTTGGACTTGAGTTTGAATAACTTTAGTTATAGCTCAATTCCGAGTTTTATAGGTTCGATGAAGCAACTCAGGTATCTCTATCTTTCGTCTACTGCTCTTAGTGGGTTGATTCCTAGCGAATTAGGTAACCTCGCTAACCTGCAGGTCCTCGTACTTTCTGGAAACACGTTGTTAGGTAAGATTCCGGCATCTTTAGGGAAACTATCGAATTTGAAGAACCTAAATCTTATGAAAAATTACTTGAGCTCTATAGCTGTTGGACGCGAAACAGAAAAGAACGAGAAGAGCAAACCGAAACAGGCAACACGGAGGCAGCACAGAAAACCGAGGCAACACGGGACACGAAATATCGAGGCGACAGATTCCGAATAGAAATAATTCGGGCAGAAACGGAAAGGCAACCGAAGCAGTGTCGTGGTATGGCACCCACTGACTTGAAAACTATATCGGCGCGACTCCGGTGGTAATCGCCTACAGTGTCGGTAGTTTCCCAAGGTGAACACTGCAGTTCAGAATCTCGACCACTCAAGGTTCGGAACTTTGGAACGATAAACAACTGTACCCAAGAATGAGAGGAGAAGAGAAGATGAATATTGTAAGCTGTGTTTTTGTGTGTGTTGAAAGAGATCAACAAACTCGGTATATATAGGCAGCAAAGGAGCCTGGAAGGTTCAAAATATCAACAGCAATTAAGGCCATTAAAACGTGATCATGGCCTTAATCACACCATTAAGACCCGTAACAGCTCTTTTGACTGAGCCAATTCACACACACAAATGAATCTGGACATAGGCCAAAGAATGTAGACACACAAAACATAAGTAGGCCCAAAAGGGTAAAAGTCGGGCACAGCCCGCACCGAAGGTGCTCCACCCAAACCCAAACCCGAGCCCGAGACTGAACCGGGCCAGGCCGCATGCGCGCGTGCGTGCGTGTTGACCATACCAGCCCAACAACACTCATCACCCTAAAAGGCCCACTCCACTTCACTCTTGTAAGCCCAAGGAAGGAGAGGCCTTATAAAGACCTCCCAAGCTTACTAATCTTCCTATGTGGGATAGAAAAAGAGAAGTAAGAACAAAAAATCCTCTTGCCATCTACCAACAATCCCCCACAGATGGCAAAAGGGAAAAAGAAAAAGAAAAACAAAGATTCCTGGGTAAGGAAGGGTTAGACACTTAGACGTCCAATGTCTTTCGACTTGAATTGACGTTTTAGTGAGGTGAGGCAACAACTTACTTACAATTAATGAATATCTTTCGATTTGAATTCCTAAATGAGCTTCGGTTGAGACCCCCACAACACATGTCATACCTTCAAAAGTTTGTCGTTCCGCAATTTTAAAGTGCAACGCTTTCATAACCATGCGTTTACCTTGGTTCTAGTGAGTGCTCTAGTGAAATTCACACTTTCCACTAGATGCTGGCGAAACCATCACACTCACATAGGTGGCTTAGTGCTTCTCAACAGCACATCTCATGTAAGCCATTAAGGACCTATGTCCAACCTTTATTCATTCACACAATCCATCAAGTGCATCTCAAAGCACCACCAATACAGCTGGCTATGGATTATGTATCGCCATAGGAATGTAAGCTTTGAGCCCATCAAGATTCATACTCTAATCTTGACTCAAGCATCTTAGCCCCATTCCCCTCGACGAGTCGAGAACTACTCTTCTCGGTAATCCTTTTGTGAAAGGATCTGCAAGATTGCGTTCAGACCTCACAAAGTCTATTGCAATCACTCCATTTTTCAGGAATTGTTTCACCACAGCATGCCGTATTCGGATATGTCTTTTCTTACCATTGTAGACATCATTCTTAGCAACGCCGATGGCTGCTTAACAATCACAGTGTAAGGGGACCGGTGCAACTTGTCCCCCCCCCCCCCCCCCACACTGGTATGTCAGCTAGTAAGTTTCTCAACCAATCTGCTTCTTGACTTGCCAGCTCAAGAGCAATGAACTCGGACTCCATTTTGGAGGTTGCTATACAAGTCTGTTTCGCAGACTTCCACGATATAGTTCCTCCCCCCAAGGTGAACACATAACCACTAGTAGAATTTGTTTCATCATTACCTTTAATCCAGTTCGCATCTGTAAATCCCTCTAACACAGCAGGATATTTACCAAAATGTAGACATGAATTAACTGTTCCTTTCAAGTATCTTAGTAAACGATGAAGGCAGGGCATTCCAATGTTCATTATCAGGGTTATGTGTATACCGACTTAGCCTACTAACAGCATAAGCAATGTCAGGTTGAGTATAGTTCATGAGAAACATCACACTTCCTAGAACTTTAGCATACTCCTTTTGGTATACACTCTCACCCAAGTTCTTACATAGAGGTATACTAGCATCATAAGGAGTTCTAGCAGGTGTAACATCAAAACTATCAAATTTCTTCAACACTTTCTCAACATAATGAGATTGACTTAAGGATATTCCAGATGAGTTTCTGATCCATTTGACTCCAAGAATAACATCAGCTTCTCCTAAGTCTTTCATCTCAAAACGTGACGACAAAAATTGTTTGGTTTTATTTACAACAAATAAATTACTACCAAGAATTAACATGTCATCAACATATAGGCAAATAATCACACAGTCTGATCCAAACATCTTGGAGTACACACATGAATCAGAGTTGTTAGTTATGTAGCCATCCTCAATCAAAGTGTTGTGAAATTTCTCATACCACTGTTTAGGTGCTTGTTTTAGACCATATAGCGATTTTCTCAATTTACACACCTTACTGTCTTCGCCCTTTACCACAAACCCCTCGGGTTGTGTCATATAGATGTCTTCTTTTAGGTCACCATTCAAGAAGGCAGTTTTAACATCCATTTGATGAACAACAAGATCATGAATAGCAGCCAAAGCAATAAGAGTTCTAATGGTGGAAATCTTAGTCACAGGTGAGTAAGTATCAAAATAGTCAATATCTTTCTTTTGTGTAAATCCTCTCACCACAAGTCTAGCTTTGAACCTTTCTATTGAACCATCAGGTCTCAGTTTCCTTTTGAAAATCCATTTACTACTAATGGGTTTACTACCCTTAGGTAAATCTGTCAATTCCCAGATCTGATTAAATGCAATATAATCAAACTCATTTTTAATAGCTTCTTCCCAAAAAATAGCATCTATGGATCTCATAGCTTCATCATATGTTTTTGGATCATCTTCTATTAAAAAAGCAGAAACGAATTCAAAGCAAGCACAATCATCACTAGCATTTTCAGTTAAGAACGTTGTGATAAAATCATCTCCGAAATTCTTTTCAATTCTAGGCCTTTTACTCCTTCTAGGTTCACTAGCATGATCATCAACAGTACTACTACTAGCTCAACAGTACTACTAACAGGATTAATAGGCATATCAGGCAATTCAGGAGGTGAATCAACAACTTTCTTTAAAGGAAAAACATGCTCAAAAAACTCGGCATCTCTTGCCTCAGAAATAGAACGACCATTCAATGACATGAATATATAAGCAGCACTGTTTTGAGCATAACTAATGAAAATGCAATCGTATGTCTTAGACCCTATAGTAGGCCTCTTAAAACTTGGTAAACCAACTTTAGCCAAACACCCCCACACTTTAAGAAAGCTTAAGTTAGGGGCATAGCCCTTCCAAAATTCATAGGGTGTCTCGTCTAATTTCTTATGAGGTACTTTGTTAAGAATGTGACAAGCTGAAAGCACTGCTTCCCCCCACATATCGTCAGAAAGGCCAGAACTTAAAAGCATAGCATTCATCATTTCCTTTAAAGTTCTATTTTTACGTTCAGCTACTCCATTGGACTGAGGTTGGTAAGCTGGGCTAGACTCATGAATTAATCCATTTTTCTCGCAAAATCTATTAAGTAATTAGAGCTATATTCACCACCTCTATCAGACCTGACTCTTTTAATCTTTCTGTCAAGTTGATTTTCTACCTCAGCTTTGTATTTAATAAACATCTCTTCAGCTTCACTTTTATTCTTAAGTAAATACACTTTAGTATATCTTGAGAAATCAATAAATCATCAATAAAAGTTACATAATAAAATTTACCTCCTCTACTCATAGTACTCTTGAAGTCAGCTAGGTTGGTGTGAATTAACTCGAGAAGACTCGTATGTCTAGTTTTAACAGGTTTATTAGGCTTCTTAGTAAACTTAGCTTCTACACAACTAGGACATTTAGTGAAGACTTCAGTGGTTAAAGAAGGAATAAGCGACATTGCTTTCAATTTTTTAACTGATTCATAATTCACGTGACCTAATCTAGCATGTCAAACATCAATAGACTCAGCGATATAAGCAGAAGCAGAAGAATTATTATTAATAGCAGAAGAGTCAACGTTCAAAATGAATAATCCCCCACTGAGATAACCCTTGCCCACAAAATCCCCGTTGTGAGACATTACGACCTTGTCGGCCTCAAAAACAAGTTTCACACCAACTTTGTTGAATAAGGCACCAGACACTAGGTTTCTACGCAAAGTAGGGACATACAAAACATTATGTAGAGCAAGAGTTCTCCCAGAGGTAAGTTTAAGAAAGACCTTGCCTTTTCCTGTGATCAACGCAGAGGAAAAGTTACCCATGTAAACCTTTTCACCGTTAGTCACATCTTCAAATTCAGCGAACAGCTCCTTGTTGGCACAGAGATGTCTTGATGCTCTTGTGTCCAGAATCTAGTCACTCGCGTTCGCCACAAGATTGGCCTCAACCACCACTACAGCAATAATATCATCATCTGATTCAGCAATGTTAGCTTGAGCGGCTTGACCACCTCTCTTTTGAGGACACTGGAATGCTTTGTGACCCGTTTGCCCACACACATAGCACACCACGTTTGGATTCGGCTTGAAGATCTTGGGAACTGGTTTGGTGGAGTTTCCCTGATTCTTTCCCTTGGCACCTTGACCTTTCCCTTTTTGACCTTTGCCCTGACCCTGACTCTGACCCATCTTATTCTTACCCTTATTGCCATGAGATGGACCCCCGGCTTCAACAAGGTTAGCTTTGGTAGAGACAGACGACAACAGGACAGACCTATCCTTGAGGCGATTAGCTTCCTCGGTCCTCATATGACTTATGAGCTCTTGAAGTGATAGATCTCTTTTCTTGTGTTTTAGGTGGTTCCTATAATCACTCCACGACGCAGGAAATTTTTCTAACAATACATTAGCTAAAAAGACCTCGTCAAGTTTCATACCCTCATTTGTGACATCAGCACACAAATTTTCATAAACATGAACTTGTTCCATAATCGGTTTGTCATCTACAATATGAAACCCGAGCCACTGACCCACCACATATTTCTTTTTGCCTGCATCATCGGCCCCATACTTCTTATCTAAAGACTCTCAAATGGTTTTAGCAGATTTTTTGGACCATGAACAAATCGAAAAGAGTGTTGGTCATGTGATTAAGAAGATGATATCTAACTGCCTTATTATCCTTATCATATTTCTTAATTTTTTTCATCATTGGATTTAACCGTGGCAGCGGAAGGAGGTGTGGCCGCGGTGGACGCAACAATTAAAACGGGTTCATCCTCAAACTGAACATAATCGATTTCTAATTGTTCGAAAAACATTAAATGTTTTTGAGCCCACCTTTTATAATTCAACCCATCAAGAGGTTCAAGTTTCGACAAATCAGCAGCGAACTTAGCGGACACAACATCCATTTTTTTTATTTGGTTTTCCCGACTCGCGACACAAAAATAATAATAATATAGTTTTCAAATTGTTGGACGCGAAACAGAAAAGAACGAGAAGAGCAAACCGAAACAGGCAACATGAAGGCAGCACAGAAAACCGAGGCAACACGGGACACGAAATATCGAGGCGACAGATTCCGGACAGAAATAATTCGGGCAGAAACGGAAAGTCAACCGAAGTAGTGTCGTGGTATGGCAGCCACTGACTTGAAAACTATATCGGCGCGACTCCGGTGGTAATCGCCTACAGTGCCGGTAGTTTCCCAAGGTGAACACTGCAGTTCAGAATCTCGACTACTCAAGGTTCGGAACTTTGGAACGATAAACAAACTCGGTATATATAGGCAGCAAAGGAGTCTGGAAGGTTCAAAATATCAACAGCAATTAAGGCCATTAAAACGTGATCAAGGCCTTAATCACACCATTAAGACCTGTAACAGTTCTTTTGACTGAGCCAATTCACACACACAAATGAATCTGGACATAGGCCAAACAATGTAGACACACAAAACATAAGTAGGCCCAAAAGAGTAAAAGTCGGGCACAGCCCGCACCTCAGGTGCTCCACCCAAACCCAAACCCGAGACCGAGCCGGGCCGGGCCGCACGCGCGCGCGCGTGTTGACCATACCAGCCCAACAACACTCATCACCCTAAAAGGCCCACTCCACTTCACTCTTGTAAGCCCAAGGAAGGAGAGGCCTTATAAAGACCTCCCAAGCTTACTAATCTTTTTATGTGGGATAGAAAAAGAGAAGTAAGAACAAAAACTCCTCTTGCCATCTACCAACAATAGCATCCTCTTTAATATTTTCATCCAACTTAGAGATTTTAGTTCTTTTGTTTAATCAATTGAGTGGCGAAATTCCGACATCAATAGGAAAACTTTCGATGCTAGTAACTTTAGATATTAGCTACAATCATCGATTGAATGGCACAGTTTTACGCGAAGGTCACTTGGCTAACCTCTCAAGTATTAAATCTTTAGCCATCGAGGGTACCTTTCTAAAACTCGACTTGTCATCTGATTGGGTGCCTCCGTTCCAACTTGAATCGTTCTCAGCAGATAATTGAAAAATCAACGGACAACTTCCACCTTGGCTTCAAACTCAAAAATCCCTTTTGTATTTGTCTTTGGTGGATGCGAATATCACGGGTCACATGCCTAATTGGTTTCGTACAATGCAACAACTCGAGTTTGTACTTTTATCTAACAACCAGCTTAGCGGCTCTCCTATATTTCCTCCTAACATTTCGACAATCAACCTCTCGAATAACTCTTTGTCCGGGGACTTTCTATCCAATCAGAGCCAGACCAAAATATTTTATAATGCTAAGTTTATACATCTTTCACATAATTTCATCTCTGGACCGTTTCTCTAGGGTTTCGGTCATATAATGCCTAACCTGGAATTCCTATTCCTTTCGAATAATCAAATTAGTGGCCTAATCCAGAATTCCTTGTGCCAAATCACGTCCTTGACTATCTTAGACATCCAAAACAATAGCTTAGCGGGTATGATTCCGAATTGTTGGGCCAATGTTTCGAGCCTTCAATTCTTAGGCCTCTCGCACAACAAGCTCCAAGGTCATGTATTATGTTTCAACGGTGGAGATTCAAACCAGCTTTCATATTTACAGTTGAGTTACAACAAGTTGAGCGGAGAAATCCATGTGTGTCTTAATAATCTCGCCAATTTGCAAGTTTTAGACATCGGTGGGAATGAGCTCTCAGGCAAAATGCCTAAGGGGTTCAGTGCCGAAAATATGAAGGAACTAAAAATACTTAGGCTGAGAGGAAACGAGTTTAGTGGCACTATTCCTAATCAGATATGCTTCTTGCCTCGATCCAACAGAAAATAGGATTATACACCTAGTTGTACAATAGCATTGTACAATCGAGGCAAATTTGTCGAGCTTTTGTGTATATTTATTGAGCTTATAAAAGTTTTTGAGCTGAGTTGTAAGTTTTTGAGCTTGAACATCTATGTGAATTAACTCGACAACTTTACATTAAAGCTCATAAATTTTATAGTAAAACTCGAAATCTTTGTGATAAAGCCCAAAATCTTAAAATCAGTTGTACATAGAGCTATGTACAACTAGTGGTATAATCCTCTAATTGCGACCCAACTCATAGACCTTGGACATAACAATTTTACGGGGTTTATCCCTCGTTGTTTGAGTAAACTTCGAGCCATGACTTCACCCAATGCGTCAATGAATTGGGATCTAAGTGATGTTAGTGAGGTTGTTCAAGGAGTAGAGCATGCATATACGAGAACACTACCATTTTTGGTGGACATAGACCTCTCGTGCAATAACATGGTTGGTAGCATTCCCGATGACATTACAAATCTCCCCGGCTTATTGAGTCTCAACTTGTCGTAGAATCAGTTGTCTGGAACGATTCCTGGAAATATAGGGGGTTGAAGTCGTTGATTTCACTTCACTTGTCGAAGAATAAACTCAGGGGACGTATACCAACAAGCATGAATGAACTTTATAGCTTGAGTCACCTCAATATGTCCTACAACAATCTATCTGGCCAAATTCCGACTGGCAATCAACTACAAGCCCTACCTGACCAAGCCTCAATTTATGCTGAGAATCATTATCTTTGTGCGGATTTTTTGCCTAACAAGTGCAAAAGCAAGCCCAACAATCAATATAAGGGTAGTATGAGTAATAATGAAGGCAGTGGCGATAAGAAGAAGAAGCTTAGGAAAATGGGAATCGACTTGGTTGTGATGTCGGGATTTGCTACCGGTTTCTGGGGTGTCGTTGGGTGTTTGGTGATAAATGGAAGATGGAGGTACGCTTTTTTCTAGCTTCTCGAAGATGGTTATAATTGGTTGTATCATGTATGTGATAGTTACGTTGAAGGTGAGAGCGATCAAAGCTAAGATCAACAGGAGATGAGACTGTTCATGTGTTATTTGCTAATGTAGTCATGTTGTTTCACTCAAAGTGTAATGTATTCACGTTATTTGTTTGTCTTTGATTAAAATATGGCTCACAATGAATATAGAAGGCAAACGTGAATTACTCCCTTCGTTACATTCAATTATTTGACTTTGGCTGTGTCAGAGATATGTATGAGAATTTGTCACGACGAGATGGTTTTGCACGATTACTTGATTTTAGGTGTAGACTTTCTTATCCACGTATATATACTGACACCCTCAAATGTTTCATGTTACTGCTCAATATTATGTGGTCATTTTATTTGACCTTATGAACACTTTGTACAATGTTTTATCATTTTGTTTCGGATCATCGTATCTCCGAAAATCATTACCCTTTTCACTTAAGGTAACTTAAGGTCATGGTATATTTCTAAGTCAAAGTCTTCATCATATACTTAATCTAAAGTCATTTTCACTTGACTTGTCACTAATGACTTAAGAAGTCAAGTTTACTTAATTAGCACTGACAGTCGAGATTTGTCGTCAATCTTACCATCAAACAAACCAACTAACCTAAACTAGAATAGCAAGAGCAAGTCGGGTCGAATCCTCAAAGAGGTCGGGAATGAGTACTAGTTCGGTCTCGGAGTAAAAATTAGCTACGCGAAGCAATTATCAAGGGTGAAATTATACTAAGGTAACTAATAAAAGCATAAGCTAACTAATAATCAAAGAAGTAATAAGAATAATGATCTAATGATAAAGAAAGGCCTAGGGTCCGACTTAACCACCGAAATATCATAATCATTTGGAAGAAATACCGATAATGGGTTGCTAGGGATATTAGGATGAGTGGAACGCCTCTAAGGGTCGACTACCTCCCTCCCGGGTTCGTAGTCCGACTAAGTAAAACCCGATCACCTCCCTCCCGGGCTCGTGAGTTGGGTTCCTAGTTCAATCGAGTGAGTCCACTCCCGTGGTACTCAATCCAAGGTCCTAGGTCACTAAGTACGCGTCTAATCCCGTTCTTTTCTCTCCCCTCTCCCAAGGTGAAGAGTCTAGACCGATATTTAGGGTACCCTACCAAATTCTCACTCCCATGTTCAACTAGGCGGGGCAATGCAAGTCAAGGGGCGAGTTTTACTACCTAGACCTAACCGACTCCCGTCGGTGGACAAAGGTCAAGAGTTCAAACACAACCCAATGATAAGTCGATTCCCGAATCCCAAACTATCCTCCTCCGTATATCCCAAACAAACCAAATACGGAATTTCAAGCCCACAATATAGACATGTCGGGGTCAAATCGTTTCCTAGAAATGACACTACTCACTTAGCATAATTAACGCAACACAAAACACACTAATGACTAAACTAAACATAACATCTAACATAAATAAAAAAGGAGGAAACTTTAATTAATCCTAACATAAACTATATATAAACAAACAAAGACAATTATAAAATAACATTACAACACACAATTAACAATAAAGATTATAACTTTAAACTAATCACTAACTAAATATACCATAAACATAAAACTAAATACAAAATGAAATAATAAAAGATAAGAGATAAGAATTATATCAACAAGAATGAAATTAAAGAACTCGGAAGTTGAAGAACGGAAGGATTAAATTAATTAAAAGAAATTAATCAAAATTAAGAAGGAGAAATGGGAAATTGAAGTTGGCTGCTGCTGCGTTTTTCTACTACTACTCTAAACCCTCTATTTCTAATCTAAAACTAACCGCCTTTTTTCTTACAACTAGTTGGTTGGCCCGGCAATGCTCGGGCCCTAACTTCTAGTTTGCGTCAAAACAGATTTGTTTAGATGCGTGATTTTAAAATATATCTTCTTCGTCCCAATCAATAATTTACACTTTTTTTTAGGTACACCAGACAATAGTTTACATTTCCGCTTTGGTATACTTTATGGCTCCTTGCCTCACTCTCTACTTTATTTTTAATAATATTAAAATCAATTTTTTATTCTCCTTATCTTGATATTCATGTACAAAGCAATTGTAAACAATCTAGTGGGACAGATGGAGTATAAAATTGTTACGCTTACGTTTTTACAAGTCACATATTGAACTCAAATTGTTTTTTTATATGTTGGCTCACATAAATCAAATAGTTTACAACATACCGGTATAAATATAAAGGTTCAATTCTAATACAAATCAATTACTACGGAGTACGGAGTACTATATTTCATAATGTCCTACTCCGTGCTACGAGTATTTATTAATATCTTCATATTTAATACTTCGTATTTGAACTCTTTTACTCATGTGTTTAAGGGTACACATTCCTAATTTAGGTCGAAATCAAGAACCAATCTCATAAACCTTCTTAAGTACGGAATAACTATGGACCTCCTTAGGTAACTGTGTAGCTATATACTCCGTATATAATTAATGAGTATGATAATAATATTGAATCCAATAAGTACCTATATGTAAAGAACCGTATATATTTTCTAACCTAAACTATGATAAAAAAAGAAGGAAGAAACTATCCCGGATTCATATTTTATTATTAATCCAACCCGTATGTATAGCCCATTTCATATGGTAATCTTTATATACTACTCCGTACGTAGTACTACAAACAAAATTAAAATTTTACTCCGTAATATAGTAATAACAAAGCAAGCAACAAGATAGATAGTGAAGCTCAAAATAACATGTGTGGGGAGGGTATTTTGGGAAGGGATGAAAATTACGCAAACCTTGGAGTCCTCCTCCCTCTTTTTATATAAGTAACTGAATTGTTTCGAATATTGAAATTTCATATAGATGAACACCACGTGAATGCATAAGTAGCACCTGAAGACTGGAGTATTTTTTTAACGTTAAAAAGAAAGATGAGATACATGTCAACACGTGTGTGAACGTAAATTTATTTGATAGGACTCCTAAATGTAACATTATGCAGTCAATCACCAAAACCTATTTACGACAGTTGAGTTTACACCTAATGGTAAACTTTTATGAGTTATTGGGATTTATGAAATTTTTTACTAAATCATAAACATCCATCTAATTGACCATTTCATGTGGATGTGGATTTATGCATATTTTAGTTTTATATATTAATAAATTTCATTTTCAATATATTTATGGTATCTATTTTTTGTCCACTTATTCACAACTAAAAATTCACAGAAAAAAAAAAACAATTAGTATCATAATCGCAATGAAGTTAACTCGATTCAAACCGACAAAGTTAATAAATTGAGCAAAAAAATCATGAAATTAATCGATGAATGTATTTACCTGATATTAATCAACGAGATAAGGTGAAAAATTATGATAATCACAGCAGCGATTAAAGCGTAGATTATGATAATATGAGCAGCGAAGATAATTAAGGTAGTAGCGATTATGAATAATCGGCAGTGTGTCTAGACGCACAGTGATGAATTATAAGAACGATGATGAAATTAGAAGAATTTTATTTGAATCGTCAATTAAACATATAATACTTTATGAAGGACTGAATGAACAACACAATAATTATGGAAAAGATTCATTAGGTTTAATTTTGGAGATTACAAATTAGAGGGCGGTTCTTCGTTTTTTTTTTGTAAAAAGCGGGATACTCAATTGTCATTTGTAGCTCATTTCAATATTTCGGAGGGTTTGATTTATAAAATATACTCGTAATAAAGGGTTTTTCTACATTGTACCCTTCTATTTTTCCGTTTTCTAGCATCTACCCCTCCTATTTTAAAAACTCCCACTTATACCCCTGTGGTTGATTAACTTCATGAAACGTGATATAATCACAATTATTCGTCTAATGCCCCGTTAATTAGATGACATGACAATGATTCTAGGCTATCACATAACCAGTTTTGATGACCTTGACTTGTTTTCCCTCTATTTTCCCCAACTTTTCCCTCTATTTCTTTAATTTCCCCCATTTTTTCCATTTTATAGATCAACCTTTTATTTTATTTTTACCTTATTGATTTTCCTCTACTTTCTCCCCAACTTATTCTTTTGCTTAAACTAATGATATTTTACTGATTTCTAACAAAATTAATTTGATCACATTAACAAACAAAGCATTGATGTTGCACTTAAAATAAAGAGTGAAAACATTACGATAAAATGAAGAAAAAAATAAGAAATTATGCATGCAAAATTAGAATGGCGAAACCATAGGAGAAGGAGATGGAAATTAATTAGGCTTTTTTAGTAGAATAACTGTAATTAGGTCACGTTTATTGAAATGAATCAATTACAGGGGTATAAGTGGGGGTTTAGAAACTAGGATGAGTATATGGTACAAAACGGAAAAACATGAGGGTATAGTGTAGAAAAATCCTATAATAAAATATAACTTTTGACACATTAAAGGTCAACAAGGAATATTAGATAAGAAAAAGGGTGAACACTTATAAAAGCATCCAGCTTAAAGCGTCAAGAAACCAAGGGTTTGTAGTAGTAATTACTGATCTGAGAGAACCGTGTCAATATTCTTTAACGCGTCTTAATTGATTATTTGGGAATCATATGTATGCCAGTTTTGATTCGTGATTATCCAACAACTCTGGTGATTTTCTTAATTTGATTAATTTCATATTTTTATTTTCTTAATTAAATTCTTTAATTCTATTAGACCGCGTCCACCCAATCATTAAGAAATTTGTGACTCGATATATTAATTGACTAGCTAATAATTTTCAATCTGCCTCCTTGTGTAATCAACCCTACTTATTACTAGCTACTCGTTAGTTATATTTAGGTTTATTTTGATTACGGTGACGCGACTTATCTGTATCACTCCCCCACGGCACATTAAAGTCACATCAACAATGCCTTCTTACAAGGTATGTTAAATGACATTGTTAGTATATCTCAACCTCCTATCTTTGTTAATTCTCAATCTTCAAATCACATTTTCATGATTACTCAAGTCACTTATGCGCTCAGACAAACTCATCGTGCCTGGTTCATAAAACTTAAAAAATTTCGCACTAATTACGGGTTCAAACAATCTCTATGTGATCTGACCTAGCTCTCTTTATTTTTACTTCATCATTTACTATTATTTATCTCCTTATCTATGTTGATGACATTATTATTGCCGCCCCTCCCACTACCACCACTCTTAATAAATTTCTAGTTATCTTCTTTCTCTAACCGTTATTTCTCTTTAAAAGATTTGGGCTTTCAAGTCGTACTTTCTCAGGGTCAAATTAACACCTACTAAAACTGGCCTCAAATTAACCCAAACTAAATATATCTCCGACTTACTTACTCTGTTTGACATGCAATGACAAGTCGTGATTTTACGTATTTATACTCTTATAGTTCGATTAGCTATTATTTAGCTATTTTGTGTTTAATTAGTATATAAGTCGAGTCTAGCTTAGTTATTGTCATTTTATTATATTTCTCGGATTTTGATATCGTGCTTCGATATTACCGAGTAGAATGAACGGGTTAACCGAGACGACAAAAAGCAGGTCATGTGAGTAGCTTTTTACTGGGGGCAATTAGTCACCGTCATGTCTTGATTATGTTATTGAACCTATTTTAATGAGTTATCGGATGTTGAAATGGGGATTGTTAGGGGGTAGGATTTGATTAGTTTTATTGGGTTCGTCAGGGTTCATCGACCTTTGTCTATTGGTGGGAGCCGATTAGGTTTAGGAAAACGAATTACCCATTTGACTAACTTCACCGATTTGGGTTGAACTCAGAAGTGAGAACTCACTGTTAGTGTCCTTGACATTCGGTCGGAACTCTTACCTCGAAAGTGGGAGAGGGACAGATGGGAATTTTGCTTAATGACTTAGGCACTTAGCGGGATACCACGAGAGTGGATTTCGGTGTGGACCTAAGGTACCAATTTACGAGCCCGGTAAGGAGGTACTTGGGATTGCTATTTATCCATTCACGAACTCAGGAGGGAGGTGTTTGGACTGTTAGAAACGTCCCCCTAAGTAGCTATTCGATGACTATTAACGGAGTTTTAATGACGTGAATGAGGTGTGTCGGTGGAGGAAATTGGACCCTAGGCTTTTTCTCCATTTAATTAATTTACTTGCTTAATTTATTTATTAGGTTACTTATGCGTCATTTTTTTAGTTATTTTTAATCTCTCTTGATAATCGATTCCGCGTAGCTAACTCATGATCCAAGGCTAAATTAGTACTCATTCCCGATCTCCCTGAGGATTCGACCCTCCAAGTGTCACAACGACAATTCGTGCGCTTGCGAGGTAATTTAATACATGACATTCAACACGCTAATTAAACCTGCACGTACGCTCTCGTCGGCTTGTCGATCGCCTACCCCCTCTCCTCGACACCACCGGCCATTCCATCGCTAAAGCCAAATGATTATCGTGCTATAGTCGGGTCACTGCAATATGTTTCCCTTTGCCGTCCTCACATTTCCCTTAGTGTCAACAAACTTGCTCAGTTTATGCAAGATCCTCAAGAGACTCATTTGACTGCGCAAAAATGTTTTCTTCATTATCTTTCCTTAGATTAGTTTCTGCAATCTTTCCTTAGATTAGACTAGTCTCCTTAACCTTTCCTTATGTGTAGATTAGTGTTTGTAATCTTCTAGCTTTCCTATTAATTTTCTCTCATATTATGATCGAGGATAATACTTTCGATCTTTACTTAGGATACCGTGGATGGTTTCCTTAGCTTGATTATCAAGGTTAGTACTTTAATTTGTGTTTATACATATTTATCATTGAATATTGTTAGATACTGTACATATCTCGTATCTTGTAAATATATTAGTTACCTAGTTTATAGGATATTCGGGATCACTCTTATTATATTCCGATTGTATAAATCTCTGTAAACTTTATATAAGGAATACAATAGATAATCACCCTCTCAGGGGATTACGTTAACTTTCATGGTATCAGAGCTTTAGTTTTCGAACAAAGCGATCACAAAATCGTCATCTTCCACATGTGCTTCGGCAAACAACCATACTCCCATGGCAGGAGATGACACAAACAAGAATATAATAAAGAACAACTTGCATCCAGTATACAGCGTTACGAACATTCAACACAAAGTTCGTGTACTGGATGGCACAAAAATAACCTACAATTAGTGGGTCAAATTGTTCACACTCCACGCGCGAGGGTACCAAGTACTCAAAACACATCGACGGTACGGCGGCACTGGCGAAAACCGATCCCTCGTATGGCGAATGGCTTCAAATTGACGCGATCGTTGTGCAATGGATCTACGGGTCCATCTCCGACGATCTGTTGAAAAGGATTCTCGAGGACCCAACCACGGCATATGAAGCATGAAACTGTCTCAAAGACCACTTCCTCAATAACAAAGGATCCAGAGCCGCAGCTCTAGAACACGAATTCGTCAACTTGACCCTTGAGTCCGTTTCGTCCCTTGATGAATACTGTCAGAAACTCAAGGATTTGTCGGCCAAGTTGAATGATGTCGGAGGGTCGGTCGACGACCAACGTTTAATCCTTCAACTCGTTCGGGGACTACCAAGTGCCTACGATACCGTCGGGGCATACATTAATCAAACCCTACCGTCATTTGATACAGCATAGTGTATGCTTCATCTCGAAGCACAGCGACAAACGAGTCGAAATGATGCATCTCCGGTCACGGCTCTCGCCGTCCCTGCCACGGACTCCGGCGAATATGATGACCCGGCGCCGGCCTAGTCACATCCACCACCACGCGCCTTCGCCTCAGGTAATAGGGGTGGCCGCAATCAGAGCAACCGGGGTGGACGCGGTGGAAACCACCACCGAAACGGCGGCAATAACCATCAACATCGCCATCAATAAAATGGCCCACCAAGGCCACCGGCTTCCGTCGCGCCGTCGCAATACTGGGTCCCTCCCTCGCCGTATTTCTGGTCGCCTCCACCGTGTCCGTATCCGGCCCAGCCTGGGTGGGCTACTCCTTGGGGGCCACCGATGAATCAAAACAGAGGAGGGAGATCTGGAAACTCAAATTGGTTCGCTGGACAAGCAAATTTGGCCGAAAATGCAGATCTGGAATTCACTTAGGTTGGCTCCGCGTTTCAGGCTACGTCTCTAGCAAATCCCGAGGATACCCAGTGGTATATGGACACAGGAGCCACGTCGCATTTAACATCCGACCCAGGTATACTCTCTCCTCCTTTTAATTTAAGTACGGTTCGGTCTATTTACGTTGGCAATGGCAACTTCATTCCTATTCACACATCGGGTATGACCCACATTAAAAATATGACCCGTAACCTACACCTCCGAAATGTGCTGTATACTCCACACATATTTATGTCCGTCAATGTACAAAAGACAATAATGTTTCTGTAGAATTTGACCCAAATGGCTTTTCTGTGAAGGACCTCAAGACTGGGCTTATGATTATGAGGAACAGTAGTCGGGCGAACTTTATCCCGTCTCTTCACCAACAAATTTCGCTCCGTCCCAATCTGTGTCTTGTCCATCCGCGTTTCTTGTCTCCGCGTCAATCCCGTGGCACGATAGGCTCGGCCTCCCGGGTTCTACTATTTTGCATTCACTTTCCCGTCAATCTTTTATCTCATGTAATAAAATTTCTCCTAGTTTATGTTCTTCGTGTCAAATCAGTAAACATAGACGATTACCGTTTTCTAAATCCACATCCGTCTCACTTACGCCCTTTGATATCATACATAGCGACTTGTGGACATCACCTGTTTTGAGCAAAAGTGGTTATAAATATTATTTAGTGCTTATCGACAATTTCACTAATTTCGTGTGGGCCTTTCCCTTAAAATTCAAATCCGGCGCTCACCAAAAATTCGGACAATTCACTAAATATATTAAAACCCAATTTGGCCGCGATATTAAAAGTTTTCAATGTGATAAGGGTCGTGAATTCGACAACTCGGCCTTTCATGACTTTGCACTACGTACAAAATGGTCTCGTACTTCGTTTCTCGTGTCCCAAAACGTCTCAACAAAACGGTAAAGCCGAACGAATGCTCTGTCGGCTCAATGAAATTGTCCTTGTATTACTCGCTCACGCGTCCCTCCCTCCTCACTTCCGGGTTGATGCCCTCCACGCGGCCGTCTACCTTCACAATATTCTTCCATCCACCACCATTCAATTACACACTCCCTCTTCCGTCTTATTCCTCCGTCACCCTTCCTACTCCCACATTCGGGTTTTCGGTTGCCTATGTTTTCCAAACTTATTATCCGCCAACCGTAACCATAAGCTTCAACCCCGCTCCACTAGATGTGTCTTTCTAGGTTACCCCCCGAACCAACGTGGGTATCGTTGTCTTGATCTTACCACGGGTAAACTCATTGTCTCCTGTCATGTCACATTAGATGAGTCGGTTTTCCCCTTCGCGTCACCATCAAAGTCCATCCCCGACTACTCGTTTCTGGAGGCTGATGACAGTCCTCCACTGCCCATAATGTTCCCTAACATTAATGGCCCAGCCCAAACCACTCCCCTCCCACCAAACACATCAGCCCACAACGCTCCCTTAAACCCCAACCTCTCTCCATCCCAGGCCCATAATACTCCCATAAACCCAAACCACTCCCCCCTAGCCACTCCCATAAACCAACCCCACCTTCCCCAGCCCAACACCGACTCACTACATACTCTTGTCTCGCACACTCCTCCGTCCCACACAACCTCCTCACCGAACACCGACACTAACCAGCCCTCGCCAACCACACCTCAGCCTCCGCCACCCCCACCTCCACCATCTCATCCCAAGGCCACCCGGGCCACCCACGGTATCTTTAAGCCTCGGGTGCCCATGAACCTTCATCTTACCAACACCTCCCCCATATTGCCTCTCCTTAAATCCCACATCGATGTCCTTCGTGATTCGAATTGGAAAGCCGCCATGTTAGACGAGTACCGTGCTTTAATTTAAAACGAGACTTGGGAGCTTGTACCTCGTCCTATTAATGCGTTCATTATTCGTTGTATGTGGCTTTTTCGACACAAGTTCTGTTCTGACGGTTCATTGCAGTGTTATATAGCTCGTTTGGTAGCTAATGGAAAAACCCAACAGGTCGACATTGATTGTGACGAGACATTTAGCCCTGTTGTAAAATCGACTACCATTCGAACTGTTCTAAGTATTGCCACGTCCCGAAATTGGCCGATTCACCAATTGGATGTCAAAAATGCTTTTCTCCACAGTGATCTAGCTGAAACGGTCTACATGGACCAACCCTCGGGATTCCATGACTCAACCAAACCGGGGTTCGTATGTCGGCTTTGGAAATCTCTATACGGACTTAAACAAGCACTTCGTGCTTGGTATCAGCGCTTTACGACATATATTTTATCCAGTGGTTTTCGAAGCAGCTTTTGTGATCCGTCACTCTTCATCCTTCAACGAGGCCATGACACCGCATACTTATTGTTATATGTTGATGACATTATTCTCACAGCCTCGTTCGATGCGCTACTCCGGTCCATTATTCGTTCTCTATCTCAGAAGTTTGCCATGACGGATCTTGGTGCGTTACATCAGTTCCTTGGCATAACCGTCACCCGTAATAACTTGGGTCTGTTCTGATCTCAACATCAATACGCCTTGGACATTCTTGACCGTGCTTCTATGGCAAACTGCACCCATCCAACACGCCTTTTGAGCCCATTGTGAAACTCAGTGCTGAGTCTGGTCCACGAGTTCCTGACCCCACTCTATATCGACGCTTGGCCGGTGCATTATAGTACCTTACGTTCACTCGGCCAGATATTTCCTATGCGGTCCAACAGGTATGTCTTTTTATGCATGACCCTCGTGAACCACACCTCGCATTCCTTAAACGTGTCCTTCGATACGTTAAAGGAACGATTGATCATGGGTTACACATTGGTGTGTCGAAGTCTCTTACTTTAACTGCATATTCTGACGCTGACTGGGCCGGCTGCCCAAACTCTAGACGATCCATGTCCGGGTATATATGGTATATTTCTTGGAGACAATCTTATTTCGTGGTCCTCTAAAAGACAACCTATTGTCTCTCGCTCTAGTACTGAGGCCGAATACAGAGGTGTAGCAAACGCTGTTGCTGAAACTAGCTGGCTCCGTAATCTGTTACTGGAACTACATATTCCACTCCGTCATGCTACCCTTGTATTTTGCGACAATGTGTCCACGGTCTATCTCACAGGTAATCCGGTCCAACACCAACACACCAAACATATTGAGCTTGACATACAGTTTGTGCGTGAGAAAGTGAAAGTCGGCCTTGTTCGTGCTCTTCATGTTCCGTCGGAATTTCAATACGCTGACATATTCACGAAAGGATTGCCTTGGTACCTATTTGACCGGTTTCGCTCCAGCCTGAGCGTTCGCCCTCCTCCCGTTCCGACTATGGTGGCGTGTTAGATACTGTACATATCTCGTATCTTGTAAATATATTAGTTACGTAGTTTATAGGATATTCGGGATCACTCTGATTATATTCCGATTGTGTAAATCTCTGTAAACTTTATATAAGGAATACAATAGATAATCACCCTCTCAGGGGATTACGTTAACTTTCAAATATAATTAAGTTTTTCCAAACATTATTCTAGAATTTACATCCCAAACAAATTAAATTAAATCTTAGCTAGCTAGCTACTCATGTCAATAATTTCATCGATTTTGTCCGAGCTAAATAATCCAACCCTTCGAAAATCCTACGACACCACAAACCAGTAAAAACCTTCCCACCATACCAAAATCCAAACCTGTAAAACGGACCAAGTTAAAAACTAACAAGAGGAGACAAGCAAAATATTTCATAGATATAACGATTCATTGTATTATTATTATTCCAAAGTATCTACAGTAGTATAATGGGTAACTCATCACTTGTACTGTATGTTGAATTCAATTTATTCATTATTATCACCTTATGCAATATGCATGCATGACGCACTATATATATATATATATATATATATATATATATATATATATATATATATATATATATATATATCGCCATGTTTAACATAATTATAGTTATTTCCTGATTGGATGGAGAGGATAACTAATCTCAAGAGTGATAGGACAAATTTTCTCATTTTGTAGGAGCCTCATATACCCATGTTCGCCCCAATGCGTACCCCATGAATTTTTAATCACCCAATACTTCCTCTTCGTTTCGTCATCTTTGCCATACCCCACGACCGTGACGGCATGATTAGGTTCCCTTCTACAAGTGCCGGTATAAACTCCGCTGTGGTAGTGCTTGAAACTCCACGAACGAGCATCAATGGCCACTACTACCGGTTGCTGATTAAGGACCTTGGTTAGGATTGTGGTGTTACCTGAAAAAATTTGGTACTCTTTGATTTTAAGCTTATGCTTGGCGGTACTAGCGAAGCATCCTTCGTTTGGCTTCCCACTGTAATTGCAGGGGTAGCCTCCGCCTCCGGATCCCGAGGAGGATATGCCGTGTTTTTTGATATATTTGTATACAGTTTTCATCATTGTGGGTTCGCATCCAAGGCTTGGATTTTTATGAACGCAATCGACTAATTGTTGTTCGGAGAATGAGACCAAATTTCCGCTTTTGATCTTGTTTATCCCTTCTAAGGCCGCCACCGATGCAAACGCCCAACAACATTCTAGTCCCAACATAATATAATCAAGGAAAGAACCAACTCGATCGTGAATGTTGGATTACTAAAAATACACAACAAAGGGTCTATAATACATGCATATGCTAAAAATTAAAGAGGCCAGGTGATCATCAGCAGATTCAAACCATATTCAATTCAATGATAATTTATCAAAGAAATCATGGTGACTCGATTAGACAGACTGATGGTGAAATCAAAACAGCTAAAACATATGCGAAATTAATCGAATGATATGAATAATTAAATGGGAAGATCATTTTGATGCGGAGAGAGTATGTTAAAAGTACTATATACATGCAAAAAATTAAAGATGTGAGTATGAGCAGATTCAGATCATATTGCATCGAATTAATTAAAGTGGTCACTTCTTATAACTATTTCAACTTCTTTTATTTAGCAAATATGCCAAAAATGATTTTTTTTTATCAAAAAAGTTTTAATTCACAAACTCGATTAGACCGATGGTGAAATCAAAACAACTAAAACAACTACTCCCTCCGGACACAATTTATTGTCCCGCTTTCCTTATTTGGTAGGTTATTTTTTATTGTCCCACTTCTCCACTTTCCTTTTATATCATATCCAAATTACCAAATTATCCTTATTTCTATCTTTTATTTACAATATATGTCATTGATTTTTACACTTTAAGTCCAATCATTCATTTCTTTATCATTTTATATTCATTTTTTTACTACATATTAAGGCCCACCATAATTTCTTTTACCATATAATATGCAAACCTTATTTTCTGTGCAAAAGTTAACGGGGCGAAAAATTATGTCCGGAGGGAGTAAAACATATATACCTGAAATTAGTCAACCAATGTTAGTGAAATCATCAAACAAATTACTTACTGCAGTGGTGCCCTTGGTTTTTCACAGGTGTGACTGCACCTTTTTTCCTCCAGTCGACCCATTCGTTAACCACAGTGTTGTCATTGACGACCAAATTTGAAGTAATTGGTTCAAATGAATCGATATTGGATGCCTTGTAACCCGTATAAAATGCATGGAACTCTTCGGTGTTTAAGTCACTAAAGGCATTTGGCCCTAGTTTGTAGAATTTATCAACACCATTCTTATTAAATTCTTCGATTCTTTTCATATTCTCTTGAAATATACGAAACCTTTTTGCTTTCTCATCGACATTTTCATAGTGACGTCCGTGGTACGTAATCCACTTCTCAAACTCGTCCATATTAGACGATATGGACAAATTTTTTGGCTCGAGAGTAGCATAAATCGCATGAAAACAACCACTAATGAAAGTCGTGAATAAAAACAATTGAATAATTTTGTTAGTGGAAACCATGGTGACTAATTTTTTTTTTTTTGTAACTTGTAAGATCAGATTAGAGATGATGGATGAAGTAATAAGGGCAAGAAAACGAGAGTTTATATAGAACAATGTGAGGGAGTACGGAGTATGTAAATAGAGATTTCATGCATGTACGTAAACGAAACTTCGTGTTACGTCTACCGTAATAAAACTAATGTTACCTACGTAAGATCGAACTAAGAAAAATGTGTATTACTTTTACTAAATAAATATCAAAGGGACGCCAACTGATTATATGCATGTACACAACACTACAGATTATGCTAATTATAAAAAAAGAGGGAGAATAAGTGAAGTGAACTTTTGACTTTGCGTAACTTGCTTTGAAATATTGTACAAAAGTGTTATTAATACCTTAGCTATGGTAAGTTATGTTAAGCACATTCACTCCACTTACTTTTTACAAAATTGTCCATCTTGATTAATGATATTTACAATTTTTTTTATTAGGGTTTGTTCCTTAGTTTTATTCTCTTAAATTTGTCTCAACTTGATTGCAGTAGGAAGAGGACTATACAAATCACGAGTTGGATTAATGTCAGAACACGGGTTTGAGATAATTTATTCCGTATTTTTTTAGGGTGTTGCTTTTCGCAGTACACAATTTACTCGACGCAGCACTACTTTTCCGATTTTGCTCCTCTCATTTCGCCCCTCCCTCATATTCATCCTCTCTTTTATTTCTTTTCTCTCCTCCTTTATTTATTTTACTCTATGCAGTGCATTATTTTATTTTATTTACTTTCACGAAGTACATTTTCTTTTAACTTTGATGCATTAGATTTATTTTAACTTTGATGTAATAAATTTATTTTAATCTTTGATGCATTTGACTTTATTAGTTAATGCAATACGTTTCTTTTATCACGGAATACATATGTTTTTTTTCAACTTCGACACAATACAATCTTTTTTTCAACTTTGCTGTAGTACATCTAAACAAAACCCACAAAAAAACAATAGTACGTAAGGGAGAAGAAAGGAGAAGAGAAAAAAGGATGTCAAACCTTAAAATCTCATATCTAATTTGAACATTGAAACAAAAAAACCCTAATTTAATTAAATCTCATACGGAGTAGTTAATTTATTTTAACTTTGAAACAAAAACACTAATTTCTATAATTAATGATAGTGAAAGATAAATGTTATTCAATCAAAATCATATCTATAATCTATTAAATTTGATAAATTGAATGAATATATAGTTAGATTTGGAGATAATCGATGATAATTGAAGAAAAATAAGATGGTTTCTAGGGTTAGGGCAGAGAGAGTGAGAGACAAATAAAATTAGGTTGTTTTCTGAAGAAGAACATGTAATTGAAAAACATGTGTAAAAGGTAGTGCGTTGAGTAAAATGTGTACTGCGAACAGTAACTCCGTTTTTTTTATTACCATATTTTAAGCTGGAAAATATATATTTTAACGGTTTTTTAACGTGTGTCCACTACATATAAATTAATATGTATTTTACATATTAGATACTTATTCTATTTTCATATTATTATTATTATTATTATTATTTTATAAAAAGGAAATTTTTTATTGATGAATAAAATCGAAGTTTACAAAAAATTGATTATTTCTACATTGGAATAACTACATATAACATTATTCTCAGTAAACAATTCGCTTAATTATAAAATAACTACGCTTATTCATTAAAATAATCATGTTTATATATTGGTATAACTATAAAAACCTGGGGGTAAAAATGGGTGTAGTTGTCACCTGTTTGCACGTAATTGATGTGTAAAATAATATATATGTTATGCTAAGATATTATAATAAGGATCAATTAATTTTTGAGATATTATATTATCATTAATTTTTGAGATATTATAATGAAGAAATTTAATTATATACTTCCTCTGTTCCATTTAGTTGTTTGTGTTTTTTTTTTGGGCACTATTCATAGATGGGTGAAATCGTCAATGTAACTTGTAATATACAAGATAAAATATAGTCATGTGGGATCTTGTTTAAATTGTCTAATTGAGTACGTTATAAATATCAAATTTTTATAATTTTTTGAAATACGTAACTAAAGATATAGACAAAAGAAAACGTGAATCGGCGAGTGTGAAAAAGTAAACGCAAACAATCAAATGGAACGGAGGAAGTACTATATAATTTTCGAGATCTCCGTATAAATAACCAGTAAGTTGACGTCAGTTTTGATTGTAGTTACCCAGATATGTAACTGTTACACAGTATGAGAATTTTTTTTAGGATATCTTAGCCCTTGATTCCATGAAATCCGATAGCTTAGATTAGTAGGTAAAATGTACAAAAATGCTTAAATGTACCGGATCCTACCCCTCTCTCTATATATAAAGAAAAAATGAAAAACAAAAAACAAAAAATAAAAAAGGGAAAACAGCCATTAACAAATAAAAAGAGAAATTTAAATAAACAATTTAATATTAAAAAAAAAATCACCACTGACAACAACGTCCCCCCTCCTGACCCCACCCACCACCCAACTACCTCACCAACCAGACCCTCACCATCGACCACCCTCAGCAGCTGACCCGACCTCCACCATCGACCACCCTAACCCACCCGACCTGACCCCCACCCGGCCAACCACCACCACGCAACCCACCCGCCACCCAACCACCGACTTCGACCCGATCGATCCCGCCGACCCAATCTCAGCTGTTTTGGTAAAAATTTACCGGATTATCGTTTTTGGAAGCGGGTTAAAGTGATCGGCCTGTAATCGCGAATTAACGAAATAATAATGAATCTAGCAAACGAGGAACGACGAAAGAAAAAATTGACACACGGAATTTTGGTGACGCGGAAACCCGATGTGGGAAAAACCGCGGGGGGAGTCGGAATCCCACCAATATTTTACTATGACCAAAAGAATGACGAAATGAATATCGAGAGTACAAGTATTTGCGTTTGATAATAAATTATGGAGTATTATGCTGTTCTTTTTTGATGTAGCTTGATGGTAATGTGTTGAGAATGTCCCCTTTGCCTCTGTTTGTTGTTGTGCATTTATCTCCTTCCTTTCCCTTAACCGTTGCCTTCCTCTTCTCCTGATTTCTCTCCTGCTCTGGTGGCACTACCCTGGAATCTAGGGGGTTGGTTATTTGACTGGCTCTTGTGCTTGGGGTAGGGTTACTTTGAGTAGTTGGCTGTCTTCGGCCCATTTCGGGGCTTGGATGCTCTCCGGCCCAATGCTACTGTTGGGTTTTACTTTGTTGATTGGTTGACTTTCTTCGTATCGAATCCTTGACTTTTACGACTTTGGACTTTCCGAGTATTACTTCGTGATTTTTCCTTTTTGATTTTCTGACTTCTTGATTTTGACTATCGACTCTCGTCTTTTGACCTTTTGACCTTCCGACCTTTGACCATTGACCTTTTGATCTTCCATTTGACCTTCCAATTGTAATATGCCACGTCGTGCTTTGAGGATGCGAATTTTTATCCCAAACAAATGCCCCCAAATTTCCGACTAAGCTCATCTTAGGCGGGAATTTCTGTTCGCTTGGATCGTAGTCGGTTTGCATGATGATTGATTCTTTGATCCGACCATTCGTCCTAAACCCGAAGATGATGACACTCCGCAATTCACTCTATTCTTCCTCAAGTGGTCCTTCCCCTTCTCCCCCAGAGGGAGAAAAAAGAAAAGTCTGGTGGGAACATGTCTTCGGGCAAGATACGTTCATGCTTGGCTAGGTTTACTTGACCTCAAATTCTCCTGGTACTCATTTTCGCTTGCTCCCTCCTTCAGGATCCGCTAAATCCCGTGTGTCCCCAGAGCAAGTAGCTGCTAGAAGGCGGGCCGTTGCTACTAGAGCGGTCTTCAAAAGGAAAGTTAGTTCTGTTTCTGCTAGCTTTGCTGGTTCTGGGAGAAGTCGTAACTCGTCCCATTTTTCAGAAGTTACTTTTGCAGAAAGTGAACCCCTGGTGGCAGATCTTTTTGAGTCTCACTCTTATTCTGCCCCCAGATTCATTGATGATGTTCCTGCTGGAGTGGTGCTCAAATTTCCTGAGGGCTTCGATACATCCAATCTTGCAGAGGACATGACTCTTCTGGACTAGCTGCTTCTTCCTGGTCCCAGGTCCGCGCTAGAAAATAGTTCTCTGAAGGAGATGGGTTTGATTTGCGAATTGCTAGCGGAGAGATCTGGTAAAAGACAAAAGCTTAGCGCAGATCTGGTGGATGCACGAAGTGAGCTTGCCTGGGCCTTGGATGTCAATTCTTCCCTGTAGGGGAAGAGTACTGAGCTGAAGAAGACTCTGAGGGATGCTTTAAGCCGGTTGGCTCTGAGCACTGAGATCTAGATGGTCAGAGCCTACTCTGAGGGGAAGCACGAGAACTGGGATTTGGCTGCTCTGAAGGAGAGGATGCAGGTGGAATTTCCCAACGGCTTCGATCTGGAGATGCTGGCCGATGAGGAAGGGGAAGCGGTGGAGGAGTCAGTTTCTTCCCCTCCAACAGCTCAAGGGGCGCCTGGCCCTGTGGTGACAACTGCGGATGCTGTGGTGATGGAGCCGCTCGCCTCTCTTCCTCCTGAGGAGAATATCTAGGTTGTTCAGCCTGTTACCTTTTGTTATCTTTGGCCCTGTGTGGCAAAAACAAAAATATTCTGTTAAAAAATTTGTTATGTTTCGAATTTTCTTTCTGCCCAAGGGGGCAGAATACCTGAATCCTCTTTCTGCTTAGGGGAGCAGAATCGTTTTGAACTTGTTTTTATGGTATTTGTTTGCTTACTCTGTGGTGCTTGTTCGTTTTGCTTGTTTTGTTTTGCTGTCAGCTATTTGTATGCATGCCTTTGTCCGTATGGTCGACCCATGATGGTTGGTGGCCTGGGATTTTGTTTGCCCACTCAGTCGGAGGTGCCACGCTTTGCGTGGGTGCTGAGTGGCGCAGGGGACTTGTATTGCCCTGGTTGTAGGCACTCAGCACAAGACGCACGCCTTCTGTAGAAATTATACACTCCACCAGATTGGTCACCAGTTTTGGTTGAAAAAGCTGACGAAAGATGGTAAAGATGCAATGTTTGAAGGTATATGCGGGAGGAAATCAAACTTTTGAAAATATGTGAAGGAAGAAAATCCAATTTTGAAGACATATGAAAAGATAATCGAATTTTGAAAACGTATGAAAAGAAAATTAAATCTTGAAGACATGTAACAAGAGAATTAAATTTCGAAGACGTATGAAAAGGAAATTAAATTTTGAAGACGTATGAAAAGAAAATTAAACTTTGATGCAAAAGGAAACCGAATTTTAATGCAAAAAGAAAATCAAATTTTGATGCAAAAGAAAATCGAATTTTGACGACACAAAGGAGAGAGTCAAACTCTAAAGGCATACTTGAAGATAAAACATCTGACTTTCAAAAATCACGAAAAAGAAAGCAAAACAGATAGAAGGACAAAAGGAAAGTCAAACTCTAAAGGCATACTTGAAGATAAAACATCTGACTTTCAAAAATCACGAAAAAGAAAGCAAAACAGATAGAAGGACAAAAGAAAGGTTTAAATATATGTTTGCAAGGTTTGATAAAATGAAACCTGGTTCTGGTGGAGGTCTATCTGGCAGAATAGATGCCATGTTTCTGGCGACAGTGGCCCATGTTTCTGGCGGCAGCGGCCCATTTTCTGGTGACGTTGTTCCTGACGGCAGTGGCCTATGTGGTTCTGTCGGACCATAGCACCAAGGGGAGTTCCTCTGCCTATTTGCCCCCTGCATGATTTCCACATTCACCATTGTGGGGGTCATGCAAAACAACTTCTGCATCCTCCTGACCCAGATACCTTAAGTATGGTCCAGCAAGTGATCTTCTTAATAGGATACCATTAATGAGGGTGAATTTGAAGCCTCTGATTTCCTTCTTATCTGCTGGCAGAATGTCACGCTGTAGCCAGTCCTGGTAGGGTTTTCTGGGATTCCTTCTTGTTCTGCTGAGGTGCTGCAGACTCCTGCTTCCTGCAGCCATTGCAACCCCTAGTCTGATGAATTCTCCCCCTTCCCAGGCATCTTGTGTTCCTTTGGACCTTTACAAGTTGCTGGCTCCAGTACGTGGATGATGGGTATGGTGGAGACTACACCAGACTTGAACGTTGCCCCCAGGGTAGCTAGGGCGTCTGCTTCGGCATTCTGGTCCCTCGGGATTTGGTTGATTGAGAAGGCTACGAACCTAAGGGAGAGCTCCTTTGCCACTTCAAGGTAAGACATATCATCTTGGAGTCCTTAGCTGCATACAAACCATTCACATGGTTGACAATCAGTTGGGGATCGTTGTATGCCTCCAGGCGCTTGATTTTGAGGTCTAGAGCCAGCTGGAGACCTAAGATTAGAGCTTTGTATTCTGCCTCGTTACTTGTTGTCCGGAACTCGCACCGCACTGCTTGGTCTATGAGATCCCCCTGAGGAGACTTGAGAACTAATCCTGCTCCAGATCCTCGCATGTTGGAGGCACCATCTACATTTAGCTTCCACACTTGTTCGCCCGTGTCTTCCTCAAGGAGGAGGATGTCTTTCTCTGCCTGTGTCTGCAGTGCTGGGCTAAAGTCGGATATGAAGTCTGCTAACGCCTGAGACTTGATCGCAGTCCTGGGGACAAATTTCATGTCGAAGCCACTCAAGTGTATGGACCACTTGGCCATTCTTCCTGATAACTCAGGTTTTCTCATAATAGTTTTGAGTGGATAATTTGTTATTACAGAAATAGCATGCAATTCAAGATAAGATCGAAGTTTATAAGACGCTGTAACAAGTGCAAGTACGAGTACCTGGTCTCTGTAGGAAGCAGAGACTTACTGACATAATATACTGGGTGTTGCGCTCCCTCTTGCCCTCGAACTAATACCGCGCTAACTGCTACCTCAGTTACTGATAGGTACAGGAGAAGTTGTTCTCCAGGTCCTGGTTTTGAAAGCAGAGGTGGTGTGCTGAGGTAGTGCTTCAGCTCGCTGAACGCCCTCTCGTGCTCTGCTGTCCAATCAAACCTTTGTGCCTTCTTCAGGACGTCATAGAGCAGCCGACATCTATCTGAGGATCTGGAGATAAATCTCTCTCAGATCTGAAGGCCGTCTTCTCCTGGTCTGCTGGATGCATCTTGATCTGGTTGTACCCACTCCACGCATCAAGAAAGGTTAGCATTTCGTGGCCTGTTGTAGCATCCACTATGGCATCTATGTGCGACAGAGGGAATGGATCCTTTGGGCCTGCCTTGTTTAAGTCGGTAAAGTCAACGCATATCCTCCACTTGTCATTCTTCTTTGGGACTACCACCACATTAGATAGCCACTCTGGGTACTTCACCTCCCTGATTTTTTCATTAGCCAGCAGACTGTCTACCTCCTGATTTATGACTTGGTTTCTCTCTGGGGCAAACTTCCTTCTCTTCTGCTGGACTGGTTTGTAGCTTGGATCCACACTTAGCCTGTGGGTTATAACACTCGGATCTATACCTACCATATCATCATGCGACCAAGCAACACAATCCATGTTAGTTTTTAATAATTCAATGAGGTTTTGGCGGATATTACTTGTACGTTCTGACCCAACCAACACTTTCTGCTCTGGGGGCAGCTTATCCAGGTTGATTTCATCTACCTAAGTTTGAGGCGGTTCGATGCACTCCTCCTGAATGTGTTGGGTTTATGATTGCTATGCTGGATCATAAGTAACTCCTCTAGGATCTGAATCTCCTCCAGCCTGATGACTGCCAATGCTTTTGTTTGCACCTCCTCAAATGTGGTGCATGGATACCTGGTGAGGTCCTTGTACAGCTCTGAATCCTGGTGGAGTCCCTGGCGGAAGGCTTCTATAGCGGTTGCTATGTCACATCTGGGGATGGTCACTTTCTCCTTGTTGAATCTGTTGAGGAAGTCGCGCGTGGATTCTTCAGACTTTTGTACCACCCGGTACAGATCGCTGGTCCGCTTCTCCGGTTTTCTGCTGCTAGCGAATTGCTGGTTGAAGGCATTGACCAGGTCAGCAGAAGAGGTGACACTCCGGTTGGGCAGACTAACGAACCACTGCAGAGCTGCTCCTGACAAAGTGGAGCCGAATCCCTTGCACATGCATACCTCCCTCAGGGGTCTTCCTGCTTTCTCCAGAGGACGTGGCATTTCAGGGATTTTGCTGATCAGGTCCCTCAGCTCCTTTAGTTCTTGGTACTGCTGATCTGCAGCACTGTTTGTTCCTGCAAAAGGGTTAGAAGCAGGTGGGAAGAAACTGAAAGGGGTACTCCCTGCCTGGGGCCCTCCAAGGTGGTGAATGCTTGGGGGAGGAGGCGGAAAAGATATAGCTACTGCAGGCTCAGGTCGCCATTCCGATGTCTGCTGAGGCGGGTTTTGGGATGGCC
This sequence comes from Agrostemma githago, assembly GCA_958450325.1. NCBI lineage: Eukaryota > Viridiplantae > Streptophyta > Magnoliopsida > Caryophyllales > Caryophyllaceae > Agrostemma > Agrostemma githago. Next base: position 5,700,678 of record OY288250.1, on the reverse strand, counting down.
AAGTCACTTCAGGGTATGGGCTGGCGCCGGCGACCATAGGGTTAACTGTCACTTCTGGCGGCCATCCTGGTGTTTGCTGACTGGGGGTAGGTGTTTTTCCCAGATCTGGTGGGAGTCGATTGTTGACTGGGGTGCGCACTCCTGGTGAACTTACCGGCTGCCATCCTGATGTCTGGTGGACGGGGGTACCTGCAAGAGACAGCAAGTTAGTTTCCTGCCTTTCGATATCAGAGAGAGTGTTACCTGCAGTTTGTTGTCTGTTGGGTGTGCGATTGTAGAGCAGACGGCCTGGTTCCTGAGGGTCGATGATTCTGCTGAGTGATGCCAATCCGAGCTCCAACCTTGTGACTAATCCTGAGGGGATCTCCTGTTCTGGTGGATCTCCTGTTGGTGTCCGGCTCTCCAGGGATGTTTGCTTCTCCTGCTGGAGGTTTGATCACCATTGAGGTCTGGGCCCTGGGGTTCTGGGGGTGGTTCTTCTCCAATGGGCTGAGTTGACGCTTCCAGGCTGCTGGAGGGACTTTGGCTAGATCCGGACATGACGATATGCAAGTCGTTTACTGCTGATTTTGGCTATAGGAAATGATCACTTTTCCCCACAGACGGCGCCAATTTGTTTTGGTAAAAATTTACCGGATTATCGTTTTTGGAAGCGGGTTAAAGTGATCGGCCTATAATCGCGAATTAACGAAATAATAATGAATCTAGCGAACGAGGAACGACGGAAGAAAAAATCGACACACGGAATTTTGGTGACGCGGAAACCCGATGTGGGAAAAACCGCGGGGGGAGTCGGAATCCCACCAATATTTTACTATGACCAAAAGAATGACGAAATGAATATCGAGAGTACAAGTATTTGCGTTTGATAATAAATTATGGAGTATTATGCTGTTCTTTTTTGATGTAGCTTGATGGTAATGTGTTGAGAATGTCCCCTTTGCCTCTGTTTGTTGTTGTGCATTTATCTCCTTCCTTTCCCTTAACCGTTGCCTTCCTCTTCTCCTGATTTCTCTCCTGCTCTGGTGGCACTACCCTGGAATCTAGAGGGTTTGTTATTTGACTGGGTCTTGTGCTTGGGGTAGGGTTACTTTGAGTAGTTGGCTGTCTTCGGCCCATTTCGGGGCTTGGATGCTCTCCAGCCCAATGCTACTGTTGGGTTTTACTTTGTTGATTGGTTGACTTTCTTCGTATCGAATCCTTGACTTTTACGACTTTGGACTTTCCGAGTATTACTTCGTGATTTTTCCTTTTTGATTTTCTGACTTCTTGATTTTGACTATCGACTCTCGTCTTTTGACCTTTTGACCTTTTGACCTTCCGACCTTTGACCATTGACCTTTTGATCTTCCATTTGACCTTCCAATTGTAATATGCCACGTCGTGCTTTGAGGATGCGGATTTTTATCCCAAACATCAGCCACTGACTCTAGCCACCGACCCCGAACAGTCCCGATATTCATGGTGGTTTATGGTGAGTTTATGGGTGTTTGAAATTTATTTAGAGAGAAAACCAAAGACTATATTTTTTGATGCGGTGAAATGAGAGGGGTAAAGGGGTAAAATGCTGTTAGGATTGAGTAAAGCCTCGTCAGGAAAATAATAATTTCGTTGTTTTTTTTATAACGAAGGAACCCGCAGCCGCTACCTTTGGTGCGCTCTGGGTAATTCCGTTGTTTTTTAATCTACCAAACTAGTTATTATTTGACCCTCACATATTTGTAACAGATATTCTTGTCACAGACAAGAATTTGCGTAATTATTCCATTTTATCTTCAACTAACCACTTATTTCTACGCCATAAATACTTATTATTATTAAAGGTGATATTACACAAAAATTTCGTTTAATTGTTTGCATTTGATTAAAGGAGTCCTCACGAAAGAAGCTACACCTAGATTCATTTAACATTATATGCGTGAAAGGGGTTCCTTGGAGCAAGTCCAATAGTGAGTAAAAAGGACTTGCTTGTAATTTAGAAAAAAATTTAAGCTACAAGCTCACTATTGGAAATGAATATTTTCTTTGTAGCTTAATTAGAGCAAGTCAAATAGCAAACTACAAATACGTGTAGTTTGCATTGTCACATCGATTTTTCTAGCTGCTTCGTTTTTCGGTTACGTACCGCTCCAATAGTGAATCGTAAGGTCTTGTAACTTGCTTGAACCTACATCATTAATTTCAACCAATTAAAAATATTTCTTTTATTTTTTAAATACAAGTCATTGTAGCTCTAACAAAAAAATCATCTCCGATCCAATAGTAAGCTACATGCTTAACATTTTGCAAATATTGCAATCAAGTCCCTAAAACCTACTATTGGACTTGCTCTTATGAGCAGAGATACAATGGCTTGCATCAAAATAAAATAAAAATAAAAAAAAAATCATTGGATACAAATAATAATGTGGGACCAAGCATACTACAACAGGTTACAATCCACTATTGGAACGGTATATAGCCGAAAAATAAAGTAGCTAAAAAAATCGATATGGCAACGCAAACTACAATCACTTGTAGCTTGCTATTGGACTTGCTCTAAGGTCTTCGTCAAAATTAATTGTTTACTTGCTATTGTACGAAGTACTGCGCACTGGTTATTAGGTCAACTTTACATCTTATACATATGTATGTCGTCTAAAGTTTCTTTTTGTAATATAGATATAATATACTCATATTTCTATAGAATTGAAGTTAAACAGATCCCCTATTCACTAAAACAAAAACTAAGGGGCAATTATGTCTTTTCAACCTTCCCGCCAAAATCACCTTTTCATTATGCAAATTGGGCTTAGTAAAATCAATCCAATTTGAGCATAACTCATATGCTCCTAATAATTTAGCAGATAAATTAGCAAATTGGGCTTGTGGTAAAACCAATCCAATTTGAGCATAATCTGTATCAATATATTTAGGAAAATATAGTACTCAAATTAGACTACAATATGTCAATATTTTGTGATTTAATTAAATAATTACACAAATAAAAATTGCTATATCTCAAAAAAAAAAAATATTATCAATCAATTCTTACCAATTACATCCATTTTGACGAAAAAATTTGTAACATAATAATGAAAAATGTCTTCCACACTTTTAATAAACACGTCAAATGGGAAGAACAGGTTAAGTCATACGGGTTGGACAAATTACGGATCGGGTCAAATAAATGTCACGGATCGAGTTAACGTCTATAATTTTTGGGCCCTTACATTTTATGAATTAATTTTTTTTTTAATATTACTCATATTTAACATCACTAATGATATTAAATTAAATAACTATCATATTTATAAGTAACAAAATTGTAAAAAAAACTACTCCGTATATTATTCTATAAATATTTACTATTAAATGCTACGAGTATAAAATTTATATAAAATTATTATTTTTGTAATTTATAAAACTAAATTTAATACTTTTTTAATTGTTATTTTAAATATTATATACTCATATATATAAATACTAATATCATGATAATTTTAATGACATGTCATCAATACAAGTATCCAACAAGTCGACCCATTCGAGTCAGGTTTGACGGGTCGTTTCATCCTAATAAAATGTTATTTATACAAAAAAAAAATAAATAAGGTAATGAGAAAATAATTGTTTTTATTATGCTTAAACAAAAATTAAAGGGTAAAATAATTGAACGATACGGTTGACTGAAATATCCAAAAAAAACGTCTAAGTTATTGACTTAAACAGAGAGATATAATTTTTTAAGTAACTAAATTATTTTTATAAACAAAAATTAATTACAAAACCGTGCGTAGGCACGGGTTTTGAACTAGTTATTAATTTAAGATACTACCCATGTAAGAAACTGAAGATACCGGATACGATGAATCCCATGTGTAACCGGGCCCAATAAATTTGTTATCGAAAATACGAGAATGATTGATTTTTTGTGGATTTATTTAAGTCACGTGTTTTAATTCCAACACATTTTAATTTATACGCGTAACTTGAAACAATCATATACAGAGTACTCTCTAATTACCTTTTAACTTTATTAAAATATGAATGTGGGATTAAAAAAATCGTACAAAGTAATGTCTAGTTTTGCGTTTATTGTGGGCAATATTAATGCAAGGAGGAGAACGCCTTGGACGGCATAACTAGTCTGTATTATTCTTTTCGTCTAAGTAATTTTTTGTCTTTTGATTAAAATATTTTTCACAAAAATTATAACCGGATAATAAATAATCAAATCGAGACGGAGGGACTACTATAAAAAGAAGAGGAAGTCCATTTGCACAAGACTTTGCGTGCGTAACTTTATCATGCCAAGTTTGCGTCACCATTATGTTATTTAATTATTTTGAGAAGTTATTAATCTTTTATCCTAATTTTATTTCCCATTAATTAGAGCATCCTCATCTAAAAATGATTAAATCATTCTTCGATAAGACCCATTTCATCCACCTGAATACTTCTATCTCACTTTTTCCATTCTAAAAGAAATCTTCCACCCAAGAATGAAATTTCTATTCTCCAATGGTTCCCAATACATTTCACTATTCCACTAATTCATTTACACATTTCTTTAATTTATTTTTAAATCGATTTTTTTTTTTTTGAAAAGTTCATTGATTTTCATTCAATAGAATTCCAAAAGGATACAAAGTAGCATATCGAAGCCTTGTTTTGCCTCTCAAACCTATTACATTAGCGAATTAAGAGCTAGTACTTTATCTGTGCTGCTACAAACATAAAGAGCTCTAGCACACACGTTATACTTGATGGCAAGAACAAGCGTATTTTCATCCCTACAACGCCCTTGAAAGATCCTCCAGTTTCTCTCTTGCCAAATTTCGTAGATGGACGCTGCAAAAAGGCATCGTCTAATCCTTTTTTGGATACTCTTCTCTCTGTTGCAATGTGTATACCAGCGAAGAATTGATGGAAGCGAACATGGTGCATTCATCCTTTGCCATTTCATCACCGCCTGCCATACCCCCATTGAGACCGTACAATCAAAAAAGAGGTGCTACTGGTTTCCAGCTGCTGCACAGCAAAGAATGCACCGGTTTGCACAATGAATACCACAGAGCTGAATTTTATCCACCGTCGCAAGAGCATTTTCAATTGCTAAAGTGGAAATGGAAATAAAAGCTTTGGAACATTAATCCTATCCCAAACTAGCTTTGCCCACTTTACTTTCCTCCCCTTGTGCCTAAATAATTCATAAAGAGGTTTTAATTTCAGTTTTCCACCAATTGTGCATTGCTTAAGCATGTCCCTGGCTGAGTTCATACCCCCCCAGAGTTTCAATCAGCTCATCTCGAGTCCGTAGAATGTGTTTCCAGCTTATGCTATCGTCAGCTCTTTCCGCTACATCCCAAATAGACTATCGACGAAGGTGGTACTTGGTGATCCACGTGCACCAAACATCCTCCCTTGCATTATCTAGTTTCCAGAGCCATTTTAGTAGGAGACTTTTATTCCAACCGAGAATTTCACGAATATCAAAACCACCCTCATCCTTAGGTAGACAACAGGTGCTCCAACTCTTCCAAACCATGGCTCTACTAGTTTTTCCCCATAAAAATTCTCGACATAGCCTCGTAATAGCTTTAATAATAGCTTTGGGTAAAAGTAGGCAGGTAGCCCAGTACTAGTGCATACCAAAGATTACTGTGTTGAGGATTTGAGCTTTACTCGCATAAGACAATAATTGAGAAGCCCAACCTGCAAGCCTATCTCTGATTTTTGTGAGTAGAAAGTGGTACATATTCACAGTAACTCGAGAAGTATTTAGAAGGATTCCTAGGTATTTAAATGAGAATTTTCCTTCAGTGAATCCGCATGCATCGAGAATTTCCTGAGTAATATTTCTATTCGTCTCACCAAAATATATGGCAGCTTTTTGTGGATTGGCATGGAGCCCTGAAATAGTAGAAAATTGCTGCAGACAATGAGCGATAGACATAACAGATGGCACATCACCGTACCTCGGGTGAAAATGAGCAAGTCATCCGTAAAAACAAGATGGTTAAGTTCAAGCCGAGTGCATTTTGGGTGGAATGAGAACCTCTGTTCCTTTGCACAATTTCGTAACATACGAGAAAGAGTCTCCATGCATAATATAAAAAGCAATGGCAAGAGGGGGTCGCCCTGTCGCAGCCCACGCTTACTAGGGAAGTATCCATAGGAGGCACCATTAATTTTCAAGGAGAAATGAGTAGAACTAAGGCACTGCATTATCCACTGGACTACCATTCCAGGGATGCCAAAGAGTTTAAGAGCTTGCTCAAGAAATGACCAGTTTACGGAGTCAAACGCTTTTCTGATGTCAACTTTAATAGTACACCGGGGGGAGATATGAGCTCTGCTATTGTTTTTTAATCAATTCCTGGGAGGTAAGGATATTGTCAAATATATTACTCCCCGGTATAAAAGCGGATTGCTCCATCCCAACAATATGATGTAGGAGAGGGCTCAATCTATTGGCAATGATTTTACTGATCGTTTTGTAGATCGTAGAGCAACAAGAGATTGGCCTATAATCCATTACTATGTTAGGAACAGAGATCTTTGGCACCAGAGTAATGAGGGTAGAGTTCACTTCCCCTAGCATTTTCCCAGAGATAAGACAAAGAAATCCTTAACAGCAGCGAGAAAGTCAGAAGAAATAATGGACCAAGCGTGCTTATAGAAACCAGAGGAATAACCGTCAGGACCTGGGCTCTTTCCCAAATCAATAGAAAAGAGAGCGTCCTTTATTTCAGTGTCAGTAATAGGCCTAGTCAAACAGGCAACTGCCTCATGAGGGAGTGTTCTTCATTGGCTAATAATATCAGGGTCAATCGGGAGTACATCAGCACTAGAACCAAGTAAATTTGCATAGAAGTCCAGAAAATACTTCTGAATACCCTCCTGAGTGGTGTGAGCATTCCCAAGTACATCTTTTATAGACCCAATGTAACTATGAGATTTCCTAGATTGAAGATGGGCATAGAAATAAGATGTGTTATCATCATTTAATTCAAGATTCTTGATCTTTACTCACTGGGCCAAAGCAGAGAGTTCTGCATTCCTGTAATGTAGATAATCTTTCTTTAGTCCAGTTTCAAGCATGAGTAAAGCATCATTTGTATGGTCTGTAATAATAGCAGCTTGACAAGTAGTTAGTTGATATTTTAGCTCTTTTACACGGATGGTAAGCTGAGAATAGTCCCTTTGGTGAAGTTGTTTCAATAGCCCCTTTAACCTTTTTGTCTTGCTGAGGAGTCGAAACATAGGCACCCATGTGATGTCCTTCTTCCACTTAGTCTCAACAAGAGATCTAAAGTTAGGGTGTCCAACCCAACAATTCAGGAAACGGAAAGGCCGTGCCATATTATCCCCATTATGTGAAATAATCGTAACCAAGGGGGAATGATCAGAGACCCCCGGTTCTAAAAAAAGAGAGTGACAAGAGGGAAATTTTTGAAACCACGACGGGTTTCCCATTGCTCTGTCCAATCTGGCCCAAACAATATCATCATCTTTTTGGTGATTGCACCAGGTATAAGCAGACCCGGTACATGAAATATCCCTCGGATGCGCATCATTCACACAATCAACAAACTCAGCTATATCAGTGTGGTTTATTGCACCTTGTGTTATTCTTTCAGAAGGAGAGAGGGTCACATTAAAATCGTCGCTACAAACCCATGGAATGGAGGGTTGACAGTTGCGAAGGAAGTCCCATAAGGAACCTCTATTACGAGCATCATTAAGGCCATAAACATCAGTAAATTAACCCTACTGTATTAAGGGGGATATATCTAAATCTACAATGGACATATTGAGCTGCTTCCTCCAGTATCTCCAGAGTAGTGTTTTGAGTTTTCCAACATACCCATATTATACCGTTTTTATGGCTATTACAGTTTACAAATCCTCCAAAGTGGCTAAACCTTTTCCTCCAATTTTTTTGTAAGTTTTCTCTTTTATCCTTGTCTTAATGATGGCCATAACATCAGCCTTATTTGCCAACATGAGGCTAATAACCTCATGTTGCTTTAGGGGCTCATTCATGCCCCTAATATTCCATGTTATAATCTTCATATGGCCCCCTTTTATTCGGAGGTTCTCCCTCCAGGAAGGCATCATCATGGTCTATATCAGTAGTGTCGTCCCCTTCCAGCGGCTGGAATTTATTTGATTCCCGCACTACAAGGATAGGTGTCTGCTTTGGCTTTGGATTGCTGCCTTTAATGATAGTTGTAAAGCCTTCAGAATCCACATGTACTGAAGTTACAACCACTTTAGTCTCAGGAACCTGCGGCACTACAGGCGGTACCATCTCTTTTGGTTTATAGATTTTTTGTGTAAGTCTACACTTCTCCTCCACATGACCCAATTTCTTACATTTTTTACAGAAATAGGGTATCCACACATACTCTATTTGCTGAAGGGTCTGCCCAAAAGGGGTGTTAAGGACTACGTGGGATGGGAGGTCCTTTGCCACATTAGCCTCAATCAAGATCTGAGCAAAGGAAATCCTCTCTTGGTTTGTAGTAACCTTGTTCGCACAGATAGGCTTTCCAACTCGGCTAGCAAGTTTACTCAATGCTTTCTCAGACCAGAAGAAAGGGTCGGGGTTTGGGAAAGTCACCCAAATAGGCAAACATGATAGATGGTCCATTTCCTTGTGAAAATTTGGTGTCCACAGCTTAAGAAGTAAGATAGATCTCCCAATTTCTCATGGCCCTTCTTTCAGTACCATATTCATATCACTTTCATTTCTGAATTTGAAACAAAACCACCCCTTCTTATAGTAGAGCACCTGTGGGCTGCCTTTGTCCTTCCAATTTGCTGATACATAACTTTCCAATTGATGTATTGTTACTCTAGCACCCAGTACATGCCCAACTAAAGTTGTACGCCAAGCCTGCAATTCCTCCGCAATATCATCAGGTTCAATAATAATAACATCTGACTGAGCACATTCAGGCACAAAATGAAGTTCCATTCCATTGTTTTGCTGAAGTTTTGATGCCCAAGTGGCCATTCCCTCCCTTTTTTTAAGTCTTGGGTTTGGTTCCACTTGGCCATCTCGAAGATGAGGTGGAGGATCAACCGCCCCTTTTTTAAGTCTTGGTGAACCCCTACCTAGGCTCCGTTCTGCAGGTGGAACATATCCCTCCCCTTTTTTAAGGCTTGGGATTGTACCAGCTACCGGAGCAGCATCTGTACTAATTGACGAAGCTCCTTTTCCTTGTACAAGGCTCGGGTCTTCGACAATCACAGGATTGATCATAGAATTAATTTCCCTTCATCAAATCATTTGCCCCAAAAATGAACTCAGCATATTCTCCTACAACACCATCAATAACAGAGGCCGACGGTGGGAATTGGGGATTCACGACCTGTTTAAGCTTTGAATGCCCCAATTCCTCACCAGCAGAATTATGATTGGGGTGAAGTAGAATCGAACCAGAATTTCGATCAATAGCAGAAATAATGATGTCATTTATCAATTGCTTGGGTGGAGTTTGTAATACCTGCATATCCTCAATCAAATCCTCCTGTTATTCATCAGAAGTACCTGATCGTTGCTTCGACTGAGGGGAGTGCGTTGGTTGCGGTCGTTTCCGGGGCCGGCCAGGCCTCTTGCCCATGATTTTCATTCTCCACTTCATTCTTGGAAAAGAATGAATATCTTTTATTCTCCATGGAGAATGGTTTCGGAACTATTTTTCTCCATTCTCCTCCAAGAATGAAGAATGAAGAATAGATGGAGATGCTCTTAGAGTTGATACATATACATAAGAAATGCTCCATAATAGGAAAATACAAATAATACTCTTTGACTAATAAATTTAAACGTGAAATAATGGTATAATAATGTGACTAAAAAGTTTATTTAACGACGGATAAAATAAAGAGTTTACTACTGGACAAGGGAAAATCATCCACGAGGTTCATTTAGAAAAAGTCGCCACCAAGTTTAAGGAAACCTGGAAATAATATAATGGCCTTCGGACGGGTCCGCAAACCATAGACATTGAGCTCGTGGTGAAGGTACGCATTAGGAAGCCCTTTAATCAGACACCTAACCTCGCCCATTATAATAGCGACTTTTACTTGGAAAATGATGGTTTGGTCGAATATGATTATAATTGTCAAAATGAGAGTGCAAACGTTGTTTTAAACTCCTAACATGTGAATTTCATTCTACGTCAATTTTAATGCAATTATTATTTCGTCAAAGTGAAATTTAGCATGTGGGTTCATTTAATCTATACTACAACAAGAAGCACACACATGGCTCTAACTATTACAACCCGGGCATTTCATGCCGACTCGAACGCAAACAAATGGAATTAAATACAACTCAATCAATATACAATGGACTAATCTAGACCCATATAAAAGACCTCGATAAACGTGCTCGAAGAGGAACCGACAACCTACATACGCGACTTGGTCTCGACCTCCTCTTGTTTGGCGCACCCGCTTCGATTTAATTAATTAGATATTAATTATCTATGCAATTAAAACAAAAGTTTAAAATTGATTTGACTCAGAGTAAAAAAGATAAGAAACGACCCGTAATAACTTACAAAAGACCGAAATACTAAAAATTACAACCAATTACAACGACAACACTTAAATAAAGCAAATAATATACAAACGGGTTAGTAACGTCGTAATTAGATACACGAATAAATCAAACGTAAACGAGACAATTATGTTACATAACCGAAACTAATTTAGATATACTTACATGGTTAAAAGAAGTATGATTTCATTTTACTTAAAGGATTATCCGAATTTAATCCCATTAATCAAAGTTTCACTTTAATCAATTAAAAGTCATCTACCTCGTAGATCCAACCATAAATTGTCATATTACACATTAGTTAAGAGGGATCAGGTGAGTCCACTTATCAAATTTGAGTCCGTGAGTCCTCACCTCAACATAGATTAATGGGTATGATTTGTTTTGTTAATTAAGGAAATAACTAACAAATCTTGGTAAATATATCAATTTTCTCTCCCCTTCTTAATTTTCTCAATACAAATTTTCTCTCTCCTATCAAATTTTTAATTGCCTCTTTCTCTCACATAACAAGTTTATTTAAAATTAAGTTTTTTTTCATCTTCAACAAAAAATCATCCTTTCCGTGCTGCCATTGTACGTATGTTACTATGTTACTGCCATAACCCATAAACTATGTTACTGTAACTCATAAGATGTGTTACTCTAATTCATGAACTGTGTTACTTTAACTCATAAAATCTGTTACGTTGCATAATAGTCTCTTGCAAAAACAGGATTTCCAATTAACAAAAGAATAATGTTTGTTTTTATTAAGATACTCCAAAACAAAAAGTGGTACAGGATTCCAACTAAATCAACTCCATTACAACTCCAATGTTTCACACTTGTTACTCATAATTTGTGTTACTGTAACTCATTAAGTATGTTACTCTAACGAATAATGTAGACTACTCTAACAATATAATGTTCTACTTAGAGTTATGCTTCTTCTTCATCCTTCTCGTCCTCTTCGTCTTCTTCTTTTTCTTTTTCTTCTTCATCATCATCATCATCTCAGAAGTTTTGATTTAATCTCACCACCGCATAATGGAGGAAACTCACACCCACATCTCTACATCATTCATGTGCTTTTGCGTATACTAAAAAACAATAACAGTGCCAATAAACGTGGCGAAAAAAAACAATCAAAACTTGAAATATGGATTAAAGTAACAGATAACAAGAATTAAAGTAACAGATGAAGTGCATTGAAGTAACATTGGATTAAGGGATTTTCAATGGGGTGCCCCCAAACTATTCACTTTTCCAGCTTGTACCCTCGCGTTTTCCATATTATTACTAATACCCCTTAACTTTGTTATTAACCAATCGGCGTGCCCATTAGCTGTTAAGCCGTCAGTTTAGGCGTCAAGTGATGACGTGGCAGTGCTTATGTGGATTTTTCTTTATTGAAGATCAAGTGAGTCCCTTTTTTTTTTTTGAGTCCATGAGTTCTATTCTTAGCCATTGATCTAAAAAGGATGAATGGTTGAGATTGCATGTAGTAATTAAGGTAGTAACTACCATATTTTTGAAATAATATGAGAAAATCTTCTCTCCTCCCTAAATTACTGCCAACTGATATCTTCTTCTCTCTCATCTCATTCATTTTTTTCATTCAAACATCCGCCTAACACAAAAACCCTTCACCTTCATCATCTCTCATCTCATTCAATTTTTTCGCTCAACTCAAGCACACCCGAGCACTCAATCGCTCAACTCAACTCAATCGCTCACCTTCAACTCGAGCAAGGTTATATTGAAGCAGCTTTCTAACTTTAGCAAACATAATGAACAAGGTGCGATCGCGATTGTTGGAAAACGTAGACAAGTATGCGGACGCTAGACAAAAGATCATCGACGCTCCCAAGAGCAAGCCAACAACGGGCCGAAAAAAATAACGTGTTTACTGAATCATGTCATCTCTTTTCTAACTACGAATTAATGGTTTGTATTCTTTAGTTACCTGTCTAATTACATTGGTATTTTGACTATCACCAATGCATTGAAGCTGTTAAACTCTGTTACACTGACTAGCTGTACCTGTTACTCTAATTTACTGTTAGTGTTACTATGGGGATTACTGAAGTTAACCCACTTTTCTTTGGTCTCACAATCTGTGTGTTACACCGAAGCACTGTAAATGTTACTTTAATGAACAATTTATGTTACTTTAAGTTATTAATGGTGTTTGTACAATGATATAGCAATCAATTCCTCTGACGCATTATATATTGTTTTTTGAAGAACAAATTTTGGTACTTTGTCAATGAATGGAACCAATCCAAGTTATCCCCAGTTACTTTGGCAGTGATTTTGTCTAAACAATGTTGTTGTCTTCAGTTACTTCAATGCATTGTTTCTGTTACTGTAACAGACAAATAGTGTTACTCTGACACACATGAGATGTTACTCTAACCAAAAATACATGTATTAAATAAATATAATGTTAAATGCACCGTAACACAGCGCTATTTGTAAAAAAAATTGTACAAAATTAGTTTTTCGTGTAAACCAGAAAAAAAAGAAAAAATTCTTATAATGACAAAAAAACACGAGTATTCTCAAAACACTTGTTCATCCTCCTCGTCTTCCTCGGTGTCTTCTTCAGTTTCCTCTCGTTCGATGTCTTCATCTACTTCATCCTCGTCATCCTCATCATTGGTTGGCTTAGTAGGTTGTTTAGGCGGTCGTGCTGCGTACGGATTTGGACAATTTCGTTTGGTTGGCTTAGTATACTTTCTCACATCAAATCTGCAATCCAACGCGTAGATTTTGTAAAATTCCACTGCCTTATCAATTATTCCGAATACTTGCTCCATGTACGGAGTGAAAACCTCACCCACATCTCTGCACCATTCCTGTGCATTCGGTTCTTTGTCAATGCTTCGTGCAAAAAATTAAAAAATGTCACGCCCATGGACATAAGTGTTACTTCAACTCATAAGTTGTGTTACTTTAACCCTTAAAGGATGTTACTCCAACGTCAGCGCCAAAAACCCTTTTCAGTATTACGTGTGTGTGTTACTCTAATTAGAATTAGATATTACTGTAATTCATAACTTATGTTACTTCAACGCCATGACTGCTTCAACATAAAGCAAACAATAATATCAGTGAAACAATAATATCAATGAACCATTGTTGTTAATCCATGATTGATCAAATAAATCAAATTCTACCTTTTGCAGTGTTGTCATGTGCGTTCGCATCTTTGGCAAAACCACCTGCACAAAATCAAACAGCGTTACACCCATGCAAATAATGTGTTACTATAATTCCTAAGTGGTGTTATTCTAACGTGTACAATACGTTACTCTAACATCATCACCAAAACCCTTTTTCTGAACGTTCATTTGTGTTACTGTAATTGCAAGTAAGTGTTACTTTAATGCAGAAGACATGTTACTTCAACGATGTTTATGCGTTAATTGAAATCAAAACAATAGTATCAATGGATATCATGGAAAATCAGAATAAAAAGCATAAAGCCCTGTAATCTATAAAGATCGAGAGAGCAAGTAACCATTGATACGAAACTGTGATATCAAAACGCAATGACATAAAAAAAACGCAAATTGATACGAAACTGTGATACGAAATGACAATGAAAGCACTATAAACATGAAAATCGACGTAAAAAAAACGCAATTTGACGCGATAAACCATTGATATTAAAATGCACATTGAAAGCAATATGACCATCGAAATCCATGAATAAAAATTGAATCAAAACGTGAATGAAATACTGAAACTCACTATTGTTATACTCGATCAGTTGCTTATCAACCGTTGAAGACGATGACGCGGTCATTGAATCCATTGTAACAGAATTCCGAGTACAAAATCGATGACTGAACGTGAATGAAGAAAGGGTTTTTTTTTTGGTATTTGAATGAATGTGAATGATGAATGAATGTGATAGGGAGTTATTGTTTCCTAAATTCATGGAAGCTATTTTAAGAACGTAAATCTTTTTTTTTTAATGGATGCATCTTGTCCATCCATCCTCATCCCATCCAATGGATGAGATGAGGATTTAGGGACTCACAAAGAGTAAATGACTCATAAGAGCCTCTCTCTCTCTCTCTCTCTCTCTCTCTCTCTCTCTCTCTCTCTCTCTCTCTCTCTCTCTCTCTCTCTCTCTCTATCTATATATATATATATATATATTGAAACTTTTAAATTCAATTAACCCTAAACAATTAATCAAACAATAATAATACAATTTAAAAAAAATCAAACAATAATGAACGATGGTAGATCATCGTAATTGAATTAGAAGTCATAATTGGAATCGGGAGTGATTGATTATCTAAATTGATGAAGCAAAACGAAATAAGTGTAGTTAATCTCAATGTTAAAGTAAAATTTATATAGGGGTATAATAGAAAAAAATTAGAAAAATTCGTTAGGATTGAATAAAGGCTCATTAGAAAAAACCACGACCCCCATAAAAAACCAAATGATATTCATAATGCATCGAGACATTTTATTTGGTGTGAAATTTGTTCGGCACAAATATGGACTCAATTTATTCCAGGACCCTAAAAGTTGAAAAAACGTGTACCTTCAAAATCGATCGTTATTTTCGATGCGAGGAAAGTCGATCTAAAGCGCGAATATTGTATGACGAACACTTGTCGCTAGGAAAAGAATGTTCAATAGTAATTATTCAAACTCTCTGCCGTGATATATAATGGATTATAGCTTTAGTTTCGACTGATTCAAACATGTCTTTAACAACATTCTTTTGGATTTTAAAAGTATCTATTTAAAAACCAAATGACCCTCATATTGCACCGGGTATTTCATTTGGTGTCATGTTTTGGAGTTTGTTCGCCGCGAATATGAACCCATTTTATTCCAAGACCCAAAAGACCGAAAAACATGGATAATAGCCTTCAAAATCGATCATTTTTCGCTATTTTCGAAGGCTGGGAAAGTCTATCTAAAGCGTGAATATTTTTTGTCGAACATTTATCGATGGGAATAGAATGCTGAATAGTGATTATTCAAACCCTCTGATACGATATATTGGTGAAATTTTTTAATGTTATTTTTGATCCGTTATAAAAGTACGGAGTATTAAGCGATTGCAGTTCATAACCAAGTAAACCCACGTATGAAAATCCTTGCCAAGTCCAACAAAGAAGCATGCAAAAGTCTCAATTTGGACCTAGACGCTTTGAAAGTATACTACTCCGTATAATTACTGTCGAGGCCTGGCAAACAAGTCAGTTAGATGGGGTTTGGGTTGATTCATTTCCGGGTCAGTAGAATTGAGTCAACTTTAAGTCGGGTCGGATCATTTATTTGAGGTTTGTTATATTCAATTTTTTTAGGGATTTCGAATCGTTTGCTACAGTAAAAGTTCGGATCATTTGGATTCGGGTGAATAATTGGGGTTACTAAGGCTCAAACGTGGGTCTTAAATTCGGGTGTTGGATGACTTTGGTTTGAGTTATTCGGGTCAACTTTGTCAGATGTAAATTTGTTTGAAATAAACTAGTATAGACTCCGTGCAATGCACGGTATTTATAATATATTTATCTTATAGAATATTTCATTTAAAATTTAAAATAAAAAATTTATTATTTTATTTTTACTATTTATCGACTTTATAATTTAGAAATAGGAAAATATTTTTTAAATCGCAAAACTAATCAAAATATTTGAGTAATGTCTTGAAATGTACAGAGTATTAAATAACGTGTAATTAATGAAAATATTGTTTATATTTTTTATATACTCGGTTTATATCATCTCATATCTCGAGATATTTACTTCTCTCTTTAACATACCATAAAATACATAAATATTTATCAAAAATTGTATAATAATGAACTTTTTTTTATGGTTAGCACGTCGTGATACGTTTTCTTTGTGAAAAAGTTATTCAGTTTTTCATTAGAAAATTTAAAAATAAATTAAAAATGGACTATTGCAGGTGTAAGACTTATATTATGTAATTTGTGAAACTTTTTTTATATGAATTTTAATAGTATATTTTGTATTTTGTAGTCTCTCCTACCAAAATAATCATTCTATATGATAATTATAATCCTCACATTTGAATAAATGAGAAGATCTTAGTGGTATCGAGTGAGTATATACTCCTTCCATCCCGATGAATTGTTTGCCTTTGCTTTTGGCACAAAGGGGAAAAGGTCCAATGATGAATTGTTTGCCTTTACTTTTGCCTTTGCTTTCCTTATTACTGTGACAATGTCACAGTAACATATTTGTGTTACTGTAATAGTGTTCTATTACTGTAACAGTAAGATTATATACGATGAAGATGACGCTGAGATTGAATCTCAGCCATTCATGTGATTTGATCATGTGGCTGTGATTTGCGGGATGGACTCATTTAAAGAAGACCGACTCACCGGATGCAATTTCTATATATATATATATATATATATATATATATATATATATATATATATATATATATATATATATATATATAGGGAGGATCGGGGAAGTTAGTAACTCCCTAACTCTCCCTTAGTGTTAATCCCACCCATCCATTAAGTTTAATATGGACGGTGGATGGATGGGTTTAGATTATATATAAAAAAAAAGGTGTTGCGGGACTGACAAGCTGCGGACAACCATCATCCATCACCCATCATCAGTCAATAGCCCCCCCCCCCCCCCAACCTACCCCCAATTAATTTCCCTCCTCTCTATTCTCCCGCCCAACCCATTGCACTTCCCCATTCACCTGTTTTTGATTCATTTCACTAGCTCTCTTCCTCTCTCTAAAAAAAAATCCATCTCCATCTCCGTTTCCGCAACTTCTCCGTCTCCGATAATGCCTAAAATTCCGGTGATGCTACAAAGGTATGTTGAATGTTCGATTTTCGACCTCCGATTTTCCTTTTGTTCAACCTTTTTTTATTCCTTTTTCACGAACCCTAAAATGTGGTCAAGAACTCCGGCATGCATGAACAATAAAAAATGTTGAAAGAGCATCTTTCCAACACGATAAACCTAATTTTGATTGAAGTTGTTGTAGTTGTACAGTTGTTGTAGTTATAGAGTCGAAGTTGAAGTTTTTTTTCTCTGACAACTAATATTCATACAGTTTTTATTCTTGATTAATCGTTATTCCTCTAGTTATAACCCTAATTTTGAGTTGAAGGGGTCGTAGTTGTATAGTAGTTGTATTTATAGAGCCAAAGATGAAGTCTTTATTTCTTTTTAGAAGTTCCCATAGTCGTCATTGTAAGTATGCATGTGCCATCGAGTAGACAATTTTTTGTTGAAGTTTTGCATGCTTCCATGTTGAAACTTACGTAAAAGCAGTCTTATAGTCACAGACGTGGTGTTTGGGAAGAAATAAAATTAACATTTGAATAGTCATACAGAGTTGGTTGTACAGTCATACAGAATTGGTTATACAGTCACCCGTTTGAAGATACATAGTCGCACTCGTTACATTTTGTTGTGAAGTAACATAATGATGTACAATCACACCTTTGAATCTACGCAGTCGCACTTGTTATGATGCAAAGTCACACGCTTTATATTGTATATTCACAGAGTTGTAAAGTCATACAGAGTTGGTTATACAGTCATACAGAATTGGTTATACAGTCACCCGTTTGAGGGTACATAGTCGCACTCGTTACATTTTGTTGTGAAGTAACAGAATGATGTACAATCACACCTTTGAATCTACACAGTCGCACTTGTTATGATGAAAAGTCACCCGCTTTATGTTGTATAGTCATGCAGTGTTGGTTGTATAGTCACCTTTGAATCTACCCAGTCGCACTTGTTATGATGCAAAGTCACACGCTATATGTTGTATAGTCACACGTTTGAGGTTGCAGAGTCGCTCTCTTTTTTACTGTAAAATCACACTCATTACGCATGTTATTATTGCAACAGAAAGTCGGGTGTGAAGAAAAAAGTTCGAGCGAAGACCAATAAGAAGAAAGTCATGGCAGAGACATCGGCCTGCGAAAATGTAATTGATGATACGTTCGTGGCAGAGACATTGGTTGTGGACCAAAATTTGGGTAAGAAGGAAAAGAAAAAAAAAAAACTGTTGTAAAGTCTGTTGAAGATACATCTGGGGACCACATCGTTGCCGAGACGGATGTGGGGGGACAGAAATCGTTGACGAAGGCAGACAAAAGAAAAAAAAAGGGTGACTTTTGATACACCGGTCGCCGATCTGGATGTGGTTGAGACAGAAAGTGTTGAGGGAAGCAGGCCAGAAAAAAAGAGGAGGGTCAAATCTGATACAACGGCCGGCCCCACATACGTGTGTGTGTCTCGGAGGAATAGAGGGGGGGACCGCCGACAGGATCAGCCCGATATTCAATGTAGGCCCAAGCGGTTGCACCAGCTAATTGGGCGATTATCGAATGATCAGAAAGAGACGGTGCGCGCTGTTGGATTCGGCGGGCTGTTGGATCTGAGGCTTGAATCGGTACCCGCTGAGCACGCGGTTATGTTCCACCGTGCATTTTCTGACGGGTCCCATATTTTTCGTGCCTCACGCCAGGAGGCATTCATGATGTCAAAGTACGACATCCACGACTGCCTCCAGCTACCTTTGGGCCCTCATCCGCTGAAAGTAATCCCAACCAGCAACAAGAAAGGGGCAGACTCACCTGACGTGATCAGGTTAAAGAATACCTGGAGGAAAGACTTCGGTGTGGTGGACAGCAGCAAGCCAATAACATTAGGGAGGGTGCACGAACAGTTGATGGTAACCGAAACCGCTGACGATGACTTTGTCCGCAGGTTTCTGTTGTTCGCGTTGTTATCATTCCTCGCGCCTACAACAAACAACTCACTGGACCTGAGTCTGTTGGCCGCAGTGGAGGACGTGGACTCGATTCGGGAACAGGACTGGTGTACCTTTGTCCTGCATGATTTGGTGCGTGCGGGTAAGGGGACGCGTGACCCCAGCAAAGTCCTCAAGTACCTCCGGGGATGCATCCCCATTCTAATGATTGCGTACTTCCAGCGCTACGATTTTCGTAGCGAGAGTTGCAGATGCGACATACCATTCATCGCACATTGGGATGCACGGAGGATATGCGATCGTCTCACTGGGGAACTGGAGACAGGGTCGCTGGGAAATCAGCTACGTTCGAAAATGACGTACCCACGTACATGTGGGACAACAGGCAGCGAGGGCGCCCCCGCCATAACGATGCCCTCTGACAACCAGCACTCTAGTCCCAAAAGAATAATGACAGGGATTAAGAGAGACAATCAGTTGGAAGACATCGAGGAGGTTAACGTAAGTGATCTCCCAGCCACTCTATAAATCATCAATAAATCATCAACTCTTTTGTCCGTTAAACGATTTAATCTGACAGTCTTACCTATGTTTATAAAAGCATATACGATTCATAAAACTGTTATGATATCACTCATCGTGATGTATAGTCACATACTATTGGCTGTATAGTCACATACTATTAGCTGTAGAGTCACACACTATTACCTGTATAGACACACACATTATGTTGTCCAGTCAGTACTATAACGTGCACAGTCACACGCTACAAATTGTACAGTCGCACACTTTATGCTACACAGTCACACACTTTATTCCGTACAATCACACAATTATGTGCTTAGTCATATTCACACTGGCTAACAGGTACCTGCGAGTGCATTAAGAAATACATAAAGAGTGCGACTCCTGACCGTACGGACAGTGGCTACGCAACGTACGGGATGTGGCTTTCTAAAGGTATGATCACAACCTTGACAGAATACAGTCACACCCGTTATGCTGCATAGTCACAGTCCTTACGTCGCAGAATCAAACGAATTGCGTTGCACAATCACACGCACCGCGTTCCAGAGTCGCACCCTTTATTGTGTACAGTCACATTCAATGAATTAGGGAATAAAACTCGTTACGTTTGGATCATATAGTTAGGCTATCTGACTATGGCTACACGACATGGACAGTGACTTTCTATGCTAGTACCTGGGTTGTATTCAACAATGTAGTTGCGGTCCCGGATGGAGTCCAGTACTGTTGTCGCTTCGATCCCGTCCTTCTCCTGATACCCACGGACGCTGCACGTGTAGAGCGAAAACTTAACCTCTTCCTGAAAGTGTGCAAAAGCCACGTGCGTGTACACCCTTGCCGCGTGGCTCTCCATCGGATTCGTCGATCCAATTTTGGGGAAAGACTGCCGGTTATCGTTGTCTAGCCTCTTTTGCATGTGCCTCTGTTGGTCCATCGCACTTTCGAAACGCATCCAAAACTGGACCAACGTACCGTTGTTGTCTTCAAACTTTTTAAAGAAACTGTTCTCGCTCTCTGATCTCTGCGTTGTCCTCATAATTCCGGACATCCTCACCTCCCTGCAATGCGCGGCAACTCATTTGCTCCTGTCTTCGAACATATTTTCGAACCATTCGATCCCAAGAGCATCATGGTCAATCATGATCTGCCCCCACCTGTCGTCGAACTCCGACGCCACGATGTCATCGTCCCATATAATTGCATTGAGGGCTTTTACGAATTCTGAGGCCTCCTCTCTTGATCTGCCGTACTTTGCTGGAACCTTGTTCATGATGTGCCACGTGTAGCACCGTTGGTGCGCTGCTTTGAATATTTCCGGGACGACTTTTAAAATTCCGGGATCCTGGTCTGTAATGATATAACACGATTCCTTCCCGCCCATGGCCTCCAGAAACCGGGAGAGGACCCATGTAAATGACTCGTAGTCCTCCTTTAATAGCAACGCCCCACAGAACGTGATAGACCGTTTGTGGTTGTCCATGCCAGTGAACGGTGTGAACACCATGGAATACACGTTGGTTCCGTACGTTGGGTCGAACGAAACTGCATCCCCGAATACCGCGTAGTTCCTTCGAGCTGCACCATCCGCCCAAATGACCCTGCGTAAGCTCCCGTCTGTATCCACATCGTAGTCAAAGTAGAAATCCTCCCGACTGTCCCTCAAACTCTTGAACCGGTCTATGAACAACTGACCATCCTGCTCGTGGACGAAGCACTTGATGTCCCTCCCCCAGTTCTTGAAATCAACCAACGAAGCTCCGATATTCTGATATCCGCCCGACAACTCCTTGCACATCCTGTATGTCCGAGTCGCCCCGATCTTCAGCTGCACACACAAAATTGCAATTGCATTAGTCGCGCAGAGTTAGCAGTCAACCATACACTAACAACATTGTTGACAAACATTACGCACCCTCGAGTTACAAACGATCATCTCCTTGTGATATCTTGATAAATTTCGAGATGACTTTTGAAATTCTCGGTCCTTAACCATCACAAGATCGTGGTTGTGTTCCTCGGTGAACTCTTCAATATAAAACCCCCCGACCATTGCACAGAGCCTAATTCTTGCTCCACATTGCGTCCTCGTCGCCTTCGTAATCCTTTTGGGTTCGTACGATCCCACATACTCTTGCCCCTCCTCTCCGGTGCTCGACAGCTTCACCATGCTCTGGCTGGTTGTTTTGCCCTCCTTGTTACAAGCCAACAATTTCTTCTTGATCGAATCATCAAATGATCTAGTTGTCGTGTACCTCTTCGCCTCGAAACCAAGATAAAATGCGTAAGCTTGATAAAACTTGAATGCTCCATCGATGTCCGCGAACTTCTGCCCTACGTAAGAAACAATCACTGTGTCTGCCACTAGCATATAGGTTGGAACAATAAAAACAAAAAACACTATCAGTGGTTGGAACAATATATTACACACTAAAAACT
Organism: Agrostemma githago; assembly: GCA_958450325.1. Classification (NCBI taxonomy): domain Eukaryota; kingdom Viridiplantae; phylum Streptophyta; class Magnoliopsida; order Caryophyllales; family Caryophyllaceae; genus Agrostemma; species Agrostemma githago. The sequence goes on along the minus strand of OY288250.1, from coordinate 5,678,398 downwards.
ACTTAGAAATAGTTAGAAATAATCACAAAGTTCACTTGGCATAGTCACACACGTTGATGTGTACAATCACATGCTATGAGTTGCATAGTCACACGTATTGAGGTGTACAATCACGTGATATAATAAGTTGCATGGGTTAAACTGTTGTTAATAAAAAGAATCCCTATATTGCACGCTATCAATCTTGCAACGCACGCATTCATCTCTAACTATAATAAATACTCGACTATGGCATTGCTCATATAACAGCATGACTCTACTAAAAACTAGTTAGAAATAGTTGGAAATAATCACGTGATATAAGTTGCATGGGTTAAACTATAATAAATACTCGACAACGCATAAGAACTATAAGTACAATACTCGACAACCAAAAAAAATAACAATAATAAACATAACAATGGTGGAACGTGTGGATACTGAATGTAACGTAATAAATATATCAGTCTTACCAGCACCAATATTTGGAATAATACAACTGCAACTTCACATAATACAACTACATCTACAGCAGAAAAGCTACAACGACGTGGAACGTGTGACTGTCTAGCATATTAAGTGTGACTACCCCGTTATAAATGTGCGACTGTCCATCATATAGAGTGTGGTTGTAACTGTGCGACTGTCTATCATATTAAGTGTGACTACCACGTTATAACTGTGCGACTGTCCATCATATAGAGTGTGGTTGTGACATTACAACTGTATAACTTTTGAAATTAACAAACCAAACAAAAAAAATGGAATTCGAAATGCAAGATACAAAATATATATGTATGTACTCATCTTACCTCCTGCAAGTTGAACAGGAATTTTCGACTGGAGCACAGACGAATCTTCAAGAAACAGCACCATTGGAGCATGTACATGTAGAACAGATTACGAATTAGGGTTCAATTATTTTGCATGATAATATAAATATTGATTCGGGATGAATTTTGAATTTTAATGAAATGAAATGGTGAGCAATGGGATGAATTTTTGAATTTTAGTGAGAGAGTGAATTTTGGTGAAAGATTGAGAGAAAGAAAGTGAAATTTGGTGAAGGATTGCGCTGCGAATGGTGAGCAATTGAGAGAAAGAAGGTGGCTTTTGGTGATGGAAATGATGAAAGATTGAGTGAGAGTGCTCTGCTTTACCTGCTGTTGCTCTGCTAATGTCTGCTACTGCCTGCTACTAGTCATTCCACGCACATCATCTCCTCTATTTTTTTTTATTGTGATTAATCTAGGTCATCCATCCAACCCAAATCAAGGGCCATAAACACAACTTCCCAACTTCCCACTTTTACCCAAACTCCCTTGATCCCTTTTCTATATATATATATATATATATATATATATATATAAAATATTCCTAAAATAGAAAGACAAAGAATTCATTGAGACGCCCCAATATGGAATAGACAAAGAATTCATTGGGACGGGGAGGGTATATCTTTGTAAAAGTTAAAGTAAATAGCTCGTTTCAAAAATAATTTTTTTAGATAACTGATTTTTTTCTCAAGGTTAATGACATCATATCTTAAAATTTATCTAATTATTTTCATAAAAAGAAGTTTTTTTTGTCAATTTCTTTAACATTAATGAAAATGAATAGTTTCCGAATTTATCAATGAAATGTTCTTTTACTTCTCAATTTAAATTAGTGTATTTTTGAGGAAAATCTTAGTAACTATTATTGTCTTAGAGTAGTATATAGAGAATTTTCGGTGAATTTTTACTATGTATCAGGCTTGGTAAGAGCAATCGGAATATATATATACAATTTTTATATAGTTACTAAATTTTATATCGATGTTAAGAATATGATTTTCGAATATGATCAGAAAGATATACAATAATAATTCTAACTATTTTATATTCTATGTAAAATATTGTACGGGATAGTGCAATCTTCTATTAACAAAAATAATGCAATTATTTCGTTAAAACGGAATACAATATGTTTATACTTTTTTTAAAAAAATTGATCATACATTCCATATTAAATATTGTATGTGATATTTCCCATGTAAAACATGTGATTTTCGTAATCAACGTAATCAATCAAATTTTCTTAATTACATACTTTATGTGGTGTATAGCTTTATATGTGATGTAGTGACATTTATATCAGTAAGATGTTAGAGTGTAGTTGGAGAGGAGAAGGGTCACACACATGAGGTCAAGGGTTCGATTTGCACCTAGCAAAATATGTGAGTTGTGTTATTTGGTTAGTGGAAAAGGGGATTAGAAAAGGAATTACGTTACCAACATAATGTATGTCCGTATGTCCGTATCAAACTTGTTGAATTCTTAAACAAAATTGTCAAGATTGAAGAAGGTATACATTTGGTAACTTATACGAGTAGATACAACTAATTGTGTACTTCGTTAACTGAAAATGAATGCGGCACTAATATTAAATTAAATAAATATTTAAATCAAGTGGTCATAAGTTGATAACGCATTCGTATTAACCCTGAAAAATACTTAGATTAAAACGTGTCATATAAATTTTTATAAATTTAGAAAATGAAAATGAAAATGAAGACACTTAGATTTAAAAATGGTGGTCGCTCAAAAAAAAAAAGATTTAAAAATGGTGGAGGAATAGATGCGTAGCAAACCGCAAAGTCAAAGGATTTGGTGAATTCGACCGACCTTACTAAATGTGCACAACTTCACGCGGCAAATTGTGATGCATACCTTCCTTCACAAACGCCTTCCATTTGGTGCATAAGAAGTTGTTAATAGTGGAGGAAAAACATGGACCAACAACCCCTCCATTCTGAACTCAATTCCATCTTTATCGTCGGATCATCCGTGGACGTTTCATTCTTTCTTCATCTGTGCTGGTTGTTTCACGTCAGAATCAAAGTATCAACAATAATTATAAATTACGTGATAAATTACTTCGATTATTAATTAATTCAGTAACTCTTTTTTGAGACCTCCTCATGGTAATTTTATCGTGAGACCTCTCACATAGGATGATTATAAATTGAGTCTCATGTGAGACCGTCTCACGATAACTTATCATGAGACCTACTAATAAGAATATAATAATAATAAAACTAACTACCTACTATGTGAGAGGTCTCACGATAAATTTATCGTGAGACCGTCTCATATAAGGATTTGATAAATTATCGTGAGATGGTCTCATACAAGTTTTTGTGTAATTAATTTTAGGATACACTTCACTTATTTGTCTATTAACAGTTAATATCGTGTGAGTATATTTTAATCGAGATAATACGGAGTAATAATTACTTCCTTCCATTCGTTCAACTCTTTCCCAGGTTATCATTTCTCCTCACAAAAATGGATCCCACGTAAAGAATTGAATGGATGAGAGGTGGAGAAGGGTAAGGAATATGTACGATACTCTATCCGTAATACTCCGTATAAAAGTGTCGTGTGTTACGCCGTACTGAGGTGAAATTGGATGGAAGATGGACCCAGCAATTCAACACAAAGACGAGGGGAGGGCCAAGTCAAAACCAAACGCTTGCTTTACTCAACTCTACTCGGTCTTCCTTCCTTCATTTCAATTCCCATGCTTTTTCTAGGCTATTGCGTATTTACTTGCATGCATCCCATCCACTATAAATACGACACCATTCAGAATTTAAACATCTCAAATCACTAACTACTACTACTACAACACAAATTCCAACCGTGGATAATGGTAGTACTATGAGAATCGCAGGAACATAGTGAGCACTCACTTTTTTTTTTAACAATAAAATTTAGGTCAACACGTGGATAATGGTTCACACGGAAGTCCATAGGCGTCAAACCTGGACTAACACTAGACATTATTGGAGACTACATGGGAATGAGGGTTACTCAAATGGAATACATAGAACTCTAATAATCTTAAAGTGTAAGAATATCTCTATATTCTAAGTATCTTCGTCATATGGAAACCGTGATATTTGTATATCTTTTGTTACCTTATTTGCCCTGTATATAGTTAGGAAATATGTGTTAGGGTTGAAGATACTAGGGTGTATATATTCATATGATAGTTGTACGTTTCTCATTATTCAATAGAAGAAGTTGAACAATCGTCTTCACTGCTGTGCCTACGATTTGTCATGGTATCAGAGCAGTAGGATCCAATTTTTTTTCTCTCTCACAAAAACGCACAATGACAGGAAATGACGGAAAGGGCGATGGTAAGAAGACCATCACAACGTCATCTCCTCTATATCTCCATCCATCGGATAGCCCCAGTTTGATGCTCACACAAACCAGTTTCAATGGAGAAAATTATGAAATATGGGCTGATGCCGTAAGGAATGGATTAGATGCAAAGAACAAACTCGGATTCATTGATGGGGAAGTCAAGAAACCTGACGTGAACGAAGGAGAAGAAACATTGACTGCTTTGCGACAATGCAATGCCATGATTAAATCATGGCTAAGGAACGTCATCGATACCAAACTACACCCGAGCATTACCTTCTCTGGTGATGTATCAGAAATTTGGACAGAGTTAAAGGAAAGGTTCTCTGCCGGGAACGCACCTCGGGTGCATCAGTTGAAAAGCGACCTTACCGAATGCAAGCAAGGGAAGCTGTCGGTGGTCGAATACTATACCCAATTGAAGATGATATGGGATGAACTAGCAAATTACAGTCGCGTCCCGAAATGCACTTGTGGAGCAGCCACTGCCATCAATAAAGAAAAGGAAGATGAGAAGGTACACCAATTCTTGATGGGATTGAATACCTCACTCTATGGCCACATACGGTCCAACCTACTCATGGAAGACAATATCACCTCCTTGAGCAGGGCATACTCACTTGTGCTCCGAGAAGAAAGACATAACGTTGTGACTCGAGTTAAAGAAGAACGAGTCGAATCTGCTATGACAACAAAGATGACTCCGACAATGGGACGAGGACGAGGGACAATGTGGTCCAAAGACAAGAGTAATGGAGATGTTATGCAATGCACTTGGTGTAAGAAATATAACCATGAAGAAGATAATTGTTATGATAAACACGGGTATCCGCCAAATTGGGGCAGAGGACGTGGAAGAGGGCGTCGAGGAGGACGCGGAGAAGGTAGCAGAGGCTTTACAGGACGTGGAGAAAACCATCACAATAATTATGACCAAGGAGCTAACTATCGGGCCAATGCAGTTGGTGCAACAGATAGTCTACCTGACGGAAATTTGCAGAAACAGGAGCAAGGTTTTACTGCGGAGGAGATGAGTAGGTTAAGGAGTTTACTTATGGTCAGTCCAGATGGTGGTGAAAAATTAACAGGTACGAAAACTAGCCTTTCTAGTAGTTGGATTTTAGATAGTGAGGCGTCGCATCACATGACCGGAAAGCGACAGTGGCTTGAAAATATATGGAAAGGCATGCCATCAAAGGTTGGGCTACCTGACGGAAAAGAAATTCCTGCAGAAGAGCATGGACAAGTGAAGTTAACTGAAAATTTTGTCCTAAAAGACGTATTATATGTTCCTTCATTAAATTGTGATTTAATTTCAATTCAACAACTCATTCGGGAAAATGATTATGTAGTGACTTTTCATCCTCAATGTTGTGTAATACAGGACCGTTCTACGAAGAGGCGGATTGGGCTGGGTGAGCAAAGAGATGGGGTCTATCATTACCTACTAGAGTCGGAGCAACGTGCATCTAAAGTCGAAACGTCAACAGAGTGTCACTTATGGCACCGAAGGCTTGGTCATCCTTCTAGTAGAGTATTGTCGAGTTTTTCTAATCTAGTTGGAAAAGATTTGTGTTGGAACAAAAATTATGCTTGTGATTCTTGTTGTCGGGCTAAGCAAACCCGGTCGATTTTTCGTACTAATAATAAAAGAAGTGATAGATTATTCAATTTAATTCATTGTGATATATGGGGACCTTATCGTGCCAGCGATTTGTCCGGGGCACACTATTTCTTGACGATAGTCGACGATCACAGTAGAGGTGTGTGGGCCTATTTGATGAAAGATAGAGAAGAAGCCAGAGAATTACTCCAAAATTTCTGCAAAATGGTACTGACACAATTTGACATCCAAATCAAAATCGTCCAAAGCGACAACGGTACCGAGTTTGTCTCAGGAGGAATGACGGAGTTTTATAAAAGGCATGGCATGGTATGGCAAACTAGTAATGTAGACACTCCTCAACAAAATGGGAGAGTTGAACGGAAACACAGACATATACTTGAGAAAGCAAGGGCATTACGGTTTGAGGCTAATTTGCCAATCGAATTTTGGGGTGAGTGTGTGCTAACAGCTATTTATTTAATAAATAGAACACCAACACCAATTTTAGATGGAAAGACTCCCTATGAGTGTCTTTTTGGAGAAAAACCCAATCTTGATAACCTCCGAGTATTCGGGTGCCTTTGTTACGTTCATAACAAGGACAAGCCAAAAGACAAATTCTCCGAACGAGGAAAAAGGTGTATTTTTCTAGGCTACCCTCACGGTAAAAAGGGGTGGCGAGTTTATGATATCGAACAAAGAAAGTGTTTTGTGTCTCGAGATGTGATTTTTTATGAACATTCATTCCCTTTTGCTTCGGTCAGAGTTGGTGAAGGACTTAATGAGACACCCAATAAAATCATCAGGGGTGATGATTTGTTTGTGGACTTGCAAGAGACCCACGAAATAAATGATGGAGGTACAAGTACACATGCTACTGCAAGTGGAAATGAAACTATTCAAGTACCAGGTACACAAATCCAAGACACAAACCAAGTAGTTACTGACAATGAAGGGGTCGAAACTGATGCAGTTCGGGGGAGTGAAGAGCAACAGAGTACTGCACAAAATGATGTGCTTATTGGACGAGGGGCACGAGAAAAATTTGAGCCGAAATGGAAGAAAGACTATATTTGCACCTCCACTCGTGTTACAGACCCCATCAAGACAGCTCACTCCGGCCAATCAACCTCTTCACGGATAGGTACGCGTTACCCCATTGCTAATTATATCACTACTAGTTGTTTTTCCACTTCTCATTGCAGTTTCTTAGCTGCACTCGACTCCAAGGAAGAGCCAACTCGATATTCCGATGCAGTCAAAGATAAAAATTGGCGAGATGCGATGAAAAAAGAAATTGATGCATTAGAAAAAAATGGAACTTGGAGCATTGTCGATTTACCAAATGGAAAAAGGGCCATAGGGTGTAAATGGGTGTATAAAATTAAATACAAGGCGGACGGAACTATAGAACGATACAAAGCAAGGTTAGTAGCACAAGGTTTTACCCAAATTGAAGGGGTGGATTATCATGAGACGTTTGCACCCGTCGCAAAGATGGCTAGCGTGAGATGTCTTTTGGCCGTGGCAGTTTCAAAGAATTGGATGATTACCCAATTAGATGTTAACAATGCGTTTTTACACGGAGATCTGAGTGAAGAAGTTTACATGAGACTACCACAAGGCTTTGAAGTGAATGACTTGAACAAAGTATGTCGACTTAAAAAGTCAATATATGGGCTGAAACAAGCGTCTCGAAATTGGTTCGCAAAATTGACAAATTCCTTATGTGGATACGGTTTTGTCCAATCAATGGCAGATTACTCTTTGTTCACTTACAACAAAGATGGGATGTTCATTGGAGTCCTTGTGTACGTGGATGACATGATAGTTGTGAGTAACAATGCTAAGGGGAGCATCGCTTTCAAGAACTTCCTCGACAAGCAGTTTGGCATCAAAGACCTAGGACGACTTAAGTATTTTCTTGGAATAGAAGTCGCTACCAGGCCGAAAGGATTGTTCCTTAGTCAAAGAAAGTATGCCTTGGGTATAATTAAAGAAGCAGGTTTTCTAGGAGCAGAGCCGGCACCGACTCCTATTCAAACAGATCACAAGTTAGGATTGGCAGGAGGGTATGTCTTGCGAGATGCAGCAAAGTATCGAAGACTGGTAGGCAGGCTAGTCTATCTCACTATTACAAGACCCGACTTGGTATATGCCGTACATACCTTGTCCCAGTTCAGTCAAGAACCGAGAAAAGAACATTGGGATGCGGCTTTGCGTGTGGTTCGATATGTGAAGGGTAGTCCTAACAAGGGGATAAAAATTGATGCTACGTCCACCTTGCAACTACATGGATACTCGGACTCGGACCATGGGAGATGTCCATTAACAAGACGATCATTAACAGGATATTTTGTGGCTTTAGGAGAGTCACCAATTTCATGGAAGGCTAAGAAACAAGCAACAGTATCGAGGTCATCGGCCGAAGCAGAATATAGAGCGATGGGAAGCGTAACAAGTGAATTAATTTGGGTGAAGTCATTTTTAGCGTCACTTGGAGTTTTTCACACACAACCAATGAGAATATACTGTGATAACGAAGCGGCACTCTATATAGCAAAGAATCCGGTGTTCCACGATAGGACAAAGCACATCGAGATAGATTGTCATTTCATCCGACAACATCTCGTGAAAAATAATATAGCAGCTACTCATGTAGGGACAACGGAACAAATAGCGGACATATTCACGAAGCCTTTAGGAGGGGAGCAGTTCGAATACCTCCAACGCAAGTTGGGCATTGTCTTACCAAGTGCTCCAACTTGAGGGGGAGTGTAAGAATATCTCTATATTCTAAGTATCTTCGTCATATGGAAACCGTGATATTTGTATATCTTTTGTTACCTTATTTGCCCTGTATATAGTTAGGAAATATGTGTTAGGGTTGAAGATACTAGGGTGTATATATTCATATGATAGTTGTACGTTTCTCATTATTCAATAGAAGAAGTTGAACAATCGTCTTCACTGTTGTGCCTACGATTTGTCATAAAGTGATGGTTGAAACCCAATAATTGGACTTTAACATTACTATTGTGTGTTTTTCTTCTCAAAGAAACACGCATTTAGTCATATTATTCAGTATCATAGAAGGAAAAGAGTATTCAAACCTGTAATTTATTGTTCAGAGTAGCTTTGTTTTGACTATTAAACTAAACATCTTCTAGATTAAAGAAGGTTATGGGAGTCGAACATTTGACCCCTTAAGTGTATGAGAAGTCGAATCTTTGATGATAATGATAATTAAACATTGTTGATTAACTGCAGTGGTTACATGGCTCCTGAATACGCATTGGCTGGTCAATTCTCAGTAAAATCGGACGTTTACAGCTTTGGAGTCCTAATCTTGGAAATAATGAGCGGTCAAAGAAACGATTTTTTTCCGACATGATGAGCAAACTGAAGGACTACTGTATCGTGTAAGTACAATCATAATTCTCTTATAAGATCATTTTACATTAAGATACTGTAAAAACATCGTAGTATGTAACTTTAATTATTGAGGATATTTCAGCCTATCACAAGCAGTTTTACAGTAAGATTAATAAAAAATCGTTATAGATGACAATTTTTCATCAAAGTTAAAATAGGCAGTTTCAGGGTAATAATATTGGTAGTTTTGAGGTGAGCCTTAGGGGAGTTTGTCTCAAGACTCATACGAGTCTTACCAATAATTTTGAAAAGTCTTAAGATTATTTATAGTCTTGAGAAAGTCTTAAGAGCCGTTTGGTTCGCGAAAAGGTATGGGGTTGGAATCAGGAATGAAACCAAGGTGGTATCGGGTTGTAATTTGATTCCTGATACATGGTGTTTTGTTCATTTTTTTTAATGTTGGATATTTGGGTTTAATCTAGGCATAAAACCTGATGATACCTGATATTTAATCATCTCATTTTAAATATACAAAAAAAATTATAATATTTACTTTTTAAATTTTAGCACAAAAAAATAGTAAAATAAACTTCAATAAAAAATCTCGTTATTGACAATATAAAACCTAGAGCTAAATTAATAAAATTTTCAGATATAATACTATTTTTTTAGTATTTTAAACTATTATTTTCGATAAAATATTTCAATCATAATATTTCAACAAAAAAATTGCAATAATTTTTTCCGGAAAATCAAGCATTCAATTAAGGTAAGTTGATTTCAAAGGTATGAATCACATACCCAAGGAGGAGGTGGGTACGAGAAACCATACTTGGGAGGTTTGATGTATGGGTATCAACATCACAATTTTGTGAACCAAACCTCATAATATGAGTTTGGTTCATTCTAAACCCAAACCTCATACCTTTTTTCTACGGAAAGAGTAGCCTGTTATATTAAGTCAAGTTCCGACAATTCAATAACAGTTGCCGAAAAAGAAGACACCAATACAATCTCGCTGTCCATGACTGTGCAAAATCTAGCAAGCCAATGAGCAACGGTATTACCGCTACGCTTAGTATGCTTACAACTACTCAAGGGGAAAGAATTAAGCAAACGAGAAATGTCATCCAAACAGCAACCCAGTGGTGACCTCCAGAGGACACGCTTACACACACTAGTAACGACATTAGCCGAGTCACTTTGGACCACAATATTTCGGAAACCCGCACCCCTAGCCTTGTCGAGCCCAAAGCACACCGCCTTAGCCTCAGCCACCTCCGGTGACCACCGCGCCTGTTGCCTCCTACTACCGATCATTCGCACCCTCCCAGCATCATCCCTAATGACAAAACCCAGACCTATCTCACTGTCATTATGGATCGCGGCATCCACATTAATCTTCACCGCCCCAAGCCCCGGTTTCTGCCAGCAGCTTGACCCAACCTCCGAATTCTGCCCTTTCTCACTACCATCGTCGCCTGGTATAAAGCGTAGTCCTCGACCAGCAGAGACAGGCCTCGAATAATCACCGCCGGGGGTTTTGGATTTTCCTCAAACACCATGGAATTACGCACCGCCCAAATAGACCACATCAATGTCAGAAATTTAATTTTTGTTGCAGTCTCCAATCCATCCATCACCTTCGTCAAGCTCACCACAAACTTGTCGGTCAAAGCAATCTGACCAACAAGTGACTCGAAACCCGACCCCTGTTAAGCCCACTTAGTTCTATCACAACCCCAGAGAGCATGTGCTACAGATTCCTCCTCTTGCATACACAGTCCACAGCTCGGAGAGTCGACACAGTGGCGAAAATAGAGGATCTTACGAACGCTAAGCGAACCCGTGCAAGCTCACCAAATGAAATGGGCGAGTTTGGGGGGGATGGGGAGGTTCCAGATCAGCTTCCAAATCGATCTATGAGCTGAAGGAGAGCTCAGGTGGGTCGACAATCCCAAATGATAAGAAGACCTGACCGTAAAAATACCATCCTTCGACGGCCACCAAAACATGAGATCTTGGGTATCCGTGAAGGACAGCGGTAGCTCCAAGACCGCCTGCACATCATCATCCACTAGCACCTCACGAAGTCGGTCCAAATTCCACGTCCGAGACTGATGATCAATAAAATCAGCCACTCTCAGGTCGGCCTTGGCTTCCAAGTTAGGGGCAGGGACACGAGCCAAAGTAGGACCCGGAAGCCAGGCCTCACTCCAAACCGGAATATCCGTTCCATTCCCCACCCTCCATTTAAGACCCTCGAGAAGAAGTGATTTCGCGCCCCATAAATTCCGCCAGCAGAAACTCGGGTCATGCCCTCTTCTCGCTTCCAAAACAGACGAATTTTTATAGTATTTCGCCTTCATAACTCTTGCGACCAGCGACGAAGGACATGTATGGAGTCTCCACAATTGTTTAGCCAGCAAAGCCTGGTTAAAGACCCTCATATCCCTAAACCCCAAACCTCCACAGCCTTTAGCCCGACATAGCTTTTCCCACGACATCCAGTGGAGTTTTCTTTTTGTCTCTGTCGATCCCCACCAAAATCTCGCCATCGTTTTATGCAGCTCCTCAATCACTCCCTCGGGTATTGAGAACAAACTCATCATGTAAGTGGGTATGGATTGTGCCACAGCCTTAATTAAAATCTCCTTCCCGGGTTTTGAAAGTAGCTTCTCCTTCCACCCCTGGGTTTTCTTCCAAACTCTATCCTTAAGTCCCATGAAGATTGCCTTCTTAGACCTCCCAATCATAGTAGGAAGTCCAAGATACTTCTCGTGCTTATCTACCATTCTCACCCTCATAGTATTTCCTCACAGTCTCGCGCATTTGAGTCGAAACTTTCTTACTAAACACAACTTCTGATTTGGCATAGTTAATTTTTTGTCCCGAGGCTCCTTCATATTGGCTAATCAGGTTAGCTATTGTCGAGCATTCCTCCAAAGTTGCCATAGCAAAAAGAATACTATCGTCCACAAAAAACAAGTGGGAAATAAATGGCGCACCTCTACAAATACGGGCTCCGTGGATTTGTCGGGTCTGCACTGCCCGACGAATATTATACGAGAAAGCATCAGCGCATATAAGAAAAAGGTAAGGCGAAATCGGATCCCCTTGTCGTAAACCTCAACTCAGAATAACCCGTCCCGTCTGCTCCCCATTAATCACAAACGCATGCGAGACGGACCCCAGACAGCTCATAACCCGCCGTATCCACCCCTCCGCGAACCCCAAAGCCCGCATCATGGCCTCCAAGAAGGCCCATTCCACACGATCATAAGCTTTACTCATATCCAATTTAAGAGCGAGATTGTCGTGCCTGCCCTCACCCCCTCTTTTCATAGCGTGAAACACTTCAAAAGCGATGAGAGCATTATCTGTGATGAGACGACCCGTAGTGAATGCGTTTTGCTCCTCCGTGATAACATCGTTCATAAACGGCTTAAGACGATTAGCAAGAGTCTTCGAAATAATTTTATATAAAATATTACAAAGACTAATCGGCCTAAATTCCGTCAGCTTCCGTGGGCTGGATGTTTTGGGGATCAGGACGACAGAGGTCTCGTTGACGCTTTCCAGACTCCTACCCGTGTCCCACCAATGCCGTACAAAAGCACACACGTCTGGCCCCACTAAGTCCCAATGCTTCTGGTAGAAAACCGCATGCATGCCATCCGGACCCGGGGCTTTATGTGGATGCATATCAAAGAGAGCCCGTCGAACCTCCTCATCCTCGATAGGTCTCAAGAGAGCGACATTCATGTCCTCCGTGACTTTCGACTCAACAGCAGCCACGACCATCTGTACTCCACTCACGCCCTGGGATTGAAACAGATTACCGAAAAAGGAGGTCGCTATGCTTGCAATTGCCTCCTTATCCGATCTCTACACGTCATCTTCATCATCAAGGCCCTTGATGGTATTGCGTTTTCTTCCATAATTAGCTTTGTAATGGAAATATTTGGTATTTTTATCCCCATCACGTAGCTCATTCTTCCGGGCCCGCGCATACCAATAAGATTCTTCTTGTGAACGAAGTCTGTCCAAGTCACTAGCAAGCCTCGTACAGGCAGATAGCATGTCCGCAGAATGGGACTGTTTTTGCCAACTCTCGAGAGCTTCCTCGGTCTCTCGTATCTTCTTCTTGAGGTCACCGAACGTGCGAGAAGCCCACACTCACAATCTCCGGGCACACTCAGACACCTTGTCCTCCACCCTCGCCCCACCCATCATACCCCACGCCTAACCCACCACCTCCCTGCAACCCGGGTCTGACAGCCAAAGGGCCTCAAACCGGAAACGCCTTCGTCCACCAACCCAACGTTGTCTGGCCGTGGTGTTCACAATTATCGGCCCATGATCCGAAGCATAGAGGGGGAGATTTCTCACAGCAGCTCTTGGAAAAAGTTGCTTCCACGCCAAACACGATACCGCCTGGTCTAAGCGCTCCCTTATAATATTGCCAAGAACCCGACCCCTCTGCCAGGTGAAAGAGAGACCCTCGAACCCCATGGCGGTCAGATTACAGTCCGTGAGGGCATCACGAAAAGCATTCATTTCACGGTCTCCGCGGAGCGCCCCACCCTCCTTCTCATTAGCACTAAGGATTTCATTAAAATCCCCAAAAACTATTCTTGGAATATTCGCATTATTGCATAGTTGTCTTAAGAGTCTCCATGTTTTGTGCTTATCAGTAGCTCGTGGCCATCCGTACACGCCAATAGCCTCCCACTCCGAACCCCCCTCCTCATTGCGAACTTTAATTCGGACATGTCTATCATCATATGTCATTAACTCGGCATCGATATTACGCCACCAAAGACCAATACCACCCAATCTACCATTACTATTTACACAAATACCATCATTGAACCCACATTTGAACTTAACTTTTTCCAGCTCACTCGCCTTAAGCATCGTTTCCATAACGAAAATGATGTTTGGGCCCTCCCTCCAGCACCTATCTTGGAGGGTATTCACCGTCAGGGGGTTCCCCAGCCCCTGACAGTTCCAACTTAGGATTTTCATTGTTGTTCGCGGGGCTGCTCAACAACAGCCTCTGTTACTTTCTGGTTGAAGTCCAACACCATGTCATTACTCCCTTTCCTCAACTTACGACGACTCATCATCGCCTCCTCAAGATCGTGGTCTCCCTCCACATCTCTGCCCCGTTTGCTCACTCTCTCGTTGTCTTCTACATGAAGACCTGCCTGTTTCTCCACAATTCCGGACCCCCTGTTACCTCTTGCCGCCTTAAAAGGTTTTTCACGTCGGGTAACATGTCCCTTCCCCAACTCAGTCAAATCCTCGCTCATGTGCACTTCATAGTCACTAGGACTTCCCCCAAGCAAAATATCACCGGGATTCACGACCTCTTTTTCTCCCATGTCCCCCATAACCCCATCACTATCACGAGAACCTTGCTTAGCATCGTCCCCTCCCTTCTTCTTCTTGTTATGGACAGCAATAGTATTCAGTTTAGTGATAAGATCATTAACAATAGCTTCATCACGTCGTTTTGCTTCCTCATCGAAACAGTGCTGAAGAGTAGGCCCCTTATTTCCTGAGGTCGTAGGCACCACTCTATTCGCCTTCCATGGTGAAGCACGAAGGGATTCACTAAAAAGGAGTTCGCCATCCTCATACGGCCCTTCATCGCAGTCCTTTTCCCCATGTCCTAAGACGCCACACCCATAGCAGAAAGTTGGTAACCGTTCATATTTAATAGGGAATCCCACCATCGGTCCTGACGGCATTCTCACATCCACCCCACTTCGCAGTTTTTCCCTAACGTCATGTAATACCCTCAGGCGCACTGCATTCCCTACCCCACTTACCACTCCTTATCGATACACATAAAGATCCCTACCTGATTGCCAATATAGGTCAGATTTTCCTCCTTCCCCCTTCCCCGTAGAGGTAAATCATAAACTCTAACCCATAGTGGTACATGATACAGTGAAGTTTCCGACAGTCTTCCTTCTCCTTTTGGCTCATTGAAACACAATATGTTCTTATCAAAATGCCACGGCTGGTTTTCAAGAACTCGCAATTTGTCCTTTTCTAGATCAAAGCGGAAGAGAAAAATTCGATCAGTCGGGTTAAGAACATTACCTACCACTGTTCCCTTTGGTTGCCAAACTTTCGCCATAGTATCAACTGCTGCTCGTATATTAATCGTCTTTGCGGTCCAGATCTTCCCAATAAGGACGAACTCTTCCTTCTCCGAATTCTGATCCTCATCGTTATCCCATACGTACCCACTAGTTTGTCCCACAATTTCCTATCCCTTTCGCTGCCCCGCTATGTAACTATCTGCCATCTTCTAACTATTCCAAACGTAGTATGCACCGTAAACGAGAAAGATTTGAAGAGGTTGAATTATTGTCAGATCCCTCGTGGGGAAGAAAACCGTCAAAAAGAGGAGAAAGAGGGGAGAATCCCTAGGGAAGCTCTCATAGGAAAAATCCCTAGAGAGAACATTGTTTTTGAATTGCTAATCTCTTCTACTCCAAACCTCATACCTATATTAAAAAAACCAAACGGCTCCTAAGATTATTAGTAGTCTTGAGAAGATTATTGTAATCTTGAGGTTAGTTTTGTCTCAAAACTCGTGTGGGGTCTACTATTAAAGTACCAAACTCTTGAGTTGAATCTTGAATTTTAAAGATTCACTTAAGACTTTTGTGGCTTGTGGGGTCATGACTCATGTCACATATTTATCCGATAAATGACTCGTATTTATACAATTTTTTGTGGCTTGTGGGGTCATGACTCATATCACAAATTTCTCGACATATTATCCGATAAATGACTCGTATTTATACAATTTTCTATTTTCTATTGTTTTTAAAGTCTTACTTCTTTATTTAATTTTCCATCTATTCCTAACTATTTTCTGTCTCGGTTATTTTTTTACCTTTTATATTACTGTGATAAATTTTTTAATCAAAGGTAAATAAATGAACATGACAGAGGAAGTAAGAAATCAATTAATCCATTTTTTGTTGTTCAACCCCTAATAAACTTTAATTTAACTAATAAAACAAAT
Source organism: Agrostemma githago (assembly GCA_958450325.1). Taxonomy (NCBI): domain Eukaryota; kingdom Viridiplantae; phylum Streptophyta; class Magnoliopsida; order Caryophyllales; family Caryophyllaceae; genus Agrostemma; species Agrostemma githago. The sequence goes on along the minus strand of OY288250.1, from coordinate 5,662,185 downwards.
AATTACCCAATTTAACGTACTAAGTAATAAAAATGAAATTTCACTTAATTAATTGATCAGTTAACGTAATTGAACACTTATTTAACAAATAAAAATGCAATTAACTAAGTATACATAATTAGCTAATTAAACACGAAATTAACTATTTTAATGTAATTGTTATTTTGAAAAGGAAAAAAACGGATGGTCGTCCGGCCACCGGCCCTTTTTTTTTTGCAAAATATAACAATTACGAGTACATTTTGATTCTACGGGAATCGTAAGTCAATAACCTAAATCGATGTACCCAAGACCATTTACGAAAAAATAATTATTAAAATATCGTAAATTAATGTAAGTAAGGCATAATTAAACTATCGTAAATCATCATGACATATAATATGAACGAAGTCCAAAAGATCATCTACCCATGTTTTTGTATATCGCACAAAAGCCAACAACACTAAAATAAAACAAATTAATTTTTTTAATTAAACTAAATAATAAAGTAATTAGTAATTTGTACGAAACAAGTAAATTGTAATTGTGAGTGGAAAGTTGAGGTGGAAAGTCTGTCTGATAATGTTACCCTTACTCATAAAGCGGATATCTTACCATCTTCAATGAAGACAGTCTTTTCAACGTGTGCCTTATGGAAATTTTGTACCATTGTTTTGTTAAGACAAAATTCTTTTCTCATCAATGATCATGCTAAAATATAAGATATAATTGATATTCTCGTGATAAATTTCGAAACTACCAAAAATTATCATGGTCATGTATAATACTCCGTACATGTTATGAAATTTGTCCTCGATCCAATTATTAGTACTATAATTTGAAATACCTTAATTAGGCATGGAGACTTTGGAACGAGGACGCGATTCTAGAGCTAGTAGACCCTTTGCTAAGCAATAAATTTTCTGAAGAAGAAGCAAAGTTATGCATCCAAATCGGCCTTTTGTGCGTCCAAGAAGACGCTACTCAAAGACCGAGAATGGCGTCAGTTGTACACGCACTGGAAGGAAAATCGATTACTCTGCCATCGCCAAATACACCACACTTCTTTACCATTTGTAATTCCGACATTGATACAACACCATCTAACTACGATTCAATGCCTGAAGACGAAGTCCGACTGAGGAATTACGAAGAAAGTGATGGAGTATATACAGGCCCAATGGATACCACAGACCTTTATCCTAGATGATGCAACATTTTCCTCTATATAGATAGATATTGGTTCATATTTATGAAGGAATAGCTCACTTATGAAGAATGCATGCACAAGTGAGTATACATTATGAGGTAGATAATTTAAGCTTATAAACCAAGGAGTTACTCCTTGACTACTTGTATGAAATATGATCCAAGTAAATTAAACACTCTTTGCCCTTGATATTGGAATTTAACAATTCTGGAATTGTATGTATTGGAGGGTTTGTTCAAATTGGATATCCAAATTAGAAGGTCCAAATCCATATCCGATGCAAATGTTGGGATTTGCAATTATAATCATATCGATCGGGTATTCATATTTTAGGATTTTCTTGATCGATTCATGTTTAAAACAGTATCATACTTGTCATCTTACACGATAATTTAATTTACTTTTATGAGTGAATGATTATTTACTTTTATGAGTGAATGATTTCGACATGAAATTTTTGTCACTTATTGTTTAATTACTAGTTTTGACCCCCGCAAATTGTGCGGATGTTTCTATAAAAATTGTGTTTATATTTCAAATGATTTAGAAATTTATGCAATACTATTTTCTACAATTGTTTTGTGCTTATCTACCTCCATAAAATATTTGGCTCCTCGAATTAGATTAACTTTTAGATGGACACATCATTTTTCTGACTCATAATTACTTACATGCATTTTGTTTTCACATCTTATACCTTTGTTAATTTTAACATATAAAATTACAAAAAAAAATAAGCACATGCTGAATAAGGGTAGTTTTGACCCATGCAAATTACATAGATGGCTATAAAAAAAATAAAGTGATGGACAAAAAAAATTATTTGAACAAAAGATTTATCATAACATTATAAAAACAAAATAGTTACTTGTTAATAGTTATATTCCAAATAATTTATAAATTTATTTCAAGTCATGTGTAAATTATAAAAAAATAAATTGAAAAAGTAATTTTAGAAATGAATATTTTAAAAGAGCTCAATTGTTAATTTAAGATAATGATACTATTCATATTAATTATATCGAATATGATTGAATATTACAAAATATGATTTAATATTAGTACAAAATATATTTTCACAATTCACGATGTAACAAAATGAGGTGGCGAATCTATTTTTCACCCGTATTATGTCCTTAACTCAAACCGTATAAAAATATAACTCGACTCGTAAATGATCACTTGACCCATATTTTAACTCGACCGATATAATCGAATTCTATAACCATCTCGCCTGACTCGTGTGACATGATATGAAAAACAGAAATATTTATGTGAAAGTAATAATTTTTTTGTGTAATTATTTTTTAATTGATTAATATACCTCTTACATTTCACCAAAAAAAATTAATTTTTTTGTGTAATTGACTTTTTTTGCCAAGTTATACTAAATTTAATTGAGAATGATTCAATTATTACTTACTTCGTATATAGTTGGCTCCGTTGGACAATGACGGACATAGAACTATCCTTTATTTATTAGTTTTGACGTGAGTCTTTTCATTCTTTATAAATGAAATAGCATGCTCTCTTTAGATCAATTGGTTTTACATGTAAAAGATTTAAATTTTATATTCTCTATGTCATTGCATGTAGTGCTCTTCGTTTTTTCTAGTTTAAACTACTCATTTTACAAAAATATAAAATACTCATTTTTCCCTTACAAAATAACTTTGTTTAATTTATTGGTAAATATTTTTAAAATTTCAGCATTGCTTTGCATAAAAGTTTTTATACACTTAACATTGTCTCATTTGAATTTTAGCACCTTTTCTTAATGATTATCAAGTCATATATATTTCGTCGTCTAGCGTGACATCTTTTATTGGTGATATTTTTTTGCTTAAAATGAGTTTATAAACGTACCAATGTCTCATTTGCGTTTTAATACCTTTTAATGATTATTCATCCCATATAATGATAGATCGATACACATAATTTAAAACGAACTTAAACTATCCTTTTTATATGCAAATACATACTCCCTCCGGTTTTATATGATTGCCCCATTTCCCTAATATATGTGAGGAGTATTATATTGAAACGGGGCAAACATATAAAACCGGAGGGAGTATATACAACAAACGGGCTCCGTATTTTTTGCCGATATTGTCTTAATCTAGTAATTAAGACGAAAATATTGTACATAATCGACCTCAAGATCGATGATGAGCGCGCTTCCTTGTTTTAAAAAAAATGTAATATTGATGGACATTAAGTGTACTCGTTACTAATCGAGTGTTTGAAAATGATTATTCATCTCACCAATCAATATTCACTACAATAAAACGGAAAAAAAAAATCAACAAATTGCATGAAATCAAATCGAATTAAATGACAAACCTAAGGGTATCGGACAATGCAGCAGCACATTTCGCCGAGGAAGAAGCACGAACATCGACAGTTGAAATCGACAACTGCTTTTGAAACTATAAATCAATCGCACAACAAAATTCATCAAAATAACACCAAAAATAATCGATACAACAAAATTTTCCACAATTCAACAATCACACACAACAACCATCCACATTAAAACATTCTCCACCAAACAATCAATCAAACACACCAAAATCAGCATAGTTCAGCAAGCAATCACCATGGAAAATAGAAACTTGCGCTCGAAAAAGACAGTGGAACGCCATTAGGCGGTTTGATATTACAGATTAAAAAAATAGGAAAGCAAAACTGTAAAATCTAGAATAAAGGGAAGTAAATCAGAAAAGGATGTAGAGTATATAGTATGATGTACAACCTTTTTTTTTTGTTTGAGAGGATGTACAGAAGTTAATTTGTACTGAAGAAGTGGGAATGATAGGAAACTGGTGAGGAGGTTATTGTCGGCAGTGTTATTTTTATTTATTTATTTTTTTTGTTGGTTGAAGAAGTGGGGATGACAGTTTTAATGATAGGAGTTTTTATTTTTATTTTTTAAATTTGTCGCGCCACCTCATCGCCATGTCATTGCTACGACATCGCCTAGTTGGCTGCCTACGTGGGTGAATGTGGTGCTTCCATTTCTTTGGCTTTAACATATACTCTCTCTCCTTCACTAAGATGTTCCACATTTCCTTTTTAAGAAAATTCACTAAGATGTTCCACTTTCCTTTTTAGTATACATTTTGTGGTTCTTATTGTTTGTGACCCCACTTTATTTTCTTCCCATTCATTTTCCTCCACATATTCCCTCCTCCTTAAAAACTTCCCAAAATCCAATATGAAATATCATAGAGAAGGGGAGGGAGTAAAAGATAAGCTTATATATACTCATCATATAGGATACGGAGTATGATGTTGTATCGCATAGGGGTCAAGTTGGTTATACTTGAAATAGTGGTGATGAAAAAGTTCGCCTTTTGTAGGTCAAATAATTACGAGTATTTACTATTCGCATCAAATCAAGCAAAATATTCGGCTTGATTCGTTCCAATCCCTTACTTTATGCACTTCATTTGAGCCACTAAAAAAACTAGGGTCCAATGTAAAATTTGATCTACTTTTAGTGTTAAGCAGGGCCGGCCCTGGGCATAGTCTGGAGGGGCGACGGCCCAGGGCCCAAGTCAAAGAGGGGCCCAAAATTCTGAGTTAGTGTTGTTTAACATACATATTGAATGTAAACTGTAATATTGTATCACTGCATTTGCTTTGGTGTGATGGTAGTAGTCTAGTAGAGGCCCTTCTTGAGTAAGAGGATAAGGGTTCAAATCTTGATCCACGCATTTCTCAATTAAGATTGCCTATATTATTTTCGGAATTACTTTTTCATAACTGCGGATTACTCATTCATACCTAAAATTTCCTTATTATTCCCATATTACCCTTCCCATAATTCCTCAAACTTTTTCAAACCTACTTCTTTATTTCTTTTGTAAACCCCTTTTACTCCAAATTCTTTCTTATTAAACCTCGTCAAATTTGAAAATCGATCAATCGTTACTTTGGAATTTGCTATGGATTATACTTCGGTAATCAATATATTAATTTTAATTGCAAATTATGATTGAATTGTTAATTATCTTTAATTGGTTTTAGATAGTTAGGGTTTAGGTTTGGAACGTCGGAGGTTGTCGGAAGAGATGGCGGTGACCGGAGGAATTGTGGGAGGCAGCGAGTAAGCGACGACATAGGGGCGGCGCCGGCGGCCGGAAAAGCGAGGTGGTTGGAGGGTGGCGTGTGGGTGTTAGAAGGAGGTTGGTGTCGTGGTTGTTTAGGGTGGTGTGGGGAGGCGGCGTCAGGTCCGTGTGGGGACGGCAACGATGACGGCCGGAAAAGGGGAGGGAGGGTGAGAGTGGGTGGTGGCAGCCATGGGTGGGGGTGGTGACTGAAAGGCTGCGTTTTTTTTTTTTTTTCATTCATGCAGTACTGTACGATGTAACTTTTTTTTTCATGCTGTATCTACACTATCTCTGTAACCATTTTTTTTTAATTTGATTTTTTTTTATTTTGTACTTAGAATTATGTTATTATGATATACTATAAGCTACCATTACATAGAATTATTATTATTGTATAATTTTATTTTGTTGTTGTAATTTTGTTATTTTAATTTTGATTTGTCCTATTGTAATTTTTATTAATTTTGATTTGTGCTATTTTTCGAATTAATTTTGTTATTATAATTTTTTAGTTTTGATGTAATTTCTTGTATTTTAATTTTTCTATTTTTCTTTTGTAATATTTAATTTGAATTTTGTTTTGGACATTAGGATGATGATTTTGTTAATAATTTTGTTTGTATTAATTTTTATTTTGATTAGTATTATTATACACAAATATTAAGTTTTTTATTTGGATTAGTATTATTAAATTTTTATGCTATTTATTTGTCATATTTTCAATGATCATATTTGTGATATTGTTATTATTTAATAAGCAACAAAAATATTGTCAGCAATAATAATACTCCGTAGTAATTATGATAATAAATTAAGGAACAAAAAATAAAATAAATAATTTTTTCCGAGAAATAATAACTAGGGAACAAATAATAATTATTCTCAAATTACAAAAACATAAATATGAGTATTAATCATTTTCTTCGAGAAAAAATTCTGACAATAATGACATTAATATTTTTTGTTAAAAACGGATTTTTTTTTAAAAAATAAAAAATAAAATTGGTGGTCGGAGTGGCGGTTGGAGTGGTGGCCGGAGTGGCGGCAGGAGTGGAGCGGGATGGAACTTGGAACTTTGAGAATTTTTGAGATTTCTCTCAAAACTCTCTCTAAAGCAATGATAGGGGAGGGGGAAATGGGAAGGGCAAAGACGTAATTTTCAAGTATAAACGAGTAAAACACAATTATGAAAAAGTACCACCCATTAGTTTTTGGGTTTTTTTTTTTCAAAAATGTCTAACAATAATTTTTTAATAGTCATGCGCAAAATAAAAAAAAAGTAGTTATATGAATTTTTAACACAAAATTATTTCAAACTTTCAATTATAAATTTGTCGGTGGTTTAATTTATTAACTTTATAAAGAACATCTATAAAAAAAATAATGAACATAACTACAAATATTTTATTCATACAAGCGACTATGTTTTTTTACGGGGATTTGTTTTATAATTTTTTAAGTAATTATTAATGAAATATTTACGGGGCGTAAATCTGAAAGAGTGTATGTAGGTATAATGTACTATATACTGAGTATATTACTATCATCAAATCTACTCTTTAACACATTGTAAACAACTTCAAATTAGTACAGCGCTTCCAAATAATGATTACTCCGTACTATATAACCTCTAAATACCATTTGATCACGGTCCAGTTTGACTCATTCATGAAATATTGTTACTACTATGCTAGAACTATATTGTTATACGAAAATCATAACAATTTATTAATGATAAATTTGTTCTTAATTAAACATGTAATTAGTGAAAATTTAATTATGTCCCCAAATGAAAGCGTTAAGATGATATAATAAGATAATGAAAACAATCGATCATGACGATATTTCGAGGTCCCAATCACAATATTTTGCCTAGGACCTCCGAAAGTTCAGGACCGGCCCTGGTGTTAAGAAATTGATCAGGTCAAATCAAACCTTATTTGAATATTTGATTCGACAAATCAAATTAAATCGAATAATGAGCCTACACAACTCGGTTAAAATACAATCAAATAATCCTTTATTTAATTTTTTTTGAGCGAATAGATCATTTCATTAATAAAAAGTCATATGACATCTGCAACTTACATCAAAATTGAATGGATACAATACTATAAAATTTGAGTAAAATAAATTCTCTTTAAAACAAAGATCTCTCACTAGAATTTTGATCTCCGCTTCTGCACATCCTCTTTCAACATATCGTTGTTTAAATGATACAGCTTTTCACAAGAGGGTGTTCGGATCTTCTAAGGTTTTGAAGAGAATCGATTTCATCTAACCTGATAGATTGTAGCCGCCAGTCTGACATAAATTGAAATATCACATGTTGAACGATTGTGGTACTGATCTTTCGCGTCCTCTGTACTTTAATAGAATCAACACCCCTCCTAAAAGAGAGAGCGAAACCCATCAATTGATGGGGCAAAACTCTCCAAAAGGAGAGGACTTATTATAATTATAATATTAATAATACTAATAAAAAGCGGTATAATTAATTAAAATTGGGGGCTTACCACCATTAAAGGTGGTAGCCCCAAGTTTTTTTTTTTTTGGGGCTAGGGTTTTTTAGAGGAGGGAGAAGGGTTTAACGAATCTTTCTAATAATCCTTTATTTAATAAAGCAAGGTCTTCTAAAGAATTGTGGTGAATTCTCAACCGACTTTGCTTAGGTGTCTATAATACACATTAAATTTATTACAAGATCGTTTCATTTAAGAATTAGTGTCGAACAAAGGTAGTAAAAACAAGAGAAATAGCAGCCAATTCAATAAATTCTTTGTTATCCTTAGTCAGAGGAGAAAACTCCTTTCTTTCCCTAAACCCATCTTCACATGTATCCGCATTAGTCATTGCTCCGCTTACTAGTATATTCGCCGTATTATAATCCCCTTCTTTTAATGCCTTTAGACCCGAATCTAAATCATCCGGAACATACGAATAAAGTTCTAGGCAACCACCCAATGCATCCTTCTGAAACCGGTCAAACCCCCTCGGGTTTTTCAAAAGATTTTCGATTGATTTTGAAATGGATTTGGCTCTGGATACGCCTAGTTCGAACGAGATCTCACACAATTGTTCTAGGTTAGCGGTTGCGCTTCGTGGGTTGGATCCAAGTGTTGCAACACAGAAGTCGTACCTGACGTTAGGTTCGGATTGAGATATTTTCGAGCAAATGGGTCTGACCAAGTTGACCGCACTGGCTAAAGTCGTTGACCACGCAAATAAAAGTGCAAGGGATACCCCCACGCAAGTTATGTAACACATCATTTTGTAATATTAGTGAAATAATGGTATTAGGTTATTCGTCACATAAAGTGTCTTTATATAACAAAGATAAATACCGTAAATCCGTGATACTAAGAAAGTTGGTGAACTTAAATAACATACAGAGAATTTATTCATAAAGGATCTTTAAGTGGGTCACTTAATTCAAATAATGTGAAATGTGTTTACATGATTTGTCAATGAATTATAACTTGAGTATAAACTTGGTAGATTCAGTGTATGTACGTAGGCAGTGACGGATTTTAAGAAAAAAATTAAGGGGGCCGAAAAAATATTTCATAAACTACCGATCCGTAAATTTTTATCACTCTTTTAAATTTCTAATATTGACATTAAATCACTCTTTTTTAAACTCTCAAAAGCAGATAACATTGGAATTTTATTAAAAAAAATCGATAAAATACGGATAAATACTTTAGGGAAATTGATTTAGATATTAAGAATTAACGGTGACTAATTAAACATTGCATATGGGTACGAAAAAAGCTCATGGTGGGATATGAACCTAGGTCACTAGGTTTGGTACAATAGTCCCCATCCAAGTGTGATATACTAAATAATGATATATAATCTAAGTAATTTGTACTCCGTACTCCGTATTTATTTTAAACCAGTTCTTGGGCCTAATCTAATACAAGCTTCGTCGTTGGGCTGGGGGCCGGGCCCCTGCCCAGCCAAACAAAGATCCGCCCCTGGTTATCGTAAGTCATGCCAAGGTTGAGAGATTATGGTAAGTACGTACGAACTTTTATTTGGGGTGCACAGTTTTTTGTTTCCTTTTACAAATATAAAACAAGATTTGGAAATTACGAGTAGATTTCTAAAATTGCTAATATTGAAATTAAGTGAACATAGTCAAGAAATTGATTACACTATTTTCTAAGTTTGAAACTTAAGTTTGGGGGTTTATAGTTTTAAGTTGAACTAATAAGTGGAGATTTCATAAATATTATTGTACATCCATTTTTTTTTTTAAATAATATTTTCATTTTTATTTTTTTAATTGTACTCCGTATTAATTAATTAATTAATTAATATAAAATCAATAAAAAAAATGAAATTTAAAAGTAATATTTTCATTAATTGAATTTAAAATAAGGTTGTACGGATTTTTAATATATTAAAAGTTTAATAAAAAAACTAATATATTTTTTAATATATAAACAAAATTATACATTTCCAAAAAAATTATATATATATATATATATATATATATATATATATATAGAGGTAGGTTCCAATGAGTCCCTATATAAGTGTTGAGTCCCTAAGTCCTCATCCCATCCGTTGGATGGGATGAGGATGGATGGACAAGATGCATCCTAATATTTTGTATTCAAAAAAAAAAAAAAAAAAAAAAAAAAAGAGAGAGAGGAAGATTTACTATCCTAAAATAACTCCCATGATTTTAGGAAACAATAATTCCCATAATCACAATCATTCCTCATTCATTCATTCATTCATTCACGTTACAGGTTCATTATCAAAACCTTAAAAAAAAAACGCTCCCATCGATCATCACGTTCATTCATTCATTCAATTAAATCTGTGCTCGAAATTCCGTTACTACGAATTCAATGATCGCGACATCTTCATTACTGTTGATAAACAATTCATCGAGTATAACAATGGTGAGTTTCGATATTGCTTTCATGTTTTGCGTCAATTTTTATTCATTATTTTGATTAATTTGCGTCAATTTGTGTTCATGGTTTGCGTCAATTTTCATGTTGATATTGTTTTCATGGTCGTGTTATTCATCATAGATTCATATGCAAATCGTAGAACACACAAACGGTGAGTATATATGTTTTGTAATTTATAATGAAATCGCCATGAAAGTCATTAAGATGCTACTCAATTATTAGTTTTTACGTTTACAATATATTGAGTTATTGTAGTTCATATACTGCGTTACTTTAGTGTAAAGCATCTGTTACTTTAATGTCTACCATCTGTTACTTTATATGTCGTGTTACTTTAATACACTCCAGTTGTTACTTTAGTGTTTTTCATCTGTTATTGTAGTGCATTGCAGTGTTCTAAGAATTTTGAAAACTGCCATATTAATAAAAAAAAGATATTGTTTCCTATAATAATGGGACGTGATTGCCACCAAAATAGGAAACATCTCCTAAAATAACTCCCATGATTTTAGGAAACAATAACTCCCATAATCACAATCATTCCTCATTCATTCATTCATTCATTCATTCATTCACGTTACAGGTTCATTATCAAAACCTTAAAAAAAAAAACGCTCCCATCGATCATCACGTTCATTCATTCATTCAATCAAATCTGTGCTCGAAATTCCGTTACTATGAATTCAATGATCGCGACATCTTCATTAACTGTTGATAAACAATTCATCGAGTATAACAATGGTGAGTTTCGATATTGCTTTCATGTTTTGCGTCAATTTTTATTCATTATTTTGATTAATTTGCGTCAATTTGTGTTCATGGTTTGCGTCAATTTTCATGTTGATATTGTTTTCATGGTCGTGTTATTCATCATAGATTCATATGCAAATCGTAGAACACACAAACGGTGAGTATATATGTTTTGTAATTTATACTGAAATCGCCATGAAAGTCATTAAGATGCTACTCAATTATTAGTTTTTACGTTTACAATATATTGAGTTATTGTAGTTCATATACTGTGTTACTTTAGTGTAAAACATCTGTTACTTTAATGTCTACCATCTATTACTTTATATGTCGTGTTACTTTAATACACTCCAGTTGTTACTTTAGTGTTTTTCATCTGTTATTGTAGTGCATTGTAGTGTCCTAAGAATTTTGGAAACTGCCATATTAAAAAAAAATAATAAAAAAAAAGATATTGTTTCCTATAATAATGGGACGTGATTGCCACCAAAATAGGAAACAACATCAAAGAGTAACGCCATATAAAAAAAAGAAAAAAAAAATACTACTTCCTATAATTATGGGACGTGATGACTTCAAAATAGGAAACAATATCAAATAGTAATATACTGCGTCATACTCTCATTTTTATCATTATATAAATTTTTTGCACTAACTTATATCTGGTGTTATTTTAATGAATATTATCTGTTAATTTAATTCATACTATCTGTTACTTTAATGTCTGACCTCTGTTACTTTATATCTGGTGTATAAGCATACTCTGTTAATTTAATTCAATGTTACTCCAATGCACTTCATCTGTTACTTTAACTCTTGTTATCTGTTACTTTAATCCACATGAATGATGTAGGGATGTGGGTGAGAGTTTCCTCCATTGTGCGGTGGTGAGATTAAATCAAAGCTTCTGAGATGATGATGAAAAAGATGAAAAAGAAGAAAGACGGAGAGAACGAGAAGAATGAAGAAGAAACAGAATTATAAGTAGGACATTATGAGTAACAAGTGTGAAATATTGGAATTGTAATGGAGTTGATTTAGTTGGAATCTTGTACCACTTTTTGTTTTGGAGTATCTTAATAAAAACAAACATTGTTCTTTTTGTTAATTGAAACTCCTGTTTTTGCAAGAGACTACTATGCAACGTAACTGATTTTATGAGTTAAAGTAACACAGTTCATGAATTAAAGTAACATATTGTATGAGTTAGAGTAACAGTTTTTGCAAGAGACTATGCAACGTAACAGATTTTATGAGTTAAAGTAACACAGTTCATGAATTAGAGTAACACATTGTATGAGTTAGAGTAATAGTTTTTGCAGAAGAATATATTAAACAACGTAACAGATTTTATGAGTTAAAGTAACGCAGTTCATGAATTAAAGTAACACGTTATATGAGTTAAAGTAACATAGTTTATGGATTATGGCAGTAACATAGTAACATACGTACAATGGCAGTAGGAAAATAATGATTTTTTGGTGAAAATGAAAAAAAATTAATTTTGAAAAAACTTGTTGTATGAGAGAAAAAACATTTAAAAAGATTGATAAGAGAGATAAAAGATTTTTATTGAGATAATTAAGGAGGAGAAAGAGAGAAATGATATATTTACCAAATTTGTTAGTTATTTCCTTAATTATGAGATTAAATCTTGTCCATTAATATAACCTTGAATCAAGGGCTAAGATGAGGACTCACGGACTCAACATATATAAGTGGACTCACCTGATCCCACCTCTATATATAGAAGGAATCATATAAGTCCCTTACCTTCCTATAAGTCCATAAGTTCCATTTTCATCCTTTAGATCAAAATGAAATGGATGACTTAGATTTGATAATGTTTATTTATTTTTCAATTAGAAATTAATGAGGTTCACTTATTCCCACCCTATTCAATTGTGTACATTTCCCACTCTCACTCTTCATTACCCTCATTTTTCCAATCACCATTCACCCTCTTCATTTTCCATCTTCATTCGTCCACCATCTTCTTCCCTCCTCCATTGAAGAACAATAAAAAAATTCAATTGCTCTAGAATCATCTCTTCATCATCAATCTCCATCTCTTCGTCATTTATGCACATCAGTGGTTGCTAATAAGGTTTGTTTATTTTTTTTTATTGTTATTAATTAATTTATTCATAAAACTTCAATTGATTTATTTATGTTATTTCTTCAATTCTTTTATTGATTTTTTTGCATCTGAAGTTTAATTTATTCATAAAACTTTGATTTTTTGCTTTTGAAGTTTCAATTAGGGATTTTTCATCTAAATTTTAATTTATTCATAAAACACGTACAATGGCAGTAAAATATGACAAACCCAGATACTAAAATCATCCAAATATGGTAAAGATCGGATCTTTATGTCAAGAAAATGCAATGATGAAATGGATTTGTTATGTTTCACTAATGTAGTCCACGTTTTAAGTGGGAAAATACCATAATAACAATAAAATAATTAAACCTAAATGGAGAATAACATTTTTGTTGATGAAATTGGGAAAAGAATATATAAAGGGTAGCTTAAAACGCAGGGACAAGACTTTGAATAAATATATTTTAATTGATTAATTATAAGCTAATTAATTAAAACGATTTTACTGAGATGGTTTCAAGATGTGATATTGGTTTGTCTTATAAATTGATTATTTAGTGTTTTATTTGTCATTTTTTTTTGTATAATATTCTCAATTGATTTGTCTTATAAGCTGATTGTTGTGCGTTTTGTGTCATTTTCATGATGTTTATTTGATATTGTGTTTTTTGTTCTTCATTGCATATCTGTTAGCCAAGATGTCGTCCAAAGGTCAAATTGTTGGAGCTGCGAAAAATGAGGCGGTAGCGGAGGAAGATGTCGGTAATGTCCTTGTCAAACGTAGGGGACGAAGGCTTTTGAAGCTGATTTCGAAGTTCAATGAAGCTTAACGTCACTTTGATTAGTCAATATATATGAAACTTTAGCGGACAACAAATGCAACTTGAACAATATTTAATTGGAACGAGAATAGATTATAGCTGACTTATACATAGTAGAGAAACAATAGTTTAACTTTAGCTGCTAAATTTGTAACTTCATCTCTATTATAACATAACTTTAATAAATATTTGTTTTCGTACTGTTGTAAACATTCAAGTGTAAGTATTGAAACTTCAATACATTTGTTTCATAACTTCAACTCAATTGTTTTGAAACTTCAGCATCCGTAACTCTAGGTGTATGTAGAGGAACTTCAACTGTATTGGTCTGTCACTTCAATTGTTTCAGTTTGTAACTTCACTTTAATTGGTCAATATGCAACTTCAATTACTTTATAACGTCACGTTAACTGATAAATTTGTAACTTCATCTCCATAACAACATAATTTTAAAAGATATTTGTAACTTCACATATTTCGTAACTTCAGTTTATATGTTTTGTAACTTTAGTTCATATGTTTGGTAACTTCAGATCAATAAAATTATACTGTAGCAATAACGAAAAATACAGTAAATTACATATTAAAAATAAAAAATAAGAAAGAGATAAATAAAATTATTTACTACGTTTATTCGAAGTTATACTGTATGCACTTGAAATCATGCAAAAAAAAAAAATACTCCTACTAAGAAATAAAATGGACGGTGATGAAGATGGTAAAACGAAAACAAAACAAGAAGGGAGGAAATTAAAGAATTCTGATTTTTTTTTAAGTTATGATTGTATGGAGAAGAGAGAAGATGATTGTTGGTAAAAGAATTAATTAGTGTGTAGGAGTTATTGGTAGAAGAGTTAATAGGGGTTAATTAGTGTGGTGGAAGGAGAGAGAAAGGATTAATGATGATAGTAAATGCTACATGGGGAGTGTGAATTAGAGTGGAATTTTGTGTTTTTAGATCAAATCTCAACCATACATCTTCACCTCATCCTATGGCCCAAAATAAGACTTATGTACTTATAAGGAGGGGTGTCCTTATGTGAACCCCTATATATATATATATATATATATATATATATTTGGGTTCATGTGAGAACCACTCCTTCAATGAGAACCGTGAAAACCATAATATGAGCCATTAGATCATAGTGTTCTATGAACATAAGTTGTTGAGGTTGTTAGAAGTTGGTTATGAAAGGGTTGTTAGAAGTTAGTTATAAAGGTTGTTAGAAAGGTTGTTATGTGATAATCATATAGCCTATATATACACATACATAGACATGTAATAAACACAAGTTTATGAAATAAAAATTCGATTACACTTTCTTCAAAGTTCATATGGTATCAGTTTGGTTTCGATTCTAATTTCCGCACAAATTAAATCAGTTCTTCATTTCTCTGTTTCTTCCATTAATGGCGACACAAGAGCTTTACTCTCCTTTCGATGATCCTTTGTTTCTTTCTCCCACTGATCAGCCTAATCTTCAATTAACGGCATATCAGTTTGACGGGACAAATTTTCTTCAATGGCGTCGAGATATTACTCAAGCTCTTCAGTCGAAGAACAAATTGGGATTCTTGGATGGTGAATGTGTGAAGCCTGCAGCTACAGATCGCAAGTTTCAACAATGGCTTCGTTGTGATCTACTTGTTTTGCGATGGGTTCTCAATTCTCTTGATTCAACATTGCGACAGAATTTTCAGTATTCATCTTCTGCGAAGTCTCTCTGGGATGAGATTCAAGAGAGGTACGGGCAACTGAATGTGTTGGAGTTATATGACATCAAGAAGACTCTAACTAACATGAAGCAAGATAATCTTTCATTAGTTGATTACTATAACAGGATGAAGGGGGTTTGGGAGAGCTTAGATCATATGGATCCCATGCCTCGGTGTTCTTGTGGTATTGTTGCAAGATGCTCATGTCAGTTTCTCAAGAAACTGTTGGATAGAGAAGCACAATCGAAGCTCATACAACTGCTTATGGGTCTGAATTCAAGCTATGAACAGATGCAGACCAATCTCCTTTCTTTGGATCCTTTGCCTCCCATGAACAAGGTCTTGGGTATGCTGCAGAAAATTGAAAAGCAGAAGGCCATCAATGATGGGGTTGGTGATATGGTGATGGAGTCTGCAGCTTTATTTTGCATCTAAGAACAAGTATGCACAGAAGCAGAAGTTGAATTCAGATAAGACTTGTACTCATTGTAACAAGTCTGGGCATGTTGTTGAGGACTATCACAGGTTGAAAACGTGTGATTACTGTAACATCAAAGGTCACATTCTTGAAAGATGTTACAAGTATAAGGCATTTCTTGCTAAGATTGGTAAAGGAAAGGGGGCTGATCAAGGTTCTGCTGCAATTACTAAGGCGAATGTTGTTACTTCAGACACACAGGATCAAGAGTATGAGACAGTGCCTTATTTTGATCATCCTTTAGTTGATGTTCAAGCTCCTTCTACTTCTGCTCAGGTGGCTTCTGTCCAAACTTCTGGCATTCTAGAACAGCAGGATGTTGTACAGAACATTGTTGATGCAGTCACACAACAGGTGATGAAGCAAATCTCTGAGAATTTTGATTCAAACCTAGGAGTAAGGCTGGCTGGTATGCATTCTTCAAGTTCTATTAATCATGCTATTTCTATGTTTGACTGGATTATAGATTCTAGTGCATCTGATCACATTTCGTCCAATATTCAAATAATGCAAAATGTTAGGAGTTTAGTCAAGTCTGTTTCAGTTTCCTTACCTGATGGTTCTGTTAAATCTGTGACTAAGATTGGTGACATTAGAGTAACTGATAAGATTGTCTTGCATAATGTGTTGTTCATTCCTGGTTTCACTGAGAACTTATTGTCTGTTGCTCGTTTAATCTCCAAATGTGATCTTACTGTGTTATTTTTGGTTGATAAATGTTTGTTTCAGGACCGTTCAAGTAAACAAGTGGTTGCTGTAGGACAAAGACATGGGAATTTATATAGAATAAAAGATGCTATACATGTAGTTTCTAATTCTGTTAGGTTTCATTCCAGTTGTTCTAATGCTGTAAACAAAGAAAACATAGAACTAGTACATGCTAGATATGGTCATCCATCTATAGAAAAATTGCATCATGTACCAGATTTGCGTTACAGTAATACAAAGGATTTTCCTTGTGAGGTTTGTGTTTTGGCTAAGCATCATATGCTACCTTTTCCTAGAAGTTTGTCTCACGCAAAAGAATGTTTTGATTTGGTACACTTAGATGTTTGGGGGCCTTATAGAACTCCTTCTATGTCTGGTGCAAGATCTTTCTTGACAGTTCTAGACGATTTCTCTAGGAACACTTGGGTGTTTTTGATTCAGAATAAGACTGAGGTGCCAGGTTTAATCAATTTTTTTTTTTTAACTATGCTCAAACCCAATTCAATAAATGTGTTAAGATGTTTAGATCTGATAATGAAACTGAATTTTTTCAATCTCAATGTTCTGAGTTCTTTCAATCAAAAGGTATCATTCATCAACGTTCCATTGCTGGTAGACCACAGCAAAATGGCAGAATTGAGCGCAAACACAGACATTTGTTAGAGACAGCTTGCTCACTAATGTTTCAGTCTCATGTTCCAATAAAATTTTGGGGGGATTGTTTACTTACTACCACATACTTGATTAATAAAATGCCTACTAAGATTCTTGATTGGAAGACTCCACATGAAATGTTATTCAATTCTGTTCCTGTGTATGATGAACTTCGAGTGTTTGGTTCTTTATGTTTTGCTTCTGTTCCTGCTAATTGTGTTGATAAGTTTGGGTATAAAGCTAGGAGAGGTGTTTGTATAGGATATCCTTTCCAACAAAAGGGTTATAAGGTCTATGATTTACAAAAACATGTTGTTTTTACTAGTAGAGATGTAGTTTTTCATGAAGGTGTGTTTCCTTTTGCTGAGATAAATGATGTTCCCTCTCCTGAGCCTGATTCATTAGATGAGGTTCTTAGCTGTGTGCCTGTTAGTACACAGAATTTTATTGATCATTCCACTTCAGAGAATACTAATGCTTCTGGCACTAGCATTCCTGAAACTGTTATTACTAACCTTGTTCCTGAGACTGAAGTTGAGAACACAAGAAGGTCCAGTAGAGCAAGAGTTGTTCCATCAAGACCTAAGGATTTTGTTTGGCAGCCCACTGCTCTTCATGTCAAAGTTATAAATGACATGATTATGTATGATAAGGAGTACTTGCATTCCTTTTGCAACATGGTGAAAGAAATAGAACCTGTGACATACAAACAGGCTGCTAAGGATCCAAGATGGGTGCAAGCAATGGATTTAGAACTTATGGCATTGGATAAGAATCACACTTGGGAGATGACCACTCTGCCTCCAGGTAAATCGGCCATAGGTAGTAAGTGGGTTTACAAGATAAAGCACAAACAAGATGGATCAGTTGAGAGGTTTAAAGCAAGGCTAGTTGCAAAAGGGTACAATCAAGTTCTCAACAAAGACTACAAACATACTTTCTCTCCTGTTGCAAAATTAGCTACTGTCAGAACACTTCTTGCAGTTGCAGCAATGAAAAGATGGAGCATACATTAGATTGACATCAACAACGCTTTCTTACATGGATTCCTAGATGAAGAAGTATACATGACACCTCCTCAAGGATACAATACACATTCTGAAGATCAAGTATGCAAATTAAAAAGGTCTTTATATGGCTTAAAACAGGCATCTAGGCAGTGGAATCTGGAGTTAAAAAAGTATTTGACTGGGTTGGGTTTCAAGCAATCCAAGTATGATTACTCTTTGTTTACCAAATTTGACAGCAACACCAGTCAGTTTTTAGTAGCCCTGGTTTATGTGGATGATGTATTGATTACTGGTGACTCAATTCAAGCTACTAATGTTCTCAAGAATCAATTGGATGGCAAATTCACCATCAAAGATCTTGGCCAAGCCAGATTTTTCTTGGGATTGGAGATAGCCAGAAATGATAATGGAATTATGATTAATCAACGCAAGTATATACTTGACATTCTCAAAGATTCAGGTTTTGACAATTGCATTCCTGCAGATTTTCCTATGCAAAAAGGTTTGAATCTGTCCATTGATGAAGGAGAGCTCTTACCTGATCCTGAATGTTACAGAAGGTTGGTTGGTCGACTGCTCTACTTGAACATAACAAGACCAGATCTCTCATACAGCATTCAACATTTATCACAGTTTGTAAGCCAACCTAGGGAGCCCCATTATTTGGCTGCCCAACTGTGGACATGACATAGGTCCACCCCGACGCGGCCACGCGCGGGTTTGGGGAGGCGAATGAATCTCCATGAGATGGTCAAATGGAAATTTAAATCGAAGTCGGAGTCGCCACCGAATTTTATGGTTATTCGGAACCGTTCGAGCCCACTCTATGTCGTAGTGGGTTGTATACAAAATACGGCCCATTTCCGATGTCAGAGTTATTGGGCTCGTCCCTTTGCATATCGATATAGATGCCGTCTTGAGCGGTTAATCGTATATTGAATGACTCTCGTTGCCAATGGTTTCGGACATCCGGAAACCACGGTTCTGAGTAAGGGGTGAGGGTACGTGTTGAGAAGTTCACTAAGAACACCCAACCCCGCCCGCACATTAGCGGCCTCTACTAGGATATCGAATGATTTTTTAATACGCGCGTTAGTAATACGATGAATGATATGCAAACATTGTTTTCCTAAACATGCGAGGAATTGAACGGGTTGCTAAGTCGGTTTAATGCATGAAAAATTTAACATCAAAGTTGAATTTAGCATGTGAAGTTCGCTTTAGTATAATAAAACAAATAATGAAAAAAAATGAATTTGCTACAAAGATGAACAAACGAGTTAGTATCGATTTGTGAAAATAATATAGCAAATAAATATACGAGATCGAAAAAATAAATATTAATCGAAATCTGAAAAATATAGCTAAAACGATGTTTTGTATAAAAAACGAAGTTCGAAAAAATAATAAAAAAAACGAGAAAGGTGCACCGTGGCAGCCGGCCGCGCGGCTCGCCTGGGATGCCGGCGAGTCGCGTGTCGGTCTGTTTTTGAAGACGGTTTTCGAAAACTCGATGTTTTTATTAAACCGCGTATGAATATTGCATAATTCGTACTCGATTCAATATTTTCGATGTTTGTTATATTTGATAATTAACTACGAAATTAATATCAAATATTTCGAATAGTTTTAGAAAAGGTATAAGTTTTAAAATCGTTTCGTAGAAGAATAAAATAAAACGAACGAAGAAAGCTAAAAAAAAACGACTCGGATTTCAGACCTGTGCGCGAGTCGCCTGGGCATGGCGCGACTCGCGTGCGGGTCTGTCCGGCTTTTTTATTTTTTGTTCGAAATTGCTAATTTTGATAAATCACGTACAAAATATGAATTAATTGGTACTCGATTTATGTTTTCGATATTCGTCGTATCCGATATTCGATTATGAAATCGATATCGAATATTCAGAATGAATGAAAAAGAAAAAGGGTTTTGTAGAAGAAGTTTTGAATAAAAAAAAAAGATGTAACGATTTTTAATATCGTCGAGATCTTAATATAATTCTTTTTAATACAATATTCGATTATAGAAAATTGATATCATATTTTAAGAATGTCGTTATTTGAAAATAGTTTTTGATATTATCGATATTAGAAATAATAAAAGACTTGACGAATAAAAGAAAAAAAAACGACAAGACCCGTATGAAAAAGGACCGACGCGAAGGAGGAGAAGAGAAGAAAAAGGAGAAGTCGGGTTTTTGTACACCCTCAACCTACATGCTTTAGTTTACTCGGATCGGGGCTCGTCGGGACGTGACTTGGGCCCAAGAGCGTCGAGTGGATGTCGGTGAGTTGATGGTGGTTCGGCTCGGGCGTGACGTGCGTGAAGGGTGTCGGGATTCGGACCGGTTTCCTTCGGGTTTGTAATATCGGTTTCTCGATGTGTATGTGTGTGTGACGATGTGAATGATATTTTTCTGATTTCTAATAATTATCGATGTTGTGAGTGTCGATCTCTCTCTCTTGTAGATGTGTGCAAGGAGCTATTTATAGGAAATTCCCGACCTTGGCTAGGAGAGTTTGAACTACCGCTTAGGATAGGAAACGTAGAAGTTGTAAGGCATGAGAATTCCGCTTTCTTGTCCAAAAATAAAGGAAACACGGCTGGTGGGAGCCTACTCGGCCGAGTGTTTTCACTCGGTCGGGTGTTTGAATCGGTTTTTGGATAGGAAATGCAAGAGTTCGAAAGGAACGCAAATTCCGTTTCTTGGTGGAGAAGTCAAAATCTCGGCTGAATAGAGGAGTATTTCGGCTACCTTGGGTGTCTTGGCCGAGTATTTGGTGCTCGGTCGATATCCGATTCGGTTTCCGGATAGAATTCCTACTTGAAATCGAATCCTATGAAACGGATTTGTTTAATATTTTGGGAAGCTGATTTTTTGTAGGATTAACGTAGGAATCAGCCGTGTGAGGTGTCACGGCTGACTCACGTGTCTCGGAAAAAATCTTTGACCGGGTTTTGACTCAGTCGCAAAAAGACGGTTTTACCCCTGGTGTCGGAATCGATCCAAATTAGTCTTATTTGACTCGAAACGACCCACTGGGCCTGATTTTGAGGTTAGTTCTGTGAGATATGTACTCTATAATGAGCCCAAGCCAAATGTCAATGATTTTGAGCCCGTTTCTGAGTATTTAAAGCACGTTTGCGTCCGATCATCATCGGGTGTTTGTCGGAAACTGCTACAGACACGTGGCGGTCAAATATGGGTGTCTACAGAGCCCCCACTCTAACTGAGGCTTGGACAAGGCGAAAGTCAGAGTAGCTACTAGGTCAATCAAAGATTAAAACCTGGCAGACTTCCGGTCGGGTCGTTTAAGATCCGTTAGACCTGCGTGAAGGGCCCGCCGGCCGAAGACTAGAAATGTACCTGAGTTTGACGATGATAACTCCGTGGGGAACCGGACTTGTCGTATAAGCCTATGCTGCTGGGGAGTTGTTTGCAGGGTTTTGCTTGAGTCATCCTGTATAATGATTTATGCCAAGTTTGCATGTAACACATTTTTAGGAGAAATGACTCGTGCTGGGGAATAAAAATTGAAGAAGATTTTTTTTTTGAATATTTTTTTGGATGGAAGAATTTTGAAGGATTAAAGTATTTTTTTGACTCTGAGAAGGGATAGGAATGCTAGGGATGTCTTAGCTAGATTTTAGGATTAAAGGTCTGTATGCTAAATCCCCTGGGATTAGGAATCCCAAAGTGAGGAGGAGAATCCGATTTTATGCTATAAATACTCTCCCCATGCTCATAATCTATTCATAATTCTCACAATCTCCTTTCTTCCTTTAAAGAAAAACCAGCTCTGAAAAACTTAGTCTCCTTTTTAGGAATTCATCATGGGTATTGATCGATTAGTCGGAATGCTGCAAGATTGGTCCCGAATTTTCAGAGATGTTGACAAGGTTATTCTGAACCAAAACGGCGTTACCCAGTTATCCACAATCCGTCAGATGCAAGTGGATCGTCACTTTTTGGATGCTTGCCTATCTTATTGGGATGATACCTATCATGTTTTTAAGTTTCCTCGAGGTGAAGTCTGTCCTATTCCTGAGGAAATAGCTGCTGTAGGAGGGTGGAATCCTATTCTTCGTCCTGCTATCCCCTTTTCAGTTCGTGATCCAAGGAGGAAATTAAGAGAATTTTTAGGGCTTTCTCATATGGAGGTATCCCGTATGCTAGAAGGAAAAACAGTCTCCTTGATTGACCTGGCTGAAAAATTTATGAATCAAGATGACGTTCGGGTCAGGCCGGTATATAGCCGTAGGGCCTTCACTTTTTGTATGCTCCATGTCTATGCTTTTGAGGGTCATTTGGATTGGCTATCTTGTATGGGCCATGTCAGACTTCTTTCTGTAGCGGATCAAATGGAGACTGAACACAGCCCAGCCTGGCTGATTACTGGGGAGATTATCCAAGGCTTAGATAATCGTAAGAGGGATTCATCGATCAAGCTGTCCGGTAGCACCCGTCTTCTACAGGTAGGCTGATTTTTTCTTGATTTTCGCAATTTTGATTTTTTGCAATTTCCGAGTTTTTCGGGTCTTCGATTTTTGCGCGGTTTCCGCGGCTCTTTTCGATTTTCTCGGCTTTTCCCGATTTTTGCGATTTTGCGATTTTTTTTTTTTTTTTTTTTTTTTTTTTTTGAAAATCGACATTGACTTTTCAGCTATGGCTTTTTGAGAGGTTATCGATCCTTGATCCTCCTCTAGATGTAAGCCGATATCGCCCGAATCAAGTGATGACGAGGAGACGGACTGTTGACTTTTCTCGCCTTACTACCCAAAAATTCTGGGACGA
Source organism: Agrostemma githago (assembly GCA_958450325.1). Taxonomy (NCBI): domain Eukaryota; kingdom Viridiplantae; phylum Streptophyta; class Magnoliopsida; order Caryophyllales; family Caryophyllaceae; genus Agrostemma; species Agrostemma githago. The sequence continues at coordinate 5,638,908 of OY288250.1, read as the reverse complement.
GCTGCTATCCTTCCACGGAGGTCCATTGATCCGTTGGACCGTGCCTTGGTGGCCTATTTATGCCTGGACCGGATTAGAGTTGCGAGATAGGGCCCGTTATCAACTAATCCTATCTTTTAGGCAGACGATTCACCTTTATCCCGATCGCATACTTAGGCAATATGGTCGGGCCCAGAGAATCCCGGAGATTGAAGCGGTCGTGAGTGAATCTACTCAGCTAACGGACGTGATGTGTGATATTTGGGCGCAAAGATGGTACACCCGGCACACTTGGCCCGTTTCTAAAGCTTCTCCCTCGATCTGGGTATCGGATTCCTACACGAAGTGGACCCAGGCCGATTCTGCTAAAGCCCGTGCTGCTTTAAAGACCGATGAAGCTTTTGACTTGCTGCGCCGAGAATAGGTTAAGGATAACCGAGGCTTTTTTGACGATGGCGATACCCCGGCTACGATGGTCCGATTGATGTCAGGCCAGAAAGGGAAGACCAAGACTCTGACTAAAGGGTCCAGCTCTAAAGGTAAATGGGGGAAGACGAGCCCCCAGTCGGACTTAGAAAGGAGACTTGGTCCAAGACTGGCAGCTAAGGACCGACTTGGTCCTCGGGATAGACTACCCGAGCGCATCCGGGCTCGGATCGAACCCGTGCAGAGGGCGGAGAAGCCGAAGTCGAAGAAGCGGGTTCGAGCAAAGGATGTTCCACTCGTGATTAGGGAACGTTCGCCCCCACCTCGTCGGCCTCGGGATCCGCGTGACCCGAAAGATAAGGGGAAGGGAAAAATGTACGAGTAGTCTCGCAAATTTTATTATTTAAGTATTACTACTATTTTTTGTGTGATTTTTGTGATTTATTTTTGCGTGAGGCATTTTTTTTTGAAATAATAAAAGACATATTAGTGAAAATCGTTCCTGTCTTTTCGTTTATAGCAGTGGCTGTACCCTTTTGAGGGGTTGCCTACGTATCCACGATTAGTGGAATCAAACCGACCGTAGTTCAGACGTAATTTTGCAATTTTCGAAATAATCAAGCTATTAGTTCGAGATGTGCGACAGTAGGATCAGTAATCCTAACTCATTGACTTGCTTAATTTTTGAAAATTTTGTATAAAAAGATAAACTTTTTAGCAAATGACATTGAGATAAGGTTAGGGGTAGTAGCGCTTCAGCTGGTCCAAGTTGGTTGGGTTGACGAATTCATTCCCATCCAAGTCTGTCAGCATTACGGCTCCTTTTGATAAAACCTTCTTTACTAGATACGGTCCGGCCCAATTAGGTTTGAATTTTCCCCTTGGGTCGACTGGTAGCAAAGCCCGGACAGATTTTAAGACTAGATCGCCCTCTTTGATGTTTCTGGGCCTAACCCTTTTATTGAAAGCCCGTTTTATCCTTTTTTGATATATCTGGATGTTGTTAAGGGCTCGAGATCGTCGTTCGTCTAAAAGAATCAACGAGTCGTACCGGGCTTGAACCCAATCTGCTTCAGGTACTTGACTTTCGAGTAAAATCCTTAGAGATGGTACCTCAAGCTCGACGGGCTGGACCGCCTCCATCCCATACGTCAGATAGTATGGAGTTGCTCCGGTTGCGGTTCGGATTGACGTCTATCCCCATAAAGCGAAAGGAATTTTATCGGGTCAATCCCGGTAATTATCTGCCATCGTTTTAAGTATGGTGACAATGGTTTTATTTGCTGCCTCTACCGCTCCATTTGTTTGGGGACGGTAAGGTGATGACGTATGCCTTTGAATTTTATATTTTGCTAGCAAAGTGGCGGTTTCAGCTTGGAAATGGGTCCCGTGATCACTTATGAATTCGTGCGGGATCCCGTATCGGCATATAATTTTATCTTGGATAAATTTTGCAACGTGCTTGGCGTTCAAGACACGATATGACTCGGCTTCGACCCATTTGGTAAAATAGTCAATAGCCACTAGAATGAAGCAGTGACCTCCCGTCCCGGAAGGGTTCACCTTCCCGATTATATCAATTCCCCATGTTGAAAACGGCCATGGTGATGTCATGGTATATAATAGGGATGACGGCATATGCTGGACATTGCCGAAAATCTGACAGTTGTGACAATGCTTGACGTATAACTGACAGTCGGTCTCCATGCTATTCCAATAATACCCGAGTCTTGCGATTTTTCGAGCTAGCATATGGGCATTCATATGCGGGCCGTTCTCGCCATCGTGTACCTCGACCATGACCTTTTCGGCCTGTGTTTTGTCGATGCATAGGAGTAAAGCCCCCTGTGCCGTCTTTTTGTACAACTGTCCATCGTCCGTGCGGATGAACTGAGTGGCCCATCTTCGTAGGGCCTTCTTGGCCCGGTTTTCAGATCCCGGAGGATATTCTCCTGACGTTAAGTAGGTAAGAATAGCCTGGTACCAAGGTTCTGGGTCAGTTATTTCAATGTCTTGAATAGCGTTGACGTATGCCGGCTCGGACCGTCTTTCGACGCAAATCGGAATGCTAGTCAAATGTTCCGGGATGTTCAGTAAAGACGCTAATTTGGATAATGCATCTGCAAACTGGTTTTCTTCCCGAGGCAGATAAATGTATTCCACCTTTTGGAACTACTTTTCGAGAACCCTTACTCGCGCTTGGTAAGCTACGAGATTTGCGTTCTGAGTTTTCCATTTTTGAAGTGCTTGATTGATGACTAATGATGAGTCACCGTGGACCCGGAGGTTTGTTACTCCTAAATCAGCGGCGGCTTGCAACCCGTGAATGCATGCTTCGTATTCGGCTGCGTTATTAGTCACGTCGAAGTCTAACTTGATGAATAACGGGGTGTGCTCTCCTTGTGGTGAGATTAGCAAAATCCCGACACCAAATCCTCGAAAGTTGGATGCCCCGTCAAAATATAGATCCGATGTCTCTGTGTCGGTATGGAATATATCTTCGTCAGGGAAGGCCCAAGTATCGGTGTGTCCCTCTTCAGGTATCGGACTATCGGCGAGGAATTCGGCTACTACCCGGCCCTTGATGGCTTTTAATGGTACGAACTTGAGGTCGAACTCAGCTAGCATTAAAGTCCATCTAGATATTCTACCATTGAGGATGGGCTTTTCGAACAGATACTTGATTGGATCCATTCTTGATAGTACGTGCACTTCGTGGCTAAGCATGTAATGTCGGAGCTTTTTAGTGGCCCAAACTAGAGCTAGACACGTCTTTTCGAGCATCGTGTATTTGCGTTCGTACTCTAGGAACTTTTTACTGATGTATTAAATGGCTCGTTCTTCCGAGTCGACTGTCTGGGCTAGCATAGCCCCCATGGCTGTTTCGGTCGTTGTCAAGTATAACGACAAAGGCAGACCGTGCTGAGGTGGCATTAATACCGGCGGAGATGACAGAATCTCCTTGATCTTATCGAAAGCTGCTTGACATTTGTCGTCCCATAGTACCCGTTCTCCTATCTTCTGTTTTTTGAAAATGGGTTCACATACCATGGTTAGCTTCGAAATGAACCTGCTGATATATTGGATTTTCCCGAGAAACCCCCTAATCTCCTTTTCAGTTTTAGGCGGCCGCATCTCGGTAATGGCCTTGATTTTGGCCGGGTCAACCTCGATGCCGCGCTGGCTGACGATATGGCCCAGTAATTTACCTGATGTTACCCCAAAGCTGCATTTTTGAGGATTCAGTCTCATGTTATACTTGCGTAGTCGGGTGAAGAACTTCCTAGGGCTGGAATATGCCCGTTTCATTATTTGGATTTGACTAGCATATCGTCCACGTAGACTTCCACTTCCTTGTGCATCATGTCATGTAATAGGGTAGTGGCGGTCCGTTGATAAGTGGCACCGGCGTTGATAAGCCCAAATGGCATAACCGTGTAACAGTAAGTCCCCCAAGGTGTAGTGAAGGTGGTCTTACTCATGTCTTCTTTCGCCATTTTGATCTGATTGTATCCGGCATACCCGTCCATAAAGGATAGAAGGGCATGGTCGGCCGTGTTGTCCACCAGTATGTCGATGTGTGGCAACGGGAAATCGTCTTTCGGGCTGGCCTTATTAAGGTCCCGGAAATCTACACAAACTCGTACCTTTCCATCTTTCTTGGGTAGCGGCACGATATTTGCGACCCAGTCTGGATATTCAGACACTTGGATAAAGCCCGCTTTGAATTGCTTATCGACTTCTTCTTTGACTTTGAGAGACCACTCGGGCCTCATTCTTCGGAGTTTTTGCTTTACCGGCTTACACCCGTCTTTGATGGGTATACGGTGTTCGGCTATCTCCCGGTCTATTCCCGGCATGTCCTTGTAGGACCATGCGAAGACGTCTTTGAATTCGTGGAGGAGCTCCGTAAATTGTTGCTTCTCCTCGGGGTCTAGGGATAAACCTAACTTAAGCATCTGAGGCTCTAAAGGGGTTCCTAGATTGATGGAATCGGTTTCTTCGATCACCGGATCTCGGGACTCCCTTTGTTCGAGTTGCTCGACTAGATGCTGAGGTAGTGGTACCTGTTCGTCGGGTTTCTCAATGTCATTGCAAGTAAAGTTTTTGAAAATGTTTTGAAAATAAGACAAGTCGTAAGCAGAACGGTTATCGTTATTATTGATAGAAAGTTTTGAAAATAGCTCAAAGAGAGCTGCCATCTGATCGCTGGTCAGAGGCGGTATGGGGAGTGCTCTCGGGGCAGATTCCGAGACTCCCTGAGGTGCAGCTAAAGGAAAAGGGGTTACAGACTCGACCCTAGTACTGGACCCTCTAGACTTTGACTCAGACTCCGACTCTGACTCTGACTCAGACTCGGATTCAGACTCGTCGCCTTGCATGTCCCCTTCGCCGGTAGTGAGCTTGTAGACTCGGCCTTCGCTGTCGGTCCATTTGATCGTCTTCCTCCAAGCCCGCTTTCCCGTGTCAGCACCTACTTCAGAGATCAGCTTGGTCGGATCGAATTTGTTGCTATGGAGGATCAGGTTGACTAATTCCTCCTTAGGGGTAGGGATTATCTTGCTTTCCCCGAACAAGAGCCCCAGCATGGGCTCAGCTTGGTTTGAATCTTCTTTTGATTCGGCCTGGATGAGAGTGAAGATATCATCTGGGATGAAGTTGACCTCAGGATAAGTTATAGTGGGCTGGTAAAGACCCGTCTGGACAGCTCCGAATACTGGAGTGACGAAACTCAATTTCGGGTTGCAGGGGCCCAAGTAGGTATCCTTGAAAATGTTGCAGGCCTTTTGGATGCCGGCCCGGACCACGTTTTCCGGGGTTAAGGCATACCCTAAACCGAATTTTGGCTCTTCATTATTTAAGACATCGATGATCTTGCCCGCCGGGAGACCAGGCCTTGAAGTAGCCCCCGGTAAGTAACCCAAGTTCTGCAGCATTTTGTCGATGCTGGTTGTGAAATAGGGCCTAAAAAGATATTCTTCGTCGATCATTCCCACGAAATTGAATCCTCGCGGGTCGATTGAACCGGCCGTGTTGCAGCTTGACACGGCTATTGGAGTAGCTTCAAGTGTGATGACCCCGTCTTGTAAAGGTAACTTGACCTTTCTATGAAGAGTGGAGGATACGGCCTTGACTGCGTGGATCCAAGCCCTTCCAAGTAGCAGATTGAACGATGAGGTGACATCGATCACTTGAAATTCTAGTTCTTTTTCAATTAGGCCGGTTATGATGGTTAGTCTGACAGCCCCAGTAACTGATTTCGGGCTTCCATCAAAAGCCTGGATAGTTTGTGCAGTAGGAAGATAGTCGGTCTCGGTAATGCCAAGAGCCCTTGCAGTCCTTAAAGGAAGGACATTTACAGCTGACCCGTCATCAATTAGGGTCATGGGTAGATATTTGCCCCGGCAAATCACCGTAATATATAGGGCTAGGTTGTGGGTAGCCCCAAATGGTGGTAGATCGGACTCAGAGAAAGTGATAAGCGGGCCTTCTCCTTTGGACTTGCCTTTGAGGTGAGGCAGGATGGTGGCTACCATTTCAGTGGGGGTAACCCGACGAGTCTACCTTGATTTCATCGAGAGCCTTAGTAAGTGCTGCCCGATGTTCTTGAGAACTGACCAGAAGCTGCCATATGGTAAGATCATTTCGGACCCTCTTCAGTTGCTTGACTAGGGCCGTGTCAGTGTCTGGTTCTTCAAGTATAGAGTCCGTCTTGGCAGGTTCAGTGACGGATCCCGGGGTTGAAGATCCGGCCGTGATGACATGAGCACCGGCCAGGGCATTGGTTTTGGCCTTCCGGATCTCTTCGGCCGTGATGGGGACAGTCTCCCCCTTAGTCAGATAAACATCGTCTTCATCGTCATTCCATATCCCGTTAATTTGGGGAATGAAAGGGGAAATGAGATGAGTGCAGTCGATTATTTCTCCAGTAGAAATGGCGTGAGTAGCAAGAGGGTTGTTTTTGTTACTGGGCTTATCGCTGGGTAATGGTATCTTCCCACTCTCGATCAGATCTTGAATGAGATGCTTTAATTTCCAGCATTTTTCGGTGTCATGCCCGTTGCCCTGGTGATAACGGCAATAGGCCTGAGCGTTGTAGCTTTTGAACCGCTTTTCGACAGGGACCTCTGGCATTGGGCCTATGGGCTGAATTAGGCCTTTAGAAGATAGCCTTTGTAAGGCGTCGGCATAAGTAGTCCCTATATCCGTGAATACTCGGGCTGGAGTGTTCTTTTTGGTCGAGGTGTCTAACAGATTAACCTCGTCGAAGATGCTTCGGGCCGCACTTGTAGTTGCGGGCTTACCAGAAGATGAACTGGCTCCTTGATAACCCTTTTTAGAGGCCTTAGTAAGGCTCTCTAACCTTAAGTCGTCTTCGATTCTCGTACCCATTTCGGTTAAGGTGGCGAAATTGGGTATGATAGCGTACCGGAGATGGATCCGGTAAGATGGGAGGAGGTTTTTCACAAAGGCCTCCACTAATACTTTTTCGCTGGGCTTGTCGACCAGCTTGACACTTTCGGCCCTCCATCTCTGGAGGTATTTGGTGAAACCCTCCTTTGGCTCTTGGGCCATGACCTCCAGAGTACGCATGGTTGTCTGGATCTCTGCATTGTCCGCATAGTTTCGGGCGAACTCCGTCGCCACGTCGTCCCAAGTCTTGTATTTCTTGGCGTCGAGCTTATAAAACCAAGCTTTTGGGTGCTTCTCTAGCGAGGAGGCAAACAGATGCTTGAACATGTCCGATTTGACTCCTTTTAGGGCCATAAATTCTTTGAAGGCCCGGATATGTAATACCGGGTCTTCGGTTCCGTCAAACATCGGGAGGCCTGTCAAGTTGAGATTGGCAGGCAGTTGATCGGTCAGGGGAGAATAGGTTCGGGCATTCTCCGTATGGATTGAGTTGTGGGTCGACAAGTGGACCTGCTCTTGCAGTTTGAGGACTGCGCTAGTCAATTGGGCTAAAGGCCCATGAGCCTCATCTTCATCTTTTGGCTTGTCCTGTTCTATGGCACTAACCCGGGTGACAATGGCGATATGGTCGCCTCTGATTTGGTCGAGCTTTTCTTGGATCTTGGCCAACGCGGTGTTCAGTTGATCGATTGCGTCCTTAGTCATGGTTCGGGTGTGAGGTGGCCTGTCTGTGAGAATACCACGTAATCAGCGACCAACCCAAATCGTAGAACTAAAGTACATCCCGAGCAAGGAAAAGGGAAACTAGAGAGGAAACGACTCGGAAAAGACATCTAGACGGATGACTTGTGAATAGTGGGCCTTCTTTAGGATCCAGCTGTGTGGGCTGGGTCCTGTTTGAAAGAAGGTTCACGTGAGACATTCCCCAGACTTCTAGACTCGATTGTGTAGACGGGCCGCCCCTTGTAGGAGTATGTCCTATGTAGGTGGGCCTTGCCTTAGTATAATAAGGCGGACTGGGATATGGGGGAAATCCGTGATATAAGATCGACGGAGTTTCGACGCTAGAAGACTCTATGACTTATAACACGACCCGACACTGCTAAATACGGGAAGTCCTAAGAAGAGGAAGTTTGCAAAATTGATTTTTTGAAAGCCCGAGTAAAATCGGGAGAGGAGTCCGGCCTTTTTCGAAAAAAACGGAAAAGGTGGGCCGGATGACGGGTTTGAAAAAGTTCGAAAATATTTTCGAGTTTTGAAATGGGCATAATACCGGCTAAAAATAGGCTATTTTGAGTAAAATCGTGGATCCTAAATTCGGTATATGTCCCGGGTTTTGAAAATTGGATATTTTGAAAAGGATGTAATTTTGAAAATGACGGTTTTTGAAAAAAAAACTTGTAAAACCAGGTAGCACGTAGTCATGGAAACAGTATAACGACGCCATGTATGCTCTAATTCTAAGTCTCGGTCAGTCTGAAAGGGTCTATACCAGTGTACACAGCCTATCGAGAATCGGGGCGGACTTCCTAAGTCGAGTTGAGCTTAGAACATGCCGTAAAACCCATACGAATCGGCTAATGGACACCTTCGACATATCCAATTTGGACTACATCGATAGTATAGTGGGACGTCGGTCACCAGTACCGGCCCGGGAAAATATGGGGTTATGCATGAACCGTAAAACTAAAACGCGTATTGTACTAGTCAAACGATTTCTATTCGAGTCTCACCCTGAGAATGCTGAAGGTCAGTAACGTATCAACTGATCCCTAGCGGAGTCGCCAAATTGTGGACATGATATAGGTCCACCCCGACGCGGCCACGCGCGGGTTTGGGGAGGCGAACGAATCTCCATGAGATGGTCAAATGGAAATTTAAATCGAAGTCGGAGTCGCCACCGAATTTTATGGTTATTCGGAACCGTTCGAGCCCACTCTATGTCGTAGTGGGCCGTATACAAAATACGGCCCATTTCCGATGTCAGAGTTTATTGGGCTCGTCCCTTTGCATATCGATATAGATGCCGTCTTGAGCGGTTAATCGTATATTGAATGACTCTCGTTGCCAATGGTTTCGGACATGCGGAAACCACGGTTCTGAGTAAGGGGTGAGGGTACGTGTTGAGAAGTTCACTAAGAACACCCAACCCCGCCCGCACATTAGCGGCCTCTACTAGGATATCGAATGATTTTTAAATACGCGCGTTAGTAATACGATGAATGATATGCAAACATTGTTTTCCTAAACATGCGAGGAATTGAACGGGTTGCTAAGTCGGTTTAATGCATGAAAAATTTAACGTCAAAGTTGAATTTAGCATGTGAAGTTCGCTTTAGTATAATAAAACAAATAATGAAAAAAAATGAATTTGCTACAAAGATGAACAAACGAGTTAGTATCGATTTGTGAAAATAATATAGCAAATAAATATACGAGATCGAAAATATAAATATTAATCGAAATCTGAAAAATATTGCTAAAACGATGTTTTGTATAAAAAACGAAGTTCGAAAAAATAATAAAAAAACGAGAAAGGTGCACCGTGGCAGCCGGCCGCGCGGCTCGCCTGGGATGCCGGCGAGTCGCGTGTCGGTCTGTTTTTGAAGACGGTTTTCGAAAACTCGATGTTTTTATTAAACCGCGTATGAATATTGCATAATTCGTACTCGATTCAATATTTTCGATGTTTGTTATATTTGATATTTAACTACGAAATTAATATCAAATATTTCGAATAGTTTTAGAAAAGGTATAAGTTTTAAAATCGTTTCGTAGAAGAATAAAATAAAACGAACGAAGAAAGCTAAAAAAATGACTCGGATTTCAGACCTGTGCGCGAGTCGCCTGGGCATGGCGCGACTCGCGTGCGGGTCTGTCCGGCTTTTTTATTTTTTGTTCGAAATTGCTAATTTTGATAAATCGCGTACAAAATATGAATTAATTTGTACTCGATTTATGTTTTCGATATTCGTCGTATCCGATATTCGATTATGAAATCGATATCGAATATTCAGAATGAATGAAAAAGAAAAAGGGTTTTGTAGAAGTTTTGAATGAAAAAAAAAAAAGATGTAACGATTTTTAATATCGTCGAGATCTTAATATAATTCTTTTTAATACAATATTCGATTATAGAAAATCGATATCATATTTTAAGAATGTCGTTATATGAAAATAGTTTTTGATATTATCGATATTAGAAATAAAAAAAGACTTGACGAATAAAAGAAAAAAAAAACGACACGACCCGTATGAAAAAGGACCGACGCGAAGGAGGAGAAGAGAAGAAAAAGGAGAAGTCGGGTTTTTGTACACCCTCAACCTACATGCTTTAGTTTACTCGGATCGGGGCTCGTCGGGACGTGACTTGGGCACAAGAGCGTCGAGTGGATGTCGGTGAGTTGATGGTGGTTCGGCTCGGGCGTGACGTGCGTGAAGGGTGTCGGGATTCGGACCGGTTTCCTTCGGGTTTGTAATATCGGTTTCTCGATGTGTATGTGTGTGTGACGATGTGAATGATATTTTTCTGATTTCTAATAATTATCGATGTTGTGAGTGTCGATCTCTCTCTCTTGTAGATGTGTGCAAGGAGCTATTTATAGGAAATTCCCGACCTTGGCTAGGAGAGTTTGAACTACCGCTTAGGATAGGAAACGTAGAAGTTGTAAGGCATGAGAATTCCGCTTTCTTGTCCAAAAATAAAGGAAACACGGCTGGTGGGAGCCTACTCGGCCGAGTGTTTTCACTCGGTCGGGTGTTTGAATCGGTTTTTGGATAGGAAATGCAAGAGTTCGAAAGGAACGCAAATTCCGTTTCTTGGTGGAGAAGTCAAAATCTCGGCTGAATAGAGGAGTATTTCGGCTACCTTGGGTGTCTTGGCCGAGTATTTGGTGCTCGGTCGATATCCGATTCGGTTTCCGGATAGAATTCCTACGTGAGATCGAATCCTATCTTCAAACGGATTTGTTTAATATTTTGGGAAGCTGATTTTTTGTAGGATTAACGTAGGAATCAGCCGTGTGAGGTGTCACGGCTGACTCACGTGTCTCGGAAAAAATCTTTGACCGGGTTTTGACTCGGTCGCAAAAAGACGGTTTTACCCCTGGTGTCGGAATCGACCCAAATTAGTCTTATTTGACTCGAAACGACCCACTGGGCCTGATTTTGAGGTTAGTTCTGTGAGATATGTACTCTATAATGAGCCCAAGCCAAATGCCAATGATTTTGAGCCCGTTTCTGAGTATTTAAAGCACGTTTGCGTTCGATCATCATCGGGTGTTTGTCGGAAACTGCTATAGACACCTGGCGGTCATATGTGGGTGTCTACACCAACACGTTTTAAGATATCTTAAGGGTACAGTCAATGTTGGCTTGTTCTATCCCTCCACTCCTTCCTCTGATCTGCAAGCCTACTCTGATTCAGATTGGGGTAATTGTAAGTTCAGTTGCAGATCTCTCAGTGGCTATTGCATTTTTCTGGGTAGATCTCTCATTTCATGGAAGACAAAAAAGCAAGTGACTGTAAGTAAAAGCTCCGCAGAAGCTGAATATAGAAGCTTATCATTTACTACAAGTGAAATGGTGTGGTTGCAAAGTTTGCTTCAGGAGTTGCAGGTGCATCTTCCGCTTCCTATTCCACTATATTGTGACAATTCTGCTGCTGAACATATTGCCAAAAATCCCATCTTCCATGAACGCACCAAGCATTTGAACATTGACTGTCATTTTGTTAGAGACAAGCAACTTGAGGGGTTCCTAGATACACGGCATGTTAGCAGTACAGCACAGCTCGCAGACCTCATGACAAAGCCTCTTGGACAACGTATGCATCATGATTTATCCACCAAGCTGGGCCTCATTCTTCACCCAATTCCAGCTTGAGAGGGGATATGAACATAAGTTGTTGAGGTTGTTAGAAGTTGGTTATGAAAGGGTTGTCAGAAGTTAGTTATAAAGGTTGTTAGAAAGGTTGTTATGTGATAATCATATAGCCTATATATACACATACATAGACATGTAATAAACACAAGTTTATGAAATAAAAATTCGATTACACTTTCTTCAAAGTTCATATGTTCAATCTCATTCGTTGGATCCTTCAAAATTCTTCAATCTCATCAATTAATCACAATTGTTTGGGTCTTTAACCCGTAAGGTCGTAACTCTTTCTCCTTCTACAAAATTCTTCGACCCGTAATCCTTTAATCCATAATTCTTCAATCGACCATTGAATCCGATTTTCAATCCATCAATTTTTCAATCGACTTTTCTTCAATCCATCAATTCATCACAATTGGGTATTAAACCCCAACAACCTAAATAATTTTTTATTTTTTTGTAAAATTAATTATTCTATGAGTTAACTTATTCGATTAAATTCATTATTTCATTATAATAGTAATATTATTATTGTCGGCAAATATAATTGCAATAATCCCAGCTATCGTTTTTTTTTCCAAATTTCCTCATTTATTTAGGAGTTCATCTAAAATATTGTCCTTTAATTTCCTTTTGAACGGATTTTATATGGAATACAACATTTCTTCTTCAAGCCCTACTCGATTTAATTTCCTTTTTCAATTTTAGCGTACCATTTTTCAATTTTATCATACCATTGTCGTACCCTCTTTTAATTATGTTGTATCCCTTTTCAATTTTAGCGTACCCTTTCTTAAATTTATCGTATCCTTTTTCAATTTTAGCGTACCCTTTCTTAAATTTATCGTATCCTTTTTCAATTTTAGCGTACCCTTTTTAAATTTCAGCGTACCCTTTTTCAATTTCAATTTTAGTGTATCCTTTTTCAATTTTAGCGTACTCTTTTCAAATTTTAGCGTACCCTTTTTCACTTTTAGTGTACCCTTTTTCTATTTTAGCGTACTCTTTTTCAATTCAGTTTTAGCGTACCCTCGCTTTTGAATTTTAGCATACATTTTTTGATTTTGGTGTACCCCTTCTCAATTTTAGCGTACCCATTTTGGTGTACCCTTTTTGAATTTTAAGAAGAAACGTGGCTACATCGATCCAATCTTTAATTGTGAAAAACCGAAAAGTTATTACTTCGTACATAACATTGAGGTGCTACTTGAACTATAATTGAATAATTGTAGTCCTTAAGATATATAGAATGAATACACTAGTTTATAGGCGGACCGATCTTGCTAATAACTTATGTTGACTAAATCTATATAGACTACTAGCGGCCGCATAAGTTAGTAGCAAGATCGGAAGGAGTTATTAGCAATTCTCCACATGAACTACTGTATTAACAATTCTCCGCATAACTTATGTTGGCTATAAACTACTGTATTAACAATTCTCTACTTCTGTGTTTATGACGGATCTTGCGGCCGCATTCCAGACGGCTTTTCAGCTGAATGTTGGAGGACCATATGTGGGGAAGATGGACGACAACCCAGGGGGAATGAGGCGTATATGGGAAGCAGATGACAGCTATATAGTCGGTTTTCCAGGTGTCACGACACAGCAAGAGGAAGGGAGTAATTGAATAATTGAACTATTAATGGTTCTAAATGGTTCTCATAGTTCTCATTGAGGGATAGGTTCTCACCCGATCTTGACTCTATATATATATATATTATTTCATTTTACTTGAAACTAAATTCAATTAACCCTAAACAATTAATCAAACAATAATAATACAATTAAAAAAATTATAAATAATTGAACGATTTTACATCATCGGTATTGAATTAGAAGTCATAATTGAAATCGGTAGCGATTGATTATCTAAATTGATGAAGCAAAACGAAATAAGTGTTGTTAATCTCAATGTCAAAGTAAAGTAAAGGTTATATAGACATATAATGAAAAAAAATAGGAAAATTCGTTAGGATTGAGTAAAGAATCGTTAGAAAAAAGCACGACCATTTATTCATTTAAAACCAAATGATGCTTATAATGCACATTTTATTTGACGCGTGGTTTGTTCGGCACGAATATGGACCCAATTTATTCCAGGATCCTAAAGGTTGAAAAAACGTGTATAATAACCTTTAAAATTGATCGTTTTTTTGCTATTTTCGGAGCGAGGAAAGTCTATCTAAATCGCGAATATTTTATGACGAACACTTGTCGATAGGATCGGAAAAGAATGTCCAATAGTGATTATTCAAACTCTCTAGCATGATATATAGTAATGGATTATAGCTTTTGTTTCGACTGATTCAGACACGTCTTTAACAACATTCTTTTGGATTTTAAAAGTATCTATTTAAAACCAAATGACCCCCCATAATGCACCCGGGTATTTTATTTGGTGCGGAGTTTGTTTGGCGCGAATATGAACTCATTTTATTCCGGGACCTAAAAAATCGAAAAACGTGGATAATATCCTTCAAAATCGATCGTTTTTGGCTATTTTTAAAGGCGGGAAAAGTTGATCTAAAGCGCGAATATTTTTTGACGAAAATTTATCGATGGGAATAGAATGCTAAATAGTGATTATTCGAACCCTCTGACATGAAATTTTGGTGAATTTTTTTTATTATTATTTCTGACACGTTATAAAAGTAAGGAGTATTACTTTTTTTTTTCGACTGATTCAGACACGTCTTTAATAACATTCTTTTGGATTTTAAAAGTATTTATTTAAAATTAACTGACCCTCATATTGCACTAGGATATTTTATTTGGTGTGGAGTTTGTTCGGCGACCCATTTTATTCTGGGACCCAAACGATCGCAAAACTTGGATAATATCCTTCAAAATCGATCATTTTTTGCTATTTTTGAAGGCGAGAAAAGTCTATCTAAAGCGCGAATATTTATTGACGAAATTTTTTCGATAGAATAAAATGCTGAATAGCGATTACTCGAACCTTCTGACACGACACTGTGGTGAAATTTTTTAATGCTATTTCTGACTCGTTATAAAAAGACAGAGTATGACGCAATTGCAGTTCATAACCAAGTAAACACACGTACGACAAACATTGCCAAGTCCAACAAAGAAGCATGCAAAAGTCTCAATTTGGACCTAGACGCTTTGAAAGTATACTACTCCGTATAATTAATGTCGAGACCTAGCAAATAAGTTAGTTAGATGGGTTCGGGTTGGTTCATTTCCGGGTCAATAGAATTGAGTCAACTTCAAGTCGGATTGGATCATTTATTTGGGGTTTGTTATATTCAACTTTTTTAGAGATTTCGACTCGTTTTCTACAATAAAAGTTTGAATCAATAATTGGGGTTACTAAAGTTCAAACGTGGGTCTTAAATTCGGATGTTGGATGACTTCGGTTTGAGTTATTCGGGTCAGCTTTGTCAGATGTAAATTTGTTTGAAATGAATTAGAAAATGGAATTACGTTACCGACATAATGTATAACCATATCGAAATTGTTGAATTCTTAAACAAAATTGTCAAGATTGAACAAGGTATACATTTGGTAACTTATTATACTAGGTTCTGGCCCGTGCAAAATTGCACGGTTGTATTAAAAATGATATTTATATTCAAATGAAAAAAAAAATAAGTTGACTATGATCAAAATCAATTGACATAAAAATCATGATTTGTGAATTTAATAAATAGGAGGGAGTACATATACATTAAAGTGTTAGCTAGAGTAATAGATGCTTGTTTAAACTAACATATACATTAAAATGTAAGGCTGAAATTAGTAAGAACAAACAACTATACAAATCTACGTAAGCATACAAATCTAATTACAAATATTGGAAAACTTCTTGATATACCACATTAGTGGTAGTGTCAGAAGTCCGATGATTGCCATCGAAAATAAGGATTTTCAATCCTTTTTTGTTGGTGACCCTTGATAAAGCAACATATAATTGACCATGTGTAAACACGGGCTTAGGGAGATATAGACCAACGTGCGACAATGACTGCCCTTGACTTTTGTTGATTGTCATGGCAAAGCATATGGAAACAGGAAACTGCCGCCGAGTAAACCGCAGGAAACTTGGCTGAGTCAGATGGCGAAAGGGTCAAACGCGGAATATAAACTATGTTATTTGCATGGCTACCCGTTAGTACCTTGCATCGAATAACTCGTTTCGCCAAGTTAGTCACAATTAAGCGCGTACCATTACACAACCCACGAAATTGATCAATATTTCGGATAAGCATAACCATAGCACCAACCTTCAATCGTAACTCATGGTTAGGAATCCCGGAGCACTTAATGCTGTTCAAGAACTCAGTGGAGTGCAAATCAGGCTGGCACGGAACTATCTCGTCCATACATATCTCATCAGAGCTTAAATAGACCTGCTCTACACCGTCAAGAAGAGATAGTACGTAGTCGTTAATCAATTCAACAAATTCATGGGTAGGGGCCAAAATCGCTCTTTCCTGCAAATAATCAGCAGTCCACAACCGATTCAATAGGTTGGGATATGTACTGGACACAATTGATGCAATAGGATCGGTGACATTATGGATAAGAATGTCATCCGGAAATTTAACGTCAACCTCGCCATCATTGCGCCCACCTTCCAAACCATCACCAATTCTGAGGATCCAATCTGAGAATTCTTGTACTTCTTGTGCATTATAAGGAGAGGCACCGATTTGAAGACGCATGTTCCGGGTGAGTTTGAGTACCTTTATAAATGCAGGGCGAAAAAAGGGAATGATTCATATAAGAAAAATGTACACAAACTAAAATGTAGATGAGACGGAAAACAACGAAAGCATTCATACAAAAGGGAAGAAAAATTACCTTGCATGATGACCATAAGTAAGATGAAAACAAAGATGCATGCACAATGTCAGACCTACTTCCTTTGGGAACAACTGGAAGTATTTGCCGGAAGTCACCTCCAAATACGACAATTTTACCCCCAAAAGGCAGGTCCGCATTACGTGGGCTCACAGCGCGCATAACATCTTTCAAGCTACGATCAAGAGCTTCAAAGGCATGCCTATAGATCATGGGTGCCTCATCCCAAATAATGAGACTTGCCTCCATTATTAGCTCAGTTAAATCCGACCCTGGCTTAATGTTGGAGCAAGTTGAAGTCTCAACAACATTAATCGGAATGCCGAATCTGGAATGGGCTGTCCTACCTCCGGGAAGTAAAGTGGCCGCAATTCCACTGGACGCAACAGGAAGCACAATCTGCCCCTTACTGCGCAAATCAGCACATAATGTGCGCCATATAAATGTCTTTCTTGTACCCCCGAAGCCATACACAAAGAAAACGGCACTTCGTTGCGATGTTACTGCAGTAGTAATTTCATCGTATACAGACCGCTGGTCGGTATTTAACATAGGCATTGCAACTTCAAACTCCTGACGCAAAGCATCCCTATCGTACGATAATTCATCTCGAATCAAAGTGTTACGGAAGTTAGGGAAAACCAATGTATCAGGAATGGGCATGTCTTCAAACATAGACAAACTACTGCCATTACTCTGTTGCAAAGCCTCAATATCGAGCAAGGCTAAGTTATGAATCTCTTCCTCAGTCAACTCCAAATCTACGACAAAAAGTAACCAAAATGAACATGAATTCTAAATAATATTTAGAAAGAATACAGAAGGAACAACTAAACTTACCGGGATTCGACAAAACCCTCCGTTGCCTGAAGAGGATGTCATCGGATAACAATTCCCAAGTTTCCTCCCACACGGTATAAGGCATCGACATAGAACCGGTTAACAGCAACGACGCAAACAGATGCCTAAGATAAGTACCCGACTCCCAGTAGTGTGCTTCCGTAATTGCATCAACATACTCAGTGTCGTCACCGATCAATCCAAGAGCAAAACATGCTTCTCGAAAAGTCCGATAACAGGTACCGTTCACAGTTCGGATGTCCTCATAACACATAGCTCCCCTAGAATGGTTCAGCATCGTTCTCATGTAGTAGAGTTCACCACATTTTGGGGGAACATGGTGTAGTCTACCAATTGCAAAAAACTTTTGCCTACGCTTCCACTGCTTCTTGGTCCTATCCCATACGTATTTTTGAGGAATCTCGGATAAAAGAAGTTGACGTGCATCAGGGTCCCTAGCGTTCAAAGCAAACCAATCGACAAATTTTGACATAGCAATGCTTGGGTTCTCAAGAACCTCATCAATTGGATCATCATCTTCGAAGATAACAGGTTGTTCACCGGGGAGATGGAATTGAAGTTTTTCAACACCAGGAGTCCTATAATGGATGTCAAAGGAAAAAATCCTCCAAACAGCTTCACATGCAGACAAATAGCGACAATCGTACAACTTTTGAATCTGGTCGAGGTTATTTTGGTTATTGCGACGACTATAGGACGACTCCATTGTAACACGATCAGGCCCTTTATTAATGTACTTGAACAGATATTTAATCGACCTGGCTTGGTTGCACCACTCCACATTGATATGAGCACGATATTTATTCATAAGATAGGGATTGTAGGGAACAACATACCGATTATCAATGGGCACACCATTCTTGAGAATTGTACGACCATTATCCCTTCTCTGGTAAACAGGAAAACCATTCTTGTCAACTGTGGTCCTGGAGCTGAATCGCTTTGGAAACTTCCGAATGCATGCACCATCTAACATGCAAGGTGATTGAGGATTTACTGCACCGCAAGGACCATGGATCATTAGCTCTGATACTGCGGCGAACAATATGGGATCCTGGTTTTCGTCGGGAATCTCGGCTGAAATAATTCTATCTACGTTTGCCACCTCCGAGAACTTGTCATCTCGATGGAGGAAGAGCAGGATGTGTGCATGGGGGAGCCCTCTCTTTTGGAATTCAACTGTGTACACAACTGTAAATGATCTGAATTTAGTGAATAAATACAAAAAAAACAAATGGGAAAAACCACAAATTAAGGTTGGACTGTACAAAAAAACTTAAATGCATACCTGCTCTAGTCCTCCCAAAGATTTCGCGTACTTTCAAGTCCTGAATCAACTCATATAGCTTCACTTGAAAAATTCGCGACAAAATATCTGGGCGGTCTTCAGAGCGAAGACCCCTTCTACTCACAAAGCGCGTAACCTCTGGCCATTTAGGGTTACAGGTAAAGGTAATGAACAAATCTGGGTATCCACACCACCTACAAATAGCCATAGTGTCCAGGTATTTTGACCTCATATAAGCATCGCCAGATGTGTAAGAGGACGGCACAATATAGCGACTACCAGTTGACGATGGATCAACGTTACCCCCTTCAACTGCATCAACAACATTCTTGTATTGGTCGACCCTCAGTAAATCTTGGTTGAATCGTAAGAATGACAATCTCTGAGACTCAACCATCATGTATCCGTCAACGCAAATTTGTTGGAATAAGTTGCAAGATTGTGACCACGTAGGGAACTCAATTTCCATTGGCCTATCTTGAAATCGAAAGGCAAAGAACTCGCGTAAAGTCAACTCCTCGTGCGGCTTAAGGCTATTGCTTATACCAAGGGATGCTTCACTGTGAGGAATATGTAGCCGGAATCCATCCTCACCATATGGGAGCAAAAGAGGATATTGTAGGGCAAGATATGATGGGTGCAGCTCAGAAATGCGTTGCAATTGTCCACATGATTTTTGTACAATAATGTCCCGATGTTCCATGTCGGGACCTATGTCACCTTCAACAACAGCGGCAACTTCTGAAGCAGTTGGACGGTTATAGGTTCTCCCATCAGTGCATCTTCGGGAAATCAGTCTGATACTGATATCACCTTGTACATCTGATGACAATCTGTCCCTGGCCATCCGGAAGGTCTTTGCAAGAGGGTTGTGTTCGTCGATCATCTCCTTCAATAGCGACATAAGTTCCTCATTGAATCTACTACGCCCACCACCACTGCTTATATTTAAATAAAATGTACAAATCAAGTAAACTTCATGAATGGGTGAATATCATAAATCAAATACACAAAGTAGGTATACAGAAGGTTCTTACGCTACGGCAGTTATTCGGTTGTTAACCTCTTCCTCCGTATCATAGATATACAACTGGCAAAACTTTGGAATAGATCCATCAGCAGGTAACAAACTGCCAATTCGATGAACATTCTGCCCACCCATCCTAAATGTGTATGGACCTCGACCAACGTTGACTGTTCTATCAATAATGCCACCAGTGGACGACCAAGCATACCCGCAATTATAGCCGCGGATATTGCTAATAAATGTAGAACTTAGATGATGCTCTCTTGTCAAAAGTGATTTTAACAATTCAGGTGGTTGGCTTAAATATGGCAAAACTACCTTCCCATCTGAGCAACACAAAGAGAATCTTGGATTTGTCGTGCCTTTCCCTTTACCAATCCTTTCCTCATACCACATTTGGGCTTTGCACATCTGACATTCATATTCCGGGTCACCAATATCCCAATAAATTGAACCTACAACAATAGTTCATCAAATAATTATAACAGTAATGAAATGTAAAACATTCATGTAAACATGATCTAATAATTTTATATAGAACCGAGTACTTGAAGAAAGGGGTAAGGGAAACCTGCACCAATGTCTAGAACTCCACCGGTGGCATCGTTGGCCAATCCTTCTTCAATTTGGTGTTGATGGGAATCATTTTCTGCGAACATACTATCAGAAGAAGGATTAATATGTGGCGTTGATGAAGTACTGGCCTCAGTGAACCCAGAATGCAAACTTGGTGTTGGTTCAGTAGTAAGTGGGTCGTCCGAATCGTCAGAATCTGTAAGAGGTGAACATATTGTGTATGTAGTTTGTTCAAAGGCACCATTCTTTAAATCACATAACAAAAACCTTAAGAATGACAACTAATGTAATGCACCATACGAAATGGAAGTGTCATTGTAATAAAAATTGTAACTGTCATCAAAATATACACTTAAATCACCTGGTAGAGAACGAAGAACCGAGGAGGTGGACCTTCTTTTTCTTTTTTTTTCTGCATTAAGTTCTTTTCTGCGGGCCCTTTTAAGTTTTGTCGCTTGTTGCGCCGGTGAAAGAATGATAGGTTCAACTGAAATAACGGAAGAAGGGGTTGCACTAAAAGAAGTAAGAATTGAAGGACAATGGGGCGAGGCACGACGGTGACGTGGGGCAAGTCGTCGTGTTGGCTGATGTACTTGCGCACCTAGTAAGAACACAAAGCATTAAAATGTATTAAAAATAATGGGTCCGAAAACTGACAATTAAGTGTATATACAGACACACATACATAGCAACATAGACACATGGAGACACATACACATGTAAGTGTGAGAACGGAAAAAGAAAGGCGAATAAGAGGTACCATTGGTAATATCACTTAGGGGAGTACAAACGGCCACCACAAGCTGCTGATCTGAGTCAATATTCTCATTACCGAAGCTGTTGTTTTCAACACCTGAATAATAATACCAATTTCACATTGAGTTTATCTGTAGAGGTATGTAGGAATACACAGACATATATCTGTGTAAGGGGCGAGTAAGAGGTACCGTTGATAATATCTCTCAAAGGATCATGGATTCCTATGACATGCTGCTGATTTGGTTCAACATTTTCATTTGCAAATCCGCTGCTCTCCCCACCTTAATTAAAAAAATAAATTCATTAAGTGAACATCACTCAATACAGCATATTATCATACAAATAAAGTGTATCAAATGTGGGTATATAAACCTGACTAATTTTTTTTTAAAAAAAAGTGCAGTCAACTAACACAAAACACCAGCTCTCAAAACAAAACAAAATGATAAGTCAAAACATTTCTTAAGAAATAACTAAATGGCAAGGGTAAACTTGGTGAAACAGGTCAATGAGCCGAGTTCGGGTCAACCCAAACCTCAAAACTATACAACATGGGATATAGCATAGTCATAATCACGGTCCTAAAATATGTGATTATAATGTTCATAACCTTAAACATTCTAATTCTAATGAGACGTACATGAATAATGGTAACATAGCATAGAGTACGGGTCGCTACATGGTTGTAATGTCAGTTCTAGATTATAGCAGTCGAAATAAAGTAAGTTAATTCCAAAAGAATTCGGAATTAATGACAGGAATTAATGAATGTATGGTGCATGATGCATGAATATATACATATATATAAACAATAGTAGCGCGTCATAAACCAATAAATTTAAATAATTTCCATTGTACGAATTTCTCCAAATTTCCTAGTATCTTTTATTACTAATAATAACAGTGGTGACAAAATAATTAACTAAATCATCACTAATTAATGTTATTTTTTTTATTATTCCTATTATTCCTATTAATAATAATTAGTAATAGAGGAAACAGAATAACCATGTAACTCCATAAGAATTACTAATATGTAAGAGTAACACAATCGAAGGTCGACCAAAAAAACTTAAACTCGGAAACAACACAATATAAATATAAATTCAATAAAAATGTTGGCACGAAGCAAGAACAAAGACGAAATTAATATGAACAACGTAACAAATTTGAGTAAACGTCTGACCCTATCAAATCTGGCCCAAAATATGATAGAATATCGTAAGTGGACCAAATCCATAACGGTTACTAAATTGAACTTCAAATCTGAGATAACCAACATCGAAGCCCAAACTTGACCCGGACAAAAAAAATCGAGTTCGAAGTCAAAACCGGCCCAAATGACGTAAACCAAATAAATGGTGCAAACCGATTCGAAGCCCAGCGAAAATGTGGCCCAAATTGAATTACACCCAATCTTAACCCTAACAACCCCACCCATATAAACTCTGTCTTCCCCCTCACATCCCCCCTTAAAACCCTAATCCCACCCGACTCAAACCTAACCCTAACCCTATCCCTAATTTCACTCTCAGTCTCACTCTTCACTCCTCACTCTTCACTCCTCACTCTTTCACTCACTGACTCTCTAATCCTCACTAAGTTGGTCTCCTGATCCTCAATCTACCTCTAAGAAAATATGCTTGAGAAGCGATTGTCGAAACAACGAACGTTGTTTGACAACGAAGGTTGAGTACTCTTTCCAGATCGATCGGCATTTATAGTGCTTGATTAGGAAATTGATCGATATGTAGCATCCACATTCCAGATCTACTTTATGTGCTCGGAAAAATGGTGATTTTTATTAATAACTCTGAAATCTTGATTATGGGAGTTTCCTCATCAATAATCCTCTTTTTTGTTTTTCTGTGATCTATAATTTTTTGCATGCACCCTTATCCGGAGAACAATTCCAGATCTAGAGCGCTGTACACGAAAATGGTGAGTTCTTTGACCTTTTTTTTTTCTTTGCTCAAATCTTGATTATGTACATATTTTCCCATTACTCATACATTTACTGTTCTGTGTTGAGTTTTTTGTTGCATGCATGGGTCTCATCCGAGACCGAGGTCCAGATTAACTTTTCTGTGCATGAATAATGGTGAGCCTCCCTCCCTCCTTATTTTTCTTTTATTTTATTTTTTTGCTGAATTTCAAAATATTTGCCGTAAAAAATTATTCATAACTGATACGCTTGTCCTGTATTGTGCAGATTAGTGATGCTTATTTCAAAGAAATTAAAGAATATATGGGGTGTACACAAAATTTGAGGGTTTAAGGCAGATGGCCTACTATTGATAATCTGTTTTCTTTAAGATGAAACACCGCCTCATCCTGAAGGTATGACATCCACTTTTCACTTTCCTACATCTGTAATAGCTTTAATTTTTTTTAAACTTGCATGCATGGTAAAAAGGAAAAAGAAGATCTTAAATTTCTAACATTCTGAAAATTTCACATATTGTAATTCTAAATTGTGTGTCTATTTACAAAACCAACCTAAAAAAACCGAGAAATCTGTTTGTATCCTAGTATGTTTGTTCTTAAATCTGACCTTTTGTTTATGTGAATCTGTGATATGAAGTTTTATTGTACCCAATTGCATGCATGTTTGAATAAATTATTAGTTCTTGAAATTTGAACTGCTGCATGCTGAAGATCCATAGCTTTCATGATATAGACATACATTTTTATCACCAAAATATGATCTATGTAGCAAGTCTGTACACTAATCAATATATATGTAAGATTATTAGGCACACAGGGGCATGAAAATTGTCATTCTAATAACCATTATTGTTCCTAATAGCATGCATAGTAAACAGAAATATTGGGTTCTGAAATTTCTAATAGTGAAAAGAAAGAGAAATTTTTTAAAAGTTTAATTTTAAATACACTTAATCAAATATGTAACTGTATGAAATTTGCATCTTCTGAACTTATTATTCATTCAAAGCAACTAAGTTTATGAACTCAAACCAATTAAGTGTATAAAGTTTATAAGATCTTGCATATTATAGTGTATTTATATAGTTTTGCTAAGTATTATCCATACTAATTGTCTGATGCTTGCTTTTTTAAATAAAAGAAAACATGAACTGACTGGCTAATATTTTTTTAAATAATAATGTGAGGAAAAATGCATACTATCACTTATAAATTTAACACTTAGGTTAAATAGAAGACAAAAAATTAGATTAATGTTTGTATAGGTAGATTCTTTAATTGAAGATATAATAAAGAGTATACTATGTGGTTTACTTTTAATGTAAATGTTAATTTTGTATATTATATTAGAAAAGAGAGCATAAATCCTGCATCAATAATTCTCCTAAGTAACTATCACCGGTAACTGCTAAGTCTCATAATGTTCAAACAGTCTGTGGATCTAAGTAATTCTATTTAGTAAGATCTGGGAAAGTTAACCTCCAGGAAATGTTAGTAGTATTTTCATGTAGCAAAAAACAACTAAATCAAAGAAAAAATTAAGTAATTGTTGATCTAAAAGAAAACAAAACAGTAATCACAAAACAGTAGAGAAAAAAAACATGTTCTTACAAACATAAAATGAAAATCATATGAAATAGAGCAAGACATACGTTCTATCCTGCAGCGATTTGTACCATCCCTTGTGCTTCTGCTGCTGTTTCTTGCTGAACTTATATTATCCACCAAAAATTTTATAATAGCACAATATAAGAATATTTTTTTTGGTTAATTGAAGAAGCTTTTAGTATCAACTAATTGACATTTGGGTAGATTGAAGACATTGAATGATTGTGATGTTATTGCCTTGAGCAATGATTTAATGAGGAATTTAAAAAGGATGTTGCTAACTTACTCTTAACACACCATTTCAACTGCTGTTAGTGGGGAGATATTTTGATAAATTCAGTTAGTTAAACCAAATCATTAATCAATTAAATTAAATATCTGATGAAGTAGTCTTCACACAATCATGTTAAGACATATTATCTTCATTGGATGAGAATAGTGTCAGAGTAAATACAACAATGATAAGCGACAACCATAAATCAACAACAACTAAAGAATACAGGCTACATATCCATGGAGATTCTGGATTGCATACGTATGCTCTCAGAATAAATAGACACGATATAGTACCTCCCATTCTCTTGACCCCAACTATATGTTCTGTATACATGAATTGTATATGCACAAATAGTTGGGGTCCAAGAGTGGGAGGTGCAATAGTTTATCCACCTAATTGTAGTGATAACTCTAAAACTTATAGTTTAGGAGTAATTCACTCTTAGAGTGGACAGACTAATAAGCTGTCTATCTATCTAATTGAAGTGTCGTATGTGTATGCTCTGAATCTTTGTGGTGCGTAGAGATGGATTCATAACTCATGCTGATTGGATTGCAGTAGTGGTCAAAGTAAATACAACAACAATAAGCAACACCGGTAAATAAACTGCTAGTAAATAATACACTCTACATATGCACAAAGATTCTGAACTGCATAAACATGCTCTTAGAATAAGTAGACACAATATTTTACCTCCCATTCTCTTCACACCAACTATATGTTCTATATACATGAATTGTATATCAACAAATAGTTGGTGTCAGAGAATGGGATGTACAATAGTTTATCAACCTAATTGTTGTGATAACTCTATAACTTTTAGTTTAGGAGTAATTCACTCTTAGAATTGGAAAGACTAATATATTGTGTCTCTATCTAATTGAAGCGTCCTATGTGTACGCTCTGAACATCTGTGCTACGTAGTCTTATTAGGAAATCTGGCAGTGCTTATGCACTATTAATACACAACAGTAGCTCAATTTGTATATAAGAAGTACCACAACCAAAAATCTTGTAATGGATTGTTAATGCAGTCATTAAGTTGCTGCAACCAAAGGTTGTCTTATGCTTTCATGTTCTTCTGCTCCTGCATATACATTAAATATATATATATATATATATATATATATACACACACACATACACACACACACACAAACACACACACACACACACTTTCCAGCATAATGTGTCGCTTCCAAAAGAAAAAATAAACAAACTTTAACCAACATTAAATAAGTAAAAATAGTCCACCACACAGGTCAAACAAAGAAAACATAAGAACAGGAAAAAATTAGTCTTTCGGAGCATCAATTAACATAAAAGTGAGCATGCATGACATCTTCTTCTTTATATTTCAAGGACTTCAACATCTTCATCAGTAGTCTCATCGGTAAATTCTGCCCTTGTCCTTTTTCTGCCAAAGTTCCTGACTCCACTATTCTGCACATCAACCATCTTCCAATTTGCAGCCAAAATATCCCTTATAAAAACCCTGTGATCTGCGTTTCTGTGTTAAAATACATTCATCAACACCTGTTAGTAATAAAACAAATAAAATTTTAGCCATTGTTTATGTTATTTGGCTGACCTTGAAATGAATTCATTCACTTGTGGTATGTCCGGCATGATATGTATTTTCGTTGCTTCAGTTGATGAGACCCTCATCTCTCCTATTACACATGATGAGTAGTTAGGTTTTTTAGAGTCTGTTTCAAATATGCACGAATAATATATAAATCATACCTAAGTATGGGGCTCTCTGCAGACACTGGAGTACAATTATGGGCTTCTGCACTAAGAATCTATCATCAGTTGCAATTGACCTGAGCTCATTTCCAATTTCTCCCCATATCCATACTGGCAAAGCTATTCCCCTAAGGTCATTTAAAAACATTTTAAAAACATTTTGAATTGGTATTCAGAAGTTGAAAATGGTAAACATGTTTAGAAAATTACTTCAAATCTTGTAGGTCAAGAGTAGTACAATCAAAAATCCTATTTTCAAGGAGAACACTATACTTCTCCACCTGGCCAATCACATCTGCATACATATCTTCGTTAGTAATAATATGAAATAGATGCTCAAGTTATAACTTCTTCTAAAAGTACTAAATTTACCTATCAAGGATCTCCCCTTCAGGTTGTTGTCATTTACATCTCCAAAATCCACAAAATTGAAACCAAATGTTGGCATGGTTGCAATTTCTATTTCTTGAACAGTAGTAGATGAGATAAATCTTATACGCCAATCTTTATTGGTAGCAGCCTCACATGTAAAATTGTTTTCAAAGTGAAATCTACTAATTCTGTAGATCTGCCCTTCCTTTACCTTTCCCTCAAATTTTGATTTCAAGTCATGCACTATTCTTGCTTGCATTGTATCACCCTAAATTTACCCATTTTGCATACTGTTAGCCTAATAATATTTATAAAAAGAATCTAATTGAATAACTAATATACAACACTTACTTTTATGTCTACCATTAAGACCTCAATTGAGTTGTTAGCCTGATTGAACCTATCGAATAGATCTTCTTCTGCTTTCCAAACACGCACAACTCTAGCCTCAAAGTAAAATTCACATCGTGATGGCTGCAACTTATCAAAAGTACAGAACTTTGGTTTGCTGATTTCTAATTCTGCCATTTTTTTTTTCTGTTTACTATTCTTCAAATTTGGTAGTGTACAAAAAGAAAATTGTATTCCTGATGTATTTATAGTGGTGTACTATTAATAGAACTATATACTATCATGCTAGTTGTGGGTAGTTTAGCAGGAGAAGTTACACTTGGTTAAGAAAATAGTGGGTAGTGTTGAGAGAAAACAGCTAATAACTGTCTTCATGGGGCTGACTTATTAAATATCAGTAGAACTCTAGAAGGAGTGGATTACTAACCTATCTTGATGGAGATATAATTTACCATAAAAAACTATTTTGATATACTTGATTGAGAAAAAAACTGACAGTGTCGCTGTGCATTGCTGGTAACTAAACTAATAAAATCTCTTGTATATACACTGGAACATCTAATCTTCACATAAACATATTGAGCCATATTATATTCATCTTAAAGTGTAATGGCATGTAAAAGCCTCTATGATGAGCAACTATAACTCAACTATGAAGCATGAATACAGCTTATTTACCTACTAAGGTCCTGGACTGCAGATTTACACTCTTAGAATGAATGGGCATAACACACTTCCTCCATTCTTTTAATCCCTACTATTGTTCAATGTATGAGAATCATATTTTCAACAAATAGTAGGGCCAAAAGAGTGGGAGTAGGAGTAGTTTGTCGACCTAATTGTAGTGATAACTCCTTAACTCTAACTTTGTGAGTAATTCACTCTTAGGATCGGACATACTTTGATTGTTTGCCCGTCTACCTAATTGAAGTGTCTTCTGTATATACTTAAATCTTAGGGGTATTTATGCAATGAATAAAATACCATGTTGAAAATAAGTTGCCTGAGGGGCACGACTTGAATAATAGTGATTGTTTTTACACAACAATTTCAGAAATTATGTCAAATAAACTACAATTTTGGTAGAAGTCATGGTGTTAAAATGTCGAAAAGGATTTTAAAAGTGACTTACCTAATAGTTTTTGTGGAGGCTACATGTTAACACTCTATAAATCAGTTCACTTAACCAATGTAAATATTACACTTTATAAAATTATTATTTATGAAGTAAGATTTATCTCACAATTATATTCGACAATTGTGGAACTGATATCAGATTACGTTTACATGCCTAGAGTGTTTTAAACTTGAATATGTCAAATATATGCATGGCATCTGAGGAACTAAATGAATCAGGGAATACAAACTGTTCAACTAAAGAAATAAATTAAAAAGAAATAGCATAATATTGTTCAACTAATTGAAAAGCATGACAAATTAATTAAAAAGACACTAAATAAGTCAGTCTACACTAAGAAATGAGACAAATACATAAGCAAAATAATTACTGCAACCAATCTTCAGTTCTTCTGTTTTTTAAACCCTCCCTTGACTGTGGATTCGTCATCCGATGATTCTGATTTTGACGCACTTATATCACACATGGACGAAGATAGTCTTTTGCGTGGCCGTTTGCTCATGGGTGTCTTCTCATCAATTCTGTCAGAATTTGAATCAAGCACCTCGGACAATGTAGTTACTGAACTTGAGTCCTGGTATACATGAAAGACTTAACATTACAACATACTTAAACACATGGTTTAACTAATCTCATGAGTTATTTTCTTATTCTTATACCTGCATTGGCCACAAATAAGCTTTCCTTCTTCGAATCACGTCTATGTTTGAACATAGATCAATCACTGAGTAGCATCTTGTATCAACCACAATATTAAAGTAGCGACACACTTCCAAATCTATGATAAATTCCTTGCCCAACATTGTCTTTATTGTGATTGGGATTTCCTTTGAATCAATCTACAGTTAACAATGTTCAACTTAAATTATCAAATATAATACATAAGGAAATCACAATTAATAGATGCCCTAACGATCTGTAATGGTATTTTTAGGATAATTATACCTGCTGACACATTTCCATGGACTCAGATGCATTGTATCCTGTTTCATCTTCCATTTGGGCATTATTGGTAGTGATGTTAATTTGATCACCGTTCAGATCCTCCACTAAGAAAGTAACATCATATCTATAATAAAAAAAGACATTAATAACTGCTCATTTAAAATCCTATCTTCAAAAAATTAAAGTTGCCTTTGCTACCGACATTATATCTCGTTCCTCGACACCAATGTCAAGTTTTGGGCAAATGTCGTTTATACAATGCCATAAATTATCTTGCTTCATTCCAATTGTAGCTGCACAGCTCTTGCATTTGTTGCAGTACCATTTTTTTGTAGTGTCAACGTCCTTGAGTTTTGCAAGAATCGAATACTTGCCAGGCTTAAAAATTTGAAATTCATTAGAAGGAGAAGATAGTATATATTAAATAGACGCAAAGATAAGTTCAATATCTTACTTTGTGAAGTGCAATCAATTCTGAAATGTTATTCAGTATGAAAGGACGCTGATTAGAAGCAGCCAAAGAGTTGTGATCTGTTAGTGAAGACATTGAATTTGTTTCCTTTTCAGATGGGCAGAATGTTTTGTGACTTTTGTTGTGCCCTGATTGTTTTTAGATACTAACATTTTATATATATATATATATATTTGATGACATGGGGTGTTGCAATGGACATGAGAGATGGGTGGTTGCAACTAAACTGCCTTGACACATGACGGAAGTGGGGAGTTGAAAATATGACGTGTTTATGCAGTTAAAAGATAAGTAAATTCCTACTATTTCTTATTTGGTTATAATTATGCTTCACTTTTCTGCTTATTGTTGATTTTATCCTCAAAATCGATGTACTTTTGTGCTATAAAATTGTGGTGTAATATAGATATGACCATCAATAGCTTCATGAATATCATTAATTATTAGATTATTAGATACATTGAAAGATTTGGGTATAACTATGCTGAGATTTTGTCCTTACTATTCATTTTTGGCCTTACATTCATTCCGCTATGCTATGCAACTCAACTGTAACATAAAAGCCATTAGCTTCAAGATTACCATTAGCGTAAAGAATAGAATGACTATGTGAAGATTAGCTGCCAAAAATATCAATTAATATAACTAAAAATTACGTCAGTGTCTAAAGAAGATTAGTAATGAAGGGTTCTGTTAAATAAAGTAACATACAATTGGAATATTGTAATTGGATTTAAATTGATTCACTTATGTTCTACAACTGAACTGTTAGCTTCAAGAACACCGTTATCATCCATTCACAATAAATAAGTATACAGCAACTTCAAACTGTTTAGATAAAGTAACTTCAAAATGGAATACACATCGTAAAATAAGATACTCATATAACTATGTTTTAATTGTGTTCGAATACTAAAAATCAAACTCAAATAATTGGGTCCATAAATAAGTGTACAACAAACGTAACATATTTTAATACTGGCAACTTTAGACACAACATGAAGTTACGAAACATATTTTAATACCGTGAACAAAAGAGTTCACTGTTGTATAACATGATAAAAAGCCAAAACAATACCGTTTCGTTCACCAATAATAGCTCACACTCACGTATAAATTTGAATATGCAGGTTTCACTCAGCTGCTTGTTTGGGATAATGATATGAAAATGCATATCACATTATGCGGGAATTTGACAAAGAGACCCATGATCATGGACCAAACCCAGCCAAGTAGTTGGTGGGAATACCTTACAGCACTGGTTGCCTACTGTTTTGGGTTATTAATAGTAGTAGCTTGTCTCCTGTTCCGATTTTGATGCCAATTGCCTGTACACCTAACGTGTCTCGAGTCACTAATAATGCAGTCTAAATATACACAGCTTCACAACTAAAACGCAACGAAAATGATGGAGCGCAACGGTGATGTGAAATCTCAATGATGAGCAGTAATTGTAAATCAATTGTGACATAATGAGTGCAGCCTATTTCTCCACAAAAGTTGTTGTTCAAGAGGAAGATGCTCTTAGATATATGAGAAGAAAACAATAGTCTATCCTTCTGGTTGAAGTATTAACTCATTCACTAAATCCGAGTGAATGAGTAATATGCTCCTAGAGTTAATGGGTAGGCTACGATACCTTCTCGGTCTAATTGAAGCGACACCTCTGACAGTAAACTGTAATGGAGCTTCTAAGCGAGCATTCAGACGTCACGTTGAAAACTACTGCTTGAGAGATGAGCCGATTGCTGATAGGTCTCTGTGATGTGCAGTAATCATAAAGCAACACAAACATTATGAATGTGGCATATTTTTCTTCCAATGTTCCTGACTAAGAGGAAGTTGCTCTTAGATATATGAGAAGAAAACAAAAGTCTGCCCTTCTGGTTGAAGTATTAACTCTATCACTAAATCTTAGTGAATGAGTAATGTATTCGTAAAGTAAATGGGTAGACTACAGTAATTTCTCATTCTAATTGAAGCGACACCTCCGTCAGTGAACTATAGTGGAGCTACTACGCCTACTTTCAGACGTTATGTTGCAAAAAAATGCCTGAGAGATTAGCTGTCTACGTGACAATAACAAATAAAACACGAAATGCTAAACAAAAACTTCCCATGTAGAATTTAAAGCAAACCCAACAACAAACAGGATCAAATACTGTATGCCAAATGCAACCTAGTGAATAAGTACATAAAATTCTTGAACAGATACTTCTGAAAGTTTTTTGTAGGAAGATAATCTGAAGATAAAATAGAGAGCACTCGGATTATGTAAGGAAATAATCTGAGTATGAAATAGTAGCTGTCTTTAGATAATACTTATTTCCCATGAGAACGCTTCCGTAACCTTGACGCTGGCTTGATGGTTTCTGATGGCTCCCCAGTCATCGATCTATCAGTTGGAAGAGCCTGGTTTAAGTAGCACCATGCATTACGTCAGTTGTCTCACAATAGAAATTAATCTAAGGTGTCAATCATGGTTGTAGCAATGCCTAGGTGTCCTACTGATTATGTAGGTAAAATATCTACCTGATTAGCTGCATCTTCCCCCATGATATTTTCAAGTGATGTTGATCCTGTGACCTGTGTAGAATGCATCAGTAGGCTGTCAGTAGAAACTAATTGATGGTATAATCGGTGCTTTTTCCGTATTTCTTGGTCATTATACTGCTTAGTTACATAGAAGACGTACCTGATTCATTGAACCTTCCCCTATAGTATTTTCAGCCGTTGTAGTGTAGTCCTTAGGTTGGTGCGGACCATGCTAAATGTTAAGTATGTTAGGGAAAAAAAGGGGCACATTAGACTGGCAGAAAGAACTTACTGTGGGCAGAATTGAGTGTCCTCACTCTTACCTCCATTTTGCTTGGACTCTCCTCTTCACTGTTTGCTGCCTTCTCTTTGGTGTCCTGCGTAAAAAGGTACATGGCTAATTAAGTAGTGCAGTTTTTGTCAATAGCGACGACTATATTAGCATTGTCAAAGTGTTGTACACTACCTCGGATGGTGAGTGGAGTTCACCCTTTCCTGAAACCGAGTCACTGGTTTCACCTTTCTGCATGTCCTTAACAAATGTGGAAGTGGATGCAGCCTAAGACATTCCCAATTACAGATAAATACAATTAGGCACTTATGAACTATATGTAGTCTATCATAGGCATCTGAACCCTTAGTAGATCATACCTCACTTAATTTCACAGCTTCTTTCCACTCCTTGATTTCTGTCTCTTTGTTTGACATGGCTGTGACGGTGTAGCATTGTGAATTTTTCTGTATGTTGAATGCTTGTGTTACACGTAGCTTGAAAAGATATTCCTTGTCTATGAGTGCTCTGAAATTTGATGGTGGGAGACCACCTGGCCTAGCATCCTAAAAATTATAGTGTAGGATTAGGTGAGTGAAACAGTCCCTAAACTGAACGGAACTAAATACTTATACATGAAATGTAATTACCTCCTGTTCTTCTAGAATTTCTGCTGCTGACTTTGACAGCAGCTTTCTCATTTCTTCATCCCATATTACAACTTCAGCAAACTCACATGCCTCATCCATGATTAGGAACTTTGCTTGGAATGTGGAAAGTGTCAACCATGATATTATGTTACTGTACTTGTCTTAAATTGGGGAAACAAAAAGGGATTGTTGTTGACCTTATTTTTGGTTCGCGCTTAGCTTTGTTATATAGTTTGCACATCTCTTTTTTACAGTACCACATGTTATTGTCACTTGAAATAACTTTAGATCTGCATTCTTCACATGAATTGTAGCACCACTCCTTCGACGTGTCCATTTCATAGAACATTGCAAAGTCTACAAAGACTCCAGCCTTTACGTCAAGGGGTTACCAAATAACGAAATTAGTGTACTGTATATAGTGTTCAACGGGATTGAAATCAGAAAGAATTATGAAATTGTGGCATGATGAATTCACGGTAATATATGTTAGTGTCAAATAGTTAAGCATACCGTCTTACTGTTTTTTATCTCTTTCAAGGAGAGACACTTGCTTCCATTTAGTATGCTGGATGATTCGGGGGCTAGCGTCGGTGGGTAACGTAACTTCCACCGATCTGGACTCTCGCCAGGGATGTACCTAATAAAGTGTAACATAACACCGTTAATTTTCGAGTTGGGTTTCTTGTGTCGTTTCACATTGAATTAGCAATACACTACACTTACATGCTGTTGAAGCGGTCAACCTCTTCCATTTCTGGATTGACAATAACTAATGTTGCATCTCTAGTCCCAATGCTAATTTTGTCTTCAGAAATGAGATTGTATTAGCTCGGGGTAAAGTAGAAGTATAACGGGAAAAGTGTGATGCTAAAGTAAAGTCTTAAACGTACCTCTCCATTCATTTCTCTTGACGTGTCGTAGAACTAACACAGGCCTAGGCTTGTCAATGTAGCTATTGACGATTTGTATAATGCTTGATATGAAATCTCCAAATATAGAACAGCGAAGCTGTTCATTCCTGCACGATTTGTGTAAATCTGCGTAAGACATATAACCTTCCATAATAGTAAATCATTATCTCTTATATATGAAATTAGAATAAATACCGTGCATTTTCAAGAGTAATAGTTGTCCAGTGAAACCCTTTTGCAGATTTCTGGATAGCTTGATATTCAGCAAACTTGCCTATCACATCTACATCATGGAAGACAACAATTAGAACTGTAATATTCTGATTTCGATTACTATTTCCGCATATAACATATTTGTGCTTACCAAAATATGCATTGGCGTCAATGTTGCCGTGTATTATGTCCTCGAAATCGACGAAGTTGTACACACGTAACGGAATGTTCGGGTCAGGATGCATCCTCACAACTCTTGTGCTATACTCAAACCAAATTCGACACTTGTGAGAAGTTGCTTTTTCTTCTGCAACATTTGATGAGGTTGAAAATTTAGAAATTGTATATATGTCACCCTCTTTGAAACCCGAATTGTATAACTTGACCAATTTCTGTCTAACGGTGCCTTGAATCGTTGCTCCCTGTACGTTAAAGACAGTCGAAATAAGTAATAATTTTCGTATACTATGTGAAAAGTACATTGGTTATGGAAGTGAAATTTTCTTACCGAGCTATCGACAAAAATAAGCTCGATACCAAAGATTATGTCATTAGATTTGGCATTGTGGTTGACGTTTTCTGGCTGTTTCTTCTTTCGGCGCCACTTGCGCATAACCCTAACCGTAATGGAAACCGCATTCATGCTTTCGGTAATCTCAGCGATAGTTTTTTGTTGATATTGAAACGCCATACTGAATATTGAACAGGGAAAAATCGGATACAGTGGATTTTATCTTTAAATCTGTGAATTTCGGAAAAGTTGAAAGAAAGGGAAAAATAATTACTGAAACACACATATATAATATGCATTATGGAGAAGTTAACTGAAGTGGGAAGTTAATAGGGTGTGGGAAGTTGAGTTTTAGTGGGGAGGTAACTGCTGTCGGTTTTTTTTTTTTTTTTTCTTTACATCCACGTAGGATCCAACATGGCGCCAAGTAGGAAGATGACGTGGGTGAATGTGGTGCAAGGAAATTCTTCAACATTAATATATAAGAGATGAGTATATACAACTAATTGTGTACTTCGTTAACTGAAAATGAGTGCGGCACTAATATTGAGTTAAATAAATATTTAAATCACAAGTGATCATAAATTGATAACCATTCACATTAGCCCTGAAAAATACTTAGATTAAAACGTGTGATATAAGTTTTTGTAAATTTAGAAAACGAAAATGAAGATACTTAGATTTAAAAATGGAGGAGGATTAGATACGGAGCAAACCGCGAAATAAAAAGTCAAAAGATTTGGTGAATTCGACCGACCTTACTAAATATGCACAACTTCACGCGGCCAATTGTGATGCATACCCTCACAAACACCTTCCATTTGATACATAAGAATGAAGTTGTTAATAGTGGGGGAAAAACGTGGACCAACAACCCCTCCATTCTGAACTCAATTCCGTCTTTATCGTTGGATCATCCGTGGACGTTTCATTCTTTCTTCATCTGTGCTGGTTGTTTCACGTCAGAATCAAAGTATTCAGAATCATTTATAAATTACTCCGATTATTAATTAATGGGTTATGTTAAATACAATCCGTAAGAATTAAATATCTTTTTAAAAAAAGTGGTATAAACACAGAAATTAAAGCACAAATTGCATATACATTTATGCAATTAATACAAGTATTACGAATTTGTTTCTTCTTTTAGTCTCTTAGGGTTGTATTTATCATTTCCCTTAATTAATCTTAGGATACACTTCACTTATTTGTCTATTAACAGTTAATATCCTGTGAGTATATTTTAATCGAGATGATACGGAATAATAATTACTCTCTCCATCCATTCATTCAATTTTTTACATAGATCCATCATTTTTCCTTACAAAAAATGCACCCCACGTAAATCCATCACAAATGTATGACGAGTCAAATAGATACCAAATAGGGGATAAGACAAAAGTGAGATTGCTGAGACCTAGATAAATAATTGTCTTTATCTCCTCAACTTGATCCGTCTTAAGCTCTTGTGACGGATATATCCGTCACAAGAGAGACCAACTGCTTGAAGAATTGAATGGATGAGAGATGGGAGAGAGTAAGCCAGTAAGGTATATGTACGATACTCCATCCGTAATACTCCGTATAAAAGTGTCGTGTGTTACGCCGTACTGAGGTGAGATTGGATGGAAGATGGACCCAGCAATTCAACACAAAGACGAGGGGAGGGCCAAGTCAAAACCAAACGCTTGCTTTACTCAACTCTACTCGGTCTTCCTTCCTTCATTTCAATTCCCATGCTTTTTCTAGGCTATTGCGTATTTACTTGCATGCATCCCATCCACTATAAATACGACACCATTCAGAATTTAAACATCTCAAATCACTAACTACTACTACTACAACACAAATTCCAACTTCAATTAGATATACTTAATTTAATAACCTAGCTCAAACTCAAACATGGGAGGAAACAAAAGTGTTAGTATGATGTTGGTATTGGTGACTGTAGTTTTGGCAAGTGTTGCAGGCATTTGTTCAGCAAAGAATGTTGTTGTTGGAGGTACCACTGGTTGGACTATCCCTCCTTCCCCTTCCTTTTACACCAACTGGGCTTCTCAACAAAACCTCCAACTCGGTGACGTTCTTGGTAATTCATTTTCTCAACCCTACTTACGGATCTCATCCCATATTTTACCTGAACATGTGAACCTTACTCGTAGCTTTTTATATGTTACTTCGTAATGCTAACCATTATCGCCAATATTTGTTGTATGTCGTCAGTGTTCAATTTCGCACAAGGAGCACACACAGTAGCTGAAGTGTCAAAGGCAAACTATGACTCCTGCACATCCGCCTCCACAATTGGTTCTATCATCACCTCTGCACCCGCCAACATCACCCTCGCCGCCCCCGGCTCCCACTACTTTGTCTGCACCATCCCTGGTCACTGCGGCCTTAACCAGAAGCTCACCGTCTCCATCACCGCCCCTGCCCCTACCCCTACCCCTGCCCCATCATCCAAGAAAAGCCCAGCCCCCAGCCCAATTTCACCTTCTGTCGCTGCTCCTCCTACTACTCCTCCCTCGCCCTCGCTTTCTCCAGATGGTATGGGCCCCAGTGATTCCATTTTCCCCACGGGTCCCTCCACATTAGGCCAACCAGGAAGTGGGGCCGCTGCCACTGGTGTTAGCATCTTCAGCTTCTTCGCTGTTGCTGCTGCTGCTTTGGCTCTAGTGTTTTAAGACAGTAGTAGTTGTTGTCTTATTTAGATATGGGATTGAAATTTTAGTGAGGATGTAGTATAGATTATATTGGGATTTGGGAGTTACATGTTGGATACAGTAGATCTTTCCATATTCAGCTTATACTTTGCTATTTCATTCATTTGTTACATGTACACACATACTTTCTCATGAAATAATTTGATTATGTGATAATAGCTCTACCATGCATTTCAGTGTTACCATTTTCATCCTGTCTTATGAAATTCATTTCAACATGAGTCATACTTAAAATTGTGTATCGATCGACTGACTACGCAAGTGCAGTAGCCACAGCAGAGCAGCTGCCTGTTATATTTGATTCCATCATACTTCAGAATCAAAGAATAACGAGTTAAAAGAAATAATACACTTCAAAATCTTCAAACATGTATTGGAGATAGTCGTAAACCGTTTGTGTTACCTCAACCTATACAATTGTAACAAAACTGTCCAGCATAAATTGCTAACGAATGAACGAATGAACATACAGGCTGTTCTGCACCCAATGTTGTCACTTTTCAGTTCTTGCAAACACAACATGACAAATAGAAGCTTGGGTCAGTAACGATAGCAGATATGAGATCGATTAGAAACCCTACTGTAGAACGTACATTGGCAGCACAGCAGATATGAGATTGATTCACATTTCATTGCATTTCACCAATTCAAAGAATAATATGTATGTTACAGCAAAACCGAGTTTCACTACCAACCTCGCCATCTACATTGACCATCAAATTGATTATCTTGGAGCTTTGGCAACCATTGATCACTCTCATCCCTTAACTCATGATAATCCCCAACTTTACGCTTTCTCAAAGCTTTATTATCGCCATCATTAGCTTCTTCTTGTCTAGGTATAGGGAAGAAACAGCGCTCAAGATTCCTAGATAATAAATCAGGATGACTGCTCGAACCACCGTCATTTTTTACCTGATCGGAATATCTCTTCGGACTCTCACAACGGTTGGTGGGACCCAATCGTAATGACAAATCACAATTTATCTCAACAGCTTCCCCAGGACTGTCAAATGGTGTTATTACTTGCGCATTCTTATCAGTCTCGATCACCCCACATCTTCTGGATAGCACGCCGGGGAAGCAAGTAGGGTGGAGGTTAGCCCTAGGCCATCCAACGGGTCTCCCAATGATTATATTGTCAGAATATGGGTTTTGGACCGAGCTGAACCGAACCTGGGGCTTGCTATCGGATAAATGATTACGATAATACAATGGATAAACAGAACCTCCTGATTTCAAAGAGGAATTTGAATCAATAGCAATAGAAGAAGGCATAGGTAGAGGGAAGGATTGCTGGTACTGGGGGGAACTTTGTGGGACCATTTGGGTACTTGAAAATGCATAAGGACTAGCCTGATTTGATCTCGGTGACCACGGTCCGCTTAATTGATTGCCAGACGGGGCTTGTGGTTGTGAGAAAAGGCCATGATTGTTCGTTTTATAAGAAACCGTGGGTGATACCTGAACAGTCTCCTGGAATCTTGGGGTCAGATAATTCCTAGGATGAATGTGCCGGTCGCTACGTGATGTCTTAACAGGAATACACCCCAGAATAAGTGCAGCTGAACAACAAAAGTAATCGAGGAAAGTATTACGCTTTACTCAATGCAATTTAGATGAAACTGAAAGTAGCAACTAAAGTCTAAATGTGATAGCCAAAAGATTGCACTGAATCTAATAAGGGTTGCAATGCACACCCTAACAAAGCAAAACAAAATTCGTCAGAATTTCAGAAAGACAGTTACCTTCTATACAAGGTTGAAGAAATTGACCCATTTCAGCACTCTCGTCTCCTCGAATTATGGTGTTGATAGCATCATTAAGGCGGTCCCAAAGTGTATCAGTATCGATATACTCAGCCTAACCAAACAATGTAGCTTTCGTTAAGCTCAAAAACAGCCAAATGCCATGAACTACCAAAACACTGGCACACCTGTATGTAATTAAGTCTGAGAGAAGAGGCATAATTACCTCGGAATTAGCTTTGGAGTACATAATTTCCTCAGCTTTTAGCACAACTCTAGGGAGCTTCTCCTGCCATTCTCTGTTCTTTTTAGTGGTGGAGCTATGAGCTTCAGTGACAACTCTGAGCAAACAAATGGTGGAAAATTTTTACACAACAAAATTCTAATTACGCAGCAGAAAGATCAAGCTTTCTAATAAATAAAGGTGATTGACTTGACGGGCACTTGCGCAATTCACGTCTTCACACATAAGTAACACAACAAAAACTTCCTCCCAACGATCAAACTCCAATTGCAATGGAATGAACTGACAATATGCGTATTTCTGTTTAGGTAACACAACCAAGCTCAACGCAGAAAGAGCGAATCTTTTTCAGGAAGAAGGTATAATTTGTGAGCAAAGATCAAAACTTCAATTGTTATTTCGCCACCCATTTCACTTATAGTGTTAGACAGCCACATTATGAATTCAAATAATATCCAAATACAAAATAGACGCTTTTCTTGGTAAGATCGATCGAGCAAAGAACTTTTTCGATCTCCATACACAAAACCAAGTTCAATAATATCCGTTCCATTTAGTGTTATGATAGCCAAAATATGAATGCAAATGATATCCAAATACTGACGGACGCCGTATAAGATCCCTGCGAGTTAGAGCCCCTCTTTGGTAAGATCCAAATATATTTTTCTAGCTCCACTTACAAAATGGGGGCTAAATTACATAGTGCACAGTTCTATACAAATAATAACAAGACCAAGTTGTATGCTTAAAGATTGAAACTTTTCAAAAGAAGGTGTTTTCACATGGTGGGCAGTCTACATTTCTACCACAACAAAGTTCCATTGAACAAAATCAAAACACTGTAAACAAAAAGGGAGGGAAATTACATAATGGGCAGGGTTCTGTACAAGCAACACAAACCAATTTCTATGCTGAAATACCAAAGCTTCACATTAATAGCACAACAAAGATCAAAGTTTTATACTCATGAAATGGGGGTAAATTAGAAAGTGGGCACCTCTGTAAAAGCTCAGTATTAGCAACAAGACCAAGTTATATGCCTCAAAATCCAAGACCAATTTGCAAAGAAGAAAGATTGAAACTTGAGAGAAATAAGAAAGAGGCATGAACCTGAAAATGTGTTGAATGATGGAACCTCTGATGGGTTGATGTGTATCACAGTGCCAAGCTCTTCTAACACACTCAAATGGTCTAGGCCCTGGTCTAGGCATCCTCCTCTACTACACTGCACTCTGCTGTGTTTTTTTGGTCTGAAATTTCAGTGTTTGAAAGAAAGAGTGAATATGAAGTTGGTGTTAAGTTTGTGTAAGCTGGGTGGTATAATGCAACAATCAATAATGAATAAGAGTAGAGAGTACT
Source organism: Agrostemma githago (assembly GCA_958450325.1). Lineage (NCBI taxonomy): Eukaryota > Viridiplantae > Streptophyta > Magnoliopsida > Caryophyllales > Caryophyllaceae > Agrostemma > Agrostemma githago. Next base: position 5,597,840 of record OY288250.1, on the reverse strand, counting down.
AGAGGAGTAGACTAGTGGTATTGTACTGGTGGTAATAGTAGTAGATTAATAGTTAATGGTAGTGTAAATGTGTAGGGAGAGTAGAGTGTAATGGGGTTGGTTTGGATGGGTTTGGTTGGGGGAAGGAGCAATCAGTCAGTGAATTCACGGTTCCCACTTGTATGTTGGGTTGCTTTCCAACCTTTTTTGGGTGAGCAGACAAGAGAGAATGAGGGTGGGGGCTCGGCAGAGTTGGGAAAGTGAGACACATTGGGAGTGCTACACCTCCTAGCCCACAACACTTCTGTCCTTTCAAATTAGACCTAGCAAATGGTTCAACCATGTCGGATTCGACTCGGGCCAGTTTTGGATTAGGTTACTCGAGTTATAAAAAATGGGTTGACTTCGAGTCGGGTCGTGTCATTTTGGGTTCGGCTCATCTTCGGGTTTACTATTTTCAACTTTTTAAGGGATATTGGCTCGTTTTCTATAATAATAGTCGATCAATTTCGGGTTAGCTCGGGTCAATTCGGGTCTTCAATTCGGATATCGGGACGAGCTCAGGTTGGCTTATTCAGGTTCGGATCAGTTTTAAATTGGATCACTTTCGAGTTATAAAAGCAGGTTGACTTAGGATCGGGTCGGGTAATTTCGGGTTTCCTATTTTCAACTTTTTAAGGAATATCGACTCGTCGGGTTAGCTCGGGTCAATTCGGGTTACGAGTCAAACTCAGGTCTTCATTTCGGATGTCGGGACGAGTTCAGGTTGGCTTATACGAATCGTATCAATTTTGCTAGGACTATTCCAAATCGACATATCTATTTTAACATTAGGGGGAGGGGGAATTCGAACTTGAGACCTACTATCCCAGATCACCTCGTACTAACCATTAGGCTAAGATATCTTCGGTACCATTATTATCCTATACAGTATGTTTATATGGGACAAACACTTTGCTATTTCCTCTGAATTCTTGTATTGTCCTATTGATACTATTTGACTCATAAGAACGCTACGAATTACGACGAAGATATCTGTAAAAAAATAGGAGTAATAATCTATGCTGCGCATAAGAGATGCAAGGACATTTTGGTCTCTTTCATTGATTAGTTATGGTGTCCATATACCACTATTTTAAAGGAGTGCTGTTTTTCGTCGTCGGCATTTCAGCCACGTCGTCGGCGCTTTTTAATGTAAAAGACGATCCTGCTCTTGCCTTAATTAGAGTAGTTAACTAATGTTATGTAATTTTAGAAGTTAGATTAGTGACCGAAACTCGTTAATGAAGCGGTTTTTTTATTTTTCAAACTCGGTAATTTTATGTTGAGTGTGTGGTTATTATATTCTATACTCACCCCACCCCACCCCACTCACACTCACCACATATAATATTAATTTCTCTCCCCTCACACAAAAAAAAACCGTCTTTTTTTTCGAGATTTTTTTCTAGAGACCCGACTTTGCCTGAAATGGATCGACCTCCGGTTAGTACATTCTTGTTTTTATCTTTCCTTGTTTTTCTCTTTTTTGATTAAAAATTGTGAGGAAGTTAGTTTAGCATATGAAAATCTTGAGAAATCGATGTTAGTATAGCGTAAGAAATCGTATTTAGTTGTGTAAAATGTTATTTACGTGCTCGATTTCTTGTGGAAATTGTTGTTGAAATCGAAATCGAGTTTAAATAGAGCTGTAACGGACGAAAATGGTTGTAGGCGCCATTTTTGGGCGTCTGAGTGGTCTCCTGAACGCCCAAAAATGGCGTCTGGGAGGTCCCCTAGGCGCCATTTTTGGGCGTCTATGGGGTCTCTTGGGCGTCCAAAAATGGCGTCTGGGAGGTCCCCTAGGCGCCATTTTTGGGCGTCTATGGGGTCTCTTGGGCGTCCAAAAATGGCGTCTGGGAGGTCTCTTGGGCGCCATTTTCGAGCGTCTGGGGCGTCTCTTAGGCGCCATTTTTTGCCGCTTGGGACTGTTTTCGGGTTTTTATATCGTGACTCGGGTGTCGTTATTTATAATTATTATTATGAAATTATACGAAATCTTTATTTAATTAGGATTATTATGAATATTATTAGAATTATGATTCTCAAATTCGTGACTAAATTATTTTAATTAAATAGAATTTATGAAATTATTATCCGTATAATTATTATTATGAAACTAAATAAAATTGTGTAGCTAACCTGTATTTTATTATCGGTGTATCAGGAGGACTTTGGTGGCGACGGTATTGACTATCGCGTATGTTTTATCTTTGGGTCAGCGTTCCGTAGTTCGAATGAGGCATTCAACTACGCTAATGAGATAGCTTTGGCTCTTGGGTTCAACTTGGTGAAAGCGAGCAACAAAACGCAAAGTAATGTGAACGCGAACCGTCTTGGTCAGAATTACTTTAAATGCAAGTTTAACGGGAACCCGCCCGTAGGTACCAAGAAATTTGGAAAGATCGGTTGTAGGTTTTGGGTGAAGGCGTGCGAGAGCTTAGATAGGGAACGATGGATTTTAGCCATCGGTCCATGTGGCACTCACAACCACCCGTTAGAGGTTCACCTTGACGGGCACAGACGTCTAGCTGCCCTTGACGAGGCCGAGAAAGAGTTTGTTCGGAGAGGTTTTCTGGACCACTTGACACCGGCCCAAACTTGACACCGGCCCAAATACATGAAGGCCTTCATCAGAGAAATCCTGAGAAACCATGCCCCTCGATCGAGACGATATATAATATCGGGGGGAAGTTGAGGGCGGAGGCAAGGGAAGGTCGTAATGCCATCGAGCAGATGATGGTACTAGCGCGCCGGGCTCTCTACATCCACTTCTTCTTCGAGCACGAGGTTACGAGTGTCGTGGAACGTATATTCATGGCTCACCCTGAGTCCGTGAAACTGTTTCGTACTTGGCCGTACGTAGTCACTATGGATGCCACCTACAAGACGAACACGTACGATATGAAGTTAGTGGAGATGGTCGGGACGACACCCGTTGGGAAACCTTTTCTGATAGCCTACGCCCTACTTCGGTTCGAGGACACGTTGTCCTACACGTGGGTGCTTGAGAAGTTGAAGCTGCTAATTGGGGACCGGGCACCGAACGTGATTGTGACGGATAAGGCGCAGTCGTTGACGGCGGCAGTATCGGAGGTCTTTCCGGCTCCGCAGACCCAGAATCTGCTATGCACGTGGCACATATCTAACTGCGTGGAAAAACGTGTCATTAGCTACTTTAAGGGTGACAAAGACCGAGTAGCGACCTTCATGCACGGAGTTTGGTACCCTCTACTGTATTCTACAAGTGTGAGGGAATTCCAAATAAAATGGAACAATATGAAGTCGAAGTGGAGTTTGTCGGGAATTCCTCTTTACATTCGTAACACATGGGGTAATTTCAGGCAATGGAATCACGCGTACACTGACCAATACCTCCACTTCGGAAACACCACCACATCCATCGTCGAATCTGCACATGCGGCTTTGAAGAAGGCTCTCGGCACGTCGACAGCGTCCTTAGATCGACTGTTCGATAGGATTGACAGGTTAATTGGTCGTCAGCAGTCCAAACTGCGGAGTAAGTTGGAGACATCCCGCAGGAAGCGATCAACTACTCTACATCCGATTTTGATGAACTTAAAACTCCGGGTAAGTCGCAAGGCGTTGGACTTGCTGACCGGGGAACTGACTAGGATGCAAGAGTTGGGAGATCGGGTACTTTATGACTGCGGGTGTGTATTGAGGACGTCCAAGGGTTTGCCTTGCGCATGTCATCTTGCCGGGTTGGTGGCCCGGAATTCCGTAGTGCGGTTGACCGACGTGCATGGGTTTTGGAGGACGCTTGACTTTGCCGGGGAGGAAGATATGCCCGTCAGCGATAGATTTCATCTTGATGGGTTGATTGAGGAAATACGTACGAGCGACCCGAGTATGTGGCAGCATTACATTGATGTGCTGAATTCAGCATTACGTCCCGAGATATCTGGTCTACTTAATCCTACACCGAACCCGAAGCCCAGAAAATCTAAGGGGACAGGGAGGCTGCTTATCGGAGTCGAACACGAGAGGAGGAAGTACGGCATCACTGACACGCGAGCCACCGCAAGTAAGTCGGCGAAGAGTACGCGCACGTCAACGCCAGGGAGCAGTCGCTCGACCGAACCACCCACACCGACCGCCAGCCAGTCCACCACGGGCACATGGCAAGGGCTACCGAACGCCCCCCTGGAGGTGAACTACATGTCGGGGCCCTTCCCGGACATGGACATACTTGTCGGTTTCATGTGTCCGTACCTCGTGGACTGGATAGATGTTATTGGAGACGGTCACTGCGGATTCCGTGTCATGGCTCATGCAGTGCACGGTGACCAGAACAGTTATACTCGCCAGAGAAGGGCGTTGTGGGAGCACATCCATTCCCCCATGTACGACAAGGTGTACGTCTTTGACGCCGACGGTCGAGAAGGCGCCATGACCCGTGTAGGTACGACGGTCCCGTACCCGGTAGGCGTGGAACATTATCTCGACGACTGCGATCTATTCGGTTTTGCCACAATGAACAACTGGGTTATATGTCGAGTATCCGAGAACCTCACCTGCAGTACCTACTATCCGTTGCGAGAGATGCCAGGTAATCACCTCCCGTTCGGCGTTATGTGGATAATGCACGTTGAACGCGGGGGACCAGGTCACTGGATGAGGTTGCGAATGTCTGAGGACTGCCCTATGCCTCCTACACACATCCTTTGGCGAGGCGCGCATGACGGTACTACAGCACATTATCCGGAGTTTTACCGAGCACGTCAGGATAGGTGGGTCCAGGAGTGGAATATATACTTTCCGGGTCACCAGATTGATCAGAACGACCCAGGTGGTCGGAACAACCCCTTCGACTGTTAGTGTAGTGTAAATATTAGACCAGCATTTGTATTGTATTCATATTTCAGACCATTGTTGTATTCATTCGTAAATTTTAGAAATCGGCAAATCACACTACTAAGAAACAAACGAACATAAAAAACATCCGAAATGTAAACATAAACGAGTAGCCAACGTGAACATATTACAAGTCATCCGAAAATCATCCGAAATAAAACATGATATCCCTAACTGTTAAGACATATAGAAATTACAAATAAAATGGAAACGAGTACTCAACATAAAAGAGGTACAAATCATCCACAATCATCCGAAATTACAAGCATGAAATCCGAAACACAGAAGACATAAACAAATTACGAATGAAATCCGAAGCAGTCAACGGCGACCTCGTTTCCCCTGGGATCGGGGTGGGTGGTCACCCGGGTGGGGGAGAACGGGCCGGAACGACATCAGCAAGTCGTCAAGATACGCATGTCGGGCTTCCGGGTCTTCCAGAAAGTGTTGAGCCGCAGAGAAGCGCTCCATCAACGAAAGTGCGACCTGAAACAAGGTGGCAAAGGTTAATATAAATAAACATCCAATTAAATATTGTTAAACACCAAAATACCAAAATTATTACCTGCTGTGATCCCCCAGCGAGTCTCGCCTGCTCCTGCACATCGGCAGCGGATGGTGGTATGATCATCGGGTGAGAGACTCTCCTGTACCAAGTGAGGTAATCCTGAGCCACTTCCCCCGGGTAGTCCACGGGCCGCGAGATCCTCCTAGGGTCAACGCGACTAACCTCGCAACTCGCCCAAGGGTGGTCCTCGTACCCCTTCCCGAACTCAAGTTGGTACACCCCACTACTCGACCCCGGTCGGTGCACCTTAACCGGCGTAGGCATCGACCACGGTATCGTCTGAACGTAGCCTAACTGTCTGATGACCCGGTCTCCCTGGTAAGGCTCAACAATGTCCATGAATCGCAGTATCCCGTAGAAGGAAGTAGTAACATGCGACGTGTGAGCGTGTCGCACGAAAGGCTCCCAGCAGACCCGATCTGCAGTCAGTCGATCAAGTGCACGTCGGTATTCCAACAGCTTGCTATCATGCGCCGTTGGTTTCCCGACGCCTACCCACGCACATGCCCGTCGAGAAGTCGACATAATCTGGATCGGTGCCCCCGGCCTAAAGTCGGGGAAGTACTCATAGATCCAGACCTGAAGCAGAGTCAAACACCTGGCCAAAGTGGAAGCCCCCTCTCTGGAAGCCATCCCTAAACTCATGTACAGGTACGCCAACGTACCAGCACCCCACGCAAAACGACCGATCGAGTCCAGGCTGTTCGTCAGTGGGAAGACTGACGGACGAATACGATCACTGGACCTATCCACGAAGAGAAACTCCCCCAATAACGTGATCATGTAACCCTGAATAGTCTGCTCCTGGGTCCCAGTGCGCATCTTCTCATGCACGGCCCTCGCTAGTACCCCTCCACTCCTGTAAATGGGAGGACCCCCTCCCCTCGCGGGTGTCTTCAACTGTTCATCGTTTATCCCGAAGAAGTTCCCTACAGCAGCCATCCTATCAGCCAGACCCCCAGTGTCGTTACGAACCACGCAGGGTTCGCCCTGGATAGGGAGCCCTAAGATCCTAGCGACATCATGCAGCATAATGGTCATCTCCCCGAACGGCATGTGGAATGTGTTCGTATCCGGCTGTCACCTCTCGACGAACGTTGTAAGGAGCGGTACGTCCAAATGGCGTAGAATGCACGTCCGTAGGTGCATCAGGCCAGTCAGTCGGACAGCATCCACTACCTCTTGAAGTCTATCGAACGATTTCAACTCCCTTACAATCCTATAACGGTGGTAGGCCTTCAACAGACTGAGCTCGTGGTCTGGCTCTGACCAAAGCAGACGCGCAACATGACCCCCGAAACTCGGGATCACCGATGGATCGATGGGACCTCCGGGACTAGGTCCCTGCAGTAACCACAAAGTGTCGCTCCGTGGACGTCGGGAAGCGCTCGAGCCCGTAGTACCTACACTCCCCTGAAAAGTCCCTCCAGGCCCCTTCCTGTAGACAACAGCCTTACCCTTCCGCGACGTCTCCGTGTCCGTCTCCTGCTCCTGCTCCCGCTCCCGCTCCTGCTCCTCGGCGTGCTGCTCCGAGAAGTTGTCCGGAAATGTGTGCTGCATCTCAGTCTCATCGAACTCCAGGTCCAGGTCGGCTGACTGAAAAGACCTGGACGGCTCGCGGAGACCACCGCTCGCGGTTCCCTCTGAAGAACCAGCACATGCACCGCTCGTGATAAAGAAAGGTGGAGGAGGAAATTCCTGTCTCCCCCCCACTGAGGAAGACCCGCCCACCCCATACGCATCAGCCGTCTGTGGTGGCTCCGTGGTAATCGACGGCTCTGGTTGGCCGATAGGTGGCGGTCGCGCCCTCTCCCGAGCGCGTGTGGACGCAGTGACTCTCCTACCGTCGACCCGACTACTCTTCCCCTTATCAGCCATCTACTTTTATAATTCGACACGGTGAAAAAACAAAACTATGTCACTTGTTAACGTTAATAAGAAATTAATTGAACTTTCTCGTACAATTTTGTAAATTAAACAGTGTACGAACAGCCGATATTGGGAGTTCAAAATCATATTTAAAATTAATTTGAAATATCAAATTAATGATAACGTATATTCTTCTCAGCAAAATTATTTTAAAATGATAATATATTAGTTGTTAATAATAATATTTAAATTTATACGTAGTATTGTAATTTTTAGCTAATTTTTAACTAATTTCTTCCCAATAATGTTCCCTACGATTTGTTATCTCGTTGAGGGTCGTCGATTACTTAGTCTTCAGAAGAAGGTTATTTTTTTAGTAAAAACTAGTAACCTTAAAATTAGTACTCATCGTTATCCAATTGAGTAACCGATTTTAGCGAAACATAACGACTACAAGTTTCTCACTCAATTTGAAGTTTTCTACCTATTTTTTAAGCTAAATTGTATTTTTTTTTAACTAAACAACCCAATTCAATTCAATAATCAAACACTAAAAAAAATATCATTGACAATTCAATTCATGTCAATTTAATAATCAACTAAATAACAATCAATAACAAACAAATATGAAGATACAAAAAAATCATAAAACTTGTATGAAAACTCCCTCCTAATCAAAGATACAAAAATATCGACCCACAAAAACATTTATCGAAAAATAAACTATGAAAATCGAGACGGATCATAGCGTGTAACATTTATCGAAAAAAAAAGGAAAAAACGGCCTAGACGCTCAAAATTGGCGCCGAAGAGACCCTTCAGACGCTCAAAATTGGCGCCGAAGAGACCCCTCGGACGCTCAAAATTGGCGCCGAAGAGACCCCTCGGACGCCATTTTTGGGCGCCGATGAGGCCTCTCAGACGCCATTTTTGGGTGCCTAGGGGACCTCGTAGACGCCAGTTTTTGGCGCCGAGGAGGCCTCGCAGACGCCAATTTTGGGCGTCTGAGGCGTTTTCCAGCGAACCCCAACCCAGATTCCACCCCCATCTTCGCGAAATTCAAACCACAAATCACGAAAACCGACACCAACATTGAACAAAGCATACCATAACTACTCAAATCGTGTATTACATGGATTTCGTAAGCATATAATAGTTGCGGGAAATCTAAACTATCAACCTAATACGAATTATAATCAAACTAATCGACTTAAAATCAAACTAATCGACTTAAAATAATCAAATACAAACTAAAAAGTAATACAAAATAGACAGATCTACTTACTTGACTACGGATTTGGAGTGGGAGTGGAAGCGGTTTTAGATTTGTAAAACGATTTTTTAGAGAATTATTTGAGAGAGAGAAAGAAGTGAAAGTGAATTATGAGGAGAATGAAGTTTATATAGAAATTTCCTAAACATATTCCCGGGTTACATTAAGACACGTGTCAAAAACCGTTCAAAAGTTAAAAACCGGTAATTTTAAATTAGTCGGGGAAATACTAATTACATTAATCCCGAAACTTAATTAAATTCATTAATCAATGGTACAGAAGGGTAAAAGAGTTACGTTGAGACACGTGCCTCAAAAACCGTTCAAAAGTTCAAAAACCGTAAATTTAATTTACTCGGAAATATTAATTAGATTAATTAAGAAAATTAATTAATATCATTAATCATAATTACGGAAGGGCAAAAGATTAAATTCACGTATAAAGCGCCGACGACGTGGCTGAAATGCCGACGACGAAATGTAGTAGTGTAAACGAAATGAAATTATTGCCTTCATCTCAAACAATATTTTCGTATGATTATTATATTATCCCGTATTACTACTGCTAGACCGAGTAAAACGATGGGTCAGATTCGGGTCGGGTCAGCTTCGAGTCGGGTCACTTTCGAGTTTTTAAAATTGGGTTGATTTCGGATTGGGGCAGGTCATTTTCGGGTTTGCTATTTTCAACTTTTTTTAGGGATATCGACTCGTTTTCAATAATAATATCTGGGTCAGTTTCTGGTCAATTTGTGTAACGGATCAAATTCGGGTCTTCTGTTCGGGTGTCGAATCGGGTTCAGGTTAACTTATTCAAGTCGGGTCAGTTATGTCAGGTCTAATTACTACCTACTCTCATGAGTCTCATCCATTCAATTCTTTACACTTACTATAAATAAACAATCCCCTCAATTCTTTACATTTCTCTTTTGGTAACAGATTTTACCTTATAATCCTCATATCTTTCATCTATTTACCCAAAATGTCACTTTTTTTTTTCTTATTTTAAGTTTGGTGGACCCATAACAACACCTGATTTACCAATAATACCCTTACTTTTTACCACATTTTTTAAAAGTTGTAAAAATCCTTAGTTAAAGGATTGAAGGGATGGGAGGGAATAGTACATAACTACTATCATACAAATATACAATAACCCCCGCACCAAGAAACAGAAACAACAATCGATCTCTGTCCATGATGAAGAACCCATCGGCGGCAACAGTTAGCTTATCATCATCTCTGTCCTCCCTCCTAAACCGGCTTCCAACGCTGTTCAAAGCCAAGAAACTGGGAGAGGCGAGTGCTCACATCCGATCCTTCAATTCATCTCCACCGATTTCACAATACTCTTCACAACCACCTCCTTCACCTTCACTCTTCCACTTCCATCCATAACTGGGAGTGGTCCCTCCTCGACACCTCCATTGGCGCCTATTCCCACCTCTGAAATCCCCATCGCTCTCCACCTCTTCAACCACATGAAGCACCTCAAACTTCAGCCTAAGTTGCGCACTTACAACACCCTCCTCAATGTCATGCTCAAGTACCCCAACTCTCTTCTTACTACTTCTTGCACCCTAATCTTTTGATAAGTGTAGTTTGTAGTGCCTAATTTTGATGTATTTTGGTCCCATTTTCCTTGTGGAATCGCTCCTTGGGAGCGGTTTCTGAGCTACTCATGCTTCCTTTAGTTCATTTTAGGTTCCCAGGACTATTCATGGAGAATTTGAAACGATTCCGACTCGTTTCATACACTTTTGGAGCCAACGAAGAGAAGGAGCGATCACTTGATGCCTTGGATTCGATCCCGAGACCTTGGGACCCATTCCCGAGCCCCTTAGTCTCGATCCCGAGCACCGAGAGTTGATGAGAAGCCCATGAGAAGCAAGGATAGACCTTAATGATCATATTTGAGGCCTACAAGACCCATCATGGTCAAGATAAGAGCCATCATGGTCGGGATGAAGAGTACAAGCAAAACCGAGCTACTGGAGTGGCATCTCGGCCGAGACCACCACCATCTCGGCCGAGACCACTTCATCTCGGCCGAGACCACTTCATGTCGCCCGAGATGGAGCACCTGCAGACCCGCGTCACTTCTTTTCTTCTCCTTCATTCTTGTAACCCTATATATACCCCCCCCCCCCCCCCCCTCTTGTATTCCTATGTTATGTTCTTCATTACCCACTAAACCCTAGACTACTTTAGCATAGATTAGCTTAGATTAGATTAGATTAGTCGGTAATTAGTCATTAATCTTAGTTTAGCTCTTGTATTAAGGGAATTCTTGAAGAATCCATCTAAGATTGACAGCCTTGGTTGATGTATTTGGGTTTTCTTATTAATACAAGTTTTCAATCTTCCTTTCATCCTCTTGTTAGTAGGTATAATCTTCTTATTCCTCTTGTTAGCTTATTCCTTTCGCCCGAAACTATGCGGACAATACCGAGATCCAGACAACCATGCGTACTCTGGAGGTCATGGCCCAAGAGCCAAAAGAGGGTTTCACCAAGTACCTCCAAAGGTGGAGGGCCGAAAGTGTCAAGCTGGTCGACAAGCCCAGCGAAAAAGTGTTAGTGGAGGCCTTTGTGAAAAACCTCCTCCCATCTTACCCGATCCATCTCCGGTACGCTATCATACCCAATTTCGCCACCTTAACCGAGATGGGTACAAGAATCGAAGACGACTTAAGGTTAGAAAGCCTTACTAAGGCCTCTACAAAAGGTTATCAAGGAGCCAGTTCGTCTTCTAGCAAGCCCGCAACTACAAGTGCGGCCCGAAGCATCTTTGACGAGGTTAATTTGCTAGACACCTCGACCAAAAAGAACACTCCAGCCCGAGTATTCACGGACATAGGGACTACTTATGCCAATGCCTTACAAAGGCTATCCTCTAAGGGCCTGATCCAGCCGATAGGCCCAATGCCGGAGGTTCCTGTCGAAAAACGGTCCAAAAGCTACAACGCCCAGGCCTATTGCCACTATCACCGAGGCAACGGGCATGACACTGAGAAGTGCTGGAAGTTGAAGCATCTCATCCAGGATCTGATCGAAAGTGGGAAGATACCACTACCCAGTGACAAACCGAGTAACAAAAATAATCCTCTTGCTACTCACGCCATTTTCACTGGAGAAGTAATCGATTGCACTCATCTCATTTCCCCTTTCATTCCTCAAATCAACGGGATATGGAATGACGATGAAGACGATGTTTATTTGGTTAAGGGGGAGACCGTCCCCATCACCGTCAAAGAGATCCGGAAGGCCAATACTAAGGCCCTGGCCGGCACGCATGTCATCACGGCCGGACCTTCGGCCCCGGGATCCATCACCGAACCATCCAAGACGGAATCCGCACCTGAAGAACCAAACACCGACACGGCCCTAGTCAAGCAACTAAAGGGGGTCCGAACCGATCTTACTATATGGCAGCTTTTGGTCAGTTCTCAAGAGCATCGGGCAGCACTTACTAAGGCTCTCGATGAAATCAAGGTAGACTCGCTGGTTACCCCTGCTGAGATGGTAGCCACCATTTTGCCTCACCTCAAGGGCAAGTCCAAAGGAGAAGGCCCACTTATCACCTTCTCTGAATCCGATCTGCCACCATTCGGGACCACCCACAACCTGGCCCTATATATTACCGTGATTTGCCGGGGCAAGTATCTACCTATGACCCTGATTGATGACGGGTCAGCTGTGAATGTCCTTCCTTTAAGGACTGCAAAGGCTCTCGGCATTACCGAGGCTGACTACCTTCCTACTGCGCAAACTATCCAGGCTTTTGATGGAAGCCCAAAATCAGTTGCCGGGGCCGTCAAACTAACCATCATAACAGGCCCAATTGAAAAAAGAGCTCGAATTCCAAGTGATCGATGTCACCTCATCGTTCAATCTGCTACTTGGAAGGCCCTGGATCCACGCGGTTAAAGCCGTGTCCTCCACTCTTCACAGGAAGGTCAAGCTACCTTTACAAGACGGGGTCATCACCCTCGAAGCTACTCCCATAGCTGTGTCAAGCTGCAACACGGCTGGCTCAATCGACCCACGAGGATTCAATTTCGTGGGAATGATCGATGAAGAGTATCTCTTTAGGCCCTACTTCACTACTAGCATCGACATGATGCTACAAAACTTGGGTTACCTACCGGGGGCTACTTCAAGGCCTGGGCTCCCGGCTGGCAAGATCATCGACGTCCTAAGCAATGAGGAGTCAAAATTCGGCTTAGGGTACGCCTTAATCCCAGAAAACGAGGTCCAGGCCGGCATCCAAAAGGCCTGCAACATTCTCAAGGGTACCTATTTGGGCCCCTACAGCCCAAAACTGAACGATTACTTTGTCACTCCCGTATTCGGAGCTATCCAAACAGGCCTCTATCAGCCCATCATAACTTATCCTGAGGTCAATTTCATCCCAGATGATATCTTTGCTCTGATCCAGGCAGAATCAAAGGAGGATTCGAACCATACCGAGCCCATGCTGGGGCTCCTGTTCGGGGAAAGTAAGATCGTCCCGACTCCTAAGGAAGAATTAGTCAACCTGATCCTCCACAGCAGCAAGTTCGATCCGACCAAGCTGATCTCTGAAGTCGGCCCCAACACCGGAAAGATGGCTTGGATAAAGACGATCAAGTGGACCGACAGCGAAGGTCGAGTCTACAAGCTCACTACCGGTGAAGGAGACATGCAAGGCGCCGAGTCCGAGTCCGAATCCGAGTCGGAGTCTGGGTCTGAGTCTAGAGGGTCCAGTACTAGGGTCGAGTCTGTAACCCCTTTTCCTGGGAGCCTCGGAGTCTGTCCCAAGAGCACTCCCCATACCGCCTCTGACCAGCGATCAGATGACTGCTCTCTTTGAGCTATTTTCGAAACTCTCTATCAATAATAACGATAACCGTTCTGCTTACTACTTGTCTTATTTTCAAAATGTTTTCAAAAATTTTATTTGCAATGACATTGAGAAACCCGACGAACAGGTACCACTACCTCTACACCTGGTCGAGCAACTCGAACAAAGGGAGTCCTGAGATCCGGTGATCGAAGAAACCGATTCCATCAATGTAGGAACCCCTTTAGAGCCTCAGATGCTTAAGTTAGGGTTATCCCTAGATCCCGAGGAGAAACGACAATTCACGGAACTCCTCCACGAATTCAAAGACGTCTTCGCATGGTCCTACAAGGACATGCCGGGAATAGACCGGGAGATAGCCGAACACCGTATACCTATAAAAGACGGGTGTAAGCCGGTAAAGCAAAACCTCTGAAGAATGAGGCCCGAATGGTCTCTCAAAGTCAAAGAAGAAGTCGACAAACAATTCAAAGCGGGCTTTATCCAAGTGTCTGAATATCCAGAATGGGTTGCAAATATCGTACCAGTACCCAAGAAAGACGGAAAGGTACGAGTTTGTGTTGATTTCCGGGACCTTAATAAGGCCAGCCCGAAAGACGATTTCCCGTTGCCACACATTGACATACTGGTGGACAACACGGCCGATCATGCCCTTCTATCCTTCATGGACGGGTATGCCGGATACAACCAGATCAAAATGGCGAAAGAGGACATGAGTAAGACCACCTTCACTACGCCTTGGGGAACTTATAGTTACACCGTTATGTCATTTGGGCTTATCAACGCCGGTGCCACTTATCAACGAACCGCCACTACTTTACTACATAACATGATGCATAAGGAAGTAGAAGTCTACGTGGACGATATGATCGTTAAGTCCAAAGAACGAAACGGGCATATTCCGGCCCTTAGAAAGTTCTTCACCCGGTTACGCAAGTACAACATGAGACTAAACCCTAAAAAATGCAGCTTTGGGGTAACATCAGGCAAGTTACTGGGCCATATCGTCAGCCAGCGCGGCATCGAGGTTGACCCAGCTAAAATCAAGGCCATTACCGAGATGCGGCCGCCTAAAACCGAAAAGGAGATTAGGGGGTTTCTCGGGAAAGTCCAATATATCAGCAGGTTTATTTCAAAGCTAACCATGGTATGTGAGCCCATTTTCAAAAAACTGAAGATAGAAGAACGGGTACTGTGGGACGACAAATGTCAAGCAGCTTTCGATAAGATCAAAGAGATTATGTCATCTCCGCCGGTATTAATGTCACCTCAGCACGGTCTGCCTTTGTCGTTATACTTAACAACGACCGAGACAGCCATGGGGGCTATGCTAGCCCAGACAGTCGACTCAAAAGAACGAGCCATTTACTACATCAGTAAAAAGTTCCTAGAGTACGAATGCAAATATACGATGCTCGAAAAGACGTGCCTAGCTCTAGTTTGGGCCACTAAAAAGCTCCGACATTACATGCTTAGCCACGAAGTGCACGTATTATCAAGAATGGATCCAATCAAGTATCTATTCGAAAAGCTCATCCTCAACGGTAGGATATCTAGATGGACTTTGATGCTAGCTGAGTTCGACCTTAAATTCGTGCCATTAAAAGCCATCAAAGGTCGGGTAGTAGCCGAGTTCCTTGCCGATAGTCCGGTATCTGAAGAGGGACATACCGATACTTGGGCCTTCCCTGACGAAGATATATTCCATACCGACACGGAGACATGGGATCTATACTTTGACGGAGCATTCAACTTTCGAGGATTTGGTGTCGGGATTTTACTAATCTCACCACAAGGAGAGCACACCCCGTTATCCATCAAGTTAGATTTCGACGTGACTAATAACGCAGCCGAATACGAAGCATGCATTCACGGGTTGCAAGCCGCCGCTGATTTAGGAGTAACGAACCTCCGGGTCCACGGTGACTCATCATTAGTCATCAATCAAGCACTCCAAAAATGGAAAACTCGGAACACAAATCTCGTAGCTTACCAAGCGCGAGTAAGGGTTCTCGAAAAGCAGTTCCAAAAGGTGGAGTACATTTATCTACCTCGGGAAGAAAACCAGTTTGCAGATGCGCTATCCAAATTAGCATCTTTACTGAATATCCCGGAACACATGACCAGCATGCCGATTTGTGTCGAAAGACGGTCCAAGCCGGCATATATCAACGCTATTCAAGACATCGAAATAGCTGATCCTGAACCTTGGTACCAGGCTTTTCTAACCTACTTGACGTCGGGAGAATATCCTCCGGGATCTGAAAACCGGGCCAAGAAAGCCCTACGAAGATGGGTGATGGTAAGGATTTGTCACGTCCTTAGCCGATCAATAAACTACCGATTACACCTAGTGGGTAGCTAGGGTAAGTCGGGATCGTATCCACGAGGACGGTAAGGTAAAGTTTAGACTATGTCGGCCTACAAACGAGACTAGGTCACCAAAACAAACACAAAGAGACGATAAAAGGAAAACTAATGGTGGAGGAGAAGTATGACTAAGCTAATGATGAACTAATAAATAAACTAGAGTAAACGAAGACTAACTAAGAGGGTGAACTCAAATATGGAAGGAAAGTGGGGTAGGTCGGGTTCATAGGAGTAGAAGGGTAATTGGGGTGATCAAGGGTATAGGTGTCTCCTAATCGCTAGAGTCGGTCCGGGCTCTCGCAACTTAGACCGATGTCAAGGTGGGTCCGGGCTCTCGCAACTTAGACCCTAGTCCGCGCTCTCGCGACTAAACTATTCTTAACATTTCCACAAAGTAAGCAATCAATGAGAAGATGAACACAAGTATGGGAAGCATGGCCACTAAAACTCACACAAGCATATCAACAAACACATAGAGTGCCCACAATGTGACTAACAACAAAGATGTAACCTTTTCCCCTTAATCAACCCTAATCATCCATAATCTACCCCTAATCCCCCTACTAACCCCACAAAGAAACTACTCACTCATTATCATGAACAAACTAACATTCACAAAAGAAACTAGAACAAACATCCAAACATTCATCATAAACAAACAATAACAATAACAATATGTAAAGGATGAAACTTGATTGAATAACTAAGAACAAGAGTAGGATGATTATACCAACACTAGGGTGAAGAAAAGATGAAAACTTGCATTAATGAGAAACCCAAATACAATCCCAAGGTTGTCAAGCTTGGAACAATCTTCAAGAGTCCCTTAATCCAAGACTAATTACAATAATTATCTAAAGATTAAAGAGAGAATTAACCTAATGAGAGTAGCACTAATCTAGGATTTTGAATGTTAATGGAGGCTTAAACTAGTCTAGGGTAAGATAAGATGTCTTAATATTACAAGAAGGGAGTATATATATGGGTACAAGAATGAAGGAGAAGAAAAGAAGAAGCCCGTGCTGCCAGCTCTTCGTCCCGACCGGGACGGATCATCCCGACCGGGACGGATCTGTCATCCCGATCGGGACGGGTTGGTCCCGACTGGGATGGGCTCACTGTGGCACCTTCTAATGTGCACCCCATCCCGAACGGGATGAGGCCATCCCGAACGGGATGGGTCTTGTAGGCCTCCCTTAAGAGCTCTTTGGTCCCTCCTCGTCGATTCTCGGGACTCGGGATCGGGTCTCGGAGGCTCGGGATTGGGTCCCAAGGTCTCGGGGTCGATTCCAAGGCCTCGAGTCATCGTTCCTTTATCTCGTTGGCTCCAAAATGTGTATGTATCGAGTCGGAATCGCTCCAACTCTTCCAAATCAGTCTCGGGAACCTGAAACGAACTAAAGGAAGCATAAGAAGCCCATAAATCGCTCCCAAGGAGCGATCCTACAAGAAAAATGGGACCAAAATATAGTCAAATAGGCACTACAAACTACATTTATCAATGGGCCTCTCAGTTCATCCGCACGGACGATGGACAGTTGTACAAAAAGACGGCACATGGGGCTTTACTCCTATGCATCACCAAAACGCAGGCCGAAAAGGTCATGGCCGAGGTACACGATGGCGAGAACGGCCCGCATATGAACGCCCATATGCTAGCTCGAAAAATCGCAAGACTCGGGTACTATTGGAATAGCATGGAAGCGGACTGTCAGTTATATGTCAAGCACTGTCACAACTGTCAGATTTTCGGCAACGTCCAGCATATGCCGTCATCCCTGCTATATACAATGACATCACCATGGCCATTCTCGACATGGGGAATTGATATAATCGGGAAAGTGAATCCTTCCGGGACGGGAGGTCACTGCTTTATTCTAGTGGCTATTGACTATTTTACCAAATGGGTCGAAGCCGAGTCGTATCGTGTCTTGAACGCCAAGCACGTTGCCAAGTTTATCCAAGATAAAATTATATGCCGATACGGGATCCCGCACGAATTCATTAGTGACCACGGGACCCATTTTCAAGCCGAAACCGCTACATTGCTAGCAAAATATAAGATTCAGAGGCATACATCATCACCTTACCGCCCCCAAACCAATGGAGCGGTAGAAGCAGCAAATAAAACGATTGTCACCATACTTAAAAAGATGGCTGATAATTACCGGGATTGGCCCGACAAAATCCCTTTCGCCTTATGGGGGTACCGAACATCAATCCGTACCGCGACCGGAGCAACTCCATACTATCTAACATATGGGATGGAGGCAGTCCAACCAGTCGAGTTAGAGGTACCATCCCTGAGGATTCTACTCGAAAGTCAAGTACCTGAAGCAGATTGGGTCCAAGCCCGATACGATTCGTTGATTCTATTGGATGAACGACGATCCCGAGCCCTTAACAATATCTAGATATACCAGAAAAGGATACAACGGGCTTTTAACAAAAGGGTTAGACCCAGAAATATCAAAGAAGGCGATCTAGTCCTAAAATCTGTCCGGGCCTTGCTACCAGTCGACCCAAGGGGAAAGTTCAAACCCAATTGGGCCGGACCGTATCTAGTGAAGAAGGTTTTATCAGGAGGAGCAGTAATGCTGACAGATTTGGATGGGAACGAATTCGTCAACCCGACCAACTTGGACCAGTTGAAGCGCTATTACCCCTAACCTTATCTCAATGTCATTTGCTAGAAGTTTATCTTTTTTACAAAATTTTCAAAAATTAAGCAAGTCAATGAGTTAGGATTACTGATCCTACTGTCGCACATCTTGAACTAATAGTGTTGATGTATTTCGAAAATTGCAAAATTCTATGTCTGAACTACGGTCGGTTTGATTCCACTAATCGTGGATACGTAGGCAACCCCTCAAAAGGGTACAACCACTGCAATAACGAAAAGACAGGAACGGTTTTCACTAATATGTCTTTTATTATTTCAAAAATGCCTCACGAAAAAATAAACAACAAAAATCACATAAAAATAGTAGTAGTACTTAAATAATAAAATTTAGGAGACTACTCGTACATTTTTCCCTTCCCCTTATCTTTCGGGTCGCACGGATCCCGAGGGCGACGAAATGGGGGCGAACGTTCCCTAATTACAAGTGAAACTTCCTTTGCTCGAACCTGCTTCTTCGACTTCGGTTTCTCTGTCGCCTGCATCGGTCCGATCCGAGCCCGTACGTGCTCGGGTAGTCTATCCCGAGGACCAAGTCGGTCCTTAGCTGCCCGTCTTGGACCAAGTCTCCTTCCTAAGTCCGTCTGGGGGCTCATCTTCCCCCATGCACCTTTAGTACTGGACCCTTCAGTCTGAGTCCTAGTCTTCCCTTTCTAGCCTGACATCAGGCGAACCATCGTAGCCGGGGTATCGCCATCATCGAAGAAGCCTCGATTATCCTTAGCCTGTTCTCGGCGCAGCAAGTCAAAGGCTTCGTCAGTCTTTAAAGCAGCACGGGCTTTAGCAGAATCTACCTGGGTCCACTTCGTATAAGAATCTGATACCCAGATCGAGGGAGAAACCTTGGAAACGGGCCAAGTGTGCCGGGTATACCATCTTTGCGCCCAAGTATCACAAATCACGTCCGTTAGCTCAGTAGATTCACTCACTACCGCCTCGATTTCCGGGATTCTTTGGGCCCGACCATATTGCCTAAGTACGCGATCGGGATAAAGATGAATCGTCTGCCTAAAAGATAGGATCAGTTGATAACGGGCCCTATCTCGCAATTCTAACCCGGTCCAGACGTAAATGGGCCACCAAGGTACGGTCCAACGGATCAATGAGCCCCCATGGAAAGACAACAGCTCGTCCCAGAATTTTTAATTTGGGTAGTAAGGCGAGAAAAGTCAATAGTCCGTCTTCTCGTCATCACTTGATTTGGGCGATATCGGCTTACGTCTAGGGGAGGATCCAGGATCGATAACCTCTCGAACAACCAAAGCTGAAAAGTCAAAGTCACGAAAAGTCAAAATCATGAAAAGTCAAAAAAAAAATCGCAAAAAATCGGAAAAAACCGAGAAAATCGAGAAAAGCCGCGAAAAAATCGAAGACCGGAAAAATCGGAAATTGCAAAAAAAATCAAAAATTGCGAAAATCAAGAAAAAATCAGCCTACCTGTAGAAGACGATTACTACCGGTCAGCCTGATCGACGGATCCCTTTTACGATTATCTAAGCCTTGGATAATCTCCCCTGTAATCAGCCAAGCTGGGCTGTGATCTGTCTCCATCAGGTCAGCTATAGTGAGAAGTCTGACCTGGCCCATACAAGATAGCAAATCCATATGACCTTCAAAAGCATAGACATGGAGCATGCAAAAAGTAAAGGCCCTGCGGCTATATACCGGCCTGACCCGGACGTCATCTAGATTCATGAACTTCTCAGCCAGGTCGATCAAGGAGACTGTATCTCCTTCTGTCATGCGAGATACCTCCATGTGAGAAAGCCCTAAGAATTCTCGTAGTTTTCTCCTTATGTCACGGACTGAAAACGGGACGGCAGGGCGAAGAATGGGATTCCACCCCCCTACAGCAGCTATTTCCTCAGGAATGGGACAGATTTTGCCTCGAGGAAATCTAAAGACATGATAAGTATCGTCCCAGTAGGACAGGCAAGCATCCAAGAAGTGACGATCCATTTGCATCTGGCGGATTGTGGATAGCTGGGTGACGCCATTCTGGTTCAGGATAACTTTATCTGCGTCTCTGAAAAGGCGGGACCAATCTTGCAACATTCCAACTAATCGATCGATACCCATAATGAATTTCTAAAAAAGAAGGACTAAGTTTTTCAGAGCTTGTTTTTCTTTGAAGGAAGAAAGGGAATTGTAAGAATTATGAATAAATTGTGAGCAAGGAGAGGGTATCTATAGCATGAAATCGAATTCTCCTCCTCACTTTGGGATTCCTAATCCCACGGGATTTAGCATACAGGCTTTTATCCTAGGATCTAGCTAAGTCATCCCGAGCATTCCTATTCCTTTTCGGAATCAAAATACTTTAATCTTTCAAAATTCTTCCATTCCACAAAAAAATTTCAAAAAAAATCTTCTTCAAAAATTTTATTCCCCAGCGCGAGTCATTTCTCTTAAAAATGTGTTACATGCAAATTCTGCATAAATCATCATACAGGACGACTCGAGCAAAACCGTGCAATCAACTCCCCAACGGCATAGGCTTATACGATAAGTCTGATTCCCCACGGAGTTATCATCGTCAAACTCAGGTACACTTCTAGTCTCCGGCCGGCGGGCCCTTCACGCAGGTCTAATGGACCTTAAACGACCCGACCGGAAGCTGCCAGGTTTTAATCTCTGGTTGACCTGGTGGCTACTCTGACTTTCGCCCTGTCCAAGCCTCAGTCAGAGTGGGGGCTCTGTAGACACCCACATTTTGACTGCCAGGTGTCTATAACAGTTCCCGACAAACACCCGATGATGATCGGACGCAAACGTGCTTTAAATACTCAGAAACGGGCTCAAAATCATTGGCATTTGGCTTGGGCTCATTATGGAGTACATATCTCACAAAACCAACCTCAAAATCAGGCCCAGTGGGTCGTTTCGAGTCAAATAAGACTAATTTGGGTCGATTCCGACACCAGGGGTAAAACCGTCTTTTAGCGACCGAGTCAAAACCCGGTCCAAAATATTCCCGAGGCACGTGAGTCAGCCGTGACACCTCACACGGCTGATTCGGACTCCAATCCTACGAAAAATCAGCTTCACAAAATATTAAACAAATCCGTTTAAGGATAGAATTCGATCTCAAGTAGGAATTCTATCCAAAAACCGAATCAAACACCCGACCGAGTGCAAATACTCGGCCGAGCTGCACATACCAGCCGGATTCCTTTGCTTTCTCGACAAGCAAACGGAATCCTCATGCCTTTCGACTTCCTGTATTTCCTATCCTAAGCGGTAGTTCAAACTCTCCTAGCCAAGGTCGGGAACTTTCCTATGAATAGCCCCTTGCACAACTCAAAATATATCGATTAACATTCAAAAATATTCATATACACATACATCAATTACATACATCCCTACACTTAGCATCGAGAAACCGATATTACAAACCCGAAGGAAACCGGCCCTCCGATACCCGACACCCTTCACAAGTCCCACCTAACCGAGCCACCACAACTCACCGATATCCACTCGACGCTCTTGTGCCCAAGCCACGTCCCGACGAGCCCCGATCCGAGTAAACAGAAGCATGTAGGTTGAGGGTGTACCAAACCCGATTTCTCCTTCTTCTCCTCTTCTCCTCCTCGTCGTCCGTCTTTTATATGGGTCCTCGTCCGTCTTTTCTTTTCGGGTCGTGTGTCGTCCTTTTTACGGGTCATTCATCGCTTTTTATTTTTCTATAATATCGATATTTCTAAAAACTATTTTCATATATCGAGCATTCTAAAAAATATGATATCAACTCTATAGTTGAATATTGTATCAAAAAGAATTACATTAAATCTCGTCGAAGCTAAGAAAATCGTTACATCTTTTTTTACAAAATACAACGATTTCAAACGCGGAGAGAATTAACATCTTTTTCGTTCAAATTCCTTTTTTTTCAAACAATTTTACAAAACCTTTTCTAAAATTCATTCCGAATATTCGATATCGATTTCATAATCGAATATCGAATACGACGAATATCGAAAACATAAATCGAGTATAAATTAATTCGTATTTGTACGCGGTTTATCAAAATTAACAATTTTCGAACAACGAGCGAAATCGGGACAGGCCCGCACGCGAGTCGCGCCCCTCACAGGCGACTCGCATACGAGTCTGAAACCCGCGCTCTTTTTTTAAGCTTTTTCGTTCGTTTTTTATTATTCTACGAAACGATTTCTAAAATTTATATCTTTTCTAAACCTATTCCGAGTATTTGATATTGATTTCATAGTCAATTATCAAATATAACGAATATCGAAAATATTAAATCGAGTGCAAATTATGCGATATTTGTACGCGATTTAATAAAAGCATCGAATTTCCAAAAATCGGTCTCGAAAACAGGCCGGGACGCGAGTTGCATGCGTCCCGGGCGAGCCGCGCGGCTGACTGAAAACGCGGCTCGTTTCGCTTTTTTTTTATTATTTTTCGAACTTCGTTTTTTATACAAAACTGCGTCTTTTTAATAATATTTTTCAGATTTCGATTAATATTTTTCTCGATCTCGCATATTTATTATATTTGCTATATTATTTTGTACAAATCGATACTAACTTGTTTGTTCATCTTTTGTAGCAAATTCATCTTTTTTTATCGTTTGTTTTATTATACTAAAACGAATCTCACATGCTAAATCCAACTTTGACGTTAAAATTTTCATGCATTAAACCGACTTAGCAACCCGTTCAATTCCTCGCATGCTTAGGAAAACAATGTTTGCATATCATTCATCGTATTACTAACACGCGTATTAAAAAATCATTCGATATCCTAGTAGAGGCCGCTAATGTGCGGGCGGGGTTGGGTGTTCTTAGTGAACTTCCAAACACGTACCCTCACCCCTTACTCAGAACCGTGGTTTCCGGATGTCCGAAACCATTGGCAACGAGAGTCATTCAATATACGATTAACCGATCAAGTCGGCATCGGTATCGAAATGCAAAGGGACGAGCCCAATAAACTCTGACATCGGAAATGGGCCGTATTTTGTACACGACCCACTACGACATAGAGTGGGCTCGAACGGTTCCGAATAACCATAAAATTCGGTGGCGACTCCAACTTCGATTTAAATTTCAATTTGACCATCTCATATGGAGATTCATTCGCCTCCCCAAACCCGCGCGTGGCCGCATCGGGGTAGACCTATGTCATGTCCACAGAATGATACTGAAGTGGCCAGTTTGGAACATGTTTCATGCTCTAAAGACTTTTCAAAGCAGATTAATGAATTGTACGTAGAAGGTAGGTGCGAGGAGGCTATAAAGATATATAAAGAGGCTTCTCAAGAAGGGATAACACTAGACAAGACAACTTATTTCACTTTGATTGAGGGTTTTCTTAATTAAGGGGACAACGATGGCACGCCTTAGTCCATAAACTTGTAATATGCATTCTTAAGAGAAGAAATGACACATTTAAAGCATTAATCTTTCATAGGTCTTCTCACATATAAAGTGAACGATTTTGATGTCCTAATCTTCAAGCCAGACTTCTTATGTTAAATGGTTTATTGATCAAGAGTCCGGATTGTTTTTTTTTAATAATCTTATTTCCGGTCTAATTCTCTAATTTGCTATAAACTCATGTTTGATGATCTTTTAAGGTGTTGTAATTATTGTTCTTAGCGGCTCATTGTCTGTTATATCTAGTAATGTCAGCCAATAGATTAAATTTAATATAAACATTTATTATTATTATTATTATTATTATTATTATTATTATTATTATTATGTTGAATGACACTAAATGTAGAAATTAGGTTAGACGCTAATGTAACAACTACGAGGACTGTTAAAATGAATACTCCATAAAATGGTGTTAATTAAGGTGCAAATAGTCTTAGAGTCTTATCCAATTTAATTTATTTAATATTCATTACGTATAATTAGGGTCACTTCAAAGAATAATATCTCATCAACGCCTTACGCCTGTTCATCAAGACATGGAACGTCTACGACTTTTCACATGTGGCCCAATACATTATTAGCAACTACCAACACTAGCTTCTTAATCTTCATATTATTAATTAATACTGCTTCGGATCGGATAAGTCTCAGAGTTAGACCTTATTCTTTTGGACTGAAACTAACTGAACTTAACTGAACTGAACTTAATTTAACTGAAATTAACTGAAATATAGGGACAAAATATGCCTCCTGAAGCTGAACTGAAATTGACCGAATATAAGTCCAAAAGAACATGGCCTTATTAGTATGATAATAATTGATTAATCACGCTGCTTGTCTGCAGGCTGCTACTTGGTCGTACACTCGTACGTACCGATCATGCATATATGTAGCCATTTCTACATGTTTTGAGATTGTTTAACCCCATCATCCATAACGTTGGTATCACGAGTTTGAGTCGCAGAGACATTGTAACTGTAGTCGTCTAGTCGATGAATTTTCAGTGTTTCAAAAAATGGTTTAAAATGCTGTTATATGTAAAATTTGATATATCATGTGGGAAGATGATGTATTCTTTAAAGGTTTTGTGTTTTTCATCGAGAGGGGATAGAGAAACATAAAAGACCGATAGATCCTTATGAAACAAATCTGAATTGTACATAAGTAATGAAGATTAATGGAGAGAAGGGAGGAGAAGAAATTTTTGCCATTTAGCACACAAATTCTACTTCTTCTCCTTGCTCGATCTGTTGCCAGAATCACGGTGGCCTGGATGCGCAAGTTGAACGAAGGATTGTAGAGCATCGGCAGGATGGGTTTCCTCCCAAGGTAGACTAGGCCAGGTGACCCTTCAAGCTCCGCTGCCTCGTTCTTAGCGGAAAGTGCACTTTAGGCTATATAAAGCCTTAACCATTCTTTTAAGTTTGCAAAAAGGGTCCTGAGAAAAGGTTTTCTTCATGTTGAGATCTTATCTGATTGAAGTCATCTCATTAAACAGATTTCAGGAGAAGAGCCCATGGATCACAGTCTAGCAAGTACTCCGTCCGGTTTATTTATTGTCTTATTTCAATATAATATAACTCACATATATTCATCAAATGTAGCAATAAATAAAAATCGAAGAGAGTATTATGTTAGAAATTTTAGGGGTGTTTGGTAGGAGGTTGGGAATGGATTGGATTGGATTCAATTCATTCCAATGTTTGGTTGGAGAGTTTAGGAACGGAGTTAGAACCCAAGGTGTTGTAAATCCAATCAAAACCCTTGAAATCACAACCCTACCCACCCTCTGATTCTAAATCCATACTACCTTTATACACTATAATTCATTCCACCATCGAAGCAAACAACCGTAAACAAGTATGGGTATCTAACTTCAATACTTCGTGGAATCACACTTCATTCCAATCCATTTCAATACTTTGAACCAAACACCCCCTTAGATATTTCCGCTCATTTTCATTGTATTTACGTTAGATTTATCCATCCGTCGATCCCTTAATAAACAGGCCTATTGTTTTTCGCAGTCGATTCAGGATTGACAAGGTGGTTTTAATTTTCAGGCAAAAAAAATTATTTGATGGGAATAATCCAAACTATTACTCACATTTCTTAGAATAATCTCAAGTACATGTAATCTCATAATAATCTGAACTTTTGTTATGTTTCTCTCATAACAGTCTAACTGACTGGCTACTTCTTTACCGGTCACCACCCTCTAAACCTAACACTAATTTCTCCCCCTAACCATCTCTTAGACTCTCCTAGCTAGGGGTGTGTTCGCCGGTCTTAGGGTTGAGCAAAAATATACAATACGGTTTTATTATACATATACGATACGGTATACACTTTCAATTATACGAATTTTCGGACATCCTATACGAATAATCGGATATATGATACGGTTTTCCCTAAAAGCGTAGCGGATACGTATCGGAAAACATTGAAACCAAATATTCGGTTTCTGATCCGTTTTTTTAAAAACAATTAAAAAAAATGAAAAATATAATCCTAATATGAATTATACAATAATGAATTCAAAACTCACAGATTATTTCCCGAATTTTTTCAAATTTTAAAAAGAAAACTACTAATGAATGTATGATACTACCACCATTTTTTCTTTTTTTTGCACTTCCCAATTATATAGGTGGAGTATTATAATGAAGTGGGGAAGTGTAGACACCCGCATTTTGACCGCCAGGTGTCTATGGCAGTTTCCAAAAAACACCCGATGATGATCGGACGCTAACGTGTTTCTATGCGCTCGGATATGGGCTCAAATCCATTAATCGTTGGCTAACACACTTACGGAGTACAAATCTCACCAAACGAACCTCAAATCCAGGCCCAGTGGATCATTCCGAGTCAAACAAGACTAATTTGGGCCAAAACCGACACCGAAATTAAAACCGACTTTTCACGATTGGGTCAACCCCGGTCAAAGTCGTTTCCGAGACACACAAAAACAGCCATACAACCATTAAAAGTCCAAGTCAAACACAAAACCCATCAAACACCCAAAGTCAAGGTCCAAAACAATGGACCCGTGCAACTCGACTGGGCTTGTTTCAAGCCCGACGATCGAGTGACCCACCTACTTGATCGAGTGGGCTTGTTTCAAGCCCGACGGCAGGCTTCACGGGCCACTCGACCGAGTTAGTCCCATACTCGGTCGAGTAACCCTAAACCGGTGCCCTAGCCATGCCTATATAAGCAACCCCCACGCAACACAATTACACAACTTTTCACAACCCTAAAAAAAACCCTAGAGCAACCATACACACACATACTACGTCTTTTACAAACCCTAATCAAACCCTAATCAAACCCTAGCAATTCTACACTAGCAAGAAACCCTAAACCTAGTTTAGGAATCAATCCCGAGCCACCACAACTTAACCTACATAAAACCTCGAAGACTCTTGTGTTGAAGCCACGATTACGAGTCCGCACCGAGACAAGAACATGTAGGTTGAGGGTGTCAAAACCCTCTATTTTCTTCCCTTTCTCTCTTCGTCATCTTCGTCCTCCTTTTCACGTTTTTTTTCGTTTTTTTTATTATTTTGTTTGTCGCGTCATAATATCGATAATACTATTAACATCAAAACATTAAAATACTTATGGATTTATGTCGAACGTGAGTGATGGTGGGATAAGGAAAACCGCATATACAAGTGTACTGCACACGCGTCGTCGGTCGCTTATCCCATCACCCCGATCGTTTGATTATTGAAATAAGTTAACTTAAACAATAATTCGTTTTTTTATTTTTGTAGTCATCATCATCGATTTTGCATTCATCAATTTTTTAAAATCAATTTTAATAAGGGTCGAAACCCGTTGACACGGATCCGACATCACAATCCCTAGGGATTTATTTCGATGTCGGAGAAGTCGAGGGAATCAAGTCCTTTTTTATTCAAGTAAAGCGTCGAACTTAGATTCGATACCAATTCCATAATTGGATATCGAATCTAACGATCAAGTCACATAAATTAATTAACGTGATTTGTTCATATCACGATAATTAATTTAAGACGACTAAAATTGGTCTTTTTTTATTTTCACTCTAATATTCCATATCAATTCAAATAATCGAATATGGGATACAACGAGTATTCAAAATTAGAATCGAGTATAAATTCAACAATATTTATATTCGGTTCAACAAAATTCGCGATTTATAAAAAACCAAGTCGAACATAAATTGTGCAATATTTATGTCCGATTCGGTAAAACCGTCGAATTATCAAAAATCAAAAGCAATTTTAAAACCAATAATTAAATTGCAAACAAACCAAGTTCGTACAGGTGCCACTCGACCGAGTGCCTTAGTCACTCGATCGAGTGACATCACAAAATCGAGTCAGAATGCATGTCACGACCACCACTCGGTCGAGTCTCACAGTGACTCGATCGAGTGGCCATGTACTCGACCGAGTTGGTCAGTAACTCGGCCGAGTACGGTCTGTAGCGCAGACAGAATCGTCTTTTACAGGTCCACTCGATCGAGTCCATCAATCACTCGATCGAGTGACCCATAACGATTAACACAATAAATCGTACATTATTCTATTTTCAAAACACGGTAGTAATTTGCGATTTATGTCAACACGTGTTTAATTAATCATGTGTATTACTACCTTTTCAAACCATGCATCTCATATTCGCATCCTTTTCATCGCATCTCATATTTGCACAAACCGTTATTATTCGTTAAATCATTACATCGTTACTACCGCGTTTGTTATTTCTTTTATCAATTTAACTTTTTGTTCGTTTATTGTACTACATGAACCCACATGCTAAAATTCCACTTTGACGTAGAATTAATTGCATTAAATTGACTTAGAAACTCGTTTCAATTCCATTCACATGTTTAGGGAAAATAAATCTTTGCATATCATTTTCCCGTTTTACTAACGCGCGTATTGTAAGTCATTCGAGTTCTTAGTAGAGGCCGCTAATGTGCGGGCGGGGTTGGGTGTCCTTCGTGGGCTTCCCAACACGTACCCTCACCCCTTACTCAGAACCTTGGTTTCCGGATGCCCGAAACCGTTGGCGCACGAGAGTCATTCCATACACGATATCCGATAATGTCGGTATCGGTATCGCAATGCAAAGGGACGAGCCCAATAAAGTCTGACATCGGAAATGGGCCGTATTTTGTATACGGCCCACTATGACATAGAGTGGGCTCGAACGGTTCCGAATAACCACAAAATTCGGTGGCGACTCCACATAGACCTAAATTTCAATTCGATCCATTCTCATATGGAGATTCATTCGCCTACCCAAACCCGCACGTGGCCGCATCGGGGTGGACCTATGTCATGTCCACAATTTGGCGACTCCGCTGGGGATTAACTGATGCGTGACTTACCATCGGCATCCTCAGGGTGAGACTCGAATAAAAATCGTTTGACAAATACAATACGCGTTTTAGTTTTACGGTTCATGCATAACCCATATTTTCCCGGGCCGGTACTCGCGACCAACGTCCCACTATACCGTTGATGTACTCCAATATGGATATGTCAAAAGGTGTCCATAGTCGATTCGAGTGGGTTTCGCGGCATGTTCTAAGATCAACTCGACTTAGGAAGTCCGTCCCGATCAACGTCTAGACTATGTACACTAGTATAGACCCCTTATAGACCGACCGAGACTTAGTATAGAGCATACATGGCGTCGTTATAATGCTTGTGTGACTACGTGCTACTTGGTTTCCGAGTCGTTTTCAAAAACCGTCAATTTTTCAAAATTGCATCTTTTTCAAACTATTCAATTTCAAAATCCGGGACACATACCGAATTTAGGACTTATGATTTTACTCAAAATAGCCTATTTTCTAGCCGGTATGCTGCCCAAATCAAAACTCGAACTTTCAAAACCCGTGGCCCAATGACTTTTCGTCCTTTTTTCGGAAATTTGGGCCATTCACCGAGTCCACTCGGTCCCTTTTCAAAAACAATCAATTTTCAAAACCTTTCTCTTCTTAGGACTTCCCGTATTTAGCAGTGTCGGGTCGCGTCTTAAGTTGTCAAGGTCCGTAGCGTCGAAACTCTGTCGGTCTTACATCACGAGTTTCTTCCCTATCCCAGTCCGCCTTATTAGACTAAGGCAAGGCCCACCTACGTATGACATACTCCTACAAAGGAGGGCCCGTCTACACAATCGAGCCCAAAGTCTGGGATGTCTCACGTGGACCTTCCTTCGAACAAGACTCGGCCCACATAGCTGAATCCTAAGGAAGGTCCACCTTGCACAAGTCACTCGTCTAGGTGTCTTTTCCGAGTCAACCTTTACAAGGTATAGCCCTATAACAAAAGGTTCACGGTCCTTACGTCTAAGGGTCACTCGTCCCACACTCGAGTCTTAACAAAATTGTCGGTCCCACTTGGGGGCTACCCCTTAACAGGGCGATCAATCACGGTTGCTCTAAGGGTCATGTCTTACACGTGTCTCACATAACCCACTTTCGAGTTACTTAGATGCCACACCATCTGAGTCCTTAGTCTCACTTGGGGGCTATTCTCCGACGGAGTGATTAATCACAGTCACTCTGAGAATCGCACCCTACACATTCGTCTTAGGAGGGTTTAACCCGAGTCAAACATGGTCGCCCCATTTTCGGACTCACCCTTCTGCGGCTCGAGTCTAATTTGCGGTCGTTACCTCGTCTAGGTCAACATTCAAGTATCCCGAGCCGAGAGTCTTTGTCGACCCGTCGCCCCGAGCCGTGTCTAGTTTGACTCTCTCTCTTGCGCAAAGCCGAGCTTAGGCGAGTTCTAACACCTGTCGTTTCTTCCGATCAGGGACCCTATGAACGAGACACTACCAAACCACAACAAATCCCACGCCGTCAAGAAAGGGGATATCCAGGGGAGTATGCTTATGCTATCTTGCTCCATTAACAACATCTTCTCGAAAATCAATACTCCCCTAGATAACCTAAGTTCCAGGGTAACCACCATCGAAGAAGACTTTGTAAGAACCCGATCTCGTCTAACACAGCTAGAGCGGGCAAGGCAGACGATCACCCAACCGAGCCATTTGAAGGGTGAACAATCTTACGAAACTGTCCGATATCCTCAAGATGGCAAGGCCGAGAGAGGTAACCCTCAAGTCACCTCTCCAAAAATCAAGAACCAGTCAAAGGAAAGGACATTTACCCACTTAGATATGTCCTACACCGTCGCTTTCCAGAGGTTGGTTCCGAAGGGCCTAGTGCTACCTATAGGCCCAACAGCCGACCCACCTGTGGAGAAACGTTCCAAAGCATGGAACGCCGAGCATTACTGCAAATTCCACAGAGGGAGGGGACACGATACAGAACAATGCTGGAAGCTGAAACACCTCATTCAAGACTTCCTCGATGTCGGGAAGACTCCCGTTTTGGAAACATTGTCACTTGCAAAGCCCCTCGTGGACTACACAGGGCCCGATGTCCGAAGCATCCAATCTACCTCTCATGCACCCAAGAGTCCGGATTTGATTTAAGTCCGAGTTTGAGTCTAAGTCTAGGATGTTCTATTCCAAAGTCAAAGTCAAAGACAGAGTCAGAGTCAATTGTATTCTGTCCACTTTTTCAAAATTCAATAAAATCAGCTTTCAATATTCTTTCTCATATATACTTTCCTTACGTGTTTCCGAGAACATGATGAACACCATCATACACTGTGAGCACACGCACGTGACTATTATAGGCACATCTATAATGACTGCAGGAAACCAAGCCCGTGTTTTCCTTTTACCTATTCCGTGTCTGGTATAGAAAAACCACATAACTACCCGTAGCAGGAGCGGTATCGAATCCTATGACAAATCTAGGTAATCTCCTAGTTTGGGTTCAAGACGGGAGGCAAGCCCATTTCCCACAATAAAACACCCCTCTAATAAGACTGACCAATCCCTACCTTAGGTGTTAGTCTGACCGGCAAAAAAAAACGAAAGAGCACTAGACAAAAAAAGAAAAAAAAGAAAAAAAAAAGAAAGGGCCAAAGCAAAAAGAAGGCCATCAAAAAAGAAAACTGGACACAAAAAAAAAAATCGAAAGTCCATGAGGAAAAAAAGCAAAAGGCCAAAACTAAAAAAAGCAGGCCATCATCAAAAAATTCAGAATACCCATGACCGTGGTCAACGGTCAATTCCAGTGAAAGCCCCACGACCAGGGTACGGTCAAAATTATCAATACCCATGACCGTGGTCAACGGTCAACTCAAGTGAAAATCCTTTGACCGTGGTACGGTCAAATTCAAAATTATCCATGTCATCCAATAGTGGAGTAACAATCAAGCTGGTCAGTTAACACAACACTCAGCCTTCTCACATTACAACCCTCAAGACCTTCCCGAGACCCAGGCTAAAGACAGCCCGGAATTTTGAGGATTCAAGCTCAATAGGATACCCCTAACCATTAGGGCCAGACATGGAAACCAGATCCCGCATCATCAAACATATCCCGATCAAAGTTCGAGCCATTTTACTCGACTTCCCCTTTACATAACAAAATTCACAATCACCATACAAAGACCCGAGATCAAAACTCGTCAAAGACCCGAGAGCAAAACTCGTCAAATCCCCGAGAGCAAAACTCGTCAAATCCTCGAGAGTAAAAACTCGTTAAAATCCCCGAGAGCAAAACTCGTCAAATCCCCGAGAGCAAAACTCGTCAAATCCTCGAAAGCAAAACTCGTCAAATCCTCGAGAGCAAAAACTCGTTAAAATCCCCGAGAGCAAAAACTCGTTAAAATCCCCGAGAGCAAAACTCGTTAGAATCCCGTCCCAATTCTTCTCATCCAAACCAGTTACCAACCCCAAGCACAGGAATTCAACTTGCGGTCGGCATAGAACATGCCCAAGTAGTTCACACCACCTCTGGGGCCTACCCCGGAGAACGCTCACGGTCACAGGATTAATATCCTAACTATTCAAGCCCTTTTGATCAAGACATCACTAGGAATGCACCTAGCCTACACCATCGCTATGGCTAGTTACACACAAAGGCACCATAATACGTCTTCCGCCACTGAACTACGGCTTGGTTTGATTTCACCACACGTGAATACGTAGACAGCCTTTCAACAGAGGCACAACCACCCACATTGACACACATTCAAAAAGCGTCATTATTCCGGTCACGACACTGTCATGTTCTCAGTAGCTAGCTTTGTCGTCCCGGGGGCTTTTCTCAGACAGAAGACCTCCATCCACTCACAAAATCCAGATAAATACTTTCAAAATCTAGCCTTCTTTCTGTAGTGTGTCCTAGTACTCGGCTCAGTCAAAGAAAAGAATCTGTCAGGACTCGAGGCAATACCCACTTTGGAAATGTATCCTAAAACAGGAAATCCAGAAGGGCACCAGACTAAAACAGTCTCATTACAGGCTACTGCAATCCCCCCATTAGCATATCTATCCCATTTCGATGTGCGACCGTGTTGCCACTCGCCTAGGCTACGGGATAGCGCAACTTAAGAGTCTTGTTAGGCGGCCCACACCCCTACCGAGTCACGGTCCAACCCTTAGAGAGTCCAGTCCGTGTCAGTCAACTCGTCCTGTCGTGTCCAGAGTCGAGTCTGTCGGTAGGCTCCTCTCTTCAAATTTCACTTTGAGATTTGCAAAGTTTAACCATTTGAAAAAAAGATCTTTTTCGACAAGGTCAGATTTCAGTCTATTTAAACTGCGAATTTCTTTTCTACCCCTTTCCATTTTGAAAAACCTAGCTCGTGATTGCTTTCAGGATTTCAAAAATTCAAACTTTCGAGCCTTCAAAAAGTCATTTTCCCCAGCACGAGTCATTTTACTACCTACGTGTTGCATGCATTCTATGTGACTTATATAGGTACGACTCAAACAGGGACATGCAAGTCATCAAATCTCCCCAGCGGCATTATTTTCCGGGATATCACGGGATGGGCCAACACACAGGCACACCCAGGGCTTACGCGACAAGCCCAAATTCCCCACGGAGTACAATCATCAAGCTCAGGTATGATTTCTGTCTTGCGGCTGGCGAGCCCTTCACGCGAGTCTAACGGACTATAAACGACCCGACCGGAAGTCTACCAGGTCTTAACGGGCTTGGTAGCTACTCTGACTTTCGCCTTGTCCAAGCCTCAGTCAGAGTCGGGGCTCTGTAGACACCCGCATTTTGACCGCCAGGTATCTATGGCGGTTTCCAAAAAACACCCGATGATGATCGGACGCTGACGTGTTTCTATGCGCTCGGATACGGGCTCAAATCCATTAATCGTTGGCTAACACACTTACGGAGTACAAATCTCACCAAACGAATCTCAAACCAGGCCCAGTGGATCTTTCCGAGTCAAACAAGACTAATTTGGACCAAAACCGACACCGGAATTAAAACCGACTTTTCACGATTGGGTCAACCCCGGTCAAAGTCGTTTCCGAGACACACAAAAACAGCCATACAACCATCAAAAGTCCAAGTCAAACACAAAACCCATCAAACACCCAAAATCAAGGTCCAAAACAATGGACCCGTGCAACCCGACTGGGCCACTCGATCGAGTGACCCACCTACTCGATCGAGTGGGCTTGTTTCAAGCCCGACGGCAGGCTTCACGGGCCACTCGACCGAGTTAGTCCCATACTCGGTCGAGTAACCCTAAACCGGTGCCCTAGCCATGCCTATATAAGCAACCCCCATGCAACACAATTACACAACTTTTCACAACCCTAAAAAAAAAACCCTAGAGCAACCATACACACACATACTACGTCTTTTACAAACCCTAATCAAACCCTAATCAAACCCTAGCAATTCTACACTAGCAAGAAACCCTAAACCTAGTTTAGGAATCAATCCCGAGCCACCACAACTTAACCTACATAAAACCTCGAAGACTCTTGTGTTGAAGCCACGGTTACGAGTCCGCACCGAGACAAGAACATGTAGGTTGAGGGTGTCAAAACCCTCTATTTTCTTCCCTTTCTCTCTTCGTCATCTTCGTCCTCCTTTTCACGTTTTTTTTCGTTTTTTTTATTATTTTGTTTGTGGCGTCATAATATCGATAATACTATTAACATCAAAACATTAAAATACTTATGGATTTATGTCGAACGTGAGTGATGGTGGGATAAGGAAAACCGCATATACAAGTGTACTGCACACGCGTCGTCGGTCGCTTATCCCATCACCCCGATCGTTTGATTATTGAAATAAGTTAACTTAAACAATAATTCGTTTTTTTATTTTTGTAGTCATCATCATCGATTTTGCATTCATCAATTTTTTAAAATCAATTTTAATAAGGGTCGAAACCCGTTGACACGGATCCGACATCACAATCCCTAGGGATTTATTTCGATGTCGGAGAAGTCGAGGGAATCAAGTCCTTTTTTATTCAAGTAAAGCGTCGATCTTAGATTCGATACCAATTCCATAATTGGATATCGAATCTAACGATCAAGTCACATAAATTAATTAACGTGATTTGTTCATATCACGATAATTAATTTAAGACGACTAAAATTGGTCTTTTTTTATTTTCACTCTAATATTCCATATCAATTCAAATAATCGAATATGGGATACAACGAGTATTCAAAATTAGAATCGAGTATAAATTCAACAATATTTATATTCGGTTCAACAAAATTCGCGATTTATAAAAAACCAAGTTGAACATAAATTGTGCAATATTTATGTCCGATTCGGTAAAACCGTCGAATTATCAAAAATCAAAAGCAATTTTAAAACCAATAATTAAATTGCAAACAAACC
The DNA here is from genome assembly GCA_958450325.1 of Agrostemma githago. Classification (NCBI taxonomy): domain Eukaryota; kingdom Viridiplantae; phylum Streptophyta; class Magnoliopsida; order Caryophyllales; family Caryophyllaceae; genus Agrostemma; species Agrostemma githago. Next base: position 5,562,176 of record OY288250.1, on the reverse strand, counting down.
AAGTTCGTACAGGTGCCACTCGACCGAGTGCCTTAGTCACTCGATCGAGTGACATCACAAAATCGAGTCAGAATGCATGTCACGACCACCACTCGGTCGAGTCTCACAGTGACTCGATCGAGTGGCCATGTACTCGACTAAGTTGGTCAGTAACTCGGCCGAGTACGGTCTGTAGCGCAGACAGGATCGTCTTTTACAGGTCCACTCGATCGAGTCCATCAACCACTCGATCGAGTGACCCATAATGATTAACACAATAAATCGTACATTATTCTATTTTTCAAAACCCGGTAGTAATTTGCGATTTATGTCAACACGTGTTTAATTAATCATGTGTATTACTACCTTTTCAAACCATGCATCTCATATTCGCATCCTTTTCATCGCATCTCATATTTGCACAAACCGTTATTATTCGTTAATTCATTACATCGTTACTAACGCGTTTGTTATTTCTTTTGTCAATTTAACTTTTTGTTCGTTTATTGTACTACATGAACCCACATGCTAAAATTCCACTTTGACGTAGAAATAATTGCATTAAATTGACTTAGAAACCCGTTTCAATTCCATTCACATATTTAGGGAAAATAAATCTTTGCATATCATTTTCCCGTTTTACTAACGCGCGTATTGTAAGTCATTCGAGTTCTTAGTAGAGGCCGCTAATGTGCGGGCGGGGTTGGGTGTCCTTCGTGGGCTTTCCAACACGTACCCTCACCCCTTACTCAGAACCTCGGTTTCCGGATGCCCGAAACCGTTGGCGCACGAGAGTCATTCCATACACGATATCCGATAATGTCGGTATCGGTATCGCAATGCAAAGGGACGAGCTCAATAAACTCTAACATCGGAAATGGGCCGTATTTTGTATACGGCCCACTACGACATAGAGTTGGCTCGAACGGTTCCGAATAACCACAAAATTCGGTGGCGACTCCACATAGACCTAAATTTCAATTCGATCCATTCTCATATGGAGATTCATTCGCCTCCCCAAACCCGCGCGTGGCCGCGTCGGGGTGGACCTATGTCATGTCCACAGGAAGAAAACGGGAAAATGGAGGGAGTATTAGGTAATGAAACATATTATTTTGCTAGAATAATGGTTACGTAAGACATATGTACCATATTTTTTTAGCTTTTTTTATGTATTTTTCTTATATTAATTTATATAAAACGTAACGCTGGTTAAAAATCAATTAACCACTCTTAATTAAAAATGAAAATTTTTTTTTAATAAAATAAAATAAAGTATAAAACCTGATGTCGGATATCCGAAAACCGGATCGTAAAAAAAATTGATTTTTAAAATCGGATATCCGATCTGGTTTTGCTCGCCCCTAATCGGTCCAAACCTGAACCGGACCAGATAGACTTGAAGTCCAGTCAACCAAAAATACAAACAAGACCAGACTAGTTAGAGGGAACCAGACCTTCTAAAGATCGTGTTTGGAACGGAGCGAACCAGGAAAATATACTCCTTACTAAATTTAGAATTTTTTTTTAAAGTGTGGACCGGCCAGAAGACCACCTTTTTTGAGACCCGGACCGGTATGTGCCTGGTTCGGTCTGGTCTAGACCAGACGGTCCGGTTTACTGGTGGTTGAGTTGGTTTTGATGGTCGTACAATCTCACCAAGAACAAGGAGGAATCGGTGGTGGAGTTGGATGGTGCGAAAATGAAGTTTGGGAGTTGATGATGGTGTATCGGTGGTGGAGTTGGTTTTGATGGCAGTTGATGATGGTGACGAAGGTGGTAATGGACTAACCGAAGACAAAAGAGGAGAGAGAAACATCATGTATCACTTTTAACCTATTATAAGTTTATAACAGCTAAATATCCAGTATATCTAGTTTGAGAATATGATACTTACTATTGGAATAAATATAAGATTAAATTTACTTAAAATTATTTTAATAAAGTGGTTAATAATTTGGATTATTTAGGCAAAATAACCAAACAAAACACACGAGCATCTTAATTAGAAAGTCCGTTCCAAACAGCAGTATCAAAAGTCACATGTCATTCATCTTACTTAGAATAACCTCCTTATTGATATTTAATATTCCGTACAACAATTGTTTAACCTCCTCATATTCATTATGGTTGGCCGACCACTCTACCAGCACGAGCTTACAAATATCACTGATTCTTATTTGTGATAAACATATTTGTTGTAAATTTACGATGAGTTAATTATTTTCTACATGAATGGATAAAGATAAAATATTATTCTCCCCGAGTTCCTGTTATTGTCCCACTTTCCTTTTTGGACTGAGCTTGATTTTTGTCCCACTTTCCTTTTTAGGCCATCAATATGTGGTTCACAATGACTCTCCCATTTTTCTCTCTTCCTCCTTTCTTTTTTAACCACTTATTTCCCTTACCTTATTTTTCACCCCAAAACCTTTTGGACAATAATAGGAACTCGGAGGAAGTATTTGTTATTCCAAAAACATTATGATTTGTCTTATATAGTCATGTGTATAATCTTTGACTTATTATAACTTTCTGACAGATATATGATCAATTGACGACCTTTACAAGACTACAAATATAGGAGTAAACTCAATTCATTTACTAAGATTATAATTATTTATTGATTTTGGATTAAGGATTAAAGAAACACCAAACAATTGATTTTAGGTCTACTAAGAAATGATTTCTTATTAAATTTAGGGTTATATCATGGGAATAATATCAACCATGCGTATGTTTCTTAAATTAACCGGCTACCTGTTGAAGCTCCCTTATTCAACTCTTTCTCTAACTCCTCTTCATGTGATTCACATTTTGTGTTCATTTTCGGTCATTGATAAAAAAAAAATCCAAATATTCATCTTCCATTTCATTTTCAATTAGTCTTATAGAAGCTATGAAAAAAAAAATTATTGTACTTTTGACTTTCACGATGACTGCAACGGACCTAATAAAATTCTAGAAAGTTACAACAAGTCACTGTGACCGGTAATAGTAAGTCATAATTTCATACATAGCAAAGCGAGATTAATGAATGCGTAGTTCATATTAAAATGAGATTACGTATAGTTTGGATTATTTTAAAAAGCACACACAGTTTATTTTATGTGTTTGTATTAACACTTGTACATTGTTTTTTTTTTCTCTAGAGAAGACTATATTATGTCGCAAGTGAAAATCAAATCTGCAACCTCTCGGTCGGATTATGCCGGGAGCATTTACCACTTGAGCTTACCCTTGTTCTCATGTATTGTTGCTTTGTTCCAAAAAGAAAATCACTTTGTATTGAGAATCGACTTCTAAATCCATATGATCACATGTGAGTAAGAGCAAACACAATGGTAGAACTCAAAAATAAGTCTTCCTATGCCATGTAATATATATTTACAATCTCAAAATTTAGGAACTTTTAGTCAAAACGTTAGTATTAGATTTTTTAAATCATTTTCTTAAAAAAATTATCTAACAAATATTAGTGGGCTTAATTATTATTGGCTAGCTCTACTTTTCAGGTGTAAGAACTTGGTTCTTAAAATCAAACTTAATTTATCAAATGAATAGCAAATTTTTGTATATAAAGTTTGTGTGACAACCCCAATAAGAAGAAAGTTCTACTTTATAAGTTGTTCGATCAAGTTGATTGTTTATGTTCATAAGAAGAATCGAACTCATAACCTTCAAATACTTGACTGACATTCAAATCATTGAGCCACTTGAAAATTTATGTTTATTTGGACAATAAATGTATACAGAAAATTAATCATTAAAATATGGACTGTAAGGTACTTTTTTAATACTCCAATAATAAGAAAATACTAACATAAATATATTATATCAATTCATAATCGCACACATATTATACGAAATATAAAAAATACAAAGCAACAACCGACAACTAACTTTAGCTACGAATTTATTTCCGTAGCTAAGAGTTTAAATTAGATACTAAAATAGCTACTCACTTGGTTTCGTCTCTATAATAACTGTTACACTTATTTACGAATTTACTTTGGCCTTGTAGATAAAAACTAAATACATTATTAGTAATTTTGTGTCGACATATATAGAGACGACTCTAGCTACTGACGTTTTCCCGTATCTAAAAACTTAAATAAGACGACATTATTAGTAATATATGTAGACACCCACATTTTGACCGCTAGGTGTCTATAGCAGTTTCCGACAAACACCCGATGATGATCGGACGCAAACGTGCTTTAAATACTCAGAAACGGGCTCAAAATCATTGGCATTTGGCTTGGGCTCATTATGGAGTACATATCTCACAAAACCAACCTCAAAATCAGGCCCAGTGGGTCGTTTTGAGTCAAATAATTAGACTAGTTTGGGTCGATTCCGACACCAAGGGTAAAACCGTCTTTTAGCGACCGAGTCAAAACCCGGTCAAAGATTTTCCCGAGACACGTGAGTCAGCCGTGACACCTCACACGGCTGATTCATACTCCAATCCTACAAAAAATCAGCTTCACAAAATATTAAACAAATCCGTTTAAGGATGGAATTCGATCTCAAGTAGGAATCCTATCCGAAAACCGATTCAGACACCCGACCGAGTGCAAATACTCGGCCGAGCAGCATATTCCAGCCGTGTTCCCTTTCTTCCTTGACAAGAAAGCGGAATTCTCATGCCTTACAGCTTCCTATATTTCCTATCTCTAGCGGTAGTTCAAACTCTCCTAGCCAAGGTCGGGAATTCCCTATAAATAGCCCCTTGCACACACACTTTTACACATCAATTAGCATCTACAATATACATTCATTATCAATCAAATATTCATAAATTAAAGCATCACAAATTATTCCCATACACACACTCGTAAGCATAAAATCTAGCATCGATACACCGATATTACAAACCCGAAGGAAACCGGCCCGATACCCGACACCCTTCACTCGTCACGCCCGAACCGAACCACCACCAACTCACCGACATCCACTCGACGCTCTTGTGCCCAAGCCACGTCCCGACGAGCCCCGATCCGAGTAAACAGAAGCATGTAGGTTGAGGGTGTACCAAACCCGATTTCTCCTTCTTCTCTCCTCCTCGTCCGTCTTATTTTTTATGGGTCGGTCGTCGTTTTTTTTTTATTTTCTAATATCGATACTACAAAAACTATTTTCATATAACAACATTCTTAAAAATATGATATCGATTTTCTATAATCGAGTATTGTATCAAAAAGAATTATATTAAGATCTCGACGATGTTAAAAATCGTTACATCTTTTTTTTGTTCAAACTTTTTTTTACAAAACTTTTTTTTATTCATTCCGAATATTCGATATCGATTTCATAATCGAATATCGGATATGACGAATATCGAAAATATAAAATCGAGTATAAAATAATTCATATTTTGTACGCGATTTATCAAAATTAGCAATTTCGAACAAAAAAACGAAACCGGGACAGACCCGCACGCGAGTCGCGCCACACCCAGGCGACTCGCGCACGGGCCTGAAACCCGAGTCCTTTTTAGCTTTTTTTCGTTCGTTTTATTTTATTATTCTACGAAACGATTTCAAAATTTATATCTTTTCTAAAACTATTCGAAGTATTTGATATTGATTTCGTAGTCAATTATCGAATATAACGAATATCGAAAATATTAAGTCGAGTACGAATTATGCAATATTCGTACGCGGTTTAATAAAAGCATCGAATTTTCAAAAAACCGCTTTCGAAATCAGACCGACACGCGACTCGCCGGAATCCCGGGCGAGCCGCGCGGCCGGCTGCCACGACGCGCCTTTCTCGTTTTTTTATTATTTTTCGAACTTCGTTTTTTATACAAAACAGCGTCTTTAGCAATATTTTTCAGATTTCGATTAATATTTATTTTTTCGATCTCGTATATTTATTTTATTTGCTATATTATTTTTTACAAATCGATACTAACTCGTTTGTTCATCTTTTGTAGCAAATTCATCTTTTTCATTGTTTGTTTTATTATACTAAAACGAATCTCACATGCTAAATTCAACTTTGACGTTAATTTTAGTTGCATTAAACCGACTTAGCAACTCATTCAATTCCTCGCATGTTTAGGAAAACAATGTTTGCATATCATTCATCGTATTACTAACGCGCGTATTAAAACATCATTCGATATCCTAGTAGAGGCCGCTAATGTGCGGGCGGGGTTGGGTGTTCTTAGTGAACTTCCCAACACGTACCCTCACCCCTTACTCAGAACCGTGGTTTCCGGATATCCGAACCCATTTGCAACGAGAGTTATTCAATATCCGATTAACCGCTCAAGTCGGCATCGGTATCGATATGCAAAGGGACGAGCCCAATAAACTCTGACATCGGAAATGGGCCGTATTTTGTATACGTCCCACTACGACATAGAGTGGGCTCGAATGGTTCCGAATAACCACAAAATTCGGTGGCGACTCCTACTTCGATTTAAATTTCAATTTGACCATCTCATATGGAGATTCATTCGCCTCCCCAAACCCGCGCGTGGCCGCGTCGGGGTGGACCTATGTCATGTCCACAGAACCTACTGTCCCAGAGCACCTAATCTTAACCAATAGGTTAAGACATCTTCGGTACGAGTCAAAATTATTAAGATATAATAATTAGAATACTAATAAAAAGGAGAAGGATTTAAAAGAAAAAAAAAGTACCAGTAAGTCTAAATAAATTACAAACCAATGGCAAAAGTGTAATTTTCAATAACATGCAAGGGTAGAATTGGAATGACAAAATTACGCAAAACTCCCTTGATTCCTTTCCCTCTTTTTATATAGGTAGTATGATATGATATGAAACGTTAATATGCATCTATCTGAAATTTCAATATCCCTGATAATTTTATTAAAAAACACGGGTATTACGCTACCACCATGTAAGTGTTTTTTTTTTAATTTTTTTCAAGTAATGGTAATGTATTAGTTTTAATAAAAACAATAGTAACCTATGATCTTTTTGTAGTGTATTAGTTTTAATAAATGTTTTTTTAAATACGTTGTATTTCATTAGCTTATACCGAAAAATATAAATAATGTAAGAGTCTATTCACCCGATTATAAAAATCTTGCTTATTTCTTTGTTGATCTGTCTGAATCCTATTCATAACCGATAAGTTACTATTAATATCCTATATCATCTAATTCGTCATTTTCTTTACGATTTCATTTACAATCGACACCGCTTTTTTGATGGTTTAAAAACTAATCTCTAAACCTGTCAACTCTCCGCTAATCCCATTTAAATTAAATGATACCAAGTAGAATACCGTCAAATATTTAAAGTCGTTGATTCACGCAAATGATGCAAATGTAATCATATTATCGCGAGGGAAACAACGATGTTCTTAAGTTATACTCCGTATGTATAATTATTGTTCTTATTATCATCTTAAATGGTGTCTTTATTTTTCGTCATGTTTTATAAATATTGAGTACTATTTTTGAAGACATACGTACGTGATATCAGAAAAACGGTCTGTATTATATAAATATAAAATTCCGTCCGTCATTTTTATGACATAAATATAAGTTTACAAACTGTTATGGCCTAAATTATGTTATTGCTTATGACGGGAATATGAAATGTATTTTTTTAATGTGACTTATTATGCGATAATATTGTTACCAGCCGGATTATTTGTTCTTAAATGTTTCACTCATTGCACTATATCGCACCACTCGTACCATGTTTTTGGGGTCACTCATACTTTTATGTGTACACTTATATTGTAATACTCCGTATTAAATATTTTTTAATTGTTAATCGTGTACAACATTTTTTGGTTAACATCTCTACCATACAATTCTCGTGATTTATCACGGGTTTCACTCTAGTTTGAATATAATATCTCACCCAATTATTAAAAAAGTGGAAAATAAAAGAAAATCGGAGGAAGTACTATTTGTTGGTCTTTTGTGTCTCGCCATTGTAATCGTGTTGCTTACAAGCTCACTCAGACTATGTCTTTTGCCGTGGGAAAGCGCTTTTGGAATGGCTACGGGCCAGCCAATGTTGACTTTCTTATTTTTGATAATTGTAATGATATGAGCTAATCCCGAATTAGGGATATTAAAAAAGAAATACTCCTCCAAGTCTGAATGATCTTTCCACTCATTAAAATATACCTCACATCTATTAAACAAAGGGTAGATCATTCAGACTCAGAGGAAGTAACAAAAATTGAAGCGAGTATAAAATTAAATTATTTATTAATTGAATATAATAAAATAAGTACCCTGCAGAAGTGCAGATCATCCAATAATAAAATAAAATTTAAATGATTTACAGAAGAGGGAGAAGATCTCACATGTATCATACCATACTTATTCAATGAAATTAAACAATTCCTCCATAACATCCTTTTATACCCGGTTCGGTTCGTTCATTTATTTGTCTTTGATTAAAATATTTATTACAATTAGTCTCTCTTGTAATGAGAATATCAATTGTGCGGGAATATCCGTCACAAGTTTAAAATGGATTAAATATTTAACACTTACATAGATAATGACCACCCATTGCTACGAGTTTAGTTGCTCTCCATTACATTCTCTCTCCATTTCTTTTAAACGGTTTGGATTAACTCAAAAAAATTCTAACAGTTACCAAAGATTGTAATGCATGATGATGTGGGAAAGATATCCGGAGTAATACCTCCGTTTCATATGATTGTTTGCATTTATTTTTTCACACTTACCAATTTAAGTTTTCTTTTGTTTATATCATTAGACCTTAGTTACGTATTTCTAAAAATTACTTCCTCCGTTACAAAATATAGGTGGTTTTAGGATATAGAAAATTTTACTTTTTATAAGTTGTTTTACATTTTTCAATACAATTAAACTCCTTTAATTGGTTAAGATAGGTTTTTCCAATTTCCAAAGCAGCTTAATATCCACTTAAAACACTTTCTTAATAAGTGTGCAAATATCTTAAACTACCTATATTTCGTAACGGAGGGAGTATAAAAATTTGATATTTATAACGTACTCGATTAGACAATTTAAACAAGATTCCACGTGACTATATTTTATCTTATATATTACAAGTTACATTGACGATTTCACTAACCTATGAATAGTGCCCAAAAAAAAATCAAATGGAATGGATGAAGCATAATAATACACAAAATCTTAGAAGAGACGATATCTCAATAACTTATTGAGAGACCACTCTTCAGTACCATTCCATGTTCTATTCGTACCCTTAAATGATAACTTTGTTTTGTACCTATTTTTTATAAGAAGCGTACCCTCTTTATATTTGTACACTATTTTATGTTAATCCTACCTACTTTATTAGGGTTGATATTAAGTTGATTATTAGAGGCCGATAATGGATAAGAAATGAAGAGAAATGGAGAGGATCCTTACTCATTTGCTATTCCCTAAACCTTATGCTTTTATCTTATTTATGGCAAGTGATAGAGATACAACGAGTGTATGGGAGGGTTTGTACACCACCTATACATGCATGCCACTTGTTCACTCCAAGGAATCTACCTTTTGCAAGATTCTTTATTAATTCATCTTCTCACCTAACTCTCACCTACTTTTCTCACCTAATTTTGTTTTTTTGTTTTTTTATTTTATTAACTTCAAATTTAATACTTCTTATTTTTATACATGTATTTTTATATCCCATATCATACGTGTATTTTTATACGGTGTTGTATTGTAAATGTATTTATACGTTAGTGTTATATTGATGTATTTTTTGACCCAAATATGTTTTGTTATGTATTATTACACCGTATTTTATATGTATGTTATAGTTATGTATTTATACCGTCTTAGTATAATAATTTATTTATACCTTTTGTGTATGTATACCCGAATATATATTTGTAGTGTATTTATACATTATTTATACATTTTTATTTATGCTCTATTACGTTTTGTAAACTTTGTTTGCACTTTATTTTTATTTAAAAATTTTTATAGAAATTTTTTTTAAGATGTTTTACCTACAATATTTTCGGAAGGTATTTTTTTAGTAGTGTAACTATATTAGGTGTATTCCGGATGTATACGGGTTGAAAGTATTTGTTATTTAATTTTAATTTTCTTAAATTTTTTAATTTTGTAAATTCTTAAGTTTACAATTTTTTTACACTTGGGCCGTAGCCTGAGATAGTTTGTGAAATGTAATTCAAGTGCAAATTATTTAAGTAATACGTTGTTGCTCAATTGGTTGTTGGGTTGGTTATTCTTCTGAAGCGCTGATGTTCGAGCCCTGACGATGACAGACTCCTTTAAATCAACAAAAATATAGTCTACCGTAACATACAAACTAAAACGTAGAAACAAATTCATATAAAAAATTACACAAAAGAAATATTTCGCAGCACAAATACGTAAGCATTGTTTTATTTCTGTTTTGTTGGTTCGAAGCCCCTAATTATGTTTCAAATTATTGGGACGACGGTCTCACGGGAAATTTTTTTTAATTTTTTTTTACTAATGACATTTAAATTGCTTTCAAATGAATTTCGGGGAGATCGTATATCATCAGTAAATTTACACGACTACACAATTTTTACTACGTACGTAATATTTATTCACATAGTTATATAACATGACTACATATTTTATTATTTTCTCCGTAAAAAAATTGCCTCACACGATTGACCCGTTCACAGTAAATCAACAAAAATATTCTCTACGGTAACATACAGACTAAAACGTAGAAACAAATTCATATAAAAAGTTACACAAAAGAAATATTCCGCAACAAAACATTTTAAAATACACAAATATAAAGCGTACATGCATATGCATGAATGTATATTTGTACATACAAACTAAAATATACGTGTATATTTCACTACCTTTGTACACAAATATAAAGCGTACATGTACATAGAATATAAATACAGAGATTAGAAATATACGAGCAGAGCATACGTACAGTAAAAGTAAAAAAATACGAAATACTAAAAAAACTGAAAAGAAAAAAAAAAGTTAATAATTACTAAACATAATTACACAATAAATTAATGCATTTAATAATGTGTATTTAACGAGGGAATCTATAAAATTTAAATGGAAAAAAGAAATTCTAAAATGGGCACGTGGCAACTTGTAACTGGTGGTGTACAATCCCCCTTATACACTCATTGTATGCGTAACATTTTTGCTTATTTATCTTACTTAATCTGTCACAAACAGGAATTTAGGTAAGAGATGACCGACCTTACTTGGGACTTGGGAGGGTCTCATAATTCAATTATTGTTGTAACGTACGTGAGTGTATAACACACACATGAGTGACATGACACCTTCACACGTAACACATTCCCACTTCCCTCCTTCCTTTATATACTCCCCCCTTTCACCACTCACATTTCACCATTTCACCCCCCATTCCTTTCAACCAATCAACTATCCCCATCCAAATCATGGACTACGGTCACGTGGGCCACCATCGCCACCACACCAACCGCCGTGAAGACGACGAAGACAACTATGCACCACCACCACCACAACCCTTCGGCGGCGGCGGCTACGATCAGCCTCCCCCAGCCTACGGAGGAGGTAATTACCCGCACAACCCGCCTCCACCATCCTACGGCGGCGGGGGGTACGACGCACCTCCACCGTCCTACGGCGGCGGGTACAACCAGCCCCCGCAAGAACCTTCGTACCCGAGCCACGGACACAGCCACCAGCCCCACATGCCCTCATTCGGGTCCCACTTCCACCACGGGTCTCAGGATCAGGGTCATGGTGCCAGTCAGCCTAACTACGGGGGTGGGCCTCAGGATCACGGTGCCGGTTCATATGGCTACGGTGGTGGTGGACCGGAATTGGGGCAGTTGGCTGACAAGCCCACTCACCAGGTTCAGTGCAAGGCCGGGGGTGACAGGTACGCCTTCGGGATACGTGATGGAAAGGTGGTTCTCACTCATCCTGATTCCGATGATCCCACCCAGGTACGCCACGCCACTGCTCGCCTTTGGTCGTATACTCGTCACAAACAACAATTTGTCTCGAAACTATGTCTGATGATGGGTTCATGGACTCACATGTGGATCGTTAATCATTGGTCAATTAATCAATTATTTACTTTTAAGTTGACATTTTGTTCTTATTTTACTTTGATTCTATAAAAAAATTTGCAACTATTAAGATGGAACTTCATTAATTTTGAGTTTGATTCATGTAAAAAAAAATAGATGTAGACGACTTTGCTGATCAAAGGTTGTGAAATGTAATTAATGATCAGTAATTAAATTTAGACGAGTAGGATCACATTTATCGTCTTGTATAACTGTATAAGTAAGCGTGTTTTAATGGTGTGAATGGTGTTTTGGTTGCAGCATTGGTACAAAGATGAGAAGTACAGCATCAGGGTGAAAGATAAAGAGGGTCATCCTAGTTTCATGCTGGTGAACAAAGGCACAGGCCAGGCTGTTAAGCATTCTGTTTCTTGCCAACCTGTGAGTATTTGCTGCTTCGTTTTTAGTGGAATCGTCCAATTTAGAGACGAGAAATGATCATTTGCTATGGAAAAGAAACTTGCTCATTATGCTTTATGCTTATGCTTGATTGTAACCTATGTTCACTCAACCTGGTTAAGACTTTAGATGTACTGTATTTGAGTTTGCTGGTTGGTTTGTGTCAAAATTTAATACTAGTTTACGAAATATTCTCGTGTTTTGGTTTAGAATTTAGGAGTCAGTGGACTGGAGTAGGCGTGCGTGACATAGTGGTTGTTGTTTTTGTTGCTTTTATGTTTTCAGACTAATGGTTATGGTTGTTTGGGTTGCCATGATGCTACAATGTAGGGTTGTAAACATCTCTGTTGTTTAATGTGGGACATTACTATTATTCTTTTCATTCATTCATGATAATGATCTCTTTGGAGTGTGAACTTTGGAATAGGGTGCTTTCTGTCCATTTTTAGCCACATCTAATTCTATGTAGTCGATCCATCTTTTTGTGATGCTCTTCCCATTCCTACTCCCATAATTGACAAAACATCTTGTGGTTGAATTTATCATCAAACAATTGGACGATGATGAATCTTGGTTTTCTTCTGTGTGAATTATTGTACAGGTGCAATTAATCCCTTACAATCCCGATGTTCTGGATGAGTCAGTGCTGTGGACAGAGAGCAAGGACTTGGGTTCTGGATTTAGAACCATCAGGACTGTGAATAATGTCCATTTGCTTATGGATGCTTGGAATGCGGACAAGGATCATGGCGGGATTCATGATGGCACAGTTATCGCCCTTTATGAAGTCTGGAAAGGGGACAATCAAAATCAACAATGGAAGTTCATCCTTCATTGTAAGTCTTTCATCTCCTGTTCTCTTGATTTACTCTTCTTGGACACCGTCATAACTACTGTTATGCCACGTTAGAGTAATATGCAGGAATGTTCTCGCGTGTATTTCCACTTTTTCGACCTGATGTTTGAGTTATACCTCACTTACAGAACTATAGGCATAACATAACCAAAGTTTCTGTGACTAACTGAATGCAGGAGTGCTTTTGCTAGACGCCCTGGATTATGCTGGATTCAGAGGCAGGAGATAAAACATTGGGGAGGAGATTTGTTTCATAAATAATTTTTTCAGCATTATTGTTGAATGCATGTCATAACATTATCTATCTATATTTGCATTTGTAAAAGGCGGTGTTCGTGTAGCTGTGAAGAGTGAGATCCTTTCATAGTGAGTTTGGATTTGGATTGTATTTGCCCTCATATGCCTTTGTTATGTAATTTGGATCTATTTTAAATTTTAAAGTATCGTTGATCTGTTGTATGAAACTTGGGACCATATGTGCGCGCTGCTGTTTCATGATTCACTACGTCTACCTGATCGTATACTTGTATGATTGTATCTACTGTATTTACGGATTAGAAGATGGGACAAAAGTCCACCATTCTTAACTACTGAATGCATCTCTTTATCACGTAGGCCAGCTGAATAATGCTACTCACATATTTCCGATACAATTTTCATCGTGGGTCATTTTAAACGGCCTATGTGTTTCCTAACACATCGGAGTATATCTGAAACGAAGAGACACATGTGATGTCTAGCGCCTTGGTCATGTAAACAATTGTCTGAAACTGATGTGCAAGTGCAACAGCTCAATGTCATTTCAATGCTATTTTTCATGACAGGACGCGACCAATATCTTTAAAATGGTGCTTTCTTCTTATCTCTAATCTATTCTATACCCAACTTATTTTCTGTACTGGAATTAAGTACAATTACAGTCAGTTAGCATCAAAACAGACAATGTGTAAATTAAGTACTGCAGTTTGCTAGCAATTACATTATTGAAAAGCCGAATTAGCGCAGCGTACCAGCTGTATTTGTGAGCTAATCAGACCAAGGATTGTTGTACTGGTGCTCTCCTGGGTTCCCTGATTTTTCCGACATCTCATAAGGTACCATTGCTTGGGGACCATAAGCATAGCATGAGGAAACATCATTATGTATTGGCCCTTGGATTCCATTTGTCCCATACTGTTCCCATACCTCCAGCTCTTGACCCTGCATGTCCTGCGACGTCTCTACTTCCTGCGCAAACGGGTTCTGTAACACCACGACTCCATTTCCACCACTGATCATCTGAGAACAAAGCGCATTTGTACTTGCAGGGTTCTGATTATACAAGCTGTCCAGCAGTAACTCATCAAACCCGCCACCCAATTCGAGTTTTTTGTTTGTCAAAGTACTAGCAGATTCGATTAGGGCCAACTCCCAGTCTGTATTAGCTTGATCATCACATTTACTCTCACTTTCGATTCCATCTTCCCATTGATTAATGTTGTCATCGATTACATCGACTTTACCATCACATAACAGTAGCAAAGGCAAACCCGAGTTTTCACATTGAGCTGAATGAGCTTCTTCAAGTGCTTCATCCTCTTTCAAATCGATCAAATCCTGAAATTGATCAGCCAGATTCTCAGAGATGGCTTCCAACCCAAACATTGGACTGCTACGCTCCTGCGCCTCGTTCTTCTTCATGTTCTTGTTTTTGTTCTCGGTACTCTTCAGATCACTGGCTTTCGTTTTCATAAATTTCTCCATTTTGCTAAGAAGATCGTCGCTGATTGTTTCGACAGCAGGAAACTGTAATGCTGTTACAACCCCAAACTCCTTACACCAATCATAGAACTCCACAAGCTCATCAATCTGTTTCGCAACAGTCACATAAGTCCCTAAAGACTTGACGATATTCCAATACTCCATCCCCCAAAACAGATCCATCAAAAATGACAACCCCTCACATATGTCACTGTAAAGCTTAAAGCTTTCCTCAACAACCGGACACAAGGCGAGAACGACCAAGTCTCGATGCTTGTTCACACACCTAGGCCTCATTGCAAGAACCCTCTCAAGCAATCTTTGCAATTGCCCCATTCTACACAAAACCCTCCTTGTAGAAACATCATCACTCAACTTGGTATTCAAACCGTCCGAAACCCTTAACAATCTCCTCCTCCTCAACCACATATCATCGAAAATCATCCATTCGACTTTCTCATCAAGATACATCCCATAACTCCTCACAAACTCGGTGTAATCCCAGGAATGCGTATGTGCTTCATCCTTGAAAACACACATGTTGCTCAACATTCCATAGCCATTGACATGACTTGCATTAGCAAGTGCAATCTCCTGCATGAAGGCATCACCCCCATTAGCCATAAGCCTATGAACAAGAACCAAGCACTTGAGTGCAACAATCCAATCACGGGTCCTCTCGATCCTCTTCGAAATCAACCCAACACATTCACTCACAAGTTGTTTCGACAACGAACTTCGACGTAAAATTTCATCAGGCAGCTTCTGGTTTGGTACTATGTCATCATGGCTTGTTGCTCTGACGATCAAAATATCAAGAACAGGGTCAAGATTACTTGCAACTTTTGCAATGCTGATTCTTGTTTGATCTTTTACTACCCCCATTGCCCTACGAATTGAACCCTTTGCCGCCATTGATTGATTGATTGATTGATTTCCACTTAATAATATAGAGTAATTATTATTATTATATACAGTGACAAACAGAGGAGGGGTTTTAATTTCCAAGATTCAATCTTTTTTGTGTAAAAAACAAGAATTAGGGAAGAAGAAGTAAATATATAAAGCGCGGGCAAAGTGTGTGGACACGGCAGCTAAGTAAGGAATAATTAGGAAATTACCTAATTAGGAACCTTATTATTAGGTGCGGATCTTCTGTCCTATTTTGTGTCCCACCCTATGTGCCACACCATATACTAGATGATATGTCAAATAGTTATGAAATTGAGGTGTCATCCAATATATAACACAGAGTGAGACACAAAAATAGGATAGGAGATATATATATGCTTGTTATAACACACAATGACAATGTGTCTTAAAATGGAATTAGGACTATATTGTAGGAGTAGGTGATTTAGGTGTATCATTTGTTTCTTAAAATTGTGGGACAAGAAATATACATACTCGTATTCATTTTTTGGTCGGTTGGGATACTAGCTACTTTGTTACTCCATACACATAATTTCACAACGATGACATAATGTGAAATGTCTAATAGTAGTAGATGTAATTTGAATATATTCTCACGGTTTTGTTTATTTGTTTGTCTATGATTAAAATACTCATTATAATGAATATAAAAGACAAACAAATGAACGAGTAGAAACAATCGAAAGTAAATACTCGTATAAGACGGTGCATAACAAAAATCATGAGATTGTTTCGTATGCCAATACGAAAATGATGATATGAGTAATGATTTAATTATACAACTGGTTAATGTGGTTATATAATCTACTCGTTGAAAAAATTATGTTATAAACTACTGGATATGATTTTATGTTTTGGTTGACAATACTAATTGAAAGCTAAAAACTACTACTCCCTCCAACCCACTTATTATTTTAATCCCTCACATTTAAATAAAAGTGGATGAATCAAGGTAGGGCGGAGGGAGTAATAGAAAGCTCTTATAAGGTAGTTGAAGTAATTAAAAGTTTTTTATAATCAAGTAGCTGATATTTGATGAAACAACATAATTATACAATTATTGTAATAATAACTGGAAGGGGAAAAAGAAATCAAAAGGTTTTCGCCTTTCTTTAGGTGATGAGTTTGTATTTGGATCCAATTTTTCGCAGACCATTTATGACCTTGCCGAAATTAATTTAATATAAATTACTCACATTTTCTCTCAAAAAAAGTACGTATTTGATGTTCCTCTGAGTAACTTTTTATTTCAATTAATTTATTTAAGTTACAAGTCAAAACACATACACAACAATGAACTAGTAAAATTTTTGATCAAATAAGCTACTGTCATAAAAAAAACTAGGAGAACTGGAGCATCAAACCGAGGCTGAAATAACTAAACAACCTAATCATTGCACCGATACACAACGTTGAGTTCTTACATTAGACTAAATAAAAACCTCGACAGCGACAGCCTTCGCGTCCCTTCTTCAAGGGTTCTATCAGCTCCTAATCCGTGCCCACCAAACGCTGAATACTCGAACGACAAGTCAACAACACCCATCCTTTGGAATTCGGACGAATGATTTCTGTCATTTGATATACTGGCCTGAACTTGAAAGAGCTGAGCATCAGAGATAAGTTGAATTGTTGAGACATAAGTGATACTCAGGGAGTCAGGCGCAACACCAAGCTGCAAAATCGAATCAAATTAAAACTCTCAAGAGTGAACAAGTTGTTGTATAAACAAAGGACAGCATGCATGATTTATATACACAAAGGACAGCACCACCTCAACATCTATCAATAGGGCCGGATACGTAGGATAGTGTTCAACCAAGACCTTAACATAAGAGGCTTGTTTTCGGGTTGCATCGTTACGGGTCATGGTCAATATATACTTATGGTTCATGGGCCTAAAACGCTCACTCTAGTGAGGTCAGGTCCGATAAGTCTCTCTTATGATGGAAATATCCGTAACAAACTTGTCGTCGGTCAAAATCATCCACACGGGTAGATAAGACAAAAAATCAGAATGCCTAGAGTAGCAAATGACTTGGGGTGATATTCGAACAAGATGAAATGATTAATGCTACTCTCATGAAGAGAAAGAAAACGGCTAGGAAAAACCGTTAGTGAAATCATTGACCCTCAATCTCAAATTATAACACTTGCGGGCTTGCATAGCACTAGGATGAATTTATAAACAGAAAAGAATTACCGACTCACCATGTGTGTTTTCCTGTATAAATCTCAAGTACATGGGGCTCAAAGTGAGAAACCAGGTTTTCCAGTGCCAACAATATCAACTGTACGTCCACGAAAGCTATCTCGGACAAAGGAAGGGAGATCAACCCGATATTTCTCCATCTCTTACACAACCACCGGGAAGGAGAAACTTATATTTATCAGCGTTCTCCAATAGATAACCAGGAAGATGAACTCCAGAAGAAGACCGTGGAATCGATCCCATCTTCTTAAACAACTCCTTGAAAGTATACTCTTCAGGAAGCATATCAAAAAGGTCATCCCCCTTACAAATGATGCCTTGAATTCGTTGACGATCTAAAAACTCTCTTCTCCTAACACGGTCAGCATGACTATAAGCAGTCATTTTGAACACGAAATCTTTAAGATTTTTAAAGCAGAAGCTGCAATGCCATCCAGAATCCGAAAGAATGACATCGGATAGCCGAGAATGTCGATACCAGGTCGATGGGCCAAAAATATGGGCTGAGGCTCGCCAGCTACTGTAGTCCACTGCGAACTCGAATGAATATAAGTAATGCTTTAACTCCAAGTGCATTATCCGTGGGAACCCGTCACACCATTGAAGAAGCTTTAGTGTGTGCGGGCTCGGAATCTCGTCTGCATCAGCCATTATAAGGAGATCACCAACTGATATACCCGATTCTCTAATTATCCGGTTCATTGCTAACCTTTGCTGCCTCTCGAACTCAAACGGATCCTTGCGGGGCCCGAGGCTATCCACCCCTCCAGGGAATAAACCATAGGAAATCTTACTTTCGGCAAAAGAAAATCGAGCACGGTTTGAAGCAAAGTAAAGAGGTTTAGGGATGCCGGTGAAGGTAGATTCAGATTCCATAATGACAAATTTGGTAACATAGGGTTCTAGCTCGTGCCACCGAATTTCAAGCAACTCAAGCTCGTTGCTAAAAATAATAGCATCGAATATCCGTCGAGGGTG
This sequence comes from Agrostemma githago, assembly GCA_958450325.1. Taxonomy (NCBI): domain Eukaryota; kingdom Viridiplantae; phylum Streptophyta; class Magnoliopsida; order Caryophyllales; family Caryophyllaceae; genus Agrostemma; species Agrostemma githago. The sequence goes on along the minus strand of OY288250.1, from coordinate 5,543,015 downwards.
TGACCTAACAGACCAACCGTGCAAGCGGCAGAGATGATCCATGGACATATTCTCAGCATAATAGTGAGAGAGGCGGACAAATGGTGGGGGTGGTTTATCCCATAGAGGTCGGAGAAAGTAAGTGACTTCATGGTAATGTGTGAAAACTCCAATCAGAAGACTGGGCACAAGCAGGATTAGTATAATAAATACAGTTTTACAAGGTGATCGCCTTGGAAGGCGGAGAGGTCGAAGGCGCATGATTTGGTCAACAGTCTTAATATGTAATCAAGAGAACAGTAACTCTTCTGTAAAAACTTTCAAAAAGACTATACTCAAATTACCCTCCTCATTGGTACCAGGGTCTGTCACCTTTTCAGGAAAGCTAGCGCTTGAAGAAGCTAATAAGCATGGTCTCTACTCCCTCGCCCCTGCATGATGGATTTGCTTAAATACACCAATTGTAAATTTATAAGGACACTCGTATTAGGCAATTATTGTAATCCGCGATTACCTTCCATCACAGTTATGAACATAAGTATACTGATGGATGTTCTCTCGTCCACAACCATCTATTCTTTGGTTGTGGACAACTTCAGTTCACGTGCCTCGCGATGAAACCAGCGACAACTGATAGATCTACACAAGGGCAGAAATAGCATCATGAAGTACTCCATAAACAGAGGAAACGTAAGGTTTTGGGATGCAAAACACCATACCATGACAAATACAAATACTGCTAACCCGAAAAGTCATTAAGTGGATAGTACCCCAGCATTTATGAGCTTGTTTCTTACATCTTTGAACATCAAACAATACTATTGTGGGCCATTTTACATTAGAGAAACGGATCTAACAAATGTAAATGCAATTGACTAAAAAGGTAAAGGTTGAATCTTCCTGAAGCCACAATGGATACTCCATAAGGAGCGTAACATTTACAGTATCTTTTGAGTTTGTGTCTGCTTCAAAACTATCGCTGTGACAACAACATCATAGCCCTAGTCCCAAAAAGATTTAACCTGAATCATTCGTCATGTACCCTCAATAAATATTTCAAAGTACCGTGTGTCTCAATCAAAGTTAAACAAATGAATTACTTTGCAACTCAAAACGATCCATAGTTACTCCATTCTTGATTCAAATTAAATTCCGGAATTCAGACATTTCAACCTACAAACCTTAAAATTTGAAATTGGAGTTGGGATGGGATTACTTCCTTACCAATTCCAACCTTATTCAAATTCTCAATCAGAATTGACTACAATTGACTCCATCCTTAGTTTACATAAACTCGGTTGAAAACCCTCATTAATGAAACCCAAATGGGAGCATTAAGGAGATTGATAAATGCAATCCTTAGACTGTATTTAAGAGACTAAAAGTGGCAATAAAATGTTAATGTATAGTATGTATTAATTGCATCGATGAATATGTAATCTAGTCTTCAATTTGTAAGTTTATACCACAATTAGAAGGTTTTTAATACAGCTTTATTTAACCTTATCCTTAAACATAAATCAAATCTGGAAAAAATATCCAAAAATCTAACTAGATGCATCATATCACAAAATTCCTAGCTAAGAAAAACCATCAAGACCCCACCAATAACGAAAAAAGAAATTACAAAAATTATAGTAAATGAACATTAATTGAGCAAAATAAAATAAATGGGTACCTCTTGTTTTCAATCACAGAAGAAAGATGAAGAAATGGAGGATGAAGCTCCGTGAAAATGGTGAGGAACTTGATTTTTTTTTTTTTTTTTTTTTTTTTTTTTTTTTTGGAATTGACTATTTCCTGGTTCTTTTCTTCTTCGATTTGCCTTGATGGAATATCTATGTCACGTGCCTTGGAAAGGTATGGCATGTGCGCAGTCAACACAATCAAACTTCCGATGAAAATGGATAAAACAAAGTGTTTCCAAGGTAACAGGTTGGAAAAAATTACGATTATACACCCAGTTGTACATAGCTTTATGTACAACTGATTTTAAGATTTTGAACTTTATTACAAATGTTTCGAGATTTGCTATAAATTTTTTGAACTTTAGTGTAAATTTGTCAAATTAAGTCAAATAAATGTTTAAGCTAAAAAAAACTTATAACTCAGCTCAAAAACTTTTGTAAGCTCAGTAAATATGTACAAAAGTTCAACAACTTTGCCTTGGTTGTACAATGCTATTGTACAACCAAGTGTACAAAAAGTATCATTAGCATAAAATAGGTAAAAAAAAAAAGTGGCATTTAAGCGATGAATTGGTAAAAAAAAAATGTCATCGATGTCGAATTAGTAAAAAAAATAATGAATGCCAACATGAACGGGTCGTATCTCTAACCAGTCATGAGTTCATGACTGACCCATCTATGTAGCGGGTTGGCTTGTGTTGTACATTTAATATTAAAAATATAAGATCCATGGGTTTACACTTTACAAATATCCATCGGGTTGGGAAAGGGTCCAAATATTTTAGATCATGACGAGTACGGATTGGGTTTGAGTCCAACTTTTAAAACATCGGGTCGGGTCGGGTGATCGCCATTATCCCTAGTTATGACTCATGACTGACCCATCCATGTAGCGGGCTGGCTTGGGTCGTATACTCCCATCCCGACGACTAGCTCAAGCTCGCCAAAAGCCGAAAAGAAAAACAAAAGCCTAGGTTAGGTATGAGTTTGTTTTTAATGGGTCGGTCCTATGTCCAACAATCACGACCTCATTTATCAGGGTTTGGCTCATCCTAACCCAAATTAAACAATTAAGACGCGACTCACGGACTCAGCCACGAACCAAGTATGAGTAAGGAGTTCCCATCTTAAAATTAGCATAGTTTACCATACTATAAACCAGAGCCTAACTCCCTCTTAATGATAACTAGTATTACCCCGTACAAAATTGCACCAACTTTTTTATAGTAACTTTAATTATTACTCCGTTTCATGCATTCATTCATTCATGTGCACAATGACAACGAAGACAACACTAGTCCATGTTACTTGACTTTTTTTACTTTGTTGAATTTTTGAGCGCAATTAAGCATAAAAATGCCAGTAAACTACTGTAATACACAGTACGGAGTACTCCATATAATTTAATTTAGGGTAGTTAGTCATGTTCATTCAATACTCGATACATAGTCTCAAAAAGATCTTCTTCAGTGGCATCATCACCCAGCTGCAGCCTGTCTAATACCCATTTTCTCTTACGATTAAACTTCTTTCCAGTTTCCATGATTCTAACCGGATTCACCCGACATTTACCATGAGGAGCAATGTAATTTGTCCATGTAGGAGGTGCTCTGCCTTTGCGCTCCAGCTCCTCCAAGTTCAACTGCTTGAGCTTGAACTCTCTATATCCCATGCCGTGGCTAAACACGTTGGTAGAACCATCTACGAAGCCAAACAAAACGCCATTCTCCAAGATACCTGTAACATTAACATAATTTTGCAATGGCGGGCCGACTGGTAAATTGTACTTCACTGTTTATCCACATCTTCCCTTGATTCTGTCTTCCAGCACCCATGGGTGTAAGCCTTCCTTGCACAAACATAGCATCAAGATCGAGTAATGAAACAAAATTGGAGTTGTTGACGACCCAAAACAGATTCTCCTGACATTGAGTAGCGAGTATCAGGAGGCAGATTTTGTACATATCTCCAAGTGTGGTAATTGCAACCACAATTGCTGAGCTCCACGAATCCACAATAGATCCTCCATCCGAAAACCTCGGGGGGTTTGGTCCAGTCAGCACTTGGAATTCCCGATCCCAAGAATCTTATACTCCTTGGTGGATGGCAAGTAAGCAAAAGACCACCAACGTAAGCAGACCCCATTTTTTTTTGATTTTGGGGCATCAGAAACTTGAATTTGCTTTCCTATATGTGGATTGAAAATACAGAAGCAATTCAATTTATCCAAATAGGTACACATCAAACCTCCGCTGGATTGAAAGTGTAGCCACCCTTTTAGATGCACAGATGTTGGAGGTACTCGCGTCCGTCCATGAATTTTCTAAAACATAAATTTTCTGATTCCCTCGACTAGATTTGTAGAACGGAGTAAAAAGATAGCCAGGCGGTTTCTCAAGTGCGTGAGTCAGTTGCAAATCGACAAGCTTAGTGTCCGCCAGATGGTCATACCAAAACTTACTAGCTAGAGCGCCTCATTTGTTTGATTGAAAACTTACTAGAGTGCCTCAGTTTATATGTTTGATTGATGTGAACGGAAGAATTAGTGCAATGTTGTACGGAGTACGTGATTTCGCAGGGAAGGTTATCAAAAAAGCCTCCAACCGTCCTCTGCCTTGTTCATAAAGCTGGTTCGAGCGAATTCGGCTGAAGTACATACATACAGGACAAAAGTTAGACAGTGACGGCCTACCCCAAAAATATCACAAATTCATGTTTAAGATGTTTAAATGTAATATACTTTTAATGATATTACAAATACAAATAGACCGTACGTCATACGATATGACAAAAAGTTTGCTCTACTATCGTCGTCCGTCGTCTATCATAATATCATGTTGCATCATTTGGATACGTTTTAGCATTAAAGGGCGGTAATACCATAATTGTGAATATAAATGTAATAGTTTGGCTCAACACAAACTTTAAGGTTCTGGTTGAGATGATTTATCAAACATGTATGACATCAGAGTCAGTGTGACCAAAGGTCACGAATTCGAATTCCGACAGCCCCAAAAGTCAAACGTACACGTACAAATGAATGGAATGGAACGGAGGGGTACATATTTACATTATGCAATTAGGACTTATCCCTAAATTTACATTATTATTTACATCTACTAATTCAGGTAGAATTTTTCCGAAAGTTATTTCAAGAATCAAATTTTCTTGGAATTTGTAGCTGATTAAAAAATGAGTACAAAATTCCATGTTTGAATCGATCGAATTTACCTGAAATAGGTCATTTGGACCACCTTTTTCACGTACTTTCACCATGGTAATCCTCACACAAAATCATAAGATAACACTAACGCAAATCTGACGGTAATCCAACGGCTTCGTAATGAATGAAGTTTACAAAACATCGTGGCAACGACTTCTAAAAATAAATGTACGGAGTAACAAAGATCCCAAATTTAGATAATGAATCAAGTTAAGTATGTAATGTGTATTATGTGGCACTCATTAAAAAAAATGTAAGACATGTGGTCAAAAATCGCAATTTCAAGCCCTATAAGAATGATCTTGTGGGAATTGTATGTCACTCTAAAGTGACAGCTTTGTTTCCAGCCAATTGTCAAGATGATATTTCGATCGAGTACTTCAAAATAATCTTTTCTTATTTATATATAGTACTCCGTAGGATCGGAGTTATGGTAGTAAGATCGAACCTACTAACCTAGTATCTATTGTCCAACTTACATACCGCCTTTTTTTTATTATTACTAGATTAAAATATCTACGACAAATAGAGATGGACAAAAATAATGAAGCTAGTTTTTATATTACGAGTTGAGTACATTACAATTACAATCATTCCGAGAGCAACACCAAGATAAGGGGGCAGAAAGTTACGAAGTACTCTGTACTCCGTACTACTTAAGAGGTCTTTAATCACTCTCCAAAACAGCTGCATTTGTTTTCATGAAAATCCTTGATCAATCATCCCTTCTCAACATTTTCAGGCGCCGGACCGACCGTACAAACGTCCTGTAGTTAAGATAACAAAATCATAAGCATTTGATCAATAATAAAAAATACATACAAACTACAAAATCATCCTAACTATTTGATATATCATGGACTTAAGACTGATATATTCATCATCATTCGTCTTAAGGTGCGTTAATTGTTTAGTGAAAGATTTTGGTTAAAGCAAAGCAAAGGAGGAAAAAGTGAGCTTTTGATTGAAGGCAACAAAATAAATAAATGATGATGCTTAATTACTTATGTTGGGTGTGATAGGTGACAGACTGATAGGTGATAGCTTGCTTTCACCCTCTCACCTAATTTACAATGATATTGATGGGCTTATGTACTCGTGTCGATTTTATACATGCGTGTAACACTACCACTGCACTGCATGCATGGGTTTCTCTGTTCACACTCATTACTGTACTTCTTCTTCCCAATTACACCTATTACATCATTATCTACTCTACATTATACTCCCTCCGTTCCATTTGATTCTTTACGTTTGCTTTTTCACACTTGTCAATGCACGTTTTCTTTTGTCTATATAGTTAGTTACACATTTCTAAATATTATAAAAATTTGATATTTATAACGTACTCGATTAGACAATTTAAACAAGATCTCACATACTATATTTTATCTTATATATCAGAAGTTATGTCGATAATTCCCCTTACTTATGAATAGTGCCCAAAAACCAAATGTAAAGAGCCTATTGGAACGAAGGAAGTAATACTCAATTCCATGATCTATATTCTCTCCTCATCAAAATGGGATCCATGTAAAAAATTGAATGGATAAAGAGAATAAATTTTTGTACGTGAAAGTCGATTTGAAACTGAGATGTATTGTTGATAATATGTAAGTTCATTTTTAACCACTAAGATTAAGGCAATTTCGAGTCTAACAGTTCAATTATTAACTTTTTATATTCAATATTTAGAATATTTAATGAAAGAAGAAATGAAGACGAAAGCAAAATGTAAGCTACCTCCATGGTACATCTCCAGCAAGCAGCCAATCCCCTTCCTCGTCTTCATACGTCAGCTTGTAATCATCCGCTCTATCTTCATCTGAATATATAATTACCACCAAATTAAATTAAATTAAACACCCTCTCTAATTAATTAATTATCAGTAATACTCGTAATAACTATCGCACATATAATATGTTAATACTCCCTCCCTCTCCTCTGTATGTCTCAATTCATTTCACCATTTGTAAATAATTATTTGTTTGTCTTTTGTATTAACTGTGAAGTGTATTTTAACTAAAAACAAATAATTGAACGAGACAGATAGCTAGTGGAGTACTGTATTTGATAAATAAATTAGAATTTCACAATTATACGGCCGAATTAGAGTAAGGCGAGATACAGAGTAGTAATTTACTTGTTGAATTTGATATTCTTACCTTTGCCAAACATTTGTAGTAAGCTGGAGGTTAGAGATTCATAATCATGGTACAGCTTCAAGTCAATCTTCCTTTTTATAAGACATCCTAGCATTTGTGCCTTCACATACAACGACCCTGACCCTGACCCTGATCTTCCCCCACAACCGCCACCGCGAGCCTCCACTGTCTGACAATTCCCTCTACGGCGGCGACGTTGCTGTTGCTGTTGTTGTTGTTGGTTGCTCTCATTCTGCTTTCTTCGGTAGGAATTTATCGGTGGCCAACCCACAATTTCATCACTCTCATCTCTGCACGTACACAAAAATAAATAAATACACATCCCATCCATTCCTCTGTTCAGAATAACCCATAAATCAACAAAATAATAACCCATAAATCAACAACATACTTGAAAATGTGTAATTATATATCCGTACTGTATTATTCTGAGACGGACATATTCGAGGCATTAGGGCAATAGCAATAGTTACGGTTCCATACTATATTTTTTCATTGACACATCAACCCAAATTATTAATTATGAACTTCTTAATTCTCCTCAACAGTAAAAGTTCCATATTTTTTATGTGGTCCCCTCTTCTACTCTCTTTTTATGAGATGAAACCGATTTCATACAAGGAAACCGAAAAAGTTATGAAATTTCTTATTTGACCCCATTGCTAATGCCCTTACAGATTTGTGACGAATAAATAAATATCGTGATTTTGAGTGCAATGAAGATAGTAGAAAAAAGAAGCGTACTTGGTAATTGTGAAAGAGGAGGATATGCATAGCCTTTTGTGACCACTGTCATCTTCATTAGGGTGCTTATCCCAAAGCAACAGAGGAAGAGTTTCACGCAAACACAATTCTGAACTTTCCACTTCAACAAATCCTCTTTTCTTCCTATTATTATTATTATTATTCAAACCATTCTCATAACAATTCTTCCTCACTTCTTCTACTTCATAATCATCACTGCTCTTTTCACACGATATGCTACTTAAATTGTCGCCATAATAATCTTGAAGATTACTACCCTCCTCGCAATACTTAACGTAACCAATAAGATCCAATTCTTCCAAACTTGGGATTTTTTTATCAAAGGTGGTGCAATTTGGGAGAGAAAGCCCTAAATCAAGCTCCATTTTTATTTATTTTTTTGCAAAATCTAATCACTACCCAGATGCTAAAATCGCACCAAATTGTCAAAGATTGAAGCTTTTTTGTTTGTTTTTTCAAATTTAGATGAGTTTTGGTGGAGTACGGTTGTTATGGGTGCAATAGATGTTGGGTGTATATATAGAGAAGAGAGTAAATGAGGGAGTGAGAAAGCAGAAGCGAAATTGAAGAAGAGTGGGGACAGGAGGACAAGAAGGGTAAAGAGAGAAGGGAGAAAAGAAGGGGGAGAACACAGAGGGACAAACAGTTCTCCAAAGGATTTGTACCCATGTTATGATTTTGGCCGACCAACTAGCTAAGCTTGTTCCCTAAGCACGTCCTTTTGAAACCGACAATGTCCTCTTGCATTTCCCTTACGATTTCTCCTTTTACCTCTACCTCTACTACTAGACGTCCTCACGACCGCGCCACCCTCACTTTGGTTCACCCCTCATTTTGGGTCGTTCGTGTCAATTCAAGTTTCGAGTCATTTTCAAAGACACGTGTTTTCGGTCATTTCAAGGTTGGCTCATTCTGATTTATGTCGTTTTGGATCGGGTCCCATATTAAAACACTTGAAATATACTGGTTTGAGTAACATAATATCGTACGGAGTACATTCTAACCTAGTAACCTTTTATTTTGACGTAAATTATTTTATTATACCCTGTATCATCTAATGTAAACTCTTTTGGATTATATTAGGTCACTTCAAGTCATTTTGGGTCTGATCAATTATGATCAGGTGATTTGGGTCGAGTTATTTTGGATCGGTTCAATCAAGTTTCAGGCCTCTTGGCCGAGTCAAGCCAATTCAGATTTCGGACCATGTTCGAGGTTAAGCAATTTAGAGTCTTGGGTCATCCAAGTCGAGTCGGGTCAAGTTTCCTAGGTTTACTTGTGATGCCACGTGGTTATCGCTTATATAGTTATAACGAGTTAAATATTATTCCGTTCATATGAGTCGTTTGTTTACTTATACATATTATGATGTCTTGGTCATTTATTTAATTTCTTTTTTTTGGAACAATTTTTATGGATAATTAAATCACTCGCACACATTTTGACCTACGTGTCATCCAATTACATGACCAACAAATGGTTAGGTCCTACCTCTTTGGTCTTCATTTTTCTGTTTAAGAGGAGCATGAGGACAATAATGATATTGATGAGGTTCAAATCTAGTATCACCTCGATCTCATGACCTTAAAAATTAAGCTCAAGGTCGGCTCATAGTGAGAGCAATCCGGTTCTAACTAGGAACCGGAACCCCATCTGCATCCACAACCACCTACCATCACTCCACAAGACCACATCAATTGACCACCACTCGCAAAGAACCACCCTTTTGTCTGGGTCTATCGTTGCGTGACCCAACACCAAATACGCCACTCTTTCTTTAGTCGACCAGGCCACCGTCCAGCAGCAGTCACCATCTCCTACCTCTGCCCTGTTGAAATCAGACGGACCATCACCGTACCAACCCCGACAAAGTGCAGTATGTAACACGACTACACGAGCATTGCACACTCCTTCACCACCATCTTCTGCATTCGAACCACCAATCGAGCCGGCACCTATGCGCTGTCACTTACATTCAAGCGATCATAAGCCTGATTGATTAGACGCAAGAGAATATTTTTAAGAAATGTGTCAAATTTGATCCCGTCTTAGGTTATTTATTGTTGTAATGCATGTAAGTCCACTCTATTTGTTGTACCAAAACAAATAATACTCTTTGTCTCTCATTCAATATATAGTTATCTAATTTATCTTTTTAGCAGGTGTATTATACATTTATACGATTGTTATTTATTTACATTATTTTGATAAATTTTTGCTATGTGGACCGGGTGTTGTGCAATTGGATCTTACCTTGTGTGATATAAATTCACCCACTTGTTGAACTTTGATCCAAAAATAATACTCTGTAAGGAAGATAGCTATTGAAGAATACAGATGGATTAGTTTAAGTTTCTCCTTGATGAGAATTTAGCAGACGCTTTTGTAGAGCGTGCTGGTGAAGCTTCTTATCCCACCAATTTCACGAGTGACTTAATTAAATTAAAGAGTAAACACATTCCATAAACAACCTGGAGGCATGCAGAGGACACCAAATTAAAGGGTAGCAAATCGGATTACTTATTAGTCAAAATGTAAGGGCAGAGAATGACACACAGTGTCCCTATTTGCCTTATAGATCCGACCCGACACACTTCTTGATTTCAGTCCCTATACTACCGCTTTCCTCTGTATTAACTGAATCATGTTCAGTTTTTTCAGTTTCTCGCTTCACTCTTTCACAATTTTCAAACACTAAAATACTTAATGCACTTTGACTATTAAAAATTGAATTCCACTCCCTCCATATTAAAGTCAATCCTATTTCATCCATCTTTTTCTATAAAATAAATGTACAAAAATGGTGACGGAATCTCTTTAAGATTATTCGATTATGAAATTAGGTCTATTATATTTTATTTGTAACAATCGATTCTCATAACTTTATCAAAAGTGAAATTAAGCTCACTGATTAATTCTTAGATGAAGTATATCTAAGAAAATAAATCTTGTAATCCAATTAATCATATACGAGTATAAAATTTAACTTTTACAATTTTGTATTTTTTTAACTTTATACAAAGTCTTACGAGTACATAGTATATGTTAAAAACTAAGAATATATTTATTAAAATTTTATTAGGAGTATTAGAGCAAGTCCAGTAGTGATGCTAAAGGACTTGCTTGCAATTTATCAAAAATTCCTAGCTACATGTAAACTATTGGAGAGGGGAAATAGGTTGTAGCTTGAAAGCAGTACCTGCTTTCCCAAGCTACATATGCTTGAAAATTAAAAAAAGAAAAATTATTAATTTATTAATTAAATAATACATCTCCATATCTATTTCACTTCTCTTTCCTGCACACAACACAACAACGATAATTCCACTTATACATATTTGGACACGTTTCGGAAGTGAAAATTAAACTTTTGCATAATTTTTTTTTTTTTGTTTCAATTGTATTTTTATTTGAAATAATGAAATTTTGTTCTCATTTTTTTTTTTGCATGAACGCATTTTTTACGTAAACAAAGCCGTTAATAATTTGAAAATAAAATTATGACAAATTTATATAACATATGTAAAATAATATAGAATAAATAAATTAAATATAACATATGAGGGACCTACAAAGTTACACTACATTGTAGCTTACTATTGGAATGAGTTGTAGCCGAAAAATGATGTTGCCCAAAAATATGAGTTGGCAAGTCTAGCTACATCACGTTGTAGTCCACTACTGGACTTGCTCTTAGATAATTGATCCACACATAAGAATATTTTATTAAATATAGTTGTTTTTTTCATTTAGTTTATTGTAAACGAAGCTAAAGTTGTTTTTAGATAATAAACAATTAAAAATTTAAAAGTATGAAAATCAATATTGTGGAAATTAATTAAAAAAAAAAAAAGAAATGTGTTTAATAAGTCTTGTGTTATAAAAAATGAATGGATGATGATAGGGTGACACCGGGTGAAATTTAAGTGAAAAATAAAAATAGGGTTGAATTTCACTTTTGCTTGAAGTTGTGGGGGTCAATTGTTACAAATAAAACTTAAGGACGTAATTTCACCATTAAACAAAGTTAAGTCACTTAAGTGGGTTAATCACCATTAAACAAAGTTAAGTGAACCTAACTTAAGGACCTAATTTCACCATTGAACAACTAAAATGATATGAAAATCAAAGACAGAATTAAAGATATTATGTTTAATTTATTGAACTAAAAATATACTTTGTACTAACATTAGTGAACATTAATTGGCCCCCAAAACAATGGCCAAGCTTGTCTTTAAGACATTATTCCATTTCAATGTAGGACATATTTTATAGCAGATCAATTATCTGAATTATTAATTAATCATTATCCATAGTCGAATTATTAGTTCTCGTTAGTTACTCGATCAATGTATATAATAAACCTCTCCATCTCGGTTTTGTTACAGAGTATTTATTTTCTTTTACGCGTGCATATCACTCGTTTATTATTCATTTACATCTTTGATAAGTTTTTGTGGGGTATCAGTAAAAGATTGTTTTTTGTGTAATTGACAATCATCCCTACCTCACTATTTTATTTTTTATTTTTTTTCGCCATCATACATCAAACCCTTCTTAATCGCCGCGATAAACCGAAGCAGCCAGGTTATGCGCGGCAAAATTAAGAATTCGTGGGATAAACCTAATAGAACAACAATGAAAATAAAGAACTTCATCCATAATCTCCTCAATTATGTCCTTAACGCTGTGATTAGGGGTGAGCAAAAATATACGATACGGTTTTATTATACGTATACGATACAGTATACGCTTTCAATTATACGAATTTTCGGATATCCGATACGAATAACCGTATATACGATACGGTTTTCCTTAAAACCGTAGCGGATACGTATCGGGGAAAATTGAAACCGGATATCCGGTTTCCGATCCGGTTTTTTAAAAACAATAAAAAATATGAAAAATATAATCCTAATATGCATTATACAATAAAGAATTCAAAACTTACCAATTATTCTCAAAGGTAAAAAACAAAACTATTAGTGAATTTATGATTTTAGGTAATGAAACGTCATATTTTTTTGGAACAATGGTACCGCAAGTCATATATATCATTTTTTTTAGGTTTTTTTTAATGTATTTTTGTTATATCAATTTATATAAAACGTAACGTTGCTTAAAAACAATTAACTAGTCTTAATTAAAAATGAAAAATTGTTTTAAAAAAAAAGAAAAATTGAAAAAAAATATAAAACCGGATACCGGATATCCGAAAACCGGATATTCGAAAAAACCGGATATCCGAAAACCGGATATCCGGAAAAAACCGGATCGGATACGGATCGCAAAATTTTAGGTTTTTAAAACCGGATATCCGATACGGTTTGCAAAACCGGATCGGATATCCGGTTTTGCTCACCCCTAGCTGTGATAGACCTCGTCGATCCCAATGATTTTATTAACTAGCAGTTGGCAGTCAGTCTGAAAAGTGACATGAAAAATTCCATATCCTCTCGCCCATCTGATTGCTTTAAGCAATGCGATCCCTTCTGCTTGTAGTGTAACTTCTGCCCAAAAGAGTTCCTTGCCACACCTAATATTACCTGAACAATTATTAGTAATGATCCATCCAGCTGAAGCTTCCCCTGTCTGCTTCCAACCAGCATCCACGTTTATCATCGTCGTAACACACCGATCAAAGTTTTGCACCTGTTCAACTAACCAAAACTCATTAGAGTCTCTGATCTTACTTCTAAGTTCCTCCTTTTTCGTCCGTCCTTTACTTGAAGAAATTGCTTTCATCTCCTTCTCCTTTCTACTCTTCATGTCATCCCATAAAGAAGTAATCGTCTTCAACGACTCTGTATACCTCATTATCAATCCATTAGCATTGCAAATTCTCTTTTCGAAGATGACACTGTTTCGAAAACCCCAAATACAATAAATGATATTTAAAATGTAGTACAAGTCCTTCCAAATTGTTGCCAAAAAAAAAAAAAAGTCCTTCCAAACATCATCTTCCCTCACTATTTTGTTGATCGATCTTGAATAAGGATTAAGGAGGGAATATAATCTCTTAACTAGAGTCACTACTCACTAGACCTAGTAAAGTACACTTGAATCTGCAAAATCGAGTGAAAATATCTAAATGTATAATCAATCGAACGAATGTACGTACACCAGTATAATTAACCTAAACTAATACCCGAAACCCAATTCAATCTGAATCTAACTGAACTTGAACTAACTAATAATATCCGAAACCGATTCAAATGATCCATTTGCCAAATGCCAAGCATAATGTTAACTTTAGATAGTTGGGGAGCATTATTATCTTATGATCTTATCTAGTTTGGACCACATCCACATTACATACACACAACTTTCACTTAGCAATAGTAATAAGAGAGTATGCATGAGTATGCATTATCAAGACTTTAATAGAGTAGTATTAGTTGTGCAGTTGCAGAGGACCTGATCTGATCTGAGCATCTTTCCCAAAAATCTAGACAGTGAAGTGCAGGACATACACACTTGGTGCATGAACATGGGTGCTTGAAAGAGGTTACACCAGAAGATGTCATCATCTTGTCTGCATTTTAGACCAACCAGCACCACTCCTACTCCTACTCCTACTACTTCACTCACTTTCAAGCTCTCATCTCTCTCTCTACTCTTTCTTTCACCAACCAGCCTATGTTTCCTTCCTACCCTTCCTTCTTTACCAACTACACGTGTGCCCTCACTTTTTAATCACATATTTTTTTTATGATGGGAATATCCGTCACAAATTTATGACATGTCAAATAATATTCACTTGATCAGTCGACGAAGACAACTCATGTGCTAATTCTTAGGCTTGTTTTTTCTAACAAAGCGATATTATTTGATCTGTCAATCTGTCATTGATTTATAACAGTTATATCAATTACAAGGAAAACCTACTCTTTTTTAATTTGGATTCTAGTCTTTCTACTACCAAGTACATTATTATCACAAATTTGTGGGACGAAGATGTCTGTTATACTGTATTAATTAATAGAACCAACTCCAGTCTCCAAACTAGGTATAACGCTAATTAATGTAGTCAAGTAAATGAGAGGCGACTTATTAATTGGAATTGGTGATTAGGACTTAGGATTTAGCTAGATAATTGTAATATTGGTTGATGCATAGAGATGGAGTTAGAGTCTTAGAGATGATGTGATGGATCAGTTGCTTATGTTTACTCTAACATCTCCACACGATGATTTTGAAACGTACTCCTCCTATACTTAAATAATATCTGCATAGTATGTACTAGTATCTCGGAAAGAGACAGTATGTTGCCTTAATACAAACATGTCCATGTCTTGTTCACTTCTTACACCATATACATACATACATACATACGCCTCTAACATGCATGCATGCGTGTAGTACGATTTTGAGGATTTATTTATATTTATATAATAAAATAGAGAAGTAATAATGCTGAGCTTGTACTATATCATTGCATGTATATCTATGTTGTAGATATGTATGTATGTGCATGTAAAATCAAATGAAACAATATTATAGAAGATGTCGGATAAGGTTGGTTCATTCTTGGCCGGGTTTAAATAAATAAATAAAGAGTGCATGCATGTGTGTGATGAATTGTATCCGTGCTAATTAGAATCTGATCTTCCTTTTTTGTACGTGCCCACACTTAATTAATCCCTTAGCTTGTTAATCTGATCTTGGACATGCATCTCAACTCTAAATTCACTTCTCTAACCAACCACTCTTCCTTACAACCAACGACGTATGTGTTATGGAGTATAAATCTAATTATTACACACGATCTCATAATAAATTTATTCTAAATTCAATTCTCTCATATAATGAATGGTGGTTAGTCATTTCGTTTTTAGTATCATGTAAGATGTGTTTCACACTATGAGATAGTCTTGTAGGAGATATATTTTTTTTAACGAATATATCATTTTATTAATAAAATAATTATACGATATATACAACTTATATCAAAATTAAAATAATACAGAGTACAATAGTGGGAGTATAAAATTTGAGTTATGATTTGCTCTGCTTCGGCACATCCTCTTTCAACCTATCGTTGTTTAATGTATAAAAATACATACAATTTTTCACTAAAGAATCTTTGGATCTTTCAATGTTTTGTAGAAAATCAAATTCATATAACCTAATAGATTCTAGCCAACAGGTCGACATAAATTGAAATACCATATAACGAACCATTGTGGTACTGATCTTCCACGTCCTCTTCTCTATTACAGATCTAGCATCTCTCCTAAAAGAGATGACAAAATTTATCAATTGCATTGATGGGGACGAAACTCTCCAAAAAGAGAAGACAATTATTATAGATAGAAATATAGAATACTAATACAAACCGTTACTACGTATTTCATTTTTAATATACCGTATTATTGACCTCACAGACTCACACTAAACTCATGTGAGACCGTGTTACATAAAGAAAATGGTAGGATTAAAAGGTAGGATCCTATACGATCCAGATCCAGATTCGTATCCGTATCCGTATTTTGTGGGGTATATCCAAATCCGATCTATATCCTCATAGTCTAAAATTCTCAGATCCCTATCCAGATGCGTAAGATAAGGGCAAGTTCAAGATCTATCTCGTATCCTCATATAATAATAAATAACGTCGTTGTTTTAATATGAAGATATTAGTTTTCGAATATTAAAGTTGTTTACAAATTATTTTGAAAAGAAATGAATATTTGAATGTTATTAAATGTCAGAAGTATCAATTTCATAAAACTTTATTGAAGAGTATAATATTGAAAACAAAATAAATTTTAATTGAATATACTTATCGATAGTACTTTTTGTACTTAAACTTTACTCAATCATACTTAAAAATTACTGTACTATCCCTCTCATTTCTCCTCCCTAACCTCATCTCCACCAAATTTTCTAGAGAGAGAGAGAGAGAAAATCCAAAGTTTAATTATATTGTACCAATCAAGATTATTCGAAAAAGTCCTGATTTGCGATTATTCAAATACTCCCTCCCATCCATTCAATTCTTTACACTTACTATAAATGAACAATCCAATCAATTCTTTACATTCCCTTTATGGCAAAACACTTTACCTTATAATCCTTATATCCTTACTCTATTTACACAAAATGTCACTACTTTTTCCTTACTTTAAGTTTGGTAGACCCATAAAACCATTTGAGTTACCAATAATACCCTTACTTTTACCACTTTTCTTAAAACTTGTGAAACCCCCCATGTCAAGAATTGAATGGATGAGAGGGACTACAAATTAAGGTCATAAATTTCAAATTCAATTGCACTAATTAGGGTTATTCGAAAAAAGTTTCATTTACGATGATTCAAGTACAAATTAAGGTCATAAATATCAAATTTAATCGCACTAATTAGGTTTCTTCGAAAAACTTCTAATTGACGATGATTCAAGTACAAATTAAGGTTGTAAATTTCAAATTCAATTGCAGTTAGGGTTCTTCGAAAAAGCCTAAATTTGCGATGATACGAGTAGAAACTAAGGTTAGGAATTTCAAATCAACTGCACCAATTAGGGTTTTTCGGAAATATTCTAGTTTGCGATGAATTTAAAATCAATTACACCAATTAAGGTTCTTCAAAAAAGTCTTAATTTGCGATGAATTTCAAATCAATTGCATCAATTAGTGTTTTTCGAAAAAGTTATCGTTTGTGGTTATATGTGGATATAATGTATAGTTATACATAAGTTAGTTGTAAGGTGGTTAGTTAGTTAGGAGGTTGTAACTAACTCCAATTGTTCCGGTCACGGAATCAATGAACCCGACTGTGAATTCGGATTTCAAGTATTCGGATATTGCTTGCTTGACTTCCTTTGATCTCTCCTTTCTCTTCCCCTACGATCGGACCTTCCCGGCGGATCGAGTCTGCTCCCTGCACAAGTAACGCACAGGGCCCCGGAGGTTGTCCGGGGGGAACCCTCTCCGATGCCTAAGTCAGTCCGTGAATGCCTTAACGAACCTAGCTTGTGAGGAACTAGGTGGCCTTTTTAGGAGTAAGAGTCTAGAGAGAGAAAATCCAACCCTCTCTAAGTGGGAAATGGGTGGGTATTTATACCTTCCCACAAGAGAGAGAGGAGGAGAGGGAAAAGAGCGGGAGAATGGGTGGACGTGAGGACGACACGTGGCTTCTCCTCGTCCACCCACTTTCCATTACCTGAGGCGGAATGACGGATGGACCCTCAGGTTCCCCTGCTCGCACTAGGGATTTGGGCACCCTGGAGACCGGCATGTCGGGGACTTGGAGGCCCTGCTCGGCTGGCAGCGGGGCCCTGCCTGGTAGGCGCAAGCTTTTCGGAGTTCTCCCCGTAGTCCTTCGCAGGGAGGCCTGACGGGCAATTCTAGATTCACCCTGGGGGCGAACCGTTTCGGGGCCCTGCAGGCGGGCGACCCGTGGTACTTGGTCAACTCCCATCAATTGGCCCACGCCGGCCAGAGGGAGGCGGGGTCTTCCTCTTGGCAGGCGTCTCTTGAGATGGGGTGCAGTTGACTCCTGAACTCTTGCATTTAATGCGCTGCTTGTTCCCGAGGTGGGAATGTTCTTTTAGTGATGATTGCTTTCTATTCCCAGCGGATTTTTAGGCAGCGTGCGGGTGCGCTGATTGGGCGTGCCCCCTGTCGAAGTAGTTGGGGTGCCATTTAATGTTTTGGCCACCCTTTTCGTATAAATTGTGGTTTCTTTGTCATTTCCACAACCCATCTTCAACCTTCTCTTCTTCTTCCTCCAGAGAAAAATGTCGTGGATTACCAAAGTACTTTTCTGCCATGGGGTTCGCGTAGTGAGACGTCGCTTTACGGGGCGCTGGAAGCTAAGGTACCCCCGGGCGTCTTTTCTCATTTTGCGCCGTAGCCGGCGGCCCCGCGCTCAACGTCCCCGAAAGCTCAGGAGGGCTCTTATCAAAGCGGGCAAGCGTCCTCAGAGGGCTTCTCCAGCCGCTTCAAAGTTCAGGCGCTGCCCCGAGGGTGGGGGTTGTTTCGACAGGGGGTGCCATGAGTGTTTTCCATGGCTACACCCTGAGCAGTTCGACCCCGACTGCTCAGAGCTGTCCTCCTCTCCTGAGTCGGGCCCTTCTTCTCCCCTGAGGAAGAAAGTGGGCTGCGGCTCCTGTGACGATACCGAGAAAGTCCCTTATGGTAGGGACTGGGATGTCAGCAGCCGGGGTTCCGGCGACAGTGACGGCCAGGGTTACTCCTCTGGTCGTGGGGATGATGACGACTCGACGGATCCCTTCAAAGACTCTGATGATTGGGACTGGGGATCTGATGTTGGGGGGTACAACAGCCCTGGGGATTACTCCCCAGGCTTGGATGATGATTAGGCCTGCCCGAGGGGTGCAGGCATAGTGAGCCAGAAACAGGGGCTCTTTTTGTATTCCTGGCTTGCATGCCATGTAACTTGCCCATTTTTCGGGTTTTCTCTAATCTAATGAAAAAATCAGGCGGCTTTGTTTACATGTGGCATTTTTATTATTTGTTATTATTTGCTTTTGTTTTTATTATTATTATCTGGAGGGAGAGTGACGTCATTGAGAGAATAAATGTTCCTGGCGTCTATTTGCCTTCTCGAGGCTTTCTTGGGATGAGGAGGTTGGTTGTCAGAGGTGTGACACGTGGGGGGTGATTTGCGGGGAGAGCTTTGCAGAGGGAGGTGACCCTTCGACTGCCCAGACCTATATAAGCCCATTTTCTTCCCCTAATTCCCTTTTTAGCATTTTCGAAACTCGAACCTTCGCCTCCTCCTCACTCTCTTTGCTGCTGAGAACTTCTTTCAAGATTTCGAGGGGCGCCTAACTTCGGACTTTTTCGGCGACGACCGTCTTTCTAGGTTAGAATCTTGATTCCAACTCTTCGTTTTTCTTCCTTTTTCTCATACTCCTTCGTGAAATAGAATGTCTCGCGCTCGCGCTCTTACTTTTAGTCCGTCGTCTGGAGGGACGGAGGATAGGAGAGGGGGGAGATCCGACTTAGCCTCTTCCTCTGGGGTCAGACCCGGCGGGGGAAACCGCCCCGAGGAAGATGGGGGTGCTAACTCACCCGAACCCGCTCCTTTTGACGTTGTCGACTCCGACGACGGTGCATTGGAGATTGACCCCTTCACCATTGCCAGCCTTGCTCCCAGGGAAAAAGGGAAAAAGTACTTCTTGGATAAACACAAATACCTGGTTCCTTTGAGAACCTACCCTGAGACCAAGAATCGAGACCTGATTCTGGAGAGTAATGCTGCCGGGGAGATTGAGAAATTCTACCACTTTGGGGAGGGGTATACCATTATAATTCCCGGGGAGAGAGATACGGTGTGTTGCCCTCCTGACGGCTGTGTGGCTGTTTACCACAAAAGCCTGGAATTCGGCCTACGATTCCCTCTTCACCCCTTCTTGGAGGAGGTTTTTAGGAGGATGAACGTGGCCATTGCCCAGCTGACTGCCTCAGCTATCAGGACCTTGGTGGCTTATACCTGGACTTGCCTCTTCCATGGGGAGGGGCCCTCTATTGATGCCCTGTGCGCCATGACCTGGCTGCAAATGGTGTCTTCATCAAGGGGGGATGACTCCCCTGGGTACTGGTCCATTCTGAAGTCGAAAAAATACGCTCTGGTCTGGCCAGCTTTAAACAGCCTGAAAGACTGGAAAGACAATTTTTTGTATGTACATAGTGCCTCAGGGTGGCGGATCCCTAGGCATTTTAGGAATCACGTGCATACTCGCATGGAAACCCGTGAGGAATATCATCCGGGTGTCGGGGGAAAAGACCTGAAGGTGAAGCTGAGTCAGGCAGACGAAGACCTGATTGAGAAATTTAAGGTTACTGAGGGGGCTCCTCCCAATGAGCCTGCTTTCTGGCTTCCTCACGCAGATCTTATCACCACGGATGAATATCTGACCCCGCTGGGCCTGATTCCCGGCCTTGAAGGTAGTTTAGGGGCTTCAACTGGCCTGATGATTTTTCTCGAGGTTTCCATCCCTGTTTCCTTAACTGGCTTTTTACCCATCTTGCATGTGCTGCTTCTCGCCTTTGGACCAAGAAGCAGGTGAGGAGGCTTGGCCTGACTGAGAAGTTTTTTGTTGCTCGAAAGGTCCCCTCTCTTCCCTCCAGCTTCAAGAAGAGAGAGAAGAACTTGATGAGGTTTGTGATGGAATTCGCCTCTGGCCGCCGGCTCCCCTTCCCCCCCCCCCCCCGGCTAAAGCCGACGGCTCCTTCTCCCAATGCTCAGGGTGGGGAGGCTGAAGTTACTTCCGTGGCGACCCCCTCCCATACTCACCGGCAGGATGACTCCCCTGCTGGGACTCGCGTTTCCCCGAGGTCTCACCCTGCGGACTCTGAGCAGACTGGAGAGAGTGCTCCCCTGGTCCTTAGGAGAAAAAGGAATAGAGAGACTCCAGGGACTGTGCCTATGGTTGACTTAGAGGCCGATGTGGAGACCCCGGAGGCGAAACGCCCTGCTCACGACGTCCCGGGTACTTCTCTCTTGGAGGAGAATGCAGAGTTCCACTGTGCTGCAGGCGATAGTGTTGATGTATCAGGCCTGCTCTCGGATTCTGGTACTGTCTTGGCAGACCGCCTCATCAAGTCGATAACCAATACTTCCAACCAGGTGATTCAGTACATACAGCGTACTTCCAGGGTGCTGCAGGCCTCTACCGAGCTGGCGGCCCTCAGTCGTCTAAGCGACGAGGAGCTGACTGTCACACCTGAGGCCCCTCCTCCCGATCGTCTAGCCGTGGTTGAAAGGGATGTGACCCTGATTATTGGCTTGAAGGACAAGCTGTCAAAGCAGGAGAGCGAGCTGGAGGATGTGAAGGGGCAGGCCAGTCAGTGGAGGCTTCAGGGGGAGCAGGCTGTAAGGGAGGCGTCCAAGCTGGAGGTGGAGCTGAAGGAGAGCCGCCTGGCGGTGGAGCGTGCTGAAACGTCCCTAGCTGAGATGGAGCATCTCAAGAAGAAGGCGGCTGATCTGGAGGAAGAACTGTCCAAAACCAGCTCGGACTTCAAACAGGCTCAGGCTGGGTGGCAAGATGAGAAAGATGCCATCCTGAAGGAAGCTGAAGCTGCCACGGACTTAAGCTTTGAAAATGGGGCTACCTCTTCCTTGGAGCTTGTTATGGAGGTAATCAAGGAAATGTTTCCTGTCTTTGACGAGGACACATTTCGAAACCTTTATGCTGCCAAGAATGAAGCTCTGGCGGCTGGAACCCCCAAGGAGCCTGCTGGTCCCAACCATGGTGTGCCTGATGCCTAGGCCTTTATTCTTTGTTGTTAACTTTTTATGCTGAGCCTTAGAATGGCCAGCTTTGTCTGTAATGTTCTGAACTTTCTGGATCTTTATTTTGGGCTTTGTTCAAACCATACTACTCTTTTCTGGATTAATCTTTGAATGTTTGTCCTTTATTTCTGCTTTCTTTGTTCTCCAGAGTATGGCCTTCCCCTACCCGCCCAGGGGTAAGCAGGGTGACACTTGTTTTTTATACAAGGTTGGGAGGCCTGCCCCCAGTCCTCGCTTATCCGGCCTGTCCCTGGCTTTTTGACCAAAGTCCAGAGGACCTGCCCTCTGCCTGCCCAGGGGTAAGCGGGGTATGCGTTTTTTACACAAGGTTGGGGGGCTTGCCCCCAGTCCTTGTTCGTTCGGCCTGTCCCTGGCTCATGGTCAGAGTCCAGGGGGCCATCCCCCTGCCTGCCCAGGGGTAAGCAGGGTGGCTGCGTTTTTTATACAAGGTTGGGGGGCTTGCCCCCAGTCCTTGTTCGTTCGGCCTGTCCCTGGCTCTTGGTCAGAGTCCAGGGGGCCTGCCCAGGGGTAAGCAGGGTGGCTGCGTTTTTTATACAAGGTTGGGGGGCTTGCCCCCAGTTCTTGTTCGTTCGGCCTGTCCCTGGCTCTTGGTCAGAGTCCAGGGGGCCTGCCCCCTGCCTGCAGGGAGGCGTTGAATTTTTGTTGGGGGGGCTATTTTCCTTAGTTCTGGCAACAGGGGGGCCTCCCCCTATTGCCCCCTGCTCGTTTGTGTGTGAAAACGCGAGTTTGAACAGGCAACGAGTATAGACTTTGAGGATCTTTCATTTCTTCGTAAAAATCTATCACAAGGGTGGTCGGAGCCGTCGACATTCTTTGACCGTTCTCCGCCAATTTTAAAGAAACGAAGACTACTTTAAGATTCTGCTTAAACATAATATTTCTTCAGGGTGTCTGCGTTCCAGTTAGCACTCAACTCTTGGCCCTCTAGATTGGCGATTTTATACGTGCCTGGCCCTAAGACTTGAGTTACCTGGTATGGACCCTCCCAATTAGCGCTAAGTTTGCCGTGCTCTCTCGATCTTCCCACGGCCTGTGTCTTTCTGAGGACCTGATCACCCATCTGAAAATTTCGCTGATGCACTCTCTTATTGTATGCCTTCCTCATTCGTTGCTGGTAGGCGGCGATATTGGTACTGGCTTCATCCCTCACCTCACTGACCAGATCTAAGGCCTCTGCCATTGCTACTTCATTCTCAGCCTGGTCGTATTGTAAGGAGCGCAGGGAGGGGTTCCTGGCCTCAATTGGCAGTAGAGCCTCTGCGCCATATACCAGGCCGAATGGGGTTTGGCCCGTAGATTCCTTCCGGGTGGTTCGGATTGACAAGAGTATGCTGGGGAGCTCGTCGGCCCACCTGCCCTTGAGGTCATCCACCATTTTCTTTAGGCCATTCAAAATCTGTTTGTTGGCTGCCTCTGCCTGCCCGTTGGTTTGAGGGTGGCAGACGGCAGAATAAGCAACCGCGACGCCGTGACCTTCCAGCCATAATCTCAGGGGGTCATTATCGAATTATCTTCCATGGTCAAACACCAGCATTTCCGGCAGGCCGAACCTGGTGATAATGTTCCGCCAAATCACCTTCCTGACCGCAGGCTCGGTGATGTTAGGCACTGCCTCGGCCTCTATCCATTTGGTGAAGTAGTCGATGGCTACGATCAAGAACTTTCTTCCCCCGGTGGCTACCGCAAAGGGTCCTAATATGTCCATCCCCCACTGAGCGAAGGGGATGGGGGACAGGATTGGCCTGAGCTCCTGGGCCGGGGCATGGATGGATGGGGCGAAGAGCTGGCATTTTCTGCACTTTTGGGTCAAATCTTTGGCGTCGGCCAGCAGGGTCGGCCAGTAGTATCCGACTCTCAAGGCCTTGTGTGCTAGTGATTTTCCTCCTATGTGATGGCCACATATTTCGGAGTGGATGTCGTCCAACACCTCCGTCGCCTGCTCCGCCCCTAGACACCTGAGCAGGGGGGAGGAGAAAGATTTTTTGTACAAGTCTTCTCCTATTATGATGAACCATGCAGCCCTTGCTGGCATTTTTCTCTTTTGTACGGGGTCAGCCGGCAAGATTCCGTGCTTCTTGAACAGGATGATGGGGGTCCTCCAATCCTCAGGCCCTGCTTCTTCCATCACACCGACGGTTTGACAGGGGATGGTAGATTTCTCCTGGACGACGTCTACCCATACTGACCTTCTTATATCCTGCAGGCTGGAGCTGGCCAGTTTTGATAGGGCGTCTGCCCGGTTATTCTGGGATCGAGGGATCTGTCTGATTTCATATGATTTTAAGCCTGATAATTCCCTTTTTACCATCTCCAGGTACGCGGCCATTGTTTGGTCCCTGGCCTCATACTCTCCATTGATTTGGTTGGCGATGAGCTGGGAGTCTGTTGCCAGAACAATCCGTTCTGCGCCTGCAGCTTTGGCTAGGTTGATGCCTGCGAGTACTGCTTCATACTCAGGTTCATTGTTTGACGCAGGGAAGACAAATTTGAGAGCGTGCTCAAAGTCGGTCCCCTCCGGACTGGTCAGTACCACTCCTGCCCCTGCTCCATTAGCCGTGGAGGACCCATCGGTGTACACGATCCACTCGCCGGTGATTGGGCTATCCTCCTCAGAGTGGGAACACTCTGCTAGAAAGTCGGCCAGGGCTTGGGCCTTGATGGCTGTTCTTGACTGATATGTTATCCCTAGTCCACTCAACTCGATTGCCCACTTTAGCAGTCTGCCCGACTTCTCAAATTTCTCTAGCACCTTCTCTAGGGGCTGGTCTGTCAGCACTACGACGGGGTGTGCGTCGAAGTATGGCCTCAACTTTCTGGCTGCTATAACAACCGCGTAGGCTGCCTTCTCGACCATAGGATAATTCTTCTCTGCTGCCCCCAAGGCATGACTTACAAAATATATGGGCTGTTGGGCGCCTGCCTCCTCCCTCAAGATGACTGCGCTGACTGTCACATTGGTTACAGCGATGTAGAGGAAGAGTTTTTCCCCTGCCACTGGTCTTGCCAGGGTGGGGAGTTTCTTTAAATGCTCCTTCAACTGCCCGAATGCCTCTTTTTGCTCGTCTTCCCATCTGAATTGCTTGTTGCCTTTCAGTACTTTGAAGAACGGGGTTGATTTGTCTGCTGACCTGGCGATGAATCGTGCCAGGGCGGCCATGCGGCCTGTCAGACGTTGGATGTCCCTGATGGTCTTTGGCTTAGGAAGATCCAAAACAGCCTGAACCTTCTCGGGGTTGGCGTCTATCCCTCGAGAGCTGACCAGGAAACCCAAGAATTTTCCAGAGCGAACCCCAAATGTACACTTCTTTGGGTTGAGTTTCATTTTGTAGGCGCGCAAGGAGGAGAAGGTCTCCTGTAGGTCTGCCAAATGCTCTCTGTCTCCCTTACTTTTCACAATGGCGTCATCGACATAGGCTTCTATGTTCCTGCCTTTTTGGCTTTCGAATACCTTGTCGACCAGGCGCTGGTACGTGGCCCCTGCATTTTTCAGTCCGAATGGCATCATCTTGTACATGTAGGTGCCTGAGCTAGTGATGAACGCGCACTTAACTCTGTCTGAGTGTCTGGCTGCCATAAGTATACCTGATGATACCCTGAGAAAGCATCCAGGAAGCTTAGCATTGTATATCCGCTGGTAGCGTCTACCAGTTTGTCGATTCTGGGGAGCGGGTAACAGTCTTTTGGGCAGGCCTTGTTGAGGTTCGTAAAATCCACGCACATCCTCCACGCGCCTGACGATTTTTTGACCATGACCACGTTTGCTAGCCACTCAGGGTAGTCACAAACTTCTATAAAGTCTGCCTTCAAAAGTTTTTCAATTTCTTCCTTGATTGCCAGGTCTTTTTCTGCGGACATGTTCCGCTTTTTCTGCTTCACAGGGCGGGCGTCCGTGCTTACGTTCAGCCTGTGAACGATGCACGCTGGATCGACCCCTGGCATTTCATCCGCCGAGTAGGCGAATACGTCCTTGTTCTCTTTCAGTAGCTCGACCAGCTCAGCCTGGTAGGACTCTTCCAGGTCAGCCCCTATAAGGACTTGCCTCCCCGGCTCTAGGTCCACCAGCATGCTTTCTCCCCTAGGTTCCAGGTGGTTTGGCGCCTGATTACCGGCTGGAATCTCGCCTTCCCTGCTGGGGGAACCGTCGGCTTTTCTTTTCCCTTTCCTTTCGCTTTCGTGAGTCTGCAGGGCCACGGAGTAGCACTGTCTGGCCGACTCCTGGTCTCCGCGTACTTTCCCTTCTAGGCCGAAATCAGTAACGTAGGCTATAGTGAGAGCCCTGATTGATATGGCCGCTTCAATTTCGTCCAGGGTGACTCTGCCGATCAGGGCGTTGTAAGCGGACTTTGCATCCACCACAACGAATGATGCTCTGACGTTTCTGGCAGTAGCTCCCTCCCCAAATGTTACTGGTAGGTCTATGATCCCTACGGGCAATACGCCTGCTCCGCTGAACCCATATAACGATCCAGGGGCGGGTCGCAAGTGCCTTTTCTCCAGACCCATTTTGTCGAAGGCGTCTTTGTACGGCAAATTCGTGTAGGCACCGGTGTCCACCATGCACCTCCGAACAATATGGTTGTTGATTACCAAGGACAGCACCAGGGGATCGCTGTGGGGGTACACCACCCGCCCTGCATCCTCGGGGGTGATGCTCAACGTTACTCCTTTTGGGCTTCCTGCTCTTTCAGCGTAGCAGATTTGGTTCCTCAGCTCACGAATTTGCCTTTTCTGCCCTCTTCGGCTGATTAGACCTTCTGCATCCCCTGATATCACATGGATTACCAGGCGGTTCTGTACCGAGCCTTCGGGCTTTTCAGGCGTCTCTTTCTGAGATTTGTTCCTGGCTGCGTAGTTGGCCAACCAGCCGTTCCTGATCAACTTCTCAATCTCGTCTTTCAGGTGGCGACATTCTTCGATGGTGTGGCCTACGCAGTCGTGGAAAGTGCAGAATTTCTTGGGATCCCCTCTTGGACTGCGCGGCTTTCTCGGGCGATTCCACTTAGCGGTTTCCTTTTCCAGCTCGAAGATTTCTGCATTGGATTTGTTAAGGGCTGTGTAACTGTCGAACCTGTGCTGGTAGACAGTGCGCTCCTTTTTAGGGGTATCCCCTTCCTCAGTTCTATGCCTTCCGGATTCGTTTCTCCCGCGTCCACCCTGCGGTCCCCCCTGCTGCCTCGCAGGGCCTGAGGGGGTCTCCGGCAGGCTGTGGAACTCCTCCTGCAGCATAAACCCCTCTGCGATCTTTCTGGCTTTGGCCAGGGTCTCAGGCTGGGCCCTGATCATTTGGTTTTTCATTTCGCCGGGTAGCAAGGAATTGGTTAGCGCATATGCTGCTGTCGGGTCGTCAATTTCTTTCACCTGCTCGAATGATAAATCGAACCTCTTTAGATATTCCCTGACAGTTTCGCCCTTCTTTTGCCTGAGGGTCATCAGGTCAAAGCGGGTGAGACGTCGTCGTTTGTTTCCAGCATACTGGTCCAAGAACATCTCTGCCAGCTCAATGAAGAAAGAGATTGACCCCTGCGGGAAGTCCCTGAACCAACCCTGGGCTAGGCCTACCAGGGTGGTGGGGAAGATTTTACACCAGACTGCGTCGTCGGCGTCGTACATGCCCATGTGGCTTTCGTACGCAGCCAGGTGATCTTCCGGGTCTGTAGTTCCATCAAACTTTACAGTTGGCATTTTAATTTTCGGGATAGGGTACGCCTGGACTTCAGGGTGAAGCGGGGTCTTAGTTGGCCTGCCCACCATTTTTGACCTGCTCACGTCTGAGTAGCGACCGTAGTCCTCCCTTCTGTCAGGGGTCGGTCGCCGGCTCTCAGGGGAGCGGTGCCTTGGTGGGGGCCTTGGCCTGCTTATCGCCTCATCGCCCTGGGATGGGGAGTGATACCGCGAGCGCTTTTTCTGGGCGGGCTCGAGGTTATCGCCCTGACGATGCCTGGGCCTCATGGGCTGACCGTTGTTGAGCCTGGATTGCAGGCTCTGAGATAGCCCAGGGGCAGGCCGCAATCTCTCAACAGGTGTCAGCCTGGAGAATACATCTTGTTTCTCTCCCAAGCGTTTGGACACTGGCTCCTTGTGCTTCATGCGATCCCTCAGGTCTTGGGATATGCCTCCTCTTTCACGGGCGGTCGTGGACTCTGTAGTATGGACGAAGAATGCGCCCTCAGGACCAGCTACCTCCTGCCGTGCAGGCGGCTCGTGATGGGCCTCTGAAATTCGCCTCTGCACTTGTGCGTATGCCTGAGCTGTCTTCCTAGCCTTTCTCTGAACGTTTCTGACGGCGGTTCGCTTTGTGCCCCCGGTTCCTTCTCCACTTTCAAAGTGGAGCAACCTGGGGGTCGTAGCGACCCTGCCTATCAGGTCATCAGGGGTGAATTCCTGGTCCAGCATGGCGGAGAAGAAAGCCGCAGTTTGTACCATCTGGGCAGGGGTGAGGTTCAAGACTGGCCTCGGCTGGCTCCCCTGTCCAGCTATGGCAGTTGCCCCTTGGCCCGGTGCCCCCTGCAGACTGGCTCGCCCCACACCTGGAATCGTGGCGGCAGGTGTCATTTCCGGCGGCATGCCATATTGGGGGGCTTTGGGTGGGTTTGCCACTGAGCTGGTGTCGAAAATTTCAGGCATGTTCGATTGTGAGTGGTTAATTTTGTGTTTTAGGATGGTTGATTTTTGTGGGTAATCTCGTGAGCACAACCTAGATCTTCCCCACAGACGGCGCCAAATTGTTCCGGTCACGGAATCAATGAACCCGACTGTGAATTCGGATTTCAAGTATTCGGATATTGCTTGCTTGACTTCCTTTGATCTCTCCTTTCTCTTCCCCTACGATCGGACCTTCCCGGCGGATCGAGTCTGCTCCCTGCACAAGTAACGCACAGGGCCCCGGAGGTTGTCCGGGGGAACCCTCTCCGATGCCTAAGTCAGTCCGTGAATGCCTTAACGAACCTAGCTCGTGAGAAACTAGGTGGCCTTTTTAGGAGTAAGAGTCTAGAGAGAGAAAATCCAACCCTCTCTAAGTGGGAAATGGGTGGGTATTTATACCTTCCCACAAGAGAGAGAGGAGGAGAGGGAAAAGAGCGGGAGAATGGGTGGACGTGAGGACGACACGTGGCTTCTCCTCGTCCACCCACTTTCCATTACCTGAGGCGGAATGACGGATGGGCCCTCGGGTTCCCCTGCTCGCACTAGGGATTTGGGCACCCTGGAGACCGGCATGTCGGGGACTTGGAGGCCCTGCTCGGCTGGCAGCGGGGCCCTGCCTGGTAGGCGCAAGCTTTTCGGAGTTCTCCCCGTAGTCCTTCGCAGGGAGGCCTGACGGGCGATTCTAGATTCACCCTGGGGGCGAACCGTTTCGGGGCCCTGCAGGCGGGCGACCCGTGGTACTTGGTCAACTCCCATCACCACCCTATATATATACTCTTGTAATCATCTCACAAGGTACTGATTCAGATTATCTTCAATAATAAACTCTTATATTTCACATGGTATCAGAGCTCTAGATTACGATTCTAGAGAAATTCTTCAAGTTTTCCGCAAAATCAAAAATTCCACATTCAATCAAGTAAAGCTTGTTTCTTGAAATTATCTTGAAGCAATGGCGAACAACAATACAAACAACTCAGCATACGACTATTACGATGATCCACTATATCTGTCTTCATCAGATCAGCCGTGTTCTCAGCTCGTAGTGAGTCCGTTTGATGGGCACGATTTCATGGGATGGAAACAGGATATTCTCAGCTCGTAGTGAGTCCAAGAACAAAGCTGGTTTTCTGGATGGTTCGTGTGAGAAACCTGCAGCTACTGATCGCAAATTCCATCAATGGGTGAGATGCAACTTAATAGTGATGCGTTGGGTATTGAATTCACTAGATAAATCAATCAGAGAAAACATGAAATATGTTAAGTCATCCAAGAACTTGTGGGATGATCTCATTGAAAGATACAGTCTAGCGAATGCAATTGAGATATATCAGTTGCGAAAGGATCTTGATGGGATTACTCAAGGGAATTTATCCTTGGTTGAGTATTATAGCAAACTCAAAAATCTGTGGGAGACATTAGACTGTCTTAATCCGATTCCGCAGTGTTCATGTGGAGCCATAGATGAATGTACTTGTACTTTAATGAAAAAGATGCTGGAAAGAGAGAGTAATGCAAAGTTGATTCAATTCTTGATGGGTCTGCGGAATGGGTATGACAATGTCAGAACTCAGGTTTTGTCAATGGATCCTCTACCTTCAATGAACAAAGCCCTTGGTTTGTTACAGAAAATTGAGAGGCAAAAACAGGTGTCTGACCAGGCTGAACCACTGGCAGATGCATCTGCCTATGCTGCGTTTAGAGCAATGGAAGCTAAACACCAACATCAACAGGGCAAAAACAATCCTCATTCTAAGAACAAACAAGAAAACAAACAGGGTGATAATTACTGTACGCATTGTGAAATGAGTAATCACAATACGGAAGATTGTTTTTGGTTGATAGAGTGTACACATTGTGGTAAGGCAGGCCATAAGATTGACAAATGCTACAAGCTGATCGGTTATCCGGACAAGAATGGTAAAAACAAGGGTAAACAAGGTGTTAAAGGGAAATTCAAGAAAGGGGCGCATAGTGTGGATGTAGTGGAAGGATATTCACCGTTGGATGATCAGATGGTGGATCATGCTCATCAAGAAAACATAAAGCCAGCAGGAATTATGTTTGATACAAGTGCAATTGATGGCTTGGTATCATCTGTGGTGGATCAGGTTATACAAAGAATGAGTAGCAGCAATACTGGTGCTGCAAATTCGGCTGTGAATCACAATGCTAGTACCTCTAGCTTTGCTGGTATGATTCCTGTTCCATCAGCTCATTCATCTATTATTACTGAATGTACAAATTATATTATGCAAGACTGGATTGTAGACACAGGTGCATCTGATCATATGTCTCATGATGTTAGTTTAATGCATAATGTTAGGTCTTTGCATAAGCCACTCTTAATCGGATTGCCTGATGGTAGGGTAAAATCTGTGGTAAAATTGGGGGATATTATCTTGAATGATCAACTCACTTTGTATAATGTTTTACTGGTTCCTGATTTTAGACAGAATTTGATGTCTATAGCAAAATTAATCGATCAAAACTCAGTGTGTGCTGTGTTTTCTGAATCTAAATGTGAATTTCAGGATTGTTCAAGTAAACAGGTAATTGCATCTTGCAGACGCATAGGAGATCTGTACAGATTCCAAGATAGCTCTAGACAACGAATAAATAGCATTGTAGTGTCAGCTGTAGAAAGAGCTTTCAACTGTAAATTTCAATCAATCAAATGTAATAATGCAAATTCTGATCCTCAATCTGTAAACCTAGACATGATACATGCTAGGTTAGGACATATTTCATTTGATAAACTCAAATTCATTGCAAAGAATAACTCTCATTCTGTGAAACATGGTTTGTGTGAAATGTGTATACTTGCAAAGCATCATCAGTTCAGTTTTCCATCTAGTTCTTCTCATGCTTCCTCTTGTTTTCAATTATTACATATGGATATATGGGGGCCTTACAAGGTTCAGTCTATGTCAGGGGCTAAGTACTTCCTTACTATCCTTGATGATTATTCTAGATTCACTTGGACATTGCTATTTCAAACAAAGGATCAAGTTCATGATCTCATAAGGGATTTTTTGGCATATGTTCAAACCCAATTTAATGTTCCTGTCATGACTGTTAGGTCAGATAATGGGACTGAGTTCCTTTATAAAGTTTGTGCCAGTCTGTTTAAAAGTCGTGGAATAATTCATCAAACTAGCGTCGTAGGAAGGCCGCAACAGAATGGGAGGGTGGAAAGGAAACATAGGCACTTGCTTGATACAGCCAGGGCACTGCGAATTCATGCAGGATTACCAATTAAGTTCTGAGGGGACTGTATTAGTACTGCTACTTATTTAATAAATTTGATGCCTTCTTCTGTATTAGAATGGAAAGTACCATATAGGTTTTTGTATGGAAAAGATCCTTCTTATGCAGGTTTACGAGTCTTTGGTTGCTGTTTTTATGCAACTATGCCTCATACATATGCAGACAAGTTTGGGGTGAGGGCTAGGAAGTGTATTTTTCTAGGGTATCCTCATACTCAAAAGGGGTACAGGCTGTATGATATACAAACATGCAAAGTTTTTGTCAACAGAGATGTCATATTCCATGAGACATCATTCCCTTTTAAGCCTGCTTCAGTAGCTTCAAAGTCGCAAGAGCATTCCTTTGAAAATTTGTTGGTTAATCCTGCTGCATCAACCTTGGTTATCCCAAGATCTCCTGAAAGGGCAACTAGTTCACAGGGTCCTA
The DNA here is from genome assembly GCA_958450325.1 of Agrostemma githago. NCBI lineage: Eukaryota > Viridiplantae > Streptophyta > Magnoliopsida > Caryophyllales > Caryophyllaceae > Agrostemma > Agrostemma githago. The sequence continues at coordinate 5,510,569 of OY288250.1, read as the reverse complement.
ATACTGTTGGTGCGGAGTCATCATCACTTGAGATTCCTATACCGGAAGTACAACCTCGAAGATCCACAAGGTCTAAGCAAGCTCCAGTAAGATTCCAAGAGTACCAGGTTACTTTACCAGGAGGAACATCAGGTCAACATTCCAGTTTTCATGCTGCAATGCTAACAAGCATTCCAGATTTTCATCCAGAATATGTGGCTAGTATAGCTAATGCTATCCTTGAGCCCGAACCTCAGACTTTCAGACAGGCGTGCAGAGATTCAAGGTGGATTGAAGCCATGAATAAAGAAGTCCAGGCACTAGAGGTCAATCACACTTGGGATGTAGTTGATCTACCTCATGACCACAAACCTATTGGGTGTAAGTGGATATACAAGGTAAAGTATAAGGCAGATGGTACTGTGGAGAGGTTTAAGGCTCGATTGGTAGCGCAAAGGGGTATAATCAAGTTAAAGATAAAGACTATAAGGACACCTTTTCACCTGTTGCTAAATTCACCACCGTTAGGGCTGTTTTGGCTGTTGCAGCTGCTAATGGGTGGGATCTTCATCAATTGGACATCAATAACGCTTTCTTGCATGGATATTTGGATGAGACGGTGTACATGACACCTCCTGAAGGATATCAAGTCGAGAAAGGGAAGGTTTGTCTTCTGAAGCGATCGTTGTATGGCCTGAAACAGGCATCTAGACAGTGGAACAAGGAGCTCACGAAGTATTTGCAGCAAGTGGGGTTTAAACAATCTAAATACGATTATTCCCTGTTCACAAAATATGATGCCAAATCTGCTGAATTCACAGTGGCGCTAGTATATGTAGATGATGTTCTCATCACTGGCAACAGTCCTACAGAAGTTTCTATACTCAAGAATGGGTTGGATTCTGCGTTTTCGATCAAGGACCTAGGACAGATGCGGTATTTCCTTGGACTAGAAGTATCAAGGAACGATTCTGGAATCATGATCAATCAAAGGAAGTACATACTCGATATACTGAAGGATATGAACATGGAAAATTGCTCAGAAACGCAATTTCCCATGCCAAGAGGACTCAAGTTATCAACAGATGAAGGGGACATTTTGCAAGAACCTGAACAGTATAGAAGGCTGGTTGGCAAGTTATTGTATCTTAATTCCTCAAGACCGGATATTTCATACTCCGTTCAGCATCTTAGCCAATTTCTTAGCCAACCCAGACTTCCTCATCTACAAGCAGCCATACATGTTCTAAGATATCTCAAAACTACCATCAACATTGGATTGTTTTACCCAGCTCAATCTGACATGACTATGACAGCATTCAGCGATGCTGATTGGGGTCAGTGTGCATTTACATGTCGCTCGCTTAGTGGTTTCTGCGTATTTTTAGGTAATGCATTAATATCTTGGAAGACGAAGAAGCAGAAAACCGTAAGCAAAAGCACAGCCGAGTCGGAATACAGGAGTCTTTCCTACACATCCTCAAAATTGGTTTGGATGGACAATATTCTACAGGATCTACAAGTACCTGTTCCTAAACCGATTCCCTTGTTCTGTGACAATACACTACAAGAGAATTGCAATTTAGCTACTAATTTAGCAACTCCCTAAAATTTAGTCGCTAAATATATAAATTAGTTACTACTTTTGAAACATAAATATATTTAGTCTCAATTTTAGAGATCAAAATATAGTGGTAACTAATTACGTCGTTATTATAGAGACTAAATAAAGTCGATAGCAAATTTGGTATATAATTTAAGTTTTTTGATACGGAAAAACGTCAGTAGCTAAAGTCGTCTCTATATATATCGACATAAAATTGCGAATAATGTATTTAGTTTTTATATAGGAGACCAAAGTAAATTCGTAAATAATTGTAGTAGTTATTATAGAAACGAAACCAAGTGAGTAGCAATTTTAGTATCTAATTTAAATTCTTAGCTACGGAAATAAATTGGTAGCTAAATTTAGTTGTCGGTTGTTGCCTTCATGTATTTTCTATATTTTTATTATGATACTTTTTTTATATATATTTTTTAATATATGTATATTATTATTAGAGTATTACAAAAATATCTTACAATTCACATTTTAATGATTAATTTTACCTTTAAGTATACATTCATTGACCAGATAAACATATATCTTCAAGTGGCCGAATGGTTTGAATGTTGGTCAAGTGTTTGAAGGTTAGGGGTTCGATTCCTCTTGCGAACATTAATCATACTTTTCTATACAAGTAGCGGTGGGTGTGGTGCGTGGATGTACATGTGTGGTTTAGTGAGCTAGGGGTAGCTCTACGTGTTGTATGGTGGGCTAGCTAGGGTGATGTGTCGGGATATGACGTGTATTTCTTGTTTTTTTGTGGCCATTTTTAGATACCAAAAAATTGTGTCGCTAACTTTGCTACTACAACTGAATCGGTCTCTAAGTTCGTCCCTAAATTAGCTACTAAACAATTTGCGGTCGCTAATATAGCTACTCGAATTTTCATCTCTATTATTGTCTCAAAATTTGCTACCACGCTTTCGTCGCTAAATTGGTAGCTAGTTTTGGTCGCTAATTCAGTAGCTAAATTAGCGACAACGCCGTTTAGCTACTAATGAAATTTAGTCACAAATTCTGTCTCTAAGCTAATTAGCTACGGAATATTGAAGGTTTGCTACTAAAACTTCCGACTCTAAAGTGACTTTACCTTGTAGTGAATAAGGCTGCTCTTCACATCACTCAAAACCCAGTTTTTCATGAAAGGACCAAACACCTAAATATCGATTGTCATTATGTAAGAGAAAGGCAAGATGAAGGTTTCTTATTAACAAAATATGTCAACACAAGACTACAACTCGCTGATGTAATGACAAAAGCACTTGGGGCAGAGCAGCATCAGTTCTTTTCCTCCAAGCTTGGACTAGTAGGTCTTGATCAAACTCCTAGTCCAGCTTGAGGGGGGTATGTGGATATAATGTATAGTAATACATAAGTTAGTTGTAAGGTGGTTAGTTAGTTAGGAAGTTGTAACTAACTCCACCCTATATATATACTCTTGTAATCATCTCACAAGGTACTGATTCAGATTATCTTCAATAATAAACTCTTATATTTCACATTATACAAGTACCATTTTTACACGTACATATGAATTAGATCTATATCCTTAATTCTTTATTTTTAGGATCCAAAATGTTGCGATACATATCCGATCCTTCAAGTACGGGATCCCAGAATCTGGCCGGGTAGAATCCGAGATCCCTTATCATATCCGTGGTTACACTTACACAACATGATATCTACATACTACATACTCATGCGGAGTAGCGACTCATACTCCCACACTTGAATAATCTTCCTGTATTACAGTATTACGTGTGTGTGAAGTGCGAATGGATGCATCAAGTTTGAAGAGGAGACGAGAAGCTAGTGAGGTAAGTCGTGAGTCGTGATGATAAATTTATAATCTTATCTAAATCTATTATATATCGGTACGAAAATTTGCCCCAATCAACTTCAACTTTAAAAATTAAATGTTAGCGTAGCCAGGGGGGCAGGCCAACGAACCTTTTTTTCTACATTATTAATATTATTAATTGTGATACAGTATATATTCGAAAGACCTTTCATTAAGGCCTACCCAGAAAATTGATGTGTTATTTTGCGGATGAGAGACCAGACCACGTGGGATGGACTATGGAGGTGATGATGCATTAGAATAGTGAAAACAATAAGTCGAGCACCTACACAAATGCAATACTAACATTACTAAATAAAAGTCGTATCTACCAAAATGGTCCTAACCATTTATTTGCATGCTTCTCATTTTCGTAATACCAAAACCTTTTTCAACAAGCTTCACCAATCATCTTTCTTTCAACTAATCTTCTTTGTGGATATATATATCACAAATTCTTATATAAGACGGTCTCACAATAACTCGTACTAAAAATATTCATAGTTCCATTTTTGTTCATTTTTATTAAGTTTAGTTTGGGAAATAAATGGTAACAGCACTCAGGAATTTCTTTACAACCTAATTTTGTTAGCAATAAATCTCTTAGCTTGTGAGATGCTCTCACGGTAATTTTATTGTGAGACCTTCAAATAGAAAAATCTCACAATAAAATTAACATGAGGTTGTCGGATAAGGGTGTGTTTTGTGAAGGCATGATTGTGAGATACTCTCACGATAATTTTGTGTTTTTATTTTTTGCTTGCCCGCTCACCCAAACTAGTTATAAAAATAATGAAAGGGAGGGTAATATTATGATCCGATGGGCGTGCAGTGCATGAATGAAACCTTTACTGATCATCCGACTTGTTAGGCTATAATTGCTAAGGGTGAACAAAGACAGGCGACATGTCTAAAATGCACAAAAATGAACGGAGCGAAAGCTACATGCATAAATATAGTTGAGCAAATGTATTATGTATTTGTCATCTCAAATCAAATTGATCCAAGATATAACCACATGGACTTCGTTGGTTTTAAAAACAAAAAAGCTATGTGCACTTGGTGGGGAAATGGGGTAGCCCTACTTTCAACATCAATTCTAGTACGAGGCAGTCTCACAATTTGAGACCTCTCACATACTCAGTACAAGTTAGTTATTTTTATTATTATTTCGGAGTATAAGTTATCATGAGACGGTCTCATAGGGTAATTGTTATAAGATAAAATTTTGGTCCATCGAATGAAGGGTAAGCGTGTAAGCGGATTGAGTGTAAGTCTCGTGAGAGATCGTCTCGCGCTAACTTAGTGTGTGAAATATAATAAAAATAATAAATTGAATTAATAATCACCCAGGCACATCAATCATATATGATATATGAGTATATGACTCTTTTTAAAGTTTTTATGAAGGATTTAAGATGAGTTTGTGGGCGGATCTTTATATATCTTGGAAAATGTTTTGTTTAAGTTCACGTCCTTTGCAAACGGAACATAGTAAGTTTATGTATTAGTCTCATATTTCTCACAAATAATACAAAAAAAAAAATAAACAAATGATGAAAACGGAAAGTATACTGGATAGGCTAATAGAATGAGGCTGAAAGTTTAACCCAATTGACAAGAATTATACGTAACAGTAGGGGTGGGGCTTAAGGGTTTAGCGTGATAGCGCTGGAAGCATGGGCTTGGGATGCAGATATGACTGGACCACTTATAAGTCATGTCCATTGGTCCCATGCCACCATATCCGGCTGCTTGACCCACTTGGCGTACCAATTTAAAGGAGCCTTTGGGCTGTCTGGCTACGCCCATATAATTTCGGGTTAATAATCTCATACAATACTATTGGTCACCTACGAAAAATAATCTCAATGATGTGTAATCTCATACTCAATAATAATCAAATTAGACTCATTGAATATTTGCATATTATAACAGGTTGGGATGACAACGGGTCCGAGACCCTGGCCAGACCCTGCGGGTCTTACCCTAACGGGTCGGGTACGGGTCCTAATTTTTTTGGATCCTGTGGGTCCGGGTTGGGTATGGGTCCTTCGGAAATATTTCGGGTCCGGGTCCTAAGAGTCAGACCCGGACGGCCGGACCCGACCCGTGGACCCGTGTAAAAATAAAAATATATAAAACTGCTGAGTGTCTGAGTGATAAGCCATCTGCCAAACCCTAATATCCATTATTTTCCATTTACGGCCGCAGCCGCACTCAAATCCCCTTACTTCCCTACTCCCTTTAGAATGATAAGTTTGTCAAAAGAATTTGTTTTCTTTAATGCTACTGTAAAATGATAACTCCCGAATTATTCATATTTTGTACCCTGTTATTATATTATTTTATGGTCGTCTATTACATTATTTATATTATTTATCCCACTTTTACTAATTTCGGAATTTGATTACCTTATTTGTCACTTTTCATATCAAAAGGATTAATTCATGTACTTTTTGATTAACAGGTAATAACCAAATAACATGGGAATCAGACTGAGATTTATAGGACGTAATATTGGAAAATCTAAAGCAAATAAAGAAAGATATGAAGGGCAGTGAGAAGTTTTGGAAGGAAATCTAATGAAGAACAAAAAGCACAAGAAGTGGCTGGAAGTTGAAAGATACGAACCATCAATAGAGAGGAGATTATGGAAACAAGATATTCCTCATATTTCTTACTCTCATCAGTTTCCATATTTCTACCCAGAAATTATACCTCAAATCTTTCCTAAATTTTGATCCAATGCAACTATAAATACCCGATCTCCCATCATGAATCAACCAAGCAAGCAAACACAAAAATACCAAACCCTATTAGTAATTGAAGTTAACGGTTTTCGGGAGATCGGAGCAGTCCGTCGGGTGAAGCGGCTTCAACTCGAGGGAAGACGGAAGTACTACTACTTGTGGAGGTGTCGAAACCGAATCAAGGAGAAGTCTTTTGGGCCTAGATATTAAGTTCTCTACTCTTTAATACTTGTTAATTTCAGTTATTAATTTTGTCTTGGATCTTATATGACGTTAATCGTTCAGTTATAAAATCAATTAGTTTTACCAATATTATTTTGTTAGTATTCAATTTTATACTCGTTCTTATCGTTCAATAGCTAGTTGTATTATTTGGCGCGGCGTTAAAATATACAACCTTGTAGCAACTATATTAATTTAGGACTGCGAATTGTCACTAGGTTAATCTAGGCGTATAACTTGATCTAGTTAATTTTAATTGACTAGGATTAATGATGTCTTTCTTGTCCTTAATGCGACTAGTTAACTTACGGAGCGTCGGAACTTACGTAATAATTAATTAGTTAGTATTGGTGGTCGAGCGGCTCGACACCGATTATAAGTAAGGAAGGATAGGGAGATTTAGCGGCTAAATTCTCTACAATTAATCTATTAATAAAATAATATGGTTACGACGAGTCGATTTAGTAACTGAATGAGTAATTGAATTTAAGAAGTATATGAGCCGAATTATTAAGCTTGTTTCACTTGTATATATTAGGATATTAATTATAGTTATTATGGACTAGTTTATTATTTATTCATTTAGATTATTCGAGACTATTAATTAAACCCCCCATTCCGTATATATTCTTGTTAATATTGTTAATATGTTATTCATAATAGTAAATATGTAGTGGACTAGCTAATGAATAAATCGTCTCTCCGTGGGATCGACCCTTACTTGTACTATACTACGTATATTTTAAGATCATTAGTGTGATAAAAGTAAGGTTATAAATTATTAATTTGAGTGCGGTAACGACACGTATCATAAAACCAGCAGTAAGTTATTTTGCAACTCGCAGCAACACAGTGACATAAACGAAGGAGCAATGGATTTTATTTTGCCTTTTAATTTAACGTTTTAAATAGTCGGGTTGTAAATCGTATATATTTTAAATTGTTGTGCTAGGACCCGTAATGGACCCGGACCCTACCCGTTCCCATCGTGTCCGGGTAAGGGTCTAAAATTTCTGGACCCTTAAGGGTCCGGGTCGGGTCCGGGTCCAACTTTCAAAGTCCGGGTCCGGGTCCGGTTGGACCCGACCCATACCCGCCCCGCTGCCATCCCTAATAACAGGTCATATTTAACCTACTTTTTCTTTCTCTTGTATCAGCTTTCCTTTGTTATCATCAAACAATCACCGATACATCTTTACCTTACTCCCCATTTGTATCCTCAAAATAAATCACCAAACAACATATCAATCACCGATCTTCAATTATGAAGATAAAGAAAGGAGGTTGTTAGTCGGTTAGTGAAGGTTGTTACATAAGTAGTGACTAACTAGGTGACGTGTCATGATATCCACCACATGTATAGGATTGAGCTTGTATATAAAGGAATACTAGGCTGTAATTTATCCTTATCACAATACAATACAACATTTTATTTACTCTTGCATTATCTTTTCTTTTTCCTCAAGGTGCAACAATGGAGATTAGTTGAGTTTCCTCATGGTATCAGAGCAGGTTGCTTGATCTGCAATTTTTTTTCTGGAGATTATTCCATTCATCTACCTTTTCAGTGTGGTATAATCTTCACCGTTTCTTCCGCATTCAATTTCTCCATTGTTTCGCATTCTTGAGTGGTTTCTCCGATTTTTTTAGCTTGAATTAGCTTTGTTTGAGCAATTCTTTACTTCTTGAGTTCAATACAGTGTTTCGTTCAATTGATTTCTGAATCAATTCAGTATTTGCTACATTTGATTTGACGAATCACCTGTTCAATTCTGTGTTCTTCGATTATCTTGTCTTTGCTCTAAATCATGACTAATTCTGAGTCTGAAAATTCATCTCCCGCGAACAATTATTCGTGTTTCGATGATCCGCTGTATTTGTCTTCGTCCGATCAACCTATGCTTCAGTTAGTTTCGACTCAGTTTAATGGTACTGGTTTCATATCTTGGAAGCGTGATGCTTATGTTGCCTTAATAGCCAAAAATAAGGATGGTTTTATCGATGGAACGTGTAAGCAACCTAGTAGAGAGGATAAAAAGTATCATCAGTGGCTTAGATGTGACTATATGGTGGTGAAATGGATTCTAAACTCACTTGTTAGAGAGATTCGTGAGACGGTTGAGTATGCTCGTAGTGCTAAAGATTTGTGGAATGAGTTAACAGAGAGGTACGGGCAAGTTAACACGGTAGAAGTCTATCAGTTAAGGAAGGAACTGAGTGATACTACTCAGTCCAATGCACCTCTGGTGGATTATTACAGCAGACTGAAAAGAACATGGGAGACTCTTGACAGTCTTAATCCCATGCCATTGTGTACCTGTGGAGCTATGGACTCGTGTACATGTAAATTGCTTAAGCGAACATTGGAAAGGGAGTATGGTACCAAACTCATACAGTTCTTGATGGGTTTGAACACCAGTTTTGAAGGGGTAAGGACTAACGTACTCACTATGGAACCCTTACCGCCACTCAACAAATTAAAGCTTTTTCTCTCTTGCAAAAAGTAGAAAGACAGAAGCAGATTAGTGATGCAATGGATATATTGGCTGAAACCACTGCATACGCTGCTAATTCAGGAGGAGGAAAGAAGCCTCGGTTGGATTATGAGGAAAAATTCTGCACACACTGCAAAAAGAAGGGACATCAGGTGCAAAACTGTCACAAATTACAAACTTGCTCACATTGTAACAAGAAGGGGCACGTTTTTGAGTACTGTTATTTTAATCCAAACAGTTAGAGTAAGTTCAACAAGAACAAGGCAAGTTCTCGTGGAGGTACAAGGCCATCTGATGTGCACTTTCAGAATGAAGCTAATGTTTACCGACGGGCTGCAAACAATGTTGATATTCTTCCTGATCAGGGGGATGGAGATGATACTCCCCTTGAATTTGATGTGTCTTGTAATATTGCAGGAACTTCTGGAATCGGTCAAGCATAGATGGATCAGGGACTTATTAATGACATGACCAATACAATCTATCAGAAAATTCTGAAATCCTTTTCTGATAATCAGATTTTACATCCATCTATGCATGAGTGGATAGTCGATACTGGAGCGTCAGATCATATGACGCCATATGCTAATATATTACATGATATTTCTACCTTGAAAAGGCCTATTAGAGTAGGTCTACCCGATGGTTCGGTCAAAATTGCTTATAAAGCAGGAAAAATGAGGATAAATGATCATATAATCTTGCATAATGTCTTTATTATAGACGAATTCAAACAAAATTTATTGTCTGTAAGTCGTCTTCTACAAAATTCTCACCTTCAAGTACATTTTTCTAAGGACTTATGCCTTTTCCAGGACCTTTCAAGTAAGGTCATTAGAGGTTCTGCGAGGAAGACTGAAGAACTCTATCTGCTCTCGGTCGATCATGTGGATAATGTTAGTGTCAGCTTCTTCAAAAATCAGTGTAATGCTAGTGCATTAGACTCTGTGATGAGCAATTGTGATGTACAGTTAGTACATGCGAGGCTAGGTCATACTTCGGTTGATAAGCTGAAACATGTAATTGGTGATTCTGTAGGGTTTAAAGATTTTTTCTGTGAAACATGTGTTTTGTCTAAACATCACAGGTTAACCTTTACTAGGAGTAGTTCTCATGCTTCTAGTTCTTTTGATCTCATTCACATGGAACTTTGGGGTCCTTATAGGGTTCCTTGTGTAAGTGGAGCTCGATTCTTTCTTACTATTTTAGATGATTGTTCTCGATGTACTTCGACATATCTTCTTCAATACAAAGATCAGGTACCTGGTATTATACAGGGGTTCATTCGCATGGTGCAAACTCAGTTTTCAAGTAAAATAAAGATGATTCGTACTGATCATGGTACTGAATTTGATCACAAAGCATGTCACACAATGTTCCTTAATGAAGGGATTATATACCAACGAAGTGTGGTGGGTCGACCACAGCAAAATGGGAGGGTAGAACGTAAACATAGACATCTTCTTGAGACTGCACGAGCACTAATGCTACATGCCAATCTTCCGCTTAAGTTTTGGGGCGATTCTATACTGGCTGCCACTTATCTAATTAACAAAATGCCTACTCCTATTCTTCGTTGGAAATCTCCATATGAAATTCTATTCAATACACCTCCAAAGTTTGATGAATTAAGGGTCTTTGGATCCCTGTGCTATTCTACCATGCCAATTACTCACAAAGACAAATTTGCTCCAAAGGCAAGAAAATGTCTTTTTATTGGGTATCCTCGTGGGGAAAAAGGGTACAAACTATATGATTTGTCAGCAAAAAAATACTTCGTCAGTAGGGATGTGGTATTTAGAGAGCTTATATTCCCATTCAAGAGTACAGATGATGTGGATCATGATCCAACTCCAGAATTTATTGGCCTGGTGGATTTTACTTCGGATTCTGCTAAGATTGACAGCAGTCCAGCTGTTACAAGCAGTACCAGTAATGACCCTTTCATTGGTATGAATGATGTATCCAGTTCTATACAGTCATCTCATAATCCCATTTATTCCCAAAATTCGTCTCCACATACAGTTCCAAACAGCACATCTCAGTCCTCTGATCTCTTTACATCTGATCAGAATACTGATTCAGAAGAGATAGCAGAAGGATGTATCTGTCTTACATCAGCCAGATCCAGTTAATTTCCAGCCTCTCAGGAGATCTTCCAGGGTCAAGCAAATATCAACCAAGCTTAATGATTTCCACTGTCCTATGTTACAGAAACCATCTCAGCCTATGGAAACTCCTGAAACATAATCTACTTCAGCATCGTTTCATTCTCAAGTTCTCAACGATCTTCTGGATTTTGATGCAGAGTATGTGGCCTCTTTGTCGTCTGTTCTACAGGTTCCTGAACCAGATACATACAGCCAGGCAAAATTAAATCCTTGTTGGGTGCAAGCAATGGATAAGGAGATTTCTGCTCTAGAGGAGAATCATACTTGGGAGCTTGTATTTTTACCTGATGGACATAAAGCAATTGGATCCAAGTGGGTCTACAAAATCAAGCACAACCCGGATGGGTCTATTGAAAGATACAAGGCTCGGTTAGTGGCAAAAGGATACAACCAGATAAAGAATAAAGATTACAAACATACGTTCTCTCCTGTGGCTAAATTTACCACAATCAGAAGTCTCATTGCAGTTGCATCTGCCAGGAATTGGCCATTACACCAATTGGATGTGAATAATGCATTCCTCCATGGTTATCTTAACGAGGAGGTTTATATGCAACCTCCGGATGGGTATACAAAGGCTTCACCTGGTCATGTTTATCGTCTCAAAAGGTCCATTTATGGTCTAAAACAAGCATCACGACAATGGAACATCGAGTTAACCAAGTGTCTCAAGTCTCTTGGTTTCGCACAGTCAAAGGAGGATTATTCCCTCTTTATTCGCAGCAAGCAGGAGAAGTTTGTGGTTGCTTTGATATATGTTGATGATATTTTATTGACAGGAGATGATGATGAAGGGATACAATTTACCAAGCGGAGTCTGGATTCAAAATTCACCATTAAAGATCTCGGTTTGATGAGGTATTTTCTGGGAATTGAAGTAGGCCCAAGTAGCCAGGAATGAAACTGGGATTATGCTTAATCAAAGGAAATACATAATGGATATTCTCACAGATTTGAAATGTTAAACTGTGATACTGCTGAGTTCCCTTTGCAACAGGGACTTAAGTTGTCTACTGAAACTGGGGAGCTGCTAGAGGATCCAGAGAAATATAGAAGACTAATTGGACGCCTGCTATACCTCAATCTCACAAGGCCCGATTTGTCTTTCTCGGTACAACATTTAAGTCAATTCGTTCATCAACCTAGGGAGCCACACATGCAAGTTGCTATACATGTTGTTCGATATCTCAAAGGGTCGATAAATACAGGATTATTCTACCCCGCTAAGAGCGATCTTAGTATCACTGCATAAAGTGATGCGGACTATGCAACTTGTGCATTTAGCTGCAGAGCGGTAAGTGGATATGCTGTCTTCCTTGGATCATCTCTTATCTCTTGGAAAACCAAGAAACAGAAGACCGTCAGTCGCAGTTCTGCAGAGTCGGAATACAGATGTATGTCGTATACTTCTGCTGAGCTTGTTTGGTTAGTAGCCTTACTAAAAGACCTTCAAGTTACACTACAGCTTGCCTTTACCACTCTTGTGTGACAACAAAGCAGCAATACACATTACACAGAACCCTGTTTTTCATGAACGCACCAAGCATCTCAATGTCGATTTTCACTTTGTGCGTGAAAAATATTTAGAAGGGTTTCTTACACCTTCATTTGTCAAGACTGGTGTGCAAATAGCAGATATTATGACTAAACCATTGGGGGCTTCTCAACACAGATTCTTCGCTGGCAAGCTTGGATTATGTACTGTCCCTACGGTTCCTCCTAATCCAGCTTGAGAGGGGAGTATGAAGATATAGAAGGAGGTTGTTAGTCGGTTAGTGAAGGTTGTTACATAAGTAGTGACTAACTAGGTGACGTGTCATGATATCCACCACATGTATAAGATTGAGCTTGTATATAAAGGAATAATATTAGGCTGTAATTTATCCTTATCATAATACAATACAACATTTTATTTACTCTTGCATTCTGTTTTCTTCTTCCTCAAGGTGCAACAATGGAGATTAGTTGAGTTTCCTCATCAATTAATTTGGGGTGTTACATGTAATGTCATTTTTCTAAAATCAACGTACACTACGATAAGAACCAAACAAATGAACGCCGTATCAATTGAAAATCTAAAAATAATACGAATATATACTACACAAATAAGTAACTATAGATTTTATGTATTGTGATTTGTAGAGTACAGTATTCCACAAGTCTATTCTAGTATTCTATCAATGTGGGATAACTCACATGTGACATTTATATGGGTTGAAGCAAATTTCAACACTTCTCTCTCACAAATCAGATGAGTCTCAAACTGAGCTAAAGATGTAAAAACAAAACCACGCCCAACTGGTATACATATGCCCTCTTTAATTTGATGCCCAGGTATGAAACCGTGAGTTTTCATACCCGTTAAGTTTCAACAACGGATCTGGACCATACCCAAATGGATGTGAGAGAGAAAGAGAGTTCACGTGAATTAAAATTTCTATATACTCCATATGTCTTTTAGAAGGTAACCAAACAAATGTTTATATAATACTTCGTATACCGTATACATACACGTGTCTACTTTAGTTATATAGAGTAGCAAGTAGGGAGTAATATTTTGAATTGGTTTGATTGACAAATATATTGGTGTAGAAGAAGGGAGAATAAAAATAGGGATGGACAAAAGAGAGATGCCCAAGAAGAGTGTCTCCCAGGCAGGACCCTCTTTGGCGCCGGTGTCCCCGTAATGCCTCTTCTTATTGCGCATTTCATTCTTATGATCAACCCCAACCAATACATACGGAGTACTACACAGCCCAATGAAACGCCAACTCATCTCAATTTTATCATCACTTTCTTCCTTTCCCTTCTTACTTTCACCTCCACTCCAAATCTCAAATTATGGATTTTTGTTCCCAACATTCATACTAAGTACTAGTGTATTTTATTATGTGATAGATATATATCCGTCACAAACAAATTAATGATGGGTCAAATAATAATATAATTTAGTTAGAAAAGTAAATATAAGGAATAATAAATGATTTGTCTTTATCTATCAAAATGATTATTACTCCCTCCATTCTCTTGAATAAGCCCCCTTAGGGGTGGGCACGGATACCAAGGAAAAGGGGGTAAAGTAGGGGTATTTGTTGTCTTTTTAAGAAATGTGGTGGGGTAGAGTAAGTATATTAAATGAGTGAAGGTGAAAGAAATATGAGGGTAAAATAGTAAAAAAAAGTTTGAACTTTACCTTATTAGAAAATGGGGCTAATCCAAAAAAATGCCCAAAGAGGAATATGGGGCTTATTCAAGAGAATGGAGGGAGTATTTGACTATCACAAGCTTATGAGTGTTTTAACCCTACTTCGTTATAGGTATATAGAATGCCAATGCCTTATGCCCGGATAGCCTACAAAATCCTGACACTTTTTATCAAATTCACCCGAACTGGATTAAGAAATTTAATTTATTCACATGAATTGGAAGTTCCTTGATCAAACAAACAATTCAAAATGTATTAGACATTATTTCCTTGCACACAAACTTTTAAAAGTTGGTGTACCAATAATGTTTATGAAATGCATACCTCTCAGTCTCTCACATGATAGATTGATTAATAAATTAAGTTGCGATAGTTAATGCTAAATTGTCACATACTAAATTTAATGTGAGATAGTTTTTCAGAATATTGGAATTAGATGAGAAATACATGGAACGACCACAGAATTGCATTTATCAATGACGGATGTATTATTATTTTTATTATTACAAAAGTGTGTATGTACTTAGTTACAACTTACAAACGAGGATTTAACTCTAATTTCATGATTGGAGTAAGGAATTGAACTAATAACCTTGGTTAATAAAAATTCATACATAAAGAAACCAAAAGTAAGCATTCGTTTATCCATTTTTTTTTTTTTCAACGAAAAACTAATATAATCAAATTACAATATTGTGGGAGAGGGATTGGATTCCGTAGAAACCAAACTCAATTAGTCAAAAATATTTTACTGACTTGTACATTATACGGACTAATTTAAAACTAAAGTGTACTGTAGCAACCACTTATTTCAATTGCACTAGGTTAGTTCCTACTGTAATACTCTGCAACTAACTGGTTTATTTCATTATTTAGACCAATTAAGCTATGAAGCGATTAACAACATTAATTAATTTACTAAGCACGACCTAATAATTTATTATTTGGTATCTGCTGCATGCTTTACAAAATACACAACGACATACGGAATAATATTTAGATACATAACATAAAGCTCTTATGATCTTTATGCTTTTTGTAATTACAAGTTTACAACATTATTAACATGCATGCATGAAAAGTTGCCAAAACATGCATTCATTTGTTTAACATTTGTAAACCCCCTTTTTGTTCATTTGGTCAATCCACGGCCAAGAATAAAGCATGAAACAAAATGAAGGTTAGCCTAATAATTATAAACACAAAAAGGGGAGATCAGATATGATCATGTGTATATATATATATATATATATATATATATATATATATATATATATATATATATATATATAAATTTGTGATTTAATTTAATTTGTAATTTTGGGTGGAGATCAGATGAGAATATATACATATACTCTTTCTGTCTCGCACATTTGTTATCATTTAATTAAAATACTCCTTACAAATAATATAAAATGACAACAAATAACTGAGACTATAGAGTATAAGATGAAAATTAAAATAGGAGGGATGTTTATTAGTAATTATTAATTGAGTGGAAAGTTAGCATGGGAAACCCTAAAGTAAGGTTTGCTCCCCCCATTAAACATCATTTCACTCACTCACTCACTTCTTCATTCCCTTCTCATCTCGATCGAGGCCAAACCCAAACCCCTACACTTAGTTACACTTACATGCATATATACTCTCTTATATATAGGAGTACCATACATATTACGTACTATGCATATCCACTCTGATTAATTAGCTTCATCCTTCTCTAACATCCAACATATATATATATATATATATTTTCGATCTCTCTCTATATATATATATATCTACACTTTTGTATCTTAATTGGCTTGCTTGTTTGTTTTGTTTATGCATGTTAGGAAATTAAGTTAGATATATATGTAGTTTAGTTTATCGACTAATTAATGTTGTTCATGACTCGTGAGTGCTATCGATACAATCTTAATTAATTACCAGGTGAGGTGTCTGGCTGGCTGATTAATGATGAGTCTCATCCACACGAGCGAGGCGAGGCTTACCGAGTGAGGTACCTGACTAATGTTGTTCATGAATATCATCTACACGACCTTACCAAACGAGGTAGTTGATTATACATACGCCAAATTATTCTAAATGGATGTTTTTTTTTGTTTAATACCAAATTGACCATAGGAATAAGTCTAGTCATATATAGTACAGTACCTAACTAGATCTACAATTTGTAGGGAATGGTCGAAGTTGTTTCATTGAGGGGCCACTAACTTAGGGTTTAGATAAACAACTTCCCTCATTTCATGAAATTACGTAAGTCTTCACATAAATTCTGCTTTTTGTTGAACAATACATGGATTGGCGATTCTTAGTATTTTCCCACTTTAGTGCAGGGTGGCTGAGCAACTTTAAATCTAGACCGGAAAAATGGACAACACCGAATTCTTTAGGTCTGATCCAATTTGATCCGGTTTGGTCCGATGCTCGCCCCTACTCTAGTGGTGTGAAATAATGTTGATAAAAAAACCAATTAACTAAGAAGCTCAATACCTAACAATAATTTTTGTTATTGATTTCATTGGTAGGTAGATAGCAGGATTATAACTAATGTAAGTACTACGTATGTGTTATCAAACCTATTTTGCGTGATTAATAATAACATCATCTTTGAATGATATGATGATGGTCCAATGGGTGTCTCTTTTGTTAATTACATTTTCAATCGGATTTCTCACCTACTCGTCTTCCTACTCCACCATCTTTATTCTCATATATATTGCATCCAACCTCTACCAAGTTATAGCTCATGTCTTGGCATCAAATATAATAATTATCAATAATAATAAATAATATATACTACCTCCGTCCTAAAAAAAATCGCTTCATTTTCTCATTACATGTGAGGAATATTTTAATAAAACAGATCGATCTTAGTTAGACCAAGTCTTTTCAATTGTTTATGGGGGCAATATCTTCTTTTTTTCGCTTTACAAACCATCCTTTTCATCATTCTTTTTAAGTCATACATACGGAGTAATTAAATTTATTGTAGCAAGCTAGAATAATGAAGTCACTATCTTGTATTAGTATATGGCTACAACATCATATATATATATATATATATATATATATATATATATATATATATATATATATATATATATATATATATATATATATATATATATATATATATATATATATATATACATACAAGTGTAAATGATCTATGGAGTACATTTTGTTTGATGTGTTGCACTTTTGGGATCATATCTCATCATCGGTGGATCTTTTTTTTAATTTCCTCCAACATTTTCTAGGCTTCTAAAGATTTTTGTCACTAGGTTAAACTAGGAGAGAAAGTTCGTTGTTGATCCATATAAGGTTGTGTACACAAGACCCCCTGTCGATAAATGAAACTGAAGAATATAAAGGCAAAATGGAAAGCGGTATTGGTTAGGTTCAATCCGAAGACGGATCTTACAAAAGCCGGAGATGTAATATACGATCTCAGATTGAGCCGCGCCAATATCACTTTCTGCACCCATGCATGGCTTTTCAGCTAGGGTTTTGTTCTTCTACAACTCATATATGATATATGCTTCAAATTGTTAATAAAATTTTTCTTTTTCTTATCTTTATTACTTTTCACATGAAGTACGACATAATTGAAGTTTTTGTGTGTTGCATTTAAGCTAGCATGCATTGAGATTTGAGATGACTAGTCGAGAAAGCAAGCAAATATCAAAGATTATTCAATTCCTACTAGCGATGAGGTACATACAATGCTACGATATTTCATTAATTCTCAGGTAAAACGGTTAACTATATTTTTAACACATGTTTTCTTTAGTTTTAGTGTGGTACATAGTATAAACTTTTGTTTTACAATATAAAACCGTAATTCCTCTAGTACGACACTACATATTGAAAATATGGAAATACATTACCTTAAATTATTATACTTTTTTTTTTTTTTTTTTTGGTGAAACCTTAAATTATTATACTAGGAAGTAGGAAGATTGTCAATTCAAATCATTTGAAATCTAACATGGTAGATAACTGGATACTGGATTGGTAGGTAGTAAACATGACAAATTATTGTGACGAGAATATCCATCATAAATTTGTGACGGGTCAAAAAATACCCGATTGGGTAAATAAGGACAAATCATTTGCTACACCCAAGGTTTGTATGCCTTTTCTAACCAATTGGTATTAGTTGGTCCGTCATCGATCTGCAACGGATATATATATCATTCACATGAAGACTTACTCAGTAAACCTAAGTAGTTCTTAAAAAAATTGTCTTAGTTGTAGTAAGTGTTGGATTTGATGCTTCAAAAGAAATAAATACTAGGCGTTAGTCTTTGAACGTATTTCTAAATTAATTGTGCATTAGTTTTTTATTCTTGACTCGATCGCGTGATCTCCCGTGATTGATTATTGCGGAGTCTCCTACATATACATGGTTTTCTATACTGAATTCGTGATTTACTATGCTTGTTTCACAGCTATATAAATCAACACGCCATAACTCAAATAAAGTAACACACAACAATCACACATTATCTCTCCCTACCTACAATCTTACTCTATATCTGATCTCTCTTGCTTTCGGAAGTTACTTGGCAACGTTCTTGCCAAGGTTCATTTCATAGTTCTGTCTACACCGAAACTGCAAAAGGTTGTGTACTCATGGGTCGATTGTCATGAAATCCGTGTGTGCAAAGCTGCAAAGATACCTGACTAGGGGTGTTCAAAAATTGACCTGGACCGGCAAACCGGACCGGACCGGACCGTAAGGTCCGGGTCGGTCCAGACCGGGGCACGTACCGGTCCGGTCTCCGGGTCCCAAAAAAGTTGGTAACCGGTCTCTGGTCCAATCCGGTCCGGTCCACACTTTAAAAAAATATCAAATTTAGTGTATTTTTACGGTCCGGTCTGGTCCGGGTTTCTTTGTTAACCGGTCCGGTCCGGTCCGGGTTTCTTTGTTAACCGGTCCGGTCCACGGGTTTGAGTTTTTTGGGTTTCCGGTCCGCGGGTCAAACCGATCCGGGTTTGGACCGGTGAACACCCCTATACCTGACATACTTGATTGTTCTTTGCCTGCTCCTTCCATTCTTCCTTTTTTGCTTCATCATTTGATGCCTTTGGCTTCTATTTTTGATGTGTTATGTCACAATAATGCTGGTTTCATCCGTTACGATCATCGAGTAGAATGAAAATTCTAGGTGCATACATTGCCATGATCTTTCCGTTGTATTCGAACCACATTCTACACTTGTGCGAAGTTTCTTTAATTTCTCATTTGCAACATTTGCGAAAGTTGAAAACTTTGATATTGTGCAAATCTTGCCCTATTTGAAACCCGTGTTGAACAACTTCACCAATTTCTGCTTGACTGAGGCTTGAATTGTATGTTCCTGATTAGTATGAACGAAGGTTTAATTATAACTAGTTTTGTGACCCGTGCAATGTGCACGGGATGCTTATAGTATTTCTTTTTGAAAATTATTGTATGTCAACGTTTTCCTCTACTTTGGAGTGTAAGTTGTGTGACTGCGTCTAACTCGATCCGTGTGTGTGATACATAATATATGTACGAATTATCCAACAACCAAATATGGATTTGAACAATTATGTGTGAGGACTTAAATTGTCATGCAATGGTGATAGAGCAGGATAAAAATAGTAGAACTATGAAAATAAATGAGAGGTTAAATATAGTAGTTTATTCTACGTCATAAGTAGTCTAGTAATTTTTTCGCTTGTACACGCATGCTATTTTCGATATTTGTTAAAGTAGTTCTAATGTTTAAGGAATTTGAATTTGCCGTCATTGTGTGTGAAACCTTTTTTTTTCCAACACATTGTTGTAGAATGTCGTATTCTTTCCCTCCTCCTGGAAGATGAACTTGAGCTTAAATTTTTATTAATATTATATTCATTTGTATATGGTTGAAAAGAATATTTACCTTTTCATAAAGGTCTAACAATGCTCCATTGGTTTCCCTACGACCTTTTCAGTTTCCTTGTTAAAAATTACCAAAGTAGCTGAGGAGCCATCTTCATCCGTTAACGTGGTCATGATCCTAAATAGATTTTGTTTGTATGAGCAATAACGTCTTTTTAATTTTAATTTCTCTTTTTTAAAGTACTTAAATTTTAAACATTCGGTGGTGAAGAGTAGTGAAACGAAATAAAATCGAGCGATATACTATAAAATATGGAATAGATTAAAATACACTATAAAAATTCTAAAAAATTCAACTAACTTTGAAACAAATGAAGTACTCGTAATACCTAGAGATAAATGAAGTTTAAATAAAAAAATGTCAAAACTCTTTTTCCTTAGAGAATGATGCTAATTTGTTACTCCACTATCTATATATAATAAAAAGATCATTGGTTAATAATTATAAACAATTCTAAATGCGTTAATCTTAAATTGAAAAAAAAAGCACTTCGTGATAAAATAATGTCTTTTCAAGTAAAGAGTACGTCAACAAAATGACATCAAATGTTTGTATTTTAAGGCATATTATGAGGTATTAATGAAATGGAGAAGTATAAAAAAACGTTAATAATGCCTTTTTTTTTAATGATTTTTAGATATTTTTCATATGACTTAGTTATACTACAATATTTAAGTGGAAGAATAATGGGTAAAGCGACCTGCCACATGGCACACTATGATGAATGTAAGAGAGCTGCCACGTGGCACAGTATGATGAATGTTGCAAAAGAATGTAAAAATGTTTGCTTTTTTATTATATATATAAATAAGAATTGACAATATTTCTTGCTAGTGAAAGTACAGAACTAATATTAAATATTACAATAATAAGAACGACTTACTGAATTATCAACTAAAATCATCTATACTTCGAAATGAATTTCTTTCTCGGGGGCTGCTTCTCACCTTGAGATTCAGGCTTCTTTGGTTTTCATGCCTATTTGAGCATTACTCTTGCTGTAATTGAAATGACATTCATATTTCCAGTGATTTCAGAAATCAACTTTTGTTGAAATTGAAAAGCTACAACGTTTTCAGATTTACTCGTCAATTGCAAAATTTTGAAGGCTCAAAGAGTTGATTAAAGAGAACTGTTGTAACTTATACAATTGTAATTAGAACTATTGTACATGCTTTAAGCTATGTTTCTATGACTTTCAAAATAAATTGGTGAGTAGGATGACACACACTAAACAATACACCTGGAGCTGACAAAAACTGATTTGACCCGACCCAAGAAATCGATTTGACCCGCCCAAACATCGACCTATCAAAACTCAAAAATCCAGCTACCGAAATGAACCCAATCGACTCGCTTGTGACTCGTTACCTGATATTATCCGTTGACCAGCGAAACAAACCTAAACTCAACCCAACCCGATTTGAACCCGATCCAACAAGATTGACGATGAAACCGTTATTAAGCTAAATAAAAGATTGATTCAAATGAGAGTGATTTACTTTATATATCTTGACGCATTTGACATTAGAAATTAATTAAACTAATTGTAATTATCAACAATTAATTATATTGTGAAAATATTCAAGCAATATGATACATTAACAGATTAACTAGACCTGATAATAACATAACCTAAACCCGATCTGACTCGACATATCAGTTGATCCGAAATAACCTGATCCGATAATGATCTGGCCGAACCAGACTCGACAGGAAAGATCACAGTATGCTGACTCGATATAACCCGAACTCAATATGAGCCGACCCGACTAGACTTGACCAAAACCCGACCCGAATGACCCGATTATCATCTCTAAACACATCTACGGTAAATGTCGTGATAATTTTCCAAGAGACCTTAGTTATCCCTTACGTGAGGCATTGAGATCTTACAATAAAATTACCTTGAAATTTCGGTGAGTTATCGTGACTTGAAAATGATCTAAAAATAATAATTTTTCTCACTCTTAATTCTTAATCCATATTTTAAAATGATTACGGAGTACAAGTAGTAGCTTTGGCCAAACGAAGACAATCAACATCTCATGACAAATTACTAACCCTAATTGATTCAAAATCCCTCACTGGTATAATTCAATTTCTGACTTTTTACTATTATTTCCCGATGCAATTAACTGTGTTTAGTGGGTGTTCTTAAAATTTACACGATTGATGCATTTTGCTCAACATTTTTTTAGTTATAATCCGTAATTGTACATGAATTTACTATTTACCGTTTTCCTAGCTTTCTTCTCTGATATTGGTCTTTCTAGATTTGGATATTAAAGAAATTCAGTGTAAAGTAAAAATGTGAAATTATTGAATATGAAATTGGGTTAATTAGTTGATGATCAAATTTTTTGATAATGTATGGCACTTGCTTGATGAAAGTCCTCTGAAAAAAGTATGGATGACAGGGTACAATGGATTTAGCTGATCAAATTTCGGAACTCCCGGAGTTCATTCTCCACATTATTCTTTCGTTCCTTGATGTGAAAGAGGCATGTCGCGCTAGCGTGTTGTCTAAGAAATGGTACGCAGCTTGGTCTTCCATCCCGGTTTTGGATTTTCAGCCGCAGTACTTTAAGAAGGGAGATACAGGTCATTCATGGAAATATGATGCAGTCTATTATGATAAAGAAACACTTCTTAGTTATATGAAGTTCATAAATAACACAATGGAAAGATATTCTGACCAAAAGCATGGCATACAGAAATTTCGACTCGAGTTTCCCATGCTTGATAAACTCTTGGAGCCTTTAATTGATAAATGGATAGAAATTGCGCTGCGAAACAAAGCACAAGAGTTGGAGATTGTTAGTCCCGTTGAGGATTGGTTGGATTACAAGTTACCGGAGTTTCTCTTTTGTGCAAGGTCGCTCAAACTCTTGCGATGTGACAAGGTGGAGCTCCCGAATTACCCCACCGTGAGGCTTTTTTGTCTTGAAAAATTGATCTTGACCAGGGCCACTATTGATGATGATATGCTTCAGCGAATCATCTGTAGCTGTCCCTTGATTAACTTAGAATTTAGGGGATGCTCGGCCCTCAAAAGTATTTCTGTTCCTTGGATTGAAAAGGTTTCCAAGGACGAGGTGATCGGAGATTTTGGTCGTGGAACACCACAACCCCAAATCAGAACATCCACTCTTCGAAAGTTTTTCTATCTGAACTATTTTCAGTGTCCATGGCCATGGAAGATAAATATAGCTGCATTGAGAAACTTGAGAATACTGGAAATTACGACTGCAGATATTACAGATGAAATTGTATTTGAGCTGGCATCCGGACTTTCAGTGCTAGAGAAATTAGTACTCAATAAATGTTGTCTGCTGAAATGTACAAAGATCCCAAGCATTTCACTGAGAGAACTATACATAGTAGGGTGCCACATGTTGGAGACGCTTACAATTGATGCCCCAAACTTGATTTTTTTCCGACTCTATTCTGAATTGAATCTTGCTCCATCAATAACTAATGTTAACACCGAGTTGATGCCTGCACTGTCAATTGTCAATGTGCAAGATGACTGCAATGCTAACTTATTTGTATGGGTTGAATGCCCCTGCACCGAGTGGTTTGTTAAGCTGAGGGAGTTTATTGTTGGAACAAACATATTCAAGGCCGTAGAGATGACTTTGTCTGGTCTTGAATCTGGTTATCAGGTGTGTTGTTCTGAGATTTGAGTCGCTTATAAATGTAATTATATCTGCTTAATTGAATTACATGATTGCATTTCACACACTGTGTCAATGTGGTTGCAAACAGATTGAGATAGACATGGAGCACATGCGTAGGACTAATATTGGAGCACCACATACGGTCAGAGAGGTCAAGCTCGTTGATACATGTAATTGGGAGCTTGAAAAATCCTCTATTTCGGCATTTCTGGATGGTTTATTTTGGAGCTGTCATCCTGATGTACTGTTGATGCCAACGAGTTTCCACAACCCGACAGTTGAGGTGCACTTTGTTTCTCTGTAAACTTGTCTGTTTTTCGTTTTGGCTTCAATGTTTTGCCTCAAAGCCCTTTCAAGTAGAAAGTTGTTGTTTAAGAGAATGTAGAGGGTTGATGCTGTGGGAAACTAACTAGTGCTTTCATGTAGGGAGAACTGCAAGATAACAATCCAGGTGTGGTCAGTGGTTATATACAGATCTATTGTGTTTATATTGTTTCACATATAGTAGAACTAAAAGGGAAGTTAGACAGCCCTAGTTTCATCTATTACAACTAACCCGAGAACCCTAAATTCACTCTCTTACTTGAGATATACACGCGACATGCTACTGGTCATGAGTCACGACTCATGATTATAAAGTTGCATATATTTGAGCGTTCTTACAAATGCATACCCCACCACTTGTGAGAGCACTTGAAGCTTTTCTTTTCAACGATTTTGCCTTTATGTGTTATGGTTTTCCGAGTATCTTATGATTGTTACTCAATACAAAATCTCTATATAAAGGTCACTCAATTAATGTTACGACACTTCCATGCTAGTGATTTCTGTTCGATCAAAAGTATACATATCTTGTAGTGGTTATACTCCGTATATGTGATGTAGGCTCTACTGTTGCCTTGTGGGATGGGAAACCTTACGTCCCTTTAAATGCTAATTTGCCAATTGTCTGCTTTTGTTGGGTAGTTGATCCTGAGCATCCTGAAGGGAAAAGTGGATTGCTGGAAGGATCCCTTGAAAAGCGTTGAAGTTGAAAGCATCGAATCTGGTCAGTTATTTTCATATCCCAACGAGGTCGGTCTCAAGCTTCGATTGTCTTGGTAGCCACTAAGTAAGTCACCTTATATGAAAAGGTTACCACAACTTCTCGGGGATCTATCTACGCACGCACAGGTATTTCATAAAAACCCTCACCATGTACTGTATGTTGCATCTTTATTTCATTCTCACTTATTTCTGTAACAGTGCTATTTTTTAGGAATTAAGCTGACATAAACGGTGGGATGAGATTCGAGGAGGGGTCATTTATCTTCTTTTGAGGAAGTTGATGATCGAACGATTCAACTCATTTGATCCTCTATATTGCAGCCTGTGAGTTGTGACTCAGTACGTCTCATTTGCCATAATAAGTTCGAGTAGTTCATCGTTAGTTGGATGTAGACTCTTTGAAGTTTGAAGTCTGCAATGTTAATCAGTCACACAAATGGTTGATGTGGAAGTGCCTTAATCAAGTAGAGGTGGTGCTATCCTTGCCCCATTTGTGTGTGTTGCGCAGTGGACACTTACGAGTTTGCCGTCGTTTTTGCCCGTGTTTACGACGATGCGGTTTGGGGTTATGTTGTGAATCGAAGTTATGGTTTACGTATACTTACAAGTTGGATTTTCCAAGAACATACCAACAAAAATGTTTAATAAACTCTTGAATCTCGACGGTTTAATCAACTCAATCATTGCTCTAGCGGTAGTCTAGCAAATGACGGTTTCACATGTGAAATGGTCCAAATTTGTAAAAAGATACTCCCTTTGTATCTATATGTTCGTCCACTTTCATTATAATACTCCATCCATATATTAAAAATTGTGGATGAACATATAGATACGGAGGGAGTACTTCGCAATTCATTTACTATCTAGAGTGTTTAGTTTTATACATCGGGATCGTTTTATGGTATGAGAACGTATCACCCAATAATTATACAGTAACTAGCAGGCATTAACTACATTGTTTTTACCAAATGACAAACGTAAAGATCCACTCAAAAACATTAATTCTTAATTGGGACGATCTCACATAAGTTTATTGTGAGACCTCACGTAAGGATGGATCTAACCTAAAATCGACCACTTCCTGAGTCCTGACCCGATACACTTGACTAGACGGAAGATCAACAGATTTGGCGCCAATATCCATGTACAATTATTTGCTGAGATGAAGCCGCCCCTCTCTATTCTCCAATGCTCTTCAGTTCTACGTATACTAAATCGTTATGCCACAGCCACACTCTTATTTTATCATATCTTCCATTTTTTTTAATCGAGTATGTTGAACAACTACGGCATTAAAATGTTTGAGATGGGTAATTTAGAAATATGATTTGTAATACATAGATACGAGCAAGAACTGAGAATTGGGTATTTGTTAGTTCGGCCAAAGATCAGAGATTTGGGTAGTGCATATCACCTGTTTGTTGAAATTCCTGTGAGAAAATCATACAGTATGATGTTTGAGGCAAATGCAGCGAAGGTGAAAAGGGGTGAAAATGATAGAATTTCCCAACTTCCGGATTTTGTTCTGCATCTTATTCTCTCGAAACTTGATACTAAAGAGGCATGTCGCACCAGTGTTTTGTCTAAGAAGTGGTATGGAGCTTGGTCTTCGGTACCGTTTTTGGATTTTCAGATTCGGTACTTTAAGTCATATTGGTACCTTCAGGGATATTGGGATAGTTCAAAATATGATTTTAATGATTATTATGATTTCGATACGTTTCAAAGTTTTCTGGGCTTCATTGATAGGACTATGCAAAGGTACTTCACTCACAGTTATAGAATAGTGAAACTGTTCATTCAGCTTCCTATGATGGATGAGAAGATAGAATCTTTGGTTGATAAATGGTTCAAAATTGCGGTGCAAAGCCAAGTCGAAGAGTTGGATTTTAAGATTCTGTTTGATCGTTCATCGCCCTACAGACTGCCTGAGATTCTATTTCGTTCAAAATCGCTGACAGTTTTGAATTGTGAGAATGTTGTGGTGCCGTATTATAACACCATGGAGCTTATTTCTCTTAGATATTTGACTTTAAACATGGAAGTTGTAGATATAGATTTGCTTCAGAGAATTGTCTCTTTCTGCCCCTTGGTTGAATTAGATATTACAATAGACGGCCTTAAAGAACTTTCACTTCCTTGGACGAGAAATGTGAATGCGGAAGCTGAATTTATTGGTAGTGGAGTAATGGAATCTAAGTTCAAAACATCCCCGCTTCAAAAGTTTGCATTTCATGGTATGTGTAGATATATTCCCTGGCCATGGAACATGAATGTGGTTGCGTTGAAAAACTTGAGAAAGCTGGAGATTGCTTATGCTACTATAACTGATGGTATTGTTTCTGAGCTGGCTCATAGGCTTGTCGCACTAGAAAGCTTAGTATTGAATTATTGCACATTGCTTAATTGCATTGAACTCTCAAGCTTTTCGCTGAAGGAGCTGCAAATCGTGGAGGGGTTAGGTGTGGGAAAGGTTACAGTTGATGCCCCTAACTTGCTTGAGTTTGGGTACAACTGTGAAGTGCAGACCCGTCTTTCGTTGACTAGTGCGTTAGATCATTGTAGGGCTCAATTCATTCCATTCATGCTTGATTGTAATTATTATTTCACCACCGATTGGCTTGTTGAGCTAAAGAAGACTCTAGTAGAAACAAACTTCTTCACATCTCTAGTGATTGATTTATGTAACTCTCTTGAGGTATGAGTTTATACCCATTTTGTGATTTATTAATAATGTTAAATTATATCATGTTCAAATTATAAATCGTAGTTATGTCATGATTCTGTATACATGAGTAAGGCTCATACGATCTCTTGTATTGTTACGATGGATGAAACTAATGAAGATGATGTTGGCATCTATAGATTGAAGTGGAGGAGGAGCAACTGAGGAATGTGATTACTGGCCCATCATACAAACTCAGAGAGTTAAAGCTGCGTGAACCAAGTGGTTGGTATCCTCCTACAAGTTCCTGGATTCCTACAGAATCATCACTTATGGTCTTTCTTGATGGATTGCTTTGGTGTTGCCACCCTGATGTTCTGTCAATGACGAGTTTACATAATTTGACGGTTAAAGTATGTTATGTTGTCGGTTTATAATATGCTTCACTTATCAATATAATAAACTCGACAAATGTGTATATTGACACACATTTCCACCATACAATGCATCATTTTCCAGAAATAATCCCGCTAATTGTTTATTTTTTGTTTTTGTAACAGTCGATCTTGAATATCCTGAAGCATAAAGTGCAATGCTATAAGCATCCCCTGAGGAGCATCGAAGTTGAAGGTGTCGATTGCTCAAGCTCACTCTCGGAACCATCAGACTTGGAGATCAGGTTTAGACTATCCTGGTTTTAAGTTTAGCTTATTGAAATCTCAAATATATTTGTCTCCCATCTTCTGCTAAGTTTGGATTCTTGTGAGCTTTTGCGCTTATAGATAGAGCTTGAGTGTTTGACGAAATTACTCTGGAAAAATTAATGGTAGTTTGGAGAATTTTGGATGATATTCTTTCCATTCTCGATAGCAAAGCACACTTCATTCATGCTCCTTTTTAGAGTTTTGGTAATAAGTTTGGGTTCCATTTTGAATGAGAATTCGACGACAAGCTCCATTTTCCCCTTTGTACGAATAAGAAGGCTTGCAATTTTCTGTACTATGGTTTCTATTTTCTAGTGAAGCTGTTAACTTCCATGAAACAAAAATTAAAATATGTACTCCAATTGTGGAGCATCATACTTATTCCTTCCCCCCACTTCTCATAATAATCTGTGTAGATGCTTGGTTATTACACAAGCTAAAAAAATGGGATGATTTTCCCGAGCAGGAGCTTTGTACACATTCTTCCTGTAAGAACATTATCTTTACTTATCTTGAGTCTTCTGCAAAATGTAATCATGGGTTAAAGAGATAATATAGATGGGATGGAGATAATACGATGTGTTGACCGGTTACTTGGAATATTTCTGGACAAGGCTGTAACAGGACACTAGTTTAATGTGAAGTCGGAGACCCGAACTGCATGATTCACATTCGTCATAACTACTCACATAGGTGCGTAATTAAAAAACAGAAACAGTGGAAATTTAGTTCTGAAGGAAGAAATAGGTACACAGCATTTTAGTAAGGTCAGTCCCTCTTAAGAATGCCAGCATGAGTGAGCAAAGTCCAGAGGTGCGTAATTAACTCACCTCCACTAGCCAGATGCTCAATATGTGCAGCAACATCATCTGAGGGGGCCAAATACAGGAGTAGCTCTGTCCAAAACTCTCCAAGCATTTCCCACAACGACTCGCTGCTCATTCTATCCACAAGTGACTTTCCGAGCCATATTCCTTTCTTCAGGATAGGGTTTCCGGCGTCTTTGTATACCCCTGTCATGGACCTCATTTTTTCATACTTGGCTTCCATGTTAGAGCATCCCTTGAACATTCTATTGGCTTCCCAAATTACAGAGTTGATGATTTTGAATGTCGTGTTCTTCTGATCAGGCAACAGCTCAGGCGCAAAAGCCACGAGGTAAGCACAGTATTTTGACAGACTTGTTGCAACCAGTTGATATCCTGGATTCAAGTTACCGGGATGTTGATTGAGATGGCTGAGCTCACAAAAAGTAGTCGCGATATGCCAGGTAAGGATGGTATGGGTATGTGTCTCAAGATTGCAAGCCCAAGAAAAGTGGCCCTCTACTCTGTGGTTTCGCAATGAGGATATCCCGTTTGTCAATTGCTGTCCATTTATATGAAGAGATAGCAGGACCGCGTTCTTCAAATTGACAGAGAATGGGATCGATTGGCTTTTCTTTCGTCCCCATTTTGGTCTATCCAGTGGAAGACAGTAAGAAAAGTAATATGTGAGGTCAAAGTAGTCATGGGACCGGAGAAGAGAGTACTGACCGATTTCTCTCTTCCAATGCTTGATGTTTTTGCTCAATGAATAACGGCACATATTCTCGATTGCCCATCGGAGGCATCTATCTTTCCAGGATTGGCTTTTCCAGAGTTGCTTCCGGACATAGGTGCACACCCATTCCACTCTAGACCAATGTGTTATAAGCAGGTAATGGACCATGAGTGCCATCTCA
The DNA here is from genome assembly GCA_958450325.1 of Agrostemma githago. Classification (NCBI taxonomy): domain Eukaryota; kingdom Viridiplantae; phylum Streptophyta; class Magnoliopsida; order Caryophyllales; family Caryophyllaceae; genus Agrostemma; species Agrostemma githago. The sequence goes on along the minus strand of OY288250.1, from coordinate 5,480,552 downwards.
AACGTAAACATTGTGTATATCACGATCCTGGTAATTATTGTGTCCACTTTGATAGGTCTTAAGTGGATGATCAAGATGTATTCAGCGATCGAGAGATAGGCAACCATGAGCAGGAATTGCAAGAGCACAAACCGAGTCCCTTTGAGGTATGTTGTAAAGTTCTTGGTGTAGAAGTAATCGTAGAGAAAGCTGAGTTCCTGCTCAATCACCTTGAAAGTTCTCTCGGAGGTGGCCTGTGAAATGTCTGGCATGAGCCCATAACGGATAAAGTTCCATGACTTGCCCTCAAGGGAGGTCACTTCGTCCAAGGGATAGCCAATGTACCTCCATAGGAGCATCCAGAAAAGAGCGAAGGAGAGGCAGGTGTCCTTAAGCTGCCCTTCGGGATCCCCTCCCCTTGAACTCAACAGCTCGCCTTCACATTGCCAAATTTCTTGGGTGGTAACAATATCTCCCTCTTCTTTTTCAAAGTTTCGGTGGTAGTATGGTGGTGAGCGTGAATAGCCTTTCCTCAACAGGTATTTAATTCCAACCAAATATCGATACCCATCCATACTCTTGGGATCTGCTGCTGCTGCTGCTGCTGCTTCTTCAGCCTGGAGGGTCTTCTGCACCTCCCATTTCATGAATTCTGCAATTGTTTCTGTCATAGAACCGACTCCATCTGATAAATTGGTTTTGCTTGCTGAAGTTAGTGACTCCACTCTATAATGAAGTCTGAGCAATATGAGTGGCACCAAAAGATGTAGAAGCACCGGGATAGGTGCATTGCTGTGACATGAAAGCATAATTCCGAAAACAAAGCAGCATTTCAAATAACCCTGCAGAGAGGCAGCCAGGGCAGTTTCATTGTCCCGTAGGTCAAAGGCGCTTATGGTGCCATAACCCGCAAGCCCAGTTAACAGGAGGATTCCCCAGAAAAGCTCGTTTGATCCGTATGTATTGGTCGTCATTTGGCCTATAAAGTAAGAGATGAACGAGGGAGTCAATGCCACGGTTGCTCTCAAGCAGATCTTGAAGAAAGCATTGCTTGTACGCTTCCTGGCGGATCCAAGGAACAGTATGCAGGACATGATGAAGGCCACAATCATCGTCTGTTTGATACTCAAGAGCTTGTTCGAGTCTGAACATTTTGAAGCCGCGGGGGGTGCTGCTAGTGGTGATGGTGTCGGTGCTTGGGCCATTGATGTAACAAAAGACGGTGGGGATGTTGGTGACGATAACCGTGGTACGCCAAAACTAGCCATATTGTCTCACCTGCTCTTTCAGATCAAATGAAGGGAAATGTATACTAATCAAATTTGTGATTAATGAAACTAATCAAATTTTCAACCATTCTCTACAAATAGGTTGAAACCTTATACGTTGCATGAGTAAATTAGATTAATTATATTGAAAAAATGCTACTACTATAAGCTTTTACTATATTTACATCATATTTATGTCTAATAATTTAATTTGTTTGTATTAATTAAAGAGTAAATTTACAACTACTAACATTCATAGTTCACTTTTTCTTGCAACACCTACATTTCTATTTTGGACTTTGAAAATACACCACTTTATTTACTTCGACTAAATATAGCTAGCACTTTTGACCAAAGTCTATCAATTTTGAATCTGAGTCGTTGATCATAATTGTCAAATTTAAGGAGTTGCTTGAGATGAAGGTAAATTATTAAGGGGTAATGCAGCTCAAATTGAGAAGCAAAATGGATGAGATTAGTGATTGGTGATCGTAATTTATGATGTAAAAAAGAGCTCATAGAGGAACAATATTTACGGGTGAGGGGAGTAATTATTCATACACATTCAATTCAGTTCAGTTCAGTTCCGACTCTCATCACCGTACCAACGTCATTTCTAACTTACCTCCACCTTAATAAACCTCCATCATCTCCACTAATCCTCCCTATTAAACATCATCTTCAACCATCAAATTCACCTTCTCCATTCCAAACCACCATCAACCTCTATCATTAATCACTAACCAGTAACCACCATCCTCCTCACCAAATCCACCCTATTCAACTTAAGATTATACCTTAACTTAGATATATCCTACTCCGTATCACCTACTAAAAACTTTAATTTTACTGAGAGGCGGTCTCTCATTAAATTTATTTACATCTAATAATAAAATAGGTACGAATAAGATATAGAGTGATACTGAAAATGATCTGGCTTTGAGTCCACGTTCATTAAACAAAAAAATAAATTACTTTTAACAATCTTTGGGGAAATACAAAATGAAAGGCCTCCAAAATTAAATTTAAAAAACAACTACAACCAACTTGAGCAACATATATCTAACCTAAGACAACTTTCTTCTCTTTTTACCAGAATTAGAACTAGAATTAAACCCTTTCCTACTCCCAAAACCCAACTTGGATTCTTTCTTCTTCTTCTTATCGATCCCTTTCTTGCCCTTCTCGGCTACCAATTTCCGGCTCTTCCCACCAGACCTATCTCCGGGAGACGCTTCCTTACCTTTCTGGTCAACTCCCTTCTCGAACGACAATCCCATTTCATCCTTATCATCGCCAAACCCACTTCCATTGCGTTGCTTCCTCCCTTTCTTCACCGACTCAATCACCCTTTTCTTCTCCTTTTGTTTTTCAGCTTCAACTTGTCTAGCAACCTTCTTACTCTCCCTATCTTTTCGTCGTTGCTCTTGTTCTTCCAGTTCCTTCTTCTCCTCCAAAAGCTTCCTCTTCACCTCTTCCATATGAGAATCTGATTTTATCATCTCGGCGGTATAGTCACAAGGCCGGAGGTAGGGTCGACCTCGCGACTCCAGTTTTACAAAACCCACTCGAACACCTTGCAGGGCTTCGGAATAGATAGCCGATTCACGTGCCAGGTCATCATTGATGTCCACTTCTTTATCCTCCTCCTCATCAATCTCAATGGCAAGAGTGTGTATCCATTCTACGTTCTCCGGCCATTTTATGTCATTTAGCTTATCCAGAAGACCGTCCTTATCGTAAATAGCATTTTTTGAAGGTTCACTTAATCTTACGACGTCCTCCTCATCATCTGATTCAGAATCATCGTCAACTGATTCAGAATCCTGATCAGGCTCCGAAACATCGCCCAAAGTAGTGTCTAACTCATCGTTTTCTTCCACTTCATCTGCATCAAATGAAGGTAGTTGTCTTCGACGAACGTCCATCTATGCTTGCCCACTACTCTTTCCTGAAAGAATAGAAAATGTAGGAATTGATTAACGACAATGTTACACCAAGAGTGGCTATTTCAGATGGTTGAAAATGAAAATTATGACGAGAATTATATCGAATGACTGTTACTTCAAAAACCAGGGAAATCGCTGTAATAAGCATTTTTCCTATGTCTCACGAATTTTCATAATACATAACTAGCGAGTAGCGAACAATGATTTAGACCCTCTTTTTACACAGAAACAGAGGACTGTTACAAGATAACAAATTTTGTGTATAAGAAAAAATCAGCTTAAGCTTAATCTTGATTTATTAACTGCTGAAAACATAGGACAAACATATACATTAATAATCTTGGAATAAATTGTTAAAATCCAAATTCATACTTGTAATCCAAGGGAACCAAACCAACTATTAGAACTGAAACAAGGTTTTGCTAGCCTTAAGACAGCTCTGAACTATCAAAGCCATCCAAATTCAATTATTTGTTGAATGCTATTGATACTCGATAACGGGTAATCTAAGTTTAATCATGTGAGGTTACATTTCAGCCAGAACAAATGACTTCAAAGAAGCGAGATTGAAAGCACTAGCACAAATAAAATTCAGACGTATGCAGAAGCAGAACAGTATTTGAAATTTGAACCAACTTGACAGCATCAAAATGGTATATAGAATATGAACTCGGTACACAATTGTTATAAGTTTCACTGGACTTGAATAAGCTTCAGCAAATGGCGGGGAAAGGGGAGGTCACGTACACACGACAAGAACCTCTAATTCTCATATCGTAGAACTTAATAGCAAATGAACATACTCGTATTTAACATCAAAAAATCAAAAGATTGAATGGTCCTTGTGAATCCTCTCGACTGTCTCGCCTTTCACATAAAAGCCATCTCCCTAAGATTGATTAAGACCAGCACCAATGATATTAAAGCCTAAGATTACAAACATCAAACAATAATCGATGACGACAATCTCCCTAAATCACCTTCTAAAAGAAATTAACTATCTTCCTGTCACCTGCCATTCAAATAACCAATCTTCCTCGTCTGTTAGATAATGTGCCATTCATGTACCAGTTGTCCAATACTCCAATCCAATAGACCGAACGGGAAAAAAAGTCTGTCTTTTTTCACATGTAGGGCTCGTTTGGGATGGGGATAATGATTCCGGGATAATAGAGCAAAAAAGAACTGGAAAATGACGAAGAGTAGTGATGATGCTAAGCGGAAATGGAGAAAATGAAGGTAATTTAGCCTATTTGGGGGAAAACATTCCTCCCCTCTCCCCCAGTAATGCATTAACCCCCATTGGTTAATTATTCCCCATCCTATCTCTTTTTCACCATAAAATGCCACAACCAACCAACAAGTTACTCCATTTCTAGTTCGTTTTTGAACTATTACCCCGGAATTATTACCCTCATCCCAAGCAAGCAGTTAAACTTAGAGGAATGATAAAAGCAGAAGAATGAATTGAAGTTGGGTAAATTGAGCACTACCCATGAAACTCAATCAAATAATGTCTCAAATTTCAGAGTGAGACACTATCGAAGTTACTATGAACATCAAAAAAAATACAAGAATCAAGACAATAATAATAATAAGAATATTGCAGAATTTGAAGGAAATAAAGGATAAGCTAAAGCACAGAAGTGCAAAAGGGGGGAAATATTAGAGGGTATGAAGATGGGTAAGAGGAGGCTAACTAACCTTGGAGGAAGTAACAATATGAAAGAGGGATTGAAGATGAGAGAGTGTAGACAAATGAAGAAGTGAAATTATTATGGTTTCCTTCATAAACCCTGCAACTTAAGTCTGACCTAAATCTCATTCGCGTGAGGATGGATGGATCCGCCGTATGTGAACCGGAACACACTGGATACTGGATACTACTACAGTACAATCTAACCGGGCGGGTCCAGGAAACACCTTTGACTATAGAGTAAGTTTTGGTGACGGGTCGAATAATGTAGAAGAGTCTTCCTTCCTTTTTGGGATTTCTCTAAAAGAGTAATTATGACCTTACATTTTTTCTTAACTTTTATTTTCCACCATTCTTAAGAAAATGAAGGGTTGATTCTCTTAGTGAGACAGAGGGAATAATTGATTTCTAAGGTGGTGAGTGGTGACACATTTCTTCAACTAGGTAAGAGGAAAGGGTTAATTGTGTGATAGAAAATAAAAAGGAGTGGAAGAAATCAAAAATATGATTGAAAACTAGATATCAATGAAATATTATTTGATTCATCATACATTTGTGATGGATATTCTCGTCACAAACAATGCCTCAACTATATTGCTATTAGTCAAAGGATAGTCGCTTGATTAGATGTGTAAACTATCTGACTTAGCACATGGAGGCGTACAACCCTCAAAATCGACATGGTCCAAGCGTGGCTCAACCTCGGTCTAAACAAGCATGAACTCGTACAATCCTCAATATCGTTTCTGTTTAGTGTGAGAGTATTATGATATAAGTCTGAAATCTAGAACTCTTCTCACATTAATAAAACTATCCCCTCCTTCTGCCCGTGGATGTAGCTAACAAGTTGTTAGTGAACCACGTAAATTTATCTGTCTCGATTTTACATTCTTGATTTGTTTGATTATGAATCAAATCGGGTTAGATGACATGTTAACGGGATTCTAGTGACATGATTATGGTGCATCAGTGGACAAAATCAAATCCTATATTTTTCTCTTATTAATTTAATTGGTATTTTTTGAATTTCTGGACCCGGAAGTATTTGGATCCGAAATGATCAAGGTATTTCAGCCCAAATAACTCTTCCGTTTAAAGAAATAATCTTCTCATTGTCCGCTTAATCAGGTATCATGATTCATGAGTTACACAATCTACTCATCTAATAATCACTCATGAACTTGCGCAATTCCATACTCGTGATTTCGGTAAACGATTTTTGGAGGGTGGCGGTCCGGAGCATGTGCTCTCTCTTGCTTTGCATGATTCTATTTCAATAAGATGATCCCGAGTTTGGGATTTCAAAAAAAAAAAAAAAAAAAAGTCGTAGTCATAATCACAACAAAATTGACTTGTAAAGGTCACAACACCTTGTGTTCATAAGGCTCACAGAAACTCAAGTCGCAGATTTCCAACATAGAGTTCATCACCCTCGCTGGAGCATTCGACTCAATGACTAACAGTCAAGAAAGAGCAAACCCAAAAGTCTGGTTGAACAGTCGGTGACTTGATCTGGCATAAGAGACGATAAGTAAAGTGATCTCACATACTGGGGAGGGGCCTTTCCCATCTGCCAGACCGTACTAACAATGAACAATTATATAAGAGACGAAAACTAGTGAAGTGGGAGCCAAGCCGAAGGAACTAATAGTTAATAGTCTCTGCTACGGTGAATAAGTACAACAGTCACTTAGAATATAAGCGAGCCAATGAGCAGGGTAATAGAAGGCCCTCGTTCCATGGGGGAAAGGCGAAACTAGGCTTGGAAAATATCTTGCAATTTGAGCACACCCCTTAAACCTCTTAAGGATAGAATACTTCGGAGGGTTCGTACGGGTGTCAACTATTCCTAGAGTAAAGAAATCCAGTGGTTGAAGAGTTATATCCTCCACCACAAAAAACTTGCCTACCCTTGTAAATCCGATCATTTGACTGTTGTATAGTTCCATCTCTCTTGGTAGATCAAAAGATTTCACTACTTTAGAAGCTTCCAACAGGTGCATTGTCGCATTTCCGTTATTTTCGCTGCATATGCTCAAGGCCCCTCCCATGACTCCAATAAAGTGCAAACAATCCAATCCAGGTAGGCTAAACCTTTCGATCTCCAAATCAAAGCTAAGAATTACACTATGATCACTACTATGATTGGAAGCAACCCAATATAATTTTTCATTAATAAGCACTGCTGGTCCAATAGTAGTGGGAAAATCGTGATCAAATCTAATTTCTTTCCATTTATTTTCCTTGAGAGAGAATACATGAGCACTACAACCATCTTTAAACCCGGCTCGCTCAAACACTAACCGAATTTGAACAATTTTATAGTCATCAACAGAGGACACATACCCAAACCCATGGGTTACAACATCATACTTGTGCTCGTAACTTTTATCACTACGATTTGACCCACATTTGCGAAGCTTATGGGTAGCTGGGTTCCATAAAATGATGGATTCATCAGAACGACGGATTAAACAAATTAACCCATTGCAACATCCTGTAAGAAGAAGTTCATATTCCCGGCCAAAGCCGAGGTCTAGTTTAACCAAATTATCTTCGAAATCATCCGAAATTTGATTATCATGGCAATTAAACAAGTAGTAATTTTCACAGTCTTGGATAAACAAGGTGTCGACAGGAGCAGAAGGGTGAGACAAGGGGAATTTTAGAAGGTGGTTAGTGGCGAATTGGGAGGACGAAAGAGTAGAATACCAGTGCTTGGAAACTGACTTAAATCGAAGAACGGAATTGACGGGTAATCTTGTAAGAATCTCTTGAATTATGAGATCTTCAGAGAGCTGGATTTGTTGCTCAATAATCACTTGTTTATCCCTAACATTACTTGCGTCTTCATCTCCCATTTTCTACAATCATTTACAACAACAGAAATCATCAAATCTTCTGTCATTATCCAAAATCATCAAGTCGTCTCCAAAAACAGAAATCGAAGATCAAAATTACAATTAATTATTCTCCAGATAAACGATTACAACAACAACAACAATTAGTATTGAAGAAAAAGAAAAGATCGATTACTAGAAATAAGAAATTTCATTTGATGAGGTGAGAATTCAGAAAATACAAAATAGAAGTTCGTAATCATTTGTTTACTTTTGATCGTATCACTCAAACCCTTTAGGCATACAACAATTACAAGTAGAACACAAGCAATAAAGCATCTGAATGTTAAATCAATGGCAAAATTGAAGATCTTAATTGAAGATTTTCCCTCAAATGAAGGTAAAGCATACTTATGAATTAAAGCCCAGAAATGGAGTGCAAACCTGAAATCAGCAGATAGGAGTGACTACTGACCGAGTGAGTGAAGAGAATCAAGCAACTCGACAAATTAGAAGATCAATTTTAATTTTAATTGGATGAATCTTAATTTTGGTTTTATTTTTTCAGTTCATTTTGAATTATTGGTTGGTTATGAATCAAATAAGGTTAACTAGATTAAAGCCCGTACAACGCACGGATTAGTTGGCTTAAAATTACATTTATGATGTACCTTCGTTAAATAAGAACATAATCAATCTATATCGTTACAATAAATAAGATGATCACATGATATTACTAACTAAAGTTAATTTAAGCTAAGTTTACAGTCTTAAGAGCTTATTTTAAAACTCAAAAGAATACATGATTGATACGGGTTAGTCGCGTCACCGTAATCAAAATAATCCTAGATTACTACTAACGGATAGCTAGCGGTAAGTAGGGTCGATTCCACAGGGAGGCAGGTTGAAAATTATATGCTAGTCAATTAACTTAACGGGTCACGATTTTAATGATTTGAGATGAACTGACAGTAACACAGAAGTAATAAAAGTATACATTAAGAAAATCACCAGAGTTGTCGGATCACTACGATTAAAACAAGTAAACATGCGATTTCCAAATAATCAGTTAACATGAGTTAAAGAATATCGACACGGTCCTCTCGGATCACTAGTCATCCTAGAAGTCACCTAACGGGCTCTCGCTACGTATTAGGGAATTCTATCGATTACAACGAGTCTTATCCTTTCCCGGGCTTTCGCTACGTAGGTCGGGATTACGAGATACAAACAATCAATTACGGCCTATAATTAATTATTCGTCATTATAATGTTGCAAGAGCGATTTAACTCATGAGGGTCGATTATTTAGTCATCATAAATAAATCTGTTTCAATCCGTAATTCACCTAAAACTCTAGTGACGAAAAATTAGCAAGCATATTTACGATGATAATAATACTAACAGATTGAATCATGATGAAATAATAGGATGAATGAAAATAAGAAGAAAATAAGGAGAAGAAATAACAGTAAACAGGAAGGAGAAGAAGATTAGGGAAGAGGAAGAAAGTACCGGATTGGAATGAATAAAATAACAGAGACGGAGAATTAGAATAATAAAAATAACCCGATCGAGAATATGAATACAGTAATTCTGATAAATAAACTTGATAAAAATGAAAGCTAAATATTTACAGGAAACTAAACTAAAACTAATATGTGTGAATGATTGAATGAGAAAAAGATAGATGAAGCAGAAGAGTTATTAATCGAAGATGATCCAGATCATGAAATTCAAGCTGTATTTAAAATGCTTAACCCTCAATAAAATGTCCTTCTTTTTCTCCTATCTTCAATCCCACTAACTAGGTAGTGAGAAGAACTGAAGAGCGTAATAAGGGGAGGAGTGGGTACGGCAACTGAATTAGCTTGCATTGGTATCCCATCCCGTAGACTTGAGATCCAAGTCTACGGGCTTGTCTGCTGCACTTTCTTAGTCTATAGACTTGTTTCCCAGTCTATAGACTTGTGCTTTAGTCTACAGCTTCTTACTCCCTTCTTCTCAGTCTATAGACTCACAGTCTAGTCTATAGACTTGCTTCATTTTTCGAGTAGCACATATGGGAGAAAATAGCGTAATCCGACTCCTAAAATAATAAAACGACACGGAAATGCGTGCCAAAATAGGTGAAAAATCAAATAGGAACGGCACGCATCAATGATTACTCTTATTTATAATATAAAATTTCATCACCTTATTATAATTATTTCAATGTGGAAATAATTTTGCGTTTGTAGTCTTATTAAGAGATTTTTTAAAACTCAAAAGTTTTTTGATAGGTATCTAGGAACGAAAGATTAATCTTATTTATAATATAAAATTCTATCATCTCATCTTAATTTTTTGATATAGGATAATTTACCCAAGGTTTATAGCTTTACGATGTACTTTTAAGATCCAGAAAGACGCATGATTACTCTGAATGAGGGATTATTTTAGGTTTGTAGTCTTTTTAAAAGTTTTCTAAGACTTAAAAGATTGTTGATTGATATTTAAAACCGAAAGATTACTCACTTATGATATAAAATTTCATCACCTCGTCATAATTTCTTTGTTTATATAATCGAATTTGATCATCTTATTGGAGTAAATATTTTTAATGAATAATTACTTTTATTTATATAATAAAAAAAAATCACCTTTTATTTATATAATAAAAAAAATCACCTTATTATAATTTTTCATTTTTCGATGTGGGATAATTTTACTTATGTTTATTTAAGTTTAGAATGATTACTCTTATTTATAATATATGGAATTCCATCACCCCATCTTAATTTTTCAATGCGGGTTAATTATATTTAAACTATATAGTCTTAGTCTTAATCTTAGGAACTTTTTTTTTATTTTTTTAAGTCTCAAAAGATTGTTGGTACTAAAAGATTTTGATTGATATTATATCTAAGAACAAATAATTAGTTTTATTTATAAATATAGAAATCCATCACCTTATATAGCGATGTGGGATAATTTAACTAAAATCTGTAGCTTCGATGTGGGATAATTTTAACTTTGTAATCTTATTAATGACCTTTTTTAAACTCAAAATATTGTTGGTTGATATTTAAAAACAATGATTACTCTTATTTGTAGAAATTCATAACCTCATAATTTTTCGATGTGGGAGAATTATTTAGGTCGTTTGATGTCTAAGGAAAAATTATTATTAGTCTATTTATAATATAAAATTTCATCACCTTATTATAATTTTTTATATAGTCTTAAGAACTTTTTTTAGGACTCAAAAGATTTTTGTTTGATGAAACTTTATAATTTTTCGAATGTGAGATAATTTTACTTATGGTTAATATCTAAGAGCACAGGAATATCTTATTTATAATATAAAGTTTCATCACCTTATTATAATTATTCGATGTGAGATTATTTTTACTTAAGTGTGTAGCTTACGAACGAATGATTAGTCTTATTTATAATATAGAATTGGTCAATTTATCATAATTTTTCGATGTGGGATAATTACTTAAGCTTATAGTCTTAAGATCTCTTTTTTAAAACGAAAAAAATACATCATACTCTGACATTAATCTTGATTATAATGTAAAATTTCATCACCTCACTATATTTTTTCAATGTGGGATGATTTTAAGTTTGTAATTTAAATATTAAAAGCTTTTTTAATACTCAAAAAAAAAAAAATTGTCGATATTTACAACCGAATGATTACTCTTATTTATGATATAAAGTTTCATCACCTTATTATAATTTTTCGATGTGAGATTATTTTTACTTAAGATTGTAGTCTTATTAAGAGACTTTTTAAGACTTAAATTTTTTTTTCTTGCAAAAAAAAGTATTTTTTTTATTGATATTTAAGAACGAATGATTAGTCTTATTTATAATATAGAATTCATCAACTTGTCATAATTTTTGATGTGGATAATTTATTTAAGTTTATAGTCTTCCATCAGCTCGTCAAATTTGTCAAATTTTTTTCCGATGTGAAGTATAGTATTTCATCACCTCACTTAAATTTTTTCGATGTGGGATGATTTGTGTTTGTAGTCTTATATATTAAAAGTTTTTTTAAGAGTCAAAATTTTTTTTTGTCCATATTTAAAATCGAATGATTACTATTATTTATAATATAAAATTCCATCACCCATCATAATTTTTCGATGTGGGATAATTTTAAAAAAAATTCTTGGTCGATATTTAAAACTGAATTTTACTCTTATTTAAAATATAAAATTTCATAACCTTATCATAATTTTTCGATGTAAGATAATTAGTTAAAGTTTATAGTCTTAAGAACTCTTTTTGAGATTCAAAAGACTTTTGGTAGATATCAAAGAAAGAATGATTATTCTTATTTATAATATAGAACCTCATCTTTATATTATAATTTGTCGATGTGAGATAATTTTATAACTGTTATATGTAATGAATTCATCACATGATTTGAAACAAATAATATGAAATTTATATTCTAATGAAATCATTTTTTACCACGAATCTAGTTATTTTATTTTTATAATTTATTTTACGATAATGTTTTTAGAAAATGAACTCTAAACGTTTTTACGTCAGAATTTTCAAACATCACATTAATATAATAGATTAAATATATATTATAATAATTAAAAGATTCTCTAATTGATTTTTTATTTACTTACAATACTTTCTTAATTTGAGGTTTGATGGAACGGACCAATGAGATCGCTCGAAAAAAGCCTAAAATATATATTGATATATTGATTGATAGGGTAAAATTCGTTATTCGATGACGTTAACGGTTTTAAATGCTCGTTAGGAAAAAGCACGACCCTATTTTTATTATGTCAAATTTAAGTAATCGATAATTGAATTAAAATTATAATCGAATTTGAATGGATTGGGTATTGATCAAACGAAAAAGGGAGGAAATTGAATATTGGGTTAAAAAAAGCTAAGGGATTATGGAAGGGGTAGAATAGGAAAATTATGGAAAAATTCGTTAGAATTGAGTGAACGCCCGTTAGGAAAAAATAATTTCGTAAAAATACATATATTCGTATATAAACAAAAGAATTTGCCTCCGAATTTCGTTATTATGGCTGAGGCCGATCTTAATATATTTAGCTAATCCACCGTGTGGATTTTCAAAAAAAAAAAAAAATTTACATAAAAGAAAAAATAATGATTTTAAAAAAATAATAAGAAGAAAATAAGAATTTTTCAATTAAAAAAAAAAGCAAAAAACTACCGTAACCCTAGACCCACCCCCACCTAACCCACGGCCGTCCTCCATCCAACCACTCCAACCTCACCCACCCACCTTGACTGACCAAACCACCTGACCCCACGAACCACCCTGACCAACCACCATTGACCCACCTTATCTACCACTCGGACCACCATGACCCACCACCATCGACCCACCCCCTCTACCACCCGAACCGACTACTCTCGATCTAGACCCACCCCAATGCTAGTGTTTCGGGCGGTGGTTGTTCATGAGTATGATTATGGGATGGTGGGATTTTGGGGTTTTGTTTAGAGAGAAAATTAAAGAAATTTTTTAGAAAGGGTGAAATGACAAGGGTAAATTAGTAAAATGTCGTTAAGATTGAGTAAATGCTTGTTATGAAAAAACACGACCCTATTCTATATTCTATTCCGTATGTTGAATTTCAGTATCAGAAGTATTTGAGCACGAATTTCTTTTTTTGTTGTTATGAAAAAAAAAATGTTGGGTTAATTTAGAAAATTTTAAGATAAGGTTTAAATATATAAATAAAATCTAGACTATGTAGGCTTTTAGAAGAATAAACTCGTAGAATTGAGAACCAAAAACATCCCAAAAGTAATTTAAATACATATCATGTGTATAAGGCAAATTCTAGTTTGTAACTAGGGGCTTGTTTGGTTGATGCGGGAATTGCAAATTCATAGGAAGTAGAAAATCATGAGAAATAAATTCTCTTTTCTAATTCCCGAGAATTTCTAAAAAGAGTTTGGTTACCTATGCGGTAACTTAATTTACGAGAATTGCAAGTTACCAAGAGGGGGTCGGTGAACAATTTCCTCTATTTATGTAGGAAGTCACTTTCATGAGATTTTGAGGGAACCAAACAACCTTCGTTTACCCTTCATGGAAAATTCTACTTCTCACGATTTCACAAGAACATCCAAACACAAGTCCTAACCGTTTACTGATCTATTGAAATCCACGCATCGAATTTCCTTATCAAATCTTGTCAAATAACCAAAGCATTCTACTTATCAAATCTTGTCAAATAACTTACTTTTTACTGACTCTGTATGACATATTACATATTTTATTTTAATATATGATTTTTGTACGTAACATAAATTCATACACCAATTTAATTAAAACCTATTACTTCCTCCGATTGTCTATTTTCTTCCCCTTTCTTTTTTGGGGAAAAATAAGGAATTAAGGAGGGAGTATTATATTAGTAGAATATGGGAGGTGAAATGAAAAATTAAGAGAGATAAATATTATATTAATTAAATGAGAAAAAGTGGGGGTGATATATTAATTAATGCATAGTGGAAAACTTTCCTTAAATGAAAATAAGGAAGAAAATCAAACTCAGCCCAATAAGAAAAGAGGGAAGAAAATAGGCAATCGGAAGGAGTACTAATTTATTTATGGAAAATGAGATGGCGCCACCGGGTAGCGCCGAATTTGTGCGCCACCGAGGATAATTTAGTAATTAACCAACATTATTTTATTTATCTTCTTTAAAAATTGATTTTAAGATGAGTTAGTTGTAAAGGGTAAATTCGACATTACACTTGTAAATAAATTATAATTATATAATTTAAAAAAGGGAAAAAAATCAAATAATAATTGAAATAAATATTATAAAAAAATCTAGCTTAATTGTAGGTGTTTGTTAGACATATACTCGAAAAAAATATAATTATTCAATTTTGTCGTATTTAATTATTTTAGTCTAAACAATTTACTTACGTTCGTTGTTATCTACCATTACTAATTTAAATTTTCACGTAGACAGTACGATTAAATGTATGACTCTCATTTATATGCATGAGCTTGATTCAGACGTTCTTAAATAATTAAAAATAAATAGATTAATTTGTCACAAAATCAAATTGAGGTCCTATAAATTGACCATAGATATATTAGAACGTAATAATTGTAGTATAATAATAAAAAATCAAAGTAACCTATAGTTTAGAATTATTAGAATTTATTATTACGGAAGTCTAAAACTACATATATAAAAAGTTAAAAACGAGTGCAAACGATCTTCTCGGGCCTAAAATGAGCACGAGTCCACACGATCTAATAATTTGTCAGACAATCAAATTGAGGTCCCGTAAATTGACCATAAAAAATTGACGACACAGCCTCAATTCAAAAGGTTGACCCGTTTGAGTTGGGTTTCAACACTAAATTAACCGCTCATTTCGTATTGTATTGTTTTATCATTTAATGGTGAAAAAAATAATCGTAAAGAAACCTAATTAGTAATACTACTAATTTACCTAAAATTTAAAAGATAAATAAGAGTATTAATTAATTTAAAATATTATCTTAATTGAATAAGTTATACTCCGTAATAAATAATAAATTACATGTATACCCTTTTGTATTTGACGCAAAAAATAAAATCTTTCAGTTTTTATTTTTTCTTATTTATTAATTAGGGTGACGCTCAGATTCGGCGCCACCCGGTGGCGCCCTATCACTATCCTTTATTTATTTACTACTTCCTCCATTTTCTTTTTATCTTCCCAATTTTCTTTTTGGTCTACTTTTTTTTTTATCTTCCCATTTCATTTCTTTCCATTTTTTTCCATAATTTTTACCATACTACCCTTACTATTTACAACCCTTTACACCTTTATTCTTTCCTATTCACACACTTACCATTCTACCCTCAACATTTCTTAAATTTATCATTTTATATTCATTACAAAAAAAATTGTACCAAAAGTAAACGGGAAGATAAAATAAAAATGGAGGAAGTAATAAATTTATTTCTAATATAATCACGAGACCTAAATTAGTATCTGGGATAATTATTAACTTGAGTGATCCGACTCTTAAAGCCAACCAACTCAAACCTATTTGGATTCGTAATACACTATACTTTGTACGTTGTTTGTAAGCATAAAATTGTGAATTAGGTTTTGAGGATATATAACCAAAACACTCACAAATTTTTTCAATGAATTGAGTACGTACGTAAACCCAACGTACGTGCAACTTCAATTACTACCTAGCTCCCTTCGCTCTCTTCTCTAATCTTGTCTGATTTAGGGTTTAAGGTTTGATACAATGGTGGAGCAATAAAGCTACCACTTCGATGATCTCATAATTGAAGAAATACTCACGAGATTACCCGTCAAATCCATTCTTCGATTTAAGTCCGTCTCCAAACCATGGTACTCTATGCTTTCGTCTCCCAATTTTGTTATTTCACACCTTACGAAATCTTCTTTATCTCACTGTTCTACTCCTGTTAACACCTTGTTTCTCAAGAGTGGTAGAAGTTATTACCTTTTTAATTACGATGATGATGATGATGATGAGGACGATGATCAAATTTCTAGTAATTTTGAAGATAATTTGGTTAAAGTAGACCTCGACTTTGACGGGGAAGTTAATAAGTTTAATCTTGTCGGATGCAGTAATGGATTGATTTGTTTAAGCCAATGGTTCGCTAAAGACTTCATCTTATGGAACCCGGCTACCAGAAAAGTGCACAAATACGGGTCGCATGAGTATTTCAATAATCGTTCCCGGGTAGGAAAATACTACTCTACAGTATCTGCAGCTTATGGATTTGGGTATGCATCCTCTGACGATGACTACACATACGTTCGAATTGAGATATTGTTTTTAGGTACTGCACTACCACTAATTAATGATAATGCCGCTTATATATTCTCTATCAAGGAAAATAAATGGAGAGAAATCGAGTTTAATCATGTTGGTATCCATCTTCAAGGACATGGAGTGGTTATAGATGAAAAAGTATATTGGGTTGGATATCGTCAAGCCGATCACTTAATTCTTAGGTTTGATTTGGGGAGCGAAAGGTTTGACATAGTTAAGTTGGCGAGCGATAGCCTGAAACAAGTCATGGGAGCGTGTTTGGCGACAAGGTGTTACTCCGATAATAGAGGTGACATGTTGAGGCACGTCTTTGAATCTCCTGAGATAGTGAAATCTAGTCGTGTTCCAAGGGAGTTGGGCTTCAACGGATTCTCTCAATTGATAGGGTTTACGAGGACTGGCAAGGTTTTTGTGACAAAGTTGATCAGTGATCCGGCATGGGCATTTGATTATAGAACGCTTGGGTTAGTTGATACACGTACTAATCCCATGGGATATTCGATGTTGTTGACGTTCGATGAGGAAGTTGACATTATACGCTATTTTCCAAGCCTTGTGTCGCCTTTCCCGATTGAGAAGTTGTCAATGGTTAGCCAGTTAACATGGTGGGAGACCTCCTCGATCTCATCTATCAGATTAGGCTAACTCTGTTTTCTCCTCTCTGTTCCTACTCTCTTTTTTTGCCAACAACATGATAATTTAATTATGGTTCTGCTTTACAAATGCGGTTCGTTTTGTAATTATAGGTAAAACGGTCTCTCACGTATTTGACACAATCAATTTTTGTAAATAACAAAATCATTCGTTTTATAATGACGAATGAATGATATTTTATTACAAAGGAATGGTCTCACAAAACACGATGGATGACAAATTATAATGCCATGGGTAGTCTCAGCGCAAAATAATGTTAGTAGATGTTTGCTGAATCATCATCCTTGGGCGTCCTTGTAGCAAGAGCATCAGGTGAAATAAGACTTGCACAATAATTAACAATCTGAGTTGTCGCTGCTCTTTCAAGTGTCATCAATGGTGTAATCGTCGAAGGTTGTGAAGTTAGATCTATCACTCCTACATCAAATACACACTTCGACAAGATCTTGTAACTTCCGGTGAATCCAATAATAACGGATCCAATAATGTCGTGACAAGTGACTGAATCACCGGCGTTCCTAGGAATAATGATTTGTTCAGTTTCCTGTGGACTCTTTGTAATGGTCAAAATTTTGCCACTTCTTCCTAATACACCATACATAGATAAGCACCCATTTACGATGAATAAACACTTGTTACGTACTGTATGCATCATCATTTGGCAATGTTGTGGTCACCTCGAGGTGAGAAAATGTGTTGAACCTCTCGGACATCAAATCAAATCGAAGGACAGAATTGTCCCCGCCACCATCCAATAGAATTTTTCATTAATAAAAAACCCCGATGTACTTATGTACATTGGTTTCCTAATAAGAGAGACATCGACATTAGCATCGTGGTTGATTTTTCTCCATTTATCTAACCTAAGACCATGTTTATCCCTTGGTGGTCTAACCTATATTATATTTTTATTTATTTACAACCTAACTTATCAAACAACACTAACTTTTCTACCTTTATTCACACCTCCTTTCACCATGGTCTAACATATATATTATTCTTTATTATTTTTCTTATCTAAATTTAGAAAATCATGTTATTGAACAATCAATATTTATTTTATGAAGTCAGTTATATTTACGTTAATAGAAAATATTACTTTTTACGAATTTATATTTTATTATTTTTTAAAAAAAATTATAATTTTTTTTATAAAAAACGAGACAAATATATAAGTAGCTAATTACGGTTGCCAAATTACACTGTTACTCAACTTAATTAATTCGATTACATAAAGGATACTAGAACTTAAAAGTATATTTAAAACATACTACTACTCAACATGATTATATTAAATAACATCAAATCACATTAATTCGATTACATAAACGATAAAATCGAGACTAAATTATACAACTAGTTATGATTACCAATCTTTTTTTTTGAAGTAAAAGTATGTCAAAGTTGGTCTCTATTTATAGACCATGAAAAAATATGAATATTGGTGAATTTTTTATTTTATTTTTATAATGTATTTTTTAAAATATATTCATTTAGAAGTTTATAACAAATACAAAAAATAAAACCAATTGGAGAAGGCCAAGTGTCAAGGTGGAGAATAAGGTGGGAGAGGTCCTATCTAGACTAAATGTTAAGCAAAATGAGTTTTGATCCAAATTTTTTATTATTACTTTACCTTTCACCCTCCACCTCCACCTCCACCCTTTCCTCCACCCCCATTAAACATAGTCTAAGTGAATAGACGTGAACCGTAAGAGAAGTACAAGACTCAATCTTGTATACCCGAACAATCTTATAATCATCAATACGAGAACAATATTGAAATCCCCAAAAGTACATATATCGTGCGATGGGTTGAGAGGTTTCAGCGTAGAAGTATTTACGAAATTCACGGGTAATTGGATTCCAGATGACGAAAAAATTACCCCTTCTTGATCCTAAGCAAACCAACCCATTAGACGTGTCCACCACATCCATTTTCTCTCTACCTACATCAAACTCAACCTCTATGTTCACCAAGTCAATTTCACCATTTTCGTAAGACATAATCTGAATTTTTTTGTCCGATCGAATGAGAAAGGATTCCGTGGGTGAAGGGTTGAAGAATTTGAGGTG
Organism: Agrostemma githago; assembly: GCA_958450325.1. NCBI lineage: Eukaryota > Viridiplantae > Streptophyta > Magnoliopsida > Caryophyllales > Caryophyllaceae > Agrostemma > Agrostemma githago. The sequence goes on along the minus strand of OY288250.1, from coordinate 5,461,251 downwards.
GGCAAAAGCGAAGCGAGAAGAAGAGAGAGTATAGTACCAGAGTTTGGAAACAGACTTGAATCGAAGGACGGATTTGATTGGCAATTTCGTTAAAATTGTGTCAAATATAAGATCAAATGGAAGGTCTCTTTGATAAATGATATCTTTCACATCGTCGATGCTTTGACATTCCACAAAAAGATTAGACATACAATGAGTGTATGAGGGGGTTTGTACACCACCAATAAAAGGTTGCCACGTGTCCATTTTAGAATCTTATTTTTTTATTTAAATTTTGTAGATTCCCTCATTAAATACACCATATTAAATGCATTGATTTATTGGATAAATTATGTTTAGTAATTATTAACCTTTTTTTTTTCTTTTCAGTTTTTTCAGTATTTCGTATTTTTTTACTTTTACCGTATATGTACGTATATTCTGCTCGTATATTTCTAATCTCTGTATTTGTATTCGCTGTACATGTATGCTTTATGCTTGTACGGTACAAGTTGTACCTTATGTTTACGTATTTTATATTTGTATGTTGTAAAATGTTGTGTTGTGGAATATTTCTTTTTTTTAATATGAATTTGTTTGTACGTTTCAGTTTGTATGTTACGGTAGACAATTTTTTTTGTTGATTTATTGTGAACGGGTCAAACGTGTGAGGCAATTTTTTTTTTACGGAGAAAATAAAAAAATATGTAATCAGGTTATATAACTAAGTGAATAAATATTACGTACGTACTACAAATTGTGTAGTCATTGAAATTTACTGACGATATACAATCTTCCCGAAATTCATTTAAAAGTAATTTAAATGTCATTAGTTAAAAAAAATTCTTTTGAGACCGTCCCGACAATTTGAAACGTAATTAGGGGCTTCGAACCAACAAAACAGAAATAAAATGTAGAAACAAAATCAATTTAAATGTTTACGTATTTTATATTTAATGTTTTAAAATGTTGTGTTGCGGAATATTTCTTTTGTGTAATTTTTTATATGAATTTGTTTCAACGTTTTAGTTTGTATGTTACGGTAGACTATTTTTTTTTGATTTACTGTGAACGAGTCAATCGTGCGAGGCAAATTTTTTTTACGGAGAAAATAATAAAATATGTAGTCATGTTATAAAACTATGTGAATAATTATTACGTACGTAGTAAAAATTGTGTAGTCGTGTAAATTTACTGACGATATACAATCTCCCCGGAATTCATTAAAAATCAATTTAAATGTCATTAGTAAAAAAAAATTAAAAAATGTACGCCTTGTATATTTTTAGGCCAATATTTGTATGCCTTGTATATTTTTCATATGTATTTTTGTATAATTTTGTAGTTTGTAGTTTTGTACGCCTTGATGTTATATGTTTGGTGTAATTTTTTTACGATTAGTTATACGATATCAATAACATATTATAATAATACGATATGTTTGGTGTAATTTTTCATTTGTTATACGATATTATTAACATATTATAATTTTGTGTTAATATATTAATATGTTAAAAAATAGTTTTAGTATTTATGTATATACATATGTTATATCTTATTTTTGATATAATTTGTAATTCTTATTATTATATTCCAACAAAACATTTAAGTAGTAAAAAATTTAATTATAGTGCACATTTGCCTTTTAATCGGCTTTTGTGTTCGACGATACTTAAGACGAAACACCGTAATTTCTGATGCCCAACAGGCCCATAGGCGTCAAAAATTACAAAAATATGTTACACTCAAGGCTCGAACACACAATCACTTGAGCACAAATGAGCCTCATTGCCACTAAACCAGTTAAACATTGCTGATAATTTGCACTAAAATATTATCTATATCTGTTTCTAAAACCTCCTAAAATCGTCTATTAGTACAATTCTAATACTCATTAGTAATAATATTAGTGTTGTGGTGGGTGCAATTAATGTTGTTGGCTAGATCAATTAATGTTGTAGGCTAGATCAATTACAAAATATTTTGTGTTAATTTTTTACCGATGTAAATACCTTCTACTTAGGTAGTTAACCCGTATATTGCACTCGTTTTTCAAACATTAAGCATACAAAGTACAAGTAACGAGACATAGTATTTTCAAATACTAATACGGTACTATCCACATTTCATACGGAGTAGTATAATATAAGTCGTTTTATGGATAAAATTTTTTATAAGTCTTTTAATCATTTATTATGATTTTACATTCTCAATAACACTAATGAGTTAATAACAAGAGAAAAGGTAATTCAAACACCATGATTGGTTAAAAAAAATATATATATTTCCAAGGATCATTAATTAGACATATTTAAAAAATGGAATATTTATTTCCAAGGATCATTAATTAGACATATTTAAAAAATGGAATAAAAAAATCTGCTGGAATTGGGATTCAATCTCGCGACCTCCCCATTACAGGGCTAGCTTTTTACCACTTGACCAAGAGATAATTAATACAATTAATTATGCATAAATAGTCTATATTATGAGGCATTGAGGTCCTCTTGGCTTTGGGCCGGGTGAAGAAATAATAGAAAACTGTCATCATCAAGGCTCGAACACTGGCACTTCAGAAATATAACCAACCCAACAACCAATTAAACAACAATGTATTACTAAAATAATTTGCACTTGAATTGCATTTCACAAACTATCTCGGGCTACGGCCCAAGTGTAAAAAATACTCCCTTCGATTCATTGGAATCGCAACATTTACTATTCACAAAAAAAATAAGGAAAGTGAATTGGTGGACCACAATAGTGATGTCATGTAAGATTAAGTAATATAATAATATTAAATTGAATATTTTGGAATATAATAATGAAAAGTTAAGGGTAGGTGAGTCATTTCATAAGAAAAATATGGCCCAAAATGGAAATGTTGCAAAGCTGATGAATTTGCCAAAAACGGAATACGTTGCGAATCCAATGAATCGGAGGGAGTAGTAAACTTAAGAATTTACAAAATTAAAAAATTAAAGAAAATTAAAATTAAAGAACAAATACTTTCAACCCGTATACATCTGGAATACACCTAATATAGTTACACTACTAAAAAATTACCTTCTGAAAATATTGTAGGTAAAACATCTTAAATTTTTTTTTTCTATAAAAATTTTTAAATAAAAAAAAGTGCAAACAAAGTTTACAAAACGTAATAGAGCATAAATAAAAATGTATAAATAATGTATAAATACACTACAAATATGTATTCGGGTATACATACACAAAAGGTATAAATAAATTATTATACTAAGACGGTATAAATACATAACTATAACATACATGTAAAATACAGTTTAATAATACGTAACAAAATATATTTGGGTAAAAAAATACACAAATATAACACTAACGTATAAATATATTTACAATACAATACTGTATAAAAATACACGTATAATATGAGATATAAAAATAAGAAGTATTAAATTTGAAGTTAATAAAATAACAAAAAAAAAAAGTAATTAGGTGAGAAAAGTAGTTGAGAGTTAGGTGGGAAGATCAATTAATAAGGAATCTTCCAAAAAGGTAGATTCTTTAGAGTGAATAGGTGGCAAGCATATATTGGTGGTGTACAAACCCACCCATACACCCATTGTATCTCTATCACTTGCCGACATTCCATTTCTGATCCCTCCTCTCTATTTTCACAATTTCTTCGTTTTTATCATTTATCACCCTTCTTTTTCGTACTTTTATAAAAATGAAAATATCTCGAAAAATAAAATAAAGAGTTGACAGATATGTAAGAGGTTTCACAGTATAATTATTATTGTGAAACGGTCCTATACAAGAAATTGTGTTCTTACATTTATCCTGCGTAAGAAATTTAATTTGTTAATTGACCTTAGCAAAATACTAGTAGAATAGGTAATTGATGGGGAATGAGTAAATGATTAAATACAAAGGCAAGCTAGCAAACTACTAATTCTCCAAAGTAGAGTTTGGTGAAATTGAAGGACCAACAAATAACAGTCCGGATCTCCTGTGCCACAACCATGGTTACCAGATTCTCTCAGCCACTCATTGTAAACCGTTCTGACTGAATTTCATCATGCCGCTTACCAAAAATACACGTAACACTATTTATAAGAGCGAATAAGCATTAAGGAAATCTCAGATAGAAAATGGTGAAATCAAACTCGAAACAAAAGCGCGGCATATATAGTAAACATGAATTCATGTGCACGACGATGTTATAACTTATAATCACACTTGATTAGTCTAATAGACAAGACATGAAGTCTTGCATTGTGCCATACCCTTTCTCGAGATACTTGATTTTTGTTAAAACATACCGTGCCTTCAAATCAGAGAAGGCGAAACAAGGCTAGGAACGTATCGTGCAATTGAAATCCACTAATCGAATATCTTAAGCATCGAGAATTGCGTAGGTTGTGTATTTGTGTCAACTAATCCCAGCATCCTACTCTGGGTATCCAGTGGCCGCACATTAGGATCGTAGTCACCATCTCGCCCTGTCACAAAAAACATGCCAGTCCTAGTAAACCCGATAGTTTGAGAGATCGCATCCAATGTGAACCCCTTTGGCAGACCAATAACAGATTTCATGGACGTCATAGAAGAACGAAATATGTGCATTAACTTGTCACCTTTAATTTATTTGTACTACCATAATTGCACATACACAAACACCCTCCCATGATTCCTAACAACGTGTTATAGGCGAACTCATCAACCCCAAATCAAAACTAATAATTCTTTCACCTTTGAGCGTAGCTACATAAGCGATCCAGTACAATTTTCCATCAATATGCAGTCCATCCCGATAAAAAAATGAGCGAACCAAGATCGACATCAGTTTGCGTCCACTCTTTTTTTCTAAGAGAAAAAATATGAGCAACATAACGCATCTCGTTTCCAACTGACAAAATTCGAATGTATTTATAGTCATCAATCGAAGAAGCATACCCAAATGCACGGCACTGGCTAAAGATTTCGTCATGTTGAATACGCTTGATATAAGCGTCGGTTTCATATTTTTGCACTTCATGAGTAGCCGGGTTCCATATAATGAATGTGTCGGAAAGTTCGGTTAAACAAATCAGCCCATTGCAACACCCTGTAAGTTTAATACCATATTCCTCGAAACTAGAATCGACATCTAATTTAATCAAGTTCTCTTCAAAATTTCCATATATATGATCATCGTCACAGGAGAAAAGGTAGTAGTTCCTACCACATTTGAGAAAAAGGGTGTCGAGAGGAGCAGAAGGGTGAGAAAATGAGGATTTCAAAAGGTGGGAAAGAGCAAACTCGGAAGAGGAAAGAGTCGAGTACCATTGTTTTGAAACTGACTTGAATCGAAGAATGGATTCGATGGGTAATCTTGTAAGTATCTCTTGAATTATGAGATCGTCGGAGAGATCGACAGCTGGCTTTTTCTTAGCATTTGGCTCTTCATCTCCCACATTTCCGAACATTGTTTGTGACTACGCATGTATGATAATATGAAAAGTGTACATGTACTGAATGTCTTAAGTTTCAGTTTTTATAGTGGTACTTGGAAGTTCAACGGCCATTCACGTACAACATTCATTTAGCCATTAATGGATATTGTTAAGGGAGTTGTGTAGTGTTAGGTAGACATTATGTAGGCAGTACGCCATGTCCGGCCCATTCCCGCTCATGCAGGCCTAATAAAGCACGGACTACTACATTTCGTCGTCGACATTTCAGCCACGTCGTCGGCGCTTTATACGTGAATTTACTCTTTTACCCCTCCTCTAATTATGATTATTGATATTAATTAAGTTTGTTAATTAATGTAATTAATATTTCCGAGTACATTAAAATTACGATTTTTGTACTCTTGAACGGTTTTTGAGGCACGTGTCTCAACGTAACTCTTTTACCCTTATGTAATTGTAGACACCCGCATTTTGACCGCCAGGTGTCTATGTTAGTTTCCAAAAATCACCCGATGATGATCGGACGCTAACGTGTTTCTATTCGCTCGGATACGGGCTCAAATCTATTAATCGTTGGCTAATGCCCTTACGGAGTACAAATTCCACAAAACCAACCTCAATTCCAGGCCCAGTGGATCATTCTGAGTCAAACAAGACTAATTTGGGCCAAAACCGACACCGGAATTAAAACGGCTTTTCACGATTGGGTCGACCCCGGTCAAAGTCGTTTCCGAGACACACAAAAACAACCCATCAATCATCAAAAGTCCAAGTCAAACACAAAACCCATCAAGGTCAAGGTCCAAACAAGACCCGCGCGACCCATCTAGGCCACTCGATCGAGTGACCCATCCACTCGATCGAGTGGGTCTGCTTTGAGCCCGGCGGCTGACATAACGGGCCACTCGACCGAGTTGGCTACCTACTCGGTCGAGTGCCCTAACCCGGGTACCCTAATTTTTTCTATATAAGCACCTTCCCATACACATCTACGGATCATCTAAAAAAAAACCCTAATCTCTTACACCTCTTTACAACCTTAGCAATCTACAACCCTAGCATCCTACACACATACATACTACGTTATTACCAACCCTAGAAAAACCCTAGGAAAACCGACTTTAGCAAACCCTAAACCTAGGGATTCAACCCGAGCCACCACAACTTAGCCTCCATATACCTCGAAGACTCCCGTGCCGTAGCCGCGTTTACGAGCCTTAATCCGAGACAGAAACATGTAGGTTGAGGGTGACAAACCTCTTTCTTCCTTCTCTTCTCTCTTCTTCGTTTTTTCGTATTATTATTATTATTATTATTATTATTATTATTATTATTATTATTATTATTATTATTATTATTATTATTATTATTACGTATTATTATTATTATTATTATTATTATTATTATTACTATTATTATTATTATTATTATTATTATTATTACGTATTATTATTATTAGTGTTACGGTTATTTTTATCATTATTATCGCGCATTCATCGTTCTTCCTCGTTTTCTTCGTTTTTTTTTTTATTATTTTAGTCATCGCATCATAATATCTATAATATCTTTAGTATTAAAACATTAAAATACTCATTGATTTGTGTCGAGTAAGAAGGATATCGGGATAAGAAAACACGAACATACAAGTGTACTGCACACAGCGTTGACGGTCGCTTATCCCGGTACCCCGATTATTTGATTATTAAGATGAGTCAACTTAAACAAGATTCCGTTATTATTTCTCGTTATCATCATCAATTTTGCATCCATCAATTTCTTTAAACATCAATTTTAACAAGGGTCGAAACCCGTTGACACGGATCCGACATCACAATCCCTAGGGATTTATTTCGATGTCGGAGAAGTCGAGGGAATCAAGTTTTTTTTATTTATTTATTCGAATAAAGCATCGATTTTGGATTCGATACCAATTCCATAATTGGATATCGAATCTAACAATCAAGTCATATGAATTGATTAACGTGATTTACTCATATCACGATAATTAATTTAAAACGACTAAAATCAATTTATTTATTTTTTTCTATTTCACTCTAATATTCCATATCGATTCAAATAATCGAATATGGGATATAGCGAGTACTCCAAATTTAGAATCGGGTATAAATTCAACAATATTTATATTCGGTTCAGCAAAATTCGCGATTTATAAAAAAACCAAGTCGAACATAAATTATGCAATATTTATGTCCGATTCGGTAAAACCGTCGAATTATCAAAAAAATCAAAAGCAATTTCAAAATCAATAATTAAATTGCAAACGAACCAAGTTCGTACAGGTGCCACTCGACCGAGTGCCTTAGTCACTCGATCGAGTGACACCTCAAAATCAAGTCAGAATGCTAATGACGATCACCACTCGATCGAGTCTCACAGTGACTCGGTCGAGTGGCCATGTACTCGACCGAGTTGGTCAATAACTCGGCCGAGTACGGTCTGTAGCGCAAAGCAGAATCACCTTTTTCAGGTCTACTCGATCGAATTTGTCGACTACTCGATCGAGTGACCTCATAGCGACTCAAATTACGAGTCTTACATTGTTCTATTTTCAAAACTCGATAGTATTTTACGACTTAGGTCAACATGTGCATAATTAATCACGTGTATACTATCTTTTCAAATCATGCATCCTCATATTTGCATCTTTTCAATTCAATTCAATATTTGCAAACCGTTATTATTCGTTATATCGTTATATCGCTACTAACGCGTTTTCTGTTTCTTTTGTCAATTTAATTATTATTCGTTTATTATACTAAATGAACCCGCATGCTAAAATACAACTTGGACGTTAATTTTAGTTGCATTAAATTGACTTAGAAACCCTTTCAATTACATTCGCATGTTTAGGGAAAATAAATCTTTGCATATCATTTTTCCCGTGTTACTAGCACGCGTATTAGAAAGTCATTCGAATTCTTAGTAGAGGCCGCTAATGTGCGGGCGGGGTTGGGTGTCCTTTGTGGGCTTCCCAACACGTACCCTCACCCCTTACTCAGAACCTCGGTTTCCGGATGCCCGAAACCGTTGGCGCACGAGAGTCATTCAATACACGATATCCGATAATGTCGGTATCGGTATCGATATGCAAAGGGACGAGCCCAATAAACTCTGACATCGGAAATGGGCCGTATTTTGTATACGGCCCACTACGACATAGAGTGGGCTCGAACGGTTCCGAATAACCATAAAATTCGGTGGCGACTCCACATAGACCTAAATTTCAATTCGATCCTTCTCATATGGAGATTCATTCGCCTACCCAAACCCGCGCGTGGCCGCGTCGGGGTGGACCTATGTCATGTCCACAATTTGGCGACTCCGCTGGGGACTAACTGATGCGTGACTTACCATCGGCATCCTCAGGGTGAGACTCGAATAGAAATCGTTTGACAAATACAATACGCGTGTTAGTTCTACGGTTCATGCATAACCCATATTTTCCCGGGCCGGTACTCGCGACCGACGTCCCACTATACCGTCGATGTACTCCAATATGGATATGTTGAAAGGTGTCCATAGTCGATTCGAGTGGGTTTCGCGGCATGTTCTAAGATCAACTCGACTTAGGAAGTCCGTCCCGATCAACGTCTAGACTATGTACACTGGTATAGACCCTCTTTAGACCGACCGAGACTTAGTGTAGAGCATACATGGCGTCGTTATAATGCTTGTGTGACTACGTGCTACTTGGTTTCCGAGTCGTTTTCAAAAACCGTCTTATTTTTTTCAAAGATTGCATCTTTTTCAAACTATTCAATTTCAAAACCCGGGACATATACCGAATTTAGGACTTATGATTTTACTCAAAATAGCCTATTTTCTAGACGGTATGCTGCCCGATTCAAAACTCGAAAATATTTTCGAACTTTCAAACTTGCGGCCCGATACACTTTCCGTTTTTTTTCCGAAAAGTTGGGCCTTCCACCGAGTTTTCTCGGACCTTTTTCAAAAATCATCAATTTTCAAAACTTCCTTCTTTTTAGGACTTCCCATATTTAGCAGTGTTGGGTCGTGTCTTAAGTTGTCAAGGTCCTTAGCGTCGAAACTCTGTCAATCTTACATCACGAGTTTCTTCCCTACCCCAGTCCGCCTTATTAGACTAAGGCAGGGCCCACCTACGTAGGACAAACCCCTACAAAGGAGGGCCCGTCAACACAATCGAGTCCAAAAGTCTGGGGATGTCTCACGTAGACCTTCCTTCGAACAGGACTCGGCCCACATAGTCGAATCCTAAGGAAGGCCCACACTTCACAAGTCACCCGTCTAGGTGTCTTTTCCGAGTCAATTTACAAGGCATAGCCCTATAACAAAAGGTTCACGGTCCTTACGTCTAAGGGTCACTCGTCCCACACTCGAGTATTAACAAAATCTTCAATCCTACTGGGGGCTACCCCTTAGCAGGGCGATCGATCACGGTTGCTCTAAGGGTCATGTCTTACACGTGTCTCACATACTCCACTTTCGAGTCACTTAGATGCCACACCATCTGAGTCCTTAGTCTCACTTGGGGGCTATTCTCCGACGGAATGACTAATCACAGTCACTCCGAGAATCGTACCCTACACATTTGTCTTAGGAGGGTCTATCCCGAGTCAAACATGGTCGCCCCATTTTCGAACTCACCCTTCTGCAGTTCGAGTCTAATTTACGGTCGTTACCTCGTCTAGGTCAACATTCAGGTATCCCGGTCCAAGAGTCTTTGTCAACCCGTCGCCCCGGGCCGTGTCTAGTTTGACTCTCTCTCTTGCGCAAAGCCGAGTTTAGGCGAGTCGTGGCACCCGTCGTTCTCTCCAATCAAAGACCTTACCAAAAAAAAAACAACCAACCGAGCATCCAAATCCGGATTTGATTTAAGTCCGAGTCTGAGTCTGAGTCTAGGATGTTCTATTCCAAAGTCAAAGTCAAAGTCAAAGTCAGAGTCAGAGTCAACTGTATTCTGTCCTCTTTTCAAATTCAATAAAATCAGCTTTCAATATTTTTTCTCATATACACTTTCCTTATGTGTTTCCGAGAACATGATGAACACCATCATACACTGTGAGCACATGCACGTGACTATTATAGGCACATCTATAATGACTGCAGGAAACCGAGCCCGTGTTTTCCTTTTACCTATTCCATGTCTGGTATAGAAAAAACCACACAACTACCCGTAGCAGGAGCGGTATCGAATCCTATGACAAATCTAGGTAATCTCCTAGTTTGGGTTCAAGACGGGAGGCAAGCCCATTTCCCACAATAAAACACCCCTCCGACAAGACTAACCAATCCCTACCTTAGGTGTTAGTCTGACCGGCAAAAAAAAAATAAAACGAAAAAACACTGGACAAAAAAAAAATCAAAAGTCAAAAAAAAAGAAAGGGCCAAGGCAAAAAGAAGGCCATCAAAAAAAAAAGAAAACTGGACACAAAAAAAAAATATCGAAAGTCCATGAGGAAAAAAAAAGAAGCAAAAGGCCAAAACAAAAAAGCAGGCCATCATCAAAAAATTCAGAATACCCATGACCGTGGTCAACTTTCAATTCAAGTGAAAGCCCCACGACCAGGGTACGGTCAAACTTATCAAAACCCATGACCGCGGCTAAGAGGTCAATCAAAAAAATCAAATACCCATGATCGTGGTCAACGGTCAACTCAAGTGAAAATCCTTTGACCGAGGTACGGTCAAATTCAAAATTATCCATGTCATCCAATAGGGGAGTAACAATCAAGCTGGTCAGCTAACACCACACTCAGCCTTCCCACATTACAACCCTCAAGACCTTCCCGAGACCCAGGCCAGAGACAGCCCGGAATTTTGAGGATTCAAGCTCCATAGCATACCCCTAACAATTAGGGCCAGACATCAAAATCAGATCCTTCATTATCAAACCGGCTCTCGAAGCCTTAGCTCCACAGAACCGAGCTCCAGATTTCGAGTCGTCAAGGCCATTTACTTCATTATCAAACCGGCTCTCGAAGCCTTAGCTCCACAGAACCGAGCTCCAGATTTCGAGTCGTCAAGGCCATTTACTTCATTATCAAACCGGCTCTCGAAGCCTTAGCTCCACAGAACCGAGCTCCAGATTTCGAGTCATCAAGGCCATTTACTTCCTAGCACCACATTCCCAAATACATCAAATCCCCGAGAGCAAAACTCGTTAAAATCCCCGAGAGCAAAACTCGTTAAAATCCCCGAGAGCAAAACTCGTTAAAATCCTCGAGAGCAAAACTTGTTAAAATCGCCGAGAGCAAAACTCGTTAAAATCCCATCCAAACCAGTTACCAACCCCGAACACGGGAACTCAACTTGCAGTCGGCATAGAACATGCCCAAATAGTTCACACCACCTCTGGGGGCTACCCCGGAGAACGCTCACAGTCACAGGATTAATATCCTAATCATTCAAGCCCTTTGATCAAGACATCACTGGGAATGCACCTAGCCTACACCATCGCTATGGCTAGTTACACACAAAGTCCTATTAGCTTAGGCACCATAATATATCTCTCACTGAACTACGGCTTGGTTTGATTTCACCACACGTGAATACGTAGGCAGCCTTTCAACAGAGGCACAACCACTCACATTGACACACATTCAAAAAGCGCCATTATTCCGGTCACGACACCATCATGTTCTCAACAGCTAGCTTTGTTGTCCTGGGGGCTTCTCCTAGGCAGAAGTTCTCCATCCACTCACAAAATCCAGATAAATCCAACAAAAAATCTAGCCTTCTTTCTGTAGTGTGTCCTAGTACTCGGCTCAGTCGAAGACAAGAATCTGTCAGGACTCGAGGCATCACCCACTTTGGAAAAGTATCCTAAAATAGGAAATCCGGAAGGGCACCAGACTAAAACAGTCTCATTACGGACTACTGCCAGTCCCCTATAGCATATCAATCCCATTTCGATGTGCGACCGTGTTGCCACTCGCCTAGGCTACAGGATAGCGCAACTTAAGAGTCTTGTTAGGCGGCCCACACCCCTACCGAGTCACGGTCCAACCCTTAGAGAGTCCAGTCCGTGTCAGTCAACTCGTCCTGTCCAGAGTCAGGTCTGTCGGTAGGTCCCTCTCTTCAAACTCCATTTTGAGATTTGCAAAATTTAGCCATTTGAAAAAAGATCCTTTTCGACAAGGTCAGATTTCAGTCTATTTAAACTGCGAATTTCTTTTCTACCCCTTTCCATTTTGAAAACCTAGCTCGCGATTGCTTTCAGGATTTCAAAAATTCAACTTTCAAAAATCGTTTTCCCCAGCACGAGTCATTTTACTACCTATGTGTTGCATTGCATTGTAACTTATGCAGGTACGACTCAAACAAAAACATACAAACCATCAAATCTCCCCAGCAGCATCTTTTGGGACAGCACGGGATGGGCCCACACACAGGCACACCCAAGGCTTACGCGACAAGCCCAACGTCCCCACGGAACTCAGGTATGATTTCTGTCTTATGGCCGGCGAGCCCTTCACGCAAGTCTAACGGATTATAAACGACCCGACCGGAAGCCTACCAGGTCTTAACGGGCTTGGTAGCTACTCTGACTTTCGCCTTGTCCAAGCCTCAGTCAGAGTGGGGGCTCTGTAGACACCCGCATTTTGACCGCCAGGTGTCTATGGTAGTTTCCAAAAATCACCCGATGATGATCGGACGCTAACGTGTTTCTATGCGCTCGGATACGGGCTCAAATCTATTAATCGTTGGCTAATGCCCTTACGGAGTACAAATTCCACAAAACCAACCTCAATTCCAGGCCCAGTGGATCATTCCGAGTCAAACAAGATTAATTTGGGCCAAAACCGACACCGGAATTAAAACCGGCTTTTCACGATTGGGTCGACCCCGGTCAAAGTCGTTTCCGAGACACACAAAAACAACCCATAAATCATCAAAAGTCCAAGTCAAACACAAAACCCATCAAGGTCAAGGTCCAAACAAGACCCGCGCGACCCATCTAGGCCACTCGATCGAGTGACCCATCCACTCGATCGAGTGGGCCTGCTTTGAGCCCGGCGGCTGACATAACGGGCTACTCGACCGAGTTGGCTACCTACTCGGTCGAGTGCCCTAACCCGGGTGCCCTAATTTTTTCTATATAAGCACCTTCCCATACACATCTACGGATCATCTAAAAAAAACCCTAATCTCTTACACCTCTTTACAACCTTAGCAATCTACAACCCTAGCATTCTACACACATACATACTACGTTTTTACCAACCCTAGAAAAACCCTAGGAAAACCGACTTTAGCAAACCCTAAACCTAGGGATTCAACCCGAGCCACCACAACTTAGCCTCCATATACCTCGAAGACTCCCGTGCCGTAGCCGCGTTTACGAGCCTTAATCCGAGACAGAAACATGTAGGTTGAGGGTGACAAACCTCTTTCTTCCTTCTCTTCTCTCTTCTTCGTTTTTTCGTATTATTATTATTATTATTATTATTATTATTACGTATTATTACGTATTATTATTATTATTATTATTATTATTATTATTATTATTACGTATTATTATTATTATTATTATTATTACGTATTATTATTATTAGTGTTACGGTTATTTTTATCATTATTATCGCGCATTCATCGTTCTTCCTCGTTTTCTTCGTTTTTTTATTATTTTAGTCATCGCATCATAATATCTATAATATCTTTAGTATTAAAACATTAAAATACTCATTGATTTGTGTCGAGTAAGAAGGATATCGGGATAAGAAAACACGAACATACAAGTGTACTGCACACAGCGTTGACGGTCGCTTATCCCGGTACCCCGATTATTTGATTATTAAGATGAGTCAACTTAAACAAGATTCCGTTATTATTTCTCGTTATCATCATCAATTTTGCATCCATTAATTTCTTTAAACATCAATTTTAACAAGGGTCGAAACCCGTTGACACGGATCCGACATCACAATCCCTAGGGATTTATTTCGATGTCGGAGAAGTCGAGGGAATCAAGTTTTTTTTATTTATTTATTCGAATAAAGCATCGATTTTGGATTCGATACCAATTCCATAATTGGATATCGAATCTAACAATCAAGTCATATGAATTGATTAACGTGATTTACTCATATCACGATAATTAATTTAAAACGACTAAAATCAATTTATTTATTTTTTTCTATTTCACTCTAATATTCCATATCGATTCAAATAATCGAATATGGGATATAGCGAGTACTCCAAATTTAGAATCGGGTATAAATTCAACAATATTTATATTCGGTTCAGCAAAATTCGCGATTTATAAAAAAACCAAGTCGAACATAAATTATGCAATATTTATGTCCGATTCGGTAAAATCGTCGAATTATCAAAAAAATCAAAAGCAATTTCAAAATCAATAATTAAATTGCAAACGAACCAAGTTCGTACAGGTGCCACTCGACCGAGTGCCTTAGTCACTCGATCGAGTGACACCTCAAAATCAAGTCAGAATGCTAATGACGATCACCACTCGATCGAGTCTCACAGTGACTCGGTCGAGTGGCCATGTACTCGACCGAGTTGGTCAATAACTCGGCCGAGTACGGTCTGTAGCGCAAAGCAGAATCACCTTTTTCAGGTCTACTCGATCGAATTTGTCGACTACTCGATCGAGTGACCTCATAGCGACTCAAATTACGAGTCTTACATTGTTCTATTTTCAAAACTCGATAGTATTTTACGACTTAGGTCAACATGTGCATAATTAATCACGTGTATACTATCTTTTCAAATCATGCATCCTCATATTTGCATCTTTTCAATTCAATTCAATATTTGCAAACCGTTATTATTCGTTATATCGTTATATCGCTACTAACGCGTTTTCTGTTTCTTTTGTCAATTTAATTATTATTCGTTTATTATACTAAATGAACCCGCATGCTAAAATACAACTTGGACGTTAATTTTAGTTGCATTAAATTGACTTAGAAACCCTTTCAATTACATTCGCATGTTTAGGGAAAATAAATCTTTGCATATCATTTTTCCCGTGTTACTAGCACGCGTATTAGAAAGTCATTCGAATTCTTAGTAGAGGCCGCTAATGTGCGGGCGGGGTTGGGTGTCCTTTGTGGGCTTCCCAACACGTACCCTCACCCCTTACTCAGAACCTCGGTTTCCGGATGCCCGAAACCGTTGGCGCACGAGAGTCATTCAATACACGATATCCGATAATGTCGGTATCGGTATCGATATGCAAAGGGACGAGCCCAATAAACTCTGACATCGGAAATGGGCCGTATTTTGTATACGGCCCACTACGACATAGAGTGGGCTCGAACGGTTTCGAATAACCATAAAATTCGGTGGCGACTCCACATAGACCTAAATTTCAATTCGATCCTTCTCATATGGAGATTCATTCGCCTACCCAAACCCGCGCGTGGCCGCGTCGGGGTGGACCTATGTCATGTCCACAGTAATATATTCTAATGAATTTAATTAAGTTTTTTAACTAACGTAACAAATATATTCCCGACTAATTTGAAATGTCGATTTTGGACTATTGAACGGTCTCCGAGACACGTGTCTCAATGTATCCCGGGAATATGTTTAGGAAATTTATATTTCGCAGAAATCGATCCCACCATCAGCCAAATCGATACCAAAATCGAATATAGAAAACAATAACTACTCAATTAGGGTATATATCACACACAAATTAGCTATGGGGAAAAAAATTACAAAAATTTGTGAATTTCGCATCTAAGAGGCCCCTCGGATGCATAAATTTCGCGTCTAAGGGTAAGGCTCGAACCCACAACCGCTTGAACACAAATGAGCCTCTTCACCACTAAACCAACTGAACATTGTTGATAAACCTTACTAAACTATTATCTATATTTGATTCTAAAACCTCCTAAAATCGCCTATTAATACAATTTTAATATTATTAATAATATTAGTGTTGTTGTGGATGGGGGAGGATATATAATATAACATAATCCGTAACATAATAAAATGACGGTTTTCAAAAAAAAAAAAACGTTTTATTATCGAGTTTCATTAACATGATTAAACTTTTTAATTTCATTAACAAAGTTAGTGAATGTAATTAGGGAAGGACGTTGTTGTCTTTTCACATTAAAAATCGCCGACAACCTAATTTCTAGAAAAGTCGGGTTTCTAGAAAAGTCGGGTTTCTCTAAAGAAAAGACGCTTTTTTTAAGTGAGAGAAAATTAAATTAAATATGGTGAGTAGAGTTTGAGTGGATATATAATAAGGACAAGATAATAACGGAACGGTTTGAAAAATTAAAAAACCGCTTCATTAACGAGTTTCAATAACTAATCTAACTTCTAAAATTACATAACATTAGTTAACTAATCTAATTAAGGCAAGGGCAAGGCAAGGGCAAGATCGTCTTTTACTTTAAAAAGTGCCGACGACGTGGCTGAAATGTCGACGACGAAAAACAGCACTCGTTAAAACTATGGGGATAAAAGAGCTGATATGAGCTCGACCTCAGGTGGGCTCAGGATCCGTAGCGTCTTGCCTCCACAACCTCGAGGGTCCACCTAGCCTTGATCCGAGAGCCCAAATGATTGTATTGAAAATTGTCAATTAGGTTTTGAGGATATATTATCACCAAAACAAACACTCAATTATTTTTCGGAGTTACTCTTCGCAGTATCAATTTTACTCGACGCAGTATTTTTCGTACATATTTTTCCATTATATGCACTTCACCAGAAAAAAAGAAAGAGTTCTCTTACTCTCTAACTCTCTCCATTGAAACCTTACAAATCATTCAATTTTTTCAATTATCATCAATTCATTTCAATACTTAGGGCTCGTTTGGTTCACCATGGGAAGATGAAGTTACCGGGAACTTTAAATTCACGTGAATTTGTATTTCATGGGAATTAAAAAATATTGTTTGGTTGCCATGTGGGAAATGACTTCATGCGGGAAGTTCTACACACCGAGGGGGGCTTGGTGAGTAACTTCCCCCATTGTGGAGGAAAAGTGGCAGTTCCCGGGAAGTGGCAATTCCCGGGAAGTGGGCAACCAAACAACTCCCTGAAAATATACTTCCTGGGAACTTGCACTTCCCGGTAATTGGATGAGTAACCAAACGACCCCTAACTATACATCTCATTCAATTTATCAAATTTATAAGATTATGAATACAAGTTTGATCGAAAAACAGGTATGAACTGTTATTTATCCCTAATTATTGAAATTAGGGTTACAGAAATCGTTTAATTTTTTTCAATTATCATCAATTACCTCAAATCCCTAATTATTGAAATTAGGGATCTAGAAATCGTCCAATTTTTTAAATATCATCGATCCCCAATTCTAATCATACAAATCATTCAATTTAGTAATTCATAAGATTATAGAAACGAGTTAGATTGAAGAACAACTAGTATAGACCCCGTGCCCAGCACGGTATATATATAAAAGTTAAATTTTTAGTTGATTATTTATACGAAATAAATTTTGATTAGCAGTTCATTATTTTCTCATATTTTTCATTTTAATATTTTGTTTTGAGAAAATAAATTGAAAATAAACTAATTAAAATAGGGAGTTTAGCTAATGGTACCATAAAATAAGTATTCTAACATTAATACTGCTCCACTGTTTTTTAATATGTCATTAATGTTTCTCGAGTCCGTCATACTTCTCTCCTCAATATTCATCAAAACATATGACTAATTTTTGCACAATTATGCTATATACCAAATGTATGCAAAAAACTCTTGGAATATAAACTATTATACTATTAAAGGTATTCTAATATTATTATCCTTTAAAATTATACTGTCAAAGATATTCAAATATACACGGTTATTCTAAAAAATTATTAATATTATTAGTGTTGTAAAATTTAATAAAATTTGGAATTTAGGGCATAATAATATGGAAAATTGCATGTGTATTGATATGTAGCATAATTATATGGATATAATACTGTATATTACACAATCTTAGACATAATTACTGAAAATTGATTAATTGATACGTAACATAACTCCATAAGTATCGGTATTATAAGACACTTGATATGCAATGAAATATAACGTGATATAATAATTATGGCATATATATGAAATTTTATGGCATAGTATATGAAAAATAATATAGATGCATGTAGGGCTGTTCAAAAATCGGTCCAGACCGGCCAACCGGACCGAACCGGACCGACCGGTCCAGACCGAACCGGACCTGCCCTTAACCGGTCCGGTCCCCGGTTCCTCTCCCACAGGTGATCCGGTTTCCGGTCCGGTCCGGGCTAAAACCCGGAAAAAACCGGTCCAGACCGGAAGACCGGAATTAAGGGTTTAGCGTATTGGCGTGACTGCTGCGTAAGTGCGTAACCTGCGTTATACTTCTCCAAAATTTGAAAATTCTCAATAATTTCAAATACTAACTAATTACTTACCACATAACTCAAGTCAATCATCATAAATCCTAATTACTATTTCCTAAAATAATTTATATTTTCTAAATAATTCAAATTTCAAAAACATTATACTAATTACTATTTACTAATATACTTATATATATATATATATATATACACACAATATACATTAATACATATACTTATATAATTATATTACTAGTCTACTGTATTACGTAAAACCTAATACATTAACATCCCTAAAACCCTAATTCCCTATTCAGCAATCATCATCATTCATCAATTCATCCACTGACTTCGAAACAGGAACAGAGCCGAACAGGTATATTTTTATTTTGTTCGTAAATCGTAACCGCGTTTTGTTTGCTGTATGCTGTTGCTGTATACCCTGTATTGCTGCCGCTGTATACCCTGTAATCCTGTATACCCTGCTGCGTTGTATTGCTGTTTGTTGTATGCCCTGGAACAGAGCCGAACATAGTACATTCTGTATGTTGTATTGCTGTTTGTTGTATGCCTGTATACCCTGTATTGCTAGTTTGCTACCGCTGCCGCTGACTCTTTGAGTATTACGTTGAATTACACAAATTAACTAAACTAAACAGGGTAGTAATAAACTAATAATTACACAGCAATCAGTAATAATTCCTGTATTGCTGTATTTGTTTAGTTAATTCCTGCCGCTGTTTAGTAATAATTACGTTGAATGTATTGCTGATTTGCTGGCTTGCTGCTGCTGCCGCTGAGTCATTGTGTGATACTGTGCTGTACTGCTGTACGCCTGTGTGGCTGTGTTGGACTGTTGGTTACTTGGTTTAGTACTTTAGTAGTTTAGTTAGTCTGACTTGAATAGTTGTATACTTAATACTTGTAATATATAATTTGTGATATTCGCTTATCGTTTGTGTTTTAATTTGTAATTGTTTGAATATTATTTTAATTATTCGCTCGTTTATTATTTCAGAATAATGAGGAGTTCGGTTTCGAAAAAAAGACGGGTTGATTCGCTTGAACCTGATTTGGAAGAGGTCGAGGTCGTAACGCAAGAGCCGCTCACATCGGACTTTGACGAGAATATAAATGTTTCTCAGACAAAACCAGAAACAGCTTTATTGCCTGTCAGGCCGAAAGTCCCAGGACGCAAGTACGTCGATGGTAAATCTAGTAGCAGATCTGCTTATTGGGTGCATTTTCGTGAGTACGACGACGAGGGAGGTAAGCGAACAGCTGAATGTATCTATTGTGAAAATAAAACTTTTGCAGCTGATAGTAATATAAATGGTTCCAAAAATGTTAGAAATCATTGGATTGTATGCCCCGCTAATCCTGATGCTCCTACAAACAAGTCTAAAGGGAAACAAAGTCAGTTAATTTTTGATAGGAGTGAAAATGAAGGGGAAGGTCAATTGAAAGGGTGGGTTTTGAATCTCGAGGAGGTTAGAGATGCAGTTGTTTACATGATCATAGTGGACGAGTTACCATTTCGGCTTGTTGAGAAAACTGGTTTCAAACGTCTTATGCATGTGACTTGCCCTACATTTCATATCCCATCTCGTGTCACTATAACTCGCGATTGTTATCAACTCTTTTGTAATGAGAAAACTAAATTGATCGAGTGTCTTAAGAAATCATGTCAAAGAGTATCTTTTACCACTGATACATGGACTAGCATTCAGAAAATCAACTACATGTGTGTAACTGCTCATTATATCGACAATGACTGGAAGTTGCATAAGAAGATCATTTGTTTTTGTCCTATCTATAGTCACAAGGGTAAGGATATAGCAAACCTTCTTGATGGTTGCTTCAAATCATGGGGTTTAGATGATAAAGTCTTTACTTTGACTGTTGATAA
Organism: Agrostemma githago; assembly: GCA_958450325.1. Classification (NCBI taxonomy): domain Eukaryota; kingdom Viridiplantae; phylum Streptophyta; class Magnoliopsida; order Caryophyllales; family Caryophyllaceae; genus Agrostemma; species Agrostemma githago. The sequence goes on along the minus strand of OY288250.1, from coordinate 5,440,594 downwards.
TGCTAGTTCTAATGACACTGCTTGTTTGGAACTAAGAAAAATTCTTCAAAATAAGCCTAATACAGTTGGGAATGGGGATTATTTGCATATGAGGTGTGTTGCGCATATTATCAACCTTATTGTGTGGGATGGTTTGAAAAAGAACAAGGACTCAATTAGTAGGGTTAGGTATGCGGTTAAATTTGTTAAAAGTTCTCCTGCTAGAGTGAAATTCTTTAAGGATGTTGCAAAGAGGTATACACAATCTGAGAAGTCATTATCTCTTGACGTGCCTACTAGATGGAACTCTACATTTGATATGTTGGAAACCGCTTTGAAATTTAAGGATGTATTTGGTGATGTAAATGTTCCAGTTAACCCTTCAGGAAATGAACTTGGTTCAGATGATGTTGATGAGTTTGGGAATCCTATTGAGGTAGAACATTCTGGTGCTCCTAGTGACCATGATTGGGTTGTAGTTGAGTCGTGAAATTTTTGAAGGAGTTTAAAGTTTTGACTGAAAAAGTTTCTGCTTCATTGTATGTGACTAGTGATTCTAGTTTCTTTTTCATTGCTCGCGCACTTCATCAGTTAAATAAATTTAGTGATAGCGATGATGATGACTTTAAAGCTATGTCATGTGCTATGAAAAAGAAATTTGACAAGTATTGGGGAGATGTTGAGAAGATGAATGTCTTGGTTTATATGGGAGCTATTCTTGATCCGCATGTTAAGTTAGTAGGTTTGAAGTTTGCTTTCACTAGTGTTTATGATGCGCCTAAAGATGAAGAAATGAGCGAACTAGTGTATGCTAAAGCAAAGGGATTATTTGATGAGTATAGGAGATTATATGCTCCTTTGGCTCCTCAAAATGATGAGAGTACAGATGTTGTGGGTAGTAGTGTTGGACATGATGATTCTTTAGATTTCAAAAAAGCTATTGAACGCCAAGTTCGGAGGACAAGGTCGAATAGTGGGTATGCAAAATCTGAGCTTGATAGATATTTGGAGGAAATACTTGGGGAACACGAAGAAGATTATGATGCGTTGACATGGTGGAAACTGAACGCTCCTAGGTACCCTATTTTATCACGTTTAGCACGTGACGTTTTAGCAGTGCCTATTTCTACTGTAGCTTCAGAGTCCTCTTTTAGTGCCGGTCGTCGACATCTATCACCATTTAGAAGCTCATTGACCCCAAAAGTAATATATATGTTTAGACATTTTAGTTCTTATTTATTTTTTCTACACTTTTTTAATTTTCTTTGAATGTCTATTGAAGACTTTAACCACAAAAATTTATTATTTTATGTCATCTAAGATTGTTGAAGCACTCTTATGTGCACAAGATTGGATTCGGCCAAGAAATGATAAAGCGCTTAACATGGAAGAGAAGTTAGAAGAACTTGAAAAACTTGAAAAAGGTATTTTTCCGAACTTATAGGCTTTATTTAGTTACTTACTTAGTTACTTCTATTAAATTTATACGTTATTATTATTATTGCCGACTTACTTAATATTTTCCTAACATAATTTGTCAATTTAATTTTATATAGATTTGACGAATACGACAATAGTTGATGAAGAAGATGTCGTTGTCCAACTTTGAAGAGTTGAAGAATGAAGACCGAAGAAATTCGACGATTTTATTAGTCTCGTCATTATTAAATTTTAAGAATACATTATTATATTCGTATTTTATTTTTACCTTGGACTTTGTTATTTAGTTCTCAATTCTTTATGATTACGTTATTTACGTATTCATTTATAAACATTGTACGTTGGAACGTTGCATCTAATTAACCAAATTCTTACAAGTTACAATTAGCCGTACCGCCGTACGTAACCACGCGCCATCCGGGTCGACCGGTCCGGTCCGGGTTAAGACCGGTCCGACAGGTCCGGTCCCGGTCCGGTCTAGCACCTGACCGGTCCGGGTTTCGGTTCTGGTTTGAGCCTCTGACCGGTCTTCGGTCCAACCGGGTCCGGTCCGGTCCGGTCCGGTTCTGGACCGGTGAACACCCCTAGATGCATGTTACATGGAATTTATGCATTATATACGGAATTTATGACATAATAATTATATTACATCACATCATGTAATCATATTATATCACGTTCACAATTAAATGTATCAACCAATAAAGATAACGTGATATAATATTGGTATTATAATAAAAATACAATAGCCCATAAAGATTAGCCAACCAATAAAGATAACGTGATATATGACCCAATGAAGATAATAAGCCCAATTAATAGCCCAAACAAAGTAGGCGGGAAAAGTTTGAGAAGTGTTATTTTGTTAGTGGAAAGGGGGATTATAAACTAATTATTGAAATTAGGGTTATAAATTTTGTTCAATTTTTTTCAATTATAATCAATTACCTCAAATCCCTAATTATTGAAATTAGGGTTCTAGAAATCGTCCAATTTTTTCAATATCATCGATTCCCCCAATTCTAACCATACAAATCATTCATTTTATTAATTCATAGGATTATGAATACGAGTTAGCAAAGGCTAAAATAAAGTTGAATAAAAAAAATTAAAAAAACACACTGTGCATGAAAATAAAACAAAATGTACTACGTAAAAGTAAAAAAAGATGTACTGTATTGAGTCAAATAGATTAGGAGGAAAGAGGGGGAGTGTAATACCCCGTATTTTTCAAACAAAGTTAAAATTTTAAACATTTATTTAAACCAAGTTTAACGCTTGAAAAATTATTTTCGTAAATAAAATATTTTATTTTCGTTAAATAAAAAAATTATTCCGTTATAAAACGTGAAAATTTATTTATCGAAATATTAGAATTTTTATCTTTCGTTAAATAAAGTTTGAAACTCGAAAATATACTTTAATATTGACCTGTCGTTTTATCATTTTCTCATCTCGTAAAAATTTAAAAATGATTTATCGAATTCTTAAAATAATAATTTCTTATAACTTTTGTTCCATAATATTACTTACCGTCTATTTTACTTACCGTCTCACAAATTCATTTTTAAAAATAAATTATACGGTTTCCATTGTTTTATTTTCGTAAACTTATATTTCAAATTTTTAAGAAAAAAAAAAAGAAGAAAGACGTTTATATAAGAAACGGACCGGAACTCGATAAATTTGGATCTCCTATTTGACTCACACGTAACATCCTACTACTACATTACTAACCTACACCGACTCCCTACATCACTACAACTAACCTATGCTACTTCTACCACAATATTACACATAGTAATCTACCCCTATTACACCTAGTATATACTCCCTCCGGTTTTATAAGTTTGCCCCATTTGGGTAATATTTGTGAGGAGTATTATAATGAAACGGGACAATCATTTAAAATCGGAGGGAGTATATATTACTACTACTAATTCCAACTCACTATTTCTGCCATTCTATTTCTACACTTCCTAATCACTAATTCTACTACTCCTATTAGGTTATTAATTAGTTTATTACGTACTCCTCCATACTTCTATATTACTACTACTTGCATTGCTATTATTACTACATTATACAGAGTACTACTTACTCTACATTACTACATACTTTCTGTACTACATTACGTACTACTACTTTTACTTATTATACTATATACTCCGTAATATATACTATATTTATATTTATTCCTTCGTTCTTCTCTTTAATTGGAGCATCGGGGATGAGGAGCTGCTCAGTATTTGACGGAATCACTTTTCTAGTACCGTATTTGGGTCAATTCATTTCGACCTTCTATTCTTAATAACGTTAATAAATAGTAGCTTATTAAGGTAACCAAACTTTTCTTCTAACAACATTTCTTATATATAAGTATATTATGTTAGTAATTTAATAAATTGCTTATTTAAATATTTAGGCTTGTTTGTATGACTAAATTACTTATGTATATATAAAATATTACGTGATATTTTATTATGACTAAATTTAACTTGACTAAACTATCACTTGTTTAATTTATTTATTTATTACCTTTACATTTCTGGTTATATGAAAAATGATAAAATGAATAAAAGAACTTAAAATTATAAAATTTACTTATATCATTTTCATTATATTTTATGTATGTTTAATTCTATTTGTTATGTATGTTTATTCTATTTTCTATATATCTTGTATGTGTTTTATATGATTGTAATTTTGGTCGTATTTAATTTTCTTTAGTACTTTTACATTTGTTTATATATTATAAAAATGGAGTAGATTAGTAATTTGTAAAATGTTTTATTTTAATAAAATTTTACTTATTATTTTTAATTTAGTTACAAATTTATAAATTTAGTTTTCTAAATAAATGAATTTATTTTATTCCGAAATTTTTACACGATATTTATAAATATTTAAAAACATGATTTTACGTCAAATTTTGTAAATCGATTAAGTACGACTTAATTTATAATTTTCATAAACTTTTATATTTTTCAGAGGTTATAAATTTTAAAATAATATTTTATTATTATTATACTTTAAACTTTATTTTATTTTATATAAAACTTTGTTTTAAAGAATTTACTATTTTAAAAATACTATACGATATTTGGGATATAATGTTTCAGGTGACACTTGAGGATTAAAGTGTAACGTTGTCACACTGAAAGTAAGTATTTGAGGATTTGATTGTTTCCAATGAGTCCGACCAATTATGAAGGTCACAAAATAAAGTACTATTTGTTCACGGGCAACTTTTATATAAAGTTTACGATGCGAGTCTGGGACGAATAGCTTGTGTTGGATCCTACCATGCGTGGTGTTTCGACTGCACTTATAATGAAAAGCAGACTCGGAGGCTGCGGTCCGAGAGTCGACCTAGTGTTTAAGGTAGTCGTCCTACGACAGTGAGTTCTGCGGTTCAAGAGTTCACGTAGGGTATGTGGCGCACATATAGACAAGTACTTGATCAGTATTACCACCTAGGTAGCGGGGGTAGAACATGATTCTGAAAACTGCGGGTTCCCTCTTGGTAATGCAGAGAATGTAATCATCAGCTTTCATTTCAGCCCAGAGCCCCGTTTGAATAAACGTATAATATAATAGAAGTTCGGGCCCAATTGAGCTTTATGGGTGAGATGTAAACCTCATAAGATTGGTTCGGTCTATGAGTCGGTAACACGGTTACTTTTATTGGTGAGATGCAAGCCAATATGAAGTAGCGGTGATACTAAGCTAGGAGCCACGACTCGTGTGTTTATTCTCTGTTTACGTGAAAAATGATTTTTAAAATCAAATGGCTGCCAATGTCCCATCTTTTAAAATTTATCGTTTTCATCACCTCACATGTTGATAATTGAATTAAAGGAAACTATCTGTTACGTAATATCCTTTAATATCTTTATAAGCATATTATTTGTTATTCACATGATTGTCTTATGTGTTCGAGGTGATGTTAGATGAACGGCTTGGTTGCTGTCCTGCTCAGCGTCCACTGTATTATTTTTTTTCAGGTCTAAGACGTTTGGGGATCGAGCGAGAGAAATTTAATAATATGTTTGTATAAAATACAATTTATATTCTGTACTAAGTGAATCAAGACTATGTAATTAATAGTCGTTTGTTGTAAGGATCCGTAGCGATCCAGATTTATTTACACTCTGATATAATTTTAATTAAATGACTTAGATAACTTTCCACATTATCTATTATTTTAAGTCATCGAAAATCCGGGTTGTTACAGGGAGAAAGGAAAGAAAGAGGAGAAAAGAAAAAGATGAAATTCGAGGGGAGGGGAAATGAGAAGGGTAAAATCGGAAATATCGTACTGCGTTGAGTAAAACGCGTACTGCGAAGAGCAACACCCTTATTTTTCAATGAGGGAGTAAACTTTACGTGCAACTTCAATTAATTACTACCTCCCTTCGTTCACTCTCTGCCCTAATCTTCTTTATTTTAGGATTTAGCTAGGGTTGAGGGTTTGATACAATGGTGGAGCAACCAAGCTACCACTTCGATGATCTCATAATTGAAGAAACACTTACGAGATTACCCGTCAAATCCATTCTTCGATTTAAGTCCGTTTCCAAACAATGGTACTCTTTGCTTTTGTCTCCCAATTTTGTTGTTTCACACCTTACGAAATCTTCTTTTCTCACCGTTCTGCTCCTGTTAACACCTTCTTTCTCAAGAGTGAATCGAATTGTTACCTTTTTAATTACGATGATGATGACAACAAAGATGATCAAATTTCTCGTAATTTTGAAGATGATTTGGTTAAACTAAACCTCGATTGACGGGGAAGTTAATAGGTTTAAAACTGTTGGATGCTCTAATGGATTGATTTGTTTAAGCCAATTGTTCGCTAAAGACTTCATCTTATGGAACCCGGCTACCAGAAAAGTGCACAAATATGGGACATCAGATGAGTATTACAATCGTTCCTTCATGATAGCTAATGGATTTGGGTATGCATCCTCTGACGATGACTACAAATATGTTTGAATTGCCTTGTTTTCAGGTGTCGAACAAATGACTAATGTTGTTCATATATTCTCTATCAGGGAAAATAAATGGAGAGAGATCGAGTTTAATCACGAGGGTGACTGTCTCTATCTTTATAGACATGGAGTGCTTATAGATGAAAAATTATATTGGGTTGCGTATTCATGTAAACCAGTTGGTCTCTTAATTCTTAGGTTTGATTTGGGAAGCGAGAGGTTTGACATAGTTAATTTGGCGATCCATTACTCGATAGGAGCCATGGGAGCGTGTTTGGCGACAATATGCTACTCCGATAATAGAGGTGACATGTTGAGGCACATCTTTGAATCTCCTGAGATAGGGAAATGTAGTCCTTGTCCAACGGAGTTGTTGGCGGGCTTTGACCTGACCAATCAAATGATCGGGTTTACTAGGACTGGTAAGGGTTTTGAGATAGGGACGTCAATCAGCGACGATTGGGCAATGTTGCGTGATTATAATAAAGTGCTTTGGTTAGTTGATACACGTACTGATCCCATGGGATATTCGAAGTTGATGGTGTTCGATAAGGATGTTGACATTATACGCCATTTTCCAAGCTTTCTATCGCCTTTCCCGATTGAGGAGCTGTCCGAGAAGTTAAATTAAAAGGCATACTTGTACTAGAGTAGTTAGCACAAGTGGTAGAGTCGAGTAAGACGGTCTCATACACATGTGAGATGGTCATTTCCGTAAAAGAGAAATATTTATTTTATTATTGATAAACGAGTGATACTTACATACAAAGGAACAGTCTCACACCATGAGAAAGAATAAATCTTTACGTAAGTTTGTTTTACTCACATGACAATATTACAATAGAACCCCGTAGAATCCGTACTAAACAAAGCCATTACATACTCACACGACAATATTATGTTTGAATCATGCATCATCGTTGGGCGTCCTTATAACAATTAGAGCATTGAGTGAAATAATACTTGCACAATAACTAACAATCTGAATTCTCGTGGCTCTTTCAAGAGTCATTAATGGTGTAATCGTCAAAGGTTGCAAAGTTAGATCCTCCCCTCTGAACTGCTAACTCAGCCGTCTCCACTGGTCCTTGTTCATTCAAATCAACTTCTGTATCGTCCAACACTGCTTCAATATTGTCATTATCATTATCCTCCTGATTCCTATCTTCCTCCTGATTCCTAGCTACTTATGACTATATGAGTATATTTTACGATAAAAGGTGGAAACGTGTGAGTATGTCTGTATGTGACGATGGTAAAATTTAAGCTTAACATTTGTGTGCAACCAATTATATACTTTCTCATCCATGCATTCAATACTTTACATAAGGATTTGCACAACTTTTAAGAAAGGTAGTAAAAGTAAGGTTATTATTGATAAATCAGGTAGTGTGATGGTGTGGACATGACATAGGTCCACCCCGACGCGGCCACGCGCGGGTTTGGGGAGGCGAATGAATCTCCATATGAGATGGTCAAATTAAAATTTAAATCGAAGTAGGAGTCGCCACCGAACTTTGTGGGAGTTCGGGCCCGTTCGAACCCACTCTATGTCGTAGTGGGCCGTGTACAAAATACGGCCCATTTCCGATGTTAGAGCTTATTGGGTTCGTCCCTTTGCATTATGATACCGATATCGACATTATCGGATATTGTGTATTGAATGACTCTCGTTGCCAATGGATTCGGACATCCGGAAACCACGGTTCTGAGTAAGGGGTGCACTACAACAAATACTTCATTTAGCTACCGAGCACGCGCGACTGATAAATTCAGTAGCTAATTTTGCGACTGAAAGTATAATTCGCGACTGATAGTAGTCGCTGATCGAGGAGACGGTTTTTTTTTTTTTTTCAAAAACTTCAGCGACCGAAATCGGTCGCTAAATAAATGAACGCGCGACCGAAATCGGTCGCTAAGGGTCAGATTTTTTTTTAAATTGCCGCACACCTCCCCTTCCCCGGCTCATTCCTTCATTTGACTCCCTCTCTCTAAAACCTCTCCTCCTTCTCTCTAAAACGCCTCCTCCTTCATTCCTCTTCATTTCTTCCTCAATTCTCTCATTTTCCTTTAAGGTATGTTTATCTATCTATATTTAGTTTTAATTGTTTGTTAATTTCTGTTTATTGGGTAGGATAATTTCTGTTTAGTTTCAATTATTTATAGATTTAAATAAATTATTTGTCGGGTTGGATAATTTATTAGTTGTCGGAATATGATGTGTAGTTAGAATGTTAATCGCCCAATAGGTTCCCCAATTTGAAATAGGTAGATTGTTAGTATAAAATTAGGGTTTGCGGTTACGTAGTTGAATGAATTGGGTTGTTTTGATGTGTTAGGAAATTGGAATTGAAATACAATTATGTCGATTAAGTAACGTAATTATGGATGATTAGGTGCAAATAGTACTATGTTTAGGTGAAATGAGAATTTTACAAAATATGTGAGTAGTGTGTATTTATTAGTGAATTACTTAAGAGAAAATAATTTGTATGTGGTTATTGTACCAATTTTGTTAGATAAAAAAATGAAGCGACAGGAACGGAAATGGATGTATGAGGAAAGATTAGATAAGAGACGACGTCCCAGAACTGAATTTTTAGAGGGTGTTAATAGTTTCCTTGAGTTCGCTAAAACCCATCCCGAATACGCGTCAGAGGGTAGATTTAGGTGTCCTTGTGTGAAATGTAAGAACCTCAAATTCTTGGATGATATTCTGATTAAGGAACATATTATCTCAAATGGGTTTAGCCCAAATTATTATTATTGGATTTGTCATGGTGAGACGTCTGCTGTTGGGGTAACTGAGGTGGATCAGAATGAGGGCGGGGTGAGAGGAATGATTGTTGATGTGGTTGAGTGCAATTTGTTTAATGATGGGAGCATGTACACTAACGACGATGACCAACCAACCCCACAAGAGCCAAACCCACGAGCGAAAGCTTTTTTTGATATGTTAGAGGCTGCGGAGAAGCCATTATATGGAGGGTGTGATGTGACATTGTTAGAAGTGGCGTCTATGGTAGTGACCCTCAAATGTGAGTATAACCTACCTTTTGGGTGCGTAGACGGTATCGCTGCGTTGATTGAGAAACTCATCCCAAAAGACAACATTATGACCAAAACATTCTACAATACCAAAAAAATTGTTAAAGGTCTTGAACTTCCGCATCAAAAGATCGATGCTTGTCCCGATGGATGTATGCTTTTTTGGAAGGACAATGTCGTGCTTGAGGAATGTAAGATATGTGGGAAGGGTAGATACAAAAGTGTAGATGGGAACATTGTTATGAGGGGTAGGAAGGGGAAGAGTGTCGCGAGGCATAAAAAACCTATACCACTTAGTCGACTTACCTACTTTCCCATCGCCCCTAGACTTCAAAAACTATATGCAACCAGAACCATTGCCGAACAAATGAGGTGGCATAAGGAAGAAACTCGTGTAGAGGGGAAGATGTGTCATCCTAGTGATGGGGAGGAGTGGAAACGGTTTGATATGGTGGTGAGGAGGAGGAAGGTGGTTCTAGTGATATGGTTGAGGAGGAGGAGGATGCCAATGAGTTAGAGTTCAATGACGACGAGGAGGAGGAAGATGACTACGAGGAAGAGGATGTCGTTGGTTCGAGTAGGCAAGTGGAAGATGACAACGACAGTGACGATGATTTTTAGTAGGGTATAGTTTTAGTAAGTTATATTATTTTTACATAGTAATTTACGTTACTTATTTTGGGCAAATTATTTCAATATTATGTTGTGAATTTCTAACTTTCTACTATTATATGTCTGCAGATATGACTTTGGGCAGCAGACTGCGTTACGGTAGTGGGAGCATCAACACGAACAGGGGGTCCCAGCAGCAGGAGGACCAGGAGGAGAACCGGCGAGAGGAGGATAACCAAGGGGAGAACGACGTGGAGCAACCAGAACAACCACGACAGGATCAAAGGCTTCAGTATACAGACGACGGACGCCTTATTATTAGCCCGGAGAACACATGGTGAGACGTTATATTTCCTTTTTTTTGGGAAACATCATCTTATTTCACTCTTTGGTGTAGGTTTCGTACTCGGGACGTTGTAACAGGCGTGACAGACAGTTTCTTGAAGGACTTAACTACGTACTGCACGTCTTGGACTAAGGTGCCTCTGTGGCAACGAGAGAAGTGGTTTGCCAACTTTAAGGTACACCAATTTCTGATTGTTATTAATTACCTGTTACTGTTTACAGATTACTAATACAATGACAACAAACGATCTTGCAGTTGAAACACTTCTACAACGAGGGTCTCGAGGTGGCTGTGAGAGACCGGTACATGGATGTCGCGAAGCCCAGATATAAAGACATGATGTATAAGATGGCAAGCGACGAGAAGTTACACAGACACCTTAGAGGTTCGATTACTCAAATAGTGTTAGTACTTGAGTAGGAATTTGTATATATCTTCAAAACACGTATTGATCTCAAAGTGTATAAATTGTAGGTGATGCCATCCAACAGTTTAGAACAGCCCGTTCCGACCCGAAGTTCCTTGCAAGATCCGTCCAGGCGAAAAAGAACAAGAGGCGGGGAAGGGACCCAGAGAGCACCGCTGAGCGCACCCACTACGGTGGGTCGTAATCGATGCATCAGCGGGCCATAAGCGTTAGTATTTCCTTACCTTTGATTTTTATTTTGGATTCTTATTTAATGTTTTCATTATAAATGTAAAAGAGAAATCTACGTGTACTGTCAACAGGTGAAGAAAAAAACCGGAGAATTCCCTCCGCCGCTGCAGCTATTTCTCGACACGAAGAGCAAGGGGAGCAAAGCCACCGGCCGAGAATTCGCCACGCAGAAGGATGCGGACATGTGGGTAAGTTTCAACCATAGGACTTCGTTACTTTTTTTTTCTTCACACAACACACCTACTCATGACTTCAAGTTTTTTCAGGACTCGTATCAGGAGGCCGTTGGAGCGCCCGAGAATGAAGGTGTGGACCAGAGCACGATTTGGTTCAGAGTCGCGGAGGGATACCGCAAGGGAGCGGTGTACGGTACGGGGAACGCTCATTCCCTGTACTGGACACCACCCAATGTTCGGGGGGCCCATTCGACCTCGACGGACTGTGTGCCATCCGAAATGGCTGGGATGAGGTCGGAACTGCAGGAGGAAAGGGCGCGAGGGGATGCTATGGCCGAGAAACTGAAGGAGCAGGATGAGAGGCTGAAGATGCAGGAGTCCGTTAACCTGCAAATTCTGGAAGAGCTACAGCGCCTGAGGAGCATGCAGCAGCAGAACTGTAACTCCGGCCCCATTCCCCGACACCGGGATCCTAGAGACCCCTTCAATGGGGGTGGTAGTGGTGCGGCAGCTAGTTTCCCTGTTAGGTGAGTAATTGAAAACAGTTTGTAGTTTCTGAATACTTGTTGAAAAAACAGTTTGTAACAACATTTTTAATTTAGTGTATTCACGACGTTTGCGTACTTGGTCGTCCATTTTGGAGTGTGAAGCTTGCGTAACGTTTGGAACAACCTTTGGAATGTTGTTTGGGATGTATTGTGGTTGTTGGTTTGTTTTCTTGCGCAGATTTTGGCTAGAATAATAATAATTATAACCGGTCTATTTGAGGCACTTTAGCTACTGAAATCAGTAGCTAAATGTTCAATTTAGAGACTGATTTCAGTAGCTAAATGTTACCACGTCATACCATTTAGCGACTGAAATCAGTCGCTAAAGTGAACATTTAGCGACTGAAATCAGTCGCTAAGGCGTCAGTTTTAGCGACTGACATCAGTCGCCAAATGTTCACTTTAGCGACTAATTTCAGTCGCTAAAACTGACGCCTTAGCGACTGATTTCAGTCGCTAATTTAGCGACTGATTTCAGTCGCGCGTTTTTTAGCGACTGAAATCAGTCGCTAAAAGCGACTACCCTTAGCGACGGTCGTTTAGCGACTGCTATCAGTCGCTAAACTTTTTTAGCGACTGCTATCAGTCGCTAAACTTTTTTAGCGACCGATGACGGTCGCTACGTTCAGTCGCCCAACACTTAAATTCTTGTAGTGGTGAGGGTACGTGTTGGGAAGTTCACTAAGAACACCCAACCCCGCCCGCACTTAGCCGCCTTTACTAAGATATCGTTCGTTTTTGGTGTACACGTGTTACTTCGACGGTTGAATGATATGCAAACATTATTTTTCCTAAGCATGTGAGAAAAATAAATGGGTTGCTAAGTCGTTTAATGCATCTTAAACTAATAACGTCAAAGTTACATTTAGCATGTGAAATTCGTTTTAGTCTAATAAAACAAAAGATAAAAATAAATCGCTACAAACATGAGCAAATGAGTTAGTAACAGTTTATAAAAGATGTAAATACAATGATATGCATGATTTTGAAAAAGGGATTTTATGACACGTGATGGATTAAACACGTGTTGACCGAGGTCGAAAAAAAATATTTGTCGAAATCTGAAAATATACCGAGAAAACCGCTGTTTTGTGTTAAAAAAAACGATGCTGGAAAAACCGGAAAACGAAAAAAAATATGCCGCGGTTTACAGCAGCCCGCGCGACTCGCCCGGGTGGCTGTCTCGGGTTTGCTTTTTTCGAAAATCGTTAATTTTGATAAATCGCGTATAAATATGGATTAATTTATACTCGATTTATATTTTCGATATTCGTCGTATTCGATATTCGATTATGAAATCGATATCAAATATTCGGAACTATTTTTAAAAAAAGTTTTATAAAATTGTTTTGAAAAGAATTTGAATGAAAAGAAAAGAATGTTAATTCTCTCCGCGTAAAAATCGTCGTATTTTGTTTTAAAAAGATGTAACGATTTTTTTAGCATCAACGAGATTTAATTTAGTTCTTGTTGGATACGATATTCGATTAGAGAATCGATATCGTATTTTAAGAACGTTTTGTTTTATGAATTTTTTTTTTGTAATATCGTTATTAAAAATAAAAAAATGCGACAACGACCCATAATAAACGTGGACCGTCGACACGATGCGAAAAAGATGAAAAGGACGAGAGAAGGGAAGAGAGAAAGGAAGAATCGGGTTTGATTTTACACCCTCAACCTACATACTTTGTTTTCTCGGAAAAAGGCTCGTCAGAAAGTGGCTTAGACCCGGGAGCGTCGAGACGATGTGGGTGAGTTAGGGTGGTGTGTTTGAGTCGTGTAGGCTAGCGGAGATGGCCGTTTTTTTTTTTTTGTTGGATTGGTCGGGTTATATTATCGGTATTTCGATGCTATTTTTGGATGTTATGAAGTTGCTGTATGTCGGGAATTGTTTTGGGTTGTTTTGTTAGATGTCGATGATGTATGTATGTATTGTACGTAAATACTATTGTGTGTGATGAGAGGGTCCTATTTATAGGGAATGACTAACTTGCAAAGGAAGAAAGTCACCGGTTGGAATGAGGTGGGATTCCGTCTAAGGATAGGAAAAGTGAGAAGTCGAGAGGAACGAGAACTCCCTTTCTTGGTGGGGAAGTCACGGCATCTCGGCTGAAATGAGGCTGCTCGGCCGAGTGTTTGATGCTCGGTCGAGTATTGGCTTGGCATCCGGATAGAATTCCTACTTGAGATCGAATTCTATCCTTAACGGAATTGTTTAATACATGTCGTAGCTGATTTTTTGTAGTGTTTGAGCCTAGGCCGAACTCGTGAGGTGTCACGGCTGGTCCGTGTGTCTCGAAAAAAATATCTTTGACCGGGTTTGACCCGGTCGCTAAAAGACGGTTTTGCCCCTGGTGTCGGATTCGACCCAAATTAGTCTTATTTGACTCGGAATGACCCACTGGGCCTGATTTTGAGGTTGATTTTGTGAGATTTATACTTCATAAAAAGCCTAAACCAAATGTCCATGATTTCGAGCCCATATCCGAGTTCATTAAAGCATGTTCGCGTTCGATCATCATCGGATGTTTGTCGGAAACTACTATAGACACCTAGCGGTCAAAATGTGGGTGTCTACAGATGGACCCACCAAACTTTAAAGCAAGGAAAAATGTGTGACATTTTGTGTAAATAGAGAAAAAAAATATGATGATTATAAGGTAAAATCTTTTGCCAAAAGTGAAAGGTAAAGAATCAAATGAATTGTTCATTTATAATAAGTGTACAGAATTGAATGGATAATAAAAAGTATGGAGTACGTACTTTTTAAAAGACAAAAAAAAAATCAAAAAGAAAAAGGAAAAGGAAAATGTCCAATCAAATCTGTGTTAATTGAAAAATAAATAGAAGTGACATAGAAGGCTAGGCTGGAGGTAGAAGAGCAAAATAAAGGCGAAAACATGCTACAATTCGATCGTGCTGATGAAGGTGGGTGGGTGAAGGTGTGTGATGAGGTGGGCCCTGACAACAACAACTCCATTTGGTTCGATCCCGAGATTACCCAATTATGTGGCCTGCCCCATTCTTCTCTACACCCCCCACTCACCCCTTCTCTCTTTCTTTCCCTTAAATCAACCCTACCTCTCCATTGTTACGGGTATATTCGTCACAAGTTTATGACAGATCAAATATTATTTATGTGGATATATAATGACAAATCATATTCTATTCACTAGACATTATATTTTTTGTATTATCTGTAGTACTTGATCCGTCACAATTTATGACGGATATGACCGATACAACCAATGCAATCATTTGTGATAAATCATTGCCCGTACAAATGCATTAATGCAATAAACCTTCCCAAACCAAACATCTAGAGTTCAGTTAGTCTTAGCTTGTGACCGACTTCTGTCATATTGTTATATGTAATGAGTTAAATAATGATCATTTAGATAGATAAAAAATAAAGCATTGGTATGATCCACGTGATTTACTTATTTTTTTGCTATCTAATGAACATTATTTGACATGTCACATTAATATAAAGGATATGGCAGTTTGAAAACAAGAATTTGTGTCTCGGGTTAGGTTCCTGGTTCCCCTTCATTACCTCAAAAATAATGGATGGTTCATCATCTCTAATAGGTTAACTTTAATGGATGGTAGTTTATTATTTCTACTGCACATCACTATCCATCTTGTGTAGTCGTATGATAGTCATCTCACAATTGAATTATCGTGAGACCGTCGTCTCACATGAGAATTTATTTTAATCAAAATAATGTAAAGTACTGAATTAAAAAAATAGTGTAAAGTATCGGTATAATAATTCTCAAGAAAACAAAACGAAACCTTTTCATATAGAGACTCTTCAACTCCACGACTAGTGAATTACTCATTTGAGTAATATTCTACGAAAATCATCCGACTACATAAAATGTCGTTGCATCTTTACGTTTGCATAATTCGAGATGAAAATGGTGCAATATTAATGTTTCGTTGCAACCAATATCATGAGTAACATCGGCCAATAACTTATTAACCATACATCAAAATTACTCCGTATTTGATGCATTGTTTTACAAAGTATAATATACGAATAATTAATACTAGTATACTACTCAGTATATAATTACATCCAAATTATATTGAAGAGATATAAGTTTAATGAGGAGTTTGGTGTAAGCTAAAGGGAAAGCATTAAGTTGGAGGACCATGTAGACCTTACGTACGGCCATACCGTCGAGATCTTGTGGTTATGATTTTATAATTAATTAAAACTGATGACGGTGATCTTGCTCACATGGTTCCATTCGCCATGTGGGGGTAAGTCTACTAAAATAACTAGGCATGTCAAACGGGTCAGACAGGTCATGTTTCAGGTCAGTCGTGTGGATCACGGGTCAGGGGTCAGGTTAGGGTTAAATATGGGTTATAAATAATTTCGAATGCCTAACTTTTTGTCGTCTTTTAACTTAAAAGAGTATTTTTTAATATTTCCTCGCTCTAATTTTCTACAATCTTTTCACTCCATTATTTTATTCTCACTCAAATAATATATAAGACCTCATTTGGTTCATCTGAGAACTTATTTCCTGGAAGTTGTATTTCCTAGGGGGTTACTTTCCACGTCAACTTCTCGGAAATTTGTAATATTTGTTTGGTTGACATCCTGGAATTCACACTTCTTATTGTGCCCTTTATTAATCAGGGTATAAAACTTATGAAATAACTTTTTTTTAATACAATTAATTTTGTTTTTTTTTTTTGGGTAAAATGTAAGTTGTACAATTATTTTTGTTAGTTATTAGGGTTCATTCATCCACTAATTTCTTATTTAGGGCTAATCCTTTCGCAGTCCTAAAAATTTAAGCCTTATGTTGATGTTGATATAATGTTGTTGCTCGTTTTATTTTTTTTTATTTTGTTTTTAATTTCTGAAAAACCCGATACTTTTGATGATGTAATTGTAGGTAAGATGTCTACGGAATCAAGTTGTAGCATTGTGCGTGGATGAAGCAATCAAGTTGGTACTTAAGTGATGGTGAATGGAAACAATAAATGGAGTGACTAATTTGCTAATTATTGATTTTGTAATTTTTGGGGTTTTTTATTTGGGACCGAAATGGTTGAGGGAAGAAGAAATGAGGGTGTGGTGAGGGGTCGTTCTTTTAATTAAGGGTATTTTGGTCAAGAAAAATAAAAATTGACCGGAATATATATACAATTGCAATCAATTTTTGAAGTTTTACATCTTTTTGAATGTAAAATATTAAAAATATTTTAAAAGGGAGTAAATTTTAATAAACGCAACTTTGAAGACAGTAATTTCTAATTTACTCTAATTATTATAAAAACATGTACGAAATATAAATTAAAGAGTCATTTTGAAGAGCATCTAGTAACATTGAACCCTCGAATATGTATGAAGATATCAAAATGATCTTCTAGTTGCAGAAGAATTCACAAAACTATGTTTCCATTGAGAATTTAATGAAGTTATATGTACCCTATTTCGATCAGAGAATCTAAGAGAGACATTACTATCGAGATTCTTACTAAAAGATGAGACATTCCATGCCCTATAAAATTTGGCTCTCTTAATACCATTCTCTTAAGTGAGAAGGTCACATACTCACATAAGTGTTTATGTGAATATTGTTGGACAAGTTTCATTTTAATTAAGTACTCTATATATATAGTCATATACCTCCTCTGGACACTATTTTTTGCCTCATCTCATTAAAATACTCCTCACAAATATTAGGGTAACGGGGCGAAAAATAATGTCCGGAGGAAGTAGATTGGTATTTGGTAGATGATGGATTTATATGAGACGGTCCTACTTTACTCTAAATAAAAACTTAAAAAAATATTATTTCTGTTCCAGTGAATTGTTTGTTTTACTTTTGGTACAAAGGATAAGAGATCCAATAATGATGAGGTGACATGTGGAGTCAAACTCATGAAGAATGTCAAATTGCATATAAAAAATATTTTTGAAATATAAAGACAAACAATTCATTGAGATATCCTAATATAAAATAGACAAGGAATCCATTGGGAGGGATTACTCCTGAGAAATTATTTATACAAATTGACTGCCTTGTAAAATAATAATAATAATAATAATACTGGATGAGTGTTATAAATTGATTTGGGCATCCCTTAATTAAAATGAAACCCTGTTGTCATGGCTGTCAAGTGTCCAGTAGTAGTGTGGCTCTAGCTACCTACCTACTCAAATCTGGTCATCTCTATAAAGCTACTTCACATACATTCATACATACATACATTCATACATACTCTACTACCACCATATATATGTCCATATTGGAATTGCTTGCTTCAGTGGTCCTTGTTAACTTTTTCCATTCTCTCTTCATAATTTTCTCACATTTCTCCTATCAACCCCCCATTACCTCCTCCTCCTCCTCCTTCTTCTTCTTCGATTTCATTCTTACATAAAACCGTCTTACAGTATAATTGTGAAAAAAGCAAGGGTAGTTTTGATGATGAATTAATTAAGATGGAGAATGAATTGAAGCAAGTCCTGTCATGCTTTTCCACAGCTTTCTTGAACTTTAATTTCCCTTCATATTAATTAATATTATTACACATTATTATTCTATATTACTACTGTATGTAATAATAGTAATAGTGGAGGAATTAATTAATGTTGGAATTTGTCAAGGAACGAACAAAAGTTCAAGAAAGCTGTGGGAAAACATGGCATTTTTCAGGGCTTGCGCTGCCTTGCCTGCCTTGCCTTCCTTTATTTATTAATTCATGCTCATCAGGTAAATCTTAGCTACCTCTCTCTCTCTCTCTCTCTCTCTCTCTCTCTCTCTCTCTATCTATCTATCTATCTATCTATCTATCTATATATATATATATATATATATATATGGTGATTTAATTATATACTACTCGTACAATTGTTTTTGAAATACATTTTCTAATGACTAACAAATTATAATTCAGTTTCTAATGTATATATTTTCAAAAGAATTCACATTTAATTAATTTAGCAGCAAGCTAATATCTAATAAATGTTGTATTATTACTTTATTTTCAATTTTACTAGCTCACATTAATAACTTAATTAAAGTATAATTAATCATGATATTATCCGGAGGAGTTGAAATATTAATATTTATTTACCATAGAAACTGTTTAATTTTTACTACTGTAGGTATGTTATGTATCTCTGCATTTTTGTCGGGAAAATAAGAAATTGAATTAATTTTGAAGTGTTAGTTTGTTTTCCTTGTATTGTTTCTGTAGTACGAGAGTACCTGTGATGAAGCAGGGAGAAGATTCCCCACTTTTATTTATATTTATATTTATATTTTGTTTTGTGAAAGAGATAAGAGATCAGAGGATAGTGATGATAAAGATAAGTATCAGTTGTTGTCTTCTGCCCATTTTACAGTTTCATCTACTTCATGTTTCTTACTCTTACCTTGCTTACACTCTCTTCTTACCTACCATCATAACCCTATTGCTCTTATATATCTTTATATGTTACAGTAAAATTTTAAATTGGGAAAAATAAATAAATAAATAAATGTATTGATAATTACTCGTACCAAGGAAAATATATATACTCCATGACGGTTCGGTTCCTTTCACTATGATCTTCCTACACTAAAAATGAGATAATATTAACCATGTATTTTGTATTAAGAAAATCTTAGAAAATATACCTAAAAAGAAAAATAACAAGTACTTAGAAAAAATGAGGGACTTCTTCTCCGATACGTCTCACTTTTCTTTTATGAATTTATTTTTAGTTAGCTTCATTTCTCAATAAGACAAAATTCTTAAAATTTTGTGATAATATTGTCCTTATCAACTTTTTTATATTAGCTTTATCACCTCATTTAACAACTTTTTGGTTTTATTAGGATTAAAAGGACCATACTTAATTATGAGGTTTATTCGAGAAGAAGGAGAGAGTATTTAATTTACATCTTTGGTGGGTGCTACCTTTATACAAGTACGAGTATTACTGTATTATTGTTTTCACTTACATTTTCCCATCAAGCCAAGGGATAAAATGTTTTGTTTCTGAACTCCACTTGCTTCTCTAGTTTTGTTTAGAAACTCAAGTTTTGTCGAGTCACAAGACAGATGATAGATGTATCTCCGTTTCAATCATTTGTTTAACTACGAACTTACAAAGAATTTATCAAATTAGAGTGGAATTGAGCAAGTTTAGTTCTTGACAGGTAAAACAAACGGGCCACGTATTAGTCACATGGTTAGATAAGACAAAATTAGACCTTGAAAATAACCAAAAAAAAAAATCTTCATCAATCTATGTGGGTAATATTTGATCTGTCACAAGTTTTTGACGGATACAAAAAAATCATTTGTGAACAATCATAGGGCTGTCCACCTAGACTAAACTAGTGATAACTTGCACAAAATTATACTCGTATGGATTGTCTTTGAAATTTTTGTTAGAATGAAACATAGTGGGTAAACAATTGGTGATAATCCTCCAAATTGTTAACGATGATGAATTTGATAAATTATTATTGGGTAAATAATTTGATAAATTATTATAGTTAATCAAGTGAATCATGGTTATACATGATAATAATTTTAGAGAGATGTTAATTAATTTTGATGGTAGTAATTAGGTAATTAATAATTATCAATTACACTAGGGTAAAAAAAAAAGTTTATTTACTTTCAACTTAATATAAATCTCACAATGATTGAATTTTTGACACACAATCACTTCTTTTGCTATACATTACTCCGTACAAGATTAGTATGGTACCAAATTTCCTACTCCGATTAAACGTTCTCAAATGAGATCTACTCATCCATTCATAAACGATCTTCCTTTAGCTTTTTGCACAAAATTAAAGTCAGAGGTGAAATTGAATATATAAATATTTGGACTTAAAGTATTACTCCGTAGTATGAAGACTGAAGAGGTTAACAAAGGTAGTAGTAATTAACTAGTGGAGTAAGAAAGAAAAAGTGAATCATTACTAGGTCAACTATGTTAAAAAGTATTACTCCCTCAAAAAGGGAATGAGAGGATTAGATTTGAAGGGACATAACACAAATACGATAGGATTTAAATTGAATGAAGGGAGTAATTGGGATAACGGGTAATTTGGCCTTTTTAGTAGGATATCTATAATAATGGGTACGTCCCTAGAAAGGTAATAGTGTTAAAATTGATGAGGGTGAGCTTTATCATCATCGAGGTCCCCAACTGACACAAATCCGAACTCAACCAGATGATTCACCTGCCCATCATATATAATACTGTACTTCGTAGTAATTTGGATGGATGTGTTTAACGTGATATATACAGGTAGGATTATTACCAAAAATTAAATTAGATGCATGGGATTTGTAGTGGATGTGAATTGTGGTGTAATTAAAAGGGGTATCGGTATGGCCTGGAAAGGCAGAGACGACGGTCCCAGGAAAGGGGCAATCAAGAGTTTTGTTATGATGAAAGAAAGGTATGTAGCATACGAACCCAACCCAACCCAACACATGACATGACACACGTACATGAATGCCAATAATTCCCATCCCCCCGATCTATACTACTATATACATACTGCTGTCCATCAATCACACCAACTCCCACTATTACTATTACTCCAGGTAACTCCATCCATCTCACACCTAATTTAACAATTAATCAACGCCACGCTATATTTTTATTCGGTTTTTCTTAATTCTAATGTATCCCGGGGTATATGTACGTTAAGAAGTCAAATATGGGAAGATGTCACATGAATATATCACGAGAAAAATGAAATATAAACTCATATTTTTCTTACCTTATCAATCTTTCATTACTTGATTCTTTAACATGTGCTCTTTAATATACGTATACATTATACTCCAGTTCATAAACATTAAAGAGAAGAAACCAGAGAATTGAAGTTATTTTATCGATTTTTTTGTTAAATATGGAGTAAAGGGTTATGACCTACGACTAATGTTCCTAAGAAACAAGGGTACCACTACAAAAAAAAAAACCTAATTTTAATATTTATATAGTACTGATTTTCTAAAGTTGTACAGTACTGATACGAGTAATTGGTACCTCATCCGTTCCAATCAATTGTGGAGTATAACTTTGTTGATAAAGGATATTGGGGACCTGATTGTAAATTGAATAGTGTAGAGTTTAGTGAAAAGAAAATTAGAGATTAATTATTTTTGCATAACTATGAATGTCTGGCCTGGCCTTTTGCACTGGCACTCAGAATCCGAATCTGAGGTGATTAAATGTAGAGGAGCATAATTGACCCCACAATACATTATTACATCCCTGGCCTATAAATGTTGTTTAATTAATTAATTAATTAATTAATTCCGTAATTAATCTGATTATCAGGCATACTGACAAATACTATACGACTACGAGTATGTGTAGTAGGTTGTTGCTGGAAGTGGGAGTGGGAGGTGATGATCAATATTCCATATATGATGGGCCGTATTTAGTCGTATTTATTACGACGGTTTTGGGGTATTTTGTGAGCTAAATCGGTTGTCTTGTATTGCATTTGTGTCAGTTTGGTATGAATGTAATACAGGCTAATTTGAAGATGTTAACCACTGGACCGTTGATTTGGGCTAAGAACGAAGGAAAAGAAAGGCCGCTTGAAGACCCGGAACGATAAGAATCGAAGAATGGAACGGAACAGTAACAGCTGGCCACGCGAGTCGCGCAGTAGCCACGCGAGTCGCGCGACCAGGCGAGTCGCGCGAGAAAGGGGCGAGTCGCACGGCGGCCTGTAACGTATCACGCATTCCGACTTATTTTGCTTTAATTATTACGTTTTAAGACTTGGATTTTAATTAGGAAACTTTATTATTACCTTAGGATATTTTTATTATTATTTTATTATTAGTAAACTCTTATTAGGTTTAGTTTAGCCTTAGTTTTAGAGATCATAATCATTCACATCTAGTTTTTACAATCCATCAAGGAAGAAAAGGGAGAACTTCGAAGAACCCTAATTTTCCATCGCAAGTATGTGTAACTAATTTCTCTACTTAGATTCAAGCCTTTGAAATACTCGAGAAACGTTTGTGAGTTTGAATGTTTTGATTATTAATCTTGATTATTATGAATTGCTTTGTTATTAATTTTATGAATGTTGTTGTTGATTGCTAGGTGTACAACTAGTATTTGATTGCATCGTTCTATCGTTAGTATCGTTAATTGAGTAGGATTTACTGATTAACTTTACATTAGTAACAACTAGGAATTAATATTGAACGGGATACGTTGATATTAGTACTTAGAAGCGATTCATATAAATATCTAAGGCACGACTGGATTGTACGTGCTATTTATTCTCTATCGAATTCTCAGATCTATATTGCTTCCGTCTAATTGAACCTAGAACTGGATTGTTTAGGTTGTTTTACGGTTAGGGTTAATTAAGAACGGGATTCGTTTTAGTTAACTATTCTTAAGAGAATTGGAATTTCATGTTCACGATAGAGTAGTCAAGGTTATTAATTGAAACCGTCTTACGATGATCAATCGCTATTGAGTGTGGATTTGTGCTTGTGTCTAAGTTATTTCTCATCCTTTGATTTACTTAAAGTTTTAATCTTTATTAATTTTAGTTGTTAGAAAATCATCCAAAACCCCCCCTTTAGTTACTACGGTCTTTAATTACGTTAGAGATCGATTTCATCTACACTTTAGTTAGCATAATTAGGTTAATCTGATTCCCTTGGGTTCGACCCTTATTTCCATTATACTACTATTTTAGTTAGTTGGTTATAAGTGATTATAAATTGTAATTTGAGGCATACGACTTTAGCCCGTCAAATTTTGGCGCCGTTGCCGGGGACTCGGTATTAATTATTTTTGTGTTTTCTAGTGTAGTTTTTATTTTTATTTTATTTATTATAGCTAATTTTAATTTTATTTTATTTTATTTTGTGTAGTTTATGTATAATACTCGTTCTTCTAACCTGAACCTCGAGCCTTTCGACTCAGAGATTGAACGCACTCTTCACAGGTCACGGAGAATCGGAGAGGGAGCAATAGTCATCGGAACACAGGAATTCGAGGATCTAGAACTTAATAACGATATTCTTGTTATTCCAGAGGTGAACGAAGTTTCTTCCGAATCCGAAGACGAGTCGAATAACATGGCCAACACGATTAAGCAGCTGACGGCACCCGATCTCGCACAACAACCTTTGTGCATTACGTACCCACCATTGGGTGCGAATGCCACTTTCGAATTAAAGTCGGGTTTGATCCATCAACTACCCACATTCCATGGTTTAAGCGATGAGGACCCTAACAAGCACTTGTCGGATTTTCATATTGTATGCTTGAGTATGAAACTGGCATCTGTCACTGATGAGCAGCTGAAGCTAAGGGCCTTTCCCTTCTCATTGAAGGATTCTGCTAGGGATTGGTTGTATTACTTGCCACCGGCAAGTATTGATACATGGGTGAAGATGAAGAAGGCGTTCCTTGAGAAGTACTTTCCGGCATCTCGAGCCTCCCAGTTGAAGAAGCAGATTAGTAATGCGGAGCAACGAGACGGTGAGACGATGTATGAGTATTGGGAACGTTTTAAGAAGCTGTGTGCTACATGCCCATATCATGGCTACAATCCTCAAGACCTTGTGATGTACTTTTGTGGAGGTCTTTGTGTGGAGGATGCCCGTACTGTGAATGCGGCATGTGGGGGATCGATCATGAACAAGAGTCCAGATGCCGCTATAGAGGTGATCCAGGAGCTAGCTGAAAGCTCTCGAGATTTTTCCCGAAAATATAAACGGGGAGTGCATGCCTTAGGTAATTCATCATCCTCGAGCCTTGAAAATAAAGTTGATAGTTTGACCAACCTTGTCCAAAATATGATGTCGGGGAAAACAAATCAAGCTATGGTTTGTGGTATTTGTTCAAACGAGGGACATCCGAGTGAGCATTGTCCCCAAATGTATGAAGGTCAAGAGGAGGTGAACGGAGTGTGGGAAACCGGGCAAAACAAAAAATGGGATCCATACTCTAACACTTTCAATCCCGGATGGAGACATCACCCGAACATGAGGTGGAGGAATCGGGAAGGCGACCAAGAAATTAATCAAGGTAATCAATTTGGTCAATCGAATCAACAGTTATTTGCTAAGCAACAAGTAGTAAATACGGCCCATCAATACACCTAGCTCCTGCCTCATGGTCGGTCAGGTGATAGGGAATTATCACTTTTGGCATCTACCTATCTCTTCAATATACTCATATATATATTCTGGGCCGGGGTTTCATTTGGAGGCACATAAATATTTATATATACTTGTTTTGGTAAAAATTTACCGGGTTACGATTTAAGTTGTGGGTTAAAGTGATCGGGCTGACGTTTCACGAAACAACGGAATGAATCGAATCAACGAATGAACAAACAACGAAAGAAAGCAAGAAGACACGAAAATTGGTGACGCGGAAACCCAATGTGGGAAAAACCGCGGGGGGAATCGGAATCCCGCCAAATGTCTACTATGAATGAGAAATACGAGTAAAGAATACAAGTATCGATTTCGGGTTGTCGGAGAGTATATTTTGCTAGTATGCTTTTGTGTATTAGGGCTGAAGTATGCTGAAGATAAGTTGTCCTCGATGCTTCTGTTGTCGTTGTACTTATATTCCATCTCTTCCTCTCAGCCGTTGTTTTTCCTCTTTTTTCTCCTGATCTCTTTCCTGCTCTGGTGGCATTTCCTGGATTCTAGGGAGTGGTTACTTGACTGGGTCTTGTGTTTGGGGTAGGGTTGCTTCAGGTAGTTAGTTGGGTTGTCTTCGGCCCACTTTGGTATTTGGCTGCTCTTTGGCCCAATGCTGCTGTTGGGGTTTTACTTCGTTGATTCGTTGACTTTCCTCGTATCGAGTCCTTGACTTTTACGACTTTGGACTCTTTGAGTATTACTTCGTGACTTTTCCACTTTCGATCCTTTGACTTCTCGACTTTGACCTTTGACTTGAAGAATTCCACGTCACTCCTAAGGGTGCGAATTTTATCCCAAACAATTGCCCCCAAATTTCCGACTAAGTTCATCTTAGGCGGGAATTTCCGTTTGTTTATGGTTCTGGTGATGATTTTCTTCCACAGAGTTTGTCTTTGAATCTATCACTTCTCGTTTTTCTAACTGACTCTTTTTCTCCCTCATAATGGCTTTATCCCTCACCCTCATAATTACTCGCATTTCCCCATACTCCCTCTCCCTCTTTATTCCATCCACTCTAACTCTCTTCCCATTTACTCCTATTCTCTCTACTTCCCTCACAACCTAAACCCCCTTTCAAAATTCAAACTCTCCTCCATCTTTGCTCTCCGCCGTTTACCGTCGCCGCACGCCGTGCTTCTTGTTTACTCAGGTGACTTTCCTTGCTTTTATTCGTTATTTTTGTCTCACCCATGGCTCCCAAATCAAATCGAGGTAAATCGTCCGCCCCCTTTTCATCGTCGTCGGTGATGACCTTTTCCCCTTCCTCCATCTTAGGCAAGAAACATTCTTGCGATTCTAGCTTTACTGACGGGGATCTCTCCCTCGTCAGAGAGATCTTCGGCTTTGGGGAAGAGGTTGAGGTTTACTTTCCTTCTCCTGGGCAACAAGCATATTTCATCCGTCCTGGGTGGATTTGCATGTATGCCTATCCGTTCCTCTTGGGTCTTCGCTTCCCATTTCCCCCTCTAGTCCAAGAACTTTTGGCCCTTTATAGATTGGCTCCTCACACCTGGAGGGTACTTTTGTCCTTCTGCGTTCTGAACTCTCGCCATCAGAAGAACTTTTCGTTGCTTGATGTCTGCGCCGCGTTCCAGGTAAGACCCCTGGGATGCGGTCAGGTGACCATGCGGGTAAAGGACAGGAATTTCCCCGGTATAATTTGCCCCCCCCCCCCAATCCTCCTGACGCGGAATGGTTTAGGGATTTTATCTTCGTGAAGGCCGATTCTCTTTCTCCCCTTCCTTGTGATTACCTGTTTTCCGAGTGGGGGACTGTCACAGGTACTCATCGTGTTCTCAGCTTTTTAGTTTTCTCGCCTACTTATGGTTCTTATTGGCTTCGTGTTGTAGGTCTCAAGCAACCGGAAGAGGTAACGCCGATCCTTGATTTTGCTGCCAAACTTTCCGACTTGACCTCCGAACAACTTTCCTTCAACAGCTTGTTCGTCCCCTCTGCCAACGGTACCTGTCCTCCCTTTGCTGGCACAATGTCTTTTGGTGAGGGTCGTTTTGCTAAGCAAATTTATGTTTCGCTTTTTCTTTGTCAATTTTTGCGGAACTTTATACTGTGCATTTGTTCCCCTTAGGTAGTGCAAGAGCTCCCATGACCCTAGATCGAATCAGGAGGAAAAGTATGGCCACCCGCTCTTCTTCCAGGAGGGGTTCTGCTTCCTCCCCTGCTTCCTCGACCAGCTCGAAAAGGAAGCGTAGCTCTTCTCCTTCAACACGGGCTGACTCTGCAGAGGATCCACATGTGATTCATGTCCCCGATTCTCCTCAGCCCTCTGTTCCTCACTCCGCCGGATGCGGTTCTGATGAGGTCACCATGACCTTCCCTAGGAACTTTGGGACTATCAGGCATTTGGAGGATCTGTCTGTTCTGGACCAATTCCTCTTTCCTGGTTCTGAGGCTATAATGGCTAGGGAGCCCCTGATTGAGTCGGCAGCCCACATCGCTGCCCATGGCTTTGAGGTGATTCTGTTTTTCTGGCTTTGAGTTACTTTCAACTTAGACTGTATTGCTGACTGTTGTGGTGCTGTTCAGATTCTCCAGATGGCTATTTATGTGAAAGCTGGCATATCTCATCTTAGGGATATGGGGAGTCAACTTCAGTCGGATAATGCTCGACTGCTGGAGGAGGCTGGCCAAGCCAAAGAGAGGGTCATGAAGCTGGAGGAGGAGGCCAATCAGGCTAAGGAGGAGGCCACAAAGCTAAGGGGGGAACTGGAGCAGGTCAAGAGGCAGCTTGCTGAGGAGGGGAAGCAGAAGGAGGCCGCTGAGGAGATGAAGGCTGAGCTTGCTAACGTTCAGGATGCCAACTCCGATCTTCAGGGGAAAGTGGCGGCATTGCAGGAGAATATGGTTGGGGCTCTTAGCTGGTCTGCTCTGAGCACCGAGATCCAGATGGTTAATGCCTACACCGAGGGGAAGCACGTGAACTGGGATCTGGCTGCTCTGGAGAAGAGGATGCAGGCGGAATTCCCCAATGGCTTTGACCTAGAGATGCTGGCTGAGGAGGGAGAGGAAGCAGTAGAGGAGTCAGTTTCCTCCCCTCCTGCCGCTCAAGAGACGCCTGGACCTGTGGTGACAACTGCTGATGCTGTGGTGGTGGAGCCCCTCGCCTCTCTTCCTCCTGAGGATAATATCTAGGCTGTTCAGCCTATTACTTTCTGTTGTCTTTGGCCCTGTGTGGCAAAAAATATTCTGTTAAAAAATTTGTTATGTTCCGAATTTTCTTTCTGCTCAAGGGAGCAGAATACCTGAATCCTGCTCAAGGGAGCAGAATTGTTTTGAACTTGTTTTTATGGTACCTGTTTGCTTATTCTGTGGTGTTTGTTTTGTTTGTTTGGTTGCTGTCAGCTGTTTGTATGCATGCCTTTGTCTGTGTGGTCGACCCATGATGGTTGGTGGCCTGGGGTTTTGTTTGCCCACTCAGTCGGAGGTGCCACGCTTTGCGTTGGTGCTGAGTGGCGCAGGGGACTTGTAATGCCCTGGTTGTAGGCACTCAGCACAAGACGCACGCCTTTTGTGGAAATTATACGCTCCACCAGATTAATTGTCAATTTAAGTTGAAAATAAAGTGAAAACATGTGAAAAGAAATTCAATTTTAGTGGTACCAAGAGATAATAAAATGAAAACATGTGAGAAGAAACTTAAAAACAAAAATTGAATCTTGAAAATACATTGAAAAGGTTTCAAATTTCTGGATTTGAAAATGGTAAGAATCTAATTAATTCTTTTAAGTTACATGAAAATCGAAATAAATTTTGAGGTATAAAAGTGAGCTAAGTTTTGGGAGAGATTGGAAAGATGAAGAAAATCTTGAAAGACTTTGTAAACAGGAAGTATTTTTGAAAGGTAAAGTAGGTTGAAAAAGACGAGAGATGAGATTGAACCTGGGTTCTGGTGGAGGCGTATCTGGCAGATTGAATGCCTTAGCTCTGGCGACAGTGGCCCCTGCTTCTGGTGATTTTTACTTAGAAGAAGTATTTTTTTAAGTGTACTATGTTCCAAGGTTTTTGGATGATCTCTCCTTCCATGGTCATAAGTCGGTATGCTCCATTTCCAACTACTTTCTCCACTTGGTAGGGCCCCTCCCAGTTATAAGCGAATTTCCCCGCTTGTTGGTTTCTGGTGTTCTGGAATACTTTCCTGAGGACTAGGTCTCCTTCCTGCAGGATTCTGACTTTAACATTCTTGTTGTAGCTTCTGGCGACGGTCTGCCTGTAGGAGGCCATTCTGATCTGGGAATCAGTTCTGAGTTTCTTCTATGGTGTCTAAACTGTTTGCCATTTCAACCTGGTTTTTTTCTTCTGTTGTGCAGCCATATCTGTGAGTGAGTACCCTTACCTCTGCAGGAATGACCGCCTCAGCACCAAAGACCAAGCTAAAAGGTGTCTGCCCAGTAGCCACCTTAGGTGTGGTTCTGTCGGACCACAGCACCAAGGGAAGTTCCTCTGCTCATCTGCCCCCTGCTTCCTCCAGCCTCCTCTTCAGGTTGTCCATCACAATTTTGTTGCTGGATTCCGCCTGACCATTGGACTGCGGATTTCTGGGAGTAGACTTGTTGAGAGCGATGTTCCACCTGGCGCAATAGGCTTCCATTTTATTGCCAATAAATTGGGACCCGTTATCGCAGATGATCTCTGAGGGAACTCCGAACCTGCAGATATTGTTACGTTTAATAAAGGATATAACCTGCTTGTCAGTCACCTGAGGGAACGCTTCTGCTTCTATCCACTTGGAGAAGTAGTCGGTCATTGCAAGCATGAAGACTTTGTTTCCTGGTGCTCTTGGCAATTTGCCCACAATATCCATTCCCCACTTTATGAAGGGCCAAGGAGAGATTATTGGGTGCAATGGCTCTGCTGGCTGGTGATTGACCGGTGCATGTCTTTGGCAGGCGTCACATTTTTTAACATATTCTTTGGCGTCCCTACGCATTGTTGGCCAATAGTAACCTTGGCGAAGTGCTTTGTTGGATAGACTCTTGCCCCCTGCATGATTTCCACATTCTCCGCTGTGGAGATCATGCATTACCATCTCTGCTTGCTCCTGGCTTAGGCACCTTAGATATGGCCCAGCGATCGATCTCTTGAATACCACGCCATCAATGAGGGTATATCTGGATGCCTTCATTCTGAAACTTCGTGCTTCTCTTTTGTCTGCTGGCAGGATATCATCTTGCAGCCAGTCTTTGTAGGGTTTCCTTCAGTCGGAGGTCTCTTCTGGTTCTGCTGTGGTGCTGCAGATCCTTGCTTCCTGAAACCATTGCAGCCCCTGATCTGGTGAATCTCCTTCTGGTGTTCTTTGTTCCTGTGTACCTCTTCGGATTGCTGGCTCCAGCACATGGACTATTGGTATGGTGGATACTTCTCCTGGTTTGAAGGTTGCCCCCAGAGTTGCTAAGGCGTCTGCTTCCACGTTTTGCTCCCTCGGAACTTGGTTGATTGAGAACTCTGTGAACCTCAGGGAGAGGTCTTTCGCCACTTCAAGGTAAACCATCATCTTTGAATCCTTCGCCGCGTACGAACCGTTCATATGGTTGACTATCAGTTGGGAATCATCATACACCTCCAGTTGCTTTATTTTAAGGTCTAGGGACAACTGGAGACCCAGGATCAAAGATTCGTACTCTGCTTCATTGTTTGTTGTTTAGAACTCGAATCGGACTGCTTGAACTATGAGGTCTCTCTGAGGTGACCTGAGCACCAACCCTGCTCCGGATCCTCTCATGTTTGAGGCGCCATCTACGTTGAGCTTCCACACTTGTTCGCCCTTGTTTTCTTCTAGATGGATGATATCTTTCTCTGCTTGTGTCTGCAGTGCGGGGCTGAAGTCGGATATGAAATCTGCTAATGCCTGAGACTTGATTGCTGTTCTGGGGATAAACCTCAAATCAAAGCCGCTCAAGTGCATAGACCATTTTGCCATCCTACCTGACAACTCAGGTTTTCTCATAATAGTTTTCAGCGGGTAAATTGTTATTACAGATATAATGTGTGACTCAAAATAAGGACGCAGTTTATATGATGCGATAACGAGCGCAAGTACAAGTTTTTCAAGGGACGTGTACCAAGGTCTCTGCAGGAAGCAGAGACTTACTGGCATACTAGACGGGGTGTTGTGCTCCTTCGTGCTCCCTTATCAATACTGCACTAACCGCCACCTCAGTTACTGATAAATATAAAAAGAGCGGCTCCCCAGGTCCCGATTTTGACAGAAGTGGTGGGGTGCTCAGGTAGCGCTTCAACTCCGTGAATGCTTTCTCGTGCTCTTCTGTCCAGTCAAATCTTTGGGCCTTCCTCAGGATATCATAGAATAAACGGCACCTGTCTGAGGACCTGGAGATGAACCTATTCAGGGCGGCAATCCTTCTGGTCAATTATCGCTGCACATCCTTCGGTTTCTGTGGAGACTCCAACTGCAGGATGGCTTTGATCTGTTCTGTGCTAGCTTCAATTCCCCTCTGGGTGACCATGTACCCCAGAAATTTCCCACAGGATACTCCGAACGTGCACTTTGATGGGTTTAACTTCATCTTGTACTCCTTCAGGGTGTTGAAAGCATCTTCTAGATGGGCCGTGTGTTGTGAGGCTTGCTTGGATTTAACGACCATATCATCAATATACACCTCCATGGTTTTACCAATTTGCTTCTTGAACATCATGTTGACCAGCCTTTGGTAGGTGGATCCTGCATTTTTCAGACCAAAAGGCATAACATTGTAACAATAGATACCTCTCTCAGACCTGAACGCAATTTTCTCCTGATCTGATGAATGCATCTTGATTTGGTTGTATCCGCTCCATGCATCGAGGAAGGTCAGCATCTCATGGCCTGCTGTGGCATCTACCATGGCATCTATGTGCGGCAGGGGGAATGGGTCCTTCGAGCATGCCTTGTTCAGGTCGGTGAAGTCAACACACACTCTCCACTTGCCGTTCTTCTTTGGGACTACTACCACGTTGGATAGCCATTCTGGGTACTTAACTTCTCTGATTTTTCCGGCAGCCAGCAGGTTATCTACCTTCTGGTTTATGACTTGGTTCCTCTCTGAGGCAAACTTCCTCCTCTTCTGTTGGATTGGCTTGTAGCTCGGGTCCACACTTAACCTGTGAGTTATGATACTCGGATCTATTCCTACCATATCATCATGAGACCACGCAAAACAATCCATGTTAGTTTTCAATAGTTCAATAAGGTTTTGTCATTACCTGTGCATTCAGAACCGATTAGCACTTTTCGCTCTGGGTGTTGTTTGTCTAAGTTGACTTCATCTATCTTCGCCTGAGGGGGCTCAAGATACTCCTGCAGAGGTAGGTGAAGATTCTGTAGTTGCTATGCTGGAGGACTTGCCGTCTTCTTCAGCGCCACTCTGTAGCAGTCTTTGGCTTCTCTCTGATCACCACTGATCTTCTGCACTCCCCAGGGTGTGGGGAACTTCAAGCATTGGTGGTAGGTGGACGTGATGGCCTTCATCTCATGTATCCACGGTTTTCCCAAGATCACATTGTAAGTGGACGGACCATCAATAACCAGATACCGTACTTGCTTGTTTACCCCTCCAGCATAGGTGAGGCTAGGATTGTGATTTCTCCCAGGGAATATTTGGTTTCCCCGCTGAATCCTATAAGGGGAACCGCTCTCTTGCTCAGGTCCTCCTCACTGAATCCCATGTTCTGCAAGGTTTCTAACATGATAAGGTTGACAGAGCTTCCGGTGTCCACCAGTATCTTCCTCACAGTGCAGTTCCCTATGGAGAGCGTGATGATTAGGGCATCATGGTGGGATTCTGGAGATGATTCCGCATCAGATTCATCAAAGGTGACGGCTGGAAGGTCTGGACAGCTGATTCTGCAGGAGTGCTCTGGCTTGTCTCCTATGGAGTGGGAAGCGTGCCTTTTAGCTGCTGAGTAAGTTAGACCACTCAATTCCGATCCTCCTATGATTACATTGACAATTCTGGTGCACAGCGGAGGGGGTGAAGGCAACACTTGCTCTGCCGCATTTACTCTGCTGGAGTTTCTAGATATCAGGTGATCCAGATTTCCCTGATCATAATGGTACTTCACTTCCTTCCTGAGGAGGACACATTCTTCGGTGTTATGCCCTATATCATCATGGAATTCACACCTCTTGCTGGCGTCCCGACGGTCATTGGTATACTCTTGTCTCCTGGGTCACCTGACTTTGCGCCCCAACTTCTTTAGGGCCCTGAGTAAACCAGCAAGATTGGTAGATAACCCGTACTCGCTTATTTTAGATGGGAGTCCTGAGCTCTCCTTCCAGTCTTTTTCTTCAGAGATCTTGTGGACATTTCTGTCGTAAGGCTTGGACCTTTCGCCTCTCTTCTCTGTTGGCGCCTTTCTGGAGACATGCTCAGAACCATAGGTAGCCCTTCTGGGGCCCGAATCCTCCTCTAGCCTGATGGCTGCCAATGCTTTGGTCTGCACATCCTCGAATGTAGCACAAGGATACTTGGTGAGGTCTTTGTAGAGATCCGAATCTTGGAGGAGCCCTTGACGGAAGGCTTCTATGGCGGTGGCCACGTCACATCTGGGAATAGTTACTTTTTCCCTGTTGAATCTGTTGAGGAAATCTCGCGTAGATTCTTCGAATTTCTGCACTACCCGATACAGATCACTAGTTTGCTTCTTCGGTTTTCTGCTGCTGGCGAATTGTTGGTTGAAAGCGTTAACCAGATCAGCAAAGGAGATGATACTTCTGTTCGGCAGACCAACGAACCAGTGGAGGGCTGCTCCTGAGAGGGTGGAGCCGAACCCTTTGCACATGCAAGCTTCCTTCAGAGGCCCTGTGGCGGTTACCACCATCATTTTCTGCTTGTATTGGTTGATGTGATCCAAGGGGTCTGCAGTGCCATCACAGAGCGTCATGGCTGGTGGCACAAAGCCCTTGGGCACAGCAACGTAGGCCAGGTCGTCTGTGAAGGGTGAGTCTGCATAGCTGTCTCTGGCTGCTCTCTCCAGGGGGCGCGGCATTCCAGGAATTTTGTTGATCAGTTCCCTCAGCTCCTTCAGTTCTTGGTACTGTTGGTTTGCAGCGCTGTTGGCTCCTACAAGAGGGTTAGATGCAGGAGGGAAAAAACTGAAAGGTGTACTTCCTGCTTGGTGCCCTTCAAGGCGTAGACTGCTTGGAGGAGGCGGCGGAGGGAACGCAGCTACTTCAGGTCTGGGTTGCCACTCTGGTGCTTGCTGGAACGAGGCTCTGGATGGCCAGGTGACTCCAGGGAGTGGGCTGTTGATAGCAGTTGACGGGTGGATTGGCGCTTCTAGCTGCGATCTTGGCGCCTGTTGGTTGGGAGTAGATGCTGCCCACGCTCCTCCAGAGGGTTGGCTGTTGGACAGGGGGTACACTCCTGGTGATTGCGCTGGTTGCCATCCGGGCGTCTGATGGACTGGGGTACCTGTAAGAGATAACGAGTTAGTCTCTTGGTTTTCAATGCCGGAGAAGTGATTACCTGAGACGCGCGATCTGTCGGGTATGGGCCCATGGGTCAGGTAGCCTAGCCCCTGTGGCGCAACGGTTTGGACGAGTGGTGATAGCTCCAGATCCAGCCTAGTGACCACCTCCTGAGGAATCGCCCTGGAGGTTTGCCCACTGACGGCGGGTTCTCTGTGGAAGCTTGGTTCTCCCCCAGATATCATAGGCAGGATCTCTGGCGATGGCTGAACTGGAGCAGATGGTGGCCTTGATGCCGCTTTTATCTGAGCCCTGATGTCCCGGTTGTCTTTCTGCAAGGTCTTCACCGCTTGCTGCAGAGTATTGATCCCTTGAAGTATCTCCATCACAGGATCTGGGGCTGACGGAAACCTGAGGGCATCTCCAAACAACCCTCCATGAGCCGGTGTCTTAAATGGCGCGCCCTCCTTACTGGTTCTGAAGGGGTTGAGCGTTCTTGATGTCGGGGGCCCTTG
This sequence comes from Agrostemma githago, assembly GCA_958450325.1. Taxonomy (NCBI): domain Eukaryota; kingdom Viridiplantae; phylum Streptophyta; class Magnoliopsida; order Caryophyllales; family Caryophyllaceae; genus Agrostemma; species Agrostemma githago. The sequence continues at coordinate 5,405,657 of OY288250.1, read as the reverse complement.
AGGTAGTCTGGAGGTTGTCGGTGTAGGTCCTGCCGTTAGACTAACAGGGGTCGCCTGAGTGGATGGTGTGATGGGCTGGCTTGCTACCCCTGAGGATGGTGTCTCTCCAGCAGGTTGGGTGGAGGCATCTTGGCTACTGACAAGGTTTTGATCGGATCAGACATGACGGTAGGTCGCTTTACTGTAGAATCTTGGCTAGCAAACGATCACTTTGCCCCACGGTGGGCGCCAAATTATTTTGGTAAAAATTTACCGGGTTACGATTTAAGTTGTGGGTTAAAGTGATCGGGCTAACGTTTCACGAAACAACGGAATGAATCGAATCAACGAATGAACAAACAACGAAAGAAAGCAAGAAGACACGAAAATTGGTGACGCGGAAACCCAATGTGGGAAAAACCGCGGGGGGAATCGGAATCCCGCCAAATGTCTACTATGAATGAGAAATACGAGTAAAGAATACAAGTATCGATTTCGGGTTGTCGGAGAGTATATTTTGCTAGTATGCTTTTGTGTATTAGGGCTGAAGTATGCTGAAGATAAGTTGTCCTCGATGCTTCTGTTGTCGTTGTACTTATATTCCATCTCTTCCTCTCAGCCGTTGTTTTTCCTCTTTTTTCTCCTGATCTCTCTCCTGCATGCTCTGGTGGCATTTCCTGGATTCTAGGGAGTGGTTACTTGACTGGGTCTTGTGTTTGGGGTAGGGTTGCTTCGGGTAGTTGGGTTGTCTTCGGCCCACTTTGGTATTTGGCTGCTCTTTGGCCCAATGCTGCTGTTGGGGTTTTACTTCGTTGATTCGTTGACTTTCCTCGTATCGAGTCCTTGACTTTTACGACTTTGGACTCTTTGAGTATTACTTCGTGACTTTTCCACTTTCGATCCTTTGACTTCTCGACTTTGACCTTTGACTTGAAGAATTCCATGTCACTCCTAAGGGTGCGAATTTTATCCCAAACAATACTCTAACATGTAACATAGGGGTGATAATTGAGACAAGACAATTTGCGACAAACTCGAGCTCGGCTTGTGCTCGGCTCGACAACATAACGAGTCGAGCCGAGCAACCATTGACTCGGCTCGAAAAGCTCGCAAGCAACCCGAAATAATGTGACTAGCTAGTTAATATTTTGCTCTTATTCAAAAAATATTAATAATAATTATGTACTCTGTAGTTTTTTCACCATATAACATGTTTCTATTGGTTGGCAAAAAAAAAAACATGTTTCTATTGATTTGCCTAATACATTATGCATATGTTTTCGGATCCAAAGTTATTAAAACACATCGATGGAAAAAAAAACGTAAATTTAATAGTTATATATAGGCTCAAACTCGCATTTAGCTCGCGAGCATGTTTGTGAGCACAATTTTTTCAAGTTCGTGTAAGCTCGAGAATGACTCGGGTTTGAATTTTGCTTAACGAGCACGAGTCGAGTAAGGCCAAGCTCGTGCTCGGCTTGGCTAGGCTCGTTAACACTCGTACTCTAACATGCCTCCTCACACAAATGTTCATCGGACATTAAGTGGTGGATGTAACTCATGTCTTCTCATATCTGACGCCAAATATTCCACTTTAGAAAGGAGGGATTGAGATTCGAACGCGCGCGCGACCTTTGATCGCGTTGACTCTGATACCATGTTATGAAACCAATTTAACCAACATGTGTAGAATTTGTAAGCGAAATATTAAATTGAGAGAAAATGGAGAAATATTTGTTAAACTTTCTCAAATAACAATAACAAAGTAAAGGCCTTTAAATAGGCATTACATAACTACGATTAATTACCATTAAATTAACGGAGTTACTCTTCGCAGTACCAATTTTACTCGACGCAGTACTTTTTGTACATATTTTTCCATTATATGCCCTTCACCAAAAAAAAAAAAAAAAAAGAAATATTGCTCTTACTCTCTAACCTCTATACTGTAACCCTAAAAATCATTCATTTTTTTCAATTATCATCGATTCATTTTAATACTAACTATAAAGCTCATTCAATTTATCAAATTTGTAAGATTATGGGAACACGTTTGATCGAAAAATAGGTATGGATGGTTATTTATCCCTAATTATTGAAATTAGGGTTATAGATATCGTTCAATTTTTTTCAATTATCTCAAATCCCTAATTATTGAAATTAGATCGTCCAATTTTCCAATATCATCGATTTCCCCAATTCTAATTATACAAATCATTCAATTTATTAATTAATAAGATTATGGATACGAGTTAGATTGAAGAATAATTATAAAATAATTATCGAAATTAGTTTTTTTTCCTTAATTTTTTTGTATGACCTTATTTTTTACTTACGTAGTACGGTCGTAATTGTTTTTACAAAAAAAATGTTACAAATTGAATAAAATGTACTCAATCGAAGTTTAAAAAAAATGTTGGAAACAAATGTACTGCGTCTTATAAGAATCGTATTGCGTGAATAAAGTTTAAAAAAAGTTGCATCAAAGATTAAAAAAACATGCAGTGCACGAAAGTAAAACAAAATGTACTGCGTAAAAGAAAAAAAAAGATGTACTCCCTCCGAGTTTCTATTATTGTCCCAAAGGGATTTGGAGTGGAAAATAAGGAAGTGAAAATGAATGGTTTAAAAAAGAAGAAGGAAGAGAGAGAGAGAAATAGGAGAGTAATTGTGAACCACACGTTGATGGCCTAAAAAGAATAGTGGGACAAAAATCAAACTCAGCCCAAAAAGAAAAGTAGGACAATAATAGGAACTCGGAGGGAGTACTGTATTGAGTTAAATAGATTAGGAGGAAAGAAGAGAAGAAAGGAGAGAAAGAGAGGAAAAAAGAAAAGATGAATTTGAGGGGAGGGGAAATAAGAAGGGTAGAATTGGAAATGTCGTACTGCGTCGAGTAAAACGCGTACTGCGAAGAGTAACACCCCAAATTAATTAACTTAACCCACCACTTAATTAACTTCTCACTAATCTAATTAACATGTTTATCAACATTAACCTGCCACAGAACCATTAATTTTGGAGCACTACTCAAACTCAATGTTTATATACTCTAACAAATTCCTTCTCGATGATGATATATTTGGAATACTATCCCTAGCTACTTGAGTTAATCTATAATGGATGATGATAGTGACGCTCAATCTCAGTGTCACCTCCTCACATACACCCTTTATATATTAATGGGGTGGTCTCTTGCAGTGGCGGATACAGGGGGGCCACGGGGGGCAAGTTCCCCCCAAGAAGTTCAAGGGATAAATTTTTATGTGTATCTTTAATGTACAATAAGCTATAGTAGATCAGTTGGTAGGGGGTTGTGTACACATTAGTGAGGTCTTGGGTTTGAAACCTGGTGGCTTATAATTTGAATAAGTTTTTTTTTTTTGTCGTTTGTTTCACTCCTACTATTTCGTTGTAAAAATCATTATCATTACCAATAAGATTTGAACTCTTGATCTTTGAATAATGTAGAAATGATACCACCACTTCACCACTAATACTTATTGCTCATTAGTAGAAATAGAATGTTATATATCCTCTAATATGTACTCCATTTAAAGGAATTTATACCATTTTGGTGTAAAAAAATCAAAGAAATAGTATTATTTATGAATAATGAGATGGCGCCACCCGGTGGCGCCGAATTTGTGCGCCACTGAGGATATTTTAGTAATTTATTATACTTATTTTATTTATCACCATTAAAATATGAGTTTAAATTAAGTTAGTTATTAAAGGTAAATTTGGTAATTCACATATTTAAAATAACTTATAATATATAATTAAAAAAATCAAAGAAAATAACAAAAGAATCTGAAGATTGCGTTATGAAGATTTGTCTGATGAAAAAAAAAAAACTTAATTGTAGGATTGGTTGATAACTACTCCGTAATACTCAGATTTACGACCGATAGAAACTATTTTAAAAAAAATATTACTTGATAACTAATACTCTATGTATGGATCGTTACTCATAACTTAAAGGGCCTCCAAATTTTTTTTTGCACAGGCCACCAAATATCATTTGACAGCCCTGAGTCTCACGATAACTTATCGTGAGAACTACTAATAAAAATAAAATAATAATAAAACTAATTATTTTCTATGTGAGAGGTCTCACAATAAACTCATTTTGAGACCGTGGAAACCGCCTCTTACAAGAACTTGTGCCCGAAAATTGACCATAAATATATTACTCCGTAGAATAATAATTTTAGTATAATAATAAAAAAATATCAAAGTAACCAGTAATTTATAATTTATAATTACGTAGTACTAAAAGTACATATATACGAAGTCGGGCTGATCGTCAAATAATTTTAAAAAAATTAATTTGAGAATTGTCTTCTAATCGTAACTGATTTCCGATTTTTTTTCAAGTTTTGAGGTGGTAATGGTGAATTTTTTTTCCAAAAAATAACAATGAATTAGTAATACGTAAATTAATGGTGAAGAATCAATTAAAAGATACAGTAAACATTATTTTACTTAAAATATTCTTAATTAAATAATTTATAATAAATAATAAATGGTAAAATTACATATATGTCCTTTTGAATTTTACCAAAATCAAAATAAAGATTTTTAAGATTTTTTTTTTTATTATTTTATTCCGGTGGCGCCCTATCACTATCCATTATTTATTATAAAAAAAACTCACTCAAAACAATTAGTTTATCATTTCTTTAACGTTCTAACACATAATTTTACGGAAAAAAAATTCAAAAATTTAAAATATTCTTTAAGATAAAAAGTAATATGCTAGAAAAATTTCGGTGACCCCCTTTCCAAGCAAATCCTGCGTCCGCCACTGGTCTCTTGCAGCATTGCATGTACCCATTATTATTAAGGGAATATCCTAATAATTAAATTGGACACCACTCAATAACACTAACTCATTTTCCATTTATAATAACCACGAAATTAAATTTGATCTTACATGTAAAACTAGGGTTTTGTGATTGAGTTGAATAATCGATATAGCTCTAGGCACGCTTTCACAATTAGATTATAGTAGTTCTTGCCGATCACAATGTGTATAAAACCAATGTTGTAAACATGCGGTAGACACTATTTTTGATCACTGACTTGATTAGCTAACTTCTTGTCGATCCTTGGTAAGTAAGTACATATGTAGGTGTGCCATCGCCCACCGTAGTACCGTACGTACTTTCATCCATCGAACTCTGCTTTCCAACCTCAAGAAGTCAAGATCATTGTCGCCTCTATGTAAAGGCTAACAAGCATAACCAAACGTACGCTTCCAACATTGCACCTAATTAATATAAGATTTTAATTAGGAGTACTAGATCTAGAGGTGGAAATCGGGTCAAGGCGGGTCGGGTCGTAACGGGTCATCATTTCATTCGGGTCGGGTCGCTAATGGGTCGGGTTATTTCGGGTCAGTTGATCTGACAAATCAGGTCGGGTTTGGACCGGGTCTAGTTATTTTTCGAGATTCTCCTAAGACCATGTACATTAGAGAGGATGTTTTCTTCCTCTTATTTTTCCTCTTTCATTCTATATTTTTGACACATCATCCTCTCTTTCATCCACCTCATCTTCCACTATCTTCATCATCTTCCTTTTTATTTCTCTAATTTTATTCCACAATAAAGAGTATCCTCTTATATAATTTTTTAATAATTTACTTTAATTACTTTATAGTTAATATTATTTTTATTTAACTTGTTTATTTAAATGACCAATGATATATGTTTCCATGCACAAGGGCCAAAGCTTAAGTTCCTTTAAAATTAGAGAAGTAACCACCTTCCTCTTAACAAGAGGATCTTCCATGTTCATTCCACAATGGAGAGGACCTCCTCTTAGAGGAGAGAGAGTCCTAAGAGGAGGGTAAATCCTCTCCATTGTACATGCTCTAGTTCTCTTTCATTTGGATTAATCCAAGAGATTAGAGCATGTATAATGGAGAGGATTTACCCTCCTCTTAGGACTCTCTCTCCTCTAAGAGGAGGTCCTCTCCAGCTTATGTATTGTTCATCCTCTTGGTAAGAGGATCATGTCACTTTCTTCTAATTTTATAGGAAAATGATTCTTGGCCCTTGTGCAAAATATATATTTTTTAATATATCATGTTTACCTTTTATCTTTTATAAAAATTGGAAATAATTTTATTTTCTATCATTTTATATGTTTTCATTTTAATTTCTTTTCTTTTATTATATCATGTTGTTTCATAGTTGCACTTATTTTGTCAAAATAATTAATATTGTTGACTTAAAATTTATTTATTAATGCATATTAGTTGGTGAGAAATGAATGTCTCGATAAATTTGATATTGCAAGTATTTTATTCCGTTAAATGTTGGTGAGTTTATGTGAGACATTGTATTTTGTAGTGAACTTCTAATATGCTAAGAACTACTTGAAAATGACGTTGACTCATGTACCTCTTTTCCCGAGTCATTTGTTGCTACTCCTTAAATGTATGCGGAGAGAAATTTAGACAACTTTATGGCTAGGAGGGAAGAACTACATGACAAACAAAACACATGTCTTTAAAGAACGATTTGGTCGAGCATATGTGGACTATGTTCCAAGGCTCGATCATAAATTAAAATCAAAATTTTTCTGTTATGTTTCATGTATTTTCATTTAATGTATTTTATTACGATTTTTATGTTACTAGATTTAATTTAATTATCACATTTTTAAAAAAAAATAGCTATAGGAGTAATTTGTATATTATGAAAACAATATAAAGTAAGTCAATATTAACTATACAATCATTAAGAAAATAAGAAAAATAATCTAAGAGGATACTCTTTATTGTGGGAGAAAAATTGAAAAAGAGAAGAGGAAGAGATGTAGATAGTGAAAAAGGTAATGGATGAAAGAGAATATGAGATGTCAAAAAAATAGAGGGAGAGAGAAGAAATAAGAGGATCAAAATGTCCTCTCTATTGTACATGGTCTTAGTAGTCTTCTTGTCATCAATATTATCAGTTCGGATTCAAATCGGGTCGGGTTCGGGTCACTGGTTATCAGGTTGTATCGGGTAACTAAATTTTCGGGTTCAGGTCGAATTTGATGGGTTGGGTCCGCTTTTGGCAGCGCTAACTAGACTAGACCTCCAAAGCAGAGAATTAAAAAGTTGCTCTAAAGCAAGGCTAGAGATCTGGATCATGACTTGTACACATAAATTTAAGAACGTACGTTAGCTAGGGAACAACTCATTAGAAATAATAATCCCCAAAACGATTACGTTTCGTCCATGGCAGCGCAGGCCAGGGCCGAGGCTTCTCCTCGACCAAGTACTAACAACTAACAAGCCTAATAGCGAGGGGGGATCATAAAGACAGTTAGTAACACTTTTTCCCGAGTAAGCTAAGGAACATTGTTTTTAATCGAAAAAAAAAAGTCATTGGAAAAATATAGGCCGTTACAAAAATTGTTTTTAGCCCACGTCATCACCTATGATTTCACATCTCTTCTTTGTGGTCTTGTGGATGAAATTATGAAAAGGATTAATTTGAATCCGACGATGATACATTCATCTTAATCATTAAACTAAGATATCTTCGGTGTTAGTAAAGCAAAATAATTGGTGAATTAAGACCATCCCCATCCAACCTCATTGTAGGGTTACAACCCTTAAACCCAAGGACATGTTACGAGTATTAACCGAAAAGACAAAAGAAGAGGGATAACAATTATACCTTATTTGCAGCGGAACAACGTATTAATAAGAAGTATAATAAACCCAGAAATATATATAATCTCCACGGACAGAATAAATAATCTTCACGGATAGAATAGATAATTCCCACGGACAGAATAAATAATCTTTACGGACAGAATAAAGCACCCCAAACGTGATGCCTCCTTTGGTATCCACACGGGTACAGAACTGCGACGTATATGCTAGTATAAAGGTATGTGAGACCGTCTCACAACTTCTCTCTATATCTCTCTTATAACTATTTATAAGAAGAATACTCCGTATATATATATATTATGAGTCAATACTCTTAATTCCATATCTTGGTTCATCATATGAGCCTCCTTATATAGGAGATGAGAAGGTAGAATTAGGTTATTACTATAATTCTAATTACCATAATTAGATTAGTAGTATAACTCTAATTACCATAACCCGACAGCGCAGATGGGTCTGTATTACTACTAACCCGATATATTTAATATATCGATATATATTAATAATATCCCGCACATATTGTGTGTGACCCAATGGGCCCACTTAAGACTACCAGACACGTAACCTATTTACATGTCAATCCGACATCGACCTCTAGCAAGGCATATCGGATACATAGACTTAAGCGGGTTAATCCGTAGGACAGTGGACATAACTCCTTCACTCATGACCTAGGTCAAGTTGGATGGGGTCATGCTAATTACAATATTATGGATGACCTTGTGGTGGATTATCATGACCCTTTTCATTTGAGTGTCATCCCATCCCATGACACTCAAAGAAAAGGGGATGACTTTCTCTTTTTTGTACTTTTCGAGGTCCCATTACATATTCACTAGTCAAAAAGGTAGGAGAGAGATAGGTGGGTAGAAAAAGTGAGAAATTATTTGGTTGAAAAGTAGAAAATGATTGAGTTGATGACCTAGGTCATGATTTTCTGAATGAGAGTGTACAAGATAAGTGAGAATCAACAAATTGATTAAAATATTAAAATAGGAATAATCTCCGTTAAGGTAACCCTTGGATGTGGATGGTGTAAGAATTTGGGTTGGAGTCTGAAAGTGTCAATGGATGTGCGATTCAAGCGGGGATAATAAAGTGAATTGAATTGAGCAATCGAAATAAAATAACATAGCTTAGGCCAGCAGGGTTAACGTAAAACCACCTAGATTAGCACGCACACATGCATGTTTATCTTTTTGTCAACATAATTGACAGAGATCACTGTGACTAATATAAAAGGAAACAGCATTAGGTACTAATTAATTGATCCCAAAGCCAAAAAAAAACAACTTTCATTCTCCTTTTTTTCAAACATCAAACCATGATGCATACTCCGTAATAAATAAATGACGTTGAATTGGTCTCTTTTCCAAAGCAGCAGACAAAGATCAGTGGTGAGTTTAATTAATTGGAACACAAATCAAACCAAATTTTGGAACATGCGTGCATCTTGGTTTCAACGTTCTACGTACGTAATGTCGTAGCAACTACAATGGTGATTCTTACTCTTAACTTTGTAACCAAAAACTTTATAAGTAAAAGTTCTTCTATTGTGTATGACATTGAGTTTGTGAAAGGAAGAATTAGGTCGTTCTTATTTAAGAACTAAGTTCTTACATTTATTTAGAAAATTAAAATAATTTGGTTAGAAAAGAAAAATAATACTCCCTCCGTCCATTATTTATCGTCTCACTCCATTAAAATACTTCTCACATATATTCAGCTAGTGGGGCGATAAATAGTGGAAGGAGGGAGTAATAGGACCCATTTAAGAACAAAATAACACGTTCCTCCATTGTAGTTAAAAGTTATTAGATTTAGATAATTGTGAAAAAATGACCTGGCAAAGGAAGAACCTTATATGAGATTCTTCCATTGTGATTGCTCTAATTACTGATTGATAGAATAATTGTATCTGTAATTAAGTGGCATGGATACGAGAATGCTAAATCAAAGCTAATGAATTCAAATAACATGCATGGTTTAACGTAAAGTAAATGCATGGGTAGAATAACATTACTAGTGAAATTAAAGGAATAAAACGAAATAAGTGGTAACATATACCTTTTGTTTCAAATGGACGTATGTATTACGGAGTATATATATGTTGTATGTGAGTAAGAATCGAATTCTTAATCATTCGGATGATCATTTGCAACTACTGAACGTGATAAATGTGATGTAGGAAAATTCCTTGCAAAATATTATTACCCTCTTTCTCAGTTGATTAGTTGGACTAGGAGCTAGTATAAATTACTCGAACTTTTTTGTACGGACTACGGAGTAATAATATTTATAAGAGGTATTTAAAGATAAATAAAACTGCAAAAATCAACAAAAATGTCTTAGGTTATCATAGGATAACAGATTATAAACTCAATTCGATCTCTCACATTTTCATTACAATACGATTATTAATGTGCGTGTCAGTGGGGAAAAAATCTAACAAAATACATCTACCATCATAGAGTGGTGAAGTAGTCATATATTTTTCCATTTACAAAAAAAAAAAAAAAAAAAAAATTATACTTGGCATCTCCTTTTGTTTGAAAAAAGGTCGGCTTCTAAAGTGTAAAGCTAGATGATAGAGTACAAAAGTAAGAAACAAATAAGAAGGAAAAGAGAGAGAGAAGAGTTTGAAAGAGTAACAAAAGGAAGTTGGTAGTTGGTACAGTAGTTTGGAACAAATTAGCTTTAGTGGAAGACTCACAAGTCACGTACACCTAATAAGCACGGTAATTAAAGAACTTGTCGATAGATTGTGTTATTATGCTTTTAGTTATGCTAAATAATGTTAGCATAATGACTCTAGTCAAGCCCGATTTGCTGGATGGGATGGTGTGAAAACATGCATGAATTGAAGTAGTGTACATTTTTATCGTGTGGTACGGAGATGCTAATGAATTTGAATTTCTTAACTCATTTGCGTATAACATAACGTGTCTATATTATCACTCTTTCCGTCTAGATCATTTGTCTATTTTTATATTATTTGTGAGAATATTTTAATCAAAGATAAATATATTACTACGAGGAAGAGAGTATTTATCAAATACCGAAGGACTAGAGAGGGTATCGTAAATTATTGGAATTGGTGTTCCAAATAGTTATTTGTGATTTGGCTCGATTAGTATGTTCTATTGACATTATTATTTTTATTAAGAGTTTGCTTGATATGGAGGTAGATTATTAAAGAGTAATGAAAGTTAAAATGTGAAGAAAATGGAGGATAGTGGTAAGATGTTTTACGGCGTAAAGAAGCTGAATGAGTAACAATTATCCCATATGTATGGAAGTCATTGTTTGGGATAAAAATCCGCATCCTCAAAGCACGACGTGGCATATTACAAATGGATCAAAAGGTCAAAAGGTCAAAAGACGAGAGTCGATAGTCAAAGTCGAGAAGTCAGAAAATCAAAAAAGAAAAATCACGAAGTAATACTCGGAAAGTCCAAAGTCGTAAAAGTCAAGGATTCGATGCGAAGAAAGTCAACCGATCAACAAAGTAAAACCCAACAGTAGCATTGGGCCGGAGAGCATCCAAGCCCCGAAATGGGCCGAAGACAGCCAACTACTCAAAGTAACCCTACCCCAAGCACAAGACCTAGTCAAATAACCAACCCCCTAGATTCCAGGGTAGTGCCACCAGAGCAGGAGAGAAATCAGGAGAAAAGGAAGGCAACGGTTAAGGGAAAGGAAGGAGATAAAAGCACAACAACAAACAGAGGCAAAGGGGGACAACACATTCAACACATCACCATCAAGCTGCATAAAAAAAGAACAGCATAATACTCCATAATTTATTATTATCAAACATAAATACTTGTACTCTCGATATTCTTTTCGTCATTCTTTTGGTCATAGTAAAATATTGGTGGGATTCCGACTCCCCCCGCGGTTTTTCCCACATCGGGTTTCCGCGTCACCAAAATTCCGTGTGTCGATTTTTTCTTTCGTCGTTCCTCGTTCGCTAGATTCATTATTATTTCATTAATTCGCGATTATAGGCCGATCACTTTAACCCGCTTCCAAAAACGATAATCCGGTAAATTTTTACCAAAACAAATTGGCGCTGTCTGTAGGGAAAAGTGATCGTTTCCTATAGCCAAAATCAGCAGTAAACGACTTGCATATCGTCATGTCCGGACCCAGCCAAAGTCCCTCCAGTAGCCTGGAAGCGTCAACTCAGCCCACTAGAGAAGGACCACCCCCAGAACCTTAGGGCCCAGACTTCAATGGTGATCAAACCTCCAGCAGGAGAAGCAAACATCCCTGGAGAACCGGACACCAACAGGAGATCCACCAGAACAGAAGATCCCCTCAGGATTAGTCACAAGGCTGGAGCTCGGATTGACATCACTCAGCAGAATTATCGACCCTCAGGAACCAGGCCGTCTGCCTTACAATCGCACACCCAATAGACAACAAACTGCAGGTAACACTCTCTCTGATACCAAAAGGCAGGAAACTAACTTGTTGTCTCTTGCAGGTACCCCCGTCCACCAGACGTCAGGATGGCAGCCGGTAAGTTCACCAGGAGTGCGCACCCTAGTCAACAATCGACTCCCACCAGATCTGGGAAAAGCACCTACTCCCAGTCAGCAAACACCAGGATGGCCGCCAGAAGTGACAGTTAACCCCATGGTCGCCGGCGCCAGCCCATACCCTGAAGTGACTTGGCCGTCCCGAAATCCGCCTCAGCAGACATCGGAATGGCGGCCTGAGCCTGCAGTAGCTGTATCTTTTCCGCCTCCTCCCTCGAGCATTCGCCACCTTGGAGGGCCCCAGGCAGGGAGTACCCCTTTCAGTTTCTTCCCACCTGCTTTTAACCCTTTTGCAGGAACAAATAGTGCTGCAGATCAGCAGTACCAAGAACTGAAGGAGCTGAGGGACCCGATCAGCAAAATCCCTGGAATGCCACGTCCTCTGGAGAAAGCAGCAAGACCCCTGAGGGAGGTATGCATGTGCAAGGGATTCGGCTCCACTTTGTCAGGAGCAGCTCTGCAGTGGTTCGTTAGTCTGCCCAACCGGAGTGTCACCTCCTCTGCTGACCCGGTCAATGCCTTCAACCAGCAATTCGCCAGCAGCAGAAAACCAGAGAAGCAGACCAGCGATCTGTACCGGGTGGTACAAAAGTCTGAAGAATCCACGCGCGACTTCCTCAACAGATTCAACAAGGAGAAAGTGACCATCCCCAGATGCAATGTAGCCACCGCCATAGAAGCCTTCCGCCAGGGACTCCACCAGGATTTAGATCTGTACAAGGACATCCAAGTATCCATGCACCGTATTTGAGGATGTACAGACAAAAGCTTTGGCAGCCATCAGGCTGGAGGAGGATTCAGATCCTAGAGGAGTTACTTATGATCCAGCATAGCAATCATAAACCCAACACATTCAGGAGGAGTACATCGAACCGCCTCAGACTTAGGTAGATGAAATCAACCTGGATAAGCTGCCCCCAGAGCAGAAAGTGTTGGTTGGATCAAAACGTACAGGTAATATCCGCCAAAACCTCATTGAATTATCAAAAACTAACATGGATTATTTTGCTTGGTCGCATGATGATATGGTAGGCATAGATCCGAGCGTTATAACCCACAGACTAAGTGTGGACCCAAGCTACAAACCAGTCCAGCAGAAGAGAAGGAAGTTCGCCCTAGAAAGAAATCAAGTCATAAACCAGGAGGTAGACAATCAGTTGGCTGCTGAAAAATCAGGGAGGTAAAGTATCCAGAGTGGCTGTCTAACGTGGTGGTGGCTCCAAAGAAGAATGGCAAGTAGAGGATCAAGATGTATCCATCAGACCAGGAGAGGACAGCATTCAGGTCCTCAGATAGGTGCAGGCTGTTCTATGATATACTGAAGAAGGCCCAAAGGTTTGAGTGGACAGCAGAGCACGAGAAGGCGTTCAGCGAACTAAAGCACTACATCAACACTCCACCTCTACTGTCAAAACCAGAGCGTGGAGAACCACTCTTCCTGAATCTATCAGTGACCAAAGTAGCAGTCAGCATAGTATCGATACGTGAACATGAAGGAGTGTAACACCAGAAATATTATATTAGTAAGTCTCTGCTTCCTGCAGAGACCAGGTACACGTCTCTTGAAAAACTCGTACTCGCACTTGTTACAGCATCTTATAAATTGCGACCTTATTTGGAATTACATACTGTTCTGGTTGAGGAATCAGTTGACCCGACAACGGATTCGGGTCCTTTGTGTTCGGATATCGCTTGTTTGATTTCCTTTGATCTCTTCTTTCCCCTCTCCTGTGGTCGGACCTTCCCGGCGGAGTGAGCCTGCTCCCTGCACAAGCAACGCACAGGGCCTCGGAGGTTATCCGAGGGAACCCTCTCCGATGCCTAAGTCAGTTCGTGAATGCCTTGACGAACCTAGCTCGTGAGGAACTAGGTGGCGGTTTTTAGGAGTAAGAGTCTAGAGAGAGAAAATCCAACCCCCTCTAAGTGGGAAATGTGTAGGTATTTATACCTTCCCACAAGAGAGAAGGTTGGAGGGAAAAAAGAGCGGGAGAATGAGTGGATACCAGGGTTACACGTGGACCTGCTTCATCCACTCATTCCCTTTTACCTTAGGCAGAAAGACGGAGGGACCCCTGGCAATCCCTGCCCTGCTTGGGAAGGAGGTCGCCTGGGGGCAAGTGGTCGAGAGGAGTCTACTGGCTCCTCCCGGCTGGTCGCCCTACCCTGTTGGACAGGCGAGCCTCTTGGAGGCACATTCACAGAGGGAAGCCCTGGCGTCCTACCTCGACGGCCTGCTGGACAGGCCCTTCGGTTCCCGGGTTGGGTGCTTGCGGGGCCTGCCAGTCGGGCGACCCGGCGCAGGCCCTTCAACCCTCATCAATTGGCCCTCACCGGCCGGGGGGAGGCGAGGCTTCTCCTTGGCAGGTGGACTCTTGAGGGTGAGTAGTTGACTTGTGGTTATATCCTTTGCATTTAATGCGTTCGCGTATTCCCGAGGGGGAAGGTTTCTTCCGCATTGGGCATGCTAAGAGTTTAAGTGTCTTCTGGTCATGATTGCTTTCCAGACCCAAGGGATTTTGGGGCAGCGTGCTTGTATGCTGATTGGTTGTGCCCCCTGTCAGAGTAGTTGGGGCGCCATTTAATGTTTTGGCCACCCTTTTCATATAAATTGCGGTTCTTTTGCCACTTTCACAACCCATCTTCAACCTTCTCTTCTTCTTCGTTCAGTGAAAATGTCGTGGATTACCAAAGTACTTTTCTGCCATGGGGCTCGTGTAGTGAGCCGTCGCTTTACGGGGCGCAGGAAGCTAAGGTATCCTCGGGCGTCTTTTCTCATTTTGCGCCGTAGCTGGCGATCCTGCATTCAACGTCATCGCAAGCTCAGGAGGGCTCTTGTCAAAGCGGGCAAGTGTCCTCAGAGGGCTCCTCCAGCCGCCCCGAAATTCAGGCGCTGCCCCCAGGGTGGGGGTTGTTTCGACAGGGGGTGCCATGAGTGTTTTCCATGGCTACACCCTGAGCAGTTCGACCCCGGCTGCCCAGAGCTGTCCTCCTCTCCTGAATCGGGCCCTTCTTCTCCTCTAAAAAGGAAAGTGGGCTGCGGCTCTTGTGACGATACCGAGACAGTCCCTTATGGTCGGGACTGGGATGTCAGCAGCCGGGATTCCGGCGACAGTGACGGCCAGGGTTACTCCTCTGGTCGTGAGGATGACGACGACTCGGCGGATCCCTTCAAAGATTCAGACGATTGGGACTGGGGATCTGATGCTGGGGGATGCAACAGCCCTGGGGATTACTCCCCAGGTTTTGATGATGATTAGGTCTGCCGGAGGGGTGCAGGCAAAGTGAGCCAGAGACAGGGGCTCTTTTTGTATTCCTAGCTTACATGCAATGTAACTTGCCCGATTTTCGGGTTTTCCTTGATTTAATGAAAAAGTCAGACGGTTTTGTTTACATGTGTTATTTTTATTATTTGCTATTATTTGCTTTTGGTTTTTGGAGGTAAGGTGGACGTCACAGTGTGATTGTCCTTCCAGCGTCTTTTTGTCTTCTCGAGGCCCTCCTTGGGAAGCTGCAAGTGGCTGCTCCCTGAGAGCTCGACACGTGGACAGTAGCCCTTGGGCGGATCTTCGAGGCTTGGCGACTTTTCGTCTGCCTTTCCCCCTATAAAAGCAATCTGTCACTCATTCCTCCTCTTTTTCTCTTTTCAAACTTCCTTTCTTTCCTTCTGCAAATTTCTCGGTGTGAAAACTCGAGCTCTTCTTCGTACCTCCGTTTTTCTAGGAGACTCTTTTTTCAAGCTTACACTTCCTCGGCGGCCGTCCCTAGGTTAGACTTTTAATTTCCAACTCTTGCTCCCTTTTCTTTCAATTTTCTTGCTTTTTCCTTCCCTCTTAGGGTTGCCATGTCTAGAACCCGTCCACGCATTCTGTCGTTCACCGACCCATTGAGGGAAGAGGAACTGGAAAAGGGGAGGGAGGACCTCGCCTCCTCCTCTAGGGAGGTTGATATTGGGATGACTGAGGAAGAGGACCCGGCGGGTGATGGGGGTGGCAACTCCCCAGAGCCTGCCCCCCGCGACGTTATTGATTCGGATGACGAGGCAATGGAGATTGACCCCTCCAGGACCTCTGGTCCCCTTATTCCCCGGGAAGAGGGGAGGACTTATTACTTAGACAAAACCAAGTACCGTATTCCCTTGAGTACATATCCTGACCCAAAAAATCGGGATCTGATTCTCGCAAAGAACGCCGCCAACGCGATTGAGTGTTTCTATAATTTCGGGGACGGGTATACAATTGTCGTCCCCGGCGAAAAGGACACCGTGTGCTGCCCTCCCGACGGGTGCATTGCGGTTTATCATAAGTGCTTAGAGTTTGGCCTTCGCTTCCCCCTTCATCCGGCCCTAGAAGAGATTTTCAGGCGGATGAATGTGGCCATCGCCCAGCTGACAGCCATGGCTGTCAGGTCATTAATTTCGTATGTGTGGACCTCCCTGTTCCATCGCGCCAAACCCTCTGTTGACGCCCTAAGATTTATGGTTGGCCTGCAAATGGTCTCTTCCGGGAGTGAGGGCTCTCCTGGGCATTGGTCCCTTCTGAGGCAGAAAGGACATACACTGGTGTGGCCTGCTATGGACAGCCTGAGAGATTGGAAAAACAATTTTCTCTATGTACATAGCGCCCATGGGTGGAGAATTCCCCGCCACTTCAGGAATCACGTCCACACCAGGCTTGAGACTCCTGAAGAATATCATCCTGGCGTGGGGGGTAAGGCTCTGGAGGTGAAACTGAGCAGGCAAGACAAGGACTTGGTGGACAAGTTTGCTGCTAGTAATGATAAGCATGGGGTGTATGGTCCTTCAGTATGGCTTCCTCATGCGGAGGTCATTGCTACTGACATGTACCTGACCCGGGTGGACATGAATCCGGGCTTAGACGAAGGTAGTTCAGGAGTGTTGATGATTTTTCCTTACTCGTTTTTTCTTTTTAAATGGCCTTTCTAACCAGTCATCCGTTTGCTTTGCAGATCTTGCCACCTTCCTTTGGAGAAAAGGGGAGGTGAGACGTTTGGGTTTGTCTGGGACTCTTGACGTTATCCAAGTCCGCCCTTCCCTTCCTCCTGACTTCAAGAGGGGCGAGAAAAACCTGATGAAGCATCTGAAGGGCCTTTCGTTCAGCAGACCGAGGCTCCCTGCTCCCCCTAGGTCGACCCCCGCCAAAACGGCGGTCTCTGAAGCCACTCCTTCTCCGTCTGTGAAAAAGGCGATTGCTTTCGAGGTTACTCCGCCCCCTGCTAGCAAACAAGGAGGTCCTTCTGCAGGGGTTCAGATTCCCCAGGGGCCGCAGGCCACTGGCTCTGAAGAGACGGGAGAAAGCACTCCCAGGGGGCTGATTAGAAAGAGGAGCAGGGGGACTCCATGCACAGATCATGTGGTGGATCTGGAGGCTGATACGCCTGACCCCAAGCGCCTTGCTCAGGGAGTTCCTAGTACCTTTTTCTCTGAGGAGAATGCTGAGTTCCGTTATGCTGCCGGCGATAGCCAGGATGTCTCTGCCCTACTTTCTGATTCTGGGGCGGTTTTGGCAGACCATCTCCTCAAGACTGTCCACTCTGCTACCCACCAGGTGACCCAGTACATCCAGCGAACTGCCAGGGTTATTCAGGCCTCTGCTGAGTTAGCGGCCCTCAGTCGTCTGAGTGACGAGGAGCTGGCCAACTCCGACCGCCTGACTACAATAGAAAGGGACGCTGTCCTCATTGCCGGCCTAAAGGATCAGCTGGCCAAAAGGGAGAGCGAGCTAGAGGAAGCCAAGAGCCAGGCGACTCACTGGAGATCTCAAAGCGAGAGGGCTGTTCGAGAGGTGTCCCGCCTGGAGGAGGAGGCGAAGAGAGCTAAGCAGGCCTTTGCTGAGTTGGAGCAAGCGAAAAAGGCTTTAGCCGAGTTGGACCAGGTCAGGAGGAAGGCCGCCGACCTAGAGGAGCGTCTTTCCAAGGCGGATTCGGCTCTTCAGGCGGCTCTCGGCGATCTGACGACGAAGACTGAGGAGTGGCAGAAAGAGAAGGATGAGATAATCCAGGAGGTGGAAACTGCCGTGTCAGCAGGCTTTGTTAATGGTGCCAACTCTTGCCTGGGGGTGGTCATGGAGGCTGTCAGGGAGATGTTCCCAGGCTTCGATGAAGAGGCTTTTCGAGCCCTCTATACTGCCAAGGACGAGGCCCAGATGCGCAGGATGGATGAAGAAGCTGCTACATCTGCCCAGATGCCTGTCCCCTGTCGCGCTTACGCTAATATTTTGACTTATCTTTTCTGCGCACCGAGCCTTTTTGTGGTCGGCTGCCGTACTTGATGTAATTATTTTTCAGAAAACCTTTATTTGGTGTATCTCCTGCTACTTTATTTCTTTTTTCTAAGGATTTTCCCGTTTGTTTCCGTCCTGCTTTTTTTTTTTTTTTTTTTAGGTATGTCCTACCCTCTGTCTGCCCAGAGGTTGGCGAGGTGATTTATGCGTTTTTTATACAAGGTTGGGGGGCCTGCCCCCAGTCCTTGTTCGTTTGGCCTGTTCCTGGCTCTTGGTCAGAGTCCAGGGGCCTGCCCCCTGCATGCCCAGAGGCTGGCAGGGTGGCATTATGCGTTTTTTATACAAGGTTGGGGGGCCTGCCCCCAGTCCTTGTTCGTTTGGCCTGTTCCTGGCTCTTGGTCAGAGTCCAGGGGCCTGCCCCCTGCCTGCCCAGAGGCTGGCAGGGTGGCATTATGCGTTTTTTATAGGGGGCCTGCCCCCAGTCCTTGTTCGTTTGGCCTGTTCCTGGCTCTTGGTCAGAGTCCAAGGGCCTGCCCCCTGCCTGCCCAGAGGCTGGCCGGGTGGCATCATGCGTTTTTTATACAAGGTTGGGGGACCTTCCCCCAGTCCTTGTTCGTTTGGCCTGTTCCTGGCTCTTGGTCAGAGTCCAGGGGGCCTGCCCCCTGCTTGCAGGGAGGCGTTTGAACTTTTGTTGGGGGGGTTATTTTCTTTAGTTCTGGCAACAGGGGGGCCTCCCCCTATTGCCCCCTGCTCGTTTATGTGTGAAAACGCGAGTTTGAACAGGCAACGAGTATAGACTTTGAGGATCTTTTCATTTCTTCGTAAAAATCTATCACAAGGGTGGTCGGAGCCGTCGACATTCTTTGACCGTTCTCCGCCAATTTTAAAGAAACGAAGACTACTTTAAGATTCTGCTTTAAACATAATATTTCTTCAGGGTGTCTGCGTTCCAGTGAGCACTCAACTCTTGGCCCTCCAGATTGGCGATTTTATACGTGCCTGGCCCTAAGATTTGAGTTACCTGGTATGGACCCTCCCAATTAGCGCTAAGTTTGCCGTGCTCTCTCGATCTTCCCACGGCCTGTGTCTTTCTGAGGACTAGATCACCCATCTGGAAATTTCGCTGATGCACTCTTTTGTTGTACGCCTTCCTCATTCGTTGCTGGTAGGCGACGATATTGGTGCTGGCTTCCTCCCTTACCTCACTGACCAGATCCAAGGCCTCTGCCATCGCTACCTCATTCTCAGCCTGGTCGTATTGTAAGGAGCGCAGGGAGGGGATCCTGACCTCAATTGGTAGTAAGGCCTCTGCACCATACACCAGGCCGAACGGGGTCTGGCCCGTAGACTCCTTCCGGGTGGTCCGGATTGACCAGAGTATGCTGGGGAGTTCGTCGGCCACCTGCCCTTGAGGTCATCCACCATTTTCTTTAGGCCATTCAAAATCTGCTTGTTGGCTGCCTCTGCCTGCCCGTTGGTTTGAGGGTGGCAGACGGCAGAATAAGCAACCGCAACGCCGTGACCTTCCAGCCATAATCTCAGGGGGTCATTATCGAATTGTCTTCCATGGTCAAACACTAGCATTTTTGGCAGGCCAAACCGGGTGATAATGTTCCGCCAAATCACCTTCCTGACCGCAGGCTCGGTGATGTTAGGCACTGCCTCAGCTTCCACCCATTTGGTAAAGTAGTCAATAGCTACGATCAAGAACTTTCTTCCCCCGGTGGCTACCGCGAAGGGGCCCAATATGTCCATCCCCCACTGAGCGAAGGGGATGGGAGACAGGATCGGCCTGAGCTCCTAGGCCGGGGCATGGATGGATGGGGCGAAAAGCTGGCATTTTCTGCACTTTTGGGTTAAGTCCTTTGCGTCGGCCAGCAGGGTCGGCCAGTAGTATCCGGCTCTCAAGGCCTTGTGTGCTAGTGACTTCCCTCCTATGTGATGGCCACATATCCCGGAGTGGATGTCGTCCAACACCTCCGCCGCCTGCTCTGCCCCCAGGCACCTGAGCAGAGGGGACGAGAAAGACTTTTTGTACAAGTCTTCTCCTATTATGATGAACCATGCAGCCCTTGCTGGCATTTTTCTTTTTTGTACAGGGTCGGTCGGTAGGACTCCGTGTCTTTTGAACAGGATGATGGGGGTCCTCCAGTCTTCAGGCCCTGCTTCCCCCACCGCACCGACGGTTTGACAGGGGACGGTAGATTTCTCCTGGACGACGTCCACCCATACTGACCTTCTTATATCTTGCAAGCTGGAGCTAGCTAGTTTTGACAGGGCGTCCGCTCTGTTATTCTGGGATCGTGGGATCTGTCTGATTTCATATGATTTCAAACCTGATAGTTCCCTTTTTACCACTTCCAGGTACGCGGCCATCGTTTGGTCCCTAGCTTTATATTCTCCATTGATTTGGTTGGCGATGAGCTGGGAGTCTGTGGCCAAAATGACCCGTTCTGCGCCTGCGGCCTTGGCCAGGTTGATGCCTGCAAGTACTGCTTCATACTCGACTTCATTATTCGAGGCGGGGAAGACAAATCTGAGCGCATGCTCAAAATCGGTCCCTTCCGGACTGGTCAATACTACCCCCGCCCCTGCTCCGTTGGCTGTTGAGGACCCATCGGTGTATACGATCCACTCGCCGGAGGTTGGGCCATCATCTTCAGAGTGGGAACATTCTGCCAGAAAGTCGGCCAGGGCTTGGGCCTTGATGGCTGTTCTTGACTGGTATGTTATCCTCAGTCCACTCAACTCGATGGCCCACTTCAGCAATCTGCCTGATTTCTCAAACTTCTCTAACACCTTCTCCAGGGGTTGGTCTGTTAGTACTACGACGGGGTGTGCGTCGAAGTATGGCCTCAACTTCCTGGCTGCTATAACAACTGCGTAGGCCGCTTTCTCGACCATAGGATAATTCTTCTCTGCTTCCCCCAGGGCGTGGCTTACAAAATAAATGGGCTGTTGAGCGCCTGCTTCTTCCCTTAAGATGACCGCGCTGACTGTCACGTTGGTTACAGCGATGTAAAGGAAGAGCTTTTCTCCTGCCACCGGTCTTGCCAGGGTGGGGAGTTTCTTTAAGTGTTCCTTCAACTGCCCGAACGCTTCTTTTTGCTCGTCTTCCCATTTAAATTGCTTGTTGCCTTTCAGCACCTTGAAGAACGGGGTTGACTTGTCTGCTGACCTGGCAATGAACCGTGCCAGGGCGGCCATGCGACCTGTCAGTCGTTGGATGTCCCTGATGGTTCTTGGCTCAGGAAGGTCTAGAACAGCCTGAATTTTCTCGGGATTAGCGTCTATCCCTCGAGAGCTTACCAAGAAGCCCAAGAATTTTCCAGAGCGCACCCCAAACGTGCATTTCTTCGGATTGAGCTTCATTTTGTAGGCGCGCAGGGAGGAAAAGGTCTCCCGCAGGTCTGCCAAGTGCTCTTTGTCTCCCTTACTCTTCACAATGGCGTCATCGACATAGGCCTCTATGTTTCTGCCTTTCTGGTTTTCGAACACCTTGTCGACCAGGCGCTGGTACGTGGCTCCTGCGTTTTTCAGCCCGAATGGCATCATCTTGTACATGTAGGTGCCTGAACTGGTGATGAATGCGCACTTAACTCTGTCTGGCTGCCATAAGTACACCTGATGATATCCTGAGAAGGCATCCAGGAAGCTTAGCATAGTATACCCACTGGTAGCGTCCACCAGTTGGTCGATTCTGGGGAGCGGGTAGCAGTCTTTTGGGCAGGCCTTGTTGAGGTTCGTAAAATCCACGCACATCCTCCACGCGCCTGACGATTTCTTGACCATGACCACATTTGCCAGCCACTCAGGGTAGTCACAAACTTCTATAAAGTCTGCCTTCAAAAGTTTTTCGATTTCTTCCTTGATTGCCAAGTCCTTTTCTGCGGACATGTTCCGCTTTTTCTGTTTCACAGGGCGGGCGTCCGCGTTTACGTTCAGCCTGTGAACGATGCACGTTGGATCAACCCCTGGCATTTCATCCGCCGAGTAGGCGAATATATCCTTGTTCTCTTTCAGTAGCTCGACCAGTTCAGCCTGGTAGGACTCCTCCAGGTCAGCCCCTACAAGGACTTGTCTTCCTGGCTCCAGGTCCACCAGCATGCTTTCTCCCCCAGGTTCCAGGTGGTTTGGCGCCTAGTTGCCGGCAGGAATCTCGCCTGCTCTGCTGGGGGAACTGTCGGCTTTTCTTTTCCCTTTCCTTTCGCTCTCGTGAGTCTGCAGGGCCACGGAGTAGCACTGTCTGGCCGACTCTTGGTCTCCGCGTACCTTGCCTTCTAGGCCGAAATCAGTAACGTAGGCTATAGTGAGAGCCCTGATTGATATGGCCGCTTCAATCTCGTCCAGGGTGACTCTGCCGATCAGGGCGTTGTAAGCAGACTTTGCGTCCACTACAACGAATGATGCCCTGACATTTCTGGCAGCCGCTCCTTCCCCAAATGTTACAGGCAGGTCTATGATCCCTACGGGCAATACGCCTGCTCCGCTGAACCCATATAATGACCCGGGGGCGGGTCGTAGGTGCCTTTTCTCCAGACCCATTTTGTCGAAGGCGTCTTTGTACAGCAGATTCGTGTAGGCACCGGTATCTACCATGCATCTCCGGACAATGTGGTTGTTAATTACCAAGGATAGCACCAGGGGATCGCTGTGAGGGTACACCACCCGCCCTGCATCCTCGGGGGTAATGCTCAGCGTTACTCCTTTTGGGCTTCCTGCTCTTTCAGCGTAGCAGATTTGGTTCCTTAGCTCACGAATCTGCCTTTTCTGCCCCCTTCGACTGATTGGACCTTCTGCATCCCCTGATATCACATGGATTACCAGGCGATTCTGTACCAAGCCTTCGGGCTTTTCAGGCGTCTCTTTCTGGGATTTGTTCCTGGCTGCGTAGTTGGCCAACCAACCGTTCCTGATCAACTTCTCGATCTCGTTTTTCAGGTGACGACATTCTTCGGTGGTGTGGCCTACGCAGTCGTGGAAAGTGCAGAATTTTTTGGGGTCCCCTCTTGGACTGCGCGGCTTGCTCGGGCGATTCCACTTGGCGGTTTCTTTTTCCAGCTCGAAGATTTCTGCCCTGGATTTATTAAGGGCTGTGTAACTGTCGAACCTGGGCTGATAAGCAGTGCGCTCCTTTTTGGGGGTATCCCCCTCCTCAGTCCTGTGTCTTCCGGATTCGTTTCTCCAGCGTCCACCCTGCGGTCCCCCCTACTGCTTCGTGGGGCCTGCGGGGGTCTCCGGCAGGCTGTGGAACTCTTCCTGCAGCATAAACCCCTCTGCGATCTTTTTGGCTTTGGCCAGGGTCTCCGGCTGGGCCCTGATCATCTGGTTCTTCATTTCGCCGGGTAGCAGGGAGTTGGTCAGTGCATATGCTGCTGTCGGGTCGTCGATTTCCTTCACCTGTTGGAACGACAAGTCAAACCTCTTCAGATATTCCCTGACAGTTTCGCCCTTCTTTTGCCTGAGGGTCATCAGGTGAAAGCGGGTGAGACGTCGTCGTTTGTTTCCGGCATACTGGTCCAAGAACATCTCTGCCAGCTCGATGAAGAAAGAGATTGACCCTTGCGGGAGGTCCCTGAACCAACCCTGGGCTAGGCCTACCAGGGTGGTGGGGAAGATTTTACACCACACTGCGTCGTCGGCGTCGTACATGCCCATGTGGCTTTCGTACGCAGCCAGGTGATCTTCCGGGTCTGTAGTTCCATCGAACTTTACAGTCGGCATTTTAATCTTCGGGATCGGGTACGCCTGGACCTCAGGGTGAAGCGGGGTTTTAGTTGGCCTGCCCACCATTTTCGACCTGCTCGCATCTGAGTAGCGACCGTAGTCGTCCCATCTGTCAGGGGTCGGTCGCCTGCCCTCAGGGGAGCGGTGCCTTGGTGGGAGCCTCGGCCTGCTAATCGCCTCGTCGCCCTGGGAAGGGGAGTGATACCGCGAGCGCTTCTTCTGGGCGGAATCGAGGTCATCACCCTGTCGGTACCTGGGCCTCATGGGCTGGCCGTTGTTGAGCCTGGATTGCAGGCTCTGGGACAGCCCAGGTGCTGGCCGCAATCCTTCACCCGGTGTCAGCCTGGAGAAGACATCCTGTTTCTCTCCCAAGCGCCTGGATACTGGCTCTTTGTGCTTCATGCGATCTTTTAGGTCCTGGGATAGGCCTCTTCTTTCGCGAGCGGCCGTGGATGCCGTAGTGTGGATGGAGAACGCACCCTCCGGACCAGCTACTTCTTGCCGTGCAGGCGGTTCCTGACGGGCTTCTGAAATTCGCCTTTGTACTTGTGCATAAGCCTGAGCCGTCTTCCTAGCCTTTTTCTGAGCGTTTCTGACGGCGGTTCGCTTTGTGCCCCCGGTTCCTTCTCCACTTTCAAAGTGGAGCAGCCTGGGGGTCGTAGCGACCCTGCCTATCAGATCGTCAGGGGTGAATTCCTGATCCAACATAGCTGAGAAGAAGGCCGCAGTCT
This sequence comes from Agrostemma githago, assembly GCA_958450325.1. Lineage (NCBI taxonomy): Eukaryota > Viridiplantae > Streptophyta > Magnoliopsida > Caryophyllales > Caryophyllaceae > Agrostemma > Agrostemma githago. The sequence continues at coordinate 5,380,753 of OY288250.1, read as the reverse complement.
GTACCATCTGGGCAGGGGTGAGGTTTAGGACTGGCCTCGACTGGCTCCCCTGCCCAGCCATGGTAGCTGCTCCTTGGCCCGGTGCCCCCTGCAGACTGGCCTGCCCCACACCTGGAATCGTGGCGGCAGGCGTCATTTCGGGCGGCATGCCATACTGGGGGGCTTTGGGTGGGTTTGCCACTGAACTGGTGTCAAAAATCTCAGGCATACTTGATTGCGAGTGGTTAATTTTGAGTTTTAGAGTGGTTGATTTTGTGGGTAATCTCGTGAGCACAACCTAGATCTTCCCCACAGACGGCGCCAAATTGTTCTGGTTGAGGAATCAGTTGACCCGACAACGGATTCGGGTCCTTAGTGTTCGGATATCGCTTGTTTGATTTCCTTTGATCTCTCCTTTCCCCTCTCCTGTGGTCGGACCTTCCCGGCGGAGTGAGCCTGCTCCCTGCACAAGCAACGCACAGGGCCTCGGAGGTTATCCGAGGGAACCCTCTCCGATGCCTAAGTCAGTCCGTGAATGCCTTGACGAACCTAGCTCGTGAGGAACTAGGTGGCGGTTTTTAGGAGTAAGAGTCTAGAGAGAGAAAATCCAACCCCCTCTAAGTGGGAAATGTGTAGGTATTTATACCTTCCCACAAGAGAGAAGGTTGGAGGGAAAAAAGAGCGGGAGAATGAGTGGATACCAGGGTTACACGTGGACCTGCTTCATCCACTCATTCCCTTTTACCTTAGGCAGAAAGACGGAGGGACCCCTGGCAATCCCTGCCCTGCTTGGGAAGGAGGTCGCCTGGGGGCAAGTGGTCGAGAGGAGTCTACTGGCTCCTCCCGGCTGGTCGCCCTACCCTGTTGGACAGGCGACCCTCTTGGAGGCACATTCACAGAGGGAAGCCCTGGCGTCCTACCTCGACGGCCTGCTGGACAGGCCCTTCGGTTCCCGGGTTGGGTGCTTGCGGGGCCTGCCAGTCGGGCGACCCGGCGCAGGCCCTTCAACCCTCATCACATACTATTTCCGTAATAACGAATTATCCACTAAGAACTATTATGAGAAAACCTGAGTTGTCAGGAAGAATGGCTAAGTGGTCCATACACCTGAGTGGCTTCGATCTAAAGTTCGTCCCCAGAACAGCAATAAAGTCCCAGGCGCTGGCAGAGAAAGACATCTTCACCTTGGAGGAGGACAAGAGGAAGCAAGTCTGGGAGCTGAACGTAGATGGCGCCTCAAACATGAGAGGATCTGGAGCAGGGTTGGTCCTCAGGTCACCTCAGGGGGATCTCATAGTCCAAGCAGTACGATGCGAGTTCCGGACAACGAACAATGAAGCAGAGAACGAGGCTTTGATCTTGGGTCTCCAGCTGGCTCTAGATCTCAAAATCAAGCGACTAGAGGCGTACGGTGATTCCCAGCTGATAGTCAACCACATGAATGGCTCGTACGCAGCGAAAGACTCCAAGATGATGGCCTACCTTGAAGTGGCAAAAGATCTCTCCCTGAGATTCACAGAATTCTCAATCAGCCAAGTTCCAAGGGATCAGAACGTGGAAGCAAACGCCCTAACAACTCTGGGGGCGACCTTCAAGCTAGAAGTAGTATCCACCATACCCATAGTCCACGTACTGGAGCCAACAATTTGGAAAGCACAGGGACACGAAGCCCCAGAAGAAGTAGAAAGTTCACAACGACAGGGACTGCAGTGGTCACAGGAAGCAAGAATCTGCAGCACCACAGCAGAACAAAAGGAAATCGCCGACTGGAGGTAACCCTACAGAGAATGGCTGCAAAATGATGTCCTGCCAGCAGACAAGAAAGAAGCCCGAAGTTTCAGGATGAAAGCATCCAGATATACTCTCATTGATGGCGTGGTATTTAAGAGATCGATCGCTGGACCATACCTGAGGTGCCTAAGCCAGGAGGAAGCAGAAATGGTTATGCATGATCTCCACAGCGGAGAGTGTGGAAATCATGCAGGGGGCAAGAGTCTATCCAACAAAGCACTTCGTCAGAGCTACTATTGGCCAACAATGCGCAAAGACGCCAGAGAATATGTTAAAAAATGCGATGCCTGCCAAAGACATGCACCGGTCAATCACCAGCCAGCAGAACCGTTGCACCCAATAGTCTCTCCTTGGCCCTTCATGAAGTGGGGAATGGATATTGTGGGCAAATTGCCAAGAGCACCAGGAAATAAAGTCTTTATGCTTGCAATGACCGACTACTTCTCCAAATGGATAGAAGCAGAAACGTTTCCTCAGGTGACTGAGAAGCAGGTTATATCCTTTATTAAACGTAATATTTTCTGCAGGTTTGGTATGCCCTCAAAGATCATCTGCGACAACGGGTCCCAGTTCATTGGCAACAAAATGGAAGCCTATTGCGCCAGGTGGAATATCGCGCTAAATAGGTAAACCCCCAGAAATCCTCAATCCAATGGTCAGGCGGAATCCAGCAACAAAATAGTGACGGACAACCTGAAGAGAAGGCTGGAGGAGGCAGGGGGCAGATGGGCAGAGGAACTTCCCTTAGTGCTATGGTCTGACAGAACTACATCTAAGGTGGCTACAAGGCAGACGCCTTTTAGCCTGATTTTTGGTGCTGAGGCAGTCATTCCTTCAGAGGTGAGGGTACCCACTCACAGATATGGCTGCATAACAGAAGAAGGAAACCAGGTGAAGATGGCAAACAACTTGGACACCATAGACGAACTCAGAACTGATGCCCAGATCAGAATGGCCTCCTACAGGCAGACAGTCGCCAGAAGTTACAACAAGAATGTCAAGATCAGAATCCTGCAGGAAGGAGACCTGGTCCTCAGGAAGGTATTCCAGAACACCAGAAATCAGCAGGCGGGGAAATTCGCCTGCAATTGGGAAGGACCCTACCAAGAGGAGAAGATAATTGGAAATGGAGCATACCGACTTATGACCATGGAAGGAGAAATCATCCAAAAACCCTGGAACATAGTACACTTGAAAAAGTACTTCTTCTAAATAAAAGTCACCAGAAGCACAGGCCACTGTCGCCAGAAACAAGGCATTCAATCTGCCGGATACACCTCCACCAGAGCCCAGGTCAATCTCATCTTTTGTCTTTTTAACTCTACTTTGTCCTTCAAACTATTTTTCGGGTTGCAAAAATACGTAACATCAAGATAGAATTTAATTTTCACATATCCTCAAAATTCGATTTTTAAATTTTCACATATCCTCAAAAATTCGAGTTTCTTTTTATAAAATCTCAAGACTTAGCTCATTTTCACATGCCTCAAGATTTAACTTGATTTTCACATGACTCAAAGACTTAATTTGATTTTTACATATCTTACAATTTTGAAACTTTTTTCATGTGCTTTCAAGATTTAGTTTTATTTTCACATGTCCTCAAATTTTGAATTTACTCTCATATATTTTTAAAATTGAATTTTAAATTTTCACACATTTTTCAGATATAATTCTCTTTTCATATGTTTGCAAAATTCGATGTCTTTTTTATGTGCCTCCAAAATTGGATTTTCCCCATTCACATATTTTTGGAAATGTAATTTTTTCCCACGCAATATTTTCAAACATTGCATCTTTACCATCTTTTGTCAGCTTTTTCAACCAAAACTGGTGACCAATCTGGTGGAGTGTATAATTTCTACAGAAGGCGTGCGTCTTGTGACTAAGTGCCCACAACCAGGACATTACAGTCTCCTGCGCCACTTAGCACCCACGCAAAGCGTGGCACCTCCGACTGAGTGGGCAAACCAAATCCCAGGCCACCACTATATCAAAGGTCGACCATACGGACAAAGGCATGCATACAAACAGCTGACAGCAAAACAAAACAAACAAAACGAACAAGCACCACAGAGTAAGCAAACAAATACCATAAAAACAAGTTCAAAACGATTCTGCTCCCCTGAGCAGAAAGAGGATTCAGGTATTCTGCCCCCTTGGGCAGAATGAAAATTCGAAACATAACAAATTTTTTAACAGAATATTTTTGTTTTTGCCACACAGGGCCAAAGATAACAAAAGGTAACAGGCTGAACGGCCTAGACATTCCCCTCAGGAGGAAGGCAGACAAGGGGCTCCACCACAGCAGGAGTGCCAGCAACAGCATCCACCTGGTCATGCGTCTCCTGGACCGCAGGGGGAGAAGAGACTGATTCCTCCACCATCTCATCTTCACCCCCCAGAGAGAATGTCTAAGTTAAAGCCCTCAGGAAACTCTTCCCTCGTCATATCTTCCAGAGCAGCCAAGTTCCAGTTCTCGTGCTTCCCCTCAGAGTAGGCTCTGACCATCTATATCTCAGTGCTCAGAGCCAACCGGCTTAAAGCATCCCTCAGAGTCTTCTTCAGCTCAGCACTCTTCCCCTACAGGGAAGAATTGACATCCAAGGCCCAGGCAAGCTCACTTCGTGCCTCCACCAGATCTGCGCTAAGCTTTTGTCTTTTACCAGATCTCTCCGCCAGCAATTCGCAAATCAAACCCAACTCCTTCAGAGAACTATTTTCTAGCGCGGACCTGGGACCAGGAAGAAGCAGCTAGTCCAGAAGAGTCATGTCCTCTGCAAGATTGGATGTATCGAAGCCCTCAGAAAATTTGAGCACCACTCCAGCAGGAACATCATCAATGAATCTGGGGGCAGAATAAGAGTGAGACTCAGAGAGATCTGCCACCAGGGGTTCACTTTCTGCAAAAGTAACTTCTGAAAAATGGGACGAGTTACGACTTCTCCCAGAACCAGCAAAGCCAGCAGAAACAGAACTAACTTTCCTTTTGAAGACCGCTCTAGTAGCAACGGCCCGCCTTCTAGCAGCTACTTGCTCTGGGGACACACGAGGTTTAGCGGATCCTGAAGGAAGGAGCAAGCGAAAATGAGTACCAGGAGAATTTGAGGGCAAGTAAACCTAGCCAAGCATGAACGTACCTTGCCCGAAGGCATGTTCCCACCAGACTTTTCTTTTTTCTCCCTCTGGGGGAGAAGGGGAAGGACCACTTGTGGAAAAATAGAGTGAATTGCGGAGTGTCATCATCTTCGGGTTTAGGACGAATGGTCGGATCAAAGAATCAATCATCATGCAAACCGACTACGATCCAAGCGAACAGAAATTCCCGCCTAAGATGAGCTTAGTCGGAAATTTGGGGGCATTTGTTTGGGATAAAAATCCGCATCCTCAAAGCACGACGTGGCATATTACAAATGGAAGATCAAAAGGTCAAAAGGTCAAAAGGTCAAAAGACGAGAGTCGATAGTCAAAGTCGAGAAGTCAGAAAATCAAAAAAGAAAATTCACGAAGTAATACTCGGAAAGTCCAAAGTCGTAAAAGTCAAGGATTCGATGCGAAGAAAGTCAACCGATCAACAAAGTAAAACCCAACAGTAGCATTGGGCCGGAGAGCATCCAAGCCCCAAAATGGGCCGAAGACAGCCAACTACTCAAAGTAACCCTACCCCAAGCACAAGACCTAGTCAAATAACCAACCCCCTAGATTCCAGGGTAGTGCCACCAGAGCAGGAGAGAAATCAGGAGAAAAGGAAGGCAACGGTTAAGGGAAAGGAAGGAGATAAAAGCACAACAACAAACAGAGGCAAAGGGGGACAACACATTCAACACATCACCATCAAGCTGCATAAAAAAAGAACAGCATAATACTCCATAATTTATTATTATCAAACATAAATACTTGTACTCTCGATATTCTTTTCGTCATTCTTTTGGTCATAGTAAAATATTGGTGGGATTCCGACTCCCCCCGCGGTTTTTCCCACATCGGGTTTCCGCGTCACCAAAATTCCGTGTGTCGATTTTTTCTTTCGTCGTTCCTCGTTCGCTAGATTCATTATTATTTCATTAATTCGCGATTATAGACCGATCACTTTAACCCGCTTCCAAAAACGATAATCCGGTAAATTTTTACCAAAACAGTCATACATACATACGAGGTAATTATTTCTCTTTCAATTTCTCTTTTATACCATAAAATATCACCATTAACCACCAGTCTTGTAGTTTCCTCCATTTTTTTCATATTTTAAAATTACTCTTAATAATCTACCTTTATAGCAAGCCCTAAAATGGAAAGTTTATTTACTTTGGCTAGTGGGTTTGCCTCTATGTCTGAGGTTTTCCTTGGGTTTAGTATCTAGATCTCATCTCATATAATTGACTTGTTTTTATTTATTCTCTTATGATTTACTTTTCGATTGGTTGTTTCCATTGCGCGGAGAGATAACAAAATACGTAAAAATTGAAGTTTATCAAAACGGAATGAAGTATCTACTCATTTTTTAATTCATCATAAACCGAATTTAATCGGATTATAATAGTAGGGAGTGAATTAAACCTGTCATCTATTGTCTAAAATACATTCATTTTATCGTCAACCATTAGATTAAAACATCTACGATAATATATATATACTCATTGATAGAAAAGTAAGTTTGGTAATTAAAAGGATATAAGTGGGCTTGCATTGCTTGAAGAGATAACAAATGAAAGGAAGATGGAGGGTATGGTAATGGTAATTGGTAATGTTAGCATTGGACCATTACATGATCGAGTATGAGTTGTCTATTTTTAAATACTAGCGAGAGGAGGAGGCCTACACCACATGCACACATTTTAATTTGCTGTTACCAAAATATATATGGGACAATTGCTTACAACAAGAAATACACCCATCTAATGCAAATTTTATTTATTTATATATAATATATAATATATGTATGGCTTTGCTTAAAGTTTAAACGTGAGTACGTGACAGCTCAACTAATTTTATGGGTTCAACAATAACAAGATACAAAAACAGTGGATTACTTGTACAACGTACAACTAAGGGTCCATAATCATCATAGACATAGTATTGTATCACCATCTTCAAATCATCATTTCTCCGGTTGTCTCTCACATAATAATGTGGTGCTACTTTTTCATTTTAGACGCTAGACAATAATCTAATAACAACGTCTTGAGGCCAGGTGTAATAGTATGATTACGATGTGTTGTATGAATCATTTTTGTGTTAGATTTAACAAAAATAACAATGCATGCAGAGTGTATTACGGTTCTTACTACGAGTAATTGTTTAACTAGAGCTAAAATGCGACACAAGAATATCGTGATACATATATAGAAACATCAAAGAGAATGAAGGATGGACCGGGTGTGTTTTTTCATCGACTCCGACTCATGCATGTGATAAAACCATATTGTCACCGTAACTCTCTTCCGGTACGGTGTTTTATATTGGTCGCCGACCCGACTCATAACACATTCATAATTCATTAACAAAATAAATCAGCTTGATTGAATTGGCTGGATGGAAACTAAAAGGTAATAGGAATAATGTGCATTTCTGTTTTGAACGTGAACATATCTCTTTTGTACATAGCTGCTAGCTAACTAACCCGTGGCTTTCATGTGAATGAATGCTGGAAAAGCCGCTTTAAAGAAACTTGCACTTAATAATTGTCCCTTTACAACAAATTACACCTACCATAACTAGCTACTTTACGTAAACATAATGAAATTAAGTGACGGATGAAATGAATCAAGAAAAATAGAGGATGGAAATTGGAATTACCTATATCCTTACAAAGTTTACATGCATTATATTACCACAATTATAAATTACACATTTACACCATTTTAATTTATAAAACTACTTTTAAAACTACTATCCTATAAAACATTTTTTTAATACTCCGTATTTTGGTATCACAATGACCTTTGACGAGTAAAAAGAGTAATTAAGGGTTCGTTTGGTTACTCATATAATTACCGGGAAAAGCAAGATCCCGAGAAGTGAATTTTCATGAAGTTGTTTGTTTGCCACTTCCCAGGAATTGCAACTTCCTCCATAATGAAGGGAAGTTACTCACCAAGTCCCCTTTGGTGTGTAGAACTTCCCGCATGAAGTCATTTCTCATATGAAATCAAACAATATTTTTGTAATTCCCATGAAATACAAATTCACATAAATTTAAGTTTCCGGTAACTTCATCCTTCCATGGTGAACCAAACGAATTCTAAGTCGACAAAAATGTATTGTTTACTCATCTTTAGTATAAATGGATAATATATGCTATGAGCCTATATTTTTGTGTTGTACTCACATTTCTTATGACTAAGAGTCTTTTTACTCATTTATGGTACCAAAATATAACAAAAGTGTTTTATAAGGTAGTAATTTTTGAAATTAATTTTATAAGACCGTAACTTAAATTGGTTTATAAAAAAATACTCATCCATACAATTGCACTCTGGCCGTCCCGTTGTCACTTTATACCGTTTTGACCTATTTTGAAAATTAGGTATGCACAAACTATGGCTAGAAAATTCATAGACATCTCATATACTCCCTCCATTTATTAATGTTCTACCCATATTTCACTTTGGGTCATTTATTAATGTTCTACCCATTTCTATTCTTTCCATATTAGTCTCTCACATCCTCATTTTTTAATACTTTCTACTATGGCCCCACTTGTATCAACTTCTCTCTCATTTTCATTCTTTATTCTTATTCCTTAATAAACGTGTATAAAGCATATGGGAAGAACATTAATAAATGGAGGGAGTACATGTCTTATCAAGTGAGTAATAAATAAACTCACACACAACGGGAACAATCGTTAACAATTGTACATTAATTAGAAAATACTTAGCACGCACGACATGAAGAAGGAAGCCGATACGGTCCCCATAAATTACAATGAATCAATTCAAAAATACTTGTAGCTGTTTTATTGTTCAAATTAAAATTGTGTCTATTAGGTTGCGAGGTGACATACATCACAAACAAAATTATTATTCGAGCTAAACTTGAATTGCTAGCTAGATGTATTGAACGAGTTTTTCTTCTTTCAATCTGGGTGACCGAGACGTCGACGCCACAGTTCGCCTGTCACTTTCTCGATGCATGGTTTGCTTGTACCCTTTCTTCACAAAAAATGTAGAGTCCATCCATTCCTATTTATCTCAAACTCAAATATTCAAGTACATATATAGTCATCAAGAATACATTGAGTTGGACTATGACTATTCAACTTACAACTTTACGAATCATCATAATATTCAGTTAACTACAATAATCCACGAGTTGTCTGGTTTTCAATGAATTACAAAAATATTCATATGGATATTGTTTAAGTTTGGTAAATATGAATTTGTATATAAAATTCTCATGATAATATCCATGTGAAAATTTTCATAATTAACTTATGGGTTTTTCTATGGGGTGCCCCTCAACTATTGCCTTTTCCAAGTGGTACCCCCGCCTTTTTCGAATTACAAGGTGTACCCCTAAACTTTACTTATCCCTCCATATTATAACCAAAGTGATAAGTGTATTACAATTATTTATAAAAAATAAATAATTAACATATTAATCAATCCAATTTGATGCTTCAAACCACCTCTTTTTCTTTACCATTCACCAAGCCACCAAATGCTCATCGCAACGCACCTCTGTTGTCGGCCGACGTCGACCTATCTCCCTTACTCTTTTAAATCTTCAACCTCAATCTCTTCGTCACCCCTATGTCGTAGTGTAGTGGATTGAAGTTTTTCGAGTAAAGGATGCAAATTGAAGAAATATATCATGGTTGATGAAAGTAAAATAGGGAATAATCACTATTTATATCATCAATTGAGAAATTTTCGTTGGAAAATTTTAACTTTGGTTACAATATAGAGTAATTTACAAAGTTTAGGGGTACACCTTGTAATTCGAAAAAGGCAGGGGTACCACTTGGAAAAACCGATAGTTGAGGGGTAGCCCAGTGGCGGACGCAGGATTTGCTTGGAAGGGGGGCACCGAAATTTTTTTAGCACATTACTTTTTATCTTAAAGAATATTTTAAATTTTTGAATTTTTTTCCGTAAAATAATGCATTAGAACGTTAAAAAAATGACGAATTTGAGTGAGTTTTTTTATAATAAATAATACTTTCTTTGATTTTTTTACACCGAAATGCTATAGATTCATTTAAATGAAGTACATATTAGAGGATATATAACATTCTATTGCTACTAATGACCAATAAGTGTTAGTGTGGTGATATCATTTTTACATTATCCAAAGGTCTAGAGTTCGAATCTTATTGGTAACGATAATGATTTTTACAACTTTATAATAGTAGGTTTGAAACAAACAACAAAAAATAAACTTACTCAAATTATAAGCCACCAAGTTTCGAACCTAAGACCTCACCAATGTCTACACAATCCCTCTACCAACTGATCTACTATAACATATTGTACATTTGAGATACACATAAAAATTTATCCCTTGAACTTGTTGGGGGTCACTTGCCCCCCATGGCCCCCCTGTATCCGCCCATGGGGTAGCCCATAGAAAAACCCTTAACTTATTAACGTGTATCCAATGGCAGACACATGTTAAAAATCGATCATCATAAGATGATTGACTTCACATTATTATTTATCGATTTTTCTAACTTGTGTCCAGTATACACATGTTAATAAGCTATTTACGGTAAGAATCACATTGATAATTTCATGAGAAATTGATATATTAACTCATAATTACCATACTGAAGACAACATCAATGTAATTCTTACCGTAAATAGCTTATTAACGTGTGTATAGTGGACACACGTTAGAAAAACCATTTAAAATACATCTGTTCTCATTTCCGAATCCTCGTAATGAAAATAGGAGTATAATAAGTAATACTGTAATCAACTAATAGGCCGGATACGTAATATTAAATGAGAGATGGATCATCTGCGGATGTTTTTTTGAAGGAACATTCGTCATACACTTGATACACATCCCAGTGTACAGTGCGTAAATCATGGGAGAAAGTATGAAGAAGAATACATCATAAAATAATAGCGCACCAACTTCTATATAACTATACATACATACATACATACATACGCAAAAATATACTTTACTGTACGAAAAGAAGGAGAATTCTCGACTCTCGAGTCCTCGATGGACTCACTGTTTACCTTATTAATTCTCAACTGCTGAGTAATAGAAAACCTAATTTCAAGGAAACTCGTTTTTTTCCAAGAATTTCAAGTACTCTGTAAGTCCGTATCAAGTCACGTGATAAATTATCTAGAAAATGTCAAATAATGTTTTTATTAACATCATATATATGTTAAAATTTGACCCACTTAATATTTAAAATGGATAATAAATTAAGGGTTATGTTAAATACAACCCTTATGATTGTATTTAAGCATTGAATAACTTCCATATTTGTTATTAATTTGGGAAATAAAGAGAAAAATAACACATAAATTAATGTAATTAGTATGTATTGAGAATTCTTTTCATTTTTTAGTCTCTAAAATACCGCCCTTAGGACTGTATTTATCAATTTCCATAAATTAATTAATACGTAATAAGATTAGTTGATATCCTTTTAATTTAGCCAAACAAATAAGTCAACATGTTTCTTACTTTCTTTGAAGGGTAGGTTTCAAATGTTTCATACTCCCTCCTTTTTTTTTATATGACGTTTTGCTTTTTCGAAGTGAGTCTTTAACTTTAATTTTTATGTAAATATATTACTTCAAAAATTTTAAAAATTACACCATAAAATTCCTTACGAAAAGAGCTTTCAAATGAGTATACATTTCATAATATATTTTCTTATATTGTGAAAGATATTGAAGAGAGAAGGTGTTGTCTCGAAAAGTGAGAATGACTTATAAAAAAATACAGAGAGAGTAGAAGACTGTAATATGAAGTATTAAAAAGAAGGGCATTAATCTAGAGTTTTGACTTTTAATCGATACCAATATATATTGCCTTCGTTTCAGTCATTTATTTATCTTCGATCAAAATAATCCTCACAGATAATATGAAAATAAATGAATGATGGAGACGGAAAAAATAAGAGTAAGATACTTCTATATACGAGTAACAATTTGTATTCATCTTATAAAGCGATTTTACAACATCAATCTTGTTTATGAAATGATCTTTTACAATAAAAGACTATTATATAAGAATGTTTTTTTTATCAAATCAAATAGGTAGTGATCAAAAGAAAAGAGAAGTAGCGAGTTTATAAGTGTATTTTTTTTTTTGTAGATAAGGAGGTCATAACCTTCTCTTATGCAAGAGATCTCACAATAATCGTATTGTGAGATCCTCTCATATGAGAATTTGTATTATAAAAAAAAACATTAACAAAAATAAAAGTCATTATGAAATCGTCTCACAATACGATTATTGTGAGACCTCTCGCATGAGTAGTTTATTATTTTAATAACTTCCTCCATGTGAAATGTCTCTCACAGTAATCGTATTGTGAAACCGTCTCACATGAGAATTTGTGTAAATAGTAATTAGGGCTCGTTTGGTTCACCATGGAAAGATGAAGTTACCGGGAACTTTAAATTCACGTGAAATTGTATTTCATGGAAATTAAAAAATATTGTTTGGTTGTCAGGTGAGAAATGACTTCATGCGGAAAGTTCTACACACCGGGGGCTTGGTGAGTAACTTCCCCCATTGTGGAGGAAGTGACAATTCCCGGGAAGTAGACAACCAAACAACTCCCTAAAAATGCACTTTCCGATAATTGGATGAGTAACCAAACGACTCCTTAGTCTTATGTATGTGAGTCAATTGTTTTTGCATATGTTTATTAACGGAACAAACAAATTAAACGTGTGTGACACTGAGACTGATTACTCTAAAATTTCATGTAAAAATTAAATGTCTACTAACATCAAAGATGAGACATTACTAAAATCAAGTATTCAAGAATCAACTTCAATATAATCACAGCAATTACCATGTATACAAAATATTTATAAAACCCATAATTAATTACTAGTAAGAAATAAATCAAACGCCGGTCAAACTAAAAGATTATCATTGATTATTTATCGCAATATTATTTTATTTTGAGACCGGTCACGTAAATATGGGGTGATGACCATCTTTTATGTGGGCACAATAAAATCGACTAAAGAAATCAATTTAATTTATTATATATATAATATTTTAAAAATAAGCTAGGCAATTTTACATAAATTAAAACTAGCTAGTTAGGGTCAGGGCGTCTTAAAAAATTCGGAGGCCTAGTTCGAGTCTCGAATTTGAGACCCTTATAAAAAATAAAAAGCTAGAAAGACTTAATAGTAAAAAAAATGTTTTGCATCCACCATGGTTCATACCCATGATCTTTAAAGCAGTGGATATCCCTGAAACCACCTACGAACCACATATATATACATAATTATCTTATATTTTTATATATAGAGTAAATCTCAAAGAGAATTATGAAGCCCAATGAATTTGGAGGCCCAGTTCCCCGCTCACCCTGAACCCCATATGAGCCGCCACTGGAATACTGGATAGGGTAATGTGATACGGAGTAATAATTTAATACGGATCTGAGTGTATGTTAAATAGTTTATGACATCAATAAAAGTCTTGGCCCAGTAGTTAAGACTAGTGCTCTGGGATAATAAGTTTCAGGTTCGAATCCCCTCCCCTTATTTGCGTTCTTCGTTGAACAATAAAAAAAATAAAAGAGATAAATTTACGAAATATGAGTATATTTTAAAAATCATCAAATAAAACCAGATATATTCTTAATCTTCAAAGAGACGATCTCACGAGAAAATAGATATGTATACCCATGACCACTAATCAGGAAAGATGGGTAGACGATGTTGGAAAATGATCATCAACCGTGATTTTCTAATTCCATGCTGCTGGCCTTCTTGAAGTGATCCTACGGGTTTCTTCCCACAGCTTTATTGAACTACATTCCATTCATTTTTGTGAAAACTATTTTCACCCTATTGTACCAGATTCAATACCAGGCCACCATACCAACTAATAAATGATGCCCGGATTGATGAAACTCAGTACCAATAGGTGACGTTGTATTATACCACGTCTCATCCAGACTAATAATAACATTCGTTAGAACTCAAAACTTATAAAATTTTGATGAGTTATATTAATATATATACTACTCATAGAATTTATGAATATTAAAAATAATTATAGTATTAAATTAATAATAATAAATATTAAATATAATTGTAGCATGTTTAAATATATGCTGAAAAATGTGAAATTATAATAATTTCGACACAGAAAATTGATATACAAGTGAACAAAGCGAGATCGAAAATCAAAATAATGTCTTGCAATCTATCAAAAATTAAACATTATCATTAATTAATTAGTCTGGATGAGATTTGAGAATCTAAATGAAATGAAAAATAAAGAAGCAGTTCAAGAAAGCTGTGGAAAAATACAAATAGGATCATTAACTCATAATACTTTATGAATAGGAGATTGTGAAGTGTAAACCCTAGACTAGATGTGGAGTAATAATAAGATGATGAAAGAAAAAGAGAGGGTTTTTAAGGAGAAGTAGAGTATGTAGGTATAGGAAGAGAAGAGAAGAGGAGGGGGTATATATAGCAATAATAAGGTCCTTTTACCACCAATCCCAAGGAGAATATTTTGTAAAAACAAGTCCTCTCAATTCTGATAACACCTTTTTCTACCTCCCTACGCCTACCTACCTCACCACCATTTTTCTACTCCTAATTTACGATAGGTATTCCCTCCTACCTGTTTATATCTTTCCTCTATCTTTTTTTTCACAAATATTAAGATTTTTTTTTTTTTTTTTTTTTTTTTTTTTTTTTTTGTGACGAGGTAACCCGCAGCCGCTACCTTTGGTGCGCTCTGGGTAAACCCCCGGGTGTACGCAATAGCCTGCAAACCACGCACACCATGTAAGCCGCCCTTTGGACGACAGGCTCGAAGCCTAGATGGCATAGCCTCAGGCCATACAACTCCCACAAGAACGCTCTTGCAGGGGCTTGAACTTGAGACCCATGAGGTTGTGGCCACATGTTTTAACCACTAGGCTCAAAAAAAAAATTGATTAAAGTAAGAAAATGTGGGATATAAAGTAAAAATATGGTGGAGTTTGTGGGTAAGGAAAGAATAAAAAATTGAAAGAAGTACAACCCATAAATAGAAATAGAGAAGATAATCAAACTAGTGCCAAAAAGGAAAGAGTGAAGATAAAAAAAACTAGGAGGAGTATTTCTTTTTGGTCTGAGTTTGATCTTTTAAACATTTTTCATCTTAGATCATAAACGTGTGGTTCACATTTATCCACTCATTTATCTATATTCCTCCTTTTTTGAACCACTCGGATTGAGTGCTCCATTATTATTTTATTTTATTTTTTTGGCGCCATTTTTATCTTTTTTGAGGCTATAATGTTACTCCTATTGATTATTTTTTCCTTCATATAGTGATAATAAAAAAAATTTAAAAAATATAAATCATGTAAGAAGTTGTTTAGGAGTAGGTGATTTAAATATTTAATCACTTCTTTAATTATCTTAATATTATAACTCGAAACTTCATGATGTATGGGATTGGTCATTTACTCATTTGTACGCAATAGTTTTTGTCGATATAAACAATGTTCATAATTATTGATATCCAATTAGATTATTATTCAGCGTAATTTAAGAAACTTAGAAAAGGAGTTACAATTTTGACTATTTTCAAAAAATGATAGAGATTGTAACACACTTATATTTTGTATGTACCGAGTATGTAATTTGTATAACACCCACTTAATAAGCATTAAACATTGTACATTGTAACGTGACAATCCTACTGTTATTTATTGAGGAAGTCTCTTGAAAAACTATAGTATCAAACTATTAAGACATAACACTAAAACATATACATACTCCGTATGAAAGATCTCTCGTTAACATTATAAAGGGATTGTCTCTTACATACTCTATTACGAGTACAAGTGTGGATGGAATTATTGAATTATTATTGATTTGGCACAAAAGACAGTAGAGTAGCGCATGCATAGGGGAGCCTAAAATTTGAAATATAGGAAAAGAAAAGAAAGAAATTATTACAGAGATAATAACAGGACAGGAAATGAGGCGGAGTACGTAAGTAGGTAGTACGTAGGTGGAAACGGGTTATGGATTGAGAAACGTAGAGGGAGGGAGGGGGGGTAACATGGTTGCATGTGAGGGTGACCCATGTGTGAACAATGACATGCACCCCATTTATCGCGGGAGCGGGACGGAGCGAGGTTTCCTTGTCTAATAAACCTCTATTACTCTTTACTTGTGTGTGTTTGTGTACGTACCATCTCTATTCTCTAACCAACCTACCTTACCTTCCATCATTCTACCCCGGCCCTTCTTCTTTTTCATTTCTTTATTTATTCACTCTCAAACTTGTGAGGTTCAATCCTGTACTGTTGTGATTATTATCCCACATCGTCAATTTAGTGTTTAATTTTATGTTTTAAAAGAAGTCTCTTTTATCAGAAAATAAAGATGTTTAATTTAAGGATTTATTCCACATTAACAAATAAGCTTTCCTTAGGTTTGTTTTGTTTTTTCATATTGGAAAAATAGGAGGAAGACATTAGCTTTTTAAACTTCATTCTTTTGTATGTGGTTTTGTCCTCGAACCACACACACTCGCTTCGCCTCGCCTCGCCTCAAGCATATTCTTTTTTATACTTCAAAGAACTTGTTGGCGTAAGTTCGCCTTATCTTTTTCTTTTCTGTTGTTTCATTAATGGCAGCTTTGTTTTCTCGGCCCATATACACTGGAGTATATATTTATATCACACCTCTCAAATCATCCAATTGAACACACAACAATAACACATCTTCTATCTTTCTCTATATTTCACTCTATTCTCTCTTGCTTCCTGAGGTTACTTGACAACGTTCTTGGCGGGGTTCAGGTTGCAGTTTCGTCTACACCGAAGCTGCAAAAGTCGTGTAATCCTGGTGTCGATTGTATTGTCGTGAAAACCGTGTATATTGAACGAGATAAATTCGACCTTAGGACAGTGACTTATCGTTGGAAATATAGGGTCAATATAGGGGCGAGATATAATTAGATCGAGAATAAATGTTGTGTCGTGGTACGAAAGTCATTGAACGAGAAATGAAATTGTCCCGGCTACGGTACAAATCGGAATGTGCATTGTCCCCCGAGGTCACAACACTCCTAATGATTGTGTATATACTCAACTATTAGGAGTAAGAATTCATATGGTATGCTCAAAATTATCATGAGAAAAAATTAATGAGATGAAAAATAATTTTCAAATGACTACACTTCTCGTATTTATAGTGTTTAATTAGCATTATAATCACAAAGTTAGTAGAATAACCACTACCATAAACATGGAGTTGGTGGCTACATTTAGAGCAAGTACAATAGTGAGTAAAAAGGACTTGCTTGCAATTTAGAAAAAATTTCAAGTTACAAGCTCATTATTATTGGACATGAATATTTTCTTTGCAACTTAGAGCAAGTCCAATAGTGGACTACAACCTCATGTAGCTAAATTTGCCAACTCATATTTTTGGGCTACATTGCTTTCCGACTACAACCTAGTCCAATAGTAAGCTACAAGGGGTTGTAGCTTTATAGCTCGGGTTCACAAATTTAAAAATCGGGTACTCGGTTTTGAACCGGTTTACACTTTTAAACAAAAATAAAATAAAAATTTGATATGCAAATTAGTGAAACCGGGTCAAAAACTAGTTCAAAAAACCGGTTTATAACAAAGATAACAATATTTTTTAAAAACTGATTCGATTTCGGTTTACAATATGAAAAAAATCGGGTACCCGGTTTTGCTCACCTCTAGCATGAAAGAGAGGTGGAAAATTATGATGTATTATTTAATTCACAAATAATGATTTTTTTTAATCTCTCAAGCATGTGTAGCTTGAACAAGCAGATATTGCTTTCAAGCTACAACATTATTTCCCTCTCCAATAGTGTGCGTGTAGCTAGAATATTTTTATTAATTGCAAGCAGGTTCTTTAACATCACTATTGGACTTGCTCTTACAAGCATTGTAACTTGTACCATGACTTGCATAAAAAAAATCCATTGGATAAAAATAATAAAGTGGGACCAAGTAATTAAGGTACAACATGTTACAATTCACTATTGAAACAGTATGTAGCCGAAAACTAAAGTAGCTAAAGAAATCGATATGACAACGCAAACTACAAGCACTTGTAGCTTGCTATTGAACTTGCTCTTAGTGGAGAGGGTAGAGATTCTCTTGAGAGGTGATGGAAGGCTTCTCTATAGTACAATGTACCTAGGCAATGATTACTAGCCTTCGCATTACTTCCAACAATCCATACTAATGCAAAAGATAGACAGTATATGAAAAGGTTGACACTTAAACGTTAATATTATGCATCAATTAAACAAATCACTTTAATGTAATACGAGTAATAGTGCTAAATAAAATTGTCAGCAACAAATTGAATACTGTGAGTAAATATTTGTATTTGGGAAGTAAAAATGAGTAAAATAATACTCCCTCCGGACACTATTTTTACCCCATTACCTCAATATATGTGAGAAGTATTTTAATGAAATGAAGCAAAAAATAGTGTTTGGAGAGAGTAAGATGTACCTTGAAATTACGATGAATGTGGATCGATAATGCAACATGGTGTTTCGTAGCAGATTGCATGATATTGTTAAAAAAAGCATTGGATTGTAGGTTCAAGCCTTTCGAAGAGCAATCTTGTGGGAGTTGTATGATCGGATGCTATGACCATGTTTGATAAACATTGGATTAATATTGGCAATAACAAATTGCAAAAGCGGATTATAAGTAGCAGATTTTATTAACGGGTTTGATTCATATATATGATTAGTAGATTTTGTTAGTGGTGTGTGGTAATCAACAATTTCAAATTAATAGATTGCTAATTTTTCAGTAAATTGACTATTATGGATATAAATTAATAGTGGAGATTGGATAAAATATATTTTCAAAGGTAAAAAAAGTCAATTTTTTAAATATATATTCTCAATATGGTATCAAATATGCCGGGGGGAGCAGCCTATTGTAAAATTGTAGATTGCACACAATCTACTATTTCAATATGCTGTTTACCAACACCAAAAACAGTACGGAGTATATTGGTTGGTCAAACATGCTAAATGCTCTCAATATGCCAAAAAATTGAGCAATCCGTCGTTTACCAAACACTCCCTATGTCTTCTAAACTTTGAGTCTGTCACACCGGTTTAAAAAAGTGGCTTAACCGATACGCATGGTCTGAAAATTATTGCATACATCCGGAGGTTATCCAGTGCACAACTAAAACAATGACTACGGGTTCCCTTGTCATAACTGAAACAAAAAACAATGAACTCAAACACCACAATAAGAATGATGATTATCTTGCTAAGTCAAAACCTCAAATGATCCAAGAATGCAAGACCACAAAATCCAATACTAACAAATCAAAATTGCAAAGCATATGAATACATACCCAAGTAAAGTGGACTATGTCTCTCAACACAAAAGGTGTACCCATACTCTAAAAAAAAGACCCTTAATCATAGCAATATTACCAAAAGTCACATAAAAACTAGACTAGTCCCAATCCCACATTACCCAATACCAATACCAATCCCAATCCCAATCCCATTGAAAAAACAAACACACAAGGTCCAGTTGTGTTGCATAAGCTGTACACCAACTCATTTAATTTTACCCCACCCAACCCACTCACTATCCAATTTCCAAGCCCAATCTATCTTCCCCTCCAACCCCCCCTCAAACAAAATACCCCCAATTCTCTCTTTCTCTCTCCTCGCCGCCGTTAACTGTGGATCTTTCACCGCCGGCGCCGGCGACCTCTCTGACCACTCCTTGATTCCGAGGAAAAACTAGGTTGACTTTTTTGATATTCCATTCCATACTGCCGATTTTAAAGTTTCGCGTAAACCCTACCTTTTTTTTTAGTCGTCGATTCGTAAATTGCTGGGTTCATGTTTTCTCGATTTAATCATATTCGATTGTTTCTATTATTTTTCAGTTTATGGATCTGTGACGCTTCAAAGTTTGTAGATTAGCAATTTTGAGTTCAACTTGATCTATTTGAGTTATTTGAATGTTGGCGTGCGCCATGATTATTTGAGTTTTGGCTCCATAGTTCATACTAGTTAGTGTTGTGAATTGTGATATGCATCGTCTTTTTGATTTGGGTGGTCTGGGGTTATGTGTTCAGTTGTGTGGTTGATTTTATTCTGGGCTTGTGTTGTGGTATGATGTAGCATGAGCTTTCGATGCTAATTTGATTTCATGTCTTGGTGATGGTATTGGTATGGTATGATTTCCAGGAGCCCAAAATTGAAGTCACTAACCCTAGAAAATAGCAAAGGTTCAATCTTGGTTTCTCATGCATCAACAGCCCACACTAGTCATAGTTTCCTTTTGGTCCCCAAGTGTTTGGTACTCTTGTGAATTGTGATGGCCTCTTTTGATGGGCGTGGGAAATACAAATTGTTTGGTAAGACTGTCTTATATCATAAGACTAGTCATCAAGTATTTAACCCAAAAAAGGATGACAAATACGATTAATCATGATAACTTCCGTCTTTTAATTATTAACCCACACTTTTATGTTGGATTGGGTCTGTCTTATACTGTAGTATAGACTATAGAACTTTCTTATAGGAAAGTTATTATTTGAAAACTGACCACTTTACCCCTATCATCTACTGTCTACCACAAAAGCCCAACAAAAAAAAATACTCCTTGTAGTTTCTATTTCTCCGTTCTTTTCTTTTTGGGTTATGAGTACTTTTAATAATGTACTCGCTTCTAATTATTTATTTTTTCCTTATCACACGAAGCCGCTATCATTCTACCTTATACCCACGTAATTTTATCTTAAATTGTTTATTTTTGTGCCCAAAAGAAATGAGAAAATTACTTGTAATAAAATCAGTATATAGATAATAGATGGATTGTCATCCTAAATTATCAAGTTGTCGAAATAAATACTTCATACGGAGTACAGTATAAGATAAGACTAATGAATATGAATACCCATTGATTTATATTTGGTTGATCTCATATTGAGCTCGTGTCGTACGGTTTACATAAATGTTATTTATGAGTAGTATTTTAGGAAAGGGGTATTGAAGTCAGTATAAACTTTGTTGGATACTGGTTATTGGGCCTTGTTTGATTATTTGAAAGGAGGAGGAGGAAGAGAAGGGAGTTAGGTTTATTACATATTACATGGACCTAAGTTCATAAACAGCGTAGACTTAGGTTGGTGGTATGCATCTCATATCTTGCAGCTTGCTTTATTAAAATCCCAATCTCAATCCCAATCCCAATTATATTATTATTGTGGGTGGACCTTGGATTTCAATTTACAACCACCCAGTTCAATACTTCATCCTTTCTTCACAAAAATCATAATTTTAAAGCCCAGTTTCTGTAGGATTCTCCAATCCGAGGTAACTGGATCTTCAAACCCCCCCTTTCTGTTTCCTTCTCTCTTATGATCTTCAAACCCCCTTGTACTTCTCGTCATTCTATGTCTTTTCATCTTATGATCTGCCCTTCCTTCCCATCTCAGCCCAATGTTTTGATTAGATTCCAATATTATTATTATTTGATTATTTTCGCAATCGGGTTTCTTTAATTTACCCATCTTTCTTACACTATATCCTGCTTTATTGGCATCATAATTACATACATGGGTTGCTTTGATTTACCCCTCTTTCTCAGTGATATGCTGTTGTTTTACAATCAGATCCCAGTGCTTACTTGTTTATTTCTATTGTTTTTGCTTGATAGTTTTAACGTGTTGATTCAATTGAACATGGTACTGAATAAGGCTGTCAATGATCTGAGATCTGAGCCGCCTTGTCGGAGTCCGCTCGGTCAGCTTGACCGTATCCGAAATAAAGAAAATAATGATTTAATTGAACTCGAGTTGAGTTCAATCCTTTTTCCGATCTGATTCCGTGCTTCAACTTTTATAGCTTGGTGAGTTTTGAACTCGTGCTCAAATCGGCTTGAGTACCTGCTAGAAGTGAAGGTGAAATGGTTTTGCCCATTATTCAAAAATGTTATATGATGTATGATTATGATAGTTCATAGTGGAATCATGGTTTATGAAAATAAAATAAAATTTGGGCTTGATTAATCGTCAAAGCAAATTGTTTTACTTTGACTAAGATGATAACAAGTGTGATGTTATACTGTAATTGACAGTGTAGTCCTGCTTTCCTAAACAAAGTGTAATTTGCGCTTTGATTAATCGTCAATGTAAATCTGTTGTAGTATTATTTTAGTATTTGATGTATGTTCATGCAACCTCTATTGAACTTCTTTTTTGTATGGCTTATGTGGTCGTCTGTATTGTTTTGTTTACAGTCAAATACGGAGTACAAAATTATGTGTGTAGGTTGTCTTTAACAACAGAGGAGTCGAACTACCGATTGTTGAGGTCCTTTTGTGATCTTTTCTAATTTAACACGGGCTCAAATTTTGTTGTTAAAATCATGTATTCATTACTTAATGAACTCTTATATTACTGCAAGCACTAAGGCCTCTCTGCTGGAGTTTTGCATAGAATCTATAATTTCTTGACGGAATGACTTTGATTGCAGGTTCTGACTTCCTCTTGCAGTATGGCTACATCTCCTGAAAACACTGAAATGGTTGATGCGAATCAAGTTGATGCTCATCCAACAGATTCGGAACTTGATAACATATCAGCAGAGGTGAAACCAGAGCATGTTTACCCCTCGGATACTGTTGACATGGAACTGACTAATACGGAGGCACAAGGTGACCAATTTGATCCTCAGAATACCTTTGAACAGGCTCACCACCAAACTACTAGCGCCGACATTGCGCATCCGGAGCCACTTGGTGAGGAGGTGTATTCACCACCACCCACTTCAGAAAATATGCTTTCACCTCCAGAGGAAACCGAGCATATCCATACTGTGTCGCTTGTTTCTGATCATGTGAATCCGCATCCTTTGACTTATTCACCACCACCCACTTCGGAAAAGATGCTTTCACCTCCAGAGGAAACTGAGCATATCCATACTGTGCCGCTTGTTTCTGATCATGTGGATCCGCATCCTTTGACTTATTCACCACCACCCACTTCGGAAAAGATGCTTTCACCTCCAGAGGAAACCGAGCATATCCATACTGTGCCGCTTGTTTCTGAACATGCGAATCCGCATGCTCTGACTTATTCGCCACCACCCACTTCGGAACAGATGCTTTCACCTCCAGAGGAAACCGAGCATATCCATACTGTGCCGCTTGTTTCTCCACATGCTCAGACTTATTCACCACCACCCACTTCGGAAAAGATGCTTTCACCTCCAGAGGAAACCGAGCATGTCCATTCTATGCCGCTTGTTTCTGACCATGTGAATCCACATGCTCAGACTTATTCACCACCACCCACTTCGGAAAAGTTGCTTTCATCTCCAGAGGAAACCGAACATGTCCATACTATGCCGCTTGTTTCTGACAATGTGAATCCGCAGGCTCTAAACGGTTCGGAAATTGTTCATACTGAGCCAGTCGCTTCAGAGATGGTTCATGCACATACCGTCGCTGATGAGATGGTCCATCCTCATACAGACGATGGTTCACTTGAACACACCCAGCCGAGCAGTAACGAGCTCATGTACTCGAACCCTGAAAATTCTGATCTTGTCGTTGCTGATAATGGTCACTTCCACCATGACAATGTGCAAGAAGTGCACTTGCAGCCTGTAGAATTGGTCAATTCGCATTACCATAATAATGAAGCTCCCAATTCACCAGATATCGGCATGGAGCTGGTGAATTTGCCAGAGCCTCTCAGCACCGAGGTTCATGACCCTCTGGTACCCACTCCCGATGCCCAGCCTGGTAAAAAACGGAAAAAGAAGTCTATAGTTTGGGAGCATTTTACGATTGAAACCGTTAGTGCTGGCTGTAGGAGGGCTTGTTGTAAGGTTTGCAAGCAGTCATTTGCTTACAGTACGGGTTCAAAGGTTGCCGGCACAAGCCATCTCAAGCGGCACATCGCCAAAGGAACGTGCCCTGTCATTCTCCGTCAGCAGGAGAAGAATCAGTTATCTCCTTACCTGCCGAAGAGTGGTGGGACTGAGCCAGGTACTGTTCAGCAACCAAAAAGACGGTATAGGACCTCGGGTGCACCATACCTCATATTTGATCAAGACCGATGCCGACACGAGATTGCTAGGATGATCATCATGCATGACTATCCACTCCACATGGTTGAGCATCCGGGTTTTGTGTCCTTTGTGCAGAATCTTCAGCCTCGCTTCGATATGGTGAGCTTCAACATTGTACAAGGAGACTGTGTTGCGACTTTCCTGAGGGAAAAGCAGACCCTCCAGAAATTTGTAGAAGGAATACCCGGGCGAATCTGCCTTACAATGGATATGTGGACATCAAACCAATCAACTGGTTATGTTTTTGTAACTGGGCAGTTCATAGATAATGACTGGAAGTTGCATAGGAGACTTCTTAATGTCGTGATGGAACCTTTCCCTGAATCTGATGCAGCATTTAGCCATGCTATTGGTACTTGTCTCTCTGATTGGGGCTTGGATCGTAAGTTAGCCTCGATTACCTTCAATCAGCCTCTGAGTGAATCTGGGCTTGAAAAGCTTCGGGCCTTGCTTGCTGTGAAAAACCCACTTCTTTTCAACGGTCAGTTGTTGATTAGGGGATGCATTGCCAATACCCTGAGCGGCATGGCCCAAGAAGTATTAGACGGTGGGCGAGGATCTATTAACAAAGTCAGAACTAGTGTAAAGTACGTGAAGACATCAGAATCTCACGAGGAGAAATTTCTCGAGTTGAAGGAACAGCTTCAAGTGCCCTCCGAAAAGAGTCTCTCTCTGGACAATCTGACTAAATGGAACACAACCTACGAAATGCTCCTTGCCGCGTCTGAGCTGAGACAAGTGTTTTCGTGCCTGGATACCAGTGACCCTAACTACACTGATTCCCCGTCGATTGAAGACTGGAAAGAAGTGGAGAATATCTGCATGTTCCTCAAACTCCTCCATGACACAGCTGAGTTGCTCACATCAAAGACGGTTCCATCATCTCACGTCTTCTTCCATGAGGTGTGGAAGATCCAACTTGAGTTGGCCCGTGCTGGTGCAAGTGACGATATCTTTGTTAGTGGCATGGCTAAAATCCTGCAAGATAAGTTCCATAAATACTTCAAAAATGTTTGCTTAATCTTGGCCATCGCTGTTGCCATGGACCCTCGGTTCAAAATGAAGCTTGTTGAGTTCAGCTTCACAAAAATATTCACCGACGAAGCTCCGGTGTACATCCGGGTTGTTGATGACGGGATGCACGACCTTTTTCACGAGTATATGAATTTCTCCCCGGCTTATGGGGAAGACGGGAATGATGGTAACGTCAAGGTTGAGGATCAGACGGGAAATAACGGACTCACCGACTTTGATATGTATATCATGGAAACGACGAGCCAACAAATGAAATCAGAATTGGACCAGTATCTGGAAGAGTCTCTGCTTCCGAGGGTCCAAGATTTCGATGTGCTAGGCTGGTGGAAGCTAAACAAGATAAAGTATCCAACCCTCTCCAAAATGGCTCGTGATATATTATCGATTCCTCTCTCAACAGTTGCTTCGGAGTCTGTTTTTGACACGGTCCCTAAGGAGATGGACTCTTATAGGTGCTCTCTGCGACCGGAGACAGTCGAAGCCCTCATCTGTGCAAAGGATTGGTTGCGACAAGCCACACCATCTGTTCCGACAGAGGTAGTCAAGATGGAACTTTGAGGGTCCGGTTGGTTGTTACTTTGGATCTTGTAAGATGTTGATGATGTTCATTGTTTAGGTTATTTTTAATTTTTAACTTTGATTGCTTGTTAGTTTCTTCTTTTTTTGAATTTATTAGCTCAGATTGTGAAATTTGTGTTTCTTAGAGTGTTGGTTATTAGCCGAGCCACATTTGTAATTTTGAACCATTGTGATTTAGCCTATGTTATGTCATTTAGCTGTTTGATTGGGTCTTCTCATATTTTCGTGCCAAAGTGTCCCTAATGCCAAAATGGATGGAAGTTTGTTTGTGAGCTTCCATGTTCAGTGCTCTAGAAACAAAAGAAATAGAAATACAATGAATGTAAGAAAAGAAAAAAGAGAAGTTATCCAAGATACAGCGAAGAAATGGCGGTGTCTTCGTGACTTTGCAAATTTGCAAAACCAGTTGTAAGTAATCCAAGAACAAAGCAATGTGATGAAGATTTGACGCAACTGCCCACTTTTTTTGCTTCATAGCCAAAACATTAGCATGGAAAGGAGAGATCCTCATGGTTTCGCGTCCCAAGCATGAGCCATCCGGAGTAAAAGTCACCCAATCTACCGCCCCTTTTGTCTTCCCAGGCAACATCAACAAAGATATTGATTTTTTAGCCGCACTCCCCAGAACCAAAGATCGAAAATAGCCGGCTCTTTTTAATTCCCGAAAGAAAGTTCTTATCATCCGTAACCCTAGAAGGGGGGAGGTCGGCTCAGACCGAGATCAATAACAGAGGGGGAGTAGTGATCTGAGCAAGATCATTGTGACATCACCATTGGCAAGGGTGCCATTGAATTTGGCTGCATTCCCTAGTTATCCATAAAATCCATAGATTTGTGACAAAGTACATGATTCGTGAATAATCTTGGTCACCATTGGCAAAATAATTAATCCAGTCGATTAGCCAATCCTTGAGACGGGTGTGGAAATTGATAGAAGTTAGGAATCCAGTCGATTAGCCAATCCCTCCGATTGGTGATGCACCTCACCCTACTCCTGAAATGCATAATCAATCGCTCTATGCCAAAGTTAATTTCCTCGGGTCACCCTCGACTGACTTAATTCTAACAAGGATTCAACTGTGGCGCTGGTTGTTGCCCTCACTTGCTCGTGGGCTGGGCGTAGGGACGGTTGGAGGTAGTCCTTCAGCATCTTGCGTGAATGTAAGCAACAGTAATGATTCCAGTATTCCTATCAAGAAAAGAAAAGCTCTATCTGATCCTGCTCGGGGTGCTGTCCCCTCTAAAGAAGCGGATATCCTTTACATAAGTGAACTCTCCCAAGTATATGGAAAAAAGCACATAATCGCTCCTTGGTGGAATCTCGTTACGAAAATAGGCATTCTAATTCTATCGACAAGTTGTCGTAAAAAAGCATTCACGCTTTAACATAACTTTCACCGCTTACGAAAATAGCTAAAAAAAATAAGAGATTTTGAAGGTTATTATCCACGTTTTTTCGATCTTTTGGGCTCCAGAATAAAACTGATCCATATTCACGTCAACGAAACTCTACACCAAATACATTAAAGTAATCCAAAAGATTGCCTTTTTCAGACGTGTCGGAATCAATCTAAACAAATTATATACTCCCTCCCATCCAATCAATGCTTTACATGGGGGGTTTCACAAATTTTAAGAAAAGTGGTAAAAGTAAGGGTATTATTGGTAAATCAAATGGTTTTATGGGTCCACCAAATTTAAAGTAAGGAAAAAGTAGTGGTATTTTGTGTAAATAGAGGAAAGATATGGGGTTATATGGTAAAGTCTTTTGCCAAAAAGGGAATGTAAAGAATTGATTGGATTGTCCATTTATAGTAAGTGTAAAGAATTGAATGGATGGGAGGGAGTACTACATTTAATATCGTATCATAGGGTTCTAGTTATTATTATTATATTGGGCAATCTATTCCTATCAATAAGATTTCGTCAAAAAACATTCATGCTTTAGCACAACTTTTACCGCCTAGGAAATTAGCTAAAAAAACAAGTGATTTTGAAGGTAATTATTCACGTTTTTTCGGCCTTTTGGGCCCCGGAACAAAACCAGTCCATATTCGCGTCGAACAAACTCCACACCAAATACAATGTCCCGTTGTAGTACGACAAGGGTTATTTGGTTTTGAACGGAGACATTCAAAAGCGAAAAGATTTCGTTCTTTAGACATTTCAAAATCAGTCCCAACAATTATATACTACATTTAATATCCTGTCATAGGGTTCTAATAATTATTATTAGTCATTTTTTTACTATCGACAAGCTGTAGTAAAGAAATATTCATGTGTTAGCCCAACTTTCACCGCTTATGAAAATAGCTAAAAACGTGAGATTTTGAAGGTTTTTATTTTTTGGTAAAGGGTAAGTATGTATTAAAAAATGTGGATCAATGTACAAATGGATGGCTACATCAAATTATGCAGCCATCTAGCATCTCTAGGCCGTAATGGGTATTTAATCTTAGACATGCCATATTCGTGCCGAACAAAATCCATACCAAATACAATGCGCTGTTATTGTAATATGAGGGTCATTTGGTTTTCAACAGAGACATTCAAAAGCCAAAAGATTGTCTTTTTTAGACGTGTACAATCAGTCGAAACAAGTTATATACTTATATATACTACATTTAATATCATGTCATAGGATTCATATAATTATTATTAAGTATTTTATTTCTATCGAGAAGCTGTCATAAATCATGCTTTAGCAAAACTTTCTCTGCTTACGAAAATAGCTAAAAACAAGAGATTTTTAAGGTTATTATCCACGTTTTTTCGGCAATTTCGGCTCCGGAATATAACTGGTCCATATTTGTGCCAAACAATCACCATACCAAATACAATGCCACATTGTAATATAAGGATCATTTAGTTTTCAAAAGAGATATTTAAAAGCCAAAAGATTTTCTTTTTTAGACATGTGAAAATCAGTTGAATAAAGTTATATGCTTTATTTAATATCATGTCATCAGTTTGTAATTATTATTATTATTAGGCATTTTCTTCCAATCGATATGCTTTTGTAAAAAAACATTCACACTATAGCACAATTTTTACCGCTTACCAAAAATAGCTCAAAATCAAGAGTTTTTGAAAGTTATTATCCACTTTTTTTTGGCAATTTGGACTCCAGAATAAAATTGGTCCATATTCGTGCCGAACATAATCTACACCAAATAAAATTGGTCCATGTTAGTATGAGGGTCATTTGGTTTTGAACGGAGATATTCAAAAGCATTTTTTTTTCTCTTTTTTAGACGTGTCGGAATCAGTCGAAACAAGTTATATATACTACATTTAATATCGTGTCATAGGGTTCTAATAATTATTATTAGGCACTAGCAGAATGGCAAGCCCGTTCCCTGCCCGAGAGAAAAGCAAGACGTTGGTTAGGATATTATTCCTATCGACAAGCTCAACTTTTCCGCTAACAAAAATAGCTAAAAACAAGAGATTTTGAAGGTATATTATTCATGTTTTTTTGGTCATTTTGGCACCGGAATAAAACTGGTCCATATTTGCGCCGAACAATCACCACAACAAATACAATGCCCTGATGTAATAAAAGGGGCTTTTCGTTTTCAAAGGAGACATTTAAAACCCATAGATTGTCTTTTGTAGACATGTCAGAAATTCGGAATCAATCGAAACAAGTTATATACTACATTTAATTTCAGTGTCATAGGGTTCTAATCATTATTATAATTTAGGCATTATTTTCCTATCGATAAGCTTTAAACAAAAAACATGCAAAACTTTCATCGCTTACGAAAATAGCTAAAGAAACGAGAGATTTGAATGTTTTTTTTTTTGGTAAAGGGTAAGTATGTATTAATCAATATGTAATCAATTTACAAGGGAATGACTACAACAAATTTTGCAGCCATCTAGCGTCTTTATCCCGTAAAGGATATTTCAGCTTGCCCATTATTCTATTCCGTACATCCAATTTAATTAATTTAACAATATTATGCGGGAATTGCACAACACCGTCAATTCTGCATAAATTCCGTTGTCGCCAAACATGGTACACCATGGCATTAAACATTGCGCGAACGATATTGCACTGCAATTTCGATCCCCTCATGTTACTTGCCCACGATAAAGCATTAGTACTCGGAATTCTTTTCTTCACCCATTCTCCCAATAGCTCCACCACTCGAGAGCTCCAAGCGCATCCAAAAAATAGATGCTCCAGGCTCTCCGTCTGTGCTTCACACAAATAACAAAGGTCTGAATTATTATCCACGTTTTTTCGACAATTTTGGCTCCGGAATAAAAATGGTCCATATTTGCGCCGAACAATATCTAAACCAAATACAATGCCCCAGTGTAATATGAGGGTCATTTGGTTTTGAACGAAGACTTATAAAACTCAAAAGATTTCTTTTTTTTAGACGTGTGGAAATCAGTTGAAACAAGTAATATGTACTACATTTAATATCGTGTCATACGGTTCTAATAATTATTATTAGGCATTCTATTTCTATCGACAAGTTGTCATAAAGAAACATTTACGCTTTAACATAACTTTTACCGCTTACGAAAACAGCTAAAAACGAGAGATTTTAAAGGTTATTATCCACGTTTTTTCGACTATTTTGGCTCCAGAATAAAACTGATCCATATTTGCGTCGAACAAGCACCACAACAAATGCAATGCCTATGTGTAATAAAAGGGGTTTTTTGTTTTCAACGGAAACCTTTAAAAGCCATAAGATTTTCTTTTTTAGACGTGTCGGAATAAGTCGAAACAAGTTATATACTACATTCAATTTCGTGTCATAGGGTTCTAATTATTATTATTATTATTATTATTATTATTATTATTATTATTATTATTATTATTATTATTATTATTATTATTATTATTATTATTATTATTATTATTATCAGGCATTCTATTTTAATCGATAAGTTATCGTCAAAAAACATTCACGGTTTAGCACAACTCTCACCGATTACGAAAATCAGGGCCGGCCCAAGGAGTACAATTCGGATCTTTGAACAGGGCCCAAACAAGTGAAAGGCTTTAATATGTATTTTATTTATACAATTACAACAATGAATACAGGGGTGGTGTAGTGATTAAGAGAAGCACATTTGGCTTAAAGGTTATGAGTTTGACCCCTATTGTTGCCAATTTTCAACTTTTTTTTCTTCGGAATCACTTAACAGTATCAAGGGCCTCCAAATTTATTGGGCCGGCCTTGACGGAAATAGCTAAAAAATGAGAGATTTTGAAGGTTATTATCCACGTTTTTCGGTCTTTTGGACTCCAGAATAAACCGGTCCATATTCTCATCGAACAAACTCCCCATCAAATACAATGCCATGTTGTAGTATGACGAGGGTTATTTGGTTTTGAACAGAGACATTCAAAAGTGAAAAATTGCATTTTTTAGACGTTTCAGAATCAGTCGAAACAATTTATATACCACATTTAATACCGTGTCATAGGGTTCTAATAATTATTGTTATGCATTCTATTACTATCGACAAGCTGTAGTAAGAAACATTCACGCTTTAGCATAACTTTCACCGCTTATGAAAATAGCTAAAAACGAGAGATTTTGAAGATTATTATCAACTTTTTTGGATCATTTTGGCTCTGAAATAAAACTAGTCCATATTTGTGTGGAACAATCACCAAACCAAATACAATATCCTAGTGTAATATAAGAGTCATTTGGTTTTCAACGGAGACATTTAAAAGCCAAAAGATTAATTTTTTAGACGTGTCTAAATAAGTCAAAACAAGTTATATACATTTGATACAAACAATGCTAATACTGAGGATGCAAGGGATATAATTGCTGCTGTCACTGAAGTCGGGAAGAGGAATGCTAGGCTACTCAACAAGGGGGATATTCATGTACAGCCACATGGAATGATGACTCACCAATTTGATACTCAAGGAAATTCTCCACTAATCACTACTGGCCAAACAAGTACAATTAGTACACTCTCAGGACCACTACTCATGCAATTGCCAAAATGACAGCCTGCACAAATTGGGTCATGATTGACTGCTACAACGGGGCTAATTTAGAGCATTACTACATCTATATAAGCTTTTTGATTGTAATAGAATGATTCACGAATGAAAATACTGTCTTCTCTGTCTATTTAATCCTTCAATTAATATATTACAGCTTGGACCCAGGCTCCCTTTTCTCATTTTGGGTGCTGCATTTCTTGCTTATTAAGGGCCTATCAGTCTCTTGACTGAACAGCTCTACTATCATTCTTATATTATTGTATCATTTGGTATCAGAGCGGTTTCCTCCGACCTGTGGTATATCTAGCATTACAAAATTAGAGAAAACCTCAGGCAAAATCCTAAGAAAAATAGTAGAATCTTTAATACTACTTTTGTTTGTTACAAAAATACGCAAACCTTCCTTTCCAAAAAAGAGTAAAAAGATGACTGATCCTGACTTGAAGGCTGATGTTGCTGAACTTAAGCAACAGGTGAACACACTGGTACAGACGCTGGCCACACTATCATTGAATGGACGCCTTTCAGGAGGATCACCTAACTCTATGGTAAGATCTCCATCCATCAAATTTCCTACATTTAATGGAGAAAATGTTGATGAATGGATGTTCAAATGCACACAATTCTTCTCTGTTACTGAGGTAGATTCCGTTACTAAAGTGACATATGCTGCTATGCACTTAGAGTCAAAAGCTCTCTCGTGGCATCAGGCTTACATAAAGAACCGAACTTTAACCCTTCCTCTTGGATGAGATGAATATTCTAAAGCCATTAAAGCTAGGTTTGGTAACGAACATGAGGATCCCATGTCGGAACTTTTGGTCCTAAAACAGATAGGGTCGGTACAAACGTATCATGACGCCTTTGATGTTTTGTTGAGTAAACTGGATCTCTTACCTGATTATGCTTTGAATTGCTTCCTTAATGGATTGAGTGATAGAATATCTGTCATGGTAAGGATGTTGAGGCCCAAAACTATACCTGAGGCCTATGGCTTGGCAAGGTTACAGGAAACAGCACTAAATCTTCAATCAAAAAATCACCACCAAAAATATAACCCACCCCCTCCTAATACACCTAAACAACCTCTGCTCCCCACTCCAAAAACTTTTTCACCTCATAAAACACCTTTTACTACCCCAGAAATTTTTCCACACCTGCCTCAGGATCTAAACCTCCCCAAAGATACAAGCCTTTTAGTGCCGAAATGGAAGAGAGAAGATCCAAGGGGTTGTGTTTCTATTGTGATGAGAAATTTACCCCTCAACATGTGTGTAAGAACAAGAGACAACTCTTTATTCTTGAAGAGGATGAGGAAACAGAGGAAGAAGAAAAAGAGCAGGTCGAGGAGGAAGAATCTCAGATAGCACAGATCTCTATACAAGCATTGGCCGGAAGATCTAATTACCAAACCATGAGAATACCCGGACAAGTTGGCAGAAGAACGCTTAGTATCTTGGTGGATACGGGTAGCTCGCACAACTTTCTCGATGCGGGAGTTACCAGGAAGCTTGGTCTAAAACTGAAGCTTGTACCATGCTTCAACATAGCTGTAGCAAACGGGGGCAAGCTGATTTGTAGTCATATGGTGCAGAACTTGAAGTGGAAGATTAGAAACTCTGATTATTGTGCCGACTTTTTTGTAATCTCCTTAGGAAGATATGATGCTGTCCTAGGGATTCAATGGTTAGAAACGTTGGGTCCAATCACATGGGATTTTAAAGAGCTCACTATGCAATTCGGTTATGAGGGGAAGAACCATATACTCAAGGGAGCTAGACCAGCTAATATCAAGGAGCAAAAACACATGGGAAAGGATGTCGTTAATGGAGCTCAAGTAGCTATAATACACCAATCTACACCTGCTACCGAATTTTTCGCCATACAAATGACCCAAGGGGATGAGCATCCTACAGATTTACAGCAACTATTGAAGGAATTCCATGGAGTTTTTAATGAACCTGAGGGTCTCCCACCCTACAGGGAGGAACATGGTCACAAGATCATTCTGAAATCGGGGGCAGAGCCAATCAATATCAGGCCATATAGAGTTCATATGCTACAAAAAGATATTATCGAGTCCATGACCCAGGAATTGTGATAAGTCGATATTTTACCTATTTTTGCCCCTCACTTCGACTCTTATTTAATCGATTTTGTAACCCATTTTATTACTCCCTCCGGTTTTTAATTTTCGCCCCATTCCCTTTTGCACAGAAATTAAGAAAATTGATAAAGTATGAATAAAGAAAGAATTGATGATGAATTTTGGTGACTAGGCACAATGTCTCATCAAACATAAAGGTATAAGTGTGTAAATACAATGGCAAATTGTGTAAATAAAGAAAAGCATAAGGACAATATGGTAATATATATAGGACAAAAAAGGAAAGTTAAGAAATGGGGCAAAAAATAAAAACTTGCCTAATAAGGAATACGGGGCAAAAATAAAAAACCGGAGGGAGTACTATTTAGTTGTTTTGTGTGTAATTAGTAAATTAGTTGGATTTAGCTTAATTATTGCCTTTTTATTATCTTTCTCGAGATTTCGGTACTGCGGGTCCATGTTTCTATTTGTAGGTATCGAGAGCGATCGAGTTGGCTAGGACCGGGATTAGACGCGGACTTAATGAGCCGACTCATGAACCCGGGAGGGAGGTGATCGGTTTTAGCTTAGTTGGATTACGAACCCGGGAGGGAGGTAGCCAACCCCAAGAGGCGTTCCACTATTCCTATCATCCCTAGCAATCCGATGCTCGGTATTCCTTACCCACGATTATGACATGTTGGAGGTTAAGTCGAACCCTAGGCCTTTCTCTATTGAGTAACCGTCGTTTTTAGTTTTCGTTTGTTTCTTATTTAGTTTTCTATTTTCTTTTTGTAGTTGTAGATCACCAATCCTACCTCTCTTTCGACTTAGATAAACATTTAGAGTAAACACGACTAGGCATCACTTTGCTCCTTGTGGGATCGACCCTCTATTGTGCTACGATTACATCGTACGCTTGCGAGGTATTTAAAACTCCAACAAGTTTTTGGCGCCGTTGCCGGGGAGCAATTAGCGGTACTAGTAGTTTTTATTCTTCCGTTTAGACTAAGTCTTGTATCTTTGCACATCCTAGTGTGCCCTTTGTCTCCTTAATATCTCTTTTGGGGTCTTGCACTTAACAATGTCTACATTCAATATTTGCCAAAATGAAAATGAACCATTCCATGTGTATCTTGCTAGATTCAATGATTATATCTCTCGTGTTGGTTCTTTTGGCTACTCTCTTTATAGTTGGGAAGCACGTTGTGTTTTGTGTGATGGCATGAATCTTGAAACTCGTAATTTGGCAAATTACATGAGCTTTAATCGAGTCTTTCATATGAATGATTGGGAATTTTGGGGTTTCATAGGATTCTTGACAACCAAATGTGAAGAGCTAGCCCACAAAGAGATTTTATGTGCACCCTTTGATGTGAATGTTATTGTGACAAGTAGTGGATGTGTGTTGGAAACTTTTTTGTTTCCAAAAGATTATGAATTATGTGAATCAAGCATTGTTGATGACGATGTTGAGGTTAAATGGGATGATAATAATGTTGACACATTAGACGAACCCATTTTTGAGATATTTCTTGAGGAAATTCATGAGTCTACTCATTCTATTCTTGACGAATCTTTTATTCCTCTCATTTATCTTCCTCTTGATTTCCATGTCCCTTCTTATGAGTCCATTGTCTTTGAAGATGCATTTTCATTTCATCTTGATTGTTTTCCTCAAGACTTTCTAGCCCCCACTTATGAATCAATGTTTGAAGATTTACATGGAAGTGGTGTGATTTTGGACAAGGAAGGAGGCGTTTGGAAGAGTGACATGTTGGTCAAGGAGACTAATCATGTCTTTTATGTGGTTTATAGCCTACCTCTAGTGGAAAAACAAAGAAGAAATGTTAGGGATGTTGGATACTATGATGAGTTTAGAAACATGAGTGGCTTAGGATACCGATTGTGGGATCCCGGTTAGATTTTAAGCTTAATTGTAGGTTTGGCGGTCCTTAAAACCGCGCTTCTTGGGAGGCACCCCAAGTTTCTTGTACACATTTATGTTTTTGTTTGTTTGTGTTTTTGTTTGTAGGTATCTATAGCAAGAATGAAACCACATGGGAGGATAATGACTTAGTGACATGAAATCGATCAAGTGTGGGGAAGACTTATACTCTAAAAGGTATTCTCTTACCCTCCCTTTCCCTCCCTAGTTTTGAACATTGAGGACAATGTTCGTTTCAAGTGTGGGGAGGTAGATTCTTGATTGATAGTTTGTTGTGCTTGAGGATTTGTGGTCGATACTCTTGTTGGAGATTTCTTGGAGGCGTTATTTGTTGTAAATATGTGTTGTTTTGGGATTGTAGCTTTGTGTGGATTGTCTTGTTGTTTTTGGTTTCTCGTTTTTGTGTTTTGTTTCGTTTTTGTCTTTTTCTTTTGTAAAAATTGAAAATTTTGAAAAAATCCTAAAAAGTGAAAAAATGAAAAATTCCAAAAAGATTTTTGTTTTTCGGTTCACTTGTTTTTCTTGATAAAGTTATTGTTCTAATTCTCAACTTCTTTAAAGAGTATGAATATTCTATTACTTATTGGTTGTTTATTAGTATTATATATTAATTGTCCTCCTACTATAAGTCGGTCGGGATGTGTACTTCACTTGTTTTCACCTTCCACCTCCCGTGTTGTGATTTTGGCTTTGTATATTTGTCTAGGTGACTATTTACCCAAGTGACGATCTATCATTTTTTTCAATCCATATCTCACAAAAAAAAATACTCCACAAAATAAGTGTTGATATTGAGTTTGTATTCATTTTCCATCAAAAAGAGCTCAAAACATCAAATACAAGCAAGCAAAAAAAAATCTTCGAAAACTCAAAAAGAAGAGAATAAGGGGAGAAGAAAAGAAAAAAAATGAGAAAAAGAAAAAATGAAAAATGAAAAAAAAAAATGAAAAAAGAAAAGAAAAGAAAAGAAAAGAAAGACGATTCCTCCCCCGAGTATTTTTGTTTATCTATATTTCACATTTTGGATCGTTTCATATGTCATTTGGATGATTAGGATGACCCATTGACCCTAACCCTTTGTTTATTCAAGGGGTCGAGACTTGTATACATTTGTCGATAACTCCAAGGGAGAACTCCTTCCATCTCCGTCTCACATCCCGACATAGCATGGACCGAGGCCAAGAGATATGTAATAATAATTTTTGCAACCGATTTAGTAATCTTGACATTCATATTCTATATTTTAGTTGAATTTTAGGATGGTGACTTTTGATTTGGGAGACTTGTGACTCGTTTGTCTATATTTGCTTATTTTCATTTTTTGTATTTATATTTTGTGTTTTTGTTTCGTGATTTTATTTATGGGTCGTAGTTTGTCTTTTGAACTTACTCGAGGACGAGTAAGAGCTAAGTGTGGGGAGGTTGATAAGTCGATATTTTACCTATTTTTGCCCCTCACTTCGACTCTTATTTAATCGATTTTGTAACCCATTTTATTACTATTTAGTTGTTTTGTGTGTAATTAGTAAATTAGTTGGATTTAGCTTAATTATTGCGTTTTTATTATCTTTCTCGAGATTTCGGTACTGCGGGTCCATGTTTCTATTTGTAGGTATCGAGAGCGATCGAGTTGGCTAGGACCGGGATTAGACGCGGACTTAATGAGCCGACTCATGAACCCGGGACTCCGGGAGGGAGGTGATCGGTTTTAGCTTAGTTGGATTACGAACCCGGGAGGGAGGTAGCCAACCCCAAGAGGCGTTCCACTATTCCTATCATCTTTAGCAATCCGATGCTCGGTATTCCTTACCCACGATTATGACATGTTGGAGGTTAAGTCGAACCCTAGGCCTTTCTCTATTGAGTAACCGTCGTTTTTAGTTTTCGTTTGTTTCTTATTTAGTTTTCTATTTTCTTTTTGTAGTTGTAGATCACCAATCCTACCTCTCTTTCGACTTAGATAAACATTTAGGGTAAACACGACTAGGCATCACTTTGCTCCTTGTGGGATCGACCCTCTATTGTGCTACGATTACATCGTACGCTTGCGAGGTATTTAAAACTCCAACAAATTGCTAAACAGTGGAGCTATAAGATGCAGTACTAGTCCCTATGCCTCTCCAATAGTCCTAGTTAAGAAGAAGGATGGAAATTGGAGGATGTGTGTGGATTATAGAGCACTCAATAAGAAAACCATTAAGGACAAGTTTCCTATCCCTTTGATCGAGGAGTTGTTGGATGAATTACATGGCTCACAATATTTTTCTAAAGTGGATTTAAGATCCGGTTTTCACCAAATAAGAATGGCTAAGGAGGATGTCTATAAGACCGCCTTTAGGACTCATAATGGGCACTATGAATACATGGTGATGCCTTTCGGGTTGACAAACGCACCTTCAACATTTCAGATTCTTATGAACAAAATTTTCCAGCCTTATTTGAGGAAGTTCGTGTTGGTTTTCTTTGACGATATTCTTATCTATAGCCCAGGGTGGGAGGAACACTTGTTACACCTTAGGAAAGTACTACAACTTATGAGAAGAATCATCTATATGCCAAGGAGAGCAAATGCTGTTTTGGGTCTATTGAGCTAGAATATTTGGGACATATAATATCTAGGCAAGGAGTTGCCACCGATCCTTCCAAAGTGGCTGCTGTGGTGAATTGGCCCATTCCTACGTCAGTGAAGCAGTTAAGAGGCTTTTTGGGCCTAACGGGGTACTATAGAAGGTTTGTCCAAGGGTATGGGATTATTTGTAAACCCCTAACCCTACTGCTGAGGAAAAACTCTTTCAATTGGACAGAAGAGGCGACACATGCCTTTGAGAGACTCAAAGAAGCCATGACTACTGCTCCAGTTTTAGCTATGCCCAACTACTCTAAACCCTTTGTCATAGAAACAGATGCTTGTGGGGATGGGATGGGAGCAGTTCTGATGCAAGATAATCACCCCATAGCTTTCATTAGCAAAGCCTTGTCTCCAAAACATCAAGGGATGTCTATCTATGAGAAGGAACTTATGGCAATCATCCACGCCGTAAGCAAATGGGGGCAATACTTAATTGAGGGTAAATTCACCATCAAGACGGATCACCAAAGCCTTAAATATCTCTTGGATCAGCGGATCAGCAACCCACTGCAACAGAAATGGCTAGCCAAGCTTATGGGGTACGACTTTGAGATCTTGTACAAAAAGGGCAAGGAGAACGTAGTAGCAGACGCACTGTCCAGAATTACTAGTTCCGAGTTGTCTCAATTACATATCAGCGCCATCAGCACTGATCTTTATCTGAAGCTACAAGAAGCGTGGTGTCAAGACCCCTCCCTAGTAATTATCATTGAGGACTTACAGAAGGATCCTTCATCTCATAAGAACTTTACTTGGATGGAGGGACAACTCAAGTGGAAGGGTAAGCTAGTGGCTGGAAGGCACCAAAATCTGCAGCAGCTCATCATTTCCTTGATGCACGATACTCTACAAGGGGGACATTCAGGGGTCGATGCCACCTACCATCGAATTAAGCAAAAATTCTACTGGAAAAATATGAGACAAGATGTTCAAGACTATATTCATCGATGTTCTATATGTCAACAATGCAAATACGAAAGGGTTGCATATTCCGGAAAACTTCAACCATTGACAATCCCTACTGCAATTTGGACCGAGGTTAGCATGGACTTCATCGATGGCTTACCCAAATCCATGGGAAATAATTCCATTATGGTGGTAGTGGATAGACTCTCTAAAGCAGCACACTTTATACCTTCAAGGCACCCATACTCTGCCCCTGTGGGTGCACAAGCCTACTTCGATTTCGTATATAAGTTACATGGAATTCCCCAAAGTATTGTGTCGAATAGTGACCCTATATTTGTGAGCTTATTTTGGCAGGAGTTATTCGCTGTTCAAGGGGTAGGACTTAATCTTTCCTCAGCCTATCATCCTCAATCCGATGGGCAAACGGAGATTGTCAATAGGTGTTTGGAGACCTACTTAAGGTGTTTTTGCCACGAGACACCTACTGATTGGTGTAAATGGCTTCCGGCAGCCGAGTATTGGTATAATACGTCCTATCATACCTCGCTTAAATCCACCCCATTCGAAGTAATGTATGGACAGGCACCTTCTCTACATGTTTCGTATCTCACAGGGGAGAGTAAAGTCGATGCGGTGGATAGATGTCTAGAAGAAAGGGAGGAAGCATTACAGGCTATTAGGATGAACCTATCTCGACCTCAGAATAGGATGAAACAACAAGCGAACAAGAAGAGAAGTGATAGGGAGTTTGAACCAGGGGAGTATGTTTATTTAAAATTACAACCCTATAGGCAGACTTCACTAGCAGAAAGAACTAATCAAAAGCTGGCTAAGAGGTACTACGGGCCTTATAGAATCTTGGAAAGGATAGGTCCTGTGGCATACAAACTCAGCCTACCTCCTACAGCTCGTATACATCACACCTTCCATGTCTCATTACTCAAGAAATGCTATGGTGATCCACCTGAAGTCGTTCCATATCCTGAAGAGCAAACAATCAGCAAGGAACCTGAAGTAATATTGGCTAGGAAGAGGGTGAAAAGAGGGAGGATCACAGCTACGAAAGTGCTCGTAAAATGGAGTAATACTGCCCTAGAAGACGCAACATGGGAATATCTCTTTGATCTGCAGAAAACATACCCACACTTTGATCCTTGTGGTCAAGGATCTTTCGAAGGGGAAGGTAATGATACAAACAATGCTAATACTGAGGATGCAAGGGATATAATTGCTGCTGTCACTGAAGTCGGGAAGAGGAATGCTAGGCTACTCAACAAGGGGATATTCATGTACAGCCACATGGAATGATGACTCACCAATTTGATACTCAAGGAAATTCTCCACTAATCACTACTGGCCAAACAAGTACAATTAGTACACTCTCAGGACCACTACTCATGCAATTGCCAAAATGACAGCCTGCACAAATTGGGTCATGATTGACTGCTACAACGGGGCTAATTCAGAGCATTACTACATCTATATAAGCTTTTTGATTGTAATAGAATGATTCACGAATGAAAATACTGGCTTCTCTGTCTATTTAATCCTTCAATTAATATATTACAGCTTGGACCCAGGCTCCCTTTTCTCATTTTGGGTGCTGCATTTCTTGCTTATTAAGGGCCTATCAGTCTCTTGACTGAACAGCTCTACTATCATTCTTATATTATTGTATCAACATTCTATTCCAATCGATAAATTATCGTCAAAAACAACATTTACGCTTTAGTACAACTTTCACCGTTTACGAAAATAGCTAAAAAAACAAGATATTTCTTTTTTCCAATCGATAGGCATTCTTTTTTCTTCATTTCATTGTATTTCTATTTCTTTTGTTTCTAGGACACTAGACATGGAAGCTCACAACCAAGCTTAGGTTGAATTTCAACGTTAGGGACACTTTCATTCATAGGGCAAAAAAAAGGAACAAGTGCCAAACATTCGGACAGTTGACACGAAAATA
This sequence comes from Agrostemma githago, assembly GCA_958450325.1. Taxonomy (NCBI): domain Eukaryota; kingdom Viridiplantae; phylum Streptophyta; class Magnoliopsida; order Caryophyllales; family Caryophyllaceae; genus Agrostemma; species Agrostemma githago. The sequence goes on along the minus strand of OY288250.1, from coordinate 5,339,522 downwards.
TGAGAAGACCCAATCAAACACCTAAAAGCCATAACAAAGGCTCGCCTAAATCACAATGGTTCAAAATTACAAATGTGGCTCGGCTAACTAACACAGGTTTCACAATCTGAGCTAATAAATTCGAAAAAAGAAGAAACTAACAAGCAATCGAAGTTAAACAATGAACATCATCAACATCTTACAATATCCGAAGTAACAACCGGACCCTCAAAGTTCCATCTTGACTACCTCTGTCGGAACAGTTGGTGTGGCTTGTTGCAACCAATCCTTGGCACAGATGAGGGCTTCGACTGTCTCCGGTCGCAGAGAGCACCTGTAGGAGTCCATCTCCTTAGGGACCGTGTCAAAAACAGACTCCGAAGCAACTGTTGAGAGAGGAATTGATAAAATATCACGAGCCATTTTGGAGAGGGTTGGATACTTTATCTTGTTTAGCTTCCACCAACCTAGCACATCGAAATCTTGAACCCTCGGAAGCAGAGACTCTTCCAGATACTGGTCCAATTCTGATTTCATTTGTTGGCTCGTCGTTTCCATGATATACATATCAAAGTCTGTTAGTCCGTTATTTCCCGTCTGATCCTCAACCTTGATGTTAACATCATTCCCGTCTTCCCCATAAGCTGGGGAGAGATTCATATACTCGTGAAAAAGGTCGTGCATCCCGTCATCAACAACCCGGATGTACACCGGAGCTTCGTCGGTGAATATTTTTGTGAAGCTGAACTCAACAAGCTTCATTTTGAACCTAGGGTCCATGGCAACAGCGATGGCCAAGATTAAGGAAACGTTTTTGAAGTACTTATGGAACTTATCTTGCAAGATTTTAGCCATGCCACTAACAAAGATATCGTCACTTGCACCAGCACGAGCCAACTCAAGTTGGATCTTCCACACCTCATGGAAGAAGACGTGAGATGATGGAACCGTCTTTGATGTGAGCAACTCAGCTGTGTCATGGAGGAGTTTGAGGAACATGCAGATATTCTCCACTTCTTTCCAGTCTTCCATCGAAGGGGAATCAGTGTAGTTAGGGTCACTGGTATCCAGGCACGAAAACACTTGTTTCAGCTCAGATGCGGCAAGGAGCATTTCGTAGGTTGTGTTCCATTTGGTTAGATTGTCCAGAGAGAGACTCTTTTCGGAGGGCACTTGAAGCTGTTCCTTCAACTCGAGAAATTTCTCCTCGTGAGATTCTGATGTCTTCACGTACTTTACACTAGTTCTGATTTTGTTAAGAGATCCTCGCCCACCGTCTAATACTTCTTGGGCCATGCTGCTCAGGGTATTGGCAATGCATCCCCTAATCAACAACTGACCGTTGAAAAGAAGTGGGTTCTTCACAGCAAGCAAGGCCCGAAGCTTTTCAAGCCCAGATTCACTCAGAGGCTGATTGAAAGTAATCGAGGCTAACTTACGATCCAAGCCCCAATCAGAGAGACAAGTACCAATAGCATGGCTAAATGCTGCATCAGATTCAGGGAAAGGTTCCATCACGACATTAAGAAGTCTCCTATGCAACTTCCAGTCATTATCAATGAACTGCCCAGTTACAAAAACATAACCAGTTGACTGGTTTGATGTCCACATATCCAATGTAAGGCAGATTCGCCCGGGTATTCCTTCTACAAATTTCTGGAGGGTCTGCTTTTCCCTCAGGAAAGTCGCAACACAGTCTCCTTGTACAATGTTGAAGCTCACCATATCAAAGCGAGGCTGAAGATTCTGCACAAAGGACACAAAACCCGGATGCTCAACCATGTGGAGTGGATAGTCATGCATGATGATCATCCTAGCAATCTCGTGTCGGCATCGGTCTTGATCAAATATGAGGTATGGTGCACCCGAGGTCCTATACCGTCTTTTTGGTTGCTGAACAGTACCTGGCTCAGTCCCACCAATCTTCGGCAGGTAAGGAGATAACTGATTCTTCTCCTGCTGCCGGAGAATGACAGGGCACGCCCCTTTGGCGATGTGCCGCTTGAGATGGCTTGTGCCGGCAACCTTCGAACCCGTACTGTAAGCAAATGACTGCTTGCAAACCTTACAACAAGCCCTCCTACAGCCAGCGCTAACAGTTTCAATCGTAAAATGCTCCCAAACTATAGACTTCTTTTTCCGTTTTTTACCAGGCTGGGCATCGGGAGTGGGTACCAGAGGGTCATGAACCTCGGTGCTGAGAGGCTCTGGAAAATTCACCAACTCCATGCCGATCTCTGGTGAGTTGGGAGCTTCATTATTATGGTAATGCGAATTGACCAATTCCACAGGCTGCAAGTGCAGTTCTTGCACATTGTCATGGTGGAAGTGACCATTATCAGCAACGACAAGATTAGAATTTTCAGGGTTTGAGTACATGAGCTCGTTACTGCTCGGCTGGGTGTGTCCAAGTGAACCATCGTCTGTATGAGGATGGACCATCTCATCAGCGACGGTATGTGCATGAACCATCTCTGAAGCGATTGGCTCAGAATGAACAATTTCCGAACCGTTTAGAGCATGCGGATTCACATGGTCATAAACAAGCGGCACAGTATGGATATGCCCAAAGGTTTCCTGTGGAGGTGAAAGCATTTTTCCCGAAGTGGGTGGTGGTGAATAAGTCACCTCCTCGCCAAGTGGCTCCGGATGTGCAATGTGAGCCTGTTCAATGGAATCAGCCAACTCCATTTCGACAGTGTCCGAGGGGTCAATATGCTCTGGTTTCACCTCTGCTGATATGTTATCAAGTTCCGAATCTGTTGGATGAGCATCGACTTGATCCGCATCAACCATTTCAGTGTTTTCAGGAGATGTAGTCATACTGCTATACTGAAACCTGCATCGACATTCGTTCTCCATCAAAAAAATTACAGATTCTATGCAAAACTCCCGTAGAGAAGCCCTAGTGCTTGCAGTAATATAAGAGTTCATTGAGAATCGAAGACACGATTTGAACAACAAAACTCTAAATTAGCTTTAAAACAGATCACACCAAATACAAAAGACCCTTAATTATCTGTAGTCCGATTTTCGACAACTTAAGGCCGTATATTTGTAAAACAAAAACTCGAGGCAATAATCATAAACCAACATTAATTAAGTTTTGGCAAAACAGGATTTAGCTGTCAATTATCATAATCAAAACATTGTTATCATCACGATCAAAACAAAACAGTTTACTTTGACGATTAATCAAGCCCAAATTTCTTCCTTTTTTTTGTAAACCAACATCATTTCAAAAGTAAAAGCGCGGAATCGGGTCGACCTCGACTAAATCGTAATTTTCTGTACTACCATGTTCGATTAAATCGTAACTACCATGTTCGATTAAATCGTAGAGTAGTTAGGACCGAGGCGATTAGGTCACAGGCTACGATGTTCAATTGAATCGCCAATAAAACAATCAAGTAATCAGTGGGAAAACACAGAAAGAGGGGTAAAATCGAAGCAACCCATGTACATAACCCAGTACTCCGTACTCAAAAGAGAGTAAGAAAGAGGGATAAACTAAAGAAATTAAGAAACCCAACTGCGAAAATAATCAAAACATTGGGCTGACATTGGGAGATGAAAAGAAAAAAGAAAAAGAAAAGAGAAAGGGTTTGAAGAATGAAGATCCAGTTACCTGGAATTGGGGGGAGTCCTACAGAAACTGGGCTTTGATTTTGTGCAGAAACAATGGAAGTGGAGTATTGAATTGAATTGAATTGGGTGTGGATGCAAATCAAAGGTCCACCCCAACCACAGAGTATATTATTATTGGAAATTCAATAGAAATCAACCTAGTAATAGTAGTAGTAGTAGTATGACTGTATGAGGTATGAGATGTATATATCACCAACCGAAGGCTACGCAGTTTATGAACTTAGGTCCATCTCCATCTAGACCTAATTACCCCCTTTTTCAAATAAAATCAAACAAAGGCCCAATTCCCAGGACCCAACATCCTTTTTATGGTGAGACTTAAATACCCTTTTCGTCAAATCTAACACCCATAAGTAGAGCTTGGAAGCCCGACCCGACCCGACCCGACTCGACTCGAAACCCGAGTATAATTGACTTGATCTGACACGAAAATGTAGTGACATGACCCGACCTGATCCGATGATGACCTGTAATCCGATATGACTCGCTCGCAGGTCGACCTGAACCCGACCCGACCCGACCTAAGATGGCCCGATAAATTAGCTAACCCGACCCAAAAATGATCCTAGCCGAAAGCTGACACCATGTGATTCAATGAAGATAAAAATAATAATATTGAATTTGTTATGAAACGAGAGAAAAAGGAGAAGTAGAGAGAAAATAGAGCGAGAAATATGTGAGATAGTTATCTTATTCATGTCATCGAGAGGGATATATATAGTACATCAATAATGATAAGGGAGTTTACATATGGGTCAAAAGCCCAATGGACATTCACCTAATATGATTTCATAACACTCCCCCTTGAATGTACATTACGGAATAATATGTCTCATAAAAATCTCACTCGAAAAAAAAACCCGTGGGAAAAAAAAATAGTGTAAAATAGAGCACATTATTCCTCAAACACGCATATGATGCTGCCTCATCAAAACCTTTCCATGGAAAACCCAGTGGGACAAAACCATAGATAAGGAAAAAGAGTACAGCGCGTGCATACTCCCCACGATAGTTACATCACTCGGAAAATAACAATATTATCCATGATGTGACGATGAATCTCGATCTTTGAAATAATAATCATCATACTTGATAAACTCCATAGATGTCTTCGATAATTAGAAATTTATCATTGATCTTCAAATAGTTATACGGATAATATGAAGATAGTCTTCGATTGTTGCGTCTTCATCCAAATATCACTTCAACATTTCAAAGTATAGTCAGATTATCAATAATTTGCACGAATATAATATGCGACTAAATTTACTATATGAATATGAAATGATGCAACGATGTGATAAGAAAACTAATATGAAATGATATACTTAGTTTCTATATATCAGCATGATGACTCGATATGCAAATTGTATTGTATACTTTTCAATATCATCAATAAATTTGATGAATTTCAGGATTATGAGCTCATTGATACCAAAATATATGTCGACGGTTGTACGGATTTATAAAATCCTTATTCAATAGGCTACTTGATATTGTGCGCAATTGTGTAGCCATTTCATATGATGTAATTTCGTAGAATCGTCATTCTACTTATATATTACTGTACACGATAAATACGCGTAATTTGATATGATAAAACTTCTTTGTTTTACCAACTTGTCACTCACTTTCCCCCCTAAGGTGGTAATAAAAATATTCAAGATAGTTTGCAATCATTTACTTAACCACCTTAGAATGCGATTTATCATATCATGTGCAAATAAGATTTCATTGATGGGTATTTTTGCAAGATTATGATATATTTCGGGGAGTACGTGATTCATAAAATAATTGACTTTTAATGGCTGATTCTAAATGCCAAATTTAAGAGATCAATTTATTCACATGATAATGATCGAATTGTGAATTCTAATAGCACAATTACCCGTATTTGATATGTGGTCTCCAAGCCACTTAAAACAATATCGATCAATTCGTAGAATTGAACTTAAAATATGTTTATTCAACCTCGAGTAATGTGCAATTGGATCTCCAAATATCATCATTCATAGTCAATTTTAATTCATGATTCTTAAACCTATACTTTTCAAGCACTTGTTGATCATATATGCTTAATCAGTTCATGTCAACTTTTGATATTTGTTCGCAATTAATTGTAATAATGCATATGCGAATCGAAGTTGGCTATATCTCAATATGTACAATTTGCACTTAGGAGTACATGCCAAACTATTGGATGCTAAACTTATGATTAGCTATTACTCAATATGACATGGAACTTTATATTCATCTCGCCATATAGAACACTTCTAGTGTCTTATGTAAATTTGCAAGATTAATTGTATATTAATATCCTTTTGGGAAATATAACGATATTATATATTCTGTTCGAGAAATTTCTCAAATGATGAATATCTAAGAGTTACGGAGTGAAAAATTGGAGATTTCCGAAGTAAGAAATTAGAGAATGATTATGAGTAAGATTATTTCAGAAATAAATACTCATAACATTAAATTTATAGGAGGATTGACTCAACTTATACCGATCGAAGATCTTAATTTATGTGCAATCATCTCCAATTATAATGATTTCCGTCTCACATTAATGCGATAGGAGATCGGCTGACATTATACTGACAAATTTTCCTTTTGTCTAAGATTAACTCGATATAGGAGACTGTCTCGCATTAAATTGATAGGAGACAATCTCACATTGAGTCATCACATAACATTTCACAATATATATAACGTAAGTTACATGTGACAAACGTAACTTAGAAAATAATGAACATGATTATGAAAACTTTAACATTCTAAATTGCTAATAGTAAGTATATCATGTCACTATGAATTTGTAATACCCTAAGGATGGTCATCACTATTTCACACAATATAATATGTAGCAAAATAGAAAGATTGTTACCGTAATTACGAAAAATTTACTACCATAACTACATAGCTATAATAAGGTAGAGAATATATTATTATAGAAATTAAATATTTATGATATCAAAATCTATGACTTTAGGAAATGTGTATTTTAGATAATCATCCAAATTTAACATCTAAATCATATTGTTGAAATAATATAAAGTTGTCAAAGTTTCCGTTTAAAAATATATTGACAAAGAGATAAACAAAATATTAGTATCGTAGGAACTTAACTATTATGCTTTAAAGTATATATCTCAATCGTTAAAATGACTACTTATATATATATAATTCTTTGCCGTAGAGATACAAACATGGAGATGCATTGAAAATACCCCATATATATACTATGATCCTTTATAGTCATAAGGTAATAATAGATCATATGTGTATCTTCAAAAGACATGAATTAACTTCTTAATATAGGATTGAGAAATAAAATACGACTTCATTGCTATAAAGATGCAAGAATCAAGAAAAAAATAACGAACTTCTTGCTTTGATAGATGCAAGGATTGAGAGAAAAATTAACGAATTCCTTGCTTAAGAGATGCAAGGATTGAAAAAGAAAATAATGAACTCCTTGTTTAAAAGATACAAGGATTGACAAAAAAATGAACTCCCCTCAATTGTTTTTTGCTCAGTAATTAGAGTCTCGTGCTGATAACGTGTTATGAAACGAGAGAAAAAGGAGAAGTAGAGAGAAAATAGAGCGAGAAATATGTGAGATAGTTATCTTATTCATGTCATCGAGAGGGATATATATAGTACATCAATAATGATAAGGGAGTTTACATATGGGTCAAAAGCCCAATGGACATTCACCTAATATGATTTCATAACAGAATTAAAATACTCTCTCCTCTTCGCTGAGATGTTCCACATTTCTTTTTTAGGAAAATTCACTAAGATATTTCACTTTTCCTTCACATATTCCCTCCTCCTTAATAACTTCCCAAAATTCAATATGGAAGATCATAGAGAAGGGGAGGAAGTATTATTTAGTTTTTTTTCCCTACAAATATTCTTAACCAAATATTTAAGAAAACGAAAAAAAAAAAAAAACTTTTAAATAATAAATAAAAATTGTTTTAAAATATATTAATCTCACCTAAGTCAACTCGCTAATTATTGATTCGACAAGACCCGACCCGACCCGTCCAATTTCCACTCCAAGATTATATTCTATAAAATTATGATTCGTAGTATTTGGGGTTTTAATCTCATTCACAACTAATTATTTTTACCTATGGTTTCCTATAAATTTACTCTGTGTCTATCAAAACTATTGAAAAACAAAATGAAAATTGGAAATAATTTATATCAGATGATATAGTCATGTACGGAGTAAATAATAAGCAAACAAATTCGTGTAATAAATGATAAATAAAAAAAATAAAAAAACCAGATAATGAATTGGTCGTTTTAAACTAGACCAGACCTAACAAAACCTAGTCCAACCCGGACATGACCCGACCCGAACCCGATAGTGACCCGACCCGGGAATGACCGAACCCGACCCAAACCCGAATGACTCGACCCAGAAGTGACCCGAAATCGACCAGACCCGAACCGGCCGGACACAAAAATTGACCCGACTAACCCGACACGTAAGCGATCTGAAACCGACCCGGCGACACCCATGACCCGATAATGACCCGACCCAACGATAACCCGACCCAAACCGACCCGTCCGCCAGATTGTCACCTCTACTCATGAGAATAAGAGACCAACTCTCGGGGACCGAACCAAAATTTATTTTATCTGTAATCTAGGTAGCATTGACACGTCATTTATCGCATCTTAGCTTAGACTCGACTCAAAATCCTCCGTTAAGACCCCAAACACATTCACTTTTTCTCAATCAACTCACTATCATCTCTGTGGACCGACCTCGACTTACCACGACTACACTTAATTATTTTTATGTTATTTTCGAGTCATATAAATATTGTTTGATCCTCTATTAATCGTCAACGACCGATCCTAGATAGACAGGCATCATGTATCCTCTATTATCCCCTCAAACTCATGGTAATTGTTAAAAATTCCATATATTTGCACAAATTTAAAAAAATCCAATATCTTTGATTTTTGATATCTTCTAAGGCGATGTCATAAGGATGGTCTTTGGACCGTTCCCATTCCCCTTTAATTTTGGAGACTACTTCTTGTCGTCCATAAATTTACTTAGCGTCGTCCATAATTTATGAGTAAATTACTGATTTGCCCCTTTCAAATTTAGTAACCAAATTTGACATAACTAGAATAACCTAATTTACCTTATTTAGTTATTAAGCTAATTGAAATTAAAACTCGGACAAAAAAACATTAATTCTCGAATTAACAAAACGGTTATTTTTTGAAATTTAATTGATTTACAATTGTTCGGAACATGTCGAACGCGGAAAATAATATTCCTTTTGATTTGAATTTGCCCTATACCGAGAACAATTTGGACGATGATGACATTGTCGAGGTTAGTTTTCGTTGTTGTCAATGCAGTTATTATTCGACTTGTTTTATTGGATATGCAAAAAAATTACGTTAACTCAACTACGCTGATAACAACGTTGTATCCACGCCTCTGCCCAGGAAGAGAAGTGGGAGAACCACACCCCTTCCTGGGTAAAGGTGTAGATCTCTCATGCCTCTACCCAGGAAGAGAAGTGGGAGTTCTATGCCCCTTCTTGGGTAGAGGTGTAGATCTCTCACGCCTCTACCCAGGAAGAGAGGTGGGAGTTCTATACCACTTCCTGGGTAGAGTTCTATACCACTTCCTGGGTAGAGGTGTAGATCTCCTACGCCTCTACCCAGGAAGAGAAGTGGGAGTTCTATGTCCCTTTAGATCTACCACGCCTCTACTACTTAGGAAGAGAAGTGGGAGTTCTATGCCCCTTCCTGGGTAAAGGTGTAGATCTCCCACGCCTCTGCACGGGAAAAGAAGTAAAAATTTAATGTTCCGTCGTGAGTTGTAACTCATATTTTCCACGCTTTATCAAAGTGATTAGTGTGGAGTTGGCATGAAACTCATAAATTTTAGGTAAAGCAAGACCACAAACAGAAATCGATTTGCCCTAAAGTACAAAAATTAATAAATTATTTACCTTGGATTCAGAATTGAGATGACACGACCGAATTAATTGGAGTAAGATTGCTTGAAACCGTTTTTCAAATTTTAATTTTTTTTACTGAAGTAGAGGAGGAAGGTAAAAGGAAGAAGGTGGATGAGATAAGGAAGAAAGTGAATAAAGAGGAAGGTGAAGAGTTAGTACAGTGAGGGGTAAATGGTAATACGGTTAAAATACGGACGACGCTAAGTAAATTTATGGACGATAAGAAGTAAAAGTGTTAATTTTTCGTCACCATTTGTCTACGGTACGCTAATACGATATATATTCTCTTATCGTAAAAAAAACTAATATCTTCGATCTTCACTACACTTTCTCCACGGTGACATATGGACTCTTCCGACTAAAATTTGATTGAGATTTCCGACTCGTCGATGAACGTCAAGTTTTTTGACTTGACAATTATAAACGACAATATATCCGTCAATTTTAATTGCTTGAGATTGAGAATCTTCTCGTACTCATAGCAAATTCACAAACGCCGTAGAAGAATCGTCAACCTCATATCTGCGAGAGAATGAATTATTGTGGAATTCAAATTCATAGGGGAAATATGGTTTTTTTTAAACAAAACTGCGTAAAAAGTTTTTTTTTGTGAATATCAATGAACATATCCTGTCGGTGGGTGATCCCGCCGTGGGTGCCATATTTTCAATCCACCGGCAGGACAGGGAACGTTTATTCAGGCAAAATATAAAGAGATTTGTATTATTATTGTAACTTGTTATTCTCTTTCTTTCTTGAATATGAATACAAACAAAGACACATATTTATACAATCAGAAAGATATCGTATCTAACTCAAACTAGGAAATCAATGACACAATATTTTCCTATTGTGTTTCCTAATCTTTCCCACAATATTGTCCTATTGTGTGTTTCCTAAACCATTCACACAATATTTTCCTATTGTGTTTCCTAATCTTTCCCACAATATTATCCTATCGTGTGTTTCCTAAACCATTCACACAATATTCTTCTATTGTGTGTTTCTAATCCTTCACACAATACTCATATTGTGTGTTTTCCTGAACCTACTCGGATACTGTACTACGATGTCCTCTATTATTTGTTGAATCGGTTAACGACTATGTATTATCTGTTATTCATTTGTGAAGAGGAGATATACATAAGCTTTGATGAGGTATGTATCTGTATGGATGAATCAACTCTAGGCTAACCTGATCTTCATGCACTCAACTAAATTTCTTAGTCTTGATCCTGAGGCGCACAGATGCAGTGTGAAGGCCAGTAAGTTAATAAACTATTTCCCCTCCTTCTTCAAGAGGGTGCTTGGAGGCTTCCGGGTCCAGCGGAATGGAGAATCTTCTATTAGAAGATGTTAACCAATTCGTTGCCAATTGTGATCGAAAGGGAGAAAAGGAAGTTAAAGGGCTCTTATTACCAATGTGTTATGTGTGCATCAGAGAGAGATATGAGTAATACGGACGACCCAAGTCGTTGTATTGAGTCATTACAACACATCTTCAGAGAATGCAGGACGAGCAGATATTTGTGGCAGAGTACCAGTTTTGCCGACAGAATATTTGAAGACAGTAACTTGGATTATTTCCATTCATGGCTCTTGAAAAACACCAATAACTTGTTTGAGAAAGAAGAACTATGGGAGGTTCTGATTCACTTTGTGAATGTGTTATACAATATTTGGCTTTTTAGGAATAGTATTGTCTTCCGTGGTGAAGACAATCTTCAATCAAGATTGTTAGCAGAGGTATAGGGCATATATTCCAAGGATTCAAGACCTATGGGATGACATGAAGAATAGGAAACATAAGGAGCTGTGCAATAGAGGATGTATCTCGGAATTGGATAGTCATAGAAGCACCATCAAGGAGTCAAAAGAGATATGGATGATCGTAGCTAGCAATAGTGCACACAGGTGTTCTATGACAACCATCAGTGTTGATGCAGGGTGGAAGGATCCTGGATTTGCAGTTGGAGGATGGAGTATTAAGAAGGAGGCAGGAAATGATGATGCTGGAAGTCCTAGAAAATATGGATCTGAGGCTTTCTTGGCAGAGAATCCGCTCCAGGCAGAGACGTTGACAGCTATCAAGGCCATCCAGTGGGCTAGGCGAGAAGGGATATTCCACATCATCTTGCAATCGAATTGTCAGAAACTGTTGAACCAGCTAGCTAACGTGGAAGAATGCCATCATAGTATTAAGAACTTTATTCCTATGTTTCATGCAGAATCTGCATTATTCCATTGTCTAGCTATTAGATATGTACCTCGACACCTTAACACTGACGTCCATGGGCTAGCGTGCAAGCTTCTGCGTCAGTTTTAAGGTTGGTTTTCGAACTGTTGGCAAAAAAAATCTAAATTTCTAAACATCATTAAGGTCGCCCTATTCTTTTGGACTGAATTAAGCTGAACTGAACTAAAGTGGGCTAAAGTACTAAGACAAAATGATCCTCCTGGGCTGAGCTGAACTGAAGTAGACTGAACCGAACTGAATTGAAAAGAACAAGGTCTAAGTGTTTCGAGGTGCCTAATCATGAATTGCGATTAAAGGTAGGTGCTATATATATATATGGTTGTGCATATCCGGAACATTAATAATCAATTTCACGAGTTATGCAATGAAACGTAGTTAATTGTTACTAATATAGGAAACGAGTCATTCGTTGTACCGTGCTAACGAGTAGCCACAAAAATGATTAAGTTTATATCCCGTGATTTTCTCTTACTCCATTTGACTCAATCAATTTCTTGTTCGGTTTATTAGGCAACAATCCCCCATTTCCGTATCCTTTGCCATGACCATTAACAAGAGTCAACGTCGTCAATCGCTGTCTCACGTTGGTCTTTATCACCCCAAACCTCTTTTTACACACGGTCAGCTTTATGCGTGTTGCAATATCAAGGATTCCCAACAAGCGTGGTTTGAAGATTCTTATTTACGATATCGACAAACTCCCTTCAAATACTATCAATGTAGTGTTTCAATATGTGTAATGTTATTTTGGTAGTTTTATTTAAATTTTGAGTGATGTCTTTATTAATGATTTCATTTCTGTTGCTTCAATGTCACTTCAATTATTGTAGACGACTATATATATTGATAGATCAATCTCTGATAGCACATCTGTCAAATATTTGTTTAGTTTATACAATACTTCATTGCTTATGCTCATGTTGGTGTTATTGCATTGTTGCAAAGCAGATAATGGTCGTGTGTGTTATCGATCATGTCTGTCATATTTATTTAGAATTGTCGAGGACTATTTTTCTATCTGTGTAATTTATACAGGTAAAAACTAGTGGTGAAAAAAAATTACTCCGTAATGTACTTACTATTAGCAAGTAAAATAGAAAATTCATTAAACATCTTTTTAATTCCAACCGTTATTGTAAGTTACGTTATTTCCTACTTCGTAACTTTTTTCCCCTCAAAACTCATATCCATTTACTCTCTCCCATCCAGACCAAAGATAGTACTCCCTCCGTATCTATATGTTCGTCCACTTTTAATATAATACTACACTCGTATATTAAACTTTGTGGACGAACATATAGATATAAAGGGAGTATAATATTTTTATAGACTCTGGAAAAAATTGATGTTTGATTTTATCTCTTTACTTAAACATAGTGTTAGAGGTCCCTAAAGTGGTTTTGGGAGCATCAAAAGAATGCAAATATTCTCAATTTTGTACATTTGTCCAAAAACAATCTCAAAGTTTACCTACTTCTTCACTCTTCACTCATCGATTATTCTCTCATTCAATATATAACATGTACGTCCAACAAGGTTGCCTAGTAAAACTTGTCGGGACTCTCTTACTTTACTTACTTTTGTAGTACTAGCGTTATGGCCTTTAACATCTACTTGTATATATGAAGTATATATGGGCATAAATACACGATGATAAGATTGATAAATACGGAGTATATCTTAAAAAAATTTAAAATGACTTGATTTAAATAGATTGAAAGAATAACGTTCCATATTTATATAGACCACACACTATAAATGGATTAAAAATAACCTACAGACACTTTAATCAATTAGTGAGTATGGAGTATTAGTTTAGTTTAGTTTAAACACTACTTAGACATGGATCTCGAGTTCGAATCTTGTGATTTTACCTGGACCGGATGATATACACGGAAAAATAGGTAGAAGAAGACCAATAAACAAGGGGAAGGATCGGATATGGTTTCCAAACATACAAAAAAAAACACAAAATCTTGGAAGAGACGGTCTCTCAATAACCACTCTTCATTACCACTATATGTCCTATTCGTACCCTTAAATGACAATTTTGTTTTGTACCTGTTTTTATAACTAGCGTACTCTCTTTATATTTGTATACTGTTTTATATTAATCGTATCTACTTCTATTAGGTTTGGTACCACTGTTATTTTCATTTGTACTTAGCCTCTCAGTAAGGTTAATGAGAGACCGTCTCTCAGGAGACCTACTCCAAAAAAAAAAAAAAAATAGGCATCAAACTATGAAGGGGAGCAATAATAATAATACTCATAATAATAATAATAATACATTGGTCTCAAGATACACAAGTCAATTACAAATAAATTTTGTATTCAACAAACCCAAATCCAATCGAGAAAAAATTGATAAAATCAAAGGGAAAGACTGATCGAGATAAGGGAAGCTCAACATCCTTTCATGTCAATATCTTCCATTTTGTTTCTTCATCTAGCAAATAACCTGCAATACAAGAAATAATTACTTTGCGATACTATCTATATACTTATCATAAATTAATCAATGGATTATTTGTCTAATATGTTTGCACTTTGTATAAACCCTTTCGTCCGTTTCTACTAGTCACCCCATCTCCGTCAATAGTTTACGCAATTATTTACACTTTTCGTGACCATCACATGTCCTCTTCAATCCAAGTTGCTTTTAAGTTTTGTTTTTTTTAATAATCCTAAGCCATTCTTTTCCCCACGCACGTTACCTTAATAATGGTGTATAAAACAATTACTCTGTATAACCTAATTAGGGGGACATGCGGGAGTATTGTTCCATATTCCTTATTTTTGTTCATAAATGTAGGAAGAGACCGTCTCTCATTAACATTAATGATAGACATTTCATATAATGATGAGTTCTATTTATTTTGCTTTTTGATTGTATCTATGTCTTTCACTAACTTAGTAAGAGACGACATTAGCTTAGACCTAGTTATTTGTTTCTGACGTCATCTCATTTTTCACATTGATTTCTTCATTCTTCCCGAAATAGAAAGGGACCATAAAGGTGAGATGGATGGAATGAATATGAATGAGCATACGTACCATTTTATAGAGAGCAAGTAAAGCCAGAAGGTGGGGCCTTGCCACAGGTGAGGAGAAGCTGAAGAGCAAGTGGAACGTAGAGGTTTAGGTTTAGAAGCTTGAGCTTGAGTGTAGTGCACAAGCAGACTGCAGCCTCAGCCTCAACAAGTCCACTCAATATTGGGCAGCACTTGTTCTTCACTGAGTCACCCAGACCAATGTGGATAAGCCCACCCAGTAGGTCAACACATCCTCCCAACTCCAATGCATCAATTGGGCAAGTGTCCTTGGAGCTTGGACTGCTCTTTGGCGCGCCTCCTCCGCTTGGGGTTGGGCATGGCTTCCCACTTGGGCTTGGGCTGGTTGGCGGGCTCAAAACGGGTGGCAAGGGTAGCCCCCCGGGCACCACTGGGGGTACGGGCAGTTTGGGGACTGGCAACACTGGGGGTACGGGCAGGTCGGGGACTGGCAACACTGGGGGTACAGGCAGGTCGGGGACGGGTAGTTTGGGGACTGGCAACACTGGGGGTACGGGCAATTTGGGGACTGGCAACACCGGGGGTACGGGCAGGTCGGGGACAGGGAGTTTAGGGACTGGCAACACCGGGGGTACGGGCAGTTTGGGGACTGGTAACACTGGGGGTACGGGCAGTTTGGGGACTGGCAACACTGGGGGTACGGGTAGTTTGGGGACGGGTAACACTGGGGGAACGGGTAGTTTGGGGACCGGCAACACTGGGGGTACGGGTAGTTTGGGGACTGGCAGCACTGGGGGTACGGGGAGTTTGGGGACGGGTAGGGTTGGGGTCTTGGGGACTTTAGGGTGGGTGGGGGTCTTGGGCTTAGGAGCAGGGCCACCACCGCCGCAGTAGCCGCAACCCAAGATGGGGGTGGCGGAGGAGATGAAGAGCATGCATATGAAGAGAAGGGCCGAGGACTTTTTGGAAGAGTCCATGGTGAAAGACAAAGTAGTAAGGTAAGTGAATGGTGGTAGTAGGATTGTGAGGATATAGTAATAGATGGAAGAGGCAAGTGTTATATAGAGGAAATAGTGAGGAGTGAGTAGTGAGGAGTGTGAATTGCATGCAAAACAACAAAACAACATGGAGGAAGCATTTCACGTGAAGAAGTATTGGGAGGAAGAGGATGCTCCCAAAATACTACCTCATTGCTAGTTGGCATCACTTCCCTACACACACACATACATACTACTGCATTATGCGCGCTAACGTTGCTTTCTCTCCTCTCTTTTTTTTTACCGTCCACTCCTTTATCTTCCTATTTTTTTCACCTTAATATGAATGTCAACAATCTCGAACAAGTGATCGGTCGACTGTGGCGACTCTGTCAAGTGTCGTCAGTGATTCTATATAAGACGAGGGCTCCGATTTGAAGAGTCATGGATGCAGCGCATGCGTATGGTTCGATCAACTTTACCAGCCGTATCATATCATGAATTGATTGTTATCTAGCTAGCTTCTACTCCATTAAGATGCTTCTAAATATACACACAATGCAACTTAATTAGATACACTTCTCTACTGTAGACTGTAGTAATATTTGGAGTACGTGATTTCTGAAGATGATGGGCCAATTCAATGAAGTCTCCTCTCATGCATGGGAATAATGCATGCAAATTATTGAATTCAAAATCAATCTGCAATAATAATATATATAATAAAATCTCCTAACATCAAAGGAGCCAGACTTCTGTATGTATGTACTTTCTTCATCATCAACTTGTGTTGACAACATCGATCGATCTCTAAATGTCCTCCCATTCCTCATTGTCGTCCTTGATAATATATACGAGTATATATATATATATATATATATATATATGTTCCTCCTCAACCTTCCATCCCATCGCGTTACAAGTCTCTATTTAAAACCATTTAATTAATTTCTTCAATTCGTTACTAGACATGGAGCCACAATCGAACAAATTAAAAACGTATGTATGTACATACGTACCGTTTCTTGCCCTAATAATATTTAATTCATTTTGAGGTCGATTTTATCGGAATTGTTGGCATCAACAAACAAACCCTGGCCTGGCCTGGCCTGTTTCTTCAAGCTAGCTGCGATAAGACTAGTAGGATGAGGATGCATGCATGGCGATGGGGGTAAATAAGTGAAAGAGACAAGAACATGCATGCATATAGGGCTGTGAGTGAGCCGAACTATTCGATCCGATTCGTGAAGTTCGGCTCGAAAAAAGCTCGATTCGTATTCGATTCGGGAAATCAAATATAGGGCCAAATCATAATTTGGTATTCGAACCAAATCAAGAATAATATTCGGCTCGATTCGTTTCAATCAATTACTTGTTCCATTTTTTCGGTCCATCTAAATTCATGGCTCATTTAGAAAATTTATCCTAAATTTTTACCTAAAATTGGATATTCACGCTTTCACGGTCCATTTTACTTAAATTTACGGTCCAATTTTTTTAAACTTACCTAAAAGAAGAACTTGAAACTAGATTTGATTGAGAAACTTATTATTTTTGGATGAATTTATATTGTACTCCCCCCATGAATAGTGCCAAAAAGCAAACGTAAAGAAACAAATGAATCGGAGGGAGTAATAGATACTCGTATTAAAGTACGGACTTCATTGGTGGTTAGCTTGCCTAAGGAGTTAGACCATAACTCTAAGCTAAGCCACTGTAATGTCCGTAAGTTTATGTAGATTTATTTTGTTTTCCAAAATATTTTGTATTTTTGAGATTGCTTGTTGAATTAGTTGATTGCTGCCATCATAGTAAGAATAGTACTATACTGAAGATCGATTCATTTTGTGCTAATATTTAAAAAATATTTGTCGGATCAAATCAAATATTATTCGATTATTCGATTCGAAAAATCAAATATCAAATCAAATAATGATTTTCATTATTCGACGGTATCAAACCAAATCAAACGTCGGCTCGAAAAATTTTCAAATCAAACCAAATAATGGCATTATTCGGTATAGTTCGGCTCGATCACATCCCTACATGCATATGGCCTGGCCGACTACTACTAAGTACTACTTCTTCATCTTGCAATTGTATGTCTCAACTTGGCTCCCGATTCATTAAGTATTTTTGTATCCTTCTTCGTATGTATGTCCAAGGTGAATTTAATACTACTGTAGAATAACTTACACCACAACTTACTGCTGCAAACCAATACTACTTCATTCTATACCCATATTTTCCCGGGAGGATAATCAAATAGCGCCACCTGGCCTCGTAATCATCACTTTGTGGACATATTATTCCTTTCGTCTAGTTTATTTGTTTGTTTTTGAGTTTTTTGTCAAAAGACACCTAACATTTAGGCCTTTTGCAAAAAAGGCACCTATAGTTTTTTTTTTGCCCAAAAGCACCTTAAATTTACATTTCTTTGTTAAAAGGCACCAAACACCAAATTCCGTCAAAAAACCGTCAATATTGACGGTTCTCATCCTTTAATCTTTTTTTCTCTAACTCTTAATCAACCTTCATCCCTTAATCAAACTCAATTAACATCTTCTTACCCTCTTTCTTTACATTACCTTTATTGTCTCACTTTCTCATCCCCTTTATTTATCACAAGGCCAAAATATTTCATTTTTCCTTCCCAAAAAACTTAATTCCATCCAAAACCCCTTTTATTTTCCCCTTAATTGAACCACACATTTTTTTTTCTTCATTTTTCCATATTCTCAATTAAAATGGCATCTTTAAGCAATATACACATAAAGAATGAAATACAAATGGTTATTAAAACCAAAAATGAATTGACAAAAAAAAATAACAAATGATTACTCATAAATCACAAATTTGAACACAAACTAGTGTTCCTAGTTTCTTACAACAGAAATTTCAATTCAATAATAGCTCAAAAATTCGTCTAATAACCTCTAATACACATACTCCAAAATTATACCCGAAATTAAGGGTAAATAACATAAAAATAAAAATTTAATTAAAAAATTTAATTTGTTATTGATAACTTAATGATTACTTAAATGAAAAGTTATGATTGAAAACTAATCGATTGAGCAAAAACTTGGTGGTTATGACTTAAATAATGGAGATTGATTGAGATGTATGCAAATGAAGAGTAGCTAGGAACGAGGGTTTGATTAAAAAATGAGTGTTGAATTAAGGAAAATGGTTGATTGGGTTTGATTAAGAAAAGATTGAATTTGATTAAGAAAGAAGGGTTGATTAAGAGAGAATGGTTGATTAAGAGATGAAGGAAGATGATTAAAAGAGGAGGATCGTCAATATTAACGGTTTTTTGACGGAAATTGAGGTTTGGTGCCTTTCAACAAAAAAATGTAAATTTAAGGTGCTTTTTGACGAAAAATAAAACTATAGGTGCCTTTTTTACAGAATGCCTAAATGTTAGGTGCATTTTGACAAAAAACCCTTTGTTTTTTATTAAAATATTACTCCGTACTTACAATAAATAGAAAAGTCAAACAAATGAACGAGACGGATGATAGGAGTATATTAATTCACTCGGGAGCATTTGGTTGGTGGAAGGGTAAGGGAATGAAAAGGAAAGGACCTCTGATGTTACTCGTTGTTTGGTTAATTACAGAATGTAAGAGAATGATAAACAACTGCAGGTCGGATATTTAATACGTGTTTAGTCAAATAGGAGTCACGATTTGGATTAGAGGTGAAAATATAATTTCTGACGCCTTTCTTTTTACCAATTAAAAAGTTTTTTTTTTCATATTGAGTATTGTTATTAAATGTTACTCCATTATTATACTCCCTCCGTATCTATATATTCATCCACTTTTTAATATATATGAAGGAGTATTAATTAATTCCTCTGTATAAAATTTTAAAAGAAAAAAAAAGTACGATATTTTACAAGGATTTTATTACTAAATGATGCTTCCTTCATTTTTTTTAATCGTCACATTTTCTCAATATATGGTTGGAATATTATATTAAAATGGTAAAATAAAAAAAAAAAGTATAAATTTCATTTTTTTAATTATTTTTATAACTTATCAAGTTAAAGTTAATATATTTTTAATTATTACTTTAAGTATAATAAATTAACAGGTCGGATCTCAAAATCTAAATTAATGAGCGAGTTATCGGGTCAAAAAATATGATTCTTCACAGGTTTAGTGCGCAACTACTTTTTACCGTCGGCGCTTTACTTCTTACCGTCGGCGTTAATTATGTAAAATGACGACTTTGCCTTTGATATTTATTCTCGAAATAATATTACTTTAACATTTTATAAATTATCGATTTATTAAAACTCGATAATAAAACCGTCTTTTTCGATTATCGTAATAAACCAAAACCGACTTCCTATATAATTAATATATGGAATTACGCAAAATGACAAGTTCTCATTTGCAATTAATTCTCGAAATATTATCACATTTACATTTTATAAAGTATCGGTTTATTAGAACTCGATAATAAAGCCATTTTTTCGATTATTGTTACGCCTCCGATTTTAAACAGTTAATTAGATTAATTAACGACTTAATACAATTTAATAAACGTAATTAACAAATACGAGTAATACGCAAATTAAATCTTAATTAATCTACGACAATCAAGATTTATTATACAAATCGATGCAAATTAAAGGAAAAAAATACGGAAATGGGTTGGGTCGAGTGGGTTTTTCGACCCACAAACATGAAACATAAGTTGGTGAAATTGGTTACAGAGACAACCTGCTATTGAGAAGGATCGAGCCCCTGACCTACTAATTGGGAGCCAAATGACCAAACCACTAGACCAACATCAACATACAGATATTTCAAATGGTTGAAAACTATCTTAAAAGAGAAAAAAATAAACCCGGAAAAATGGCTTGGACGAGTCGAAGAAATTGATCGACTACCCCATCCGCGAGTCGACGGTTTTTTTTTTCGACTAAATTCAATTTCCCGATTTTTTTTCGAAATAAGTAATTTTCAACCATTTGAAATATCAGTATGAAAGGATTCGAAAAAAGTGTAAACAATAGGATTCGAAGCCGGGTCACCAGTAAGAAAGGTTGTGTCTGTAACCAATTTCACCAACTTATACTTCATGTTCTATATCAAACTTTCAAGTATTATAGAGAAATAATACGTCCCTTGGGTGGGTCGAAAAACCCACTCGACCCGACCCATTTCCGGATTTTTTTCTTTTAATTTGCATCGATTTGTATAATAAATTTTGATTGTCGTAGATTAATTAGGATTTAATTTGCGTATTACTCGTATTTGTTAATTACGTTTATTAAATTGTATTAAGTCGTTAATTAATCTAATTAACTGTTTAAAATCGGAGGCGTAACAATAATCGAAAAATGGTTTTATTATCGAGTTCTAATAAACCGATACTCTATAAAATGTAAATGTGATAATATTTCGAGAATTAATTGCAAAGGAGAACTCGTCATTTTGCGTAATTAACTATATAGGAAGTCGGTTTTGGTTTATTACGATAATCAAAAAAGACGATTTTATTATCGAGTTTTAATAAATCGATAATCTATAAAATGTAAAAGTAATATTATTTTGAGAATAAATACCAAGGACAAAGTCGTCATTTCACGTAATTAACGCCGACGGTAAGAAGTAAAGCGTCGACGGTAAAAAGTAGTCCCCGTTTAGTGGTAGGGATAATGAGGGAGCAAGGGTAATGACATACCCTAAAAGTAGACCTGTCAAAAACTGACCCGACCCGAAAACCCGACCCGAAACCGCCCGAAAAAAAACCCGAAAAAACCCGCCCGAAAATGACCGAAACCCGAAAGTGACCCGACCCGATAAAACCCGAATATATTGGGTCAAAACCCGCCCGAACCCGTTACCCGCCCGAAAATAGATAAATTAAAAAATTGTTGCTATTATACACAAAAGTTTCTCAAAAACACTAAGAAATATTTTTTTATTTTCAAAGTTTTAAGAAATAATATTTATATATATCTTTAAAATCATATTTTTATCACATGTTTATTATAATGAGAAAAAAAAATCAATAAATCGAGTCAAACTTCGTCATATATATTAGTACTTCCTGTAAAAATAAAATAACAATTTATATTAAAAAATATATCAAATAAAACATGTTTATTCACACTAATATCATATATTAAATGAGATGATTAAAAAAATTAAGAATAAAATTGTATTTATGATAAAAAAAAGTAAAAAAAATTATTGTTTTCAAAGTGCGTTAATAACCCGTATTTGACCCGAAACCCGACCCGAAACCCGTATAAACCCGACCCGTATAAAACCCGTATTTTTCAAACCCGAAATACACCCGACCCGTATTTTACCCGAACCCGTATTGACCGAACCCGAAACCCGACCGCCCGACCCGTTTGACAGGTCTACCTAAAAGGTAGTCCCGTGAGGGTAATGAAGGTTGAAGAGTTTGGGTGATGGTAGGAATAATGAGATCTTATATAAAATCTTATATTTTTCCTTTCGTCCTTTGCATTTTTAAGAGTTATCATTGAATGTTGCACCAAATTAGAATAGTGAAGTATAAGAGCCCATCAAACTATTTGATACGATTCGAAAAAGCTTTGTGCTCAGCTTGAGTTTTCAAATATATTGTCAAACGACATTTACTTAATATTTGAGCAAATCAAGCCAAATATTCAGCTTAATTTGCTCCCTACCGAAATTGATTTCATGGCCCATAGCCATATTACCTTATGTAAAGCTGCGTAGACCTAATTCACTCATTTTACTTGGAACTTGATTTGATGTTGCTAAAATAGGTTTTTTATTATTGAATTCGTTGTTCCAAACCATTACAGTGACGTTCTAGTTATAGGACTACGAAGATATGATCGCTATATTCTAATATCGGTAGCTAATATAATTATTCTATAATATCGATATTACGATATATTGGTATATTACAATATACCGTAATATTCTTATTCTTTCCTAAACTATATCGTGATACCGTAATATCACCTATCATCCCCCTCAAACTCATGATAATTCGTAAGAATTTCCATGAGTTTGCACAAATAAAAAAAATCAGATATCTTCGATCTTCATTCTTCATCGCCTTCTTCTCCCCGGTGGCATATAGATTCTTCCGGCTATTTTCAAACGAGAATAACTAAGTTTTTCGAACTCGTCTAGAATAATTATCAAGAACGCAAAGTTTTTCGGACTTGACAAATTTAAAACGGCAGTTTATCCGTCAATTTTAATTGCTTGAAAACCATAATCGAACTCATAGCAAATTCAGAAACGACTGGAACCATCAGCTTCACATCTGCGGGAGAACGAGGTGTTGTGGAATACAAATTCAAAGGGGGCGTAGAGTTTTTATTTTGTTTTTTTTTTCAATAAAATTACGTAAAAATAAATTATTTTTTTTTTCATATCCCACCGGTGAGCGCCATAAATTTCGCTCACCGGCAAGAAAGCGGAAGCAACTTTTGTGTCCTCAAGAAAGAGGCTCTGATACCATGCTAAAATAGGTTTTGTATTATTGAATTCGTTGTTCCAAACCATTACAATGACGTCCTATTTATAGGACTACGAAGATATGATCGCAATATTCTAATATCGGTAGCTAATATAATTATTCTATAATATCGATATTACGATATATTGGTAGATTACAATATATCGTAATATTCCTATTCTTTCCTAAACTATATCGTGATACCGTAATACTACGATGTTAACGAACCATCTCAACCAAAACCTTAAGGCGATGGTTGAGGGTCGTTTATATTCTATTACGCCCCCTCACTCGAATGTCCTTTGGGCTTGAAGAGTGGTTTAGTGCGCACCGGCTCCGGCTCCCCCGTACCGTGTGCTGAGATTCCACTTGAGAGTTCGAGATATTGGGGGCTGCCAGGGTTCGAACTCGTGACCTCTGGCTCTGATACCATGCTAAAATAGGTTTTGTATTATTGAATTCGTTGTTCCAAACCATTACAATGACGTCCTATTTATAGGACTACGAAGATATGATTGCAATATTCTAATATCGGTAGCTAATATGATTATTCTATAATATCGATATTACGATATATTGGTATATTACAATATACCGTAATATTCATATTCTTTCCTAAACTATATCGTGATACTGTAATACTACGGTATCACCTATCAGATTTAGAAACTTGATTGTTTTGGGGTGAATTTTTATTTGAATAGATAGTAAAGTAGAGAATGACTTTACTTAATTATTTTTAAAACTTGTTTAACTTTTTATTTCATTAGATTAAATCAAATTAGTTTCACGGTAAGAAATACTCTTATACTACGTGAATGGAGTATATCTGAAAAGAAATACATTTAGTCGACGATGAGTATAATTAAGGAGCAAATCTTGGTGTGAAGACGCTAGATTCCTCGCAGATAGCCTACGCAAAAGGATCAAATTAACAACTAGATATGGTAGTAATCATAATCGAAAACATACCATCTTCTCTGTAAACTCTTCTTCCTCCAAAGAAAACTCTAGTCTCCAAAAAAATTGCCCCCCCCCCAAATTATATTTACAATAATTGTTCTTTTCTTTTGGAGAGATTCGTCCACATTAATTGATGGGTTTAACTCTCTCTTTTAGGAGAGATGGTAAGTCTTTGATAGTGGAGAGGACGCGGAAGATCAGTACTTCAACGGTTCATTATATGGTATCTCAATTCATGTCAGACTGTCGGTTACAATCTATCAAGTTAGATAAAATCGATTCTCTTCAAAACTTTGGAAGATCCGAAGACCCTCTTGTGAAGAGCTGTATCATTCAACAACGATAGGTTGAAAAAGGATGCGCAGAAGCGGAGATCAAAATCTTAGTGAGAGATCTTTGTTTTATTGAGAATTTATTTTACTCAAATCTTATAGTATTGTATCATTTCAGTTTCAATATTACTTACAGATGTTGTATGAGTTTTTATTAATGAAATTATCTTTTCGCTAAAAAAAAAAAAGATATGGTAGTAATCTGTAATATATTCATTTTGTGTTTCAGGTTATGCTTGCTCCGTAGAGACTAGAGACGCAACCACTTTTAATAGGGTATATGTTGCTACAGTATGACTTAATTAAGATATCACACTGTTAGAACACAAGACAAATAATACTTCCTCCATTCATATCTAAAAGGTATTGTAAGTTTATATGTGAGATTATTAGTGAACTTGATGAATAAAAGAAAACTACTTGCTTTCATTAATGGAAAAACAATGTTTAAATAGGAAATACATGGATATAACTAACCCCATGATGCACGACTTCATGGTGCCTTACTTTGAGGATCAGTACTCTACTTAGTGCAGCAAATCTAGGAACAAACTAGCTTAGACTTATTCAATGCAATATGCTTGGGCTTACAGCAACTCCAATCTATATAATAATATAAAAAGACAAACTAAGAAGTCTCCTTTCTAATAAGCCGATATGTGGCATCACTACAAGCCGACACGTGACATCACTACAACTCAATCTTTAAGCTACTAAATGAAGGTGTTTGATTTTTTGTTTTAGAAAAATAAATCCTTTGATAATAAGTGTAATTCATTATTGAAGAGTAATATTATTCATCACTACGGAAGATTGACAAGTTGGTGACTTCGAAGTATCTTTGTATTTTTATCTATAAATATAATCAAAAGATAATATGTTTCTATAAAAATATTTTTTAACTTATTCTAATTATAAAATACAAAAATTTAGAATTTAGCATGTTGCTTTTAGAATGACGACATTAATTACACAAATGACATTTATACCCTTCCCTTCTAATTAGTTTCTAATATATTTTTTTAACTTAATAATAAAGACGATAACGATAATTAAACACATAACTAACGATGTTAACAGTTTAAGCGGAAAAATATCAATTGATAACCAACGACGGTAATTAATGAGATTAACAATAATAAGACACATAATTAATATTTTACAATTAAACGATCATAACATAAACGATAATTAAACAATTATTTAACACTAAATTTAATCATTTGCATAAGTTTAAAAAATATTTAGACAAAATAATTAACAAGTAATTGACGATTTAAAGATCTAATTTACGTCTATTATAAATATTAATAAAACCCCAAAAATTGTCCCAGACCTCTTCGAGACTATAGAACACTGCAAGGCTAAAACAAAGGGGATATAAATTCTTCTCAACATAAAATAAGCGCTTCCCGTGCATTTGCACGGGTGAAAAAACTAGTAGTTTACTAAAAGGATTTGCTTGCAATTATTATAAATTGTCAAGCAAGTTGATTACTATTGAAACACTATAAAAATACCATACTTGAAAGCAATTGTAGCTTTACCAAGCTACGAGCTTGAAATTAGGTGGCTTGATTTTCATTGGATGATAGAAATATTGTGGGACTCTGGAAACTACAAAACGTTGCTCACCATTGGATTATCATGGAACTACAAAGCATTGTAACTTGAAAATTTGACATGGTAATGTAAACTACAAAGGCTATTGGACTTGCTCTTACAACTTACTCCCTCCATCCTTTTTGTTTCTTCTCGTTTCAATATAATACTCCTCACAAATATTAAAAAGTGGGAAGAAACATAAAGGACGGAGGGAGTAACATCCTACTCCTACATTCTAGGAACTACGGATCCACTTTGATGTATTGAATTCCATTCCAATAAAAGGTACTCCCTCCAATCCACTATGATTTACCCACTTATTATTTTAATCTCTCACATTTGAATAAAAGTGGGTAAATGAATAAAAGTGGGTAAATCATTGTGGGGCGGAGGGAGTACTTTTTTTATTTTGCACAAAGATTTAAAATACTCAACTTAGTTAGGAAATCGAAAATAATTAGAAAATGAGAGAGAAAATATGAGAAGATTCACCATTATTGTGGATGCTCTAAGGAAAAATATAAGGGAAGACATTGGAGAAAAACTACTATTTTATTCAATCAAGTTGTTAATTTTGGTACAGAGAAACTTAAGATGCCGTTTGGTTCACAAGAGGGTATGGTGTTGAAATCGGGAATCAAACCAATGTGATTTCAGTTTAAACAACCAAGAATATTTTTGCTCGAAATGAACACTAAACATATAGAAAAGAAAAACTTATTGAGATAAGAAGGAAGATTAACCGCATCAGAAATGCTCTACTTGAGCCCAAGTTAGATCAAATATGTGTGTGTAAACTTTAAGCTAAGGTGACAATTGAGACCTATTCATATTCTATTATTTGTAACCAAAACCCACAAGTCCAACACGGTAAAACTCTTTACAAAATTCTTAGTAACGCTCTTAACAAAGGAGTGTACAACGAGATATAAAAAACAAAGAAAAATGAAGGAATCCCACCATGTGGGAGATGAAGAAAAACACAAATGACTTTCAAAGCCAACATTATCAACAAATATCTTGCCCTAAACACACCCGGAAGGACGAAGGTGAATATCGATAAATGTGGGTAGAGCAGACTTAGAGGAGATCAATCCGTTCTAGAAACCGAGACTCAAACAGATGAAGAGCCTCAATATGTATATATATTGTTTAGACAATATTAACATGGAGTGCTACATTGTTGTAGTGGTTAAAATAGTTAAAATTAACCTAAAAGTTGGAACAGGGTCTCCAAATTTATGGACCGCCATGAATGTGGGCCCCATACTCCATTCTCCTAATGTACTCTCTTGCGGTCAATGATCATTTTCGTCCCAACAAGGCATATACATTCCAAAATGAAAATTAGACAGATTAACAAAGTAGTCATCGATCAGCAAGTTGAATAATTTGTCCAAAAAAACAGCATGTGAAAAAAGCTATGTCCGTCCTCTAAACATGGAGGCTTGAGCAAGATGGAGTACAAGAAGACTGCTGCAACAACAACAAGATTGCACGTGAAATACTGGCGGTTTAATGTGATCGATCTACATTACTTTATACATGCATGCTAACAACGAATTAGATATATATCCAACATAATAATTCTACGCTTAAGCAATAAGCAGCTGGATGCTATATATGAGTTGGAAATTAGAATGTACATGAGTAGTAAGTTGGAATCTTATTAACTTTATGTTTAATTTGGACAGTGGGGGTTATCGAACAATGGTTAGTTTTGTTGGAAATATAGGGTCACTATAGGGGCGATATATAACTAGTAAATACACGTTGTTGTGTCGTGGTATGAAGGCCACTGAATGAGAAACGAAATCGCCCCGACTACGGTACAAATTGAAATGGGCGTCGTCCCCCAAGGTCACACAACACTCCTAAAAGATTGTGTACTCAACCATTAGGAGTTGGAACTCGATGGTATACTCAGAATTTATCAAGATATTTGGATGAGGAAGTATTTGATGTATGTCTCTTGCCCATTCTCATTCTCTTATATCACCTTATATAAGACTACATGAGAGTATGAGACTAATATCAAAGGGTATCCAAGGCTATTCATGATGGTAATGAATTGTCATTACTATAAAGATAATGATATTCATAACCATCATGAATATTGGTGTCAATGTGCTACTTAATGGGAGATACCCTTACAATGCAACAATGATCAATATATTGTCTTTGCATTATTTCTAACAATCCCCCACTAATGCAAATGACAACCAATAACAAAAAAATATGAGCATATGAAAAGGTTGACACTTAGACGTTAATATCTTTCGATTTGAATTAACGTATTAGTGAAATGAGTCAACAACTTACTTACAACAAGAGAATATCTTTCGATTTGAATTCCTTATTGAACTTTGGTTGAATTACCCTCACAACACATATCATACCTTAAGTTCCACACGAGTTCCGCAATACGATTCAACAAATTTATGGCCAAATGAACCTTGGGATTTTGATGAGTGCTCTAGAAAGATAACTCAATCTTTCATAGAAGGAGGCCAACCCTTCACACCCACTTAGGTGATTCTATCAAGGATATCTCCACATAACCCACTCACTTATGGGCTATAGAATCATTAAGAGCTCTAAAGCTCAACCTCTCAATACTACGGTGAATCCATCAAGTCCTTCACAACAGGACCACCCAAACATAGGGATATAGATTCATTAAGAGAAATATCTCAACCTCTATCATTACGGTGATCTCATCAAGTCCGTCTCACAAGGACCACCCAAATTTGGGCTATAAGATCATTAAGAGCTATATGCTCAACCTCTATCATTACGGTGATCTCATCAAGTCCGTCTCACAAGGACCACCCAAATTTGGGCTATAAGACCATTAAGAGCTATATGCTCAACCTTTCAAATACACCAAATTATATTTGATGATTTCAACTCCCTCAAATCTGCATAATACATGTGTGTAATTCACTACACATCATTTTTAGCAATATGAAGCTGAAATCAGCATCAAACATTGCATAGCAATTGATGCCCCACAATTATGCAATAAATATTAAGCTCACAATCACCATGCATTACTCCGGTAAGGTTAAAAGAGCAAAATAATACGCATACATAATACATAAAATTATAACAGTCTTCTCAATAGACTTATAATAAAATTATTATAAAGATGAAACTTTACTCATGATCATTGTGCATCTCACCTTGTGATCCAACATCTTTATAAATATCCAACATGTTGCAATTCTCAATATTGCACCATGTATACACCATCATTCTTATATTAGAGAAAAACGATCTCGATGATTGTTTCACTTATATTTTCTTTTTGCAAATCCACAAATTAAAATATATATCCTTTACTCACATAAAATCAATCATCATAATCTCATATAGTGTGGTGTAAGCCAAATGTATAACATAAATAAATGGACCTTACACAACCATTATTTATTGACTTAGTCAACAAATTAAAACTCTTACATTTGGTTCAATTATTCATGTATAAAACATGTTATCGATCATCACTTTCCCCCACAATTAGAGATATACATACTCTTCACAAATTATAAGATATCAACTCAAAAATTGATTCTTGAATAATTTTATCAAATAAGTTGAATGACTTCCCCCACATGTTGTTACACCACGAAATAGTGACAAACATAATCGTTCAAACAAAATATACAAATTATTCATTCATTAATCATCCCAACTTTTAGATATCAAATAATTATGCCTGACAATTTGTCTATTCCATAATCTATTCTTAGAGTAATTTATCAAATAATTCATCCAATTATTTAATACATACTTGATCAAGATTATGCATGTCAATAAAAATAAAATATTTAACCGCCACATATAACTTATTTTACTCAAGTGAGCATTGATGTGTCTCTAGTGTGAAGTTAAATTCTCCTTCCAAATGTATCCAAAATAATTTACAAGACAAGTACACACGTGTCTTTTCAAAACATTACTAAGGATACGAAAAGTCACACTAATATATAATCTCAACATATATTATACATATTCAATTTTCTCAAGCAAAACATATATAATGTTCTTAAATTGATTAATGAATAATATTCAATATCATATATATTAATTGCATAGAATAAATTTATAATATTGCTCTCATTACTCATAAGAGCATATAATCTCCCAATGAGTGTATCTCCCAAGACAACATAATTTGCACAAAACCATTAATAATTAATTATTACTCCACTAATAATCACATTAATTATTTTGATCGTAAGCATATAATATTTTCCATTAACACAGAAAAACATTCACCTTTTAGTTGTATACTAATACAAACATGTGTGCAAATTCATCATCCATCATGAAATATTGAGACTAACACATTCAACATATGTTCAGAAACAACATTAACATCTTACTTTTATCAGATAATTTATCTTCCAATCAATGACGATAAATAATACTCATCTACCAAACTTAATTATTTTACCATCATGAATCACAAGAAGACAAGAAAAAAACACATAGATATCATACCTCATTCTCAAGGATGAATATTGATAATAAAATAAGATAATACCACCCACTCATAAACCTTCAAAAATTTCAGCATACTACCACGACATTGTGTCCCGTTTTCCGAAGGGTAAATGGCAGAATCAGCTCACAACTTTAACTAAAGAGTTGTAGCCCTTATTCTTAGCTTTCCAACGCCATATTACAAGTCCCAATCAGAGGTCTAGAGACGGAGTTATTGCCATAATACCGAACTGCTGTCTCACCCTCAACGAGATGAATCTTACCAACGAAACAAGATAGCCAATTGAAACAATTCCAATGACAAGTGATGAACACAACCACAATAATAGTGACATAATTTCGTTTCTCAATTGTTGGAAATATAGGGTCACTATAGGGGCGATATATAACTAGTAAATACACGTTGTTGTGTCGTGGTATGAAGGCCACTGAATGAGAAACGAAATCGCCCCGACTACGGTACAAATCGAAATGGGCGTCGTCCCCCAAGGTCACACAACACTCCTAAAAGATTGTGTACTCAACCATTAGGAGTTGGAACTCGATGGTATACTCAGAATTTATCAAGATATTTGGATGAGGAAGTATTTGATGTATGTCTCTTGCCCATTCTCATTCTCTTATATCACCTTATATAAGACTACATGAGAGTATGAGACTAATATCAAAGGGTATCCAAGGCTATTCATGATGGTAATGAATTGTCATTACTATAAAGATAATGATATTCATAATCATCATGAATATTGGTGTCAATGTGCTACTTAATGGGAGATACCCTTACAATGCAACAATGATCAATATATTGTCTTTGCATTATTTCTAACAAGTTTTGCATTATATATTAACCCGAAATAAAAATTGGGTAGTTTTCAGCAAGTAAAAACGTTTTTAAGTATAATCTCCTCATTCTAAAGAGATGTTCTCATTTGTAACTGTATTATACTTCTCATATTGAAATAAATGTGAGAACATCTTAGTAGGATGTAATGAGTATATACTTCGTATGTTATAAAACTCTCAGGGTTACTCAGTCAGATTAATGATAAAATTATGAGGGGTTGTATACACAAATATGGTGAATATGATCATAGTTCAAATCGTGTCACTATCATATATATATATGCATGCTTATAGCTAGGGCTGACAACGGATCGGATCACATGGATCCAGATCCTGATCCAAATCTCTATTAGTGGATCCAGATCCGGTCCAGATCCGACGGATCCCAAAAGTGAAGATTCAGATCCAGAGCCGTTATATCTGGACCGGATCTGGATCATCCGTGGATCCAATTTTGACTTAATTAAAATTTAATCCTATTTGGTTTCAAAAAAAAAAATTAAAAAATTACTCTTACTCAATACTCAGTTACTCACTCCCCGTATTCAAAAAAAATACTCACTCCCTACTGACTCCAAGCAAATAAGAGCTAATTTTAGTCACATTTACGGGCATATACTCTCTTTCATCATTTCAATTCTTTACCCTTACTCTAAATGAACAATCCAATCAATTTTTTACATTTTCTTTTGGCAAAAGACTTTACCTTATAATCTCCATATCCTTCTTCTATTTGCACAAAATATCACTATTTTTTCCTTATTTAAGTTTATTGGACCCATAACATCATTTAATTTATCAATTATATTTTTACTTTTGTCTTTTTTCTTAATATTGATGAAAAATCTTATGTGAGGAACGATTTTTGTTTCCTAGGAACGGTTAGATTACAATATGAAAGTTACTGTATTACACAAACTAAAATCAATATTGCTCCTCCTAGTACAATATGCTCTTCCTACAAAGCTTCTTCCACTCTTCTTTCCTCCCTGATTACAATCATTTTCCACCAAGTAGTATGAATGTTAAATGGATTTGCAATTGATTTTGTTTTGACAAACCACGGCCCAACATTTGACAGCAACATCATGTATCTCTTTTTCTTAAACGGGTTTGCGATCGGATCCGGATTTACTTAACAAGATCCAGATACAGATCCATTTAAAGATAGTGGATCCGGGTCCGGATCCATATCCAACGGATCTCAAATTTTAAGATCCATATTCAATTCATGCGGACGGGATCTTGCGGATCTGGATCGGATCCATGATCCGTTGTCATCCCTACTAGCTAGTTATGGCTGCCTTGAAAAAACACATACTTCGTGTTTTATAGTTTTATACTCCAGTATTAATCACTCAAAAGAGAGAAAAAAAAATAACTCTTCTATGTGAGAGATCTCACAATAATCGTATTGTGAGACTGTTTCACATGAGAATTTATGTTATAACTAAACATGTAAACGGTTATGATCATGCATACTGAGCTCAAAATTAACCTCCTCGCTAAACTTAATAAATTTCTAACAAGTTAATTCAAATTAAACGGTGAAATCGGTTTCGTATAAGGAGCTCCTTAAAAGGTAGATCAATAGTTAAGGAGTTCCATACACATAAGAAACTCCTTATAATCTCTCCATTGCTATTGCGCTAACAAGTTAATTCAAATTAAACGGTGAAATTGTTAATACACATCAAATTATCATATTATGGATTGTACACACAACATTTTTAGATTCTAAAAATCGAGAATAAGATTACTTAAGGAGTATTTGGTTGGGATGTTTGGAATGATTTGGAATGGATTTCGTTCATTCTAGATTTCTAGTGTTTGTTTGATCGCTTTTGGAATGGAGTTAGATGTAAGAATATTGTAGGACATAATAATATCACGGAATATGTAATATATTCTCTATTATTATGGTAATATTTCTTCTCTATAATTATGATCTTATTGGAAATCAGATCTTTAAGAGATACATTATCAAAGGGTCACCAAGTTTGAGGTTGCATAATTGTACGTCATTGTTTAACCTTCTTGTGAATCGACATTATATTGCTCTCCATTTTGATTACACGAAGTTCAATTCATCGACACTAAATACCAAATATCATTGACGTATGTAAATAGAAATAATAAATTATTAAGATTACAAACAAGGTAAAAAAAAATTAAGAATTCGTTAATGATAGTAATTTTAGTTAATGGACAATCATGAGTTCAATAACCTAAACTCTGATATCATATGTTAATTATATATGTTAACATTAGAAACCTAAGGGGTTCTAATTCCACCTTAACCCTCTGGAATCCCAATCCATAATCTTTACCACGCATGATTCCAACTCCACATCGTCCTCTGGTACCAAGGAACAAATTTTACAATCCATTCCATGATCAAGACAGTATTAATAAGTATTGCGGTCTAACTCAATACCTTCCTAGTTTTAGAATCCATTACATTATTCCATTCCATTCCATTCCATTCTTATTGTTTGAATCAAACGACCCCTAAAAAGGATCATGTAACACCCGGGCCCAAACTAGGACCGGAAATCTTAATCGCGGTAGCTCGCAAAGCTCTGTACTGCTCCCACAGACCAACACGAGTCCTTTCCACCGCATTTTGACGACTTCACTCATGCGCATCGCGGAAACCTTCCCAGGAGGTCACCCATCCTTTAATCACTAGTTATTTAAGCTCATAAATAGGACATTTTCAATCAATGTGGGGTGTTTCAGTCACGTACTCCGTCCCAAAGAACGCAACGTCCTCGTTGCGCCCGGCAGCACAACCGCTGACCCATAATCCACCCCTGCTAGGTGTCAAATGCACGGTCCCAGGGTTGCTCTGATACCATTTGTAACACCCCGACCCAAACTATGACCGGAAATGTTAGTCGCGGTAGCTCGCCAAGCTCTGTACTGGTCCCACAGACCAACACGAGTCTTTTCCAACATATTTTGACCTCATTCATGCGCATCCCGGAAACCTTCCCAGAAGATTATTCATCCTTAGACTACTCTCAACCAAGCACGCTTAACTGCGGAGTTCTTTTGCATTTATGACCAAAAAAGAAAGTGCACTTTGTTGATATGAGTAGTACTTTCAATCCCTTTAAGCACTAGTCATTTAAGCTCATAAATAGGAAATTTTCAATCAATGTGGGGTGTTTCAGATCAAATATCTAATATCAAATATTGTTAAGGTTACATACAATAGCTATAAAGTTCACCCTCATTAACTTTTTACATGTAGGCATTCCCAAAACTCGAAGTTAAGGGTATACTAGATATAGTTGACTGGTGTCTAGGAATGCAACCAATAGCAGGGTTACATTGAATCAATTTGGCATTGACTAATTCGTTGCTTCACTATACTGTATCTGTGAGCAACATCTTGAAACTATAGATCACTTGTTCATTGCTTGTGGGTATAGCAATGTCATTCTTAAGGAAATAACGAGTTGTGTGAAGATTAGAGTGGATAGCATTGATGCTTTTGCAAGTAATAAGTTACGTATCAAACGATCCAAGTTTCAGCCTAAAGTTATCAGAGCGCCTATAAATGTGTGCATCTATCTCATTTGGAAGCAAATAAAGGTATCTGAGTAGGATGGAAGGTACATTACAACAGCTACATGTTGTCAACGTGAATATCTTGACTGAAGTTAAGATACATACGTTACAACAACATGATCAAAGGCACGTTGAATGAGAAGGATTCAAATTAGTTAAGAAGATTGATCGGGTCATAGCGAGCTAGGATAGTCTAGTTTCTTAAGCTTATGACGATTGTGCTCAGTTTGTAATGTTTGTTGTACATTAACACATTTTGCCGTCACCCCCCTCAAATGCACCCTTTATTTAAATGGTGGACCTTTATAATAAGGGATGCACGTGAGGGGGTGACGCTAACTCATTTTTCTTTAATAATTAATACTCCGTATAGGATGAAATTGATATAGGGAAGCATTATCCCGGAGAGAGAATAGAGCATTAGAATGATGAGGATGATATTAGTAGAAAACGGGGCCAATGGACAGTTAAGTTACATGGGTTATTGTCCGTCCGTGAATGGCACATACACTTTTGTAATCGCCCAACCTGG
This sequence comes from Agrostemma githago, assembly GCA_958450325.1. Lineage (NCBI taxonomy): Eukaryota > Viridiplantae > Streptophyta > Magnoliopsida > Caryophyllales > Caryophyllaceae > Agrostemma > Agrostemma githago. The sequence goes on along the minus strand of OY288250.1, from coordinate 5,303,772 downwards.
ATCTTTGTTCTTTTCTGCAGTTTTAAATCCGTGATTCTACTACCACCACCACCATCCCCACCCCCACCCCCACCCCCCGGCCCCTTTTCTTCCTAATAATACCACCATTTCTTTCTTCTTTCCCTTTCATCTTAGTTCCTCTATCTATGTAAATGTACTGTAATCCCTTCTTAAAACATCACCGTTTCACCATTTTAATCTCTTTAAATATCTTCCATATAAGACCCATGCATGCGTCGTTTTATTTAGAGATATTCAAGGACGGGACGGTCCATCAAAGTCGTAAAAGAAGTAATGCTTGAATTGAACGCCGTATTGTCAAAACACTTTATAATGTACTTACATGATTCCCCTAGCTAGGTTAGTTTGCCGTTTCTATTAAGCTTATTATTCACCAATTACTCCCAAACACAAATTCTCATGTGAGACCTCTCACATGGGAGAAAGTTACAAAAATAATAAACCACTGTTATATGAGAGGTCTCACAATAATCATATTGTGAGACGGTCTCACAAGAGACTAACTGAGTCCCAGATCATTAAATAAAGAAAAGAAGATGAAAGCTACGTCTATATTTGGTCTAAATATCACGTAATGTAGTTTTTAATTACCTGTTTGGCACAAACCTACTAGACTACTAGTACTGGCCTTTGCAATTTGGTACGAACTTCACTTTTTTTACCACTTTTTTGTTAACCACATTTGGCCTCATCTACTTGCAGGTATGCGCTACTCATTCATCATTTACATGTCGTGTCATAAATTAAGGTGAAAAATAATTTAAATCCGAGAGTTACGTTATAACTTGTAAGTACATATATGTTGACAATGTCCTCATGTAGAAATTGTTGGTGAAGGTTCGCAAGTGGAATCGAACCCATAACCTTCTCATATTTGGGCTAACATTCAAATCATTGAACCACTTGAAAATTTATGTTTATTTGGACAATGAGTGTATATATATAAAGATAAAATTAATCATTAAAATGTGGATTGTAAGGTACTTTTTTAATACTTCAATAATGAGAAAATAATAATATAAATATATTATATCAATACGAAAATAAAAAATACTGTATGTGGTAACAACAACCGATAACTAAATTTAGCTACCAATTTATTTCCGTAGCTAAGAATTTAAATTAGATAATAAAATTGTTACTCACTTGGTTTTGTCTCCATAGTAACTACTACAGTTATTACAAATTTACTTTGCTCTACTAGATACAAACTAAATGCATTATACGTAATTTTGTGCCGACATAAATAGAGACAACTCTAGCTACTGACGTTTTTCCGTATCTAAAACCTCAAATTAGATACCAAATTTACTATTGACTTTATTTAGTCTCCGTAATAGCGATGTAATTGGCTGTCACTATATTTTAATCTCTAAAATTGAGACTAAATATATTTATATCTCAAAAGTAGCAGCTAATTTATATATTTAGAGACTAAATTTTAGGCAGCTGCTAAATTAGTAGCTAAACTACATTTCTCTTGTATTGAGTAATGCATTCCCATATGGAGTTAATTGTTACTCTCTTCTCCCCCTTTACACCATTAAATAGAAACACTAATCACTCATCTTCTCCATTTTCTAGTTCATTTTAACTTCTTTACCCCTTAATACATTATCCTCATCTCAAGCGAGCCCTTAATAGTATAAATTTCCACAAGTATATTTTGATGTAAGAATATTTTATACTATAATAATATTACGGGATATGTAATATATCTTCCTTATTATTATGGTAATATTTCTTCCTCATAATTATGGTCTTATTGGAAATCGGGATCCTATAGAGATATGCTATCACAATAATATCGGACTAAATAAGGAGTCTTTCCATATTTACTCAACCTTGATGGAAGGTCGAGATTACAGTATCTAAAACCCTAATAGGAAATTGGTCCTCTCTCTGCCTATATAAAGGAGTCTTCCCCATCAGAAACTCCATACAAAATTAAGAAACACAACACTTATTATTATAGGAAAAGAGAGAGAAACCGACCTATTATTATTTGAAGATTGAAGATTATTTGAAGTCGTCTTATTATTATTATTTGGGGTTATCTTATTATTATTTGAAGACGTCTTATAGAGATCTAATATCGTTCGTATTAGATCTCGACTTATTCCGCAATGTCAGGAGGTATGTCTTGATCTCTCTTAATTAATCTTTTGTGACTTTCATGTTGTTCAAAGATTATGGGATTTATGTCATGTTAATAATACTCTAACATGTGGTATCAGAGCTTAGGTTATTGAACTCATGATTGTCCTTTCATTAAGATTATTACTATATCATAATTGAATGTACTCCGTAGTATATTTTCCGTAAATTAATTTAACTCACGGACAACGTATACATAATAATTGAATATGTTTATCATTGTCAAACTAATTAAGGAATTGTCTTTAATACGGATATTATATTACTTGGAGGATTTCGCTCACGTATTTACTTGGTTCATTACTCCGTATGTCGTTGCTCAAGTTTTGTTTACATATTAATAATATTTCTCGCAAAACGAACAAGTAGATGAGCATAATTCAACAAACTGCACTCCTAAATTCACTACATGCTGCCTTTCTTAAATTTAATTTTCCTATTTTAGATACAACTTGCATAATGATCTAAACATATACCGTAATTTTGTCGAGCATGTTAGTACGTGGAGAATTGTTTGGTTTTATTAATCTTATTATTAGAATATTATGTTGCGGGAACATTATATTATGACTATAATGTCTTATAATTTGGATATAATTTAGTCATCTGACAAATAATGATTTATGATAAAATATAATTTCATATTTTTTGGTTTTAGATAATGTTAATATGAAATTTTATGGTTAAATTTCACCACAGTGAATTTACAACTTAAGTTTAATATAATCATTATATATCTATCGTTTACACATATAAAAATATATATTTACCTACAGGTAGATTATATTGACTTGTGTAACACTTTATTTAATCTTTTAGTGACTACCCACAGGAGCACTAATAAATATGTGTTGTTTCAAATTGAGGCCTTATTATTTATTTTATCTTGTTTTAAATCACAGCTAAAGTACCTAATCATCAAGTTCAATCATATGCTAACTCTGTTGTTCAGCTTAATGGAACTAACTACTCTGAATGGAAATAGCAAGTTGAGTTCACCTTAGGGTTAATGGAACTGGATACTTGTCTTCGCAAAGACAAGCCAGCTGCCATAACTTCTGAAAGTACCGCTGCTCAAATATCTCTCCATGAAGCTTGGGAGAGATCTGACAGACTATGCATTTTATTCTTGCGTTGGACCATTGCAACCAACATTAAGACCTCCCTACCTAAAGCTGAAAGTGCAAAGAAGTACCTTGAGGATATTGAAGAACGGTTTAAGACTGCTGATAAATCCCTTGCTGGAAAATTAATGGCAGAACTTACAACCATGAAGTTCGATGGTACTCGCACTATGCATGATCATGTTCTTGAAATGACCAACCTTGCGGCCAAACTAACGAGTTTAGGAATGAAGATGGACGATTCTTTTCTTGTCCAATTTATCCTAAACAGTTTATCATCCTCTCCTGCATACGGACCTTTTCATGTGAATTATAACACTCTCACTGAAAAGTGGAGCTCTAATGAATTAGCCCACAAATTGGTTCAAGAAGAGGCTAGACTGAATCAACAAGGTATTAAAGCAGCTCATTTCATTCAAGGAGCTGGATCTAATGCTGGAAAAAAGCACCACAAAGGACCGAAAAGGGAACCATCCAAGATTATTGAGGCTGACCAACAACCCAATAAGAAAAGGAAAACAAACTGCAAGTTCTGTAAGAAATCTGGACACTTCCAGAAGGATTGCACTAAACGTCGAGAATGGTTCGAAAAGAAAGGTAACCCAATGGGTTTCGTAAGTCATTTTGAATCAAATCTCAGTTATGTTTCCTCTAATGATTGGTGGATTGATACCGGTGCTAATGTCCATGTTTCAAATTCCATGCAGGGATTCCTTATGACCCAAATCACAAACCCAAGCAGTAACTTTCTTATTATGGGAAATAAAGTCAAGGCTCCAGTGAAAGCTATTGGAACTTTTCGTCTTATTTTAGATAGCGGTTTTCAGTTAGACCTATGTCAAACTCTTTATGTACCGTCTGTTTCTCGTAATTTGATTTCCGTTAGTGAACTTGATAAAGTTGGATATTCGTTTGAATTCGGCAAAGGCAATTTTAGTTTATTTAAGAATTTTAGTCCTATTGGTTCTGGAATTTTAATTGATGGTTTTTACAAGCTTAGTCTTGATAAACAGTTTGCTAAAAATCGCCTTGCTTTGCATGTTAATATTGAAACAAAACGACAGTCGTCTAAAAACGACTCATATTTCTTGTGGCATAAAAGGCTGGGTCATATATCCAGTGAAAGAATTAAAAGATTAGTAAAAGATGGAATCCTTCCGACTCTAAATTTTACTGATAATAAAGCATGTGTAGATTGTATTAAGGGTAAAACAACAAAGCACACAAAGAAAGGAGCCACAAGAAGTACACAGCTTCTTGAAATTATACATACAGATATTTGTGGACCTTTTGATGTTCCATCTTTTGGCGGAGAAAAGTATTTTATCACCTTTATCGATGATTATTCACGTTATTGTTACTTGTACTTATTGCATGAAAAATCTCAGTCTGTAGATGCTTTACAAGTGTTTATTACTGAAGTTGAAAGACAATTAGACAAGAAAGTGAAAATCGTAAGGTCAGATAGAGGTGGTGAGTTTTATGGAAGGTATGATGAAACAGGACAACATCCTGGACCTTTTGCAAAACTTCTCCAAAAGTTTGGAATTGTAGCTCAATACACAATGCCTGGTTCGCCCTGGCAGAATGGTGTAGCTGAAAGGCGTAATCGTACTTATATAGAAATGGTTAGATCAATGATGAGTTATGCAAATTTACCTATATCATTATGGATGGATGCTCTTCGCACAGCTGTTTATATATTAAATCGAGTTCCCAGCAAAGCAGTTCAAAAAAAACCCCTTTTGAAATGTGGAAAGGCTGGAAACCCAGTTTAAAACATCTCCAAATTTGGGGATGTCCAGCTGAGGCAAGGATTTATAATCCAAATGAAAAGAAATTGGACTCAAGAACGATAAGTGGGTATTTTATTGGTTATCCCGCGAAGTCCAAAGGATATAGAATTTATTGTCCTAACCATACTACGAGAATTGTTGAAACCGGTAATGCTAGATTCTACGAGAATGACGATGTTAGTGGGAGTCATAAATTTAAAGATGTGATCATAAATGAAATAAGGGCAAATATCCCCATGCCTTTTATTTCGAATGCTAGTGAAACTACTCCCGTTGTTGAGCAACCTAATGAGGAGATATTACTGGATGATCAAGAACCACCTAATGAAAACATCGTAGATGAAAATGAACAATTATCAGAAGAAGCGACATTACGAAGATCTTCTAGAGATAGAAGGCCTTCAACGCTCATTTCTAATGATGATTATTATCTTTATCAAGTAGAATCTGATCAAGGGAAAATAAAGGATCCGATCACTTATTCACAAGCCATTAAAGATGTTAATTCTAGTAAGTGGATCGATGCCATGAAAGAGGAGCTGAAATCTATGGCTAAAAATGAAGTTTGGGACGTAGTTCATTTGCCTCAAGGACACAAAACAGTCGGCTGTAAATGGGTCTTTAAGACTAAGTGCGACTCTCAAGGCAATATTGAACGACATAAAGCCAGACTTGTTGCCAAAGGTTTCACTCAGAAAGAAGGTATTGATTACACTGAGACCTTTTCTCCCGTGTCAAGAAAGGATTCTCTTGGAATTATCATGGCTCTAGTAGCTCATTATGACCTCGAGTTACATCAAATGGATGTGAAAACTGCCTTTCTTAATGGAGACTTAAAAGAAGAAGTCTACATGCGTCAACCTGAAGGTTTCATTATTGAAGGTCAGGAAGACATGGTCTGCAAACTTAAGAAATCATTATATGGACTGAAACAAGCATCGAGACAATGGTACTTAAAGTTCGATGAAATCATTACTAATTTCGGTTTCAAAGAAAATATCGTTGATCCTTGCATATATCTCAAGATCAGTGGGAGTAAGTTCATATTTTTGATTCTGTATGTTGATGATATTTTATTAGCCAGCAGCGACCTTGGTTTATTACATGCAACCAAGACCTATCTCTCTAAAAACTTTGAAATGAAAGATATGGGTGAGGCAACCTATGTCATTGGAATAGAAATATTTCGTGACAGGTCCTTAGGGATTTTGGGTCTGTCTCAGAAAGCATATATCGATAGAGTTTTAGAAAGATTTGGTATGCTGACATGTTCTTCTAGTCCTGTACCACTGCAGAAAGGAGATAAACTTGATCTCACGCAGTGTCCACAGAACGAGTTAGAACTTACTGAAATGGCTAAATATCCTTATGCTTCTCTGGTTGGGAGTTTAATGTATGCTCAGGTTTGCACTCGACCTGACATTAGTCATGCAGTTGGTATGTTGGGTAGATTTCAGAGTAACCCAGGAATCGCTCATTGGAAAGCTGGAAAGAAAGTGCTGAGATATCTGAAGGGAACAAGGAATTTCATGCTCACATATAGAAAATCAGATCACCTACAGGTGACTTGTTATTCTGATTCAGATTTTGGGGGATGTTCTGACACAAGGCACTGTACTCTTGGATTTGTTTACCTCTTGTGTGGAGGTGCAATATCATGGAAAAGCCAGAAATCACAGTTGCTTTATACTTCCACCATGGAAGCTGAATATGTGGCTTGTTATGAGGCTTCAATTCAAGGAGCATGGTTGCGTAATTTTATCTCGGAGTTTGGGCTTTTGAATTTCATCTCTAAGCCAATTTCTCTTTACTGTGATAATGAAGCTGCAATCTTTTTCTCCAAGCATGATAGGATATCTAAGGGATCAAAACACATGGACCTTAAATACCTCTCACTGAAGCAAGATGTTAGATTACAGAAATTTGTCATTACACATGTAAGAACAAATCTTATGGTTGCAGACATCTTTACAAAAGGACTGTCTCCGAAAGTTTTTCAAGGACATACTCTTAGTATGGGTCTTGAAGACAGTCATTGATTACTAGTCTGTACCATTTTTTATCTATGTTCTTATGTAAGACATTTATTGAGATCTCTTAACAATTTCTACACTTGCTATATAATATTATTTCTGTTTTTCCATTGTGTACACACTTATTATTGGATTAATGATAACAGATAGTCTTTTTAGACATTATGGGACCATTACGTTAAACTCCACTTATGGCCTAACTGTTTCAATCGTTGATGTAGTGGTACATGGAAGTAAACATGTTGCAGATTGACATATGCACGCCATGACTCTCTTTAACGATTGCATCAGTCAAGGTGCTTATGGACACCGATTTAAAATATATGTTTTAGCATAGTATGCGCAACTTATATATATTCTCTAACGAACATTATAGATGTTCCAATCGACCAAGTGGGAGACTGTAAGAATATTTTATACTATAATAATATTACGGGATATGTAATATATCTTCCTTATTATTATGGTAATATTTCTTCCTCATAATTATGGTCTTATTGGAAATCGGGATCCTATAGAGATATGCTATCACAATAATATCGGACTAAATAAGGAGTCTTTCCATATTTACTCAACCTTGATGGAAGGTCGAGATTACAGTATCTAAAACCCTAATAGGAAATTGGTCCTCTCTCTGCCTATATAAAGGAGTCTTCCCCATCAGAAACTCCATACAAAATTAAGAAACACAACACTTATTATTATAGGAAAAGAGAGAGAAACCGACCTATTATTATTTGAAGATTGAAGATTATTTGAAGTCGTCTTATTATTATTATTTGGGGTTATCTTATTATTATTTGAAGACGTCTTATAGAGATCTAATATCGTTCGTATTAGATCTCGACTTATTCCGCAATGTCAGGAGGTATGTCTTGATCTCTCTTAATTAATCTTTTGTGACTTTCATGTTGTTCAAAGATTATGGGATTTATGTCATGTTAATAATACTCTAACATTTGAGTGACACGGTACATTTTAGTGTGACATTAGGGTTACCCACTTACCCTATGCATAATACTCCGTAACTTAAGTTCATGAAATGAATAACATATCGCTTTTTTTCATTTTTACATGGACATTGTTAATCGAAAGGACGATATATCACCCAAAGACGTCGTATTATATTTTTAGGTAAATTGATGGGAAAGAAGGAAATGAGTGCCAATAAAGGAAAAGAGTTAATTGTTTTTTGTCTTGTTGACACAAGAAATCAAGATTATTGATTATTTTGTATCTTATTGGTATGAATCAAATGGCTCATAATTCTCGTAGTAAAACGTATGGCTCATAGTCATAGTCATGCATGGACCCTTTTGCTTGGGTGATTTGGTTGATCTTATTATCATGCATATACTCCTACGTACGACGACTTCCTCAAATGTTTGTTGTGTAGCATATGTCTTACCCTAATTTATACGATGCTAATACGTACGGATCGGATATATATGACATGACTACTACTTCCCATTTTGATCGATTATATATCAACCAACTGTTAGCTTGCCTCAACGACATATATGGGAGACGACATTCGGACCGGATAGTGATGAGTAAAGGATAGAAAGACGGAGAAACGTGGGCCGAAATTTGTACTTATGTGCATGTTTTCGGGAAATCAAGGACTTTCCGGCAAAAACACAAAGTCGCTCAATAATGTCAATGATGGATGGATGGATCTTCTAGCTAGTGATGTGAATGCACATGTAGTATGCTGTTCAATTAGCATCACAATAATTAAGTGTTCTGTAGATCAGAGACTTTAGTCATTTACAGATGATACTCTGATCTAGTTAAGGACTTGTGGTATTATAGACGTAAAGCTGCATGCCTAGCTGTGTGAATGCCTGTGTTAGGCTTACGAATTGACTCGGTTGTTGCATGACGAGCACTTAATCGTAAGTCAAAGAAATGAAACACGTACGTAGACGTGCGTGGTAAGTCGAGGATCGATCCATATTAACGGAAGACTCAATCGTTATTTAATTTGTTTAGTCGACACATATGACACTATTAGGTGATACTTGTATTGAGTTTAATTTGATTGAGTTTGAAATCAAGGTCCCCTTTGGTAAATTGGTTTATCTACCAAAAAATACTCAGTATATTTAACCATTTAGGGCTTTGGCATGTTTGGTCAAAGAATATGTTAATTAGAGTGTTTGATAAATGGCGTATTGTAATGACATATTGGAGTCCAATATTTCGTTTTGCAATATGTAGCATATTGAACTAGCAGATGGATTTTTATTTAATTATTCTGACCCTTTCATAGAATTCCTTCTTCTAATTAGTTGAGATTTACGTTTTCTCTCCTCTTTGATGTTTTTTTATGTCATCAATTTCATATGCAATGGCTTTTTGCACTCATTAATTCATGTTTGATTGTTTCAATTGAATCAATTTGCAACCTTCTGTCATGTTTATCTATATTGCGTCACTTATGTTAGTTTGGCGTGATTAGTTGATACAGTAATTGGTCAAGTTAGTATAATTAGGCACGACTATAATTAATAAAATTGATTGATTGCACCTGTAGAGGAATCCTATGGAGTGGGAACTCTATGTTTGGTAATCCAGCTTTAGTTTCTTGGAAGGAAGTCTGTCTGGACAAAGACAGATCAGAGGTGGATTGGGTCTGCTTAACCTACAATGGTGGGTTTTCCATAAACCTGACATACTTTGGGTTAAATGGGTTAACTCTATGTACTTAAACCATAGAGACTCGGCGTCATATAATCCTCCTACTCTACTGCGTGTTGGGCATGGAGAAGGATTAGTGCCATAAAAAATGAGCTGCTCGGTGGATATGGGAGTATCGGCGTGCAGTATACTGTATATGCAGGATACAGTTGGTATGCCCGGCCACGGGATAAAATACCGCAGGCTATCATCATTTGGAATAGTCGCGACTAAGTGTGCCTAAACATTGCTTTTATTTCATGGATCGTGAGGGGCGACTGTTGACGACAAGGGACAGACTGATGAATTGAAATGGTACCCTAATGCTACTGATTGTTGGTGGAATCTGTGGCCAAACAGAGGAAACACACCAACATCTATTTTTTGAATGCAGATGTAGTATGACATATCTGCAAATGGCAACAATTTTTTCAATGGTGGATTACCAAGAGTATGCAAAACTGACGGAAGAAGATCTATGCTGCTGCTATCAATGGATTATTATACATACCGTAGATGTCTTAGCCTAGTGGTTAAGACGGAGGTACCCAGAGAGTTACATCTTCATACCTCTAGCATGCCTTGACCCCTACATCCTAGTAACCCCACGACCGTAGACTTTTACCCTTCTAGTATAGAGTCATTAGCCTTAATGTACCTATAACCCTTTGTGTGAATTAGACTAATTATCGGATTGACCCTCATCCATGTGGACCAACACTCAACTTACCCTAATCTAGGTTCGTTGTTTATTTCTTGTTTGACCATTAGGACCGACGACAAATCCAGTAAAGCATACCAAAAAACGGAAATGTAAACAGTTGAGTGACACTGACACACCCAAAAGAGTTAGATTGATCGGGACGGAAGGAGTAAGACAGAAATACGTAAATATGTGTATATATAAATATATATTTAAGGTTATGGCAATAGATCACACAGTATTTAATATAAAAACAGCCCCCAAACCAAGAAGATGAAGAAGAGAAACATGAGAGGTGAAATGACTGATATGATCCATTGCTTATACACACATCATAATAATAATCTTACAGGAGACAATGATTTCATGCCAACAAAAATCAAAAGAACTCCTTCGGAGTTGGAAGACATCGATCATCATCATCCACCTCATGACCATTTTGATGATGAAGACGGAACGCCAGCCAACGAGCAAATAATTGACTAATTTGGATACCATTTACTTCAAATGCAGGAAGGTAGCAGAGGTCCGTGGCAAACAAACGCAAGCACAATGTATATGATGATCAAGAGAACAGTGATTAATGTAAACCTGCAAGTACGATGGATATTGTTAATTTTAAGACAAGCTTGAGAATTTCCGACATTGCTCGAGTGCCTTAAAAAGCTCTTGCTAATGCTATGGTTGGGGGGGGGGGGGGGGGGCCTGAATATAACAACATTATTCCAGTACTCCACATATAGTGTGGGGGAAAGGGAAGGGTTTGATGTATGCAAGTATGCAACTACACATCTATAGTAACAGATTAACTATTTGCAAATGACTCGTGATATCGAAAATCAGTCGAGAATTGCATCCAACAAATATTACTTCACAGTTTAAAAAATAACGCCAACTTAGTGGTCGATTTCTATGTCAAGTTGAATTTAAAAAAATATGTTCATACTATTCCTACTTAAGTAACTAATGATAAGGGGTAATGTAGTGTCTTACCAAGTTAACTAGTCTTACCACCTCTAGACATAAATCGGACACTACAAATGGGATAAGACTTTGCATAACAACATTCATACAGAATCAACAAACATTTAGGATTTACAAACTTACATTAGCCTGCAATTTCTCCACCAAACAGTACTTCTGAAGCGCCGAGCTTGCCTTCTGAAGCGGAGAGAATTTCCTTGAAATGTGGCAGTTTTATCTACCAGAAGCTCCAAACGCTCTCCTCTATCCAAAACTTTATCAATGTTTTCAATCATAACAGTACGCACCTGCCATCGTCAACCATAATATATTATCATCGGCTTAAAAAGCATCAGTGAGACGATACAGATAGTTTCAGACTTTCAACACCATCACCCCCTTCACAACACCACCAACTCCGAATCCTTGCTAACTAATTACTCCAACCGTTTAGACACCCCCGTCCATAAACTAACTTCCTGTTTTCTTTTTTAGGTATCTATGAATAATCGTTTCACCTGCAATCTTTCATTTGGTTGTGTTATTGGTAACCATTATGTTTTGTGACCACGGGTCCTTCCTTAACTTCCATAGTTATTCATGGAAGAAGCAAGCACATAATTCAACAGTTATATAAAATTAAATAGCTAATAGTTTGCTGATCAGACAACCGAAAGATCTAATATAATAATAACACATAGTTTATACATCAGACAACATAAACTCCTCAGTCTAATCATTATGGTTTGTGACCACAGGTCCTTCCTCAACTTGCATAGTTTATTCTTGGAAGAAGCAAGCACATAATTCAACCGATATAAAATTAGAAAGTTAACCAATTATTTAGACAAATTCCCCAAGTCATAATTTTCCTCCATGTGACGCTTACTTTGATGATGAATACCTTACTTACGAGATAACACCTTACTGAATACCCCAAAAGTGGATGAAGATAGCTAAGAGTTTGCTGATACAGACGACCGAAAGATCTAATATAACAATAACAATTACGAGCAAACACATACCTGAGTCATTTCACCTTTCAGGCGGTTAAGTCTATCGGCATTAGGATCATTTGAATAGTAATCCATTTGTTGGCTTAGTACCCTTGAGAATTCATCATTCATTGCATAAGCAGGTGCACTGTGTATGGCACGACCATATGTCTTCACAAATCTTTGATGGATGTCTTCTAGAAATGCAAATGGGATTCTTCCTACAAAACAGAGCTTTGTGAATCATACATCAGACAACATAAACTCCTCAGTCCTCACAAATCATCCCGATTATGCTTGACACACCATCAGACAACCACAAAGGGAATGAAATCTCAACCTAGTGATCCAATTATGTAGGCTGTTGCGGAAGTACGCATTAATTAAACCAAGCTTCAAGTTGTATTTTAGCTATCAAAACACGAGTATTGTCACGCTTACAGCTTCACAGCTAGGGGGCTCAAAAAGACACCAAAAGGGGCATTCAAGTGAAAATGCAACTTTAAACACTAATTTCCTCAAATGGAGAGGAACAAATTTAAAAAAAATCCCGTTTGCATATTCAAAATCAGAAGCCAGGTCCTAAAGCAAATTGGAAAGATTCAACCTTTCCTAAAACTGAAACATTAGACCAACATATCAACATCCTTAAACCAATTTAATAAACAGTCTTCTCTCTTCTCTGACTAACTAGAGACTGGAATCAACGCTTCAAGAATACTAGCGTAATTCACTGCCAAGGCTATTACGATTAGCCTAATGCATTCGATTAGACAATTTGAACAAGATCACGTGACTCAAGTATATTAAAAGTTATATCGAAGATTTTCTTTACTTTGCGAATAGTGTTCAAAAACCAAATGTATGAAATTGATTGAAACGGAGGGGTAGCATAATTCACTGTCAAGGCTATTACGATTACCATTACTGGTGACGTGTAATTGAATTCAATTTGCGAAAGTTTGTACAGGAACAAGCGATTCAATAAATAAAACCCTAAGAAAAAGGGAAGAGAGGAGGAGGAGGGAGATGAATATGATGATCATACTTCCGACATTATCCTCGGCCATACAGAGGATAGTGAGGCCATCGGTGCGCTTGGCATGGAAGATGTAACGGTCCTGAGAGTAGGAGACGTTGGTGTCGCTGGTGCCGGGGATCTTCTCGAGGATCTGACGAGCAATGGCGCTGGCGTTGGTGGAGGCGCCGCTGAATTCCGCTAACAACACCGATCCACGAGCTACCACTGCGTACAGAATCGCCATTGATTTGGATTTGGATTTGGATTTGGATTTGAATTGTTGGCAGAGGTGTGTGTATCAGTCTGTATCTCCTCCACCTGCTTTACTCTCCTTTTACGTTGGCAAAAGGGGAGGAATAAGGATGGGAAAGTACAGACAGAGAGGAAGTGGGTGTTTGGTTAAAGTAGGGATGGATTCAGTGTCTAATTGTGTTTGCCTTCTTTAGAATTGGATCACGCTACGGAGGCCGATTTATGTGACGACCTTTCTAATTTCACTATTTAACCCCTTCTACTTCTCACTCTCTATTACTACTCCATACTCTATTAGGACTACTAGTATAATAATCTCGCGTAAATACGCGGTAAATTTAGTTTATTATTCCTTCCGTTACCTTAAAAGAAATATACAAAAAGTAGAGAAAGAGTAAAACTTGGTGCCACCTAGGTAAGAAAGAGGTGTGAAAAAAGAAATTACGAATTAGAGCGGAAGAAATCAAAGAAATTAGTGAAAAAAGGAAAGGTGATTCATATCAATGAAATAGAGGGAGTATTTAAAATAGATAAAACATCTGTCATTACGAATAATCAATTCAGTACGGTATTATTTAGTTACGGAGTATGTATTTGGACAATATTTACGGCTAAAGAGATTCTTTAATATTCTCGATAATCTGTAAGAGAAAATACAGTCACGTGGTATTTTGTTTGATTCATCTTTATGAGTTGATTAAGAATATTAAAAGAATATTAAATTTTTAAGTATAATTTTTGTTAAGGTAAAATGAAAGATATTGATGGTAGTGTAAAGCACGCCTCGATAAATGCAAAAATAAAAAAACGTATCATTTGGATATGAATTGAGGGACTAAATTATATGAGACCGACGTATTTTAGGATAGGAAATTAGGAATATAGGATTTTGACCACCTATCAAGTGTGTAGTAAAAATAATACTCTTAATTCAAAACTAAAACCAATATCACCTTATTTGTAGGAGGTCTCCTAACGAACCGTCTTACCCGAAATTAGGGTGAGACATAAAACAAATAAAAATGAAAATTGAATAATTAACTCCCCATATCATGTGAGGACAATTTGTACTTAGTTACGGTATGTTATTCTAGTTGCACCGTGCGCGAAAACACCAAGCAAAAGAAGCTACACATATATATACAATGCATATGATCGAAGTTGTTCATTAATGTCAACGCAAGCAATCGTTGAAGTCGAGCGAACTCACTAGGGGAGCAGTCCCCAACACGAAGATGCTTGTGAACTCAAATCAAATCCTTTCATCAGGACTCAAAATATAATTTTGGGGGAATGAATTGAACTTTCTTCATCAGTAGACAGTAGTACACGATTAATATGAATGTACTCCCTCTGTTTCATTAATATCTTCCACATTTCCTTTTTCAACTATTTCTTTGATTTCTTCCACTTTCCTTTTTTTCTATCACACTTCTCTCTTACTTAGGTGCCAACTTACTTTACTCCCTCTTTACTTTTACTTATTTTATTGTTTTTCTTAAGAAATGTGTCACTTTTAAGGTGGAAGAAATCATAGAAACGGAGGGAGTATACTATTTCCTTTGAATTCGAAAAATTTACAAGTACAAGAAATTTTCCATGTCAATAGTAATATCGTACTTTTTATCTCGTTGGTTACAGACGGTTGTGTCACCTCTTTTGTTGCAACAACTCAAGAGAACATCTCAATTTTCTTGTCATCCTCGACATTGGTGTATAGTAGGTTGTACAACCTATCCTTGGCCTCTATGAACGTGTTATTTGTATAAACCCCGAGTCCCCGACCCATGGAAGACTCCTTAAGTAGGATGCTCCTATCATACCGACATGGTCTACCGAGACAAAGAAAGTTCAACTCTAATTCCTGCTCGACCTAGGCTTTTAGAGCATTTT
Organism: Agrostemma githago; assembly: GCA_958450325.1. NCBI lineage: Eukaryota > Viridiplantae > Streptophyta > Magnoliopsida > Caryophyllales > Caryophyllaceae > Agrostemma > Agrostemma githago. The sequence continues at coordinate 5,288,132 of OY288250.1, read as the reverse complement.
CATAATTCTTAAGGAACAAGAACAAGGCCGTTTCAAGTTGAAATTCCATTTATTTCGGATTTTCATTGATTTATTTAAATTGAATGCGTAAATATAGTGGTTCGATTGAGATTAGTGTCTCTATTGAAACCCCTTGTGGACATGACGTAGGTCCACCCCAACGCGGTCACGCGCGGGTTTGGGTATGCGAATGAATCTCGTGGTAAGATTGTTCTCGGGTTCGAAATTTAAGTCAAAGATGGAGTCGCCACCGAATTTTGTGGTTATTCGGAACCATTCGAGCCAGGGGCGGACCCAGGATTTTTTATTCGGTGTAGCAAAATATTTTATTGATAACAATATTATAAAAAATGTCAAATTACATGAAAAAAATGTCTACAATATTCGACGAGTTCTCATATCTAAAAATTGTTTTACAATTTCATCTTCTGTCACACTCATAAATACATCACGTTCCACAAAAGTAATTAAACAATCATTCAGAAACTCATCCGTCATGCTGTTACGTAATTTATTCTTGATGAACGACATCGCTGAAAACGCCCTTTCCACTGTTGCCGTTGCCACCGGAAGAACCAATACAAGCTTTAAAAGCATGTACACCTTTGAATGTGTCAAATGCTTCGTTGTTTCAACAAGTTTCATTGAAAGTTCATTAAGACTCTTAAGATTCCAAAATCTCTCATCATTTTGAACATCGTGCTTGAACGTGTCAAGTTGATATTCAAAATATAACAAATCGTTACTAGAAAATTCAGAAGGGTAGAATTGAGCAAGTTGAAGGAGCTTCTTTGTATCAAAAGCTGCAAATCGCCGTTGAGGATTAAAGCAAGACATACATACAAGCAATTCCTTACTTACCTTGTCAAAACGATTCTCAAATTCTAATAAAATTTGATCAATAAGACTTAAAAAAACCTCAACACGAAAATGGTGAAGATTAGTTACTTCTCTACGTCCACGCCTATGTCTTCCTGGAATAACATACAAGTCACTCATATTAGGAACCTCAATATCATGCTTAATGCAAAATGCACTAACCTTTTCCATGTGAGTATCCCATCCATCATCTCTTATCCTCTGTAAAGATCCCTTTGTCACATCCACAAGATTCATAGCATTTACAATATCCTACTCTTTTCTTTGCAATGCGATGTTCAATTCATTTGTTACCCCAAAAATGGTTACCATTAAATGAGCAACAAACACAAAATCAAATCTTCGCAAAGCAAAGGAAATGGCCTCTGCCTTTACATTGTCAGCCCCATTACAAAACTCTCCAATGGTATCAATCACATCGAGAATAGAAGAATACAAAGTTAGCACATTTAAAATTGTCTTAAAATGAGAATGCCAACGAGTATCTCCTGGTTTACTTAATCCAAGCTCTTGATTTAAACCACTTCCAGACTGAATTTCTCCTGACTCTATTTGTTTCAAAACATTTTCAGCTTGTTTCTCTCGAAGAATTTCTTTACGCTTGGGTGAACTACCCACCAAATTCAACAAATTTGTAAGTGTCTCAAACAACCAACTACAATCATGATTTTTTTTAGCAACGGCAACAAGTATTAATTGGAGCTGATGAGCAAAACAATGAACATAGTATGCACTTGGAGATTCATTCAAAATTAAGGTTTTAAGCCCATTAACTTTACCTTGCATATTACTAGCACCGTCATAACCTTGACCACGAACTTTTGAAAAGGTTAGAGAAAATTTCAAAAGTAATTCAGAAATAGCTTCTTTCAATGTCATGGAAGTAGTGTTTCCTACATGCACAATGCCAAAGAGCCTCTCTTTTACCTCCCCCATTTTATCTACATATCGTAGACAAAGGGTCATTTGTTCTTTATCAGCTATATCAGCAGACTCATCAGCAAGAATACTAAAAATATCACCATCAATTTCTTTTACAATTTTAGCAGTTGTCTCCATAGCATAAGCATTAACAATCTGTTTTTGAATTTTATTACATGTCAATATGCAATTTTGAGGAGCATTGTCTAAAACAACTTTTTCTATATCTTTATCATGTTGGGCAATAAGTTTCAAAAGCTCTAAAAAGTTTCCCTGATTCAATGAAGTCTTTTTTTCATCATGACCTCGAAAGGACAAACCTTGTAATAAAAGAAATCTTACAACTTTAATCGAAGCTACTAAACGAGTATGATACGCACTTTTTGTTGTAGTTGAAAGATTGTCAAGTTTAGATACTATAGAAGATTTTTGCTTCTTGAAATTCTCGAGATCTCTTACAGCATTATTGTGAGCACTCATATGATTACCAACGTGGTTATTAAATGCATCAGTTCTACTCCATGTTTTAAATCCATCATTAACAAAGGCATCACCTCCAACTGCATTATCTTTTTTAAACAAATAACAAACAAAACAAAAGGCGGCATCCTTCATTTTACTATACTCGAGCCAAGGCTCGAAGGTGTTAAACCACTTCGCATTGAATTTTCGGTGTGACTTCCCCATAAGTTTTTTAGGAAATTCATAATCTTTAGGTTGACAAGGACCTCTACGTATATACTCTCTTTGTACTATTTCCCTGTCACTGGGATGATATTCCGAAATTCTTTTCCTCATTCCTGGATCTTGAGGAAGAGATGCAATATCAGATTCACTTAATCTTACTATATTAGATTGTGTGGTTGGATTTGAGTTACCTCCCTCGTCAATTTCACCTTCTCGAGTATCGGGCATATTGGCGTTAGATGGAGAAGAATTTTGTCCACTTGATTCTCCATTTGATTTGTGTGCTTTCTTCGAGAAAAAATTTGTAATTATTCCATCCCTTGTTCTTTTTGATATAGAACCTACCGGAAAAAAAACCATAAAATTAGCAACTTGTAAATATATAAATATAAAGTAGTAACCAAATTTTATGTCCTATCAATTAAAAAATACTCACTAAACAAATAAAACATAAATCAAATTGAGGAGAAATAATAGAAAGGAATACTTAGTATAATAGTTCGTATAATTTACTGATTTACCGTATATCTATAATTTGCTCGAGAGCGATAAACCGATAAGTCTATTTTACTGTCCAACGAAATGAGTCAAAAATTGACCGAGTACAATTAAATTGATAAGGGTGAGATGGATCACGTGTTCTGCCAACTGACTGCAACTTTGCCTACTTTGCCTGACAGACTAACTTATTCACCCACCTTGAATTCCTTTGCCTATTCCCCCACGTCTCTCTGACTCTCTCCCTCATACTCTCATACTCAATTACCAATTCACACACTTTGAATATCAATTACCAATTCACCATGTTAGAAAAATTGACAAAAGAAAATTGGATTCCTAATCCTAAATTCTAACTTTCAAATTTCAATAAACAATTGGTTGAGAATAGATTATCATTTATCAGAATTATCAACATAAAATTGCATAAGATTATTACTTTTTTAAATTTCAATTACCTCTGTTGGTGACGGATGATCGAAATGGTGGACCCGGTGTTTCTGTCACATGTGGAATCGGCGGCGACGGCGACGGCGAGGGAGAAGAGGGCCTTGACGGTGGTCTTGAAGAAGGTCCAACACTTGAGATCGGAAGATCAAACATTGTGAATCTATGAGAATTGAAATGGTAATTCAGTAGTAATTGTTTGATTATAATTTTTAAGGAATGAATGAATGATGCATCTTTATAATTAAAGTAGATTAGTGGTTGATTGAATTAATTAAGGAATTAATCAATGAATATGGGAAGTTGTGTTTTCTTTTTTGGAATTGTATATAATTAAGGATTTTGGAATGAGAAATAGTAGGAGTAATTAATGAATATCAGTTTAGCAACATTTAAGATTCTCAATTTTTTTTTTTTTTGGTGTAGCAGTTGCTACACCTTGCTACTATCTCGGCCCGCCTCTGATTCGAGCCCACTCTATGTCGTCATGGGCCGTACACAAAGTATGGCCCATTTCGATTTCAGAGTTTATGGGGGCTCGTCCCTTTGCATTGCAATACCGATACCATCTGCACCAGTAATCGTGTATAGAATGACTCTCGTGCGCCAACGGTTTCGGGCATCCGAAAACCGAGGTTCTGAGTAAGGGGTGAGGGTACGTGTTGGGAAGCCCACGAAGGACACCCAACCCCGCCCGCACATGGCGGCATCTACTAAGACATCGTTCGTGTTCGTGTACGCGCGCTAGTAAAACGACTAAATGATATGCAAACAGCGTTTTCGGGCTAAGCATGTGAATTATATGTGAACTACGTCATTTAATGCATCTAATCATTGTCGGAGTAGTTTAGCATGTGATGTTCATTTAAATAAATAAATGGCAAACATCGAAAATAGAAAACTCGTAAATAAATTACAAATTACACGAGCGGAATACAACCCAGAATTCACAATACAACGAGCAATAAAATAGAATAATTGAATTATAAGCAGCAAATGTTAACTAGAAACGGACCCGTATATAATAAATATAAACTAGACCGTAAGTTGTGCAAATGGACGAACTTCGATTAATTACGCATTATATTGCGTATTAAGCGAAGGACGGAGATATGGAACCTAGGCGTGGTGCTAGCCCGATCCCGAATCTCGATGCCTTGTCCCGACTTATCACATCGAGGAGTCTAAATTAATCATGTGTCGGATACGACTAAAGAGTCGTCGACACAAGATTAATAGTGCGAGACCGTCGATCAAAGTCGTTTATGTGGAGTGATATGCATGAGTTTTGAAAAGGAGATCACGTGATTGACTTTACACATGTCGACTAAAAGTCGTAAAAAAATGACGAGGCTCAAATGATGGTCAAAGCGCTCGGTTTCTTGGGCTACAAGGCCCACTCGATCGAGTCATGGTCTGGACTCGGTCGAGTGTGTCCTCGAGGTGGCTACTGCCCAGTTTTTGGGGTGCTACTCGATCGAGTGGCCCATGGCACTCGGTCGAGTGCCCCCTGTACGAGGCATGGCTCGTTTCGTTTTATTATATTTAAAAATCGATAGTTGACCGAGTTAAATAAAAATATTGCATGATTTAAATTTAACTCGGTTTCCGGTGTTTTAATCGTGTACTTATACGACTATAATACCGTTATCGGAATTTTATGAAAATGATGTTATGAGATTGAAAAGAATTAATTAGTGACGAAATTGTAGTCCTCCGCGTCACGACATCGATACTAATCCTAGCGGATTATGTGATGTCGGTTTTCGCATCAACGGATCTCGCACTAATCTTAGAAATGGAGTCCTACGCGTTCAACTATGAGCGACCACGATCTCGTTACGCCCTTGAGTACATTGGGGCGGCGCTCCTCGAAAGGGTGCCACCTCCGTCGTTGCTCGTAAAGTGATTAAACGGACTTTGGATTAAACGGACTTTGGATGCCACCTCCGAATTTTAGTACTAGTATGTATATATACACGGTATGTAAATGTTAGTAACGAAAGGATAAAAATTAGTAAATGATAAAATTAAATGTTAGGTGTTAAATACAATAAATAAAAAATGTTAGATTGCGATAAATAAAAGTGTTAGATTAGAGAGTTAGTATACACAAAATTAAAATGTTAGTATTAGCGGTTAGTAATAATAATAATAATAATAATAATAATAATAATAATAATAATAACAACAATAATAATAGTACATATATGTATATATATAATCATAAAGAAAAGAGAAAGGAGAAAGAGATGTCAGGATTTGAATTACACCCTCAACCTACATGCTTAATCTCGGAAACGAACTCTTAACGTAGTGGCGTGTGCGCGGGAGTGTCGAGAATGTAGGAGGAGTTATGGTGTGATTGGTTTGGGAGAGGTTGCTCTCGGGTCTTTGACGAGTTTTGATCTCGGGATTTTTGTATGTGTTGATTGTATGAATGTGATGATTGAAAGGTGATAATGTGTAGATATTGATAAGTTGGCTGAATGTGTTGCTTAGGATTTTTGTAAATGTTGTGTAAAATTCTCATTTGTGAAGAGCATGGGGGTATATATAGAGAACGTCCCCCGACCTAGGGTCACTTGATCGAGTGGCCCTAGTGCACTCGACCGAGTAGCCCAATAAAGGTGCCTGATCGGGTTTTTGAAGCTGCACTCGATCGAGTGGATCAAGTTGGTGAGCTATTTTAGGCAAGGGTTGACCTTTTTGAATTTTTGAATTAGGTGGTTGAGCGCAATCTTCTAGAAGCTCACTTGGTTGTTTTTTTGTGTTGGATTCGTCTTTGACCGGGTTTTGACTCGGTCGCTAAAAGACGGTTTTATTTCCGGTTTCGGTTTCGATCCAAATTAGTCTCATTTTATTGGAAACGGCCCACTGGGCTTGGATTTGAGATCGGTTTTGAGAGATTTGCATTCCGCTAAATGCCCACGTCGGATACTATTAATTCCGAGTCCGTATTCAGCGTATTAAGACACATTTACGTCGGGTGTTTTGTCGGGAACTGCTATAGACACTAGCAGGCAAAATGCGGGTGTCTACACCCCTTTAGGTAAGATTATCAGTCAGACTCTCTTCAGTCTTAATACCCAGCCACATAACTTTTAACTAACTTTTATGCTATCATTTTCTAATGTGTAGACTCGCTTCCCTAACTCAGATTTTATCCATTGTCCGCAAAACTCACCTCAAACTTTTACTCTACTATTACCCCCTAACCTTTAGGTCCATTTGAATAATAAAATGAGAGGGGGAGGGGGGCGACATGAAGTTTCCCCTCCAAATCTTACCTCTTTAAATGGAAAAATGATTTGTCTTTGAGGATGGAAATGGAGGGATTCATTTTCCCTCCCTCTTCCAAATTCCTTCACCCCATTTTTCTAACCAAACAAAAGAATTTGCTTATTCTCTTTCCCTTCTCTTCCTTTGCTTCTATCCAAACAGACCTTAAAGTAAAAATTGAAAAACAAAAAGACACATGTAAATTATTTACACAAACTTGTATGAGATCATCTCACAGTAAATTATCGTGAGACCTCTCATATAAGAGGTGATTACTAAATTTGTAATTAATCACTCTCTATATGAGAGGTCTCACGATATAATTACCGTGAGACGATCTCATAGAAGAGTTATTTATTTATTTATTTATTAGGTCACACACCTTTAAAAATAGCTAAAATCTTAAGTTGAATCTTGATTTATAAGTAAAAGTTAACTTAACCGTATCCAAAATTTTGTAGATTATTAAGTACTCCCACGGTTTTAAATGATTATCCTGTTTCAATATGATAATTATTAGACGATATTATTATTCATAATACTCCTCACGTATATTAGGGAAATAGGACAATCATTTAAAATCGGGGTAGTAAAATATAACGACAAAAGTCCTGAGAGAGTATGAGAGTAAGGAGACTAACCTCAAAATCGGCAATAATTTATTTGAAAAATTGATAAGAATGATATCAGTTTTACAACATCTCTACAAATGATACTATCTTTCAATATTTTCAAAATGATATCACCTTTTAACACCATATTTTTTCAGAAACGTTTTAACTGCTCAACAGGTTAAAAAACTATTAAACACACACTTTAATTAGTTACTCGTCATTTTTCATACCCAATTTTCTCACCAATTTTTCTAAACTAATATTTCTACTAAGGATGACAGTGAGTCAGACCGGACCAATACCCAACGGGTCGGACGTAAATGAATCTATGGGTGTTCACGATCCAAACCTGGACCAGATAAGACTGAAGATCGGTCATCCAAAAAAATACAAACATGGAGACCGAACTAGTTAGAAGGGACCCGGACCGAATCAGATCCCTTTAGGTCCGGGATGGACCGGACAGGGCCGAAAAAAAAGAATATTTTTTTCAAGTATGGACTAGACCGGAGATTGATTGGGCATCCAGAGACCGAACCGGTATACGTCTGGTTCTATCTCCACGGTCCTGGTCAGTCCAATTTACCGATCTAGACCACTTTTTGAACAACCCTTAATGAGTTGGGTTTGTGTCTCATTTTTTCCTCACCCGATGAGTTTTGATCAGGTACGGATCTCATTTTAAAAAACGGATATGGGTATGGGTCGGCTTTATTGTCGAAGCTGTACCTGACCGACATACCCAATACTATCATTTATGGGTAAAAAAAAAGTCATTCATGGGCTGACATAGGAAAACAACGGATTGTTGTTTGAATTTCGACGAGTCATCCACGTCCTTTGACAGTCCGTCAAAAATATCTGAAACTATCATTTGTTGTTTTGGGGAAAACGACGGAGTGTCGTTATGATAACTCGTGATTTTACCTATTTTTGTCCCACATTTTTACTCTTATTTGGTCGATTTTATATCTCGATTGTCTATTATCGAGTCATTTTATATTTAATTAGTTAATTAGTCGAGTTTAGCTTAGTTAGTGTCATTATATTATATTTCTCGGGATTTTGGTACTGCGCACCCATTTTTCTATTTGTAGGTACCGAACCGGGAAGAATCGAGACGAGAAAGACGCTTTGACCCGATTTTGACCTTGACCATTCTTCCCCTTCACTCTCCTGCTCTCCTTTACCCACCATCATCATCGTCCATCAATCATCCTCATCAATCTAACAATAATCCTCCATTAATCCTTCACCTTGCATTATCACTCACCTGCATCCCCAATTCAATTCATTTTCAATCACCAACTCAATCAACCCTAATCATCATCAATTCATCCCATGACCATATCTTTCACCATCTCCATTAATCTTCAATCATCTCCGTATCAACCGAGCACCAGCAGGCGCGCCACCTCCGACAGCCACCACCTCGCCACGCTCTGCCTCCATACTCCTCCTTCCTCTCTTCAATCGACCACCTGCGACGCACCACCATGCCTCCGTCCAGCGGGCGCTACCGTAACCGGCACAGTAGCAGACCGCCGTCGACGGTTGACCTCCGGCGAATCGACGGCGAGCTCTACCAGCAGCTCTCGATTGATTTGATTTGGTTGATTGTTTTATTTGGAGGCTAAATGAGGATTTGGTCCTTTGTTTTAATCTTTCCATTTCATTTAAGGGGATGGCACTTTAGTCTTTTAACTTGTTTTGTGAGATACAATATTTAAATGGGACTAAACCCTCATTTGTGGGAGAGGCTGTTAGTTTGATTTTTGTATTGAAGAGGGTTTAGGGGAGTAGAACGAACAGCAGCAACAACTTCTTCCCCTTTTCTTCTTAATTTTCTTTTGATTTTTTAATTAGTTTTAATTAGTTTATTCAATACTCTTTTCCGTTCTTCAACTTCCGAGTTCTTTAATTCCATCCTTCTTTTTGGTATAATTCTTATCTCTTCTCCTTTATTATTTTTATTTATGTTTAATTTTATGTTTATGATATATTTAGTTAGTATATAGTTTAAAGTCTTAATCTTTATCGTTAATCGTGTTTTGTAATGTTATTTTTCCTTTATGTTGTTTGTTTATGTGTAGTTTATGTTAGTATTAATTAAAGTTTCCTCCTTTTTATTTCTTTATGCTTAGTATTAGGCTTAGAGTAATTAGTATTAGTATTTTTATTAGTATAATTATGCTTAGTGAGTAATCTTTTACTAGGGGACGATTAATCCCCGACATGCCTTGATTATGATATTGGGTCCATTTTAATGAGTTATCGGATGTTGAGTTGGGGATTGTCAAGGGGTTAGGATTCAATTAGTCTTTTAGGTTGGTTGTGGTTCCTTGACCCTTGTCCATCGGTGGGAGTCGATTAGGTTTAGGAGAACCGATTACCCATTTGACTAACCTCACCGATTTGGGTTGAACACGGGAGTGAGAACCCAATGTTAGTGCCCTTGACTTTCGGTCGGAACTCTTACCTCGGGAGGGGAAGAGGGATGGACGGGAATCTAGCGTAGACTTAATGACTTAGGCTCATTAGCGGGATACCACGGGAGTGGATTTCGGTGTGGACCTAAGATACCAATTACGAGCCCGGGAGGGAAGTACTTGGGATTACTATTTATCCATTCACGAACCCGGGAGGGATGTGTTTGGACCTTTAGAGGCGTTTTCTCCCTAATTCACTATTCGATGACTTGTTAACGGGGTTTCAATGACGTGATTGGGGTGTGTCGGTGGAGGAAATCGGACCCTAGGCTTTTCTCCATTTGATTGATTTACTCGCTTAGTTTTATTATTTTTTTTTTCTTGTGTTTTTATTAGTTAGTCTTATTAGTTTAATCTTACTCTTTTATTGATCCTCCTAGCTAATTTGTAATCTGAGACCGAACTAGTACTCATTCCCGATCTCTCTGAGGATTCGACCCAACTTGCCCTTGCTATTCTAGTTTAGGTTAGGTTGTTTGTTTGGTAGTAAGATTGACGACAAATCCCGACTATCAAAATGGCGTCGTTGCTGGGGAGATCAACGGATTGATATTAGTTTTGTTTTAGATTTATTAGACTACGCATTGTTACTTGTTACTTGGTCCCTGTGTGTTGTTTTGACTCTTATCTTTTGACTTGTTCTTTGATTGTCACCTTTTTGTTCGATGGAGACTATTTTTGAATTCTCTCAATATGACAATGAACCATTCCATGATTACCTTTCTAGGTTTGAGCAATATGTTGAATATATTGGTTCTTGTGGTGGTTATTATTTCTCCGATTCGGATTTAGGCTATGTTGTCTATGAGGGTATGAATTTGGAGACTCGTGAATGGGCTTGTTACTTGAGTGAGGGTAGATCTTTGGATTTAAATGAGTACTTGAGTTTTTTGAGGTACATGGCATCTCAATCCTTAGAAACCCAAACCTCAACCCTTGAGTCTAGCATGGAGACCATGATGAAGCAAATGTTAGAAAGCCAAAACCAATTTCTTGTCCTTCAAAAGCAAAGAAATGAGGATGTTGAAGACTCCTTGGCCCAATTACACTCCTCCGTGACCTCCTACTATGGTAAGGCTCAAGCTCAATTAGACACATTAGCCGAAAATTTGAGAATTTTGGAAACTTCTCGAGAGAATGAGGTAGTTTTTATATGTGATGATGATGAGTACGATGTGATTTTTGATGACTCTCTTTCTCCAAATGTTGATGTGAATGAATTTTCTATGCCTTTGTTGGGGAAAGATGATGATTTTGTTGAGTCATGTGAGCTTCCTCTTGATGTTAATATATCTTCTCTTGATGATGTGATTTTGCATGATGCTCCTTCTTTGAAACATGTTATTCCCAAGTCTTTGAATGAGGATGATAATGATGTTATGCACTCACTTGATGAACATCCACTCGACCTTTCTCCAAATCTTATTTCATCTCTTGCAAACCAATCCACACCCCACTTTGTTGATTCTCAAGTGCCATGTAATGAGAGTGACTTAGAGTTTATGATGTTGGGAGATGATTGTGGTTTGTATGATGCGAGTTGTTCTCTTGGCGAGAGGGATTTGAATGAGTTTGAGAGTGTAACTTTTGATGTAAGCCTTGGGAATACAACATGTGTTGATGATGATGTTGTCAATGAGAGTCATTTTGAGGAGTTTGATGTTGTCGATGACTCTTTTGAAGAAGAGTATGTGGAAGAGAGTGACTTTGAGATTTCTTACTCCATTGGTAGTGTGATTGATTTCTCCATGGTTAAGACTTTTGTAAACCCCATTTTTGAGGATTTGGGTAATATATTTTTGATGGAGAATCCACTCTTTGAGAGCATGGTGGAGGAGGTAAGTGATGAAAAATTTGAGGCTTTGAGTGATGAAGGAAAGGGTGAGAACAATCTTAAAGTGACCCTTGTTGAGGAATCTCCTAATATGATTCTCTTAACTCTTGTCTCCTTGAAGAAACCTCTCCACACCTTTCACCTCTTCTACCATTTATATCTCAAACCTTACCTAAGGAGACCCAAATTGACAAAGAAGATAGATTTGAGCATGAAGGCATGGAAAAATTATTTCATAATTATTGTGTCTTTCTTGTTTATGCATTACTTTGCCCATATACTATTGTCTTCTATTGTCACTTTTCGGAATTCTTTGCTAGGTTGTATGATCAACTTCTAAGAGCATTAAATTGCTCTTTTCTTGAAGTCTTGAAGAAGTCGAGCTAACGACTTTAAACAAAGCATCCATTGTATATATTTTTGTGTTTGCGTTTGTGTTTTTGTTTTTGGATGTAGGTACTTTACAAGAGTTCAACTTGAAAGGAGTAGAACAAGAAGCTTGGAAAGATCATCATTTTTCGATGAAGAGCTTTAACGGTAACTTCTTGCCCTTCCTTCCCCTTCCCCTTGTTTGGAACATTGAGCACAATGTTCGATTTAAGTGTGGGGAGGCTTTTGGTTGGATTTTGTTTTGGTTGAGTTGAAACTCTTGTGGTTAGTACCTTGGTGGTATTTTTTGTTGTAAATATTTGGTTTTTGTGAGAATGTAGCATTATGTTAGTTTGTTTTGATTGCTTTTGTCGTCCATGTCTATTTTGAGTTTTCTTTCGAAAAATTTAGAAAATCCATAAAAATTTGAAAATTTTGAAAAATTCCTAAAAAGTGAAAAATTAGAAAATCCCTAAAGTGTCGAGTTTTTTTGCTTTCACTTGTCTTCTTTGATTTAGTTTCTTTTCTAGTTTCTAACTTTTGTGGAAATAATGAAATTTAGACATTGGATCGTTGCATATGAATGTTATGTATCAATTGGTCTCCTACTGTAAGTCGCTCGAGGTTGTGTACTTCATTCAATTCCACCGTCCACCTCCCGTGATGTGATTTGATTTATTAACTTGTCAAGGTGACTATAACCCGAGAGACATTTTTCTACGATCCATTTTCCACAAAAATACTCTACAAAATAAGAGTTGGTTTTTCGTACTAATATCACAAAAAATGCTCAAGCAAAAAAATAAAAAATAAAAAATGAGCAATCAAGAAAAAAAATCACAATGTAGACACCCGCATTTTGACTGCCACGTGTCTATGGTAGTCTCCGAAAAACACCCGATGATGATCGGACGCAAACGTGACTTGGTACACTCGGATTTGGGCTCGGACTCAATAATATCCGACATGGACTTTTAGCGGAGTAAGAATCTCACAAAACAGACCTCAAATCCAGGCCCAGTGGGTCGTTCCGAGCAAAATAAGACTAATTTGGGTCAAAACCGACACCAAAAATAAATCCCGTCTTTTGGCGACCGGGTCAAAACCCGGTCAAAGACGAAACCGTCTCAGAAATCAGCAAATTCATTCCCGCAAACTGGCGCACAAAATCGAAATTAAAAAAAAAAAAAACAAATCAATCAAGGATAATCCTTCCTATTTTATCTCGCCTAATTGATCCACTCGATCGAGTGGATTGACCCACTCGGTCGAGTGGAGCGCCAAAAACCGGGTTCGGCCCGTTTGCAAAGGCACTCGATCGAGTGCACTAGGGCCACTCGATCGAGTGCCCTTATGTCGTGGGGTAACGCCTATAAATACCCCACGACCCCCTCTCATTTTCACAAGTTTTTTCTAAGGTTTTTACCTACATCATTTACCCTACATTTCAACCCTAACTCACCTATACTCTCCACACTACAACCTTAAGCAACACTAGCCAAAAATCGAGCCTCTCGTCCCTCGAGAACCGACGAAACACACACACACACACACACGTACACACCATAACTCGCGTACATCCTCGATACTCCGGCGTCCCGTCGCTATTTACGAGTCCATTTCCGAGGTCCCTACCTAGCATGTATGTTGAGGGTGTCCTAAACCCCCCCTCTTGATCTCTACCACCTCGTCTCATTATCATTTATTTTATCGCATTTTGTATTGTAATCATAATCGTAGTAGTAACACTAACACTAACACTTTCATATTTGCATTTTTTTTATCATCCTTTTCGTATTTCTAGCATCTAACGATTATCATACCGCCTATATATAATAGTATATAAAAATTCGGTTTCGAAAACGTTTGACTACGATAATTGCCAAAGGTCCGTCTAATCCCTTTACGAGCAACTACGGAGGTGGAGCCCTTTCGAGGAGCCCCGCCCAAATGTACTCAATGGCGTGACGTGATCGCAATCGGTTGTAGTTGAACGCATTCGATCCCATTTCTATAATTAGTGCGGATGCCGTTGACACGAAAACCGACATCACATAACCCGAAAGGGTTAGTTCCGATGTCGTGACGTAGAGGGAAGCATTTCGTCACTAATTCAAATTTTCTAATCTAACGATAAACGTTTGCCTAAAATTCCGATGACGGTATTATAATCGTATGCATACACGATTATAGTACCGGAAACCGAGTTAAATACAAATCGTGCGATATTTGTATTTAATTTGGCCGACCATCGATTTCCAATCAAAAATAAAACGAGTTACCACTCGTACAGGGGCTACTCGACCGAGTATATATGCTACTCGATCGAATAGCACCCAAAAAAATGGGCAGTAGCTGCGTCTAAGGACGTACTCGACCGAGTCAGGTCACGACTCGGTCGAGTGGGTCCTGTAACCCATAAAACCGAGGGCTTTGACACACACTTCAAGCCCCGTCCTTTTATCGACTTTAGTCATCACGTGTAAAGACCATCACGTGATCTTCCTATTTTCAAAACCATGCATTTCACGACACGTAGAACGACTTTGACCGATCTTTTTCGACATGATTAGTCGGGACATGACTACGGGACGTGGGATCGGGCTATCAATACGCCACAGTCCCATGTTTCCGTCCTTCGTTTAGTACACAACATAATGTGTATTTAATCGGGATAAGTCCATCTACATATTTTCGCGGTCTAGTTTACATACGGGTCCGTTTCTATCATTATATTGCCTTTATTATTTCGTTTATTATTTTTATGTATCGTTGTATTGTGAATTCCGGGTTGTATTTCCGCCCGTGTAACTTGTACGTTATTTATTTCCTTTCGAGCTTTGTTTATTTACTTGCTTATCGCTTTATAAATGAACCTCGCATGCTAAATCATTTCGACCATAATCAAGATGCATTAAATGACGTAGTTCACATACTATTCACATGCTTAGCCCGAAAACGCTGTTTGCATATCATTTAATTATTTTACTAGCGCGCGTACACGAACACGAACGATGTCTTAGTAGAGACCGCCATGTGCGGGCGGGGTTGGGTGTCCTTAGTGGGCTTCCCAACACGTACCCTCACCCCTTACTCAAAACCTTTGGTTTCCGGATGCCCGAAACCCTTGGCGCACGAGAGTCATTTTATATACGAAAGCCGATGTAAACGGTATCGATATAACAATGCAAAGAGACGAGCCCCATAAACTCTGAAATCGAAGTGGGCTTACTTTGTGTATAGCCCATGACGACATAGAGTGGGCTCGTATGGTTCCGAATAACCACAAAATTCGGTGGCGACTCCATTTTGACTTAAATTTCGAACCCGAGAACAATCTTACCACGAGATTCATTCGCCTACCCAAACCCGCGCGTGGCCGCGTCGGGGTGGACCTACGTCATGTCCACAATTTGGCGACTCCGTTGGGGATACCTGATGTACCATATGTCATCGGGGTTCCCAGGGTGAGACTCGAAGAGAAATCGTTCGAATATTAGTGTGCGCGCATTAGTTTAACGATTCATGCATAACCCATTTTTGCCCGGGCCGGTTACTTGTGACCGACGTCCCACTATACCGCGGTGCATTCCTACATGGGTGCGCTAAAGACAACGATGGTGGAACTCGTATGGGTTTTGCGGCATGTCCTAAGACCAACTTAGCTTAGGGAGTCCGTCCTGATTTACGAGAAAGCCACCGTTGTTGGTATAGACCCTATTTTGACCGACCGAGACTTAGTATAAAGCATACATAAGCGTCGTTATAATGCTTGTTTGACTACGTGCTATTTGGTTTTCGTGTCATTTTTCAAAAAACCGTCATTTCAAAATTGCATCTTTCCAAAAATACCCACTTTTCGAAAAACCCGAAATACTGTCCATTTCGGGACCCGTCTTTCCAAAACACCCAATTTTGAAAAAACCCGAAATGATGCCCATCGGGACTCATCCTTTTCAAAAATATCCAACTTTCAAAAACTCGGAGTGCCGCCGAAATTTAGGATCGACGATTTGACTCAAAATATCCTTTTCTTTAGTCGGCATGCTGTTCGTTTTAACTCTCGAATTTCCGACACCGTTTTGTTTTCTGATTTTTTTCAAAATTCTAATCCTGGTTTTCGAAATTCCGCTTTCCATTTTCGAACTCTCGGAAATTCATCCATTACACTTTCAACTTCAAACCTCCAACTTTCCTAAAATAAATCTCTCCTATTATAGGACCTACCGTCTATTCGTGTGTCGGGTCTTTGCATAGTACGTAGAAGGTTTATAGCGTCGAAACTCCGTCGATCTTACATCACGAGTTTCCCCCCTCTCCCGAGTCCGCCTTATTTGTCAAGGCACGACCAACCCGCGTAGGGCATACCCCTACAAAGGAAAGTCCGTCTATACACTCGAGTCAAAAGTCTGGGGAATAATCTCACGTGGACCTTCCTTCGAACGGGACTAGGCCCACTAGGCCAAAATCCTAAGGAAGTCATACCACCTACGAGTCATCCGTCTAGGCGTCTTTCTCGAGTCTTTTCCAACTAGTCCTTTTCTTTCGGGTCGCTCGGGATGTACTTTTTCTATGATTCCAAGATCTGGGTTCGGTTTTTGATTACGCGGTGTTCTTACAGACATGCCGCCGACAACCAGACACACCCGCAGGATGGAAGCTACTTTGAGCAGTCTGAAAACCTCTGTGGACACCATGATCGACAAACAGGCCGACATCGAAGCCCAACTGAATGAAATGAGGGCTGGTCAAGTTGCTATCGTCACTCGTTTGGCTGTAGTGGAGCACAGGACTCCAAATACTGGGGTTACGGAACCTCTGGCTGAACTGGTTAGCTCGGTTCGCCAATTGGAAGAGCAAGTTCATTTGACTGGGAGTAACAATATCCACCGGGAGAATAGTCGTGAGTATAACCCGTTAAGTGACAAGCTGCCCGCAAACCTGAACCTCACCGGTTTGCCCATGTTTGAAGGGACTGAGGACCCGTTACTACATGTACGGGCCTTCAAGGAGTTCATAGCCATCAAAGGAGTGGATTCTACCATGTTCAAGAGCCTTTTCGCTGCGTCTCTTGAAAAGCACCCTCGGGACTGGTACTACAAGCTAGACCCGAAGAAATACCCCACTTGGGATGATGTGGCCACCGAGTTCGCTCGGAACTATGCTGACAACACCGAGATCCAAACCACAATGCGATCTCTGGAGGTCATGGCCCAAGAGCCGAAAGAAGGCTTTACCAAATACCTTCAACGCTGGAGGGCCGAGAGCGTGAAACTGGTCGATAAGCCAGTGAGAAGACTTTGGTGGAGGCTTTTGTCAAGAACCTCCTACCCTCCTACAGGGTTCACCTCTGATACGCCGTCATACCCAATTTCACCACCCTTACTGAAATGGGTATGAGGATCGAAGATGACCTAAGACTGGAAGGCCTCACTAAGGCCGCTGCCAAAGGGTACCAAGGGGCTTCTTCCTCCACTACCAAGCCCCAAGCTGCTACCCGTAGCATTTTCGACGCGGTTAATCTACTAGATTCCCCGTCCAAGAAGAACACTCCACCTCGGGTTTTTACTGATATAGGTACTACCTATACTTATGCCTTACAAAGGCTATCCTCAAAAGGCCTAATCCAACCAATAGGCCCAACTCCTGAAGTTCCGGTCGAGCGACGCTCCAAGAACTACAATGCTCAAGCCTATTGCCAGTACCACCGGGGCAATGGAAATGATACCGAGAAGTGCTGGAAGCTGAAGCACTTGATTCAGGACTTGATCGAAAGCGGTAAAATCCCGCTACCCGGAGATAAGCCCAGTAACAAGGAGAACCCTTTCAGCTCCCACGCCATCTTTACCGGGGAGGTGATTGACTGCTCTCACCTTATCTCTCCATTTGTCCCGCAAGTAAACGGGATCTGGTTCGACGACGAGGATGACGTCTACCTCGCCAAAGGGGAAGCTGTCCCCATCACCTCCGAGGAGATTCGAAGGACTAAATCCCGAGTCCTAACCAGTAACCACCTTGGTCGTCCCTATCAAGCCACTAGCTCTAGGGACACCCCTATCCCGACAACCGTCATTGAGCCACTCAGGACGGAATTCGTCCCTGAGGAGCCGACTGCTGAAACGGCTCTCGTGAAGCAGCTGAAGAAGACCCGAGTTGACCTCACTATATGGCAACTCCTTGTTAGCTCTCAAGAGCATCGAGAAGCACTTACTAAGGCTCTCGATCAGATTAAGGTTGACTCTTTGGTTACCCCTGCTGAGATGGTAGCCACGGTCCTGCCCCACCTAAAGGGCAAAGCTAAGGAAGGAGGCCCAATGACCACTTTCTCTGAAGCCGACCTACCGCCATTTGGGGCCTCCCATAATCTGGCCCTCTACATTACGGTGGTTTGCCGAGGGAAATACCTCCCTATGACTCTAGTTGATGACTGGTCCGCTGTGAATGTCCTTCCTCTAAGGACCGCCAAAGCCCTCGGCATTACCGAGGCCGATTACATCCCGACTGCTCAAACCATCCAAGCCTTTGATGGGAGCCCAAAGTCGGTAGCTGGGGCCGTGAAACTGACCGTTATAACAGACCCGATAGAGAAGGAGCTCGAATTCCTGGTGATTGATGTCACCTCATCGTTCAACTTGCTCCTAGGTAGGCCTTGGATCCACGCGGTCAAGGCAGTGTCCTCCACCCTCCACCGAAAGATCAAGATGCCTCTGCTTAACGATGTCATCACTTTAGAGGCAACACCAATGACTGTGGCTAGCTGTAACGCCACAGGACGCACGGACCTCTGGGGGTTCGATTTTGTGGGGACGATCGAGGAAGAATACCTCTTTAGGCCTTACTTCACTACGAGTATCGACACGATGCTCCAAAACCTAGGGTACTTTCCGGGAGCTACCTCTCGACCCGATCTTCCAGCTGGGAAGATCATCGAGGTCCTTAAGGACGAAGAGTCTCACTTTGGTCTCGGGTATGCCATAACTCCCGACAATGTTGTCCGAGCAGGAATTGAGAAGGCATGCAACATTATTAAGGGTATCCACTTGAGCCCTTATAGCCCACGGTTGGCTGACTACTTTGTCACACCGGTGTTTGGGGCTGTTCAGGTTGGTCTATACCAACCCAATGCTATGCAGCTCGGGACCCACTTGGCCCGGGACTGCAACTACATCCCAGAGGATGTGTTCGCCCTCATCCAGTCCAACGGAGCTGAAGATGTTGAGCCCGCGCTAGGGCTGCTATTTGGGGAAGACACCATAGCCCCAACTCCAAAGGAAGACCTGGTCAACCTGATCCTACGCAGCAACAGGTTTGACCCGACCAAGCTGATCTCGGATGTTGACACCGAGACGGGAAACAGGGCCTGGAGGAAGACTGTCAAGTGGACTGACAGTCAGGGAAGAATCTACAAGCTGGTCACCGGAGAGGGAGACATGCCTGAGTCTGAGTCTGAGTTCGAGTCTGAGTCGGAGTCTGAGTCTGAGATCGAGTCTAGGGAAGTCGGTGCTAGAGTCACTCCTGTAACCCCTCTCCCCTTTATCATTCCTGCTGCTGGCACTTCGGGGTCTGTCCCGAAGGCCTTACCAATTCCGCCTCTGACCAATGATCAGATGGCTGCTCTCTTTGAGCTGTTCTCCAAATTTTCAATCAATAATAACAACCGTTCTGCTTACGACTTGTCTCTTTTAAATTCTGCTTTCAAAAATGATTTATGCTATGACATTGAGAAACCAGACGAACAGGTACCCTTACCTCCGCATCTGATCGAGCAACTAGAGCAAAGGGAGTCCCGGAACCCGGTAATCGAAGAAACCGAGTCCATAAATGTGGGAACAACCTTAGAGCCTCAGACACTTAAGATAGGGTCATCCCTAGATCCCGACGAGAAACAACAGTTCATAAACCTCCTCCAAGAGTTCAAAGATGTCTTCGCATGGTCCTACAAGGACATGCCGGGGATAGACCGGGAAATAGCCGAGCACCACATACCAATCAAAGATGGGTGTAGACCGGTCAAGCAGAAGCTTCGTCGAATGAGGCCCGAATGGTCTCTCAAAGTAAAAGAAGAAGTCGACAAACAGTTCAAAGCCGGCTTCATACAGGTGTCCGAGTATCCGGACTGGGTGGCAAACATCATGCCGGTTCCTAAAAAGAACGGTAAGGTGCGGGTATGTGTAGATTTTCGGGATCTTAACAAGGCATGCCCGAAAGATGATTTTCCGTTACCACACATCGACATACTGGTGGATAACACGGCCGATCATGCCCTTCTATCATTCATGGACGGGTATGCCGGGTATAATCAAATCAAGATGGCGGAAGAAGATATGAGTAAGACTACCTTCACAACACCTTGGGGTACTTACTGCTATACCGTCATGTCGTTCGGTCTCATTAATGCCGGTGCCACATACCAAAGGACCGCTACCACTTTATTACATGACATGATGCATAAAGAGGTAGAAGTTTATGTAGACGACATGATCGTCAAATCCAAAGAACGGGACGGTCACATCACCGCCCTAAGAAAATTCTTCACCCGACTGCGCAAGTACAACATGAGGCTAAACCCTCAAAAGTGCAGTTTCGGGGTAACATCAGGCAAATTACTGGGTCATATCGTTAGCCAACGAGGTATCGAAGTCGACCAAGCTAAAATCAAAGCCATTACCGAGATGCAACCCCCCAAAACCGAAAAAGAAATAAGGGGATTTCTCGGGAAAGTCCAGTACATCAGTCGGTTCATTTCCAAACTAACCATGGTGTGCGAACCGATCTTCAAGAAACTGAAAGTTGGAGAACGGGTACTATGGGATGACAAGTGCCAAGCTGCCTTCGACAAGATCAAAGAAATATTGTCTGCTCCGCCAGTCTTAATGCCACCTCAACCCGGTTTGCCTCTGTCGTTATACCTAACGACGACTGAGACAGCCATGGGGGCTATGCTGGCTCAGACAGTTGACTCCGAAGAAAGAGCCATTTACTACATCAGCAAGAAGTTTTTAGAGTATGAGTGCAAATATATCATGCTCGAAAAGACGTGTTTGGCTCTAGTCTGGGCCACTAAGAAGCTCCGGCATTATATGCTCAGCTACGAGGTCCATGTGCTGTCCAGGATGGATCCCATCAAATACCTCTTCGAGAAACCTATTCTCAATGGTCGAATTTCTAGATGGACTCTAATGTTGTCAAAATTCGACCTGAAATTTGTGCCATTAAAGGCCATTAAAAGGGCGGGTAGTAGCTGAATTTCTCGCCGACAGCCCAGTAGCTGAAGAAGGACACACCGACACTTGGTCCTTCCCAGACGAAGATATTTTCCATACCGATACTGAAACATGGGATTTATACTTCGATGGAGCATCCAATTTTCGAGGGTTCGGAGTTGGGATCCTCCTAATTTCACCAAAAGGAGAACACACTCCCATCTCCATCAAACTGGACTTTGATGTTACCAATAATGCGGCAGAATACGAAGCATGCATTTACGGGCTACAAGCCGCTGCCAACCTGGGGATTACAAATCTCCGGGTGCATGGTGACTCATCCTTGGTCATTAACCAAGCACTCCAAAAATGGAAGACTCGGAATGCCAATCTCGTGGCCTACCAGGCACGAGTAAGGGATCTCGAGAAACAATTCCAAAGGGTAGAATACATATACCTGCCCCGAGAAGAGAATCAGTTTGCAGATGCACTCTCGAAATTGGCATCTTTACTGAACATTCCCGACCACGTGACCAGTATGCCAATTTGCGTCGAAAGACGGTCCGAGCCGGCATACATTTGCGATATTGAAGACATCGAGATAACCGATCCCGAACCATGGTATCAAGCCGTGTTAAAATACCTGACAAATGGAGAATATCCTCCCGGGACGGAAGGTCGAGCCAAGAAAGCCTTACGAAGGCTAGCCACCCAGTTCATCCGTACCGACGACGGGCAACTGTACAAAAAGACGGCACAGGGGGCTCTTCTCCTTTGTGTTGACAAGTATAAGGCTGAAAAGGTTATGGCCGAAGTACATGATGGCAAAAACGGTCCACATATGAATGCCCACATGCTAGTCCGAAAAATCATGAGGCTCGGTTATTACTGGAACACCATGGAAGCCGACTGTCGGTCATATGTCAAACACTGTCATAAATGTCAAATCTTCGGCAATGTGCAACATATGCCGTCATCACTACTTTCTACCATGACGTCACCCTGGCCATTCTCAACATGGGGTATCGACATAATCGAGAAAATAAATCCCTCTGGTACTGGTGGGCACTGCTTTATTTTGGTAGCTATCGACTATTTCACCAAATGGGTCGAAGCTGAATCATATCGCATTCTCAATGCTAAGCATGTCGCCAAGTTTATCCAGAACAAAATAATATGCCGGTATGGGATTCCTTATGAATTTATCAGTGATCATGGGACCCATTTTCAAGCCGAGACTGCGGCCCTGCTGACCAAGTATAAAATTCAAAGGCATACATCCTCGCCTTACCGTCCCCAAACAAATGGAGCAGTAGAGGCGGCTAATAAAACAATTGTCACCATACTCAAAAAGATGGCTGATAATTACCGGGACTGGCCCGACAAAATACCTTTTGCCCTATGGGGATACCAAACGTCAATTCGCACCGCAACCGGGGCAACGCCGTATTACCTAACCTATGGGATGGAGGCAGTCCAACCAGTTGAGTTAGAGGTACCATCCCTCAGAATTCTGCTAGAAAGCCAAGTACCCGAAGCTGACTGGGTTTGAGCACGGTATGACTCGTTGGTCCTACTAGACGAACGACGATCTCGTGCTCTCAATAATATCCAAATCTACCAGAAGAGGATCCAACGGGCCTTCAACAAGAGAGTAAGGCCCAGACACATTAAAGAAGGCGACCTAGTCCTTAAGTCAATTCGAGCTCTACTACCAGTTGACCCAAGGGGAAAATTCAAACCCAATTGGGCTGGGCCATATATGGTAAAGAAGATCCTATCAGGGGGAGCAGTGATGCTGACGGACCTGGACGGGAATGAGTTCGTCAACCCGACCAACCTGGACCAGCTGAAGCGTTACTACCCTTAGCCTTTCTCAATGTCATTAGCAAATTTTATAAAAATCATTCTTTTTCAAAAAGCAAGTCAATAAGCTAGAATTACTTATTCTACTGTCGCAAACATCTTGAACCAATAGTCTTGGTGTAATTCGAGATTGCAAATTTACTAAGCCTGAACTACGTTTGGTTTGATTCTGCTAATCGCGGATACGTAGGCAACCCCTCAAAAGGGTACAACCAATGCAATCAAGAAAAGACAGGAGCGGTTTAATAATAAACTTCTTTTATTAATTCAAAAAAAACAAAAATCCCGATAAATTCGGGAAATTACAAAAGTGCAGGAATTCAAAAAAATACAAAAAAGCACACGACAAAATAATAATAATACTTAAATAATATTAAAGCTAAAGGACTCGGCATTCAGGGCATCTTGTCCTTCCCCTTGTCCTTGGCCTCCTTAGCCGTCCACTGGCGACGACGCGGAGGGGAGCGTTCCCGAATCACCACAGGAACCTCCCTAGCTCGGGCTCGATTGTTTGAGCCCGAATCCTCTATCACCTCAATGGGCCCCAGTCGGGCCCTCACGGGCTCAGGGAGCCGGTCACGCGGACCTAGTCGGTCCCGGGCCACCAGCCTTGGCCCAAGGCGTCTCTCCAAGTCAGTATGCCCCCGAGTGCTACTAGAACCGACTTCCTTAGATCGAGTCTTAGTTTGTGACTTAAGACCCGATTCTTCCCGGACTATAGCTTCAGGAATATCTTCCCCGGTGAAGAAGCCCCTGTTGTCCTTCGCCGTCTCGCGGTGGACCAATTCAAAGGCCTCATCAAGCTTCAAGGCCTTGCGAGCTTCCTCGGACTCCTCAGAAGTCCATTTCTGGTAAGCCCGTGACACCCAAGCGGATTGGCAAGGGCTAGGTACAGTCCATGTAGAACGAGTGAACCATCTTTGCAACCAGGTGTCGCACATAGCGTCCGTCAGTTGGAGCGAGACGCTGATAATGGCTTCAGTCTCAGGGATGCGCTGAGACAAACCGAACTGCCTCAGGAAACGGTCCGGGTAAATGTGAATTGTCCAGTCTAGGGACAGAATCACCAAGTAGCGAGCTTGGTCCCTCTTGGCCAAACCAGTCAGCTTCGAGAGGAACCACCAAGCAACGGTCCATATAATCAAGGGACCCCCATGAAACACCAGCTCTTCATCCCAGTAAGCTCGATTTATCTGGTGACTCGAGCTTATCCGTCACCTTCTGGAGCTAATCTGACTGCTCCGGTAATTGGGAATGCTAGGAGGGGACTCTATGATCGATAGCCGCTCCGACAACCATATCTGAAAAGTATACACAAGCGTCGTAAGCAACAGAGTGGTCCGCTACAGCCCACTCGATCGAGTACAGCAGCTGACTCGATCGAGTAAGCCCTCCAAAAACAGGCAGTAGCTCATTGCGAGTGTCACTCGATCGAATGACAGCTCCACTCGATCGAGTGACTTACGGAATTCAGGAATTTCACGTGAAAAAAAAACGCGAGATGTATACCTGCAAGAGACGGGTACTTCCCGTCAGTCGTCGGGTTGGGTCGAGCCGCCTAGCATCCAGACCCATGATGATCTCCCCAGTGGCTAGCCAAGCAGGGCTATGACCAGTCTCCATCTGGTCAACCACTCCAATCAACCTGATTTGACCCATACATGAGTCAAGCTCCATCAACCCTTCAAAGACATAGCAATGCAGCATGCAAAAGGCGAATGCCCTACGCCTGTGAGCAGGGGTGGCCCTCACGTCCCGGGGATTCATGAACTTGTCGGCCAGGTCGAATAGGGAAACGGTATCTCCCCGCACCATCCGATTTGTCTCAGCATGAGACAAACCCAAGAATTCCCTTAACCGCCTCCTTGGACCCGGGTAGAACGAGGGAGTAGCAGGTTGAACAACTGTACCCCAACCGCCTATGGCTGCGATTTCCTCAGGAAGAGGACATATCTCTCCCCGTGGGAACGCAAAGACGTGATGGGTAGTATCCCAAAACGTCAGGCAGGCGTCAAGAAATGGGAACCAATTATCAAACGTTGGAGGGGGAATAGACTGACGATTCCCATCTGGGTCAGTCTAACCTTTTCCTCGTCCCGAAAGTACTGGGACCAGGCGAGGAGCATAGCCGTCAAGTGATCGATACCCATGACAAAGAATTTCTAGCTTTCTTGAAAGTCTAAAAGATTTTGAGAAGAAAAAGAAGAATTTGAGTTGGGATGTAAAAAGTTGGAGCAGGGATTCTCTTATTTCTAATGGGAAAACCTAACTGAAAACCTAACTACTTTGCCTCCTCAGCAAACTGGGCCCTATGCGCGCGCATGCCTGATTTCAAACAGAGAACCCAGAATAGGAATCAAGCTGTCCCGAGCTTTCCTAAGAATTTCTAAAAAACTTCTGTGATAAAAAAAATTGTGATAAAATTCTTTTCAAAATTTGTGGCATTTTCAAAAACATTCCATATCTTTCCTCCCCAGCACGAGTCAGTGTTTTGCCTATGTGTTACATACAAGTTGTTATGTGTCAGCATACAGGTACACTCCAGACTTCAGAAGCAAGTCCCCGCGAAACTATTAAGTTCCCCAGCGGAGTCAGCTTTTCCCCGGTATGCTACATCCAAGATATGATGTGTCGACATACGGGTACACCTACTCCCCAAAAAAGGCAAGTTTTACTCCCCACGGAGCACCATTATCAGCTCAGGTACGACTCAAGGCTTCAAAAGCAAGCTCGTACAGCTCACATATCTCCCCAGCGGAACGCCCAAGGCGACATTTTTCCCCGGAACGGTACGGGATGGGCCCACGTGAAGACGCACCCAGGACCTGCGCTCAGCTCAGGTATGATTTCTATCTTATGGCTGGCGAGCCCTTTTACGCAAGTCTAACGGACTATAAACGACCCGACCGAAAGTCTACCAGGTCTTAACGGGCTTGGTAGCTACTCTGACTTTCGCCTTGTCCAAGCCTCAGGCAGAGTGGGGGCTCTGTAGACACCCGCATTTTGACTGCCACGTGTCAATGGTAGTCTCCGAAAAACACCCGATGATGATCGGACGCAAACGTGACTTGATATACTCGGATTTGGGCTCGGACTCAATAATATCCGACATGGACTTTTAGCGGAGTAAGAATCTCACAAAACAGACCTCAAATCCAGGCCCAGTGGGTCGTTCCGAGCAAAATAAGACTAATTTGGGTCAAAACCGACACCAAAAATAAATCCCGTCTTTTGGCGACCGGGTCAAAACCCGGTCAAAGACGAAACCGTCTCAGAAATCAGCCAAATTCATTCCCGCAAACTGGCGCACAAAATCGAAATTAAAAAAAAAAAAAAACAAATCAATCAAGGATAATCCTTCCTATTTTATCTCGCCTAATTGATCCACTCGATCGAGTGGATTGACCCACTCGGTCGAGTGGAGCGCCAAAAACCGGGTTCGGCCCGTTTGCAAAGGCACTTGATCGAGTGCACTAGGGCCACTCGATCGAGTGCCCTTATGTCGTGGGGTAACGCCTATAAATACCCCACGACCCCCTCTCATTTTCACAAGTTTTTTCTAAGGTTTTTACCTACATCATTTACCCTACATTTCAACCCTAACTCACCTATACTCTCCACACTACAACCTTTAGCAACACTAGCCAAAAATCGAGCCTCTCGTCCCTCGAGAACCGATGAAACACACACACACACACGTACACACCATAACTCGCGTACATCCTCGATACTCCGGCGTCCCGTCGCTATTTACGAGTCCATTTCCGAGGTCCCTACCTAGCATGTATGTTGAGCGTGTCCTAAACCCCCTCTTGATCTCTACCACCTCGTCTCATTATCATTTATTTTATCGCATTTTGTATTGTAATCATAATCGTAGTAGTAACACTAACACTAACACTTTCATATTTGCATTTTTTTTTATCATCCTTTTCGTATTTCTAGCATCTAACGATTATCATACCGCGTATATATAATAGTATATAAAAATTCGGTTTCGAAAACGTTTGACTACGATAATTGCCTAAGGTCCGTCTAATCCCTTTACAAGCAACGACGGAGGTGGAGCCCTTTCGAGGAGCCCCGCCCCAATGTACTCAAGGGCGTGACGTGATCGCAATCGATCGTAGTTGAACGCATTCGATCCCATTTCTATAATTAGTGCGGAACCCGTTGACACGAAAGTAGCACCCAAAAAAATGGGCAGTAGCTGCGTCTAAGGACGTACTCGACCGAGTCAGGTCACGACTCGGTCGAGTGGGTCCTGTAACCCATAAAACCGAGGGCTTTGACACACACTTCAAGCCCCGTCCTTTTATCGACTTTAGTCATCACGTGTAAAGACCATCACGTGATCTTCCTATTTTCAAAACCATGCATTTCACGACACGTAGAACGACTTTGACCGATCTTTTTCGACATGATTAGTCGGGACATGACTACGGGACGTGGGATCGGGCTATCAATACGCCACAGTCCCATGTTTCCGTCCTTCCTTTAGTACACAACATAATGTGTATTTAATCGGGGTTAGTCCATCTACATATTTTCGCAGTCTAGTTTACATACAGGTCCGTTTCTATCATTATATTGCCTTTTATTATTTCGTTTATTATTTTTATGTATCGTTGTATTGTGAATTCCGGGTTGTATTTCCGCCCGTGTAACTTGTACGTTATTTATTTCCTTTCGAGCTTTGTTTATTTACTTGCTTATCGCTTTATAAATGAACCTCGCATGCTAAATCATTTCGACCATAATCAAGATGCATTAAATGACGTAGTTCACATACTATTCACATGCTTAGCCCGAAAACGCTATTTGCATATCATTTAATTATTTTACTAGCGCGCGTACACGAACACGAACGATGTCTTAGTAGAGACCGCCATGTGCGGGCGGGGTTGGGTGTCCTTAGTGGGCTTCCCAACACGTACCCTCACCCCTTACTCAAAACCTTTGGTTTCCGGATGCCCGAAACCATTGGCGCACGAGAGTCATTTTATATACGAAAGCCGGTGTAAACGGTATCGATATAAAAATGCAAAGGGACGAGCCCCATAAACTCTGAAATCGAAGTGGGCTTACTTTGGGTATAGCCCATGACGACATAGAGTGGGCTCGTATGGTTTCGAATAACCACAAAATTCGGTGGCGACTCCATTTTGACTTAAATTTCGAACCCGAGAACAATCTTACCACGAGATCATTCGCCTACCCAAACCCGCGCGTGGCCGCGTCGGGGTGGACCTACGTCATGTCCACAATTTGGCGACTCCGCTGGGGATACCTGATGTACCATATGTCATCGGGGTTCCCAGGGTGAGACTCGAAGAGAAATCGTTCGAATATTAGTGTGCGCGCATTAGTTTAATGATTCATGCATAACCCATTTTTGCCCGGGCCGGTTACTTGTGACCGACGTCCCACTATACCGCGGTGCATTCCTACATGGGTGCGCTAAAGACAACGATGGTGGAACTCGTATGGGTTTTGCGGCATGTCCTATGACCAACTTAGCTTAGGGAGCGTCCTGATTTACGAGAAAGCCACCGTTGTTGGTATAGACCCTATTTTGACCGACCGAGACTTAGTGTAAAGCATACATAAGCGTCGTTATAATGCTTGTTTGACTACGTGCTATTTGGTTTCCGTGTCATTTTTCAAAAAACCGTCATTTCAAAATTGCATCTTTCCAAAAATACCCACTTTTCGAAAAACCCGAAATACTGTCCATTTCGGGACCCGTCTTTCCAAAACACCCAATTTTGAAAAAACCCGAAATGATGCCCATTTCGGGACTCATCCTTTTCAAAAATATCCAACTTTCAAAAACTCGGAGTGCCGCCGAAATTTAGGATCGACGATTTGACTCAAAATATCCTTTTCTTTAGTCAGCATGCTGTTCGTTTTAACTCTCGAATTTCCGACACCGTTTTGTTTTCTGATTTTTTTCAAAATTCTAATCCTGGTTTTCGAAATTCCGCTTTCCATTTTCGAACTCTCGGAAATTCATCCATTACACTTTCAACTTCAAACCTCCAACTTTCCTAAAATAAATCTCTCCTATTATAGGACCTACCGTCTATTCGTGTGTCGGGTCTTTGCATAGTACGTAGAAGGTTTATAGCTTCGAAACTCCGTCGATCTTACATCACGAGTTTCCCCCCTCTCCCGAGTCCGCCTTATTTGTCAAGGCACGACCAACCCGCGTAGGGCATACCCCTACAAAGGAAAGTCCGTCTATACACTCGAGTCAAAAGTCTGGGGAATAATCTCACGTGGACCTTCCTTCGAACGGGACTAGGCCCACTAGGCCAAAATCCTAAGGAAGTCATACCACCTACGAGTCATCCGTCTAGGCGTCTTTCTCGAGTCTTTTCCAACCAGTCCTTTTCTTTCGGGTCGCTCGGGATGTACTTTTTCTATGATTCCAAGATCTGGGTTCGGTTTTTGATTACGCGGTGTTCTTACAGACAGGCCGCCGACAACCAGACACACCCGCAGGATGGAAGCTACTTTGAGCAGTCTGAAAACCTCTGTGGACACCATGATCGACAAACAGGCCGACATCGAAGCCCAACTGAATGAAATGAGGGCTGGTCAAGTTGCTATCGTCACTCGTTTGGCTGTAGTGGAGCACAGGACTCCAAATACTGGGGTTACGGAACCTCTGGCTGAACTGGTTAGCTCGGTTCGCCAATTGGAAGAGCAAGTTCATTTGACTGGGAGTAACAATATCCACCGGGAGAATAGTCGTGAGTATAACCCGTTAAGTGACAAGCTGCCCGCAAACCTGAACCTCACCGGTTTGCCCATGTTTGAAGGGACTGAGGACCCGTTACTACATGTACGGGCCTTCAAGGAGTTCATAGCCATCAAAGGAGTGGATTCTACCATGTTCAAGAGCCTTTTCGCTGCGTCTCTTGAAAAGCACCCTCGGGCCTTGTACTACAGGCTAGACCCGAAGAAATACCCCACTTGGGATGATGTGGCCACCGAGTTCGCTCGGAACTATGCTGACAACACCGAGATCCAAACCACAATGCGTTCTCTGGAGGTCATGGCCCAAGAGCCGAAAGAAGGCTTTACCAAATACCTTCAACGCTGGAGGGCCGAGAGCGTGAAACTGGTCGATAAGCCAGTGAGAAGACTTTGGTGGAGGCTTTTGTCAAGAACCTCCTACCCTCCTACCGGGTTCACCTCTGATACGCCGTCATACCCAATTTCACCACCCTTACTGAAATGGGTATGAGGATCAAAGATGACCTAAGACTGGAAGGCCTCACTAAGGCCGCTGCCAAAGGGTACCAAGGGGCTTCTTCCTCCACTACCAAGCCCCAAGCTGCTACCCGTAGCATTTTCGACGCGGTTAATCTACTAGATTCCCCGTCCAAGAAGAACACTCCACCTCGGGTTTTTACTGATATAGGTACTACCTATACTTATGCCTTACAAAGGCTATCCTCAAAAGGCCTAATCCAACCAATAGGCCCAACTCCTGAAGTTCCGGTCGAGCGACGCTCCAAGAACTACAATGCTCAAGCCTATTGCCAGTACCACCGGGGCAATGGAAATGATACCGAGAAGTGCTGGAAGCTGAAGCACTTGATTCAGGACTTGATCGAAAGCGGTAAAATCCCGCTACCCGGAGATAAGCCCAGTAACAAGGAGAACCCTTTCAGCTCTCACGCCATCTTTACCGGGGAGGTGATTGACTGCTCTCACCTTATCTCTCCATTTGTCCCGCAAGTAAACGGGATCTGGTTCGACGACGAGGATGACGTCTACCTCGCCAAAGGGGAAGCTGTCCCCATCACCTCCGAGGAGATTCGAAGGACTAAATCCCGAGTCCTAACCAGTAACCACCTTGGTCGTCCCTATCAAGCCACTAGCTCTAGGGACACCCCTATCCCGACAACCGTCATTGAGCCACTCAGGACGGAATTCGTCCCTGAGGAGCCGACTGCTGAAACGGCTCTCGTGAAGCAGCTGAAGAAGACCCGAGTTGACCTCACTATATGGCAACTCCTTGTTAGCTCTCAAGAGCATCGAGAAGCACTTACTAAGGCTCTCGATCAGATTAAGGTTGACTCTTTGGTTACCCCTGCTGAGATGGTAGCCACGGTCCTGCCCCACCTAAAGGGCAAAGCTAAGGAAGGAGGCCCAATGACCACTTTCTTTGAAGCCGACCTACCGCCATTTGGGGCCTCCCATAATCTGGCCCTCTACATTACGGTGGTTTGCCGAGGGAAATACCTCCCTATGACTCTAGTTGATGACTGGTCCGCTGTGAATGTCCTTCCTCTAAGGACCGCCAAAGCCCTCGGCATTACCGAGGCCGATTACATCCCGACTGCTCAAACCATCCAAGCCTTTGATGGGAGCCCAAAGTCGGTAGCTGGGGCCGTGAAACTGACCGTTATAACAGACCCGATAGAGAAGGAGCTCGAATTCCTGGTGATTGATGTCACCTCATCGTTCAACTTGCTCCTAGGTAGGCCTTGGATCCACGCGGTCAAGGCAGTGTCCTCCACCCTCCACCGAAAGATCAAGATGCCTCTGCTTAACGATGTCATCACTTTAGAGGCAACACCAATGACTGTGGCTAGCTGTAACGCCACAGGACGCACGGACCTCTAGGGGTTCGATTTTGTGG
Source organism: Agrostemma githago (assembly GCA_958450325.1). Taxonomy (NCBI): domain Eukaryota; kingdom Viridiplantae; phylum Streptophyta; class Magnoliopsida; order Caryophyllales; family Caryophyllaceae; genus Agrostemma; species Agrostemma githago. The sequence goes on along the minus strand of OY288250.1, from coordinate 5,256,384 downwards.
GGACGATCGAGGAAGAATACCTCTTTAGGCCTTACTTCACTACGAGTATCGACACGATGCTCCAAAACCTAGGGTACTTTCCGGGAGCTACCTCTCGACCCGATCTTCCAGCTGGGAAGATCATCGAGGTCCTTAAGGACGAAGAGTCTCACTTTGGTCTCGGGTATGCCATAACTCCCGACAATGTTGTCCGAGCAGGAATTGAGAAGGCCTGCAACATTATTAAGGGTATCCACTTGAGCCCTTATAGCCCACGGTTGGCTGACTACTTTGTCACACCGGTGTTTGGGGCTGTTCAGGTTGGTCTATACCAACCCAATGCTATGCAGCTCGGGACCCACTTGGCCCGGGACTGCAACTACATCCCAGAGGATGTGTTCGCCCTCATCCAGTCCAACGGAGCTGAAGATGTTGAGCCCGCGCTAGGGCTGCTATTTGGGGAAGACACCATAGCCCCAACTCCAAAGGAAGACCTGGTCAACCTGATCCTACGCAGCAACAGGTTTGACCCGACCAAGCTGATCTCGGATGTTGACACCGAGACGGGAAACAGGGCCTGGAGGAAGACTGTCAAGTGGACTGACAGTCAGGGAAGAATCTACAAGCTGGTCACCGGAGAGGGAGACATGCCTGAGTCTGAGTCTGAGTTCGAGTCTGAGTCGGAGTCTGAGTCTGAGATCGAGTCTAGGGAAGTCGGTGCTAGAGTCACTCCTGTAACCCCTCTCCCCTTTATCATTCCTGCTGCTGGCACTTCGGGGTCTGTCCCGAAGGCCTTACCAATTCCGCCTCTGACCAATGATCAGATGGCTGCTCTCTTTGAGCTGTTCTCCAAATTTTCAATCAATAATAACAACCGTTCTGCTTACGACTTGTCTCTTTTAAATTCTGCTTTCAAAAATGATTTATGCTATGACATTGAGAAACCAGACGAACAGGTACCCTTACCTCCGCATCTGATCGAGCAACTAGAGCAAAGGGAGTCCCGGAACCCGGTAATCGAAGAAACCGAGTCCATAAATGTGGGAACAACCTTAGAGCCTCAGACACTTAAGATAGGGTCATCCCTAGATCCCGACGAGAAACAACAGTTCATAAACCTCCTCCAAGAGTTCAAAGATGTCTTCGCATGGTCCTACAAGGACATGCCGGGGATAGACCGGGAAATAGCCGAGCACCACATACCAATCAAAGATGGGTGTAGACCGGTCAAGCAGAAGCTTCGTCGAATGAGGCCCGAATGGTCTCTCAAAGTAAAAGAAGAAGTCGACAAACAGTTCAAAGCCGGCTTCATACAGGTGTCCGAGTATCCGGACTGGGTGGCAAACATCGTGCCGGTTCCTAAAAAGAACGGTAAGGTGCGGGTATGTGTAGATTTTCGGGATCTTAACAAGGCAAGCCCGAAAGATGATTTTCCGTTACCACACATCGACATACTGGTGGATAACACGGCCGATCATGCCCTTCTATCATTCATGGACGGGTATGCCGGGTATAATCAAATCAAGATGGCGGAAGAAGATATGAGTAAGACTACCTTCACAACACCTTGGGGTACTTACTGCTATACCGTCATGCCGTTCGGTCTCATTAATGCCGGTGCCACATACCAAAGGACCGCTACCACTTTATTACATGACATGATGCATAAAGAGGTAGAAGTTTATGTAGACGACATGATCGTCAAATCCAAAGAACGGGACGGTCACATCACCGCCCTAAGAAAATTCTTCACCCGACTGCGCAAGTACAACATGAGGCTAAACCCTCAAAAGTGCAGTTTCGGGGTAACATCAGGCAAATTACTGGGTCATATCGTTAGCCAACGAGGTATCGAAGTCGACCAAGCTAAAATCAAAGCCATTACCGAGATGCAACCCCCCAAAACCGAAAAAGAAATAAGGGGATTTCTCGGGAAAGTCCAGTACATCAGTCGGTTAATTTCCAAACTAACCATGGTGTGCGAACCGATCTTCAAGAAACTGAAAGTTGGAGAACGGGTACTATGGGATGACAAGTGCCAAGCTGCCTTCGACAAGATCAAAGAAATATTGTCTGCTCCGCCAGTCTTAATGCCACCTCAACCCGGTTTGCCTCTGTCGTTATACCTAATGACGACCGAGACAGCCATGGGGGCTATGCTGGCTCAGACAGTTGACTCCGAAGAAAGAGTCATTTACTACATCAGCAAGAAGTTTTTAGAGTATGAGTGCAAATATATCATGCTCGAAAAGACGTGTTTGGCTCTAGTCTGGGCCACTAAGAAGCTCCGGCATTATATGCTCAGCTACGAGGTCCATGTGCTGTCCAGGATGGATCCCATCAAATACCTCTTCGAGAAACCTATTTTCAATGGTCGAATTTCTAGATGGACTCTAATGTTGTCAGAATTCGACCTGAAATTTGTGCCATTAAAGGCCATTAAAGGGCGGGTAGTAGCTGAATTTCTCGCCGACAGCCCAGTAGCTGAAGAAGGACACACCGACACTTGGTCCTTCCCAGACGAAGATATTTTCCATACCGATACTGAAACATGGGATTTATACTTCGATGGAGCATCCAATTTTCGAGGGTTCGGAGTTGGGATCCTCCTAATTTCACCAAAAGGAGAACACACTCCCATCTCCATCAAACTGGACTTTGATGTTACCAATAATGCGGCAGAATACGAAGCATGCATTTACGGGCTACAAGCCGCTGCCAACCTGGGGATTACAAATCTCCGGGTGCATGGTGACTCATCCTTGGTCATTAACCAAGCACTTCAAAAATGGAAGACTCGGAATGCCAATCTCGTGGCCTACCAGGCACGAGTAAGGGATCTCGAGAAACAATTCCAAAGGGTAGAATACATATACTTGCCCCGAGAAGAGAATCAGTTTGCAGATGCACTCTCGAAATTGGCATCTTTACTGAACATTCCCGACCACGTGACCAGTATGCCAATTTGCGTCGAAAGACGGTCCGAGCCGGCATACATTTGCGATATTGAAGACATCGAGATAACCGATCCCGAACCATGGTATCAAGCCGTGTTAAAATACCTGACAAACGAAGAATATCCTCCCGGGACGGAAGGTCGAGCCAAGAAAGCCTTACGAAGGCTAGCCACCCAGTTCATCCGTACCGACGACGGGCAACTGTACAAAAAGACGGCACAGGGGGCTCTTCTCCTTTGTGTTGACAAGTATAAGGCTGAAAAGATTATGGCCGAAGTACATGATGGCAAAAACGGTCCACATATGAATGCCCACATGCTGGTCCGAAAAATCATGAGGCTCGGTTATTACTGGAACACCATGGAAGCCGACTGTCGGTCATATGTCAAACACTGTCATAACTGTCAAATCTTCGGCAATGTGCAACATATGCCGTCATCACTACTTTCTACCATGACGTCACCCTGGCCATTCTCAACATGGGGTATCGACATAATCGAGAAAATAAATCCCTCTGGTACTGGTGGGCACTGCTTTATTTTGGTAGCTATCGACTATTTCACCAAATGGGTCGAAGCTGAATCATATCGCATTCTCAATGCTAAGCATGTCGCCAAGTTTATCCAGAACAAAATAATATGCCGGTATGGGATTCCTTATGAATTTATCAGTGATCATGGGACCCATTTTCAAGCCGAGACTGCGGCCCTGCTGACCAAGTATAAAATTCAAAGGCATACATCCTCGCCTTACCGTCCCCAAACAAATGGAGCAGTAGAGGCGGCTAATAAAACAATTGTCACCATACTCAAAAAGATGGCTGATAATTACCGGGACTGGCCCGACAAAATACCTTTTGCCCTATGGGGATACCAAACGTCAATTCGCACCGCAACCGGGGCAACGCCGTATTACCTAACCTATGGGATGGAGGCAGTCCAACCAGTTGAGTTAGAGGTACCATCCCTCAGAATTCTGCTAGAAAGCCAAGTACCCGAAGCTGACTGGGTTTGAGCACGGTATGACTCGTTGGTCCTACTAGACGAACGACGATCTCGTGCTCTCAATAATATCCAAATCTACCAGAAGAGGATCCAACGGGCCTTCAACAAGAGAGTAAGGCCCAGACACATTAAAGAAGGCGACCTAGTCCTTAAGTCAATTCGAGCTCTACTACCAGTTGACCCAAGGGGAAAATTCAAACCCAATTGGGCTGGGCCATATATGGTAAAGAAGATCCTATCAGGGGGAGCAGTGATGCTGACGGACCTGGACGGGAATGAGTTCGTCAACCCGACCAACCTGGACCAGCTGAAGCGTTACTACCCTTAGCCTTTCTCAATGTCATTAGCAAATTTTATAAAAATCATTCTTTTTCAAAAAGCAAGTCAATAAGCTAGAATTACTTATTCTACTGTCGCAAACATCTTGAACCAATAGTCTTGGTGTAATTCGAGATTGCAAATTTACTAAGCCTGAACTACGTTTGGTTTGATTCTGCTAATCGCGGATACGTAGGCAACCCCTCAAAAGGGTACAACCAATGCAATCAAGAAAAGACAGGAGCGGTTTAATAATAAACTTCTTTTATTAATTCAAAAAAAACAAAAATCCCGATAAATTCGGGAAATTACAAAAGTGCAGGAATTCAAAAAAATACAAAAAAGCACACGACAAAATAATAATAATACTTAAATAATATTAAAGCTAAAGGACTCGGCATTCAGGGCATCTTGTCCTTCCCCTTGTCCTTGGCCTCCTTAGCCGTCCACTGGCGACGACGCGGAGGGGAGCGTTCCCGAATCACCACAGGAACCTCCCTAGCTCGGGCTCGATTGTTTGAGCCCGAATCCTCTATCACCTCAATGGGCCCCAGTCGGGCCCTCACGGGCTCAGGGAGCCGGTCACGCGGACCTAGTCGGTCCCGGGCCACCAGCCTTGGCCCAAGGCGTCTCTCCAAGTCAGTATGCCCCCGAGTGCTACTAGAACCGACTTCCTTAGATCGAGTCTTAGTTTGTGACTTAAGACCCGATTCTTCCCGGACTATAGCTTCAGGAATATCTTCCCCGGTGAAGAAGCCCCTGTTGTCCTTCGCCGTCTCGCGGTGGACCAATTCAAAGGCCTCATCAAGCTTCAAGGCCTTGCGAGCTTCCTCGGACTCCTCAGAAGTCCATTTCTGGTAAGCCCGTGACACCCAAGCGGATTGGCAAGGGCTAGGTACAGTCCATGTAGAACGAGTGAACCATCTTTGCAACCAGGTGTCGCACATAGCGTCCGTCAGTTGGAGCGAGACGCTGATAATGGCTTCAGTCTCAGGGATGCGCTGAGACAAACCGAACTGCCTCAGGAAACGGTCCGGGTAAATGTGAATTGTCCAGTCTAGGGACAGAATCACCAAGTAGCGAGCTTGGTCCCTCTTGGCCAAACCAGTCAGCTTCGAGAGGAACCACCAAGCAACGGTCCATATAATCAAGGGACCCCCATGAAACACCAGCTCTTCATCCCAGTAAGCTCGATTTATCTGGTGACTCGAGCTTATCCGTCACCTTCTGGAGCTAATCTGACTGCTCCGGTAATTGGGAATGCTAGGAGGGGACTCTATGATCGATAGCCGCTCCGACAACCATATCTGAAAAGTATACACAAGCGTCGTAAGCAACAGAGTGGTCCGCTACAGCCCACTCGATCGAGTACAGCAGCTGACTCGATCGAGTAAGCCCTCCAAAAACAGGCAGTAGCTCATTGCGAGTGTCACTCGATCGAATGACAGCTCCACTCGATCGAGTGACTTACGGAATTCAGGAATTTCACGTGAAAAAAAAACGCGAGATGTATACCTGCAAGAGACGGGTACTTCCCGTCAGTCGTCGGGTTGGGTCGAGCCGCCTAGCATCCAGACCCATGATGATCTCCCCAGTGGCTAGCCAAGCAGGGCTATGACCAGTCTCCATCTGGTCAACCACTCCAATCAACCTGATTTGACCCATACATGAGTCAAGCTCCATCAACCCTTCAAAGACATAGCAATGCAGCATGCAAAAGGCGAATGCCCTACGCCTGTGAGCAGGGGTGGCCCTCACGTCCCGGGGATTCATGAACTTGTCGGCCAGGTCGAATAGGGAAACGGTATCTCCCCGCACCATCCGATTTGTCTCAGCATGAGACAAACCCAAGAATTCCCTTAACCGCCTCCTTGGACCCGGGTAGAACGAGGGAGTAGCAGGTTGAACAACTGTACCCCAACCGCCTATGGCTGCGATTTCCTCAGGAAGAGGACATATCTCTCCCCGTGGGAACGCAAAGACGTGATGGGTAGTATCCCAAAACGTCAGGCAGGCGTCAAGAAATGGGAACCAATTATCAAACGTTGGAGGGGGAATAGACTGACGATTCCCATCTGGGTCAGTCTAACCTTTTCCTCGTCCCGAAAGTACTGGGACCAGGCGAGGAGCATAGCCGTCAAGTGATCGATACCCATGACAAAGAATTTCTAGCTTTCTTGAAAGTCTAAAAGATTTTGAGAAGAAAAAGAAGAATTTGAGTTGGGATGTAAAAAGTTGGAGCAGGGATTCTCTTATTTCTAATGGGAAAACCTAACTGAAAACCTAACTACTTTGCCTCCTCAGCAAACTGGGCCCTATGCGCGCGCATGCCTGATTTCAAACAGAGAACCCAGAATAGGAATCAAGCTGTCCCGAGCTTTCCTAAGAATTTCTAAAAAACTTCTGTGATAAAAAAAATTGTGATAAAATTCTTTTCAAAATTTGTGGCATTTTCAAAAACATTCCATATCTTTCCTCCCCAGCACGAGTCAGTGTTTTGCCTATGTGTTACATACAAGTTGTTATGTGTCAGCATACAGGTACACTCCAGACTTCAGAAGCAAGTCCCCGCGAAACTATTAAGTTCCCCAGCGGAGTCAGCTTTTCCCCGGTATGCTACATCCAAGATATGATGTGTCGACATACGGGTACACCTACTCCCCAAAAAAGGCAAGTTTTACTCCCCACGGAGCACCATTATCAGCTCAGGTACGACTCAAGGCTTCAAAAGCAAGCTCGTACAGCTCACATATCTCCCCAGCGGAACGCCCAAGGCGACATTTTTCCCCGGAACGGTACGGGATGGGCCCACGTGAAGACGCACCCAGGACCTGCGCTCAGCTCAGGTATGATTTCTATCTTATGGCTGGCGAGCCCTTTTACGCAAGTCTAACGGACTATAAACGACCCGACCGAAAGTCTACCAGGTCTTAACGGGCTTGGTAGCTACTCTGACTTTCGCCTTGTCCAAGCCTCAGGCAGAGTGGGGGCTCTGTAGACACCCGCATTTTGACTGCCACGTGTCAATGGTAGTCTCCGAAAAACACCCGATGATGATCGGACGCAAACGTGACTTGATATACTCGGATTTGGGCTCGGACTCAATAATATCCGACATGGACTTTTAGCGGAGTAAGAATCTCACAAAACAGACCTCAAATCCAGGCCCAGTGGGTCGTTCCGAGCAAAATAAGACTAATTTGGGTCAAAACCGACACCAAAAATAAATCCCGTCTTTTGGCGACCGGGTCAAAACCCGGTCAAAGACGAAACCGTCTCAGAAATCAGCCAAATTCATTCCCGCAAACTGGCGCACAAAATCGAAATTAAAAAAAAAAACAAACAAATCAATCAAGGATAATCCTTCCTATTTTATCTCGCCTAATTGATCCACTCGATCGAGTGGATTGACCCACTCGGTCGAGTGGAGCGCCAAAAACCGGGTTCGGCCCGTTTGCAAAGGCACTTGATCGAGTGCACTAGGGCCACTCGATCGAGTGCCCTTATGTCGTGGGGTAACGCCTATAAATACCCCACGACCCCCTCTCATTTTCACAAGTTTTTTCTAAGGTTTTTACCTACATCATTTACCCTACATTTCAACCCTAACTCACCTATACTCTCCACACTACAACCTTTAGCAACACTAGCCAAAAATCGAGCCTCTCGTCCCTCGAGAACCGATGAAACACACACACACACACGTACACACCATAACTCGCGTACATCCTCGATACTCCGGCGTCCCGTCGCTATTTACGAGTCCATTTCCGAGGTCCCTACCTAGCATGTATGTTGAGCGTGTCCTAAACCCCCTCTTGATCTCTACCACCTCGTCTCATTATCATTTATTTTATCGCATTTTGTATTGTAATCATAATCGTAGTAGTAACACTAACACTAACACTTTCATATTTGCATTTTTTTTTATCATCCTTTTCGTATTTCTAGCATCTAACGATTATCATACCGCGTATATATAATAGTATATAAAAATTCGGTTTCGAAAACGTTTGACTACGATAATTGCCTAAGGTCCGTCTAATCCCTTTACAAGCAACGACGGAGGTGGAGCCCTTTCGAGGAGCCCCGCCCCAATGTACTCAAGGGCGTGACGTGATCGCAATCGATCGTAGTTGAACGCATTCGATCCCATTTCTATAATTAGTGCGGAACCCGTTGACACGAAAGTAGCACCCAAAAAAATGGGCAGTAGCTGCGTCTAAGGACGTACTCGACCGAGTCAGGTCACGACTCGGTCGAGTGGGTCCTGTAACCCATAAAACCGAGGGCTTTGACACACACTTCAAGCCCCGTCCTTTTATCGACTTTAGTCATCACGTGTAAAGACCATCACGTGATCTTCCTATTTTCAAAACCATGCATTTCACGACACGTAGAACGACTTTGACCGATCTTTTTCGACATGATTAGTCGGGACATGACTACGGGACGTGGGATCGGGCTATCAATACGCCACAGTCCCATGTTTCCGTCCTTCCTTTAGTACACAACATAATGTGTATTTAATCGGGGTTAGTCCATCTACATATTTTCGCAGTCTAGTTTACATACAGGTCCGTTTCTATCATTATATTGCCTTTTATTATTTCGTTTATTATTTTTATGTATCGTTGTATTGTGAATTCCGGGTTGTATTTCCGCCCGTGTAACTTGTACGTTATTTATTTCCTTTCGAGCTTTGTTTATTTACTTGCTTATCGCTTTATAAATGAACCTCGCATGCTAAATCATTTCGACCATAATCAAGATGCATTAAATGACGTAGTTCACATACTATTCACATGCTTAGCCCGAAAACGCTATTTGCATATCATTTAATTATTTTACTAGCGCGCGTACACGAACACGAACGATGTCTTAGTAGAGACCGCCATGTGCGGGCGGGGTTGGGTGTCCTTAGTGGGCTTCCCAACACGTACCCTCACCCCTTACTCAAAACCTTTGGTTTCCGGATGCCCGAAACCATTGGCGCACGAGAGTCATTTTATATACGAAAGCCGGTGTAAACGGTATCGATATAAAAATGCAAAGGGACGAGCCCCATAAACTCTGAAATCGAAGTGGGCTTACTTTGGGTATAGCCCATGACGACATAGAGTGGGCTCGTATGGTTTCGAATAACCACAAAATTCGGTGGCGACTCCATTTTGACTTAAATTTCGAACCCGAGAACAATCTTACCACGAGATCATTCGCCTACCCAAACCCGCGCGTGGCCGCGTCGGGGTGGACCTACGTCATGTCCACAATTTGGCGACTCCGCTGGGGATACCTGATGTACCATATGTCATCGGGGTTCCCAGGGTGAGACTCGAAGAGAAATCGTTCGAATATTAGTGTGCGCGCATTAGTTTAATGATTCATGCATAACCCATTTTTGCCCGGGCCGGTTACTTGTGACCGACGTCCCACTATACCGCGGTGCATTCCTACATGGGTGCGCTAAAGACAACGATGGTGGAACTCGTATGGGTTTTGCGGCATGTCCTATGACCAACTTAGCTTAGGGAGCGTCCTGATTTACGAGAAAGCCACCGTTGTTGGTATAGACCCTATTTTGACCGACCGAGACTTAGTGTAAAGCATACATAAGCGTCGTTATAATGCTTGTTTGACTACGTGCTATTTGGTTTCCGTGTCATTTTTCAAAAAACCGTCATTTCAAAATTGCATCTTTCCAAAAATACCCACTTTTCGAAAAACCCGAAATACTGTCCATTTCGGGACCCGTCTTTCCAAAACACCCAATTTTGAAAAAACCCGAAATGATGCCCATTTCGGGACTCATCCTTTTCAAAAATATCCAACTTTCAAAAACTCGGAGTGCCGCCGAAATTTAGGATCGACGATTTGACTCAAAATATCCTTTTCTTTAGTCAGCATGCTGTTCGTTTTAACTCTCGAATTTCCGACACCGTTTTGTTTTCTGATTTTTTTCAAAATTCTAATCCTGGTTTTCGAAATTCCGCTTTCCATTTTCGAACTCTCGGAAATTCATCCATTACACTTTCAACTTCAAACCTCCAACTTTCCTAAAATAAATCTCTCCTATTATAGGACCTACCGTCTATTCGTGTGTCGGGTCTTTGCATAGTACGTAGAAGGTTTATAGCTTCGAAACTCCGTCGATCTTACATCACGAGTTTCCCCCCTCTCCCGAGTCCGCCTTATTTGTCAAGGCACGACCAACCCGCGTAGGGCATACCCCTACAAAGGAAAGTCCGTCTATACACTCGAGTCAAAAGTCTGGGGAATAATCTCACGTGGACCTTCCTTCGAACGGGACTAGGCCCACTAGGCCAAAATCCTAAGGAAGTCATACCACCTACGAGTCATCCGTCTAGGCGTCTTTCTCGAGTCTTTTCCAACCAGTCCTTTTCTTTCGGGTCGCTCGGGATGTACTTTTTCTATGATTCCAAGATCTGGGTTCGGTTTTTGATTACGCGGTGTTCTTACAGACAGGCCGCCGACAACCAGACACACCCGCAGGATGGAAGCTACTTTGAGCAGTCTGAAAACCTCTGTGGACACCATGATCGACAAACAGGCCGACATCGAAGCCCAACTGAATGAAATGAGGGCTGGTCAAGTTGCTATCGTCACTCGTTTGGCTGTAGTGGAGCACAGGACTCCAAATACTGGGGTTACGGAACCTCTGGCTGAACTGGTTAGCTCGGTTCGCCAATTGGAAGAGCAAGTTCATTTGACTGGGAGTAACAATATCCACCGGGAGAATAGTCGTGAGTATAACCCGTTAAGTGACAAGCTGCCCGCAAACCTGAACCTCACCGGTTTGCCCATGTTTGAAGGGACTGAGGACCCGTTACTACATGTACGGGCCTTCAAGGAGTTCATAGCCATCAAAGGAGTGGATTCTACCATGTTCAAGAGCCTTTTCGCTGCGTCTCTTGAAAAGCACCCTCGGGCCTGGTACTACAGGCTAGACCCGAAGAAATACCCCACTTGGGATGATGTGGCCACCGAGTTCGCTCGGAACTATGCTGACAACACCGAGATCCAAACCACAATGCGTTCTCTGGAGGTCATGGCCCAAGAGCCGAAAGAAGGCTTTACCAAATACCTTCAACGCTGGAGGGCCGAGAGCGTGAAACTGGTCGATAAGCCAGTGAGAAGACTTTGGTGGAGGCTTTTGTCAAGAACCTCCTACCCTCCTACCGGGTTCACCTCTGATACGCCGTCATACCCAATTTCACCACCCTTACTGAAATGGGTATGAGGATCAAAGATGACCTAAGACTGGAAGGCCTCACTAAGGCCGCTGCCAAAGGGTACCAAGGGGCTTCTTCCTCCACTACCAAGCCCCAAGCTGCTACCCGTAGCATTTTCGACGCGGTTAATCTACTAGATTCCCCGTCCAAGAAGAACACTCCACCTCGGGTTTTTACTGATATAGGTACTACCTATACTTATGCCTTACAAAGGCTATCCTCAAAAGGCCTAATCCAACCAATAGGCCCAACTCCTGAAGTTCCGGTCGAGCGACGCTCCAAGAACTACAATGCTCAAGCCTATTGCCAGTACCACCGGGGCAATGGAAATGATACCGAGAAGTGCTGGAAGCTGAAGCACTTGATTCAGGACTTGATCGAAAGCGGTAAAATCCCGCTACCCGGAGATAAGCCCAGTAACAAGGAGAACCCTTTCAGCTCCCACGCCATCTTTACCGGGGAGGTGATTGACTGCTCTCACCTTATCTCTCCATTTGTCCCGCAAGTAAACGGGATCTGGTTCGACGACGAGGATGACGTCTACCTCGCCAAAGGGGAAGCTGTCCCCATCACCTCCGAGGAGATTCGAAGGACTAAATCCCGAGTCCTAACCAGTAACCACCTTGGTCGTCCCTATCAAGCCACTAGCTCTAGGGACACCCCTATCCCGACAACCGTCATTGAGCCACTCAGGACGGAATTCGTCCCTGAGGAGCCGACTGCTGAAACGGCTCTCGTGAAGCAGCTGAAGAAGACCCGAGTTGACCTCACTATATGGCAACTCCTTGTTAGCTCTCAAGAGCATCGAGAAGCACTTACTAAGGCTCTCGATCAGATTAAGGTTGACTCTTTGGTTACCCCTGCTGAGATGGTAGCCACGGTCCTGCCCCACCTAAAGGGCAAAGCTAAGGAAGGAGGCCCAATGACCACTTTCTTTGAAGCCGACCTACCGCCATTTGGGGCCTCCCATAATCTGGCCCTCTACATTACGGTGGTTTGCCGAGGGAAATACCTCCCTATGACTCTAGTTGATGACTGGTCCGCTGTGAATGTCCTTCCTCTAAGGACCGCCAAAGCCCTCGGCATTACCGAGGCCGATTACATCCCGACTGCTCAAACCATCCAAGCCTTTGATGGGAGCCCAAAGTCGGTAGCTGGGGCCGTGAAACTGACCGTTATAACAGACCCGATAGAGAAGGAGCTCGAATTCCTGGTGATTGATGTCACCTCATCGTTCAACTTGCTCCTAGGTAGGCCTTGGATCCACGCGGTCAAGGCAGTGTCCTCCACCCTCCACCGAAAGATCAAGATGCCTCTGCTTAACGATGTCATCACTTTAGAGGCAACACCAATGACTGTGGCTAGCTGTAACGCCACAGGACGCACGGACCTCTAGGGGTTCGATTTTGTGGGGACGATCGAGGAAGAATACCTCTTTAGGCCTTACTTCACTACGAGTATCGACACGATGCTCCAAAACCTAGGGTACTTTCCGGGAGCTACCTCTCGACCCGATCTTCCAGCTGGGAAGATCATCGAGGTCCTTAAGGACGAAGAGTCTCACTTTGGTCTCGGGTATGCCATAACTCCCGACAATGTTGTCCGAGCAGGAATTGAGAAGGCCTGCAACATTATTAAGGGTATCCACTTGAGCCCTTATAGCCCACGGTTGGCTGACTACTTTGTCACACCGGTGTTTGGGGCTGTTCAGGTTGGTCTATACCAACCCAATGCTATGCAGCTCGGGACCCACTTGGCCCGGGACTGCAACTACATCCCAGAGGATGTGTTCGCCCTCATCCAGTCCAACGGAGCTGAAGATGTTGAGCCCGCGCTAGGGCTGCTATTTGGGGAAGACACCATAGCCCCAACTCCAAAGGAAGACCTGGTCAACCTGATCCTACGCAGCAACAGGTTTGACCCGACCAAGCTGATCTCGGATGTTGACACCGAGACGGGAAACAGGGCCTGGAGGAAGACTGTCAAGTGGACTGACAGTCAGGGAAGAATCTACAAGCTGGTCACCGGAGAGGGAGACATGCCTGAGTCTGAGTCTGAGTTCGAGTCTGAGTCGGAGTCTGAGTCTGAGATCGAGTCTAGGGAAGTCGGTGCTAGAGTCACTCCTGTAACCCCTCTCCCCTTTATCATTCCTGCTGCTGGCACTTCGGGGTCTGTCCCGAAGGCCTTACCAATTCCGCCTCTGACCAATGATCAGATGGCTGCTCTCTTTGAGCTGTTCTCCAAATTTTCAATCAATAATAACAACCGTTCTGCTTACGACTTGTCTCTTTTAAATTCTGCTTTCAAAAATGATTTATGCTATGACATTGAGAAACCAGACGAACAGGTACCCTTACCTCCGCATCTGATCGAGCAACTAGAGCAAAGGGAGTCCCGGAACCCGGTAATCGAAGAAACCGAGTCCATAAATGTGGGAACAACCTTAGAGCCTCAGACACTTAAGATAGGGTCATCCCTAGATCCCGACGAGAAACAACAGTTCATAAACCTCCTCCAAGAGTTCAAAGATGTCTTCGCATGGTCCTACAAGGACATGCCGGGGATAGACCGGGAAATAGCCGAGCACCACATACCAATCAAAGATGGGTGTAGACCGGTCAAGCAGAAGCTTCGTCGAATGAGGCCCGAATGGTCTCTCAAAGTAAAAGAAGAAGTCGACAAACAGTTCAAAGCCGGCTTCATACAGGTGTCCGAGTATCCGGACTGGGTGGCAAACATCGTGCCGGTTCCTAAAAAGAACGGTAAGGTGCGGGTATGTGTAGATTTTCGGGATCTTAACAAGGCAAGCCCGAAAGATGATTTTCCGTTACCACACATCGACATACTGGTGGATAACACGGCCGATCATGCCCTTCTATCATTCATGGACGGGTATGCCGGGTATAATCAAATCAAGATGGCGGAAGAAGATATGAGTAAGACTACCTTCACAACACCTTGGGGTACTTACTGCTATACCGTCATGCCGTTCGGTCTCATTAATGCCGGTGCCACATACCAAAGGACCGCTACCACTTTATTACATGACATGATGCATAAAGAGGTAGAAGTTTATGTAGACGACATGATCGTCAAATCCAAAGAACGGGACGGTCACATCACCGCCCTAAGAAAATTCTTCACCCGACTGCGCAAGTACAACATGAGGCTAAACCCTCAAAAGTGCAGTTTCGGGGTAACATCAGGCAAATTACTGGGTCATATCGTTAGCCAACGAGGTATCGAAGTCGACCAAGCTAAAATCAAAGCCATTACCGAGATGCAACCCCCCAAAACCGAAAAAGAAATAAGGGGATTTCTCGGGAAAGTCCAGTACATCAGTCGGTTAATTTCCAAACTAACCATGGTGTGCGAACCGATCTTCAAGAAACTGAAAGTTGGAGAACGGGTACTATGGGATGACAAGTGCCAAGCTGCCTTCGACAAGATCAAAGAAATATTGTCTGCTCCGCCAGTCTTAATGCCACCTCAACCCGGTTTGCCTCTGTCGTTATACCTAATGACGACCGAGACAGCCATGGGGGCTATGCTGGCTCAGACAGTTGACTCCGAAGAAAGAGTCATTTACTACATCAGCAAGAAGTTTTTAGAGTATGAGTGCAAATATATCATGCTCGAAAAGACGTGTTTGGCTCTAGTCTGGGCCACTAAGAAGCTCCGGCATTATATGCTCAGCTACGAGGTCCATGTGCTGTCCAGGATGGATCCCATCAAATACCTCTTCGAGAAACCTATTTTCAATGGTCGAATTTCTAGATGGACTCTAATGTTGTCAGAATTCGACCTGAAATTTGTGCCATTAAAGGCCATTAAAGGGCGGGTAGTAGCTGAATTTCTCGCCGACAGCCCAGTAGCTGAAGAAGGACACACCGACACTTGGTCCTTCCCAGACGAAGATATTTTCCATACCGATACTGAAACATGGGATTTATACTTCGATGGAGCATCCAATTTTCGAGGGTTCGGAGTTGGGATCCTCCTAATTTCACCAAAAGGAGAACACACTCCCATCTCCATCAAACTGGACTTTGATGTTACCAATAATGCGGCAGAATACGAAGCATGCATTTACGGGCTACAAGCCGCTGCCAACCTGGGGATTACAAATCTCCGGGTGCATGGTGACTCATCCTTGGTCATTAACCAAGCACTTCAAAAATGGAAGACTCGGAATGCCAATCTCGTGGCCTACCAGGCACGAGTAAGGGATCTCGAGAAACAATTCCAAAGGGTAGAATACATATACTTGCCCCGAGAAGAGAATCAGTTTGCAGATGCACTCTCGAAATTGGCATCTTTACTGAACATTCCCGACCACGTGACCAGTATGCCAATTTGCGTCGAAAGACGGTCCGAGCCGGCATACATTTGCGATATTGAAGACATCGAGATAACCGATCCCGAACCATGGTATCAAGCCGTGTTAAAATACCTGACAAACGGAGAATATCCTCCCGGGACGGAAGGTCGAGCCAAGAAAGCCTTACGAAGGCTAGCCACCCAGTTCATCCGTATCGATCGAGTGACTTACGGAATTCAGGAATTTCACGTGAAAAAAAAACGCGAGATGTATACCTGCAAGAGACGGGTACTTCCCGTCAGTCGTCGGGTTGGGTCGAGCCGCCTAGCATCCAGACCCATGATGATCTCCCCAGTGGCTAGCCAAGCAGGGCTATGACCAGTCTCCATCTGGTCAACCACTCCAATCAACCTGATTTGACCCATACATGAGTCAAGCTCCATCAACCCTTCAAAGACATAGCAATGCAGCATGCAAAAGGCGAATGCCCTACGCCTGTGAGCAGGGGTGGCCCTCACGTCCCGGGGATTCATGAACTTGTCGGCCAGGTCGAATAGGGAAACGGTATCTCCCTGCACCATCCGATTTGTCTCAGCATGAGACAAACCCAAGAATTCCCTTAACCGCCTCCTTGGACCCGGGTAGAACGAGGGAGTAGCAGGTTGAACAACTGTACCCCAACCGCCTATGGCTGCGATTTCCTCAGGAAGAGGACATATCTCTCCCCGTGGGAACGCAAAGACGTGATGGGTAGTATCCCAAAACGTCAGGCAGGCGTCAAGAAATGGGAACCAATTATCAAACGTTGGAGGGGGAATAGACTGACGATTCCCATCTGGGTCAGTCTAACCTTTTCCTCGTCCCGAAAGTACTGGGACCAGGCGAGGAGCATAGCCGTCAAGTGATCGATACCCATGACAAAGAATTTCTAGCTTTCTTGAAAGTCTAAAAGATTTTGAGAAGAAAAAGAAAAATTTGAGTTGGGATGTAAAAAGTTGGAGCAGGGATTCTCTTATTTCTAATGGGAAAACCTAACTGAAAACCTAACTACTTTGCCTCCTCAGCAAACTGGGCCCTATGCGCGCGCATGCCTGATTTCAAACAGAGAACCCAGAATAGGAATCAAGCTGTCCCGAGCTTTCCTAAGAATTTCTAAAAAACTTCTGTGATAAAAAAAATTGTGATAAAATTCTTTTCAAAATTTGTGGCATTTTCAAAAACATTCCATATCTTTCCTCCCCAGCACGAGTCAGTGTTTTGCCTATGTGTTACATACAAGTTGTTATGTGTCAGCATACAGGTACACTCCAGACTTCAGAAGCAAGTCCCCGCGAAACTATTAAGTTCCCCAGCGGAGTCAGCTTTTCCCCGGTATGCTACATCCAAGATATGATGTGTCGACATACGGGTACACCTACTCCCCAAAAAAGGCAAGTTTTACTCCCCACGGAGCACCATTATCAGCTCAGGTACGACTCAAGGCTTCAAAAGCAAGCTCGTACAGCTCACATATCTCCCCAGCGGAACACCTGAGGCGACATTTTTCCCCGGAACGGTACGGGATGGGCCCACATGAAGACGCACCCAGGACCTGCGCCCAGCTCAGGTATGATTTCTATCTTATGGCTGGCGAGCCCTTTTACGCAAGTCTAACGGACTATAAACGACCCGACCGAAAGTCTACCAGGTCTTAACGGGCTTGGTAGCTACTCTGACTTTCGCCTTGTCCAAGCCTCAGGCAGAGTGGGGGCTCTGTAGACACCCGCATTTTGACTGCCACGTGTCTATGGTAGTCTCCGAAAAACACCCGATGATGATCAGAAGCAAACGTGACTTGATATACTCGGATTTAGGCTCGGACTCAATAATATCCGACATGGACTTTTAGCGGAGTAAGAATCTCACAAAACAGACCTCAAATCCAGGCCCAGTGGGTCGTTCCGAGCAAAATAAGACTAATTTGGGTCAAAACCGACACCAAAAATAAATCCCGTCTTTTGGCGACCGGGTCAAAACCCGGTCAAAGACGAAACCGTCTCAGAAATCAGCCAAATTCATTCCCGCAAACTGGCGCACAAAATCGAAATTAAAAAAAAAAAAACAAATCAATCAAGGATAATCCTTCCTATTTTATCTCGCCTAATTGATCCACTCGATCGAGTGGATTGACCCACTCGGTCGAGTGGAGCGCCAAAAACCGGGTTCGGCCCGTTTGCAAAGGCACTCGATCGAGTGCACTAGGGCCACTCGATCGAGTGCCCTTATGTCTTGGGGTAACGCCTATAAATACCCCACGACCCCCTCTCATTTTCACAAGTTTTTTCTAAGGTTTTACCTACATCATTTACCCTACATTTCAACCCTAACTCACCTATACTCTCCACACTACAACCTTAAGCAACACTAGCCAAAAATCGAGCCTCTCGTCCCTCGAGAACCGATGAAACACATACACACACACACACGTACACACCATAACTCGCGTACATCCTCGATACTCCGGCGTCCCGTCGCTATTTACGAGTCCATTTCCGAGGTCCCTACCTAGCATGTATGTTGAGGGTGTCCTAAACCCCCTCTTGATCTCTACCACCTCGTCTCATTATCATTTATTTTATCGCATTTTGTATTGTAATCATAATCGTAGTAGTAACACTAACACTAACACTTTCATATTTGCATTTTTTTTATCATCCTTTTCGTATTTCTAGCATCTAACGATTATCATACCGCGTATATATAATAGTATATAAAAATTCGGTTTCGAAAACGTTATACTACGATAATTGCCTAAGGTCCGTCTAATCCCTTTACGAGCAACGACGGAGGTGGAGCCCTTTCGAGGAGCCCCGCCCCAATGTACTCAAGGGCGTGACGTGATCGCAATCGATCGTAGTTGAACGCATTCGATCCCATTTCTATAATTAGTGCGGAACCCGTTGACACGAAAACCGACATCACATAACCCGAAAGGGTTAGTTCTGATGTCGTGACGTAGAGGGAAGCATTTCGTCACTAATTCAAATTTTCTAATCTAACGATAAACGTTTCCCTAAAATTCCGATGACGGTATTATAATCGTATGCATACACGATTATAGTACCGGAAGTCGAGTTAAATACAAATCGTGCGATATTTGTATTTAATTTGGCCGACCATCGATTTCCAATCAAAAATGAAACGAGTTACCACTCGTACAGGGGCTACTCGACCGAGTATATATGCTACTCGATCGAGTAGCACCCAAAAAAATGGGCAGTAGCTGCGTCTAAGGACGTACTCGACCGAGTCAGGTCACGACTCGGTCGAGTGGGTCCTGTAACCCATAAAACCGAGGGCTTTGACACACACTTCAAGCCCCGTCCTTTTATCGACTTTAGTCATCACGTGTAAAGACCATCACGTGATCTTCCTATTTTTCGACACGTAGAACGACTTTGACCGATCTTTTTCGACATGATTAGTCGGGACATGACTACGGGACGTGGGATCGGGCTATCAATACGCCACAGTCCCATGTTTCCGTCCTTCGTTTAGTACACAACATAATGTGTATTTAATCGGGGTTAGTCCATCTACATATTTTCGCGGTCTAGTTTACATACAGGTCCGTTTCTATCATTATATTGCCTTTTATTATTTCGTTTATTATTTTTATGTATCGTTGTATTGTGAATTCCGGGTTGTATTTCCGCCCGTGTAACTTGTACGTTATTTATTTCCTTTCGAGCTTTGTTTATTTACTTGCTTATCGCTTTATAAATGAACCTCGCATGCTAAATCATTTCGACCATAATCAAGATGCATTAAATGACGTAGTTCACATACTATTCACATGCTTAGCCCGAAAACGCTGTTTGCATATCATTTAATTATTTTACTAGCGCGCGTACACGAACACGAACGATGTCTTAGTAGAGACCGCCATGTGCGGGCGGGGTTGGGTGTCCTTAGTGGGCTTCCCAACACGTACCCTCACCCCTTACTCAAAACCTTTGGTTTCCGGATGCCCGAAACCATTGGCGCACGAGAGTCATTTTATATACGAAAGCCGGTGTAAACGGTATCGATATAACAATGCAAAGGGACGAGCCCCATAAACTCTGAAATCGAAGTGGGCTTACTTTGGGTATAGCCCATGACCGACATAGAGTGGGCTCGTATGGTTTCGAATAACCACAAAATTCGGTGGCGACTCCATTTTGACTTAAATTTCGAACCCGAGAACAATCTTACCACGAGATTCATTCGCCTACCCAAAACCGCGCGTGGCCGCGTCGGGGTGGACCTACGTTATGTCCACACACAAAAACTCAAAAAGAAAGAATAAGGGGAGAAGAAAAAGAAAAAAAGAGAAAAAGAGAAATCAAGAAAAAGAAAAGAAAAAGAATCAAATTCCTCCCCGAGTCGTATTTATTTATATCCATTTCACCATTTTGGACCGTTTTACTTCGTTACTTGGTTTATAGGACGATCTTAGCCCTTTGTTTTTACGAGGGACCGAGACATGTTTTAGTCACTAACTTCATGGGAGTTCGCTTTCCATCTCCATCTCACGCCCTTGAAATAGCTTGGACCGAAACCAATTGATGTATAATGTGATTATGTGACCTTTTTAGTGTTTGATTATTATTGTTAACGCTTTAGTTAGATTTTAGAATTGCGACTTTTGATATTGGAGCTTGTGATTGTTTGTAAATATTTTCTTGAGTGAATATGTTTGTATATATAGTGTTTTCATTTTGTTTTTATTTATGGGTCTTAGTTAGTCTTTGGAGCTTACTCGAGGACGAGTAAGAGTTAAGTGTGGGAGTTTGAAACTCGTGATTTTACCTATTTTTGTCCCACATTTTTACTCTTATTTGGTCGATTTTATATCTCGATTGTCTATTATTGAGTCATTTTATATTTAATTAGTTAATTAGTCGAGTTTAGCTTAGTTAGTGTCATTATATTATATTTCTCGGGATTTTGGTACTGTGCACCCATTTTTCTATTTGTAGGTACCGAACCGGTAAGAATCGAGACGAGAAAGACGGTTTGACCCGATTTTGACCTTGACCATTCTTCCCCTTCACTCTCCTGCTCTCCTTTACCCACCATCATCATCGTCCATCAATCATCCTCATCAATCTAACAATAATCCTCCATTAATCCTTCACCTTGCATTATCACTCACCTGCATCCCCAATTCAATTCATTTTCAATCACCAACTCAATCAACCCTAATCATCATCAATTCATCCCATGACCATATCTTTCACCATCTCCATTAATCTTCAATCATCTCCGTATCCATCGAGCACCAGCAGGTGCGCCACCTCCGGCAGCCACCACCTCGCCACGCTCTGCCTCCATACTCCTCCTTCCTCTCTTCAATCGACCACCTGCGACGCACCACCATGCCTCCGTCCAGCGCGCGCTACCGTAACCGGCACAGTAGCAGACCGCCGTCGACGGTTGACCTCCGGCGAATCGACGGCGAGCTCCACCAGCAGCTCTCGATTGATTTGATTTGGTTGATTGTTTTATTTGGAGGCTAAATGACGATTTGGTCCTTTGTTTTAATCTTTCCATTTCATTTAAGGGGAGGGCACTTTAGTCCTTTAACTTGTTTTGTGAGATACAATATTTAAATGGGACTAAACCCTCATTTGTGGGAGAGGCTGTTAGTTTGATTTTTGTATTGAAGAGGGTTTAAGGGAGTAGAACGAACAACAGCAACAACTTCTTCCCTTTTTCTTCTTAATTTTCTTTTGATTTTTTAATTAGTTTTAATTAGTTTATTCAATACTCTTTTCCGTTCTTCAACTTCCGAGTTCTTTAATTCCATCCTTCTTTTTGGTATAATTCTTATCTCTTCTCTTTTATTATTTTTATTTATGTTTAATTTTATGTTTATGATATATTTAGTTAGTATATAGTTTAAAGTCTTAATCTTTATCGTTAATCGTGTTTTGTAATGTTATTTTTCCTTTATGTTGTTTGTTTATGTGTAGTTTATGTTAGTATTAATTAAAGTTTCCTCCTTTTTATTTCTTTATGCTTAGTATTAGGCTTAGAGTAATTAGTATTAGTATTTTTATTAGTATAATTATGCTTAGTGAGTAATCTTTTACTAGGGGACGATTAATCCCCGACATGCCTTGATTATGATATTGGGTCCACTTTAATGAGTTATCGGATGTTGAGTTGGGGATTGTCAAGGGGTTAGGATTCAATTAGTCTTTTAGGTTGGTTGTGGTTCCTTGACCCTTATCCATCGGTGGGAGCCGATTAGGTTTAGGAGAACCGATTACCCATTTGACTAACCTCACCGATTTGGGTTGAACACGGGAGTGAGAACCCAATGTTAGTGCCCTTGACTTTCGGTCGGAACTCTTACCTCGGGAGGGGAAGAGGGATGGACAGGAATCTAGCGTAGACTTAATGACTTAGGCTCATTAGCGGGATACCACGGGAGTGGATTTCGGTGTGGACCTAAGATACCAATTACGAGCCCGGGAGGGAAGTACTTAAGATTACTATTTATCCATTCACGAACCCGGGAGGGATGTGTTTGGACCTTTAGAGGCGTTTTCTCCCTAATTCACTATTCAATGACTTGTTAAC
This sequence comes from Agrostemma githago, assembly GCA_958450325.1. NCBI lineage: Eukaryota > Viridiplantae > Streptophyta > Magnoliopsida > Caryophyllales > Caryophyllaceae > Agrostemma > Agrostemma githago. Next base: position 5,233,940 of record OY288250.1, on the reverse strand, counting down.
GGGGTTTCAATGACGTGATTGGGGTGTGTCGGTGGAGGAAATCGGACCCTAGGCTTTTCTCCATTTGATTGATTTACTCGCTTAGTTTTATTATTTGTTTGCTTGTGTTTTTATTAGTTAGTCTTATTAGTTTAATCTCACTCTTTTATTGATCCTCGTAGCTAATTTGTAATCTGAGACCGAACTAGTACTCATTCCCGATCTCTCTGAGGATTCGACCCGACTTGCCCTTGCTATTCTAGTTTAGGTTAGTTGGTTTGTTTGGTAGTAAGATTGACGACAAATCCCGACTATCACGTTACAATAACACGTATAGGAGCATAAATTATACGGAGTACTTCGTAATTTATTGGAGTTGTTTAGGAATAAATACAGTTATATAGTTTTGCCTCTGATAAGACAGATTTTGACTTACAATTTTTTTTTTTTTTTTGGAATAACTAACAAAAAAAATTGAGTAGTTGTTTTTTGTAATGGTATTAAGCTGATAAAATTAACGTTTATGAAATTCGACATTCATATTTTTTTTTTTGAAAGTGAAGATCAATAACATTAATAATAAGCCATCCGACATCTACAAACGATGTCAAATTGAACTGAATACAGATTTGTGAAAAATAAGTAAAAGAACATCAAGATCACTATTAGAATAATGCGCTTCTGCATAGCCTTCTATATATCGTTGTTTATTGACACAGCCATCCGCGAAGGAATTTATAGATCTGCTGAAATAGCCTCCGAGATGATGAAATTCCTCTATTTTGACAAATAGTAGACCGAGATCTGACCTCAATTGTATCGCCGTACGTAGGGATTCCATTGCTCTCATGATCTTTGCACATAGTTCTTGAAATCTAAGCCCTATACTAATGTAAAGGACTGAAACCTCGAAATAAAGGAAAAAACTTTGAAAAAAAAAACGAAACAACCCTCATAAAAGAGAGACTTTTATTGAATAAGATTTGATAACTAGTAATTGAGATTTAAACAATTTTTGGGGCTTACTATCGATTAATATTAAAAGAATGGAGACCCCAGATAAGGAGGAAAAGTAGGGTTTTTTTGGGGAGAAAGAGGAGGAAAAACTAGGTTTTTTTTTTATATAGATAAATTCATATTAAAATCCAAGTGTGTAGAAAGATGGTACTTCCTGTGGACACTATTTTTCTAGGAAATATCGTTTTAGGATTATTGAAAAATGTATTATTTGTAGGAGATGTTATAAATACTCCTTACGTATTTATATGTTCGTCCACTTTCAATATAATACTCCACCATATATTAAATAAAATGGACAAACCCAAATTTATAAAGTGGACGAACCTATAAATACGGAGGGAGTACGATATTATTGCTATCAATTTTTCCAAATTCATTTACTCCTCCCTGTCGAAGTGTATTTGCGCCAAGAGTCCGTGAAAAAAAAGGTAAAAAGTGTCCTACTCAACCGGCTATCCGGATATTGAGTTCTCAGTGCTTCACACTCGAAACTTCAATTCAATATTTGTAAAATCCCCAAACTCAAAAACCTAATTTCTGTCGCATGCAGTCAGATAAACATTCTACCATGAGCATTACAAGGTTTGTTCTCTCTTCGTTTATTCCATCTAATCTTCTCTATTTTAACCGTTCAACTACTATCTCTGCGCCAATGATTGTTTCCTTTTTTAATTTGTCTTGTTTATTCATTTGATTGGATTCGAGGAGTTATTGATTCTATCAAATTTGACGAATATAATTTGGAGGATTTGTGATTTATGTGCCGTCACTTATGGTCGCTGTGTCGTGCTCCTGTATGAGGACATTGATGATCTATGAACTGAATTCATGTGTTTCTGGATGTGGGATTTGAGTAATGCCGCTATTATCTCAGGTCATTCGGAAACCGTCTCTCTGTTTTTGCTAATTTAGGGGATAAGATTGGGTGCATACAGTCACCCATACTTTCAACTTGTGGCAGCTCTTAAAGGCACTGTGGTAATGTTGTTGTTGTTGTTGTTAATTCTTTGGTGTTGACTGTTGTGCCAAAGAAAGACAAATCACAAGGGAGGAATCTGACCTCATGACTAAATTATAGTCGATAGTTGAAAGCATAAGCTGCTTTGATTATTCCGGATTAGTGAGTAATTCTTCTGCGTTTAGGTCCTACTAATGATACAGAACCACTTGAGCTGGAGGCTGATTTAGTGTTTTGTTATGCTTTTTAATTCGCCCCGGGGATAAAGATGGAGGGTTTTGATACGTACATTCTGATTCCTCACACACGAGTATCTGTCTATGTAGAAGATTTTAGTAGTGTGTCGTTATAAATAGTGAACGGGAAGATTGCTGTTTAAGTCAAGTACTATACTACTATCATATAGACTCTACTAGAGAATCTGTTGAGTCTTTCTGCCTCTTTCTTATTTTGTAGGATGTTGAAGTTTGTTGAGTTGGATGGCGTAGCATAAGAGTTTATTTTGTTCTAAAGCAATGAGATCAAATCTGTCTGTGTTATTGGATTGTGGTTCATCCCCCAGACTTAATATGATGTTGGAGTGTCATACGTGTCTATTTGTGGAAATTTTTATGTTCTAGACTAAAATAAGGTGTACTGGACACATATAACAAGTGATATGTCTAAATGAAATTCTAAACTATTTATGCACCAAGTAGTTTTACTAGCCTAATATATTCACAATTGGGTCTCCTTAACTTTGTTTCAAAAGGAGCAAAGAGCTCCAAGGTGTTGAGTAACCATGTTGGCACTAATAGGTGTGAAATGAAGGCACACGCCTCATACAAGCGAACTCTCCCATGACATGCAAAATTAAGCTCCTAAAGGTTTGGACCATTGGTTAATGCTGAAAATTGGGTCTGTCGTCATCATCGTTGTTTTTCTCTGTATGCCTTGGATCACTAAGTAATCACTCCTCTTATTTATATAAGTAGCAATAGGCATCTCATTTAGCATGAAGGTGGAGAGGACAGTCATATAAACCTTTTTGTCATAGAATGCCAAGGTTGTATACATGATGCTTCATAACCTTCCAAACTAGGAAGCAGTGCTTGGGGATAGATCATTATTGTTGTTGATAATTTTGTTAGCATGTTTTTTTTTCTTCTTATTTCATTCTCAATTATATATTCTAGGCATTTCTTGTGCAAATTGATCCGTTCTTAACCTTGTGTGTATGTGTCTCAAACAGTATCCACTTTACTGCGAACATGATCGTTTTGTTATTTCCAAATATGTTAGAAGATCTCAATATTCGACTAAATTCTTCTTGTTGCTTCTTCATAGTTTTAGTGGTTTCATGTTTTAAGGTGTAGCATCTCACTGATTTTCTTGTTTATTGGAATGTGCTTAGGTGTTTTTGTGTAATTGATCCTTATGCCTTATGTTGTGCAGTAAGTGGTTGTCTCAGAATGCTCCTTGACATGAGCCCTTCCTACATTTTAGTGAGTTTCCTTGGTTAGCAGCTGTGATTCTCTTGTATATATCCATCATATAGATCTTAGAGGAACTTTTTCTACTACGTAAAATGCAACCACCAAGGCCATTCCGAGGAGCTTCATATGATAAAGACATGTTCACCTTTCTGCCAGCACGTGCTAATCGAAATGTTGCTGTTGAGTCACCAAGAAAAAGAAAATCAATGGCTTCTGATCATCAAATCCCCACACCTTCTCTAAATGATGGGTATGTTCCCTCGGGAAAGCTGAACCCTCGTGAACATGCAGATTACTTACGAGGTAAAGAACTCCAAAGTTTTGTTCCAGCTTCGCCTAGGAAATCATCAAAATTTAGTAGTTATTCAGATAGTGCCAAATGTGGGTATCAAAATGAGTCAGGTGCGCCTTGGCATTCAAATGGGAGGGACTTTTATGAATCTATATCTGACTGCCACGGTTATAATTCTTTTCCTGGGCCATCTCAGTTGTCCAACCACAATGATTTGCCTCCTTTATTCCAGACGTCAGCTGGGCTGACTTCTAAACCAACAAATTGGAGTCCTTTGGTAACTGGAGACTATCAGCGTGAGAGCCAGGACTCTAATTCACATACAAGAGGAGTAGAAGGTTTCCAGTTTCCAAAATCACAGAGCTATAGACTGCAAAATCCTTCTTTGATGAAAGTTGAGGGATCAGATTCTAGCGACCTAGTATCTGGAGAGTCACAAATATTACATCAGAGTTCTATAAAACCGGTAGAGTATGTCGTGGGTTCTGATGAGAAAAGCTGTTATGACCAAAACTATAAAGTCGAAACTTCTTCTAACATGCAGAGACCTGGTGATTCTAGTAGCATTGCAAGAGTTGAGTGCACTAAATTGTTAGAGAACAATGCTAGCGATTCGATATACAGCATACATGAAGCCAACAGTATTATACAACAAGCACTGAAACTTCTGAGTGCTGCCTCTGATGCTGGTTTAATTGTAAATGGTGATGGGAGTAGTGACGGTTGTGGAGATGATTCTATGACAACACCAAATTCTCATAATCGAAATGTATCAGATTCCTTGAATCAGGGGACTCTATCTAGGGGGAGTGAAGGTGATCTTAATCTTGATAAACCTATTGTTTGCTGTCATAAAGGTTCTGTAAATATTGATGATAGACTCAAATCAGAAAATGGAGGTTCAGTACTTGCAGAAAAGCTGTGGGATGGCACCCTTCAGCTAAGTTCCACTGTTGTAGTGTCGGCTATTGCCTTTTTTAAAAGGTCAGGATTTGATAAGCATAGCATCTTTGTTGTCATGTGCTCTTACACATTATTTTTATCTTCTCCATTTCCTTTAGAGCTAAAGATTCGTTATAATTTTTGGCTTTTGGAATATGATAGAAATAAGTTAAATGGCTCCTTTCGAGGGTGGATACGTAAGCATACTTGTTGTTTACCCTTTGGCATGGTTAGCTATGATTCATTCCTATTACTCACAAGTCTTGAGTCTCATACTCTCATCCTTAGCTTCACTTCCTCTCTTGCCATATTTTGTACTCCCTCCGTTGCATCTATTTTTTTACTTTTGCTTTTTGGGTGAATATTAATGCAAGAGGGACAATCACCTTATTTACCCTTCCCAAGTCCCAAGTGGGTATAATCAGTGGATGAGTGAGAGGGTAGTTTAGAAATTGAGTGTTATAAAATTTACCCAATAAGGAGATGTAAAGAATTGGTTGCAACATCCTAAAAAAGGAAACGTAAAGAAATGGGTGAAATGGAGGGGTATTGTTTTATTTTATCTTCTTACTTTAAAGACAGTTACAGTGAAGACGGGAAACAAAAAGTTGAACTCAATTGTCTCATAGAATCATTATGCTATTACTTTTACCTTTTAAGAGGTGTATTTCAATTTTCAGCGCTCAATACAAATCTGAGTGGGGATAATGGTTTGTTTATTTTGGTGATATCCTAGATATCGAAATAGTTATTCACAATGCACGATGTAGACGGTTTGTAGTTTATGCTTCCTGACCTCTTTTTCTGCTAAATTGTGAGCTGATCTACCTTTTGCATATTTGACTCTTGTTTTATCCTTGGCTTTGATGATCTATAAACGTTCAAAAATAAAATTTGTGGTCTTCTGTTTGCTGGGTTACAAGTAATTGCCGCAGATTTTCACCTAGTCATGTGTTTTGTACTTAAGTAGGTTGTGTTGCTCTTATATGAATCATGGTTTTGTTGAACATGCCCATAATTATTTTTCATTATGATTTTGTTTGGATGTCTTATACAATAACGTTACCCCAATGCTCCAAAGGCTCCCACAAATTGCGAGTCAAGGGGGCTCGGGTGTATATAGCCTTGTGTTAACTGTGTAAAGATGCTCCTGCAATGCCACTAGAATCACAATAAAAAAACTGCATCCGTTTTTCTTTGCTCCATCATATAATCCAGAACCAAAGAATAATGTTTGGCTCCATTGGAAATGGGAAACTGTTTGGGTGTCTTATAAATGCACAAAACATTGTATGAGAAAGTCGTGCATGTGAGGCCAATCTGTTGGCCCTATAGTTAAATGATTTATACATAAGGATTTGGGTGGATCTAACATGTGATACCATCTCATACAAGAGTCATGAGTTGTGAAAAAATGTGGCATGATAGATTGACCTTCATGTAACTGCATGATGTCTGTTTCTAGTGGAGAGAGGATGCTGGAGTTCAGTTGGTCTGGATATGTGGAAGTTAAAGGCAAAGTGAGATTGGAAGCATTTGAAAAATATGTTCAAGACCTTCCCCGCGCACGCTCTCGTGGACTCATGGTAAGACTACTATTGTTACTGTATGCTACTGTCACTAGTATACTTATGTTTTTGTTCCTGAAGTTGAGACCTTTGCTTGCTGGATGTTGCAGTTGGACATACGTTATGTGGAGTAACTTGCAGATAATTGTCTATATATTAAATTTTGAGCGAAATTTCTTTTCCTTGCCCATTTCCATGTCCCTCCCACCGGTTTCATTTCTTTCCTCCCATCCAAATAAACTCTCAACAATAATGACATTGCCTCAGTGCACCAAAGACTCCTATGGTCCTACCTAAGGGGAGCTATGTGAAATCTAATATGTGCAAGCTTCACCTACGCTAAAAACTTATAAGATAATAGTCCCCGATTAAAAATAATGAAAATTTTGTCGGTAACTGCAGTTCCCAACTTATACTTTGCAGTATAGGAAACATGATAATTAAAATTGTGTCAAGAATTTTATTTACCTACTACTACATCACTATATATGAAAGTAGATAATTTAGTGAATGATATTTTTTTATTCCACATTACTCCGAAGCCAAGAGGATGACGGAGAAAACAGTGAATATTGTACAAAATGACGTCAGTTTTAATAGGGTATTTATGTCATCTTTGTGTATAAGCATGTGCATCTATATGAGATACAAGGCTGACTTATTTAGGTAGAGGACATTTTATGCCCTAGTGATGCACATATCTTAATGTGAATACTCATTGTGAGTACATGAAGAAACTATACATCTATCTGAGATATAGTGTCAACTTGTTTTGTTGTAGAGAGGAGTGTCCTTAGTAATGCAGAACTCATAATGCATATATTCAATTCGAGTACTTGAACATCTATAGGAAGATTTGTGCATGAAGTTATTGCTTTGTGTGTACAATGCTAAACAAATAAATCCTCCACCTTTTGGTGGTGATCAATATATCTTTATTTTATACTCCGTACTACATATTATCTAGTTATTCTGCCCCCTCTATGGCTCTAATTAGTTTGAGTCCCTCTAATCAGGAATCATAGTTCGAGATTAGAGCTTGTCCTGGCATGAAACATGTCGATTTACTAATGGGCCTCAGTTTGGTATTCAAAACCTTATTTTGCTGTGAGAACCAGATTGACTTACGCTGGATGATTATTTAATGTACCGGGCTTACAAGTTAAAGTATAATACTCCCTCCCATTTTTTGGATTCCTACCATAAGTTGAATATATGTGAGTAGTATTTTAATCAAATGGTAGGAATCCAATGAATGAGAGGGAGTATAAAGTAGTATCACTTAATTATGTGGATTCCTCTCTTTTTGTGTCCCCTTTTCCCGTGTCCCTCATTTCTCATGCACCACAAAGATTCCTCTAACCACTTGAACTCAACTCACGCACAGTTCTACTTATTTTCTGTCGAGACTTATCTCCTCTTTAATTACTCGTGGTCTGACTCCATTGAAATCTTCACCAAGTTCTTCATGACATTGAGTTCTCTTTAGAACAAGGCTAATGCTTTCTCACCATGTTATAATCACATCTCCTGAGGAGGTGGAGCAGTTACCTCTATGATATCTTTGATTCAAAATCCCCTTTTAATGAACTTTGTTGCTCTTCGAAGGAGTTGATTCAGCCCCTGTGCATGATGGCGTTACTCTTGTTCATGCTAAACTATTGTTCCTTTGATTGTCAAAAGTTGACAAACTGTTCACCTTCCTTGGTGGCCGTGGACATTGTCTTGTACCACTTTCACATCGCCTAGTCTTATAACGCTTTGATGAATTGCAATACTCTGTCCTTGGTCATGTGTCCTGGTCATGATCACTCTCTAATGTACATAGGTTGCGTAGACTTTCAAGTACTCCGGAAAGTCGGCAAATAGAGCATCATTCTCCGTGGTCATCTTTTGTACTTTGTCATCATGACACTTAAGTAGATAGGCCAAGTAGTCTATCAAGTACTCTTGAATGGAGGTAGCTTTCCTTAACACTCAACAATTCCTTTGCTCTCACTCTTGCCCGCTCTTGAAAGAGATCTTAAATTAAGCAGAATTTAGCATGAACGAAGCTTAAGGTACTAACTACTAAGCAAATTATACTATCTGGCGCCTCTGATAAATATTGGAAGTTAGAAAATGAATGGACGGTAAAATCTTAGAAATTCGACATTGTAACGGAACTGGTGTCAATATTTGTGGATCACATGCATGAAATTCATGAGTTATAAATGTTACTCCCTCCGTTCCATTCATTTGTTTGCCTTTGATTAAAATATTCCTCATAATGAATATAAAAGGTAAACAAATGAATGGAACGGAGGGAGTATATCATAGTTGGGACTTGGTTGGTATGTAAAAGAGTGTTGACACTTAAGTTATTTGACTATGTCCTGTTGCTCAACGTTTTTGCGTTCTTGTCTTTAAATTGTATCTTTGCTGAAATCATGTAAGCTAAACACAATTTTGAATTTGAGATCTTGAACTTCTCATCATTATAGTATTATTGAGTTTGAATCAGTGGAACTTTGGGTTATGATTCATGAAACACATCACTTATGCTGTTATGCAATTGTTTTTAGTAGATTGTTATGGAAACTTGATATTTTCCACCCTAAAATAACGCTGAATAATAAATTAATGAGCGTTGTAATGGTCAGCATAACTTATCTAGTAAAAATAATAGTTGGGGTTTTGGTGAAGTTGGTACTTAGATGAGGGAAGAACAGACGACAGGGATTAGTTAGGTTGAATGGAAAGTAGACAGTACAGTATTGGTCTTAAGTGAGAGGAAAAGCTAGCAATTCACTTCTATCTATGCATTGATGCTCGATAATCTATCTAAAAAGCTTCCTAAAATGTCATTTTGTTCAAGTGTTTCTTGCTGAATGACTTGGTATTCTGGTTTATGCCACATTGTTAGTTCTGTACTCTGTAATAACTCAATCAAAACCATTACCTTTGTAAGCTGTCTTCTTGTAGGTGAGTAACCTCTTTGAAATCAAACCATATGAAGTACTACCTATTATTTACAGTATATGATCCTGTCTTTTACTGAAGAGATGTTAACATAATTTTCGTTACCATTGTTCCTAATCTTCTCTTTAATTGCTGATGAGATTGGAATTAGAACTCCGAAGGTCTATACAATCGGGTTATATATAAAGCCTATCAATTGTAAGAATTGACAGTGTCTCTGGACTTAGTCCTTGCTCGGATGGAGCAGGGTAATTATTGTGGTAGTAATGCAGGAAAAAACAAAGAGTGTAAGACTTAGCGGCGGTAATGGAGGGATATGGGCAGCGAGTCTAGTGACTCGGATGTCGTAAGAGTGAAAGCTTGATTGTTGAGATTGGCTCCGTCAAAGCTTGATTTGTATGAGCTTGACTCGGTCTTAAGCTCACTTTGGATTCTTTGCGAGTCAAGCCGAGGAAGCCCCGTTGGCTAGACTCAAAGAACTCAGAGAGCAACTTGATAAATACGAGTACTAGTATAAATTGGGCTCTCTTTAAAATGCACAACTTATTGTGAGTACGTATTGGTTCTATAATGATACACCGAATTATGTCAATTATTTGGAGGTCCATTGAGTTTTTTTCCCTCAGATTTTAAGTGCATGTACCCCGTATTAAAGTTTTAATTTTTGTTCAGAGATTGACATTAACGGGTACTTAGTCGCATTACAATATAGGGGAGAAGATCTACTATCCCAGAGCACCTAGTCTTAAGCACCTAGTCTTAACCATTAGGCTAAGTCATATTCGGTAGAGTGTTTGGTGGTTGAGTTTACAAGACTTTGGTTAACGGAATATGTAGGCGGTGACATTGGTGATGAAAGCTTTACACGCTAATTTAGTACTAGTATGTGAAAGATTTAATTAATTTTGAGTAGTGCACGACACATCCATTTTTTTCACTTGTTTCTCATGGAACATTCTCTTTTTTTCACTATTTTTTTTAATGACTTTCACTTCTCACCTAGATTAGATTAGATATAGTAATTTGATAAAGATATATGGGGTAGTAATTTTCCTTCTCTTTTGGATACAAAAATTGAGGAAATAATATAGAGTTTATTAAAGATAAATATAAGTGGACTATAAACTGGAAATATAGTGAGTTTGTGTGTTAAGAAAATAATAAATAATTGAAGGAAAAATAAATAATTGATTAAAAGTACAACTCAGAGAAGAAAACAAAATAGAAACTAGGAGAGAGTATTTTTGAATAACTAGGATTAATAACGTAGCAAAAAATTGTTCCGTGAGACATGTTTATGACGTGTTGTTGTACTTTAGATTTAATTTTTGAAAATAAAATAATAATAAAAATTAATAAGAACTCGAGTTTTGTGGTCCAATGACATTGCCAAGTCTATTATAATTAGTCTCAAAAGCCCACTTCAATAAGATATATGGCATTTAGGATGTATTTGGATAGAAAATTAGGAGGGAAGGGGAGGGGAAATGGGAGTAAAGTTCCTCTCCATTACTTTTGGATGGTTTAGATTCGTTTCATAACAATCAAACAATTATCGATTTTGATGAGGTGGACAATGATTAATGATATTATATTGTTGTATTAGAGGTACAACAAGTCTTGCTATATCCGTCACAAGCCTGCGATGGGCCAAATACTACCCATGTGGTAGATAAGACAAAGCATGGGTAAATATTTTGGTCTTGTCTTATCTACCTAAATGGGTAGTATTTGACCCGTCACACACTTGTGACGGATATCGTCATCACAAGTAAGAATTTGTGTTAGAGGTAATGGAGAGGATCCATACTAGGGAAATGGAGGACATTATTTTTCCACCAAATCTTATCCATTTAGGTGAGAAAATAAATTGGCTTAGAATAGGGAAAATGGATCTCCTCCAAATCCTCACTTCTTGGTATCCAAACAAGAGATATCCAAGCAAGTGAGTTGGTTTTAGTCTCTCATTTGAAGCAAATGACAAATGTTCAAAACCTTATTGCAAGTATTGTAAGTTTTTTTTTGCCTCACTTGAATATTAAGCTTGCTTTGATTAAGCTCAACTTGAGTCGAGTGAGGCTTGTGTTTAACTTTGCTCGTTATCACCCTTGCCCTTATCTTGCATAATTTAAAGTAACGTATATCGTGTTGTGTTTAACTTTGCTCGTTATCACCCTTGCCCTTATCTTGCATAATTTAAAGTAACGTATATCGTGTTGATGTGTTTAAAGTATCATATATCGTGTTGATGTGTGTTTGTATTCGTTTCGGTGTTACCCAACTATCAAGCCATGCTAAGTTCCCAATCTTATATCATAAGTTAGGAGAAATATAACCTTTGTTAGATCTTAGATGACATAATATCAAGTAAGCAATTATGCAAGGTAAACTTTATATTTTGGCAAAATTATAAACTTACCACCTAGTATTTCTTGTATTTTGGAACTTACCACCATGTACTTTGTTTTTAAGAAATTACCACCATCATCCACAGTATCTGTCCCTTTCCCACCGTATTTCAATCTTGATGTCCGGTTTACTTGATTCCCGGCCTAGTAAAAGAATAAAGGGTTTTTCAACGTTGTACCCTCCTGTTTTTCTGTTTTCTACTATATACCCTCCTATTTTCTAAGTCATCACTTATATCCCTGTAGTTGATTAATTTCATTAAACGTGACTTAATTACAATTATTCTACTAAAAAATCCTAATTAATTTTCATTTCCGTCTCCAATGTTTTCTCCAATTCTAATTTTGCATGCATAACTTCCGACTTTTTTCTTCATTTTATCATAATTCTTTCACTCTTTATTTTAAGTGCAACATCAATGCTTTGTTTGTTTAAATTAATTTCGTTAAAAATCGGTAAAATATTATTATTTTAAGCAAAAGAATAAGTTGGGGAGAAAGTGGAGTAAAATCAATAATGTAAAAAAGAATAAGTAGTTGATGTATAAAAGAGAGAAAATAGGGGAAATTAATGAAATGGAGGGGAAAATTGCGGAAAGTGGAGAGAATATAAGTCAAGGTCGTCAAAACTGGTTATGTCATAGCCTAGAATCACTTCATGCCATCTAATTACGGAGCATTAGACGGATAATTGTGATTAGGTCATGTTTCATGAAGTTAATCAACTATAGGGTATAGTGGGAATTTTGAAAATAGTAGGGGTACATGGCAAAAAACGAAAAAACAAGAGGGTACAACGTAGAAAAACCCAAGAATAAATAATAGAATGACCAAAACACCCTTATTTCTCAAGCATTGTATTCAAATTATGATCCCAAATCAAAATCATATCACAACTCATACTAATAAAATCAAGGGATTTTCTACATGGTAACCACGTGTTTTTAGAAATTCTACATGATAACCTGATTTCTAAAATACACATGCGATAATCCTCTATTTTCTCGTACTCTTCGATGTGACCCTTACTTTAATTCCGTTAAATAGTTGATTAAGCGATGATCAAGCAGTGATGCGACTTTGGTTATGAGTATATTTTGAATCTTCTAGGAGGGTTATTGTGTTTTTGTATTCCTCCTAAGGATGACAGTTCCACCCTTACCCTGTGGATATCCATCCATTTGAAATGTAAACGAGTGTGATATGGATGAATAATTTTTTTTTAACTTAGGGTGAGATACGAATCATTATTCCTCACCCGGTTAACCACCTGATGGATATCCTTAATCCTTAACTAATATTTAGAGTAATTTTTTAAGTTAATTACTCTCAATGTCTCTCTAGAAGAGTTACTATTTTCTTTTTGAGTCGTTTCTCTAAAAGAGTCACCTTCCTTTTGTGTTTGATAGTAGTGGTTAGCATTAGTTATGACCTCACATAATTCTTCCACTTTCATTTTCCACCACACATTTATGCTCACTTTATTTTCTACCAAATAGAATGGGTGACCCTTCTAGAGAGACATGGGGAGTATTATTTTACAAAAGTCCGCATATCTTAAAAAATACATTCAAATCTATTTGACTTATCTCACTCATTTTTCAAAACTGTGTTAATATTATGGTACCGCACTACTGCCTTTATCGTTTAATTAGCCATCTCTCTAGATTTAATGTATCAGATTCCATAGGCCGCCTCCCTCGTAACGGTCTTCCATCCTACATTTTGGTCTCGTATGAACGTTCATCATATTGAGCACTTGACTCTATTAACTTTCATTGACGAACTTCAATAGGCACCACCCGTCAATCTGGCATCGATGTGTAAGATGCTATGTTGAACGCTTTATGCCTTTAAATTGTATTGTTTGGAAATTTTAACATTTTGCACCTTATAAATTTTTATGGTGAAAATATCCAACGGGTGCCTTCTTCACCTGATGGATATGGATATGGATGGATGGAAAAAAGTTAAATGGATAGGGTGGGATAGGGATGATTGAAAATTAAATGGATATGGATATGGATACGGTTCCACCCCATCCATATCCTAGACATTGCCATCCTAATTCCTACGTGTAATTCTATTCTTAAAAAATGCAAATCTAAAACTTAATCACTCAATTAACATTTTCATATATTTTGACCTATCTAGACCCCAAAATATTAAGGGTTATTTCATGGGAATCTCAACTATGCATGTGCTTCTCAAAATAATCCAAACTATATGTAATCTCATTTTAATATGAATTATGCATTCATTAATCTCGCTTTGTTATGTATGAAATTACGACTTGCTATTACAGGTCATAGTGACTTGATGAAACTTTTAGGGTTTTATTAGGTTCGTTGCAGGCATTGTAAAAGTCAAAATTACAATATAAATAGTTTTTTTTCATAGCTTCTATAGAATTAATTGAAAAAGAAATGGAAGATAAATTTTCGGAAGATTTAATTTTTTTCATCAATGATCGAAAATGAACACGAAATGTGAATTAGAAGAAGAGTTAGAGGAAGAGTTGAATAAGGAGGTTCAACAGGTAGCCGGTCACTCATAGGAAAGCGACCTTAATGAAGGTGTAGTTTATATTAAAATGAGATTACGTATAGTTTGGATTAATTTAAGAAGCACCGCATACTTGGTATTTTATAAACTGATCATATACCTATCAAAGATAACCGACTACGGTCCAACTAAAATATAGCTAGGGAAGTCAAGGATTGATTCCTCAGTGTGTAGTGAAGGAAAGAGAATTAAAGGAGAAAAAAAATAACTAGAATAAATAAGACAAATTTATAAAGAGAGAAAATTAGGATTGTCGGTTCACCACGAATTTCATATGGTCACGGTCTAGGTCACAGGTCCATAGAAGATACTGGTCTAAATGGGGTAGCGAAAAGGTCCTTCCGGTACGCTATTCACCCTAGCATGCGTCTAAAGGATTTCGATCTTATTAGGGCACAATAATGGGTTGATGACAGGTCTAACTTTTATCGGGCTTCCGATCTTAGATTCAAGTTTGCCGAATCCAATTGATCAATCATGCGCATTAACGGACTAATCGCGATTATATGCTACAATTGACAACTCAGACGCAATATCATTGATAAATCTATAAACTATTTAGCGGCCACATTCAATTCGCAGATCCCCTAAATCCTAGCGAGAGAAATTAGCAACAATACCAATAATGATGATAATTAAATTAAGCATAACTAAATAAAGAAGATTAAGAAGAAGAGATGAGGTAGGAACAAAGTAGAAATTGATTACCAAATTAAAGGAGAAATAACAAGAGGATTCAATCATCTTAAAGCAATTAATGTAAAACCGAGTTGAGGGAATGGAAAAATTAAACCTAAAAGTTGTAGAGTATGAAAGAAGTAAAGTAAAGTGGAGAAGAGAAGAAAGAAAAAGAGAAGGAGAAAAGGAGAAGGAGAGATCCCTAATTCTAGTCTAATAGTTTCTTAAATACTAAGTTAACAAAAGCCAAAAGTCTTATTAACACTAAACATCAAATTAGGAAAGCGTCGGTTTTCGTCCAGTCTCAAGAATAGTCGGTCGACTATTTTGGATAGTCGTTCGACTATTTGTGACTGTTTCTGTTCTCAGCACTGCACGCTCAACTTCAAACGTTTGTCATTTCTTTGTTACTTCTTCAAATAGGAGAAAGAGCTTTCCAACGCAACTTGAATTAGCTCAATTGAAGTTGAGAACTCAAGATATTCACATTTTAATTTGACTCGTTTGGAAACGATCCTCCTCTTTTCTTATTTCGCATAATATCTCATCTTTAAGCACGATTTTCGGCTTATTTATGCGTCCACGAGTCCATTCCCTACATAAGATGCAACAAGACCACAAAGTATCAAATTCGGGGGAAAATAGTAGTCAATGCTACTTGATATTTATAGAAATGCGTGTGTAAAAAACGAAATAAACGTATATAAATCGAACACATCAGTATTATTCTCATGGAATAACCCAAATATCAAATCCTACCATCATCACCCTTCAACTAACCAACCAAACATTGAAGGAAAAATCATTGAAATTATTTTCAATATTGAAAATCTCGACGAGATCTTCCGAATCAAAAGTGAGATTCAACCCCTACCCTATATAATCTTTGGGATATGAAAAACAAAGTAGATTTTCTAAATATTAGATTTGGTTTTGGAGAATTACGGTAATGAGACGTTATAAAGATGATGGTGATATGACATTTTAGATGCAAATCGAGTGAAGAAGAGAGAAAAACGATGTAAAAATCGAGTCAAGACAAATCAAATGGCAAAAAGAAATAAATTGAAAATTTGGAAGTAATGGTGAAGTCAAATGTCAACTTGACCTTTATTGAGCATATAACTCATTCCCGGTTGAACTCATTTTTGTTATGTGTATGTTATACTCCGTACATATTAGTTGGTGAATAATAAGTGAGGAAAACGAGGTAATGATGCGAAACTATGTAGGACAAATTAAGTCGAGACGGATGAAATGGCATATTTAACTCAATTTCCTACTAAATTCAGCATAAACCCATATTAGATGGTTTTTCATTCATGTTCGGAAACCCAACAATTGGTCCTCTGTTTAAAGGCGTCTCCGAATACCAAATAAATTAGAAAAACTGGACACAGTTTGATAGGGGTTCGAAGCGTTTTGTCGCATGTTCGATGTGTGTCGTGCGTTCCTTTTTATATCTAGAGAAGAGCGCACAACGTCTCGCAAGTTCGATTGGGGTAGGGGAACTATTACCACTTGAGTTTACCCCTTATTCTCAAGTGTGTCGTGCTTTCTAACAATAAACAAAGCATTCAACATGAAATGTTAACCCTAGATAATATAGTGAAGCTACTTTGGCTACATTTTTGTTGGTACTCTCAGTGTCAGGTAGATTATATGACTATCCACAGCTGTTAATCATCTTAATACTCGTACTTATTTTTAATTGATCTCTAAATTTATTTCACGTGTCTCCTGTCCTGTCCTGTCCTGTCCTGTGCATCTAAACTCCTGAATTACCATAGCTGATGAACTGTTCTGTGGTTGATTTGAACATACCCTGAAACTTCACTTCACCCTCAGGAAGAACGAACATAACCAACCTGATTAAATGATAGCAATAAATACTCGTGTCGTTTTGTGCCAGTGATGGAGCTCGGGGGTAGCGGTGGCAAGCAGGTTATATAACAGCAACGCTTGCTCCTGCTACTCAATGAAAATTTTGCTTTCTTTGACTCTACCATATGTAGCTATGTTTTCTCCCACACCTAATTGCAAATTGTGGCTCTCTTATATTATTAAGACCTTTACAAACTTTTAGGCTAACCGGGTCGGACACAATTTGAGTAATAACACTGTACACAATAATGTTGTTGCTGCTGTTGAAATGAGAAAGCATATCAGTTGCCTTTCTCTTGCTAACATATGAGTAACCCGTAAATCTTTCCTTTAACAATTAGTTTCTCTTAAGACAGACATATTTGTTTCTAAAACAGGCCAAATAAGTGAAATAACAACCCACTTGGCTAGATTGGACAATAGTTTTGCCAGTCCGTTTTGTTTTTGTCTTATCCCTCCTATTTTACCCGTTATAAGCTAATGACGGATAACTTCGTTAGAGACAAAGATTTGTGTTTCTGAAATGAGAAGAATATCATTTCAATTACATCTGACTTGGATTTTTAACAAAGAAATAGGAAATTTAAGATCAATGTTTTTATCTAACTTTCTCTATATTATCAGGTGATTCGGGTCTTTAGGTACTAGTATAATTCAGCACTGCAGCATTTAGAGCCTCAATAATGCTCATCTTACATGGAAATCTAAGTTCGATAGGATAGAAAATTAAATCCAACCAAATCAAGAGAGTCTTTGATATGTGCTAACTTAGTAACTTATACTCTCTCCGTTTTCTATTAATCCCTCCATCCATTTTTAATCTTCCTACTTTCCTTAATAGTCCGTTTGGATAAGAAAATAGGAAGAAAGGAAGGGGAGGAATAAAGGAGGGGAAGGGGAGGAAAGGGAAAATGAGGGGAGATTGTTTGGATAACAAAAATTGGAAGGAAAGGGAAGGAGGGAGAGATGATAAGTGTCTATTATTCGTATTAGGAAAGAAAGATGTTGAATAAATAAAATATATAACGACAACTTCAATGTGTTATTTGCTTGAGTAATGAGTAGTTGCATAAAAAATATATTTGACTCGCTGATTAATTTTTGAAAATTACAATTCCTGTAATTAAGATTTTTTTTTGACTCGTTTAAATATAACAAGCACGTAGCATATATTTTTACTTAAAAATTGGTAAAAAAAAAAAAAAAAACAAAGCAACGTAATTTTTTTTATTCGCTTTCTTATTCTAACCCGATTCACCCGTGACGGGAAAAAAACAAGGCATAAAAGAACTAAACTGAAGTACGTCCGAACTAAACTGAACTAAAAGTGACAGAATATAAGTACAAAAAAAAAAAACATGCCTTATCTTAACTCGAATCACCCGTAACGTGAAAAAAATAAATTATCCGCTTTCTTATCCTAATCCAACTCACGTGTAATAAGAAAAAAAACACAATGAAATGAAACAAATATAATTGAATTTTCTTAGTTATTGTGCCAAAATGAAAGGGGATGATGAATGTGATATGGAGGGGTATCATTTTCCCTTCAAATCTTGCCAACTTTGGCAAAAAATCATTTTAGTCTAAAATGAAGAAACTCATTCCATCCATTTCTTTCCCCTCCATTTTCCTTCCTCACTAAATTGTATCCAAACAATGGAAAATGCATTTTCCCTCTATTTCTTCTATCCAAACGGACCCAAAGGATTATCCATCGTTAAACGTCATACCTAACATCTTTACTTTTTTGGTTGATTTTTGTGGTCATGTGGATCTTGTTGATTAAAATCCAACTTCATGACTATTTCTCATGAGGGAGTTTAAAACTAAGTGGTCATGTTGATTTCTAATATATAAGATAAAACATAGTCATGTGGATCTTGTTTAAATTATCTAATCGAGTACGTTATAAATATCAAATTTTTATAATTTTTAGAAATACGTAACTAAAGATAGACAAAAGAAAACGTGCATCGACAAGTGTGAAAAAACAAATGCAAAGAATCAAATGGAACGGAGGGAGTACTACTATCTAAAATCTTTTAGCTAAAATGCACTAATCTAATAAGGAGGCAATTGAAAACTCGGTAATAAATGGGCTAACTCGTTAATTTTCATTGATGCCAAAATAAAATGATTAAACAAAATCTCTTCATCAAAGTAATTCATTAGCTTCGTGGTAAGAAAAACATATTCTCTGCACTTCTAAATGACAATTTTGTTTTTCAAGTTACAAAAACATATTTTTAGTAAAAAAAAAATTAAAACAATCTACCACTAAAGCTCTTATGAAAAGAGTTTTTATTAAATATACATTCCTCAGTATTTATTCATATATTTTAAAAGATATTGAAGAATATATTAAATATCTTGAAATGTGAGAATGACCTATGTTAAAAATGCAGATAATATTTGTCTTAAAACATATACATTTCTTGACTTCACTCAATGATCTTACGAGTATTAATTTTACAATTTCAAATTATTTTTAAGTAATATACAAAGTTGACAAAAGTAGAAGTAAGTAATGAATCATCAATTTAATATCAGGAGATAACACTCCGTTCTTTATAAAATATCACATTTTCAAATTATTTCAAATAAAATATAAAAGATGACAAAAGTAAATAATGAATCGTCTATTTAAAATCTTTAAATAATATTTTATAGAATATTTTTTTTCTATGTATCGTACATAATAATGCACATCGTCTATACTAGTTCATGAATAACAGTGATAAACATTATGTCTTCTCCTAAATATTTTTTAATCTGCTCTATGCCAAGAGATTAAATCTCCTTGAAAATTTTCCCCTCTAAAATGCTCTTTTTTCAATCAAAAACATTAATGTATCAGATCTCCAACTAAATGCAAATCAATAAATAAATGACATTTTCATGATTTTTGCAAATTCGCTATACTGGGGCGTTTTGTGTGCTTTCTTTGCGTTCATATATGAGGACATTTGAAGAATGAAGTTGTTGCTGTGTACTACTTTTCAGTAGTTTGTTATTCATTTTCGTATTACAATGACAGTACATGCTAAGTTCAAGTCTTTCCTGTCGTAAAGAGTAGCCTATTTTACATTAGCTGGTTTTACGCTTAGGCTTATGTTAATGGGATCCAAACTATCCTGCTTGATCCAAGTCGCAGTCCATGTACGAAAGACAATGGAGTGCTGATTTTTCTTTTTTCTTTTTATGGTGTAACTAGAGTTGAAGGACAGTTTTACTGCTGACAGATTTTTGAATACCAGTTACTCTACTGTTATGATTTTACTGTCAGTGAACTTTAGCAGCTGTTCTGATTCTACTGCACCTACTCTTACTAACGAAGCTCCTTTAGGGAGTTTTAAGAAATTTAAGCGAAACCTCTTTCTTCTAACTCCACTCTTTTGAGTCGTGGTTGATGATGTCAATGTGTTGACTGTTTTATTGTGCCCTGAATTCGTCAATAGTTCTTGGATCTCTTTTGAACCTGAAATTGTTGATGCATGATCATTTTCAGGTAATGTCACTACGCTGCAACGAAGGTTCCTCCCCCGCTGGTGCTAAAGACATGGCAGAGGTGAGTGGTGATAAACTCTGTCTTGTCTCATTTCTCAACACCGTAAAGTGGTATACCATATGCAGTATATATAGTTCACGATTTCTCAAATAAGATGCACAATATGATACAGTAAATAGATTATCCAGTATATTAAAATTATAGAGATGTTTTATTGTTATTCTTTTGAGTGAAGTATGAGTGTGTTGATAGAGGATATAATGTCTGACTGTATTAACACTGTACTGCTTTTGACGACTTTTTAACTTTTCTAAGCGTTTTTTTTTTGTAATAGGTAGTATACGGTATAATCAGCTTCTTGAGAAATTTCACGTTTTCCTAAGCGTTTGTTTGGCGACAGGTTGCCAGGAAATACAAAGAAGGTAAAAAGGTTGGATTTGCACAATTGAACAAGGGTGTTGACATGTACATTTGTCCCCATAGTGACACAGTAATCACCATTCTTGCCAAACATGGTTTCTTCAAGGGAATGTCTGTTGTCACTGAAAAATCAGACCCGCTTCTTGGTTGTGTCGTGTGGCGAAAAAACTCGGCTTCTGCTCCTGCCACAAAAGCAGCCGTGCCCTTAAATGCTCCTCTTTCAGGAGAAAGAGATGCCAAGAAAATTCCAATGGAAATTGGCGCTGGCGTTGAGAAAAACATAACTGCAAACAAGAGCCCTGAAGATTGTACCACTCCCTGTGTTACTCAACCTGAAGAGTCAATAATCATCCCACAAAATAAGAGTTTTACAGCAAATATGGAGATTACTAAGCCTAATGTATCGCTCCCTCCTAGGTCAGACCTGTCCACCAGGCTGTCTGATGATGAGGATCTGCCAGAATATGATTTCAGAGCTCCGATTTCTCAGACAGTGGAGCTGGCATCTAAAATTGAGAAATTTAGGGACAATCAGACCCTCCCACCCATTATAGCTCCACTGAAATCGGAAAATTATACTGTCTCTCAAAATCTAAGCATTGAACCCCAGCAGGAAAGGCATACAGGAGACCGTGCGACTAGTACAAGGCCTGTGGAAAACATAGGGAACCTGTCTGAGACGAAGATTCCAGATTGGTTGCTAATTGAGGAAAAGAAGCCAGAAAACTATTGCCATGGCGACGGTACAAAAAACTCGAAAAACCTTTTTGATGATGACATGCCTGAATGGTGTCCACCAGGTTTTAAAAAGATGGAGCCGGAGGATACTGAAAAGGTTGAACCGCTATTTGCTCAAACAAACTCCATGCCTCTTCGATCATGCTTTCCGGATTTAGCTACCGGACATCCATTTTCTCAAAGAAAACCAGTAGACCATTGCCATGGCGATGATGGTACTAAGAAAGCAAAAACCCCTTTTGATGATGATATGCCAGAATGGTATCCACCAGATCTCAAAAAGATGAAGACAGAGGATAACGAAAGGGTTGGAACACCATTTGTTCAAAGAAACTCTGTCGTACCTCATGAATCAAGCTTTACGGATTTATCTACTGGTCATCGGCTGCCTTCTCCAAAACTGTCATTTCCTCAAAGAAAACCAGTAGACGATTTCCATGGTGATGGCATTAAGAACCCGAAAACCCTTTTTGATGATGATATGCCCGAATGGTGTCCACCCGATTTCAAAAAGATGAAGCCAGAGTATAATAATGAAAGGGTTGAACTGCCTCACATAAACTCCATGCCTTGTGGATCAAGCTTTACGGAAGTAGCTACTGGGCGTCCGCTACCTTCCCCACCACTACTATTTACTC
Source organism: Agrostemma githago (assembly GCA_958450325.1). Taxonomy (NCBI): domain Eukaryota; kingdom Viridiplantae; phylum Streptophyta; class Magnoliopsida; order Caryophyllales; family Caryophyllaceae; genus Agrostemma; species Agrostemma githago. The sequence goes on along the minus strand of OY288250.1, from coordinate 5,211,903 downwards.
AAACAAAACCAGTAGACGATTACCCCGATGTTGGTACTAAGAACCTGAAAAGCCATTTTGCTGATGGCATGAGAGAACGGTGTCCACCGGATTTCACAACAATGAAGTCAGAGTTTAATCAAAGGGTTGGACCACCGTCTGCTCAGACAAACTCCATCTCCATGCCTCATGGATCAAGCTTTACGGATGTAACTACAGGACGTCAGCTGCCTCCTCCACGAATACCACCACCGCCACTGCCACTATCTCAACCGCCATTGACCCTGGCGAAGATTCCCTTACCGCCTCCCCAGCCACCGCTACCACCACTGCCGCCGCCACCATCTCGAACTCCACCACCATCGACACCCCAAAGACAGGTCTTTGATAACAACAGTTGTTTCAATTACGACCCCTCACCTGTTCATCTGCCTCCGCCACCTCCATTTCCTCCACTGCCTCCACCACGACCATCTCCTCTGACTCGATCCCATTTCTCAGGTACAGATTACCCACCTTCTCCAATTGTTAATAATTTTATGCATCCAAGACCCGTTTCTCCAACTCACGTTCGGTTTCAAAACCAACATTACACTTCACCGTCACATCCTCCACCACCTGTGCCTGAAAAGATACCTGGCAATAGCATAATGCACGCAAGTCGTGCTGGACCACCCATGCCTACAGGAGACGGTTTTAGGCATGAATTTTTGCCAGGTTTAACTCCAAATCCTGGTATGAAGCCACAGTTCCATCACTCTGGGATGAACAATCATCCCCATCGCTCCGGTTGGAGGACGCCGAGGCCTTAGTTTTCTGGGTTAGTGGACGGATGGGCAATCGAGTTTATAGGTTTGCACAAATGCTCGAAGGTGAGCATAGTTTTGTTGTAATTTTAATAGTGGATATAATGTAGCAACTTTTATGCTGTGAATTTCTGCATAATATTTTTAACATCAGGTTGCCTTTTATATTTCCGGTATTATGAAATGAGCTATTCTTTGCTTTTCTTCCATTACTTAAGTGTGTATGACCTTAAATGTAGAGCATAGTATAGTTAACCAGTATATTGTGGAAACATGAAAGCAAATTCATAAACTGATACTCCAGTAGTTTGCTTATACTGCTGCTGCCAAGACATACATATCATATCAGCAGCTCATGAATTGAACCATTATTCAATTGATTTTCAGTTTCTCACAAAAGAATGATAAAAGTAAAATTCAAATGGCCTCCCCTATAATTATTGAACATGGAGTCTCATATACCTACTAAATAATACACTAAATATGGTACACAAATTATATTTTCCACAACAGCTCCCATCACCAAAAAGAAAACTGACAGAATACCTTCATTAATCAATCACCGTCTATCCACAGATCGGTACACTATAACCAATTTGTGTAAGGGTTGTATGCTTGAACCGGGACTCCCGCACCATAACCGTTGGCTGCATTAGGGTTCCCAAAGGGGTTCACAGTGGGTGGCTGTGGCTGGTGTTGTGTGCCCATCATCATCGGTTGATGCATCAAGAAAGGTTGTTGCTGATTGGTCATTGAAGCCATCTGACCACATTGTGTTGCAGCCATAGAGTTTGAACTCAGAAAAGGGTTGTGAGATGGCATCATCGAAGCTGATTCCCAGGGGTTGTAACTTGTTGGCTCATTATTTCTTCTCATTGCATCGTCGTATAGGCTGTCTAGTGTTAGCTTGTCGAATCCTCCACCCTGATTAAAAGAAATCAATATAAAACCCAATCCTGAAAGACCCGCTAAAATAAAACAGACGGTTAGACTTGACACAGGTGGCAATTCAAGCGTATTGCCCGTCCAACCCATTATACAGGTCTACTACTCTACTCCCCATTCATGACAATCGAAGGGAGGAGATGGTGCTCATCTAAATTGCTTAAGGGTTGTGAAAGCATGTACCAGTTTGGTAGCTGCAGTGACACTCTCATTTGAGGTAGGTGCAGTGACAAGTGCTAATTCCCATCCAGTGGCGCTATCTTGCATATTTGGAGCTCGAGCAGTAGTTAACAGATCATCTGTACGTGTACAAGAAACAATATAGGAGTCTTATGAGAAGTTGTGAATCTATTTCAAGAAACCATTTTTGAACTAGTCAATATTCTGGTAGAATGACCAACCAGCAGTAACAATAGCTAGAGCCAATGCATTCTTCTCCTCCAATTCTGACCCAAGTGAATCAGGTTCGTCCATACTCTGGCAGAAGCAAGCGACCAAATGTTACTAGGAGTACACCCAGCAAATAGGTCATCAGATTCATTAACGGTACAACTCACTTAGAGTTGGAGCGCCAATTAAGGGATTGGCCAAACAAGTCTGATTCTAATCACTACATATTTACAGGTCATGGCTTGACAAAACAATGACATTTTTGACGGATAATTCACTCTTATGTGATTTTGAATTTATCATTTCGGGTCATTTTGGATCATCAGGTGGTTCCGGGTCCAACAAAGTTGGGGTCCGTATATGCTAGTTTGAGTTTGCGGCCTCAGGCCAGGCTCATGAGAACAGACCAACTGTGGTAGGTCACAGGATGGTCTACATTCTTGCCAGGGCAATAGCATGCACACATACAAGAGTCGTTTCATAATTTTACCAATAAATCAGGAACCTCGGCCACTTGCTTTTCTTCCTTGATCGGTTCTTCAAGTGGTGCTGGTAGTTTTTCTTCCTTTGCATCTGTTACATCATCTTCAATTGATAGAACGACAATGGACTTTTCATCAACCACATGCTTCACCTGGATATTTCATGTAATTAATGTTACCACTTTCTTCCAAATTACAGTTGTTTTCAAGGGCCAAGGGCACCACCTAACCCAAATCTCAATTGGCACTAATAGCTTCATTTACCATACCTGTTCTTTCTGGAAAGTGGATCCTCTAGGTGCTTCTTTCACATACTCTTCCATGGCTTGTAAAAATGAGGAAGGGGCCTACATTACCAACAAATATACAATGATGCCTCAGAAAAATTCAAACGCTAAATGTTTGAAGTGGAAGCAAATAGTTGAGGCAAGTTCAAGGTGATTTGGAAAACCTGCTCAATTTTGATAAATTTCTCTCCACGCCCTACATTAAGGTTCTTACACGCTTCGTATAATTCTGACAATCTTTCAGCCTAAATTGGATATAGAATTGTCAAACAAGGCAACCAATCACTGAAACTTGCAGAAGAAAATTTCAATCACAAACCGCAGACCTGCTGTCCTGCTTTTCGGTATATATCAAGGGGTTTCAAGGCATCGTGTCTTTGCATCTCAAAGAACTGTTAAGAGTAAAGTTTCGTAGTTTAGCACAAATATCAAATAAATGTTAAATGAAAAACAATGGTAAGGTGAACCCACCTTGTCAACCAGGTTAACAGTCCCATCACTTATAGCACTGTAGATTTTCGTGCTTTCTGAAGCAACCTGTTCAAAGTAAGTAAAACATCAAGACAATATGATGGCATCACAACGCAGATATCTGACAGCTATTTGGAAGGTATTGCTTACCATTGAAAGTGCCAACTGTATCACATGGTTATGAGCTGCAGCTCCTTCAGGCTGCAGAAAATTCGAATGGTTTATAAACTTATAAAAACATGATTTCATGGCCTCATGAGTCCTGCTGCCTATGAAACGGTAGGGGAAGTCACATGTGCAATTATAAACATGAGGAGGCTGTTTGTACTTCATAACACATGAAGCATATTCCGAAGTCGAAGACCAAGGAGTCTTTGACCACAATGGAAATAAAAAGATTTAATAGTCTAAACATGAAAAACCGTAAACATAGTGGGCCATCTAAGCACACAATGAAAAGGCTCAATATGTAGCTATGTCGAAAGAAACCGGCAGTTCACAACATGTCTACATTGTAATCAAACAAACCGTAACAACCCAGGACACAGAGCCAGGATCTTACCAGACAACCAAGAACACGATGCAGAAGTTGCTGTAATGCTGGTAGTTGCTTGAGCAACTCTACTACATCAAGATCCTTTGTTTTCTGAATATAAGAAAAAAAAACAATTGCAATTTAATACTAAGAGTCATAGTATACTGCCATAGTATCCAGCATTAGAACACAAAAGCGATAATACATTCCTCCAAATGGAAAAACATCATTCTCAAGAGGTCAAGTCATAATATAATGGAATTTAGGGTACCATATAAATATAGTAAAGTAATACTGAAGAGGAAAAACATCATTCAGAAGAAAAGAGTTGAATGTCTTACAGAGGGATCAGTCTCAACATCATATTTCAGCACACGGGAACATTCAAGCTTTTCTTCTAGAAACAAGGCATAAGCACGAACCCAAGCAGAGTAATCCCAAGCTGAATTGATATCAACATTATCAGCATTCACATAGGAAGAGTCTTTTTTACCAAAAGTAGAAGCTTTAAATTCAAACAGAAATTTGAAATGTTACCACTTGCACTTGAATCATCTTTGAAATGTGACATATTGAGCATATGATTTCTGCTTCGTCCATAGTTAATAAGCTCTTCGCGGAAAGTGGGGTCAACTTCCCTTAAAGCACGATGAATAACAATTAAAGTTTTTAAAGCCACCTAGAAAACAAGATAAAAACGTCAAGGGGTGTTTTAAGGCAGATTAATTGGATAGAAGCACTCAAACAATGTCTACAGGAACTTTGGAATGACAGGCATAGCCATTAGACATAAACTGGTCAACCAATACAGTTCAGTATTTCACTATGCTGCTTTGTATTACAAAAACAAATTAAAGGAGGAAAATACAATTTTTATTTAAAAAAAAAAAAAACAGATTCTGAACTTACCGCCCAGTTACGTGTCTTTGCTAAGCGCCTGGCAAGAGCATGTATGCAATATGCGACATCATCCCGTGACCGTGTGGCTGAAACTGCTACAAAAATGGCTGAACAAAGGTAGCAAGAAGAAAATTCACAAATAGTTAGACTCACTCGTTCCACAGGAGACGATCATCTCACATGTGAGACCAACTCGTTAACCCCATTAAGAGCAATGAATAAGGATTACATAAGGACATCACCTCTTATGTGCCTCTCCTTTGCCGGACGTTCCACATGATTAGTCGCCTTGACTATTGCAATGTCCAACTCCTGAAAATCCCACTCTCATAAAGTTATATAGTGCACACACCCGCCACACTCCCCCCACCAGTCAATCGAACATAAGATCACAATAACCTCATGTAAAAAAGATCCGAAAAATTACAAAATACCTTGTAGCCACTATTGACTTTAGCCAAGCTGATAGTGGTAGTATCCTTTATGGACCCTACATATTTCCTCAAACTACTATTTGATCCAACTCTTGCCATCGCCATCGCCTCTTATGGCCTAAGTTCCCTTCAAAAAATACCATGTTTTCATAATTTAGTACAAAAACACTTCAAGAAGCTATGAACTTTCTAAATCATACTCCCTACATCCCCCCAATCACTAGTTTACCTTTGATTGGCAGGGATGGAGTAGCACATGAATCATTATTCGAAATCTAAGTCGTCTTCAGAAACAACATTAAAATTTGTCATAACATATAATCTTATAATCATTGATCACAAATCACAAAGAATATCAACTTGCTGGATCAAATTCCCACCATTTTCAAAGAATTGGGTTTCATAACAGGATATAGATAAAATCAGCTAGCTGCTTTAAAAAAAATCATACAAAACTCCATGAAAATTGAAAAGTTACACTCTAACATATACAATAAATGGAACCCAGTTAAGATAAAGCACAACTAAATCACCAATTTAACCATAAGAATCATCGATACATAACCCAAGATCCCAAATTGAAGTACCCAGATATCAAAATCAGAACTTTGTACAAAATTGAGGCTAAAGAACTGAAATGTAACTCAAACTACATTAAAATGAGTAGCAAAAGTAACATTTGAGAGAGAAGTGTATGTGTAACACCCAATTGAATTTACCTGGAATTGAAACAAATGAAGAATGCAGGAAAAAAACCCAAATCGATTTGATTGATTTATTGAGTGGAGAGAGAAAATGGAATGGGAAGCAAAGAAAGGTGAAGTTAAAAAGGGGAGAATAAAGCAGAAGAGGAAGAGGAAGAAGAAGAAGTGGAGAGTAGGCAACTTCGCATGGGTGGCTCGTCGACGTCGGTGTTCTTTAAAAACATTTCGCACTTACACTTTATACTCACTCACTCACTCACTCAATTATTATTCTATTCTTTGCCTTTTCATATTCTACTCATTATTACCTGTTTTCTAATGTATATCCAATAAACACGTATTAGAAAAATTGTATAGTATTAAAATAAATTTTCGTAGTTGTTAAATCATATCCAGGTTTTACCTATTTATAAAGGGAAATGAAATGGTAAATATGAGTCACATATTTATGATTTAAAAAAGAAAGAAAAAAAAAAGAATTACTCAGTTCAAAAGAGAAAGAGAACATAAGTCAGACTTGGAGGGAGTATTAATTAATGCAGTTGGTTTCTCTTACGACGGATATATCCGTCGCAAACTTAAGACGGGTCAAGTAGATATCATTTGAGGGGAAAAGGACAAAGGCCCCACCAACCTCACTTTTCTCTTTTCCCCTCAAATGGTATCGATTTGACCCGCGTACGTTTGTGACAGATATCTCCATCACAAACCAGAATTTATGATGGGTAAGATGGTAAAATTGTGTGGAAAAAGTGTTTCAATAAATAGAAACAATTATTTCATTAGGGAGTAATACATTCTTGGGGGGAGAGGCGGAGTAATCTTTTCCCCTTCAAATAGACTAGATCATCCTCATTTTTTCAATTTCCCCTTAGCATCATCACTATTTTTCGTCATTTTCTAGTTCTATGTTCTATTACCCTGGAATCATTACCATAATCCTAAGCAAGCCCTAATACATTATTTCGTCTCCACCTTATTCTCCATTACTCAAATTTCTGGCCATTAGATTATTTGAAGATTGAATTAAAAGCGTTAAAAGAAAATTGAGAGAATGATTTACATATCCATTTACTACGTTCAATTTGCAACAATGCAATGCAATACAATAATGATTACTCGTTTTTTAAATTTTGATGGTAATATTATTTCACGTCCACAAATTTATTTATACTCTTGATTCTGTAATTCCCTACGGAAGGAGAATGAAGGAAGAAGTTTATTTACTCTCCGATTATAATGACTTACCTATGCATGGAAGACGAGTAAACAACCCACAAAACATACAAAAAAAAACAATACCCTTAACTTTCTGTTTTTTAATGTTTACCCCCATTTACTCAATACACGTAAGGATTATTTTATTTTATTAAAATGAACTAACATTAATTTTTTTTTTGATAATTAGTACTCCAGTGGTTGCTAAAGTAGTCCTTTCAAAAGTTGTTGAAATTGGACAATTGGTATACTTATGAATCTTAACATCCATGCATATTCATATTCATATTCCCATATCATTCATTGATTAATAATTCATTCATACCCTACAATTACAAACACACCAGCCAATACCAATTATTAGCTACAGTAATATACTACGAGTACAATTATACACAAGTGACATCCAGCAAAGACCAAAGAGATCCACCTCCCAATTCCCACTCTAACAATATGAATAATAAGAATACTTTGAATAAATAAATAAAACGAGTTTATTTAAAATAAATAAATACTAGCAAAGGAGGTGAGCCAGGGTCGGACCGTCTGTGCTATTCTCTGCATGGGATGGGAGGAGTAGACAGACCCCTCTTTTATTCTGGGGCTGCACTCGAAGTAGGATGAATTATCGAAAATGTCTCAGTTTAATACTCATAATTAGGAGATATTATGAATATTAACCATCAGGTTGACAAGTTCTTCCTCTCATTTATTCTAATACGACTAAATACGTATTTTGATAGAAACAAATCTCTCGATTTATTGCCTATTAAGACAAACAAAATTCCCTATGATAAATGAAAAGATGAACTCGAAGCTGGAAAACATTTTTCACTCAATCCCTACTGATTGATTGGCTTAAATGAGAAGATGATAAATACTCTCTCCATTCAAATCCATCCAAATGTCAAATTTACTTTTTGGCCATTAAATCTCAACAATTTACATAAGAAAATATAATTTTGTAAGATCTATTCGTCAAGTATTTAAATCTAAAGACACTATGCATTGGCAAGAACTTAGGGAGTACCAGGTATGTTCAGTACTCCCTCCGAGTTCCTATGATTAACCCCTCTACTTTTTTGGGTAAAAAATAAAGAATGAAAAAATGAGTGGTTCAAAAAAAAAGAAAAAGAGAGAGAAATAGGTGGGTGAATGTGAACCACACATTTATGACCTAAAGTGGAAAGTGAGTAAAAGATTAAACTCAGCTAAAAAAGGAATACGTGTCAATGATAGGAACGGAAGTATGATTTTACGTTAAGATCAGAATGAGCAACAAAATCTGTATTAAAAAGAATGTTCAACCGACGACCTCGACCTATGCAAAATTGAAATAAATGTGATGTACAAGTACAAGGGTTACAGAATTCCTAGTACTCACTCTACTAGGAAAATAATATTACACAAAAAGGCAGCCATATTACTGTGAATCATGAAACTTGATCATCTTTTGACCACAAGTACAGCAAAGTTGGGATGATAGCTGAAATCCAATGAAATCTTGAGAGTTGCATCGCGACCTCCTACACAATTAATCACATTCAAAGCAATGCTATTCCGTTCTGCTACCTGTTCAATACATCGAAGTTCAGCCATTTTATGCTCATCATTCGCAAACATCTTTTTCAGTTCCTTCACGATTCTCTGAGCGTCCTTGAAGTGATTAAACATGACAAGTGTCTACAAAGTCAACAAGTGTCCATATATAAGCATCGTTACAGGATGATGTATCACGATAACAACAGCACGGAGCTGAATAGCATTCAGTACACTCACAGACAGCCGGGCTTGGGCAGTACATTCCTGGAATGAGTGATACGTTATGTGATCAGGTAGACAAGCCTTCTGCAAATGCTCGAAGTGTTGAATAAACCTCTACATGGTCAAAACAAGGGATTTATCATTACAGGGATAACGTTAAAGCCACCCCTCATAATCCAACTCAAATACGGAGTACAAAACAGTACTCGCATGAACTCAACCCGCTATGCCCTGAAATTGCTAATTTGAAACGATAGCCAGAATAGCCATCCCTAAACCACCCAAAAATGACCCTTACTGGCCCAGCGAGTAACCACTCAATTGGAATCGGACCAAACTGACCCAATAAAACTGCAACCTAAATGAGCAGCAGCAGAACCTGCCTAAATGCCAGGTCTAATTTACATCTGACCCTCGTACTCATACCCCACCACCGGTAAAGCCAGAATAAACAAGAAACTCTTATCAAACACAAAACAATAAGCTTTTACCACATACCGTAAAAGTGAAAAGTTGTCTACGATGAGCATTATTTTGAAACTAACCGATACTGCTTACCATACTAGGTATATAAAGCCAAGGGTTTGGGGCAGGGATAGCCACATGTACAAACTTTATAAGAAAGCATAAAAATGTGAAATAATTGAGTTACCTCATACTCAGTGTTAAAAGGGGATGCATGTTGAAAGACTTTCATCTCATTTCTAACTGCAGCGAGCATCTGAAAATTGTAAAAACAGTAAGATTTCTGACTTTTTGTTCGGCTATACTCAATAGGAGTTAAGGGAATGCAGAAGAGACTTGGATTCAAGTAGTAATATTGATAGCACTTCAAATGTTAACAGGGAAAGAAAAATTTGCATAGGCCTCACTGGAGACCAACGGCTACATCGAATGCACAGAGTATGCCTCTATTAGCTCAGCGTATAAAACTTGATAGCCTCTACACTGTTATTTTGTCCGAACTTGAATCATCTTTTCAAAGGAAGTTAACTTTATCGACATTTTCTCAAAATATGTTATATTTGAAAAATAATACTCCGCGCTCCCTAAATTCAATCCAGGAGTCCTATTTGCTTTTTGGACACTCTTCGGTATTCACAACAAAATAAAATCTTCAAAATTCTTTACAATATACTATAAAAGAAAATATAATCATGTAGCATTTTGTTTGATATATATAAGAATATCAAAGTTTTATAATTGTTACTAATGAGTAAGAAAGTTATTAGCAATGTAAAATGCACATTGGCATACATGCAAAAGGCAAATGAGACTCTTCAATTTAAATAAAGGTAATATGGAAGTAGTTGTTTTGATAAATCAAACGTAACAAATCTTTTACATTGTATCTCTCAGTTATTTGAAGAAATTCACTGTTAAAGATGATGTCGTAGGACAACAAAAGTCAAATGGGTAAAACCAACTTAGGGCGAAGGTAGTAATCAATGCAAACAATACAAAGCCTTGGTCAAAAAATAATTAATGTACATTAACATGAACCACAAAATCAAACACACTGAATATCACAACTACCAGGGAGATGAGATTGATTTGACTGAAAACTAGCCTTCAACAAATGGCAGAAAAGACAACTTGCAGTTTAAGCAAAACACATTCATTTACCATTGAAAGTCCTTCGGCAAGGCATACATAACACTGAAGCAACATCACAGCCGGTGGAATGCGATAATCCTTAGCCGTGTCTATCACTGAGTCTCTTTTCTTCTTTCCTTTCTTTTTAGCTGAAAAGAGCAGTAACACAAGTTAAATACACATGAAGGAAGCTTCAGAGTGAAAGAGGAAGCCATTTTGATAAGGGAGTCATTAGTCACCCTGATCTGGTATTCCAGTTATTTGTTTAAGAATCATTTAACATTTCGGTTGTTTCCTGCAGCACAAATAATGAATTCGATACACTATTGTCTGATACAAGCACTTAACTAAAACATTTCTCTAAATTGAATATGCATTTATAGGGAAAATTTATCAATGACGGAGAGATCACCCATGTAATCACCATTCACCAATGTCGCACAATCACACGGAATAAATTGATTACTAACAGCAGTGTGAAAACTCTTATTGCATATCATTAGTTGATTCATAAAGGTTATTGCATTCTAGACAGCACAGCGCGTATTCATGCATGAAAGCGTGAGTTTATAGCTTTAGAAATTAAAAAAAATGGCGTAGAAAATTATTGGCGAGCTCACCATAGTCAGCACTTGCCAGCTGCTTCACATGTGTCTTTTCTGCAAGCTTAACCAGTATGACATAAAGGTACCAGTATACCATGCAATACTCGTTTGATGAATAAATCTCCAGATCAAATCCCAATGAAAGAAAACGCAGAGCGATCCAATATGTTTGCTCCTCCACCCAAATAAGTATGTGTCTGGCTAGTTTAATGCATGAATTCTGCAAACCAACTAAACGGATATCAATTCCGACAATGATAATGCAAAATATCAATAGAACTGATTTTGCCACTTCGGCCATGGTGGAAATAGAACCAAGTTCTAGGCTTGTAGCATAAGCTTTTGCTAGCCGCGACTAACATACCTCATCCGAACCAATAGAAAATTCTCCAAACTCCTTTCTGAAAGCTAGTTCCAGCTGCACCAGTTCAATAAGACAGATAAATAATCATGATGCCTTCCATTTAGTCGTAGCAGAGTTACAAGTGCAACGGTCAAAGCCAAAATAAAGAGAAGTAAGCTAGACTAATATTTGCACAACAATAGTGACTCGCTAGAGTTAAATTTGCAAAAAAATAGAAATTCCCTTTCTAATACACTCTCCTATGTCACCTTACAGCTAGGGATGTCAACGGATAGGATATGGATATGATCCTATGAGATCCGGATCCAAATCTGTATATCATATAGTGGGTCCAAATCTGGTCCATATCTACCGGGTCTGAAATTCTCATATCCATACCGATCCTCACTTATCCAAATCCTTATAATGGATAAAGTCAATCAGTTTATTGAATTTTTTTTTTTTTGGTTACCAATTACATAAAATATTGTTACTCCCTCCGTAATTATATGCTCTTTCCGTTTGACTTTTTGTGGTCTCCTAGGAGACACTTTGACCTTGTTTTTAAAATTATATGGAGTTAATGAACATGAGCAGCTTCACTTGTTGGAAGAGTGGGAGACTGGCACAGTTTTTGATCTTTTGTAACAGGATGTAGCCGGGTGTCTCTTGGCCCCGGTTTGTTCCGTTCTATGTATTCAGGCTAGCCCCACTTTTCTTTCACCAAAAAAAATATACAGAGTATTTTTTTGTCGGAAATATATCTTTGTAAAACTGTATTTTCCTATTTTCACTAAATGTTTCGTATTTTCCTACTTATTCACGGACAAATTTTGCACATTTTGACCTCCAATGGAAAGAGCAAACATTACGGAGGGGGTATTGAACACGAAAATACACAATGTTAAAATCAACACTTTAAAAAAAAAAAATCTACAAAAAAAAAAAACTTCGTAATCTTAAAATAACAAACTGAGTACTTTTCTAACAAAAATATGTAAAGGGATAAAAAGCATAACTTAATTTATGGAAAAAAGAAAATAGGATATAACTTTACAATTCTGTAAAAAAAATATTAGGTAAGTAGATACGGATCCGAGGGTAGGTTCTAGATCCTAACATAATCCACATCTGGCCCCTGACATAATTCAGATCCGGATCCATTTTTACACATGGATCGAATCCATATCCATAGAATCCAAAATATGGCAATCTAGATGGATATAGATCATGGATCTATTGGCATCCCTAAGTAAGAACCTATAACTACTAATGCTCCACATAGAGTCAAATTCTCAGCTTATTTATATGACAAGCGGAAACTCAGTACATACGAACAGGCAGGAAAAAAACACAATACACACAAATTTTATTTAGTTAAAACTAAAAAAAGAACACAAAAAAAAAAACTAAAAATACAACTTGTCACTAGTAATAAATTTGTGTATCAGAGGAGAATATAGTCGTTAAGGGCCTCTAAAAGAATACCAACTACCTGTACATAAATGACGCGCCAGTCTTGCAAAACTCTTCCAAGCTTACGCCTTTGCCATGCAACATTAGTACAGAGTATTCTGAGCAAATTGATCAAAAACTGCATCAATTAACCATACAGCTTTGTCAAATCACACAACACAACACAGAAAGTCACTGTTTTCCAGTTTCGCAAGAAGAGGGAATCACAAAGACAGATATGAGGTTACTAAACCTTCTATTTCTGAGATAAGAATGACCGATGAAGTATGATGATAAACAAACTGAAACGTGCATTCTATAAAAATAAATCAATAACTATTGCAAGTAAAGTTTCCAGAAGACAGATACATAGTTTGAAATGAAGACATGAAAATATGAAATTTGATATATACAAAATAAATACCTGAAAAAAAAAATAGTGTGATAATAGTGTAGTATGGAGTATAAAACTAAATAGGGATCTGTACTCGCCTGTCCTAATTGTACAACAGCTTCATTCTTTTGAATGGTATGATCCTTCAAAGCTACAGGTAAGGCTGAAGCTTTGCAAATGGTATGGAACATAAGATCCCTACCATAAAGTTTCCCATCTTGAATCAAGATAACCTGCATACATGTCATCAAAAACAGGACAAAACAGCAGTACTGTCAAAATGAGTTGGGATTCGCTATAATGAACCATCATTGAAACCACTAACGCGTGAGTCAAACGTTTGTGACTATGAACGAAACAAGTACTTTGTAAGATAAAAAGAAAGTAAGGAAATGAAAAAACAAGTTCGTAAAATAAAATAATATAACTTGAAGAATAATAATGTCCAAATAACAAGAAAAGGTAAGCAAACATTCAAACAACACATCTAGATCCTTTCTCTTCACATTGCCCTCTCCAAAGCATATTTTCTCTAATCCACACAGTTCATATCATTTTCAATCACCCTAATCCATGTTTGTTAGGTCTTCACCTTCCCCTAACACACTTACCATTTCCCTATTTTCAAGTCTCCTAACAGGGACCTCATCTGGTCTGTCTTTTATGGCCAAACTATAATTTCCCTCATTTTTAATCAACGCAACTGCTACTTTCTCACGAACCACCTCATTCCTTAGCTTATCTTTTCTTGTGTAGCAACACATCTAGCGAAGCATACGCATTGCTGCTGCAATCATCTTTTGTACGAGCACAAAATAATCCACATTACATTATTGATCCAACCTTTTACTGCACCTGAGTAATACTAACAATATGGAAACATTCACATATTGATGCTTTATAATCACACAAACATGTGTAATTCCCTCAACATGTACATGGACCACACCCCGAGGAAAGAATTCACTCCATAAACTCAAACAAAAACTCACCCAAAGTAACTGGTGCTGGGTGAAATAAATCATTGGCTTATAGAGTCAATGACTTGCTACTCGTATTTCAACAAAAGACACATATATGAGTACACCTACATCTTAGACATTATAGGAACTACTTTAACACTAGTTTCTCAAAAAAAAATGAAATCCACTAAAGTACATCATGACAACATTTTATTTTGCTCCACCTTTAAAATGTCGATAAATGCAACATCAAAATGTGTATACTGCCTCCGTTTCACATTTTCACTACGATGTTCCTCCTTTCCATTTGGGTCTTTTCTCTATGATGTTCTTTCCTTTTTGACACAAAATGCATAGTTAATACTCACCCCATCTCCTGCCCAAACAACCTCCTTAAATATGATTCTCGTGTTATCCTTCCTTTAAAATATTGTACCCAAATGTTTGAAAGGTAACAAGATCATTGTGAAATGGAGGTAGTTATATCTGAACTTAAACAGCATAGCAAAATAATTAGTCAGTATTACTTTTAACACTTTACAATGTTGCATGTCCTGTATACAGTATACGACACTTTCACCTTTAGAAAAAAGGGTGGTCATGACCCATGGATATTTCATTTTAGCGCACAAACATAGAAATTCTTCATAAAATAGTCATGTATGATAGTATGATACCACTACACCAGACACTCGCTGATGAAGAAGGTGGCAATGTGCTATTGTTAGAGCTCTTTATTGTACGAGTTGACCTTATTCAACAAGCTCTTACTACATTTACATCCTTAACAAGCAATATCCAACGATCCAACTTTGAAGAGTGCTACTTAAATAGTTATCGCCTTAACGCAAAAGAAAGTTAGGATATACGGAAGAAGGAAAGAGGTAAAAATTCCACCAGATCATTAGAGATAGTGCATACAGTAGAAACCCCGTAAATTTAACATTAGGAAGTCACCTGAAGATAAGCTCTGGCAACAAGATCTGGCTGTCGCTTCTGGAACTCGACAATGAAATGCAGCAAATTTTCTAAGGACGGATCCAATGGAAAGGAACAAATGATATCTAAATCATGGAGAAGCTTCTTGAAATATTCCAAAGCCTAGAAACAAGAAAAGATTGGAAAAACATTTTTTAAAGTTTGAAAACAAAATAAATAACCCCCTCCCTGGTCCATTAAAAAAAGGCCTCAAATAACAATGTAATACTCACCATTTCCCAGCTTAGTATTTTCATAGCACGAGGCGGAGCAGGGGCAGATATTCTAAGGTTTAGACTTGTGTCAAACCCAATAGGCTGACGGCCAGAACCAGTTGTTTCTGACTGCATCGCTTCTTTGCTATTCAAGAATCCCAGAGATCTTAGGAAACCAGATGATTTCTGCACATTTTCCAGCTCTAACAAGCAGGATGATATATGTTTTCTCGCCAACTCGAAGCCTCTTCCAAGAGGTCTCCTCATACAAATAAGTAAGTGATAAAAATGCTGCAACACAGTTAAAGCAATTGAAAACACATAAATCAGAATGCATCCCCTTGCTCACTGAAAATGAGCATACAGCAACAACCCAACAATAAACTGAAGTACTAGCACATTTAAGATGAGTTATCGATCAGATCACACCATCAAGCTATTTTCCGTTTGGATCTTCTCAGAATAGAAGATAACTTAAGGTCCATATGGTCACAACAGTATCATGTCCAAGAGATCTGTATTTTCTTTCAGATACGCATACAAGCTCGAGAATCGAACAATTAGAATAATACGTGATGATGTTCAACAAAATTTTACACACAAAAGAGACCTCGAGAAGTATGAATTCCGAAACCATGAGAACAAAAATGTAAACACTTCATATCACTTCATTGCAACACTAAACACCACAAAGGAATCTCAGTAAATGTAGCCTCATAGAGAGGGGGAAGAAACAAAAATTAGCAAGAGTATGTGGGTTAAGACCTTACGAAATCGTAAACGGCATAACAAAGCTCGGCATAAGCCGTCCTCCAGATCTGGATTAGTTTGCAAGGGTTTCTGATCTAATTTACAATGCATACAAAAATAATTAGTTTAAATAATCGGCAGTTGTACAAAACAATTGATAAAGTACACCAAAAATTAGCAGTGATTACATCATTAGAAAAACGAGTAATACAGGATGCACCATTCTCCTCTAACCATGTGCGCTAATCCATATTGTTATGTTCTAATAAAGCAAAAATGAGAAATTAGAATAAAGCATGTAGAGGAAGTATGACTCCTCTCACAAACCTAATCAAGCTCCTAGCAATCCTAAAATTGAAGAAGTTTATACTCCCTTCATTTATTAATGTTCTACTCATTTGCTTTATACACGATTCTTAAGAAAAAACAATAAAGAATGAAAATGGGAGAGAAGCTAATACAAGTGGGTCACAGTAGAAAGTATTAAAAAATGAAGATGTGAGAGACTAATATGGAAAGAATAGAAATGGGAAGAACAATAAAAAAAAAGTCCCAAAGAGGAAAATGGGTAGAACATTAATAAATGGAGAGAGTATCATTTTTTCTAAATAATTGCTTAAATGTAATTTTTGATGGATCATGGAGAATAGCGTAGAAAGTGTTCTACGTGAAAGCTACCAGTAAAAACAATCAAAGAGGTGCTCCGTAGTCTGTACCTTCTACTACCATTTTTCTGGCAGCTGGAGTTTTACAGGCACGTTGTTGTCGACAGAGAGTCTCCTCTACTGCATTTAACGTAGATAAGAATCTCTCATCTTTTTCTCCACTCAAAGGAAGCCCAGGAGCCATTATAAACAAGTCTTCCTCCTATAAGAATAAATAAGAGGAACAATAGAATAAAAATGACACAGCATTTCCAACCATCATTTTTCAGCAAATCAAAACTCTCTTTTAAGAGACTCAATTTGTGTGGATACATAAATATGAATATAAAAAAGTTTAGGAACATACAAGAATCATCCCTTAGGTAAGAAGGGTGAGAACACATCTCAAGCATTCGATAATAAAAATGAAGGGCCAAGATCAGATCCCAATTACATCCCCGACCCTTACATCAACCTCATTTCACGCTCAATTTTCCACCACCACCAACAGCCGCCGGGCAAAGGAATCCAAAAGACGCCAGCACCCCGGTCACCTAAGCGACGGCTAAGTATCCAGCCACCATCCAGATGCTCATAATGCAAGAGGGGTGGTGCGTCATGGGTGCGATAAGGTGGGGTGTGGTGAGTGGTTGGTTTGAAGTTGAACGTGACGAGTGGTTCAAGTTAGTGCACGGTGGTGGATGGAAAAAGTGGAGATGAAGGGATTGGGTGATGTTATTGATGAACATACATGAAGATATAGTTAACAATGGATTATTAATGATTTGATGGTATATTGGCAGAATAAGTATATGACAATTGATAGCAATTTGTGTATATCAGGTTGCAATAAGGGGAATTTGGAAAGGAACTGGGTATTGGATTGGAATATACAAAAATGGAAATTGTTATCAATCGATTGGTTATATTTCATCTCTTCAACAAGTTTAGTGGATTTAAGGGAGTACATGTATATCGGCTCAAGTTTGCTATCACTTCTTTTAGCATTTAACAGGACCCAATAAGAAGCACCTAGACTGTAGGTGAATAAGATAGTCCACTTTCTATGTGTTGCTGTATGAAAGTAACTATCCTTTATGATAGTAGATCTTACAAATCTCCTAATCGACCATTACGTTTATCAAGAAGAAGGTTAAAAAAAAGTGGTATAGATTGCCTTGATAGTCGTACGGTAAATCATTGCTATGACTGTCATACGATATTTGTTGCTATGACTCCAAGGGACTCCCTGGATCAAGCTTAAGCATGTGATTTATCTTAGGGCACCAGCCTTCACGACAATTACATGGTTCATGAGGAGAACTTGCATCAACATTCACGAATTAATTCATTTCATTATCAGACACGTCAAAAGCGTCATAGTTTATGGTTTAACCACATTGAAGTATGTCTACATACTCTAGTACACATTTAAGAAATTATTAATAGCTATTATCAATCTAGCCCAAGGGAAAGACAAGAAACAGCAAATAAGCGTGAAAAGGGCTGAAAGAGATGGTTTAAGTACTTTACTTCATGTGTGCGTGCCTCTGTAACAACTGATATGACCACATTGCATATGGCACGGATTGTTCTACAAAACGAATGTAATAGAGAGTGTGATGATGTTCGGTCAAGCCGCAAAAGATAAATGCAGGAAAAGACCGTTTGCGCCAAAGAATGACCCTTATGCCATGTTGCCTGTCATTACACAAGGACAAGATATCAATAGAATGCCAGTTACATATATGTAAACGGAAAACTTGTGCTTGAACAAAAAGTACCTCACACGCGAGAAGGTGATCCATTATGTCTATTATGCATAAACTATCAGTAGTTTTATCAAAACTCAGTGGAACTGGAGCAGCACCACTCTCTATAGCCTCATTCACGGAATGGTATCTACCATTATCCATGCCCGAATCCATTTTTGGATCCATTATCTACAACAAGTAACGCGATGTAATTTGATATGGAAGAAGAATGCAACCAAAAGGCAAAGAACAACTACATCATCTACAAGGATTTTCCATGACTAGATTTAAATTGGAAATATAATTGGCTATTGCAGATTCACAAACAAGTTTTAACAATAAATAGACTGTATCCCAGTTGACACGCATGGCTTCATATATCGTAGACAAACAAAAGTCTGAGAGAATACACAACCCACCAGTTTATATACTCATCTCCCTAATAGCCAAATCAAACAGGAAAGGATAAGTAGCAATTGGTAAGGGTTATTTGGACTGACAAC
This sequence comes from Agrostemma githago, assembly GCA_958450325.1. Classification (NCBI taxonomy): domain Eukaryota; kingdom Viridiplantae; phylum Streptophyta; class Magnoliopsida; order Caryophyllales; family Caryophyllaceae; genus Agrostemma; species Agrostemma githago. The sequence goes on along the minus strand of OY288250.1, from coordinate 5,192,789 downwards.
TTTAAAGACAGACCAACGCCAGAATAGACTTTCTCCTCTTCCGTTTATCCTCCTTCCACCCTTTCTTACTATTTGCTTATCCAAACAAGCTTTACAGGAACAAGTTCACTGTGTTGTATGTGTTTCAGCGTATGTGTGCGCACGATACCATTTTAAGTCTCATAACATCACGAGCAAAAAAAATGTGGCAACAACTTTTACCATAAAAAAACGAAAAGGCTAGCAGCAATTATAATAGCAAGTACCTCTAAAGCAGACATGGCAGCAAAGAGACTAAAATTATCGCCATTAATCAGCTCACCGTCACGGAGTTCTGTCGCCCCAAAGCCACACACAAACAGAAATCAATATCAAACAAGAAAACAAATCTCAAATAAAACAAAATGTACTAAACAAAAACCGGGGTGGAGCCAAAGTACCACCAGTGAAACTGTGAAAGTTTTCAACATTTTTTGTTCAAGTTACCATTTTTAACTGCGTTGCTACCTCGCACCTACCTACCACCGAAATAATATCCTGATTATGTCGTCGCCTCTATAAACTTCAAATCCTAACTCCGTCACTCAAAATAAAGCATTTAAATTATGTTCAAGTTACAATTTTTTTGTTCAAGTTAAAAAATCTTAACACCATGCCACATTGCTACCTAACATCATCATTTAGCACGTATGAATGCGTGATTCCATCCTGTTTTCAATTTCAGTGTTCAAAATTGGCAAGTAAGTAGTAGTGATTAATCAATCAGTATTCCGTTGCGATGATAACTAGTTTTAAAATCCGTCATCATCATCAAACTAGCATTAATTACTACTCCTCCGTAACAAGCTAATCAATCGATAACGATATCATCAAACGAAAAAAAGAGAGAGAGATCTTACCGTTACAAGCGGCGGTGAGAAGAGGAGTGACGTCAGCCCAAACAGTACCGTCCCCGGTGGATAGGGCCGTCGCTGTTGACGGCGTCTCCGCCGTGAGAAGAGTAGTATCCGTGGCCATCTCCGCCGCCATCGCCGACGTAGCAAACGCTGAGGTTTGTTCGATTTTGTAGGGTTTTAGTGGAAAAATAAATGGCAAATTATTAGAAATCGGGGGGCGGAAGTTTGGCGGAGCAATGCTCGAGCTTGACTGCTTGAGTGGAATGGTAGCACATTGGAACTAGAGCGGACAAGTCTAACCTGACCCATGATCCGGCCCGAAGTGACCCCGACGAAACCCGATAAAGTAGGACCCAAATATGTAGCAACTTGAATTCGATTCAACCCGACTTGATGAATGATGACGATCTTTAAGCAAACACGACCCAATTAAAGTAGACTCAGATCGAACATAGCATGGTGCGACCCCAATGAGTGTAACTTAAGTAATCCCGCGACGCAATACAAAAAGCAAAACATAACCTAAAATCATCCCGAAATTTACTATACAAAACACTTCGGCTCTATTTTTACTTCTATGTAAAGCTGAAGCACTTCGTGCAATGAGCCAAAGACCACTTTTCGTCTACAACAATAACATTAGAGCCTTAGCCCCAAAATGATTTGAGATCGACTAACATGAACCATTCTCCAAAACCGTTTAGCAAAAAATATTATTGCACCCTTTATGGCGACAAGACTGCGGCGGGCAGATCCATTCTTATCTAAAGTGACAACATAACGGAAGACAAAGATGTGTCTCCCATCTTATGAACAACTTTGACTAGCTAGACTCATCGTGAGTCATGACCCAGTGATCCTCAATGATGTATTTAGTGGCTCGGTGCTAAATTTCCTATAGCCCACCATATAGCTGAGTATACATCTGTTCCAAGATGCAATGAAGTCTTCCAAGAAGTCTGGATTCATATTCATGATTGGTCCAGAGCAAGGAAAACTCCAAGCGGATTGGTATTCACGAATATTCCCTCCGATTTTAAATGATTGCCCATTTGGGTAATATATGTGAGGAGTATTATAATGAAATGGGGCAATCATTTAAAACCGGAAGGAGTAGAATATAAATTGGCCTCAACCATCATCTTAAGGTTTTTGGTTGAGTCGGTTCCATATATAACATGGTATCTAAGTTAGAGGTCACGAGTTCGAATCCTGACAGCCCCCAATATCTCGAACTCTCAAGTACGTGGAGCATTGGAGATGTGCGTCGCATATCATCCTAGTGCAGAGTTCAAGGCAAGATCACAGCGCGTAAAGAAGAACAAGATGAAGAATGCGGAGATAGAGGGGAAGGTGAACCATACACATCATCGGGGTTCTCAGTAGTCGTTCCGTCGGGCTTTGAATGTATGATTTTTATTAATATAGGAGTATTATTTAAATCCTCAAAAATTATATTTGCATAATATATATTTACCTAACATTCATCTACATTTATTAGATACAAATAGATACCGAGAAAATGTCCACAGCTCCAGAGCTGTTCCTGGACATGCATGGAAAGAGCAATGACAAAAGGGAGTCGACCTTTGTCACAAGGAGGGATCAGGAGATTTGGGTGAGTACTAACTATTCCAAATAAATCAACTTTGTCTTAGTATATGTGGTTAAAGAACTATACCAATAGTTTCATAGTGGCTAATAACTAGAACTAAAATAATTGTGGTTTATTTAGGATGCCTTCACTACGTCGACTCGACCGCCAATCAAACCACTGACACCGCTTCTGATCAACCTACCCAACAAGACCCGAATGCAGCATTTTTTCAGGTCGTCGACGGGTACAGGAAAGGGGCTATGTACGGCATAGGGAACGCGCACCCCATGTTCTTCACACCTCCACCACCGCGTCTTGGCATCGCTTCACAGATGGAGTATACGCCCGTTGGATCTCAGCATGACCCAGAGAAGGAGCAGATGAAGGAACAGTTGGCACGTCAGGAGGAGGAAATCAGGAAGCTGAGATGCGAGAAGAAATGCAGCTGTTTAGGACCATGTTTGCCAAATGCAACCAAGGTCCTAACTACCGCCCTCCAGACGATAGAGACCTCTTTAACGGGGATGGTGGGGACTCGGGGGCTTCAGCTAGCTTCACGGTTACCTGATTGACTGTTGTTGTTGTACACAGATTTATGATTGTTGTTAGAACTTATTTATGAATGTTATTTAACAATGTTTTTAAACGGATTTATTGACCGTATCTTAAAACTTATTTATATGAATGTTCTTTTGGTTAGACATGTGCTAAGAGTTGAAGCGTTGTGAATTTCGTCTTGAGAGTTGGGAGTTGAAGTGTTGTGGATTTTTTTTTTCCAGATTTTGGCTTGACATCAAACACATGTTTACAGCCTTGCAGCAGCATACATGACGTCCACTAGCAGATGCCATGCACCATCATGACGTCCACGGTCCACTATCCGACGCCATGGTATGCTTGATATTGGCCCAAAAACCAGAAATACTGGCGTGCGACAGTAGACGCCATTATTGGGTAGATGGCGTGCACTGTCACATGCCTTCGACATCATATGGCGTCCACTGTCGCACGCCAGCTCTCTGAAAATGGCGTCTTCTGTCAGACGCCGTTGTGGATGCCCGTTTTCTGACGCCCTGTAATCCCCTATAAATTCTAACGCAATACAGTGGCGGAAACACTGTAGATTTGGGATTAAAACACACCGATGTTCTAAATTTTACAAAAAGAACGGTCAGTCAATACAAATGACACTTTTCACAAAAGGGCTAAAATAAAAATTCTCCAAATGGGTTTAACAATCCAAAAAAATAAATATAAATGAAGTGGAGTAGGATCCATACCACTCGCTAGCTCACACCCAAAACCCAGCAGCAAAAACCTGTCATGTTATAAACATAACAGCCACAATTCAGTGGAGAGTAACGACGACGTTCTCCCAGCCATATTACATGACATTAAAGCATAATTACTATTATATCAAAATAGCTCAAAATGGAAAACGTTTAAAACGATATAGTAAAATAATTTAAAATGATTGCCAGCTTCCAAGTCAATATCAATCAATAATAATAATGGCGTTATGGATACGAATCAGTGCAACAGAATAGACTTTCACTAGGAGAATACTAAACTAGCTTCGAGAACTTAGTTCAAACAAATCAAACTTCGATCTCTAACTAGGCTACTCAACCATAATAGGACGGCGACTTATCAATGCAAGGTCCTAGCTTAAGTAAATATGCACACCCCTCCTGGAACACCAAGTGTGCCCAGTTCAACCCGACGGCGTCTTACATGCGAGGTACGAGCTTAATTAAGGTCAAAATGAACATACACTCCTGGACAAGAACATGCCCAGTTCAACAACCAATGCATATACACTAGCCTTATAGCTGATGGCAAAACGTATACTCTAGACTAGGGCTGTTCAAAAACCGGTCCAGACCGGCCAACCGGACCGAACCGGACCAGCCGGTCCAGACCGAACCGGACCTACCCACAACCGGTCCGGTCCCCGGTTCCACTCCCATGCACTTTCCGGTTTCCGGTCCGGTCCGGGCTAAAACCCGGAAAAAACCGGTCTGGACTGGAAGACCGGAGTTGAGTAATTAGCGTGATATTCCACTGGGTGTTGCTAAAATTCCGCCATTGTTGCCCACCTCACCCTCTCTTCACCTTCATTGTTAAACCTTCAAACACTCACACTCTCTTCCCCACTAAACTCTTCATTCCTCGCACTTCCCATAATAATAATAATAATAATAAACAAACTCACAAAAATTTACGCGACAGTCGGGTCTTCCGGTCCGGTCCGGTCCGGGTTAAGACCGGTCTGACAGGTCCGGTTCCGGTCCGGTCTGCCACCCATCCGGTCCGGACTTCGGTTCTGGTGATGGCATGTGACCGGTCTTCGGTCCAACCGGGTCCGGTCCGGTCCGGTCCGGTTCCGGACCGGTGAACACCCCTACTCTAGACTGTATTACTCTACCCGTACACTTTCCTTATTCCATAACTCCAAAACAAAACCATTATCGTAATTCAATAAAAATATAGTTTGTTCTTCAAAAGAGAAAACTTTATAAAAATAGAAACTTTCTTAAAATAACAACTTCCAAAAGTAGGTAATATTATATAAATAGAAATCGATTAAAATAGGAGTTATATAAAATAGTTAATATTGGCCTCGAGACGTAAACATTATATTTATTATATAAATGTATAATTCATGATTAAAAGTCAACTAAAGTCAAAATCATAATTATTTCTAAAAAGATTGAAGTCTAAGTAATTAAAAGTATTTAAATAACAAATTAACAGATTTTCCAGATTTGCACTGTCTTACTGTAAAATTCGTAATTAAATCATTAAAAATCAAAACAATGTAAGATCAGTGAGGTTCAAAACTTTAGAAACTTAGTTACAACTTCTATTTCAGGAGAAAATCCAAATTCCGAATAAAACATGGGTTTTTGTTCGTATATTTAAAATCTGTCAGAATTAGACACTCGATTGTATTTCTTTAATAAAAGACGTTTAAAAATTGATTTTAAATAAATTCCAATTGGAAACATTAACTAGACTCTTCCTAGTTTCTGTACATAAATTAACAATTTTAAATAAAAAGTTTAACACATGTTTAAATTTAGATCTTATCACAACTGACAGAATCGCGGATTAGTTTGACACCCGTTCATAAACAATTTATTTTGACCAAACCACTTGGAATTAGTTTACGAAATTAAATAGGCATAAATTAGACTTAAAATAAATAGTAGTCTCTTTTCAAAGTTTCCGTAAATAAAGTCTTTAAAACAGAGTTTTAATTAACACAAAAATACTAACAAACATGTTGTAACTCTATTAAAACAATAAAACTTTCAATTTGACCCTTTATATCAAAAATCACGAAAGTTATGAAATTAATTATTATTAGTATGTTTTAGTCTCGGCCTTTTAATACTTTTTAATATTTAAAAGATCGATTTATTCGCAAATCTCGTAAAAACAATTTAAAAACAACAAAACGTGTGAAGATTTACGATTTTAAAGTTTTTGTTATTAAAAACAAGACATACATATATTGTCTAACAAAAAACTAATTTCTATACATGCAACTACAACAATAACATCACATAATACCGAGTAACGTGTCAATGTTACCTTAATCGAGATCCGAATCAATTAATAATCATCGTCGTCGGATCTAGCACGATAGCCTACGAAATAATTAAACATATGGTATTAAAACCACATATAAGTGAATAGGAAGAAGAAAAAGAGATGAAGAACGAATAAGAGTAATTAAATTATCCTCGAGATCGGAAAGAATTAGAGACGAATTATGATCGGATTGACGAACAAAAAGGAGGAAGTTTAACTTAAAATAGAGGAGAAAAGAAGACTTTGTGAATAAAATAGACTAGAATGAAAGAGAATATATATAAAGAGAAATTAGGAAGCTAAAAGATAGCAATAATAAGTCACAAGGACTCTTAACTTGACTAGGAAACGAGATGGTTGAGATGGAACGAACAAGCAACGAATTGATGTGATAAGTTTCCGATTAAAATAAACACGAGATAAGATTTAAAATAAATAGGATAAAAATAATATGTAGTGTTGACAAAAGAAGGTTCATAAAATAATATAAGCGTTTATGAAGAAATCGGATTAAAACGCGTTAGAAAATAATTATTGACGAAATATACAGAGTTATGATATAATCGTAACGGAACGGATAGCAAAATTAGGAAAATTGCGGGTGTTACACGCCCACTTGAAAAATAGGCGACCGGGCTGGGCTTCCACATCCTGGCGTCTGACAAAGAACGCCCGTTTCTAAATGGCGTCTATTAACGCAAGCCGTTTACAGACGCCCTTGACCTTGTAGTGTGAAACAAATTAATGTTTGGTTTTAGCAATAATACACCATATGTAATACTCCGTATACAAACTTGTAAAAAAAACACAAATATTAAGGTAACCTTACATTAAGCCTCCTTAGCCAAACAGAATGCAACATCATATGAATCAAATCAAAGGGTTTAGCAGGTCTATTCAAAGTAAAATGCCTCTTCACATTCCTAACTCCGTTAAACAACCTTAAATAATCTTTATACGAAATCCTCTTAAGTATGTCCTTAATTTGTGGGATCTTTGCTACCGGAACATGGATCGAAAACCGAGTCCAATCAAGAACATCATTAAAAGGTAATGAGTAATTATCCTTGATTATTACCGGCACACATTCAGCAAATATAGCTTCCACAATTCTTGGGCTTGCAACTTCATACCCGCTAGGACACAAACAAAACTTGGTTTGACCTAACAATTTGAAATAATCTTTGTTTTTAGGAAGATACTCATTAATTTGCATTTCTGGGTCCGCTTTATTTTTCCAATATGTAAATAATTTATCTCGTACGTGGCCATGGGCCCCTCCGGCGAAAAATGCAAACAGTTTGCGTTTACTTGCGCGTGAAGGGAAGCTCGGAGGGCCCAGTTTTTCCGGGGGAATATTGACTTCTGGTATCGAAACATCTCTTGAAGGTTTGAACCCTTCCGATGTGTTTGCGTTGCATAATGCTCTTATTAAGTTGTCGAAATATTTTGGTTTGATGTCTGAAATTTCTGGTGCCTGCAAAAACATTAGAGACACGCCAACAAAAGTCAGAGGATTAGACAATATGAGGTTCACTAACATATAGTGAAAAAACTTACTTCTGTTGGCTAATAGGTAAACATTATTCTGCCGTAATTTTTATGAGCTTTTATAATTGAAATTAATTAGTTGGAGTAGTTCTAGAAAAAGCTGAGAGAAGAAGACATACCCAATCATGGCAAGAGAGCATAAAATGATCAGCACCCGAACTTGAATTCCAAAATGGATATTTATTCGCAACCACATTGACATAGTCCAACAAGACCCTATGAAGAGGTCCACGTTCATATGAGATAAGAGGCCTATATAGATACCAAACAATTCGGGCGACGGTTATGGGTAGGAAAAATGCATGAGCTTCATTCGGGTCTTGTGTAACGAAGTTGCTTAGCCCACTTTCTAGTTCAGCAATGAACATGCCTTCTATACCATATATCCCCTTCACCGGACCTTGATGTACAAATGGTGCCTCTCCTTCCTTGTACACCCATATTTTAAATCTCTTTATCATTTCTTTGTGGCTCCTGATCATCATCATCATCTTCACATTATTATTTTAGAGTAAAACAAAACGATGTAAAACGTGTAAGTAATTGACAGTAGAGGGAGTAATCTCTTGACTTATAAGCTAAGGTAGAACATTTTCTCATTCTCCGTCAATATAATGTGGGATATTACTCACATGTAAGTATTTGGGTTTAGGAGTCAGTTCTCAAACCGCATCATTATTTTTTTTACGAGTAGATACTAGATACTCGGTAGATGATTGCCATATTATGTATTGACGATAAATTATTGCCAATATAAACCGTATGTACGTCTCATTCCATGACTGATTGAGCGTATGTAGATTTATACTGGATGGATGAGGTGCGAGGTATCTGCCCCGTTGTAGCACGTAACTCCAACTTGAGGTTTTAGTAGTCATCCTTAACTTATTCACAATATCGCAATCATCTAAGTAAGAGTATTCGTTTAATTAATTAGGTGACATGCATATTCATATTATAATTCAAATGAGTCAAATAAACAAATAATTGTTCTTAATTAAGTTGTGTCTCTTAAGACGGACATATTTATCGTATGATTTAATAGATCAATAACAATTCATTTAGTTATTAGTTAAAACGTACAATTGTTTATTTGTCCTTAGAAATTTTACTTTTATCTTATTGACCTATAATAAATTTGCGACAAATATCTCCATCACAGGCAACAATTATGGAGTACTAATTAAATCGGCAAGTCTCTCTGTTACATCATCCTTATACTAGTCATCTACTAATTATTATCATTAGGCCACAAACAATAATGCATTGTTTTTGATACGGAATAGTATCCTTATACTCGTATTATTATTATTATTATTATTATTATTATTATTATTATTATTATTATTATTATTATTACTATATAATAAAATTATATAAAACTTAAAACAATTACAAGAAGTTAGTGGTCGGATACCAAGATACTATTTGACGTCGACTCCTATTATTAATTTTCGTGGTTACTTTCAAAATAATGGGAAGAAATCGAGCCCAAAGCATCTCCATTTGCAGGAGATTTAATAAGGACCTTGATTGCATATTTGCATGAGGGCAGGTAAAAAAAAGTCATGCATCATCAACTTTTACTCCTTCCGTCTTAGTCATTGATTGTTCTTTTATACGGAGTATTATTTATGAAAAATATTTTAATTAAAGTACAATAAATAATGGAGAAGAGTATACTTTATACTTTTATAAAAAAGAACTACAACCATGCATGCACTTATCACTTTATGGACGTGAAATGTGGGCGCGCATGCATGCAGTGGGTTGTGAACTTGCATTGTGACTACCCAAAGTAGTAAATTGAACCCTAAATCTCAGTTCCATGTTAGGTTACTCTCACAAAATTTGATTTATTAAACTTTTAGCCTTGTATGCATGTAAGACGGATATATTGTGGATATATAATTTACGAAGTAAAAGTCATATTGAATGATCGAAGTCCAAATAATCGAGGTAGTAGACAATTGCTCGTACTATAAACAAATGAAACTACGTCACTCTAAATGAAATTACAAGAATACCTCTGTCATTTTCTTACTCATTTTAGTTCTATTAAATATATACATTATCCTCCCAAGCGAAACCCTAAAAGTTAGCTCAAGTACTAACAAAAACGTTTTTTTTTTTTTTTTTTTTTTTTTTTTTTTTTTTTTTTTTTTTACGTGTTGAGGTCTCAATTCTTACCCGTGATGTAGTCCATATATCCATTTGACCAAAAAAATAAAATTTGTGGAGCTTATGGTGCATAAAGTACGAATAATATTTCCTCCGTCCCAGTAAAATTGTCACGTTTTATTAAAATATTTCTCATATATATTATATAATAGGGAAATAAGACTATCTTTTAGGGAAGTAGGAATTACTCTATTTATTGGGTTTGATCAAGTGATCATGCATTTAATTTAGTGCATGCTACTCGATAATGGTATAGGATCACCTTGATTGATTTCACACCTTCACTCTACTTGAGACTTAATTAATGACCCACCCAAGAGTGATCGCTTCATATCAATCCTTGATGATCAGTAAAATAGCTCACAAATATTATAAGAGAAAATTATTCTTTATTCGTAAAAATAATATTTTAATTAAATATAACAATTAACTGAAACGATGAGAGTATTCTAAAAGGGAAAATATATTTTAAAATCTACAAATTCGGTACCATATAGGTACAAAAAATAAATACTCCGTATATTAGAAAAAATAAGTAAAGAAATAAAGAAATTAATGAGATAAAATCAACAAAATAAAGCAAAGAAATCAATTATAATTACTAAATAATTAATTCATATTATCGTGTAGAGAAATTTAAACATGTGAAGACGATGGACTTAACTGATGAAAAGCAAAGGGGTTGCGGTAAAGGGGTCCTCGAGGAACAAACGACGACGACGAAGACGACGTTTCTTCATTCTCCGACGACGTATAATTCTTTGTCCGACTAGCTTTTCTGATAGCCGCTCGGGCTCGAGCCAATCCCTCTTCAACCTTGTTATTCAAACCACTTCTTTTCTTTTTATTTCTTTCTTCTTCTTTGCTCACCTTTCATTTTGCCATATCACACGATAAAAAGGTCAGTAAATAACGGGGGGTTACATGAGTAATTATAATTATTATAATTAGAGGATCGAGCAGGAAGATTAAACGAAGAACGAACTTACTAGCATGCGAAAAGAGGAGACATTATTATTATTGTAATTAGGATTTGATTGACGACGAAGATGATCATCAATAATGGTGAAGGGTGAATTAATTGATGGTGGTGTAGATGAATTAGGAGGAGGATTAGTGTTGATAAATTGGTTTAGGTGGAAATTAGAAGTGAAGTAGAAGAAAACTAGAAGAAGAAAAGTAGGGATTAGTAGCAAAAATTTTGTAGTTGAGTTGGCCATTAAAACATGAAAACCATGCAATTTGACCTTTATTATGTTGCTTATATACGCGTATACATGAAAATAAATGAGATTATATCATTCTTCTTTTCTCCTCCCTCTTATATATATAGTCGATCTCCGTCCTGTTTATTTATTTATTCAGGGTACTCCCTCTATACCATTAACTTCTTCTCTCTTTCCTAATAAGTAAATACCACTAACTTATTCTCATTTCATTTCTTTCCTATTTTGGCAAATTTTTTACACTAAAATTTTTCAATTACTTTACTAATAATTCCAAACTACAACGCTTAACATCATTAAAATCAATATTAATAATATAAATATCCTCCATTAATAAATAATTTATCATCTTAATCCATTGATTAATTTTTTAATATTTTATTAGTATTTGTTTAACATGTATTCCTTAATTTATGTAAATAATAAGATCATCGTGGACTTGTAGTAGGGAGGGAGTATGGTTTAAGACAAGGTTGCATATTGGACCATCCGTTTAATTTTGTTAGCCCAATTAAGTAGAGTTAGAATATACGGAGTATTATTGTTATATGGATGAAAGTAGGAAGGATCTATGGTTGTGTAAGTACGTGTAGATTGTCTGATCTTCTTCTGTCAAAATAGAAAGGGGATTGAATTTATAAGCATTTATGTAATACTCCCTCCGGTCATTATTTATTGCCCCGCTCACTTTTGCACGTAAAATAAGGAATGAATATAAAATGGTAAAAAATGATGGTGGAGTAGTGAAAAATGAATATAAAATGGTAAAGAAATGAATGATGGGCCTTAAAGTATAAAATTCAATGGCATTTCTTGTAAATAAAGGATAGAAAGAGGGATAATATGGTAAAAGTGTAAGATAGAAAAGGAAAGTGGAGAAGTGGGGCAAAAAATAATAACCTGCCAAATAAGGAAAGCGGGGCGATAAATTGTGTCCGGAGGGAGTAGCAAGTTCAATAAATTAATCGTTGCTTTGCTTCAATGAGTCGTTATTTTTCTTTCAGGGGTACCATGAGAACAACTATGAAAACTTAAGGGTACCTTGGGAACAACTATGAAAACTTAAGGGTATCATGAGAACGCCTCTCTTTTTGAAGAAAAGTGTTGTTAATTTTGGTCATAATTAATTTAACGGTGTCATGACAGAAATTTGGGTAAGGGCAAATCGGGAACTAAACTATAAAACTCAAGGTTACCATGCGAAAAAACTTAAAAGCAGGAGTACCATGTGTAATGTGACATAGTTCGAGGGTACCATGGAAAATTTCCGATATTTAAATGAGTCATAAGATGAAACAGGGATGACCAAACATCCGTAAAAACTAATTCAAGCGGATATGTAGTAATAAGCGTAGATGTAGCAAATTCAAGCTTATGACTCTTGTGTATATTACAAGAGTTGCAAGTTTGACTTATCAAATTATTATGCGACGACAAATGAAAATTAGTACGTAATAAATTGTAAATTTATGTAGATGGGTGTCCGAGACGATGATGCCAATCTGGACTGGTGAAGGTGGTGATGTAGACGGACGGGTTGGTGGTGGGTAGCAGCCACTCATGGGCGCCCCCGAAAGCTTGTCCGCGTAGAATGATGCTACTCGTTTTGGAATCCTTAAGAGAAAATGAAGAGTCTGTAAATTCAAAAATAAGGTTATTGTCGCAACAAAATTGAAATACAGATAAAATGTTTTGAGAAATATTTTGAACGTATAAAATATTAGAGAATATGAGATTAGGGTGCGAAGAAGTAAAAAGTTGGAACGAACCTACGTGAATAATGAGTAAAGCCGAACCGTCATCGATAACAAGTTTATCACTCCCATCATAGGGGCCATGGAGAACGAGGTTTGAGAGGTCATTGGTGACATGTTGGGTAGTACCGGTGTCAATCAAACATGGTTGAGAAGAGGTGGGTTGGTGGGTGGTGGCTAGACTGACTTGTGGGGTGTTACGGTTGTACTGTGAGAGGTTGGTGGGGCCGGATTTATTGGAGGGAAGTGTCATGAAGGTGACACCGGGAAAATCCCTAGCAAAACTACGACACTTGCTTAGGAACGACGTGGCCTATATAGTATTAGGTGCAATATTGGCAACGACCCTAGAATGGGGCGTGGTGGGTGGTGTTGGTGGAGTCACGGTTTTGGTGTGGTCGTGAGTGGTTCGGTGGGATGGTGTGATTATGGCTACGATATTGGTAGTGGGCCACGCGAGCAATGGCCGGGAATTGAAGGGATTGAGTTTAGTGGTTTTGGTGACGGTGTGGTCAAAATTAATTAATTTTTTGTGGTGGTTGTCAAAGAAGATTGGTTCGTCACGGGCATTGACGGTCTCAATTACGGGTTTGTAGATCTTGTAGTCAAGACCTTTTAGGATTTTGGCCGTGATATCCTCGGGATCCATGGGTTTTCCGAGGACGATAAGTTTGTCGACGCATGTTTTTATACATTGCATGTACTCGGTAATGGTCATGGTGGAGGTTTTGGTGATGGAGTCTAGGTGGCCTGGCCTTTTACATGGAGGATGTGGGCTCGAGACGGGTTTGCATAGGTTTTGGACAAGGTGGTATAAATGTCGTGCGAGGTGAGGAGACGTGTAATGAGAGCGTGTGAGTCGGCGGCAAGTGTGTTGAGGAGAGCGCCTTTGATAAGTTGGTCTTGTTGTTTCCAAGTTAGGTTGGCGGGGTTGGGTACGTTGGCCGGTGAGGTGTCCTTGTCATTGTGTTTGGGGTCGGTTATTGTATCCGTTGGGCACGGATATGAGCCATCAACAAAACTTAAACAAATCGTAGCCGGAGAGTATTGCTTCGATCTTTTCTTGCCATTACATGAATTCGATTGGTTTAAGTTTGTCGATCACAAATAGATTGACGATGAGGAAGGGAATGTCGGGTTGATAGGGGTTGGCGAGTTGGTTGCTTGATGCCATTATTATTTTGTGAATGGTTTTGGATCTCAGAGCTCTGATACCATATACTCCCTCCGCCCCACAATAATTTACCCACTTTTATTCATAATAAGTAGGATTAAATAATAAGTGGGTAAATCATAGTGGATGGGAGAGAGTAACAACTTTGAGATACAGATAAAGATTAGTATTATTCCATGCTTAGAAATGATTACAAGCTAGACTATAAATACAAGTAACTAAGATCGATGTAAATCTGATATGAGAATTAGCTAACTATGGATACAAATTATACATGATATGATATGGGAATAGTATGATTACATAATACTAGTATGGACCCCTTAAAATTATGTACGGTATTTATAATAAAATTATTTTATTACATACTTCGTATTTCTTTTTAGATTTCAAATTAAAAATTTATTATTTTATTTTTACAAAAAAGATAATTGAGTAATATCTTGAAACATCATTAAATGTACTTCCTACGTTCCAATAGGTTCTTTGCATTTATTTTTTGGACACTATTCATAAGTTGGGGAATTGTCGATATAACTTTTAGTATATATTAGAAAATATAGTCATGTGAGATTTTGTTTAAATTGTCTAATCGAGTGCGTTATAAATATCAAATTTTTTAATTTTTAAAAATATGTAACTAAAGATATGAACAAAAGAAATCGTGCATTGGCAAGTAGGAGAAAGTAAACGTAAAGAATCAAATGGAACGGAGTGAGTATATTTTATGAAAATACTACTCATAGTCGAGATACCCACTTCTCGCTTCAATATACTGTAAAATATATAACTACAAAGGATTTATTAAAAATTGTACTAATGAAAACATTTTTATTAGTTGTTGTCTGAAACGATAACAAAATCTTACATTTCAATTCTAAAATGAACAATTTTTTACAAAATATATTGAAAGTCTCACGTGTGAGATTATCTTACTCTATAATTTCTTTTAAAAAAAAAAAAACTTATGGAGTTTAATGGTATACTTCGTAATTTTTATATTTTTATAAAAATTAAAGTAAAAACTATTTTGAAAGTAAAATTGTAATTCATAAGAACATTTTGTTTTTGTCACAAAGTTGATGACATCATATTATAAAATTTCTCTAATTATTTTCATAAAAAAAAAATTGGTAATTTTTTTCCTTTTCACGTCAATGACAATGGAGAAGTTTTGAATTTATACGTGAACTATTCATACCTTCCTTATTCTTTTAGTATATAGATGATAAACAATAACGGAAATATACGAAGTTGTGAATTAGAATATGGTGACGTGATCACTAGATATCCTTAACATCGAATAAGACTGAAGTCAAAATTCTTCATATTCTTTGTTTCTCTTAGAAAATCAATATCTATTGAGTTTAAATATACTAATTTTCATGCAGGTCATTGAAGTTTTTTTTTTTTTTTCCTTCCGTTAGAGGCGTGTTTATTTTACGGAATTATTTTTTCCTAACGAGCCTTTACTCAATCCTAACGACATTTTACCGTTTTATCCCTCTCATTTCACCCATCAAAGAGTTTAGGGTTTGTTTTTCTCTCTAAATAAATCTCAAAATTCATCTACCCAAACGCACCATGAACCACCAATCGGTGGCTGAGATGGCCGGAGTTGAGTCGACATGGGTTGGGGTCGGCGGGGGGTTCGGTGGGTGAGGTCGGGTCGGGTCGGTGGGTCGAATGGTGGCTGGACAGTGGCCGATGGAGGGATGGGTGGGGTTCGGGTCGGAGCCGATGTTGGGTGGTGGGGTGGCTGGATGGTGGGCAGGCGAGGGTTGGTTGGGTCGGTGGGGTGGCGTGGTGAGGTGGTGCCGTGGTGTGGTGGGGGTGGGTGGGTCGTGGAGAGTTTGGGGTTTTTTCCTTCTTTTTTTTTTTTTTTTTTAATATTTTATTTATTTAAATTTCTTTTTTTCCGTGTTATTTGTTGTTTTTCCTTTTTTTTTTTAAATTATTTTTTGTTTTCCCTTTTATTATGTGAATCCTTTTGTAAACCCAAAACAATTAATTAAACAATAATAATAAAATTAAAAAAATGATTTGGTAAATAAATAATCGATTTTATATTATCGCTAATTGAATTTCATAATCGAAGTCGGGGACGATCGATTATGTAAATTAATGGAGTAAGAACTAAATAAGTGAAGTTGAATCTCAATATAAAAGGTAAAGTTATATAAGGGTATAACGGGAAAAACTTACAAAAATTCGTTAGGATTGAGTAAAGCCTCGTTAGGAAAAAGCACGACCCATATTTTATGGGCAATACTATATTGTAATGGTGTTGCCTATGAATCTTCAATTGAATGTAAGCTGCTCGATTATATAACTATCATCTTAATTTTGCTTGATGTAATCGCAACTCCATGCACATCGTACGTCAATCAAAGCGGTGAAGTAATTGTCAATTGGCGTAACAATTTCATGAATTATGGATTTTGGGACTCATTGACGTAATTTCCATATTTCCGATTATTATCACTTTCACAACCGTGGGATATGGCGATTTACATCCTGTCAATTGGGGAGAAATATTTTTTTTGCATATTTTTTTTTATGACATTGAGCGTGGTATTCTATTTGTACGTTACAAATGAGGTTGGAATACTCTTGATTATTGAGCCTGCAATGATATAGGTAACTTTATTTTTTGAACGTATTTGATAAAGAAATGAGTTTCATGAAAAACTCTATCTCCTCACTCAAGTTGGAGGTGAATTAGGAGTATTTGGAAATATGTCTCAGCCTTTCTCAGTTGAAGTAACAACGTGATCAATTCTTCTCAATTTGACTAGGATCAGATTCGTTCAACTACTCCAATTAAATAGGCAAGATGGGGATATCATAGCCAACTAGTTTTTTAACTCGTGAAAATAATGAATATATTTTAAAATAACTATCACAATTTTGTTTTTAAATTTTAATTGTGACAAATAATTGTGGTAGTTCTTTTGATATTTTTGAAATTTGGATGCAAATATATAGGTTAAAAAGTTATTTAAGAATAGATATATGTGTTTATTAAATCGTATTCTATTTTTTTATAAAAAAAATTTCTTGCCAAAAACATTTGGTTTAAGTTTTTTTCCCAATTAGGTATGTTTTATTTTTATATAATGTTTTTAAATTGATTAGTTGGTTTAAATAATACTCTAAATTTGATTGGTAGGTTGATTAGTTGGTTTACAGTAGTAATGGTTTAAATATTCCAAATCTCGTATAGATTTTCATCGTAAAAATAAATCATACAGAAGATAGATATAGACATAGATAGATATAGATAATGTCATCCAGACAATATTTAATTATGTAGGAGTTTAGTATCTTATTTAAATATTATTATAAATAACTTTTTTTAATTAATAAATTTTATCGTAACTTAAGGTTTCTTTGGGTTACTATTTGGATAATCTCAATAAGAAAAGTAATCGTAGCTTACTCGGTATTCCTTACTTCTAGGGGTTACTATTTGGATAATCTCAGTAAGAAACTCAATAAGAAAATTAATCGTAACCTACTTGGTATTCCGTTTACTCCTAGATTCGCAAGTAGAAGGCAAAGTTCAAGGTTGATGAAACAGCTCATAAGAAATGACGATGATTTGGAAGATGTTTATGAATCTAATCAATCTGTCTTGAATTTACTCAACTCCGAACTTTTTAGATGAAAAACAAGATATACATTTTTTTAAGGTTATTTAACGATAATATTATGAACTATAGATGTCTTCAAAAAAATAATATCAATTTTAATAAGTATGAGAATAATACGTACATTAGAGTAGTTAAATCGGAGTAGTATAGGTAACCACTTACTTGTAAAACCCTTCCACCTTCCTTTTCCCCTTAATTTTATTTTTCCTAAAGAGTGATGCGTCCACCGTCGCATGCCAGGTAACTTAATATTTGACGTATTTTGTCAATATCACGAATATTATAACGTGGATAGTGGACGCCATGTATGTTGCACGGTGTCTGTCAGTGGACGTCATGTATGCTACTCTAGTGTCGTAAACATGCGTTTAATGTCTAGCCAAAATCTGCAAAAAAAAAAAAAAAAAAACCAAAATCCACAACACTTTAACTCTCAACACAAAATTCACAACGCTTCAACTCTCAACACAAAATTCACACACTTCAACTCTCAACACATGTCTAGCCAAGAAAACGTTCATATAAATAAGTTTTAAGATACGGTAATCACATATAGACAAAGTGGTTTGAAGATACGTTAATTGTAAATCCGTTTACAACAACTACAGTCAATCAGCTAATCGTGAAGCTAGCTGAAGCACCGAGTTTCCACCATCCCCGTTAAAGGGGTCTTTATCGTCCGGAGGGCGGTAGTTAGGACCTTGGTTGCATCTGGCGAACATGGTCCTAAACAGTTGCATTTCTTCCCGCATCTTCCTAATTTCCTTCTCTTGACGCGCCAACTGTTCTTTCATCTGCTCCTTCTCCGGGTCATGTTGAGATCCCGCGAGCGTATACTTATCTATGAAGCGGTGCCAAGACGCGGTGGTGGAGGTGTGAAGAAAATGGGGTGCGCATTTCTTATGCCGTACACAGCCCCTTTCCTATACCCGTCGACGACCTCAAAAAATGTTGCATTCGGGTCTTGTTGGGTAGGTTGAGAAGCGCTGTCGTCGGTCTGGTTGGTGTTCGAGTTGACGAAGGCATCCTGAATAAAGAACAATTATTTCAGTTTTAGTTATTATATGAAACCATCGCTATAGTTATTTAACCACCTATACTAAGACAAAGTTAATTTATTTGAAATAGTTACTACTCACCCAAATCTCCTGATCTACATGCTAATCAACCAACTAACCTCATTCGATCATCAAACTCGATGTTCGTCATGTTCAAACGTCAATATCTTTTGTTATGCAATTCTGAAGTGATTCAAGTTGCAATGGAAAGCTCTTTCTCATAACTTTTCAACGATAGATCACACATCCAACTCTGATAAGTCACGGACAAATGACAAGTGTTTGAAGTTAAGCGCACAAAGCTGAGAGCCAAGCCGAGAACCCAGCCGAGCACTCAATCTATCGACTGGGATCAGTCGAGCTCTTCCCTTAGCTCCAGCCGAGTTTTCATGCGAGCCCTACTCTTCTCTCAGCCTGTCGGCTGAATCCAGCTGACCCTCTCTTTAATGGCAGCCGACCTTTTGCATACTACCCCACGATTATAGCTGGTCATGGGACGTACCGCCCGATTGGTCTGTCCCGTCCGGCCCGAATTTTTAGCGGGCTTGGATACAACATTTTTAAAAATATACAAAGGCCCGGCCCGTAAACCTGTCCCGAACCCGCTTATCCGTGGGCCAAAATTTCACAATTAGCCCGGTCCATGTCCGGCCCAAACCTACATATGATCACCTCTACCCACGATCTTCTCCTTGCTCGTCAAGTTTTTTTCACCCACTAACTCTTTATTAGTTAGTGGGGATCAATGGGTGATAAAGTTAGTAGTGAAGATAATGGGGTAGTTAAGTTAGGATTAAATTAGTATAAATATGTCCAGTTTCATTCATTCAGTCATCTATCCTTCATTCACATCTCATCTTCATCTTAGTTTAGTTCACGCTAAATAATTAGTTTTTCTTTCATCAAATTTATTTTTAATTCAATTTCTCAGAATTTCGATGCTTGTAGTATTCGTGTTTTATTATTATCGTCATTATTTCTTCTGTCTCCGTTCTAGTAGATTTTGACTTCAAATTCCGGTGTTTATAGTATTCGTGTTTTATTATTATCGTCATTATTTCTTCTGTCTCCGCTCGAGCAGATTCCGACTTCAGTATTTCTTATCTTCTTCCCTAATCTCCTCTATTTCTCAGTTTCCTGGAACTTTTAATCTTTATGTTATTTTCTTTACTGTTATTTTTTTTCTTTTAATCTTTATGCTATTTTCTATACTGTTATTTTCTTTTTCCTTAATTCTTATCTCATGTAACTTCTTTTCGTCCCGTTTCTTTTCCTTTTTCTTCATCCATTTAGTTTATTTTTTCATAATGTTTCATTCCGTTAGTATTGTTATTATCACTGTAAATATATTTAGCTAATTTTTCATCACTAGAGTTTATGTGAATTACTACGAATTGAACCGAGTTTATATGTGATGACTAATTAATCGACTTTTACAAGTTAAATCGCTCTTGCAACATTATAACGACGAGTAGGGTAACACCCCATCCCAAACTAGAACCAGAAATGTTAACAGTAGCTCGCCAGACTCTATACTGGTCCCATAAATCAATACGAGTCCTTTCCAGCGCATTTTGTTCTCATTCATGCGCATCCCGGAAACCTTCCCAGGAAGTCACCCATCCTTAGACTACACCCAGTCAAGCACGCTTAACTGTAGTTTTTTGCAACCAGAAGAAAGAAAATGCACTTTGTTGATATGAGTAGTACTTTCAATTCTTTTAAGCACTAGTACACTTATATGAGTAGTACTTTCAATTCTTTTAAGCAATAGTCAGTTAAGCTCCCTTTAAGCACTAATAATTTAAGCTCAAAAATAAGACATCTTCAATCAACGTGGGTGTTTCAATCATTCTCACTTGAAGAATGCAACGTAAATACACGGTTGCAGGGTTGCTCTGATATCATTTGTAATACCCAGCCCAAACTAGGATCGGAAATGTTAGTCGCGGTAGCTCGCTAGGCTCTATACTGATCCCACAAACCAACACGAGTCATTTCCAACGCGACGGTCTTGCCTAGTAGAAGCCTCACTGAGCCAGCTGAAAATCCGCCTCTTGATCGAGCAGCCTCTAACCGATTAGTGCCATCAATAAATGCACATGTTCACTTCGAGCATTCTGAGCTCTACTCATTAGCTTCTGACAGCTGATTGCTTACCGGCGAGAGGGGATATCAAGCGTAGCTCACAGAGTCGCAGCATTCTACTCTAGATCCTGTTCAGCTCTGGCAGCAGGCCGGAGGAACAAAAGAAGCCTTGAGGATGTTCTGAGTCGTCTCGCGCTAAATAGACCAAGAACTTTTATTTCAATTTAAATCAACCAAAATCTGTGGGAGTTAGGTTTTGGGAGTTAACATGATATGAATCAATTACTTCACTACAGAGCGCCTTACTGGAGTCGCTACATTTCGAGTTTATGGCCATCCGAATTGAATACATTGAAGTGATTCAATTAAATAATAGTAACAAAACAGTAATTTAAGAATACTCTATTTCGCCTATTCAGGGAATGAAATACTAAATGTAGTATACAACTTTGACAGAGACGTGTTGGTCACGAAGTAATTTACGACAACAGTTAGGATCTTCTGAATTTCTGGTTCCTATATTTGATGTAGTAAGCTGATTTTACAGTGGCAGTTTCTCGCTCAGCGTCGAGAAGTCGGGGTATAACATGGCGCACAGAGTGGAAACAATAGCATCCAAATGGTCTCACGAAGAGACTCGGATACAGGTATCAACTTCCCAAGTGCAGCAAGTGGGCAACTGGTTTAAAACCCAACGAAAAATTCAATGTCAATCGTCATCTAGAGGATGTGTATCTTGTGTGAGTGTAAACAGCATCAAAATGCAGAACCTGGATACTATTCTCTACACTATCAATAGCTCAATAAAGACAATAAAAATCGTAAATTTGGAGGAGTGTCTTAAGCCAAGAGCTTCTTACCTGATAAATCCAATAAGAAGACACAGCAGCCATAACTGCCAGCTCAGCCTTACAGTTGATGTAAATTTCCCAAGGAACTCAATTATGACGATCTGCCAATTAATAGAATCGAATAGAAAAGCCAAAGTGGAGTTAGTTTCAGGCCGATAATGATAAATTCCCAAATCTGTGGTGGCTGTATGTACATATGCAGTTTATCAGTAGCCTGACCTGGACGATCAGAGTTACACCCACAGTACCCATGAAAAGGTGGTGTCTGGTAATACCCTCAAATATGTTCACCCGATCCAGCCTGCGGCAACTGAACTCGTTGAATATCTGAAAACAGTGAAAAGCAACCGTCAAGGAGATTGACACAAGCTTCAAATTCATCTCTTTCGCCATACAAACAGACATATACAGTGAGAGCAGGAGAATAGATACGGAGTACTTGAGGACGCAAAATCCTTCAGCTGAATAATTTATTCCTTATTCCAGAAAACACATGTTATTTATTCTATAAACCTCCATCTCAAAGACCATTTTTCCAATTATACCTTCTGTTTTTGTCCCGGCAAATTACAAAATTACGAACATCTTTAACCCTCTCATGGCTCTCAAAAACAGTGAAAAAACAATTATTTTGTCAGGAAACACAGCCAAACAAAGAAAACGATATGCCACAGGCCCACATCCTAAATTGATTTGGACACAAGGGCCTCCATATTGCATTATGAAAGCGACTTTTAGCGGAATTTTAAAGTTTTGGCATTGGAGTCATCCGTTGTTATTGATGTGCTTACCTGACACAGGACAAATGCATTGAAGATCACCGTGTTCTTAATTTTGTTAGAAGGCTCAAAAGAGTCTTGCTGAAGATGTGAAATTTTGTGACCGTAGAAGTTGAGAAGGAGCAAAACGATTGCCTGGTAAGCAGCCTACAGTTCCAAAATTCCAAAGCCACAAGTGAGAGTCGTACTATATGAAATTAATTACTCCCTAATCCATTCATTTCACAAGCCATGTGAGATCTTATGGAATAAACAAGATGGCCACAGATATTAGCACCTGTATCAGTAAGTTCCTCCACATAACATCTGTAATAAGAGGTTCCCTGTGAAGCAAAAATCACATAAAAGGTAAGTCCAAAGCTACATCATCTTGCATTTTTATTTTATCTTCTCTAATATGTCATTTATGTTCTCTGTAAGAGCAAAATCACGAGGGAGAAGTTAAATGCAAAATAAACTCTAAGGCCTCTCATTTGAGTGTCACCCAGTGTCTCATACAGTCTATAATTTTAGATCAGAAAGGTGAACGTAATATTTCATTAAAGGACACTGGCTATGATATTCTTCCCCGTGGAAGTGTCGACATGGGATAAGCCACCACGCCAACCACGCATGGGAGAAGAGGGGACACACGTTTCAAAAAGCCGCAAATAAGGGGTTATAAGTTATAACTTCTCCCAATCAACGAAAAACGTGTTTGCCAAATTACAAATTGTTAAATTTCATCAAAAACTCGAAAATTTCTGAGGTGAAGTTGTGAAGAACATAGAAGATACGTCATGACCCTAAAAGAAATGACGATAAAAATAGGATTAGGAACCTTCGACTAACTGGTGGTCTGTGCATAAGATGATCTGTAGGAGGTTCTGTAGCCAATGCAAGAGCTCCAAGAGTATATGTCATCAGATAAACCCAGAGAAGCTTAACCAAAGTAACAAAATATTAATGGACGGACTCATATATCATATAATGAAGCCAAGGAAGAAAGGAACAATGATGAGAAGAGAATTAAAAGAACAGGAAACACAACTACCTGTACACAGTTCAGTGGGGCATCACCTGTGGAAAATGCACCAGCAACATTTATGATAAGGGCTACCACATTAACTGTAAGCTGGAACTGGGTGAATTTCTGAATGTTTTCATACACAGATCTACCCCATCGAACAATCTGAATAAGTTTGATATAAACATAATGTCTTAGGACCAAAATATAATTCCGGATGAAGGCGGAATCCAAAAGCAAAGAAAAAATGCCATTAAAATTAACATTACACATTACAATAGATAAGTATAGAACCAGAGACAATTTGGCTAAACATAAGCTTTGACGTCACGATGTGGCCATCAGTAGCATGTTTGCCATGATAATTCGCGATAAATGAATAAGATGGTTTTCCCGTCGCTGTCCAATGCCCAGTGGGAATGTAAAATCATCATAAAAGAAGCAAATGCATTTTTTTCTCCACAAACATATTGAAAAAAATATATGAGCAAAATTATGAGCAGCAATATTATTACATGAGACTCAGATAGAATACAGCTGTGATCATCACTACTGCACTATTCCATCAGCCATGCACTACTAGCACTTACCTTCACAACTGAAGCAAAATCATCATCCAAGATGACGATATCTGAGCTTTCTTTTGCTACTTCAGTACCAGCGTTACCCATTGCAAGGCCAACATCTGCCTGATGTAAAAAAAATGAAGATATTATTAGAATGTAATCTTGACTATCATTCAATATATAAACCAAGTTTACCAGGTGTACCACCAATGTTTCCCATATAATACAAATATCTGATATACATATACAATAACTAACTAGGAATTAAATATAGCACATGTATTTACTTATGATAGATCAAGGTATACAGTTATGCACTTGTGTTATGGAGGAATAACAAAATGATTAACAAATAGAAATCTAACAGAGATAGTGAAGGAGAAACAAAAAGTACTTAGTAAGAATGTGGATGGATTACTTTGAGAAACTTTCACAAGAAAAGTAAACATATACACAGTACACTGGGAAGAACATTAAGACCTCGCGACAACTAGTAAAATTTGATAAGAGGATTAGAGTTGATACAAACAAGCCGTCATACATAAATACATAATGCAGGACTGCTGAACAAGTACCTCCAACGATATAGATACAGTCATAGTTTCATGATAAAACGTACCTCACGTAAAGCTGGAGCATCATTGGTCCCATCTCCAGTAACAGCAACAACATGACGCTTCTTTTTCAGTTGTTGGACCAGAAGAAGCTTGTCACTGGGCAAAGAATTTCCCATTACCTGCCACCAATTATTTTAGAAATTCACAGTTTTTCCCTAGTGATTGCCCATCCTATCCATTCACCTTTCTTTTACAAATCGAATAAAAGAGGCAGACACTGAAGGAAAATGATGATGAGGTCAAAACTGCATACTGATATTTTGTCTACAATTTTTGCCCTTTCTTTTGCTGACATGTTACGAAATGATTCTCCATCGATCAAATTGGGTTCACGTGCATCTGAATCCGAAGCTAGGATTCCACACTCCAAAGCTATAGCTTTTGCAGTCTTGAGACTGTCACCAGTAACCATGCACACCTGTAACCAGTAAAATGTCAACACTCTAGTCAGATAAAAAAAATGGGACTACGATGGGTTCAGGCAACTGAAGGGAGAAGCAAATTCCCCAAATAAACTAAACGTCCAACCTGTATTTATCCATAGAAGAGTAGCGCAAGAGTCAACTCTCAAGTATATAGAGGTTACTAAGGAATAAGAGAGTAGTTATAGTTAGTTATGATTCGTTAACATATGGTATCAGAGCCAGAGGTCACGAGTTCGAACCCTGGCAACCCCCAATATCTCGAACTCTCAAGTGGAATCTCAGCACACGGTACGAGGGAGCCGGTGCGCACTAACCACATCCCCAAAGGGGATTCCAGTGAGGGGGCGTAATAGAATATAAACGGGCCTCAACCATCGCCTTAAGGTTTTGGTTGAGATGATTCGTTAACATATTCTATTACGCCCCCTCACTCGAATGCCCTTAGGGCTTGAAGAGTGGTTAATGCGCACCGGCTCTCCCGTACCGTGTGCTGAGATTCCACTTGAGAGTTCGAGATATATTGGGGGCTACCAGGGTTCGAACTCGTGACCTCTGGCTCTGATACCATGTTAACGAACCAACTCAACCAAAACCTTAAGGCGATGGTTGAGGGCCGTTTATATTCTATTAGATTATTTAGAGGTTTTTACCCAAGTCTAACAACCTCCCTTATATATCCTCTGTTATATGCATTGTAACTAATCAATTCAATCAATCCAATTCATTCTTTCTTTCAGTTCTCTCCTCTCCAACAGTTACAGCATGATCTTACAGTGACATACATTTGAGTTCAGAAAAAAAGAAGAGCAGATTGTATGTGTAATACACTAACTTATCTATAGGATAACTTGATTTCGTTCCATTAAGGAGGCTAATGTAATAGGGTTGATATGCTCCAGTAATTGCAGAAAACATATTATCAGAACATCAAACTATTACACTAGAGATGGATTACATGTGAAAGCTGTGCTTAGATTGAGAAGACCTCAAACACGCTACCTCATTCAAGAACACGAAAGAGATTATTCAAGACATGCAGTGACAATCTCATATATCCCTTCTGCTTCATATAAGAAATCGTTCGAATTGGAAAGTGATGTATACCTTCAGACCAGCAGCCTTGCATAACTCAATTGAGTCGCTGACTCCCTGACGGCAAGGATCCTACATTGTTCAAATAATATTGTGATACAACTCACAGAAATAGAGGAGAAAATAGAACTGCTTACTTCTAGAAGAAAAAGGTGTGAACTTTGATCCCAGACCCCAAAGGCAAGCAACAATAAAAAAAAATAGATCTTCAGTTTCCTACTCCCTCTGATTCATATGGTTCTTTACATTCTTATTATTTTGTGAGGAGTATTTTAATTACACGAAATGAATCAAAAGAACCGGAAGGAGGAATTCACAGTGCATCAAGAAAGATTTAAATATATAAACACCTTTAGGTCAACTATAGCCAGCAAAATCAACTGATCCTCCGGCAACACCCACTGGGAACGTTCTGACTGCTCTGTATCCAACTCACACAATCGATAAGCTATGGCAATACAGCGAAGACTTTGCGAGGCCATCTGCCCAATACCACTCTTAAAGAAATCCAACTGCATAGAGTTGGGTGCCACTTTAAAACAACAAATTGAGATTTCCACCTAACTATCAAGACATTGTTTCTGTGAACAGAAGAACAGAATCGAGAGACTGAGGGAGAGCTTGTGCAGTTAGAATATGCCTACAGAGAATTCAGATATAAATTTACAAACAATAAAGGCAAATTGTTTTGTCTACAACTCTACTCCAAACCTTTTGCTCGTTCAGTGGAACCACATGATCATTTGCATCCATATAGCCGATGCACGATGCCAAGATAATGTCAGCGGCTCCCTTCCAATGTATACGGACTTCAGAACCAGGCTGTTCATATGTTGTGATGAGAGATAAAAAGGTTAGTGCATTAAATTGAACCTGATGCTGCTAAACAGCCTTTGACCGGCACCCTCTTTATATGTTGGTCTTACAACATGTCTGAAAAAATGAAGTACAGAAAGAAAAGTGATCTTGCTTGAAGCAAAGACCGCAATCATTATATGAAACTTACAGCTTGAACTGCAACACCCCCTCGTTTTTTCTTTGAGTTGAATGGGGAAGCATGGATAATCATAGTCTCTGTTCTTTTAGCATTAAAATTCATTCCAAGCTAGAATTTCAATACAATAAATTCAACAAGCACATGATTAGTTATAGGCTTTATAGCTGTAAGTAGTTTGCAACACTTTGAACTATTGGTGTTATACTGTTATGAATGAAAGGTACCTCTATTCCCCAAGAAAGGATGGCCTTGTCAGTTGGTTCACCGAACACATCAGTAACATCTGCCCCATCCTGGAGCAACAAATGGTACAAGTCACAAATTAAAAGTTGAACATAACCACACTGTTAACACTGATAGTAAATCAAAGTTTTCTATGGCAGTTCGGTCTACATCACTATGAGTAAACCGATTCGAAGCATGTGTACAATCAAGTAAAACATTGTTCATCCATTGAAAATTGGTAGAGAAGTGATGAACTCATTTCGCATATATATTTTACCCCAATTTTTCCTTTATTTTGGTTCATTTTATGTATCCTAGGAGTCGTTTTTCTAGCTTTTTTATTCTTCTTTGTTATGCCGGGTATTTTGTTTACGTTTCGTAGGAAACGAGACAAATGAAGACGAAACAATAAAGTCGAGCCATGAAATCTACAAGAAAGAAGTGATAAAAGTTAGAGAATACTAAGTGAATACTTGAGGTAGGACGTGAAGTGAAGAAACAATAAGAAACGACAAAGAAATAAGTTGGAAAGCTCAAACAAATGCAAATCGAGAAGAAAGAACGATCGCTAAAACAAGGGTCAACTTCAAACGTGAATATCTTGAGTTCTACAACTCCAATTGAGCTGATTCAGGTGGCGTTGGAAAGCTCTTTCTCTTAGCTTTCCAACGGTATATCACAAGTCCAATTCCGATAAGTAACGAAGAAACAACAAGCATTTCAAATTCATCGCGTAGTGCAGAGGAACTCGAACCGCTCGGGACGGACCTAAACCACTCGGGACAGACCCAAACCGACCGGTTTGAGGCTGTTTCGTGGGATTTCTATTTTTGGACTCCTTCACTTACCATGACTCCTATTTTACGGGATATTCTTTCCTAATTAGTTTTAGGAAAGTAGAAGTAATGATTCTCCTTATCATTATTAGTATATATATAGCCTCTTTAGTTCTTAGATTTAAGAACACTTTTTCACTTTTTCATTCAGTAGTTTAGTTTACACTTTCATATTCTTAGTTTAGTTTAGTTTTTATTAGCATTAGAATTCTTCTAGTTTGTAATCCTACTTTTAGATCGTCAATCTTTCAGTTCTATGTAATTGGTATTTTTCTCTTTTCTCTTAGTTTCATATGGTCTTTTATTATGCTTGATTTCTTTATTACTTTATGTTTTAGTATGAGTAGCTAATTTATTTATCTAGGGTTGAAGGGGATCTATGTTAATTGAATTGGGGATGTTAGTTTAATCAATTGTTTGATTGATCATTCATACGTTATTGCCTTACTACTTGTTTTGTATCATCGTTCGATTATTTTGAGACGTTGAACTAGTTGAATGTCTAGGAACCCGAACCTAAGATCGAAAGCCTGGTAAGGGTAGACTTACAAGTAAGTGGGTAGGATAATCTGGTAAGTTGCGAGAGCCCGTCAGAATCTATTCTAAGGTTGACATAAGATCCGAGAGGCCGTGTCTTTGCCCTAAATAACTGTGATTGATTGACTGAATGATTAATTAACTTTACCCAATTTGATTGCATAGTGAACCGGAAAGCCATAGATACCTTTAATATTGTTAGAACCCTTTTATTTACGTAATCGCATTAGTTTAGAAAACAATTCAAACAAACCGGAATTTAAATAGTTTAGAATCGATTATTAGATAATTAGCGATTTTCATCCGTGTCTCTGTGGATTCGACCCTTACTTACTACTAGCTACCTGTTAGTTGTTCGTTAAGATTATTTTGATATAGGTGATACGACTGTAGCCTTATCAAGAAGCCACCATAACATGCCGTATAATGCTCTTAAAAGTTCACATGTTATCGATGGCAATCCTCTGTTGATACATAATGACATGATTTATTGAAGAGTCAATCATTACTTGTACAGACAAAATCTATTACTACAACACACACGTATTCCAGACCACTAGAACCCGAACAATCCAACATACACCCAAGGATAGAAAGTACATTCTCATTCTGCATTTATCTTCTATCACCCCACACTTCTATCAAAGTCTCACCAAACTTGCCAAAAACCTACAAAATCTGCGGCAAACTAGTACTCCTGCCGTCTCAGGAAAACTTTTTTGAATATATGAAAACTGTACCCTTTAAGGCATAACTAGATGTCAAAAACGAAAATGCTTGTTTAACGGTTATAAATGATACAATGAGACAAGTGAGTGACATTCATGTGCTCTGTTAACAAAATTAATTAAAACGATAGAACCTCTAAAAAGGTGAAAAATACGGTTAAATAGTGAAAAATGAAAGGAATTTTATAGACAAGAGCAATAAGTTTGTTGCTTTTTTGTAGGTTTCGGAAAAATTTAGAAATGACACACCTTAAGTTTGAGGCTTGAATTATAAGCCTATGATTAAAAATAAATTAAGTTCTAAAAACCATTTCCGCCAACATCAAAGTCCAACATATGCAATGTAAGAGCCCCTTCTAAAAAAATCCACCACACACATGCGGAAGTGCACACCAACACGTGCACACAGAATACATTTGAGGTTGTATAGTCATACAGAGTTGCATAGGCTGTTTGGGAAGATAAATATTTGACATTTGAATAGTCATACAAAGTTGGTTATACAGTCACCCGTTTGAAGATACATAGTCGCACTCGTTATATTTTGTTGTGAAGTCACAGAATGATTTATAGTCAGACCTTTGAAGCTACACAGTCGCACTTGTTATGATGCAAAGTCACACGCTTTATATTGTATAGTCATAGAGTGTTGGTTATATAGTCACACGTCTGAAGCTGTATAGTCACACTCGTTATTTTGCAGAGTCACGGGCATTTTATTGTAGAATCACACAGTTTAAGCTGTATACTTAGTTGTACAATCACACTCATTACGCATGTTGTTATTGGAGCAGAAAGGCTGGTGCAAAGAAGAAAGTTCGAACGAAGGCCGGTAAGAAGAAGGACGTGGTAAAGACATCGGTTCGCGACCATGTAATTGATGATAGAGTGGCTGTGGACAAAAAATTGGGTAAGAAGAAGAAGACTGTTGAAGATACATCGGGGGACCGCATCGTTGCCGAGACGGATGTGGGGGGGACAGAAATTGATAACGAAAGCAGACGAAAGAAAAACAAGAGGGTCACATTTGATACACCGGTCGCCGAGTTGGATG
This sequence comes from Agrostemma githago, assembly GCA_958450325.1. Lineage (NCBI taxonomy): Eukaryota > Viridiplantae > Streptophyta > Magnoliopsida > Caryophyllales > Caryophyllaceae > Agrostemma > Agrostemma githago. Next base: position 5,162,316 of record OY288250.1, on the reverse strand, counting down.
TGGGGGGGACAGAAAATGTTGAGGAAAGCAGGCCAAAGAAAAAGATGAGGGTCACATCTGACATACCGGCCGACCCCACTGTCGTGCGCGTGTCTCAGGGGAAGAGGAGAGGGGACCGACAACAGGGTCGGCTAGCAGTAAAAAGAGAGCCTAGAGGTCAGCCGGATATTCACTGTAGACCCAAGCGGTTGCACCAGCTAATTGCGCAATTGTCGAATGATCAGATTGAGAGGGTGCATGGTGTTGGCTTCGGCGGGCTATTGGAGCTGAGAATCGAATCGGTCCCCATTGACCACGCGCTTATGTTCCTCCGTGCGTTTTCTGACGGGTCCCATATTTTTCGTGCCTCACGCCGGGAGGCATTCATGATGTCAAAGTACGACGTCCACGATGGCCTCCAGCTACCTTTTGGACCTCATCCGGTGAAAGTAATCCCAACAAAAAACAAGAAAGGGGCAGACTCACCTGACGTGATCAGGTTAAAGAGTACTTGGACGAAGGACTTCGATGTGGTGGACAGCAGCGGGCCAATAAATTTAGGGAGGGTGCACGAAAAGTTAATGGCAACCGATGCCGCTGACGACGACTTTGTCCGTAGGTTCGTGTTGTTCGCGTTGTCATCATTCGTCGCGCCTACTACGAACAACTCACTGGATCTGAGCCTGCTGGCCGCAGTGAATGACGTGGACTTGATTCGGGAATAGGACTGGTGTAGCTTTGTCCTGCAGGATCTGGTGCGGGCGGGTAAGGAGACGCGTGACTCCAACAAAGTCCTCAACTACCTCCGGGGGTGCATCCCCATTCTGATGATTGCGTACTTCCAGCGCTATGATTTCCGTAGCGAGACTTGCAGATGCGACATACCATTTATCGGACATTGGGATGCACGGAGAATATGCGATCGTCTTGCTGGGGAACTGGAGACAGGGTCACTGGGAAATCAGCTGCGTTCGAAGGTGTCGTACCCACGTACATGTGGGAAAACAAGCAGCGAGGGCACCCCCGCTATAACGATGCCCTCTGACAACCAGCACTCTAGTCCAAAAGAATAACGACAGGAATGGAGAGAGACGATCAATCGGAAGACAGCGCCGTTGACGTAAGTGATCTGGCAGCCACTCTATAAATCATCAATTAATTGGAGGATATCCCGGTCGAAGACGTAGTCGATTACATCTTTCCGTACGTGGAGGATATCCCGGAAGATGACGATATTGGAGCACATGAATCCAGAGATTACAAGCTGCCCCCTCAATATTCTCCCACAGTCCAACGTGCAACCCAAATTGTCTGGAATCGTATCCATGCATTCAAATGCCACGTCGGAGTGCATTCAAATGCCACGTCGGAGTGCATTCAAATGCATTCAAATTGGCATCGTGACACTAGGTTTCTGTGAGGGAGAAGTGCAAGAGAATGATGCCGCTGAAGAAATCAACCAAGACTCCGATATGCAGGGTTCGGTTGACATGAGTCCGACCGTAGTGGTGGCCCTACGGCAAGCAGGGTGGCATTTGAATGCATGGACAATTTGGGCTGCACTCCGTACTCCGATATTTCTCTTCCACTCCGACGTGGCATTTGAATGCATGGATAAGCAGAACTACTAAGCAATATATTTGCTAGAGTATCAGGTAAAGATGGCAAAGCAAGCTAAAGAAACAATTGGTAATCCAGAATATGACAGCCAGGGAAACGCAGAACCAACAATAGAAAATGGGAACCAAATGAACAGTGGGAACTTGAAGGGAAGTGTGAACCACAGAAAATTCCCACCAAAGACAACCGTTTTGCCTGGTAAGTGGTACTAAAGTAAGGCATGATAATGGATTGTTTGGCTAATTTTGGTTAAAAAAAATGAGAGAATTTTAAGTAAAGCCTATCAGTGTACAAGTTTCCACTGTTACCACGATTTGTTACTTCAAAAAAATGCAAGGTGATATAAGTAAAGCTCAACTACAACATTAGCCTTGTGTTAGCAACACAAAGAGACAGTTTCCGAAGGATCAAAAATGGACATTGCGTCAAAAGCTGCAACGGATGACTACTACACATAAAAAGAAACACAAGCGGTTTAGTGAGCCGTTTTGTTATATTCCATCATATTCCATAACCAATGAATAATGAATCTTTGACTCCGTTAACTCTAAAAGGTGAAAAAAAAACTGTGCTTTTGAGAGTGGGTACAATCCTAGAGTTTCCAGTAGGGCTGAGCAAAAATATACTCCCTCCCTGCAACTTCATTTTAAGCATTTCTTTTTTGAACACTATTCAAAAGTCAAAAGAATCTTCAGAATTCTAGACATTTCAAGTAAAAATATATTCACGTGGGAACTTGTTTGATTCGTCTTAATGAGTACATTAAGAGTATCAAAGTTTTATAGTAATTTTTACTTATACATAATGAAGGATATTAACGATGTAAAACACACCTCGACACTACACAGACATTCGATTAAAACCATCAAAACAAATTTCAACGATGTCAAATAAGAGCAAAAGAAGAAAGAAAAAAAGTAGAAGGGTGTAAGAAAATAACACTTTCAAGAAAAATGAAGAGGGAGGTATAGAGAGCCTAGCACTACATTGAAACAGAGAGAAAAAAAGTATAATTTCTCTCTTTTCTATGGCACGAAGAGCATGACTATTATAAATATTCTGCAAAAATGCATCTTGTCGGTCTCTAATTGTTGATCAAGACACTTGTTTAACGGTATCTGCACGTTACTTTAAGTTTGGAACGGCGTGTTGCACACTCTACACCTTGTAGACGAGTATGAGTCACATAGGTATTCAAGATGTTATTAAGTTTCCCAACCCAGATCAATGGACATATATATTGACCCTCTAACTGTCTGACCTCATTCTGCAAAGCTAATTAGCCAAATATTCAGAAAAATACAATTAAAGAAGTATATCTTCACATAAAAGGCCAATTCAGGGAAAGTAAAATGGTTGTATGCATACGTTAAAGTGATAGCTAAGGGAAGACCGTCAGATACAGCAACAATCACAATAGTAACCTGCAATTTAAAGTTGTAATCCTAATAAGCCAAGCATCACATCAATATACAAATGGCAGTATTGGAAGTTGGACATACCACAATAGTGATAATCTTGATTGCTCCATCTATGGCATAACTAGGGCTTGTCTTTCCTGCCTGAAAGTGTGGCATTCCTACAACACTCATGTGACCAGTGAAGTACCTGAACCAGGCAATCAGGTTCACAAGCTAAATCATTGCTTCAATGAGTATTTGGGAATCCAAACTAAACTATGACAGAGTTACCTTGCAAACAGAACAATCAAGACAACAAAAGCCACTTGTAATCCAGCTTTACCAATAATAGTTGCTAAACCATTCAGTCGAACCTGCAAGAGAACAGCTTCTAACCCAATGAAGAACAAGAAAGAATATGCAAGTTTTTCTTTCCTGCATAGATCTTACAAAAAAAACCACCTGGAAAGGTGTTTCTTCACCAGTGTCTTCCGACATACTTGCCATAAGCATACCCCACTCAGTCTCAAGACCTACACTGATGACCTTGATATGAAAGGAAATAAGCACTATTATTTTAAATCCAAATTGATGCAATAAGCAAAAAATTCACTCACGAACTTTTTGTGGGGATCAATGAAAAAGCTGATGATGGAGAGTAGACATGTGTAGGAAAACAAGTGAGAAGGAAATAGTATAATCTACAGTTCATGAAATTTCGCTAACAACTTAAAATATGTACAACAGGCACGCGTCAAAACTACAAAATTGATCTGATAAAATGGACTCTACTCATATGCTCTACGAAATATAATTCCTAAACACACTATAACTGCTTAAACTGTCCTGGGAACAAAATCTAGATTATAGAATCAAATATAGAAGATTTATTGAATAACAGACAGAATACTCGTAACAGTGAAAAAAATGATAGTGTCTTAAGTTTCTCCCTTCCTTTTTGTGTTCGACCCTAATGTGGGTGCTAAGTACACATTACCTAAATGGCTGCATCTAAAGTCTTAACTACTAAGATATGTATTTGAACAATGAAACTTTTGAGTTTCATTTTAACAATATATAAGACTAAGGTTTGGGCGAACCAACACCTTCAAAGACTTAGCATTATCTTTTTATTTTCTTTTTTTTTTTGGTTCAAATGAGAACGCTATGTCGCGGGTAAGAATCGAGCCCCCAGCGTCACGTATGGTTGAAGCAAGGGAGTTCTTACAACTTAGCTAACTCTTGTTGTTAGCATTGTATCTAAAGAGTACAAATAAATAAAAGCTAACATGGTCGTATTACCAAGTCGTGTTTTTTTATCTCAATTGCTTAATTAATAAAAATAAATATAAACAAAATGCCAATTTCAACGGTTAGACGATCTACCAGCATGGTTCCATAGCCATCTGTTACACTGCAACCGGCCAGTAAGAAAGGTGATTCAGTATCCTTGCTAGTCTGCAAAATCCACATTAAGAGCCACACGAATGTCAGTATGTAGTTTAAGTAAATTTATCGACAGAAAAATATCATAAGAACTTACAATCTTGCTCTCTCCAGTAACGGTTGGTTCATCAATCGTTAAAGAATGACCAGAGATCAACACTCCATCAGCACAAACCTAAGCATAATCTAGGCTTTTTAATCATACACAAAATTGTAAAAATTCAACAATTTATTTTAAATTGTTAAGAGGGTGGAAATGTTGATTCACCTGATCACCGATTTTCAGGGGTACAACATCGCCAACAACAACGTCATAGATTGAAATCTTTTTCCTTCTACCACCTCTGACCACCTGCAAATACATATAACTATATAAGACACTGTCCGTTCAAATTGCAGGCTCTTTCGCCTGCTACCAAAATACAGTTCACCTCATGTTCCCATGTCAATTTCGCTTAGAAAAAAATAGACAATTGACAATTAGCAACTTGCATTCATATAACATGAGATTCAATTATAAAACACCAATTCTGAGCTAGTTTTAGATGGTGCAAGTTAACTGGAATAGAGGGAATCTAAAATGCTTCCAATACTTTTCCTCATTGAGTTCAATGAATTCAATGAATTTGGGATGGGTTGTTGACAAAATATACTGTATTTACTAGGAGAATTTTCTATCAAGATAAGTAAATAATCCAGCATTGCCAGTTTCGCTTTAAATAATGAAAACTTCCAGGAGCTTGAACATACCTCTATATGTATGTTTCTTTTTTCCTCGCTAAGTTTTTGAAACTGAAGATATTGTATGTAGTCACTGATAGCTACAAGATGGAAAAAAAATATGAGTTCACAACTTATCTTTCTAAAGCAAATAATCACACTTCTATGCAGATTTATTGGTAATATAGACTGCTTAAAGTAAATTTGGTAGCAATCAGGAGAGTCTTGTCTCAATAATAGCATATAAATGGGCCTCAACCATCACCTTAAGGTTTTGGTTGAATTGGTTCATAACAGTCAAGACTACTAATGAAGGCCCAAGTTTTAAATTGAGAGCCTTTACAATCCAAGACGCACCTTAAAGACTCTACTGGAGTCTTGGCACATGCTTTTTGGCATGTCATCCAGCAATTAGTTTCCATGTGTAAAAAGATCTTTTACTTTTTTCCTTTAAAAGCTGGAAACAATAAGGAAAAGTCTGAGATGAGCCCGAGAGAAAATGTACAAAGTTTGAGTCAAGTCTCAGCTCGCCAATAAAAAAGTAATTAAAGTTACTGGAAGTCTGGAACTCTCATGCGGTAGAGCTGTAACTCATAAGATTGAGAAAAATCATAAACTTACCCTGGGTCCCTGGCTTTTGCAAATGGCCAGAGATTCGATAGCTAGATCCTCAAATAGAAATACACTATAACGCAAGGTAGGTAAAATGATATCTACCGGGGGAAAAGAATGGCACCATAAAATCAGGGGAAAAAATTTCTCTCCACTTCTTTAAGACCACTAAATCAATCAGCTAAGAGCACATATAAGTTTATAACACCATAACTACAGGATTAAGTTCATTCTTGTCAGGATTATTGTACTCATCTTACAAAAAGATCCACCAAATATACCTGTAACAATAATAATAATGATGTCAGCAAACAGAATGCTTCCCCCATCATACCACCCTTGCTTTATGCCCTGTAATGAATCAAGGGAAAGAATTACGCAAAAATATCATGGGTAACAGACAATAGCTCAATGTACTAATGTAGGATACAATGAAAAAATATTGGTCCAGGAAAGTAAATTTATCGAAGCTCAATATTGCATAACAAAGTGTCATCCTCTATGACTGGTACAGTAGTACAAATGATGCATGTAGTTGATTCTACCCTGACTAACCTCTAATTTGATGCCGAGACCCAACAAAGCCACCGCAGCTATTATCAATATCAATAAAGCCCAATCTTGGCATGCCTCCCAAAGAAACCTCTATAAAAAAAATAAACAAAGGCTGAAATTCTTGTGCACTCAGATAACTCAAACAAAAAAAACAGAAGTGCTTTCAAAACAATAACACTGACCAAAAAGCTTTGCCGGTGCTTCACAGGATAGGAGTTTGAACCAAAAACCGATTTCCTTTGCAACAGAACACCATCATCAGTATCTGTGATTCCCTTTTCTAAATTTGTTTTAAGCTTTTCTGCTAATTGATTTACCTGAAACCCAAGTAGAAATTAGCCATGCCAAGTCAAGACGGCATCCAACAAAAGCTAGTAAAATAAGAACAAGAGTTATATCTCAATGGTAAGAGCTCTCTTACTACAACCGTGAGGTTGGGGGTCCAATTCTTACCGGCGACATAGTGCGCGCCATTGAACAAAAAAAAACAATAGCAATTAAAATGACAAACTGGAGCATAACTCAAATAATAAAAACATTATCATTCGCTAATCAATCTTCATTTTTTTATCATCGTTGAAGCCTACTCAGAATCGGTGATACTAATGAACTGGAACCTAGGCTAACTATTTCTACTTTATCTGACCGTGCCAAATACGACCTTTATCTAGGCACTGTTCGCTAATCAGCCACCCCTCCCAAGTGATACATAAGTTATATTTCAAAGGTGGCCTGAGAGTTTGAGCTAGTAAACGAGAAAACATTGTAATCTCCACTTCTCCTGGGTATTAAGAACGATAAAGTCTCACTGTTACTCCAAACAATCAAACATCATTGATAACCTTATAAAACTAACTATTAGCATGGACTTACCCCACCCAATATTTGCAGAGCAGAGACATCAGCTTCTCTTGAGATAGCAGCAAGCTCCTCTTTTCCAACTCCATAAGAAGGAGCAGAGCATAATGTAGAACCCACTACTAAAAATAGGAAATCAAGAAGATCAAAACCTCGTGTATCCAAAAATTTGGATATAGAAGAAATTACTACTAGATGAAAGTACTGAAATAAAAAACAGGCAGAAGTGTTTCTGTGCCCTCCATCAAACATAGCTAAGCATGCTTACTGGAACTAAAACGACAGGAGGACACCTACTGCTCAGGGGTGAAGAGATGGGAGCTGGCAGAGGCAGCTTGTAGTATTAGCATATACTGTATATATATTATGTGCCTAATTGTTCCAAAAGATACGGTTGGCTTAATGTTTGTAAGGGTTGTTCTATTCAGTGGTTTAAAGAGTAGGAACGAGAGTTTACTTACAATATGAATTTACTCTTCCTTCAGATGCATTATTCCCATGAATCTCTTCCTTCTCCCCATCACTGTCACTTCTCCGGAAAGATGAATAATTTAGCTCGGCAAGTGAAGCTGCAAGTGAAGCTTCTTTAAAAAGCTTTGCTGCCTAAAATTGCAGTAAATACAAGACAGAGAACAATTAAAATGATATCACCTGTTTGTCATAGAAGACACGGACACATATATGGGAACTGAATAGGGTTTTGATTAAGTTTAAAAAACACGTACTCGCATGACTTGAGGATGTGTTCTGATCTTCCGTATTATTTCCTTCTTTTCTTCTTCTCTTTTCAGGTCGGTAGTAAAACGGAATCTTCGACGACCATTTAATACAAGTGCTGCTTTCTAGAGGCAACGATATCCAATCAGCTAAAAACATTGGCCATAATCAAGCAAGTATTCCGTATTACTACGATTCACAATTAATCAATATTCCAATTACCAAAATACAATACAAACAACTATGAGGATGATACAAAGCCTAGTCCAAACTGATCACTCAACCTTGCATTGTTTGACATCTATACAGCTACGTTAACAACCATGATAGTCGTCGCCTTGTTCTTTTCAGCTCATTTCAATTCAGTTAAGAGCTCAATTTAGACAAGTGATTCAGTTTATTTCACTTCACTCGAGTTCGATTACATTGTCATCCAATTCAACTCACATCGGTAGAAATCTTCACAGTTCACAGTCACATACTAGTTCATACTCCATAGATATAAATCCTTCTACTCCGAATAGTAATTTTAGATGTGCACGAAGTAGAAGCTAATAATTATACAGATTGAAGTAATGAATTATGAGAGAAAGATTGAAATGATGAAGACGTACTCTCCAACGTTGGAGGCGTTCAACGGAAGCATTCTTAGTGGTGTCGATATCAAATGCACCGCCGCCATCGCCATCGACGTCGTCGTCGCCGCCGCTGTCGGATTGGCCGTGTTCCAAGTCAGGTGGCGGAAACTCCTCCTCCAACTTATCCACCATTGTTGCTATTCCTGCTGCAGCTTGGAATCGGAGTCCAGTCGAAAGCAGGAGCAGCGAGCAGTTACCAAGTGTTGACGCAGAAGTGGAGTCCATATCCAATCATCCACACGTAAACTTCAACCCAAACGACAAAAGCCAACTCAATAGTCAATACAGTACGGAGTAGTAATCAGTAAAGTAAAATGTAAATGTTCCGTTTGGGGTATTATCTTCGTCGCCAGTCACGCTAGTGCTACTTTTTTTTTTTTTTTTTTTTTTTCAAATGAGTCATTTGGGGTATTATCATTCGTTTAAAATAAAAATCATATATTTTGAAGTTCATTATCGACTAAAAGATGTTTTGCCAAATAAAGTACGCCACAATTCACAAGATATCATGTTTCGGGAAGCTAATCGTGTAGTGGATTGACTTGCAAATTTTGGCATTTACTCTTCTATAAATGGAGTGGCACACGGAATATGACACAAAACTGGACAGAAGATTCGCACTGGACGGATACATGGTAAGAAAATAGAAAGAAAACGAGAGGTTTCCTGATATGGCCTCCTAGACGACTCAAATCGTAGTGTATATAATACACGGTTTCGAAGATCCGGGACCCCAGGACAAAACTTGTCAGAAATTGATTAGTCTATTCTTTAGGTTAGATAACGGGGCTTCCATGATTTTTTAGGTTCAACGAAGAAAAATGAGAGTATCTAAAGACGATAAACTTGCGCCAGTAAAAAGTCAAGAACTTAGGTAAAGTGGATTTGTTTTTTTGTTTTTTTAATGGTAAAATTGAACTAAAGATATTCAAAAGAATCCGGGGAGACGTGCTAAGAAAACAGGAAGAATAAGAGACCAGACAACTCAAATCGTGGTGTAATACAAGGTTCTCAGGAATCTGAGACTCCACAACAAAACTTTCCAAAAATCGAATGGTCTATTCCTTGAGTCAAATAACGCGACCTCCCAAATGTTTAGGATCAACATAGGAAAAATTGAAGTATCAAACAACGTTAAAGTCGCGTCGATTAAAAGTCAACAACTCGTGCAAAATGAATGTTTATTTATTAATTTTGGATCTAAGTGCAAGTTTGAGTAGTTTGATGGAAAATTGTTACTCCATATTGTTTTTCGTTATTAATTTGAAAATGTAATTTAGCTTGTAGGAGTAAGATTAGTGGTAATTTTTTTGTTTTTAGTTAAGCGGAAAAAAAAAAGAAAAAAGATTTGGACGGGTACCTTATAGGTAGGTCACATTAAATCTCGACAGTGCGAAGTAAAAACCCTGACGAGTGACGACGAATAGTAGTCACCCACGTTAAATAGATAAAGAACGCATGTATATAGAGTAGTTAAAATCAACAAGATGATAGACATTCCCAATCTTGTAATATGACTTCAATATTTACAGAGTTACCGCACCTCAGTTGATCGAATTCACTACATTTTCAGCTCTTGTCCGTCTGAACTCGGAACCAATTCGGTCCTCATTCAAGTCATTGTACAGTTGTACTATAAAAATGGTAACGAAATAGAAAATGAACACACTCTATTATGCACATTCAGGGGGACAGCAATCCTAAATGTAGTACTCCGTATACAACTTTGACCGAGACGTGTGATCCTTGAGTAAGTTTCGAGAGCATCATGGGTCATATATTTGATGGGGTAAGCAGATTTTACCGTGGAAGTTTGTTGCTCAATGTCGAGAAGTAGGGGCACAACATGGCGCACATAATGGAAACAGCATCCAAATGGTCCTGCGAAGAGACTCGGGTACAGGTATCAACTTCCCCAAGGCGGCAAGCGGCCAACTGGTTTGAAAGTTGAAACCAAACGTAAACTCGGATGTCAATAGCAGCTCAACTAAGACGAAAACATTCGACAAGAATCGTAAATATAGAGGAGTATCTTAAGCCAAGAACCTCTTACCTGATAAATCCAATGAGAACACACAGCAGCCATAACTGCCAGCTCAGCCTTACAGTTGATGTAAATTTCCCAAGGAACTCGATTATGACGATCTGCCAATTAATAGAAATGAAATAAAAAAAAAAAGTATAAGCGGAGTAAACTCAGGTTGCTAATGATAATAGATAATTCCCAAATTTGCGGTAGTTGTAAGTATGTATACAGTTTATCAGTAGCCTGACCTGGACGATCAGAGTTGCACCCACAGTACCAATGAAAAGGCGGTGTCTGGTAATACCTTCAAATATATTCAAACGATCCAGCCTGCGGGAATTGAACTCGTTGAATATCTGAAAACAGTGAAAGCAGAAGTCAAGGAGTTGTTAGAAGTGGCATAAAGACACCAAAAACAAGCTCCAAATTCATCGCTTTAACCCTGCAAAGTACAAACAGACATATACAGCGAGAACAGAAGGAAAGACGCAAAACCCTTCAGATTTATTCCATATAATCCCGAAAAGAGATGCTTTTATTTATTTACTTAAAACTTATTAAAACCTCCACCTCAAAGACATTTTCTAGAATTATTCCTTTAGTTCTTGTTCAGGCAAATTACACGATCACGAACAGCTTTAACCCTCTCATGGCTCTCAAAAACCAGTAAAAAATACTCCATGGCTATTTTGTAAGCAAAGACCAACAATGTGAAAAAAGATGTGTCATGTACTACATTGATTTGAACACAAAGGCCTCAATATTGCACTATCAAAGCGACTTTAAGTGGGAATTTGGAGCTTTGGTGTTGGGATCTTCTTTTCTTTTTTGGTGCACTTACCTGACAAAGGACAAACGCATTGAAGATGACTGTGTCCTTAGTTTTGTTAGAAGGCGCGGAAGAGTCATGCTGAAGGTTTGAAATGTTGTCACCTTTGAAGTTGAGAACGAGCAAAACGGTCACTTGATAAGCAGCCTACAGTTCCCAAACCACGAATAAAAATTCGTAATACAATAAAAACTAGACATCCCATCATTTCATAAGCCGTAAAGGATCTTAGGGAACAAACAAGATGGTCATAGGTAAACGCACCTGTATCAGTAAGTTCCTCCACATAACATTTGTAATAAGAGGTTCCCTGTAAAATAAAAGTCACATAAAAGGTAAGTTCATATAGCTACATAATCTTGCATGTTGTCTTAAAATCGTCTCTAATAATGTCTTTTTTATATTCTCTATTAGAGCAAAATCACCAGGAAGAATTTACATGCAACGTCACTCTTAGCCCTTAGGCCTCTCATTTAAGTCCCTCGTCCAGTTTCAGTCATTAAGCATCTGCAATTTTACACCAGAAAAGGTGGACATAATACTCCTTAAATGACTCCAGTATGACAAACTAAACACTGCCTAAGATACTCTTCCTTGGTGAAGTGTCAGTATGGCATAAAGTATGCAATCACGGAAGGGAATAGAGGGGGAGGGGGCACACACTTCAAATAGCTGCAAATGAGAGATATATCTTCCCCCAATCAATGAAAAAATATGTTCTCCAACTACAAATTGTCAAGTGCCATCACAAAACTCTAAAAGAAAGTCGTGAAGAACATCAAGAGATACATCAAGATGCTAAATGAATGACAATAAAAATAGGGACCTTCGACTAATGGGCGGTCTGTGCATAATATGATCTGTGGGAGGTTCTGTGGCCAGTGCAAGAGCTCCAAGAGTATATGTCATCAGATAAACCCAGAGAAGCTGTGAACCAGAGTAACGAATTACGACTAGACAGAAGGCCATATCATTAAATGATCATAATGAAGTGAAGTAAAGAACAATGACCAAAAGGGAATCAAAAGAACAGAAAATGCAACTACCTGTACACAGTTTAATGGGACATCGCCTGTGGAAAATGCACCAGCAACATTTATGATGAGGGCTACCACATTAACTGTAAGCTGAAACTGGGTGAATTTCTGAATGTTTGCATATACAGACCTACCCCACTGAACAATCTGAACAAGTTTATTATAAATGTAAAGTTTCAAAACCAAAGTATACTTCCGAAGAAAGGATGGAATCCAAAAGCGAAGAAACAAAACATGACATTAAATATTCGTGTAGCAAAATAAGAATTACAATAGATATGTATAGCACCAGAGACAATTTAGCAGAATAGGCTCTGACTCCTCTGAGGTCACGATGGCCATGAGATTCACAATAAATGAACAAGATAGATACCTCCATTCTCACAAGGAAATGTAAAATCATGACCTCATAAATATAACACAATCACCTTTTTTCCCCACAATTAAATTGAAAAAAATTTAGCAACAATAATAAATATATTATGCATCATATCATACTCGAATACTAGGCAACTCTATTGATCACTATTACACTACTCCCCCAATCATACACTAATAGCACTTACCTTTACAACTGAAGCAAAATCATCATCCAAGATGACGATATCAGAGCTTTCTTTTGCTACTTCTGTACCAGCGATACCCATTGCAAGGCCAACATCTGCCTGAACGTAAAACGAAGACATGTAGTTATGCACCTGTGCTATGGAGTAATAGTTCAATGAATTACAAAAAACACCCTCAAACAGAGGTAGTGAAGATAGCAAAAAGAACTTGGTAAGAAGATGCATTACTTCAAGACACTTAGTCTACAAGAATAAACATATACGCTAGAAAGAAAGGTGCAGCCTCATCACAGTCTACGTTTGAACACGACAACTAGCAAAAGTTGATAATATCTCCAACGATATAGATACAGTCAGAGTTTCAGGACATAACGTACCTCATGCAATGCTGGAGCATCGTTGGTCCCATCACCAGTAACAGCAACAACATGACCCCTCTTTTTCAGTTGTTGAACGAGAAGAAGCTTGTCCCTGGGTGAAGAATTTCCCATTACCTGTCATCATTTTATAGTACGCAGTATAAATTAACATTTTGCCTGATCATTGTCCATCCTTTTGTTCCAGCCTTCTCCTCATTCAAAGGTAGATGTTTTTTTTTTTCAAAGCCCAAATAAGCGAAAAAACACTCTAAGGGGAAATGATAATGAAGTAAAACATGCATACGGATATCTTGTCTACAATTTTGTCCCTTTCTTCAGGTGACATGTTACGAAATGACTCGCCATTGATCAAATTGGGTTCACAAGCATCTGATTCCGAAGCTAGGATTCCACATTCCAAAGCAATAGCTTTTGCAGTCTTGAGACTGTCCCCAGTAACCATTTGAACCTATAACCAGTACAATGCCAATATTTGTATCATTTTAACAAAAAAAAAAAAGCGATTACGGATAAGGCATCTAAAGGGAGAAGTATATTTCGCAAATAAACTAGAAGACCAACATGCATTTACCCTTAAGAAAGTAGCGCAAGCATCACGTTTATAAGATTACAACAAGATATTAGGATGACCTTTGTTACTCTGACCCTTTACTTAATTTGCGTGCCGTGTGCCCGACACTGAGACACTATACTTTAGATCACAACATTGAAACTTCACCCAAAATAGCCGAATTCGCCATTTTCATACACAATACTTTTTGGAGAGTCGGAATAACACAGTTTAAAACGAAAAGAGAAGCATGTTGTTCGGGTGATACCTATGTATAGGATACTCAATTTCGTTTCACTGAGGAGGCTAATGAGTACAAGTATATGCACCATTAAATTCGCATAAAATATTATTAGATCATCAAATTATTCATAAGACATGGAGTACATGTGAAAGCGGTGGTTAGAATGACAAGATCTTGAACATGCTATCTCATTGAAGAAATCATAGTAATGCATACCTTGAGACCAGCAGCCTTGCATAACTCAACTGAGTCTCTGACTCCAGGGCGGCAAGGATCCTACATTGATCAATATCATGATACAACTCACAGCAAGAGGAGAAAATATGTGAATGAATAATTTATGCGCCAGAACCCTTTGAGATAAGGGGCAATAAGAAAAAGAACCTTCTTTTTACTAGTTCACAGTGCATCAAGAGAAATTCAAATAAACAAACACCTTTAGACCGACGATAGCCAGCAAAATCAACTCATCCTCCGGCAACACCCACTTGGAAAGTTCTGACCCCTCTTTTTCCAATTCACACGATCGGTATGCTAAGGCAACACAGCGAAGACTTTGTGAAGCCATCTGCTCAATTGCATTCTTAAAGAAATCCAACTGCATAAAATGAGGTGCCACTTTTCAGCAAACAAAAATAATGACATGTGCATGTCCAATCTTAGAAACAACCTATTCTGATTACCACCTAACTATCAAGACATCATTGGTTCTGTATAGTGTACTCAAGAACATGCCTATGGAGAGATAAGATATAAATTCACACATTAAAGGCAAACTCATTTGTCCAATAAATCTACTTCACACCTTATGCTCATTCAGTGGAACCACTTGATCATTTTCATCCATATAACTGATGCACGATGCCAAGATAATGTCAGCGGCTCCCTTCCAATGTATACGAACTTCAGAACCAAGCTGGTTACATATTGGGACAGGAGATAAAACGGTTAGTAGCATTAAATTGCCATCCAAAAAGAACTTACTGTTAAACATCCTTTGATCATTCCCTTATTAATATGCTGGTCTAATAACATACTCTGTATCTTCTTATTCTTATGATTACATGAAATACAGAAAAAAACAGCATAAGATAGTTTAATACTAATAATAGTAAAACTAGGCATTTATGAATTGTTCAAATCATATTATGTCAAACTTACAGCTTGAACTGCAACACCTCCTCGTTTTTTCTTTGAATTGAATGGGAAAGCATGAATAATCTTAGTCTCTGATTTTTTAGCACTGAAGTTCATCCCAAGCTGAAAATTTCAATCCAATAAACCAAACAAACACATGATTAGTTATACCCGTAAGTAGATATCAAAACTTAGAGCACAGGTGCGCGCAATGAATGATAGGTACCTCTACGCCCCAAGAAAGAATCGCCTTCTCAGTTGGCTCACCAAAGACAGTAACATCCACTCCATCCTGGAGAAGTAAATGGTGTGAATCACAAATTAAAAGTTCAATATCACAAGAAGCTAACTCTGATAATCAGACACAACCGTGATTGTCCGTGTATACAACTATACACTATGTTCTCTTGGATCCATACCAATACAAGCATCCTAATTCAAAGCACATTTAGAATTACGTAAAGCCTTGTTTGTCCATTACAATTGTCATAGGAGCCTGTATAACATGCAAGACAATGCTTAAAATACTACATGTTTAAGTCTCACATTCTCAATGGCTATTCCCTACTGATACAGAACTATATAATACGGACGAATGACCATTCTTGCACAGGAGGACCTATCACTACAACCGTCAAAAGATCAAACACTGTTTTAGTGGGACAGTGTTAATAGAACTGCCAATTCGGGTGGATCTCATTATTCCAACAACACAGATTAAAATGAGCTGTCATGTTGATACCTCATCATCAATCATAAAACTCATATGTATTTTAAGAGTATATAAATAGTTCTGGGCCTCGAACCATCGCCTTAAGGTTTTGGTTGAGTTGGTTTCATAACATGGTATCAGAGTCAGCGCGACAAAAGGTCGCGGGTTCGAATCTCCACCCCCTCGTTTCTAAAGTGGAATATTTGGCGCCGGGTATGATGAGGCCTGAGTTGCATCCACATTTCAAGCCCAATGGGCATTCGTTTGAGGGGCGTGTAAGAGTATATAAATATTTCTGGGAATGCATCACCAATTCCATGTCAGATTGGCAACACTTGCCAATTAAAGTCCACCACAACCCAAAGTCCCAAACATACACTACTCTGAGGCAAAAGAAACAAATGCTAGATAAAGTGAGCTTGCATCATCCGAAAAACGCTAAACATAGAATTTACATTCGCACTTTGTGTTAGTTAATCACTCCACCCTCTTTTTATCCTATTCAAGATTTTAAACAAATCAAGTAGACGCATCTCAACCAAAACCTTAAGGTGTGGTTGAGGCCAAACTAATATATTTATATCCTCACTCGAATGCCCATTGTGCTCGAAGACGGGTTAGTGCACATGCCCCCTCTACCATGTGCCAAAATTCCACTCATGAGATTTTTGGAGGCGGCTAGGACTCGGGCATGCGACCTTTGGTCGCCTGGCACGAATACCATAATAGATGAACCACTTCAACCAAAACTTGAAGGTGATGTTTAACGTCCAACTAATATATTTATATCCTATTAAAATTCTACTCTCTAGTGGGTCCTGATAACAAGCCTTTGTGAATATTCGAACTTCGTAATGCTGCATGAACTTGGTCACATCAGGCAAAAATGATACAAAGGAGCAAAAAAAATCCCAAACAAACAAGGATCAGAAAGTGGAATGTTCGGAGAAAAATGTGGCTGCATGTAGCCAAAATGGACTGTGACTTGATATCAATTTTAGGTAGTAATCTGGATACATTCTTACCAATTCTTCTAAGGGATTACCAGATAAAAACAGAAGGTTGAAACGAGGGGTGAATCAGTGACACATTAAAAATCCACAAACACAATTGAGCTAGTTACCTCAGCCACAAACACGCTGCCAGTTGTATTTTGTGCAATTCCCTCAATCAGCAAGAAGGACAACCCAGGAGATAATGATAAACCGCTATTCTGTGGATCGAGTTTCCTCCCACTTGCATAAGCCTCTGTTACATCCATCTGCAGATGATTTTTATAATAAGTTTTTTGAAAGCGTAAGATGGAACAATAAAAAACATAGATATCTACTATACGTAAACCGTAAAAAAAAAATAGTTAATACGACTGTATGGAGAGGAAGTACAAAAAAATCATCCCTTCAATGAAGTAGAATCTACATAGATGAATTCTACTTCAGAGGTAGTTACGTCAACTCTGCGTACTACAAGAACTTTTCTTTCTTCAACATGACGACAAATAATGAGAAGAGCTTTTAAGTGGATTACAATGCATAACTTGAAGAATATGAAATCTGGTTTAATGCCTCAGTGTGCTCAACCATTGACTGCCTGACTCTGGACATTGCACCAATCACATTTTTATATACAGCTAAACAAAGTCTTGCCTGATTTATAGTCAGAGTTCCAGTCTTATCACAGCATATGATAGTAGCAGAACCCATAGTTTCACATGCCGAATGCCGCCTCACCTGTAGTGCAATAAGAGATGCTTTAAATTGTGAATGGAAAAAAAATAGTAAACTTGTTAGAGCCTGAGACACAAACCAAAGCCTTATCCCTCAACATTCTTCTCGCTAAGCAAGCAAGTCTGCCAATAGAATGAAAAAAATAAGTAAGAAATTGTCCTTTTTTAGGGAGGGCTGGGGTGATTAAAATACAGCAAAGCTGCGAGCAATATATCTGATTCAGTAGCAAGTTAAGATTGAAAGGCAATCTAGAGAAATAATTGATTTCCAAACCAAAACTCCAAAAAAAAATGATTGACAGGGAAACACAAAACCAGCAATTGAAACTAGATCCAAGCAAAAGGTGAGTAACCTAAGGGATCTATGAGTCATAGAAAAACCCAACTAAAGACAATTGTTTTGTATGGTGACAGGTACAGTATTTTCCAGCATATCATGCATATTTTCTATTAAAAGTAACCTGAAAAAATCCTACATTTGGTGGGTTTCGGGAGAGTAGGGTACAATCCTTGATTTCTTGTGGGTACAGAATGCTACTCCATATTAAGTTAACGAACCCATGTCAATGGACATGTATATATTTATCATATAACTGTCAAGCCTATCCCTGAATAACCTACAAATTTCTATTAGCCAAATTTCAATAGAATAGGATTACAAAAGCATATCTTTACACAGAAACGCCAATTCAAAGACAATAAAATGGCAACAGGGCAGTATGCATACGTTAAGGTTATAGCTAAGGGAAGACCTTCAGGTACAGCAACAATCACAATAGTAACCTGCAATGCAAAGAAGTTGTAGTCGCAAAATAAAAAGCCAAACATCACATACAAAATAATGTCAACCTTGAAGTTGGACATACCACAACAATGATAATCTTGATTACTGCATCTATGGCATAACTTAGGTTTGTCCTTCCTGCCTTGAAGTGTGGAAATCCAGCAGCACTCATGTGACCAGTGAAGTACCTGAACCGGGAAATCAGGTTTGTAAGTGTGTATTGAAGAATCAAGAATGCAAAGTAAACTCAGAGGGGCTTACCTTGAAATCAGAACAATCAAGATAATAAAAGCCACTTGTAGTCCAGCTTTACCAATAACAGTTGCTAGGCCATTCAGTCGAACCTGGACAAATAAGAAAGAAACCAAGCTTTTTCTAACCCGAAGAACAACCAGAGAGAACAAACAAGCTTTTTCTTGATATATATTGCAGAGAACTGACCTGAAAAGGCGTTTCTTCGCCAATGTCTTCTGACATATTTGCCATAAGCATACCCCACTCAGTGCCAATACCCACTTGAATGACCTTAATGAAATAAAATTTAAAAAAATTTACAAAAGCTATTATTGCAAATCTGTCAAAGGAGAGTAAACAGGTCTACGAAAAAAAGGTGATACAGGAAACAATATATCCTACAGAAACTACAAAAAACATCTATAAGTGCGCTTGAAAGCTAACATTTATTGGGGTTGATTTTCATCACTTGATCCAGCATATGGTAGGGGTGGGATGTCAACATAGTGAAAAGCTAACACCCTCTAAAATCTCAAGCAGGGAAGAATCATGTAAAGCAAAGTTCACTCGTTTACCACATCAGAACCAGAAAACCAGCAATAGAAAATAGTGAAGGCAACAATCACACCGTGTCCAAACATAACATATTGGATTTGCAACCTAAATAAGTAACACTATTAACCTCAAAAAATTATTTTCAAGCAAAGTTGGAACAAGATCTTCTCATCTGTACTGATTGTCAGAGCATATGAATTCAGAACACGTAAGTCTTGACTTTTAACCGATAGAAGACTGAGCCTTTCAGGAATTCAGGGAACTGACTGACATTATCAAAGACTCAGCATATACTATAGCAAAAGTACAGACAAATTTTTCGAAGTTAACAGTGTCTAGAATTAGGCAATTACCAAGTATTGTGTACATTTACCTCATCTGCATAATTAATGAAAGTAAAATATAAAAATATGCGAACTCAAATAGTAAGATTTACCAGCATGATCCCATAGCCATCTGTGACATGGCAACCTGCCATTAAGAAAGGATCTCTAGAATCCTTGGCAATCTGAAATATGCAGATCAATAGTGTGGGAAAATAAGAGTGTGCATATTTAGTGTTTGGTACAGAAGGTCGGACTGTAGTTTAGTAAATTTACCGAACAAAATATTTTAAGAGCTTACCCTCTTAGTCTCCCCAGTAATGAATGATTCGTCAATTGTTAAAGAATGACCAGAGATTAATACTCCATCAGCACAAACCTAAACATAATCCAGGCTCTCTTTTTTATTATACACAAGACACTGAGAATTCAACTATTTAGGCTAAGAGGAACAAAATTGATTCACCTGATCACCAATCTTCAGGGGTACAACATCACCAACTACAATATCATAGATTGAAATCTTTTTCCTTCTACCACCTCGGACCACCTGCAAATACATATAACTATATAAGACACTGTCCGTTCAAATTGCAGGCTCTTTCGCCTGCTACCAAAATACAGTTCACCTCATGTTCCCATGTCAATTTC
This sequence comes from Agrostemma githago, assembly GCA_958450325.1. NCBI lineage: Eukaryota > Viridiplantae > Streptophyta > Magnoliopsida > Caryophyllales > Caryophyllaceae > Agrostemma > Agrostemma githago. The sequence goes on along the minus strand of OY288250.1, from coordinate 5,142,017 downwards.
GCTTAGAAAAAAATAGACAATTGACAATTAGCAACTTGCATTCATATAACATGAGATTCAATTATAAAACACCAATTCTGAGCTAGTTTTAGATGGTGCAAGTTAACTGGAATAGAGGGAATCTAAAATGCTTCCAATACTTTTCCTCATTGAGTTCAATGAATTCAATGAATTTGGGATGGGTTGTTGACAAAATATACTGTATTTACTAGGAGAATTTTCTATCAAGATAAGTAAATAATCCAGCATTGCCAGTTTCGCTTTAAATAATGAAAACTTCCAGGAGCTTGAACATACCTCTATATGTATGTTTCTTTTTTCCTCGCTAAGTTTTTGAAACTGAAGATATTGTATGTAGTCACTGATAGCTACAAGATGGAAAAAAAATATGAGTTCACAACTTATCTTTCTAAAGCAAATAATCACACTTCTATGCAGATTTATTGGTAATATAGACTGCTTAAAGTAAATTTGGTAGCAATCAGGAGAGTCTTGTCTCAATAATAGCATATAAATGGGCCTCAACCATCACCTTAAGGTTTTGGTTGAATTGGTTCATAACAGTCAAGACTACTAATGAAGGCCCAAGTTTTAAATTGAGAGCCTTTACAATCCAAGACGCACCTTAAAGACTCTACTGGAGTCTTGGCACATGCTTTTTGGCATGTCATCCAGCAATTAGTTTCCATGTGTAAAAAGATCTTTTACTTTTTTCCTTTAAAAGCTGGAAACAATAAGGAAAAGTCTGAGATGAGCCCGAGAGAAAATGTACAAAGTTTGAGTCAAGTCTCAGCTCGCCAATAAAAAAGTAATTAAAGTTACTGGAAGTCTGGAACTCTCATGCGGTAGAGCTGTAACTCATAAGATTGAGAAAAATCATAAACTTACCCTGGGTCCCTGGCTTTTGCAAATGGCCAGAGATTCGATAGCTAGATCCTCAAATAGAAATACACTATAACGCAAGGTAGGTAAAATGATATCTACCGGGGGAAAAGAATGGCACCATAAAATCAGGGGAAAAAATTTCTCTCCACTTCTTTAAGACCACTAAATCAATCAGCTAAGAGCACATATAAGTTTATAACACCATAACTACAGGATTAAGTTCATTCTTGTCAGGATTATTGTACTCATCTTACAAAAAGATCCACCAAATATACCTGTAACAATAATAATAATGATGTCAGCAAACAGAATGCTTCCCCCATCATACCACCCTTGCTTTATGCCCTGTAATGAATCAAGGGAAAGAATTACGCAAAAATATCATGGGTAACAGACAATAGCTCAATGTACTAATGTAGGATACAATGAAAAAATATTGGTCCAGGAAAGTAAATTTATCGAAGCTCAATATTGCATAACAAAGTGTCATCCTCTATGACTGGTACAGTAGTACAAATGATGCATGTAGTTGATTCTACCCTGACTAACCTCTAATTTGATGCCGAGACCCAACAAAGCCACCGCAGCTATTATCAATATCAATAAAGCCCAATCTTGGCATGCCTCCCAAAGAAACCTCTATAAAAAAAATAAACAAAGGCTGAAATTCTTGTGCACTCAGATAACTCAAACAAAAAAAACAGAAGTGCTTTCAAAACAATAACACTGACCAAAAAGCTTTGCCGGTGCTTCACAGGATAGGAGTTTGAACCAAAAACCGATTTCCTTTGCAACAGAACACCATCATCAGTATCTGTGATTCCCTTTTCTAAATTTGTTTTAAGCTTTTCTGCTAATTGATTTACCTGAAACCCAAGTAGAAATTAGCCATGCCAAGTCAAGACGGCATCCAACAAAAGCTAGTAAAATAAGAACAAGAGTTATATCTCAATGGTAAGAGCTCTCTTACTACAACCGTGAGGTTGGGGGTCCAATTCTTACCGGCGACATAGTGCGCGCCATTGAACAAAAAAAAACAATAGCAATTAAAATGACAAACTGGAGCATAACTCAAATAATAAAAACATTATCATTCGCTAATCAATCTTCATTTTTTTATCATCGTTGAAGCCTACTCAGAATCGGTGATACTAATGAACTGGAACCTAGGCTAACTATTTCTACTTTATCTGACCGTGCCAAATACGACCTTTATCTAGGCACTGTTCGCTAATCAGCCACCCCTCCCAAGTGATACATAAGTTATATTTCAAAGGTGGCCTGAGAGTTTGAGCTAGTAAACGAGAAAACATTGTAATCTCCACTTCTCCTGGGTATTAAGAACGATAAAGTCTCACTGTTACTCCAAACAATCAAACATCATTGATAACCTTATAAAACTAACTATTAGCATGGACTTACCCCACCCAATATTTGCAGAGCAGAGACATCAGCTTCTCTTGAGATAGCAGCAAGCTCCTCTTTTCCAACTCCATAAGAAGGAGCAGAGCATAATGTAGAACCCACTACTAAAAATAGGAAATCAAGAAGATCAAAACCTCGTGTATCCAAAAATTTGGATATAGAAGAAATTACTACTAGATGAAAGTACTGAAATAAAAAACAGGCAGAAGTGTTTCTGTGCCCTCCATCAAACATAGCTAAGCATGCTTACTGGAACTAAAACGACAGGAGGACACCTACTGCTCAGGGGTGAAGAGATGGGAGCTGGCAGAGGCAGCTTGTAGTATTAGCATATACTGTATATATATTATGTGCCTAATTGTTCCAAAAGATACGGTTGGCTTAATGTTTGTAAGGGTTGTTCTATTCAGTGGTTTAAAGAGTAGGAACGAGAGTTTACTTACAATATGAATTTACTCTTCCTTCAGATGCATTATTCCCATGAATCTCTTCCTTCTCCCCATCACTGTCACTTCTCCGGAAAGATGAATAATTTAGCTCGGCAAGTGAAGCTGCAAGTGAAGCTTCTTTAAAAAGCTTTGCTGCCTAAAATTGCAGTAAATACAAGACAGAGAACAATTAAAATGATATCACCTGTTTGTCATAGAAGACACGGACACATATATGGGAACTGAATAGGGTTTTGATTAAGTTTAAAAAACACGTACTCGCATGACTTGAGGATGTGTTCTGATCTTCCGTATTATTTCCTTCTTTTCTTCTTCTCTTTTCAGGTCGGTAGTAAAACGGAATCTTCGACGACCATTTAATACAAGTGCTGCTTTCTAGAGGCAACGATATCCAATCAGCTAAAAACATTGGCCATAATCAAGCAAGTATTCCGTATTACTACGATTCACAATTAATCAATATTCCAATTACCAAAATACAATACAAACAACTATGAGGATGATACAAAGCCTAGTCCAAACTGATCACTCAACCTTGCATTGTTTGACATCTATACAGCTACGTTAACAACCATGATAGTCGTCGCCTTGTTCTTTTCAGCTCATTTCAATTCAGTTAAGAGCTCAATTTAGACAAGTGATTCAGTTTATTTCACTTCACTCGAGTTCGATTACATTGTCATCCAATTCAACTCACATCGGTAGAAATCTTCACAGTTCACAGTCACATACTAGTTCATACTCCATAGATATAAATCCTTCTACTCCGAATAGTAATTTTAGATGTGCACGAAGTAGAAGCTAATAATTATACAGATTGAAGTAATGAATTATGAGAGAAAGATTGAAATGATGAAGACGTACTCTCCAACGTTGGAGGCGTTCAACGGAAGCATTCTTAGTGGTGTCGATATCAAATGCACCGCCGCCATCGCCATCGACGTCGTCGTCGCCGCCGCTGTCGGATTGGCCGTGTTCCAAGTCAGGTGGCGGAAACTCCTCCTCCAACTTATCCACCATTGTTGCTATTCCTGCTGCAGCTTGGAATCGGAGTCCAGTCGAAAGCAGGAGCAGCGAGCAGTTACCAAGTGTTGACGCAGAAGTGGAGTCCATATCCAATCATCCACACGTAAACTTCAACCCAAACGACAAAAGCCAACTCAATAGTCAATACAGTACGGAGTAGTAATCAGTAAAGTAAAATGTAAATGTTCCGTTTGGGGTATTATCTTCGTCGCCAGTCACGCTAGTGCTACTTTTTTTTTTTTTTTTTTTTTTTCAAATGAGTCATTTGGGGTATTATCATTCGTTTAAAATAAAAATCATATATTTTGAAGTTCATTATCGACTAAAAGATGTTTTGCCAAATAAAGTACGCCACAATTCACAAGATATCATGTTTCGGGAAGCTAATCGTGTAGTGGATTGACTTGCAAATTTTGGCATTTACTCTTCTATAAATGGAGTGGCACACGGAATATGACACAAAACTGGACAGAAGATTCGCACTGGACGGATACATGGTAAGAAAATAGAAAGAAAACGAGAGGTTTCCTGATATGGCCTCCTAGACGACTCAAATCGTAGTGTATATAATACACGGTTTCGAAGATCCGGGACCCCAGGACAAAACTTGTCAGAAATTGATTAGTCTATTCTTTAGGTTAGATAACGGGGCTTCCATGATTTTTTAGGTTCAACGAAGAAAAATGAGAGTATCTAAAGACGATAAACTTGCGCCAGTAAAAAGTCAAGAACTTAGGTAAAGTGGATTTGTTTTTTTGTTTTTTTAATGGTAAAATTGAACTAAAGATATTCAAAAGAATCCGGGGAGACGTGCTAAGAAAACAGGAAGAATAAGAGACCAGACAACTCAAATCGTGGTGTAATACAAGGTTCTCAGGAATCTGAGACTCCACAACAAAACTTTCCAAAAATCGAATGGTCTATTCCTTGAGTCAAATAACGCGACCTCCCAAATGTTTAGGATCAACATAGGAAAAATTGAAGTATCAAACAACGTTAAAGTCGCGTCGATTAAAAGTCAACAACTCGTGCAAAATGAATGTTTATTTATTAATTTTGGATCTAAGTGCAAGTTTGAGTAGTTTGATGGAAAATTGTTACTCCATATTGTTTTTCGTTATTAATTTGAAAATGTAATTTAGCTTGTAGGAGTAAGATTAGTGGTAATTTTTTTGTTTTTAGTTAAGCGGAAAAAAAAAAGAAAAAAGATTTGGACGGGTACCTTATAGGTAGGTCACATTAAATCTCGACAGTGCGAAGTAAAAACCCTGACGAGTGACGACGAATAGTAGTCACCCACGTTAAATAGATAAAGAACGCATGTATATAGAGTAGTTAAAATCAACAAGATGATAGACATTCCCAATCTTGTAATATGACTTCAATATTTACAGAGTTACCGCACCTCAGTTGATCGAATTCACTACATTTTCAGCTCTTGTCCGTCTGAACTCGGAACCAATTCGGTCCTCATTCAAGTCATTGTACAGTTGTACTATAAAAATGGTAACGAAATAGAAAATGAACACACTCTATTATGCACATTCAGGGGGACAGCAATCCTAAATGTAGTACTCCGTATACAACTTTGACCGAGACGTGTGATCCTTGAGTAAGTTTCGAGAGCATCATGGGTCATATATTTGATGGGGTAAGCAGATTTTACCGTGGAAGTTTGTTGCTCAATGTCGAGAAGTAGGGGCACAACATGGCGCACATAATGGAAACAGCATCCAAATGGTCCTGCGAAGAGACTCGGGTACAGGTATCAACTTCCCCAAGGCGGCAAGCGGCCAACTGGTTTGAAAGTTGAAACCAAACGTAAACTCGGATGTCAATAGCAGCTCAACTAAGACGAAAACATTCGACAAGAATCGTAAATATAGAGGAGTATCTTAAGCCAAGAACCTCTTACCTGATAAATCCAATGAGAACACACAGCAGCCATAACTGCCAGCTCAGCCTTACAGTTGATGTAAATTTCCCAAGGAACTCGATTATGACGATCTGCCAATTAATAGAAATGAAATAAAAAAAAAAAGTATAAGCGGAGTAAACTCAGGTTGCTAATGATAATAGATAATTCCCAAATTTGCGGTAGTTGTAAGTATGTATACAGTTTATCAGTAGCCTGACCTGGACGATCAGAGTTGCACCCACAGTACCAATGAAAAGGCGGTGTCTGGTAATACCTTCAAATATATTCAAACGATCCAGCCTGCGGGAATTGAACTCGTTGAATATCTGAAAACAGTGAAAGCAGAAGTCAAGGAGTTGTTAGAAGTGGCATAAAGACACCAAAAACAAGCTCCAAATTCATCGCTTTAACCCTGCAAAGTACAAACAGACATATACAGCGAGAACAGAAGGAAAGACGCAAAACCCTTCAGATTTATTCCATATAATCCCGAAAAGAGATGCTTTTATTTATTTACTTAAAACTTATTAAAACCTCCACCTCAAAGACATTTTCTAGAATTATTCCTTTAGTTCTTGTTCAGGCAAATTACACGATCACGAACAGCTTTAACCCTCTCATGGCTCTCAAAAACCAGTAAAAAATACTCCATGGCTATTTTGTAAGCAAAGACCAACAATGTGAAAAAAGATGTGTCATGTACTACATTGATTTGAACACAAAGGCCTCAATATTGCACTATCAAAGCGACTTTAAGTGGGAATTTGGAGCTTTGGTGTTGGGATCTTCTTTTCTTTTTTGGTGCACTTACCTGACAAAGGACAAACGCATTGAAGATGACTGTGTCCTTAGTTTTGTTAGAAGGCGCGGAAGAGTCATGCTGAAGGTTTGAAATGTTGTCACCTTTGAAGTTGAGAACGAGCAAAACGGTCACTTGATAAGCAGCCTACAGTTCCCAAACCACGAATAAAAATTCGTAATACAATAAAAACTAGACATCCCATCATTTCATAAGCCGTAAAGGATCTTAGGGAACAAACAAGATGGTCATAGGTAAACGCACCTGTATCAGTAAGTTCCTCCACATAACATTTGTAATAAGAGGTTCCCTGTAAAATAAAAGTCACATAAAAGGTAAGTTCATATAGCTACATAATCTTGCATGTTGTCTTAAAATCGTCTCTAATAATGTCTTTTTTATATTCTCTATTAGAGCAAAATCACCAGGAAGAATTTACATGCAACGTCACTCTTAGCCCTTAGGCCTCTCATTTAAGTCCCTCGTCCAGTTTCAGTCATTAAGCATCTGCAATTTTACACCAGAAAAGGTGGACATAATACTCCTTAAATGACTCCAGTATGACAAACTAAACACTGCCTAAGATACTCTTCCTTGGTGAAGTGTCAGTATGGCATAAAGTATGCAATCACGGAAGGGAATAGAGGGGGAGGGGGCACACACTTCAAATAGCTGCAAATGAGAGATATATCTTCCCCCAATCAATGAAAAAATATGTTCTCCAACTACAAATTGTCAAGTGCCATCACAAAACTCTAAAAGAAAGTCGTGAAGAACATCAAGAGATACATCAAGATGCTAAATGAATGACAATAAAAATAGGGACCTTCGACTAATGGGCGGTCTGTGCATAATATGATCTGTGGGAGGTTCTGTGGCCAGTGCAAGAGCTCCAAGAGTATATGTCATCAGATAAACCCAGAGAAGCTGTGAACCAGAGTAACGAATTACGACTAGACAGAAGGCCATATCATTAAATGATCATAATGAAGTGAAGTAAAGAACAATGACCAAAAGGGAATCAAAAGAACAGAAAATGCAACTACCTGTACACAGTTTAATGGGACATCGCCTGTGGAAAATGCACCAGCAACATTTATGATGAGGGCTACCACATTAACTGTAAGCTGAAACTGGGTGAATTTCTGAATGTTTGCATATACAGACCTACCCCACTGAACAATCTGAACAAGTTTATTATAAATGTAAAGTTTCAAAACCAAAGTATACTTCCGAAGAAAGGATGGAATCCAAAAGCGAAGAAACAAAACATGACATTAAATATTCGTGTAGCAAAATAAGAATTACAATAGATATGTATAGCACCAGAGACAATTTAGCAGAATAGGCTCTGACTCCTCTGAGGTCACGATGGCCATGAGATTCACAATAAATGAACAAGATAGATACCTCCATTCTCACAAGGAAATGTAAAATCATGACCTCATAAATATAACACAATCACCTTTTTTCCCCACAATTAAATTGAAAAAAATTTAGCAACAATAATAAATATATTATGCATCATATCATACTCGAATACTAGGCAACTCTATTGATCACTATTACACTACTCCCCCAATCATACACTAATAGCACTTACCTTTACAACTGAAGCAAAATCATCATCCAAGATGACGATATCAGAGCTTTCTTTTGCTACTTCTGTACCAGCGATACCCATTGCAAGGCCAACATCTGCCTGAACGTAAAACGAAGACATGTAGTTATGCACCTGTGCTATGGAGTAATAGTTCAATGAATTACAAAAAACACCCTCAAACAGAGGTAGTGAAGATAGCAAAAAGAACTTGGTAAGAAGATGCATTACTTCAAGACACTTAGTCTACAAGAATAAACATATACGCTAGAAAGAAAGGTGCAGCCTCATCACAGTCTACGTTTGAACACGACAACTAGCAAAAGTTGATAATATCTCCAACGATATAGATACAGTCAGAGTTTCAGGACATAACGTACCTCATGCAATGCTGGAGCATCGTTGGTCCCATCACCAGTAACAGCAACAACATGACCCCTCTTTTTCAGTTGTTGAACGAGAAGAAGCTTGTCCCTGGGTGAAGAATTTCCCATTACCTGTCATCATTTTATAGTACGCAGTATAAATTAACATTTTGCCTGATCATTGTCCATCCTTTTGTTCCAGCCTTCTCCTCATTCAAAGGTAGATGTTTTTTTTTTTCAAAGCCCAAATAAGCGAAAAAACACTCTAAGGGGAAATGATAATGAAGTAAAACATGCATACGGATATCTTGTCTACAATTTTGTCCCTTTCTTCAGGTGACATGTTACGAAATGACTCGCCATTGATCAAATTGGGTTCACAAGCATCTGATTCCGAAGCTAGGATTCCACATTCCAAAGCAATAGCTTTTGCAGTCTTGAGACTGTCCCCAGTAACCATTTGAACCTATAACCAGTACAATGCCAATATTTGTATCATTTTAACAAAAAAAAAAAAGCGATTACGGATAAGGCATCTAAAGGGAGAAGTATATTTCGCAAATAAACTAGAAGACCAACATGCATTTACCCTTAAGAAAGTAGCGCAAGCATCACGTTTATAAGATTACAACAAGATATTAGGATGACCTTTGTTACTCTGACCCTTTACTTAATTTGCGTGCCGTGTGCCCGACACTGAGACACTATACTTTAGATCACAACATTGAAACTTCACCCAAAATAGCCGAATTCGCCATTTTCATACACAATACTTTTTGGAGAGTCGGAATAACACAGTTTAAAACGAAAAGAGAAGCATGTTGTTCGGGTGATACCTATGTATAGGATACTCAATTTCGTTTCACTGAGGAGGCTAATGAGTACAAGTATATGCACCATTAAATTCGCATAAAATATTATTAGATCATCAAATTATTCATAAGACATGGAGTACATGTGAAAGCGGTGGTTAGAATGACAAGATCTTGAACATGCTATCTCATTGAAGAAATCATAGTAATGCATACCTTGAGACCAGCAGCCTTGCATAACTCAACTGAGTCTCTGACTCCAGGGCGGCAAGGATCCTACATTGATCAATATCATGATACAACTCACAGCAAGAGGAGAAAATATGTGAATGAATAATTTATGCGCCAGAACCCTTTGAGATAAGGGGCAATAAGAAAAAGAACCTTCTTTTTACTAGTTCACAGTGCATCAAGAGAAATTCAAATAAACAAACACCTTTAGACCGACGATAGCCAGCAAAATCAACTCATCCTCCGGCAACACCCACTTGGAAAGTTCTGACCCCTCTTTTTCCAATTCACACGATCGGTATGCTAAGGCAACACAGCGAAGACTTTGTGAAGCCATCTGCTCAATTGCATTCTTAAAGAAATCCAACTGCATAAAATGAGGTGCCACTTTTCAGCAAACAAAAATAATGACATGTGCATGTCCAATCTTAGAAACAACCTATTCTGATTACCACCTAACTATCAAGACATCATTGGTTCTGTATAGTGTACTCAAGAACATGCCTATGGAGAGATAAGATATAAATTCACACATTAAAGGCAAACTCATTTGTCCAATAAATCTACTTCACACCTTATGCTCATTCAGTGGAACCACTTGATCATTTTCATCCATATAACTGATGCACGATGCCAAGATAATGTCAGCGGCTCCCTTCCAATGTATACGAACTTCAGAACCAAGCTGGTTACATATTGGGACAGGAGATAAAACGGTTAGTAGCATTAAATTGCCATCCAAAAAGAACTTACTGTTAAACATCCTTTGATCATTCCCTTATTAATATGCTGGTCTAATAACATACTCTGTATCTTCTTATTCTTATGATTACATGAAATACAGAAAAAAACAGCATAAGATAGTTTAATACTAATAATAGTAAAACTAGGCATTTATGAATTGTTCAAATCATATTATGTCAAACTTACAGCTTGAACTGCAACACCTCCTCGTTTTTTCTTTGAATTGAATGGGAAAGCATGAATAATCTTAGTCTCTGATTTTTTAGCACTGAAGTTCATCCCAAGCTGAAAATTTCAATCCAATAAACCAAACAAACACATGATTAGTTATACCCGTAAGTAGATATCAAAACTTAGAGCACAGGTGCGCGCAATGAATGATAGGTACCTCTACGCCCCAAGAAAGAATCGCCTTCTCAGTTGGCTCACCAAAGACAGTAACATCCACTCCATCCTGGAGAAGTAAATGGTGTGAATCACAAATTAAAAGTTCAATATCACAAGAAGCTAACTCTGATAATCAGACACAACCGTGATTGTCCGTGTATACAACTATACACTATGTTCTCTTGGATCCATACCAATACAAGCATCCTAATTCAAAGCACATTTAGAATTACGTAAAGCCTTGTTTGTCCATTACAATTGTCATAGGAGCCTGTATAACATGCAAGACAATGCTTAAAATACTACATGTTTAAGTCTCACATTCTCAATGGCTATTCCCTACTGATACAGAACTATATAATACGGACGAATGACCATTCTTGCACAGGAGGACCTATCACTACAACCGTCAAAAGATCAAACACTGTTTTAGTGGGACAGTGTTAATAGAACTGCCAATTCGGGTGGATCTCATTATTCCAACAACACAGATTAAAATGAGCTGTCATGTTGATACCTCATCATCAATCATAAAACTCATATGTATTTTAAGAGTATATAAATAGTTCTGGGCCTCGAACCATCGCCTTAAGGTTTTGGTTGAGTTGGTTTCATAACATGGTATCAGAGTCAGCGCGACAAAAGGTCGCGGGTTCGAATCTCCACCCCCTCGTTTCTAAAGTGGAATATTTGGCGCCGGGTATGATGAGGCCTGAGTTGCATCCACATTTCAAGCCCAATGGGCATTCGTTTGAGGGGCGTGTAAGAGTATATAAATATTTCTGGGAATGCATCACCAATTCCATGTCAGATTGGCAACACTTGCCAATTAAAGTCCACCACAACCCAAAGTCCCAAACATACACTACTCTGAGGCAAAAGAAACAAATGCTAGATAAAGTGAGCTTGCATCATCCGAAAAACGCTAAACATAGAATTTACATTCGCACTTTGTGTTAGTTAATCACTCCACCCTCTTTTTATCCTATTCAAGATTTTAAACAAATCAAGTAGACGCATCTCAACCAAAACCTTAAGGTGTGGTTGAGGCCAAACTAATATATTTATATCCTCACTCGAATGCCCATTGTGCTCGAAGACGGGTTAGTGCACATGCCCCCTCTACCATGTGCCAAAATTCCACTCATGAGATTTTTGGAGGCGGCTAGGACTCGGGCATGCGACCTTTGGTCGCCTGGCACGAATACCATAATAGATGAACCACTTCAACCAAAACTTGAAGGTGATGTTTAACGTCCAACTAATATATTTATATCCTATTAAAATTCTACTCTCTAGTGGGTCCTGATAACAAGCCTTTGTGAATATTCGAACTTCGTAATGCTGCATGAACTTGGTCACATCAGGCAAAAATGATACAAAGGAGCAAAAAAAATCCCAAACAAACAAGGATCAGAAAGTGGAATGTTCGGAGAAAAATGTGGCTGCATGTAGCCAAAATGGACTGTGACTTGATATCAATTTTAGGTAGTAATCTGGATACATTCTTACCAATTCTTCTAAGGGATTACCAGATAAAAACAGAAGGTTGAAACGAGGGGTGAATCAGTGACACATTAAAAATCCACAAACACAATTGAGCTAGTTACCTCAGCCACAAACACGCTGCCAGTTGTATTTTGTGCAATTCCCTCAATCAGCAAGAAGGACAACCCAGGAGATAATGATAAACCGCTATTCTGTGGATCGAGTTTCCTCCCACTTGCATAAGCCTCTGTTACATCCATCTGCAGATGATTTTTATAATAAGTTTTTTGAAAGCGTAAGATGGAACAATAAAAAACATAGATATCTACTATACGTAAACCGTAAAAAAAAAATAGTTAATACGACTGTATGGAGAGGAAGTACAAAAAAATCATCCCTTCAATGAAGTAGAATCTACATAGATGAATTCTACTTCAGAGGTAGTTACGTCAACTCTGCGTACTACAAGAACTTTTCTTTCTTCAACATGACGACAAATAATGAGAAGAGCTTTTAAGTGGATTACAATGCATAACTTGAAGAATATGAAATCTGGTTTAATGCCTCAGTGTGCTCAACCATTGACTGCCTGACTCTGGACATTGCACCAATCACATTTTTATATACAGCTAAACAAAGTCTTGCCTGATTTATAGTCAGAGTTCCAGTCTTATCACAGCATATGATAGTAGCAGAACCCATAGTTTCACATGCCGAATGCCGCCTCACCTGTAGTGCAATAAGAGATGCTTTAAATTGTGAATGGAAAAAAAATAGTAAACTTGTTAGAGCCTGAGACACAAACCAAAGCCTTATCCCTCAACATTCTTCTCGCTAAGCAAGCAAGTCTGCCAATAGAATGAAAAAAATAAGTAAGAAATTGTCCTTTTTTAGGGAGGGCTGGGGTGATTAAAATACAGCAAAGCTGCGAGCAATATATCTGATTCAGTAGCAAGTTAAGATTGAAAGGCAATCTAGAGAAATAATTGATTTCCAAACCAAAACTCCAAAAAAAAATGATTGACAGGGAAACACAAAACCAGCAATTGAAACTAGATCCAAGCAAAAGGTGAGTAACCTAAGGGATCTATGAGTCATAGAAAAACCCAACTAAAGACAACTGTTTTGTATGGTGACAGGTACAGTATTTTCCAGCATATCATGCATATTTTCTATTAAAAGTAACCTGAAAAAATCCTACATTTGGTGGGTTTCGGGAGAGTAGGGTACAATCCTTGATTTCTTGTGGGTACAGAATGCTACTCCATATTAAGTTAACGAACCCATGTCAATGGACATGTATATATTTATCATATAACTGTCAAGCCTATCCCTGAATAACCTACAAATTTCTATTAGCCAAATTTCAATAGAATAGGATTACAAAAGCATATCTTTACACAGAAACGCCAATTCAAAGACAATAAAATGGCAACAGGGCAGTATGCATACGTTAAGGTTATAGCTAAGGGAAGACCTTCAGGTACAGCAACAATCACAATAGTAACCTGCAATGCAAAGAAGTTGTAGTCGCAAAATAAAAAGCCAAACATCACATACAAAATAATGTCAACCTTGAAGTTGGACATACCACAACAATGATAATCTTGATTACTGCATCTATGGCATAACTTAGGTTTGTCCTTCCTGCCTTGAAGTGTGGAAATCCAGCAGCACTCATGTGACCAGTGAAGTACCTGAACCGGGAAATCAGGTTTGTAAGTGTGTATTGAAGAATCAAGAATGCAAAGTAAACTCAGAGGGGCTTACCTTGAAATCAGAACAATCAAGATAATAAAAGCCACTTGTAGTCCAGCTTTACCAATAACAGTTGCTAGGCCATTCAGTCGAACCTGGACAAATAAGAAAGAAACCAAGCTTTTTCTAACCCGAAGAACAACCAGAGAGAACAAACAAGCTTTTTCTTGATATATATTGCAGAGAACTGACCTGAAAAGGCGTTTCTTCGCCAATGTCTTCTGACATATTTGCCATAAGCATACCCCACTCAGTGCCAATACCCACTTGAATGACCTTAATGAAATAAAATTTAAAAAAATTTACAAAAGCTATTATTGCAAATCTGTCAAAGGAGAGTAAACAGGTCTACGAAAAAAAGGTGATACAGGAAACAATATATCCTACAGAAACTACAAAAAACATCTATAAGTGCGCTTGAAAGCTAACATTTATTGGGGTTGATTTTCATCACTTGATCCAGCATATGGTAGGGGTGGGATGTCAACATAGTGAAAAGCTAACACCCTCTAAAATCTCAAGCAGGGAAGAATCATGTAAAGCAAAGTTCACTCGTTTACCACATCAGAACCAGAAAACCAGCAATAGAAAATAGTGAAGGCAACAATCACACCGTGTCCAAACATAACATATTGGATTTGCAACCTAAATAAGTAACACTATTAACCTCAAAAAATTATTTTCAAGCAAAGTTGGAACAAGATCTTCTCATCTGTACTGATTGTCAGAGCATATGAATTCAGAACACGTAAGTCTTGACTTTTAACCGATAGAAGACTGAGCCTTTCAGGAATTCAGGGAACTGACTGACATTATCAAAGACTCAGCATATACTATAGCAAAAGTACAGACAAATTTTTCGAAGTTAACAGTGTCTAGAATTAGGCAATTACCAAGTATTGTGTACATTTACCTCATCTGCATAATTAATGAAAGTAAAATATAAAAATATGCGAACTCAAATAGTAAGATTTACCAGCATGATCCCATAGCCATCTGTGACATGGCAACCTGCCATTAAGAAAGGATCTCTAGAATCCTTGGCAATCTGAAATATGCAGATCAATAGTGTGGGAAAATAAGAGTGTGCATATTTAGTGTTTGGTACAGAAGGTCGGACTGTAGTTTAGTAAATTTACCGAACAAAATATTTTAAGAGCTTACCCTCTTAGTCTCCCCAGTAATGAATGATTCGTCAATTGTTAAAGAATGACCAGAGATTAATACTCCATCAGCACAAACCTAAACATAATCCAGGCTCTCTTTTTTATTATACACAAGACACTGAGAATTCAACTATTTAGGCTAAGAGGAACAAAATTGATTCACCTGATCACCAATCTTCAGGGGTACAACATCACCAACTACAATATCATAGATTGAAATCTTTTTCCTTCTACCACCTCGGACCACCTGCAAATACATATAAGATGATGTCCATCAGAACTCGGACGCTCTTTTACGCTTTAACCAGACACAGACTTTTCACTTCACTTCACCTCATGCGCCCATGTCAACTACCTAACACATTTAACATTCAGGACTGGATAATGACATTTCATAAATAAAAAGAACTAAAAAAAAAGATAAATCAGTAAATAACAACACGCACTCCCCAAGTCCCAACATCTACACTTGAGGCCACCTCTATGGGAAGTTAACAAAAATCCATAAATATCATTACAACTTAATTACTTAAACATAGAAAGTTTCAGGATAATAATTCATGAGTCATATGAGGAGAAAAGAAAGACTATATTCTCTCAGCAAGTTCGAGATGAGTTAGAGGTGTTAAGTAATTCGGATTTTAGAATGTTTGCAATACTTTTTCCCATTTTTTCCAATGAGGAAAATGAAAATCGACGAATTGCTCTTACAGAAAATTTATTCTACATCACCTTAAGAAGAGAATAAAACAGTTCCTTCGAGAACTTATTCTTGATAAGTGTTGCTAGTTTTTAAAAAAAGAAATAGAAAAAATGAGCTTAAATCATACCTCTACATGTACGTTCCTTTTCTCCTTGTTAAGCTTTTGAAACTGAAGATATTGTATGTAGTCACTGATAGCTACAAGACGGAAAATAAAATGTGCTTACCAATTCATCTTTCCAAAGCAAATAAAACAACTCTTCTGTGCTGATTTATTGTTAATACGTGAACTGCTTTGTATCTGGCCTCTACAGGTTGCCCCGGTTTTGATAGCTAAATGCCTAAATTCTCCATTATGGACACAATATGGCTTGATATGATGTAAAGATAGCTGATTGCAGCTAAATTGCTATATAATAACACCCCTAATAAACTAGAGTAATAGCATAGTATTCCATGTCTTATGATAAAGGTTTTCATAGTGATCATATCTCCTTGTCCTACATATTTGTTAGGTAAAATGGTTTGGTCGGCTGAAATGAACTTTTCCTTATATCAAGGGAACAATGGTACTGTCCATTTCTTTGAGATGACTGCATTTATGAGTCAAGAGAACACAACAAGATTAAACCAAGTATCATGTTTTTTCCTGACAGTATTATTAAACTACTCATCACACAAAAGTGATGCAATTCCCCTCCTATTGTAGAGAGAAAATTATACCTGTGACAACAATAACAATGATGGCAGCAAACAGAATACTTCCCCCATTATACCACCCTTGATTTGTCCCCTGTGATAGATAAGAGGGGAACTTTATAAATAAAAAATATCCAAGGTCAACATACAATTACTTAAGGTACCATCAACATAAGATCCAGGAAAGTATAACTCTATATTACATAATGAAGCATAACTCTCTATCACTATTTTAGACAATGATACATATAGGCAGAAGATCTACCCTAACTAACCTCTAGTTTGATGCCGAGAGCCAGCAAGGCCACTGCCGCTACTATTAAAATCAGTAGAGTCCAATCTTGGCACGCCTCCCAAATAAACCTCTATCCAAAAAAAGATTAACCAAGGAAGAATTTCTTACACATTCAGATATGTTGAACAAAAAAACAGAAGGAATTGTTTTCCAAACAACAAACTAACCAAACAGCTTTGTTGCTTTTTCATAGGATAGGAGTTTGGACCGAAAAAAGATTTCCTCTTACACAGATCATCGTCATTAATATGTGGGATTCCCTTTTCTAAATTTGTTTTAAGCTTTTCTGCTAACCTATTTACCTGAAAGAGAAAGTAGAAATTAATTTTGTTAATTCAAGAGGACATCTAACCATGCTATCATAGTGACAAAAAAATGCATAAAACAAACAAAAATGCATTTAGTTCACGGATCTCTTTCATCAGATAATTCATCTTTTCTTCATCACCCTTGCCCTTGGTGCAGCAGTCTGGTTAAAAATCCATGATACCAATACAGTGGTACCTAGGCTTAGCTATATATATGACCGTGGCAAATATGATCTTCTTATACTCCCTCCACCCCACTATGATTTTCCCACTTTCCTAATAAGGAAACACCACTATGATTTTCCCACTTTAAAAGTTTCCTTATTCATCCAATTTACTCTCTTTCTATTGGTTACTTTTTGTGATTTGACTTCTTGAACCCCACCAAACAATTTACCACCATTCATTATCGATTTCTTAATCAATGTGCCATATTGAAATGGGAACATCAATGTGGGGAGGAGGGAGTAGTTGTTTTCTGTCACTACACGAACACCTCTGCCAACCCTCACATCCAGAGTGTCACATTAGCAGCTTTTTTCAAAAGTGCCATGAGGTTAAGAGCAAACAGAGTAATCTCCAGCGTGTTAGGAAAGACAAAGTATGATCGGCTGACCCTAAATTATTGATAAATTTTACAGAAGAGACTATTAGTATGGACTTACCCCACCCAATTTTTGTAAAGCAGAGACATTTGCATCTCTTGAGATAGCAGCAAGTTCCTGTTTTCCAACTCCAAACAAAGGAACAGATAATCCATGGCTACCTAAGAGCACGTTTAGAAAGTTCAGACATTACCTAACTATACAAAGCTGGGTGTAAAATTTTAAATGCGACTAACCAAAAATAGTATTCCGTCCGTTCAACTCCGAATACAAAATTTGCTTTTTCGATATTATTCAACGAATGAAGTGAACCTTTGTTATTCTTAGTAATGTATAAGATAAAGTATAGTAATGTGGGATCTTGTTTGCTTTGTCTTTATGAGTAAATTAAGAACATCATTTTTTTTTATGATTCTATTATTCTATATAATGTGTAACTAAATATATTAGCGTTTTAAAAAATGTATTGACATGTGTGCAAAAGATAAATGCTACTCCGTGTATTGGAGTCGAATGGGGTAAGAGCATGAAAACACAACCTTGGGTATCCTGGTACAAAAGAGATTGCTACTAGATGAAGTACTACACTTGAAAATAGATATCAAGTGTTTTTATGTACTCCATCAGACCTCGCTCGGCATGCTTTCTGGAACTAAAATGACAGAAGGATACCTTCTATCCAGATATGTTGGAAAGGGGCGTTCAATTTAGGATTAATTGGGCAGAGGTCAGTGTTTTAAAGACCAGGAAACCGATATTAGTTATACTCATAATTTACTGTTCTTGAGTGTCTGCGAAATGATCACTCACCACTTTCAGCCTCCCCTGCCGAAACTGCTGGCTCTATCAACGCTTCATGCCGTGCAGATTCTCGAAAAAGATATGCAGCCTGAAATAGTGACAAAATCAAGAATGAAGAGCTATTAAAATGGCCTCACCCATTCTTTCAAGGAATGATCTCACATAAGCGAGGAGTGAGTGAAGTGATGATTAAGTCGAAAACATACTCGTATGACTTGAGCATGTCCTCTGATTTTCGCTAACACCAACCTCTTCTCATCTTCTCTTTTCAAGTCCATAGTAAAGCGGAATCTTCGGTGACTATTCAATACAAGTGCTGATTGCTAAAGGTGACAATATGTAATCAGCAAAAAAAATGATGAGATACAAACCGACTGAGTCCACATTCCACAATTCAAAATCAGGCAACTATAAAGATGATGATAGACCCAATCATCAAATGATACAAGGCCAAGTCGAAATTGATCATACAAACTTGCAATGTTGTCATCTTTACGACCATTCAAACTGGAAAAATACTAATCTACAAAACCATTTAGGCAACTAAACTTCTATGTCGAGAATAGATACACATAGCAACAAAAACAAATAGAAGGAACGAAGCAAGAAAGTTTCCCCGTAAATCATTTTTATGATGGGAGGGATATTAATTTGGGGACCTCCATTTCCCACCATACGCCCCCTAATACAGCTTGCTAATCGTGCAAAAATCTTGTCTCCCTCCCTTTCCCTTCCTCCATTTCCCCCATCCAAATAAAAAGAGTCGAAATCCCTCAATCCAAACCCACACTACTCAATCTAGTACTCCGTATAACATTTCAATTGTGGTCCAGATTCTTCCTTTTTCGACAAAATTTTTCACCATAACAAAACATTGACCTCTAGATGTTTAGCATGAAGCTGTATTTTACAGAAATGTACAATCGGAAGTTGGATTATTCCAGGGACAAATGTAATTCTTCAGTCATTCCTATTTCTATCAAAGATATACAATTGGAATCGCATAAATCCGTTCACTCCACTTATTTCACATATATAAGCACTGACAACTACTCCATATAGGAAGTAGTAGAATTGAATCAGCCAAAAATTGAAGTAAAAGGAGATAGAAGTAAGAAGTAATTGAAGTAGACGTACTCTCCAGCGTCGGAGGCGTTCAATGGGAACATTTTTGGTGGCGGATATAGCAAATGGATCGTCTTCGTCGTGGCTGCTGGCGTCGGAAAGGTCGTCGGAAGGGTGGCGGCGTGGGCCTTGCTCCAGGTCAGGAGGCGGCGGCGGCGTAGATTCCTCCTCCTCCAGCTTATCCACCATTGTTATTCACTCTATCTTCAGCTGCTTAATTGCTTCTCACTGTAACTGTATACACCAAACTACTTTACAGTTAGTACCGCAAGTAATTCGATTATTCAAAACAACAGCACTCGACGCCCACTGCTGGGGTCCACCCTCTACACCCACACTGGGGACTGAATGTTGAATGTACAAGTCTTCAATAATTGGCGCTTACTCTTATCCTCTGGATTCAAACCCGTCAATATTGTAATCGTTCTTGTCAATCATCATTCTTCTTTTAAAAAAATGGGCGTTTTGTAACTAGTACTCAGTATAATATATACTCTTACGGCCCTATATGATCTAAAAATATCAGATGATAATCCGGTGTTACAATTTACCTCTACTACATAAAGTAGGAGTATTTATTTGAAGGCAACTAATCTAGCCGTGTATATAGTTGGAACTATTTTCGAGTCAATTTCAACTACTTTCAATTTATACATTTTTTTTTTCTCATAATCTTCTACGGTCGGTCGTAATTCAAAACTATTTTAGTATTTTGCGCGTAGTATCAATTTTGTTGTTAACATTGCTTCTTAGTTCAACTTTTTCTCAAAAAAACTAACATTGCGCGTAGGTAGTTGGTCTCCCTTAAAATGATCATTCATTTTTTAAAATTAAAACAAATGAAATAACATCAGATTTAGCTGAATATAACAACTATTTTTATGAGTATCCAAAAGATCAAAAATACTACCCTAAAACCTTCATTCTGTTTCCTTCTAAAAAAATCTACCTTCCTTTCTTCTTTCGGGGTCTCCATCAATAATTAATCGATGGCAAGAAAAAGATCAAAAATACTATACGTGTTTACGAACAATGTGTAACAGAACATAATGTTTGGAATCTGAAGGGAGAGAAAAACTAAAAACTTTTAGGTAGATGCCATAAAGACTGTTAGTCTGTCAGGCACAAGAGTACAGTAGTGCATGTCAACATCCTAAAATAGCAATTCCTAAACCCACCTCACCAGTATTGTCTATATCTGTGTTTATAATTATATTGATGAAAATCTGTGACGGTTCTAATATCATCATGTTAAGAAGCCAAGATAATTTATCGATGTTTTAATATAACAATGAAAATCTGTGACGGATCTAATATCATCGTGTTAAGAAGTCAAGACAATTTATCGATGTTTTGTTATAACAATGAGACGGATATAATATGAGATTCTTACTGTCGCGATGATGACGACAAGTGTACCATTTCTGTAAGTAAGTAGTAGCTTGCTCTTCAGTTACACTCGCAGTCCCTTCAATGGCGAAACCAACTTCCCCAGAAATCCAACCAACATCAACCCCCAACAACAACAACAACAACAACAACCACCTCACCATCAACTTACCACCCTCCGCCGCCTCCTACGTCGTCGCCGCCACCGCCGCCACCCGATTCACAAGTCGATTACAAGCAATCCGTAAGCAACGCCCCTCTCATTTCGTACTCTTCGTTTTATCAACAATCACTACACTCCTCAATCTACTCTTTCACTTATTCGTCTTCATCACTACATTCGCCGCTTTCCCACTCCTATTAATCGCTCTTTTCGCTGTCCGATTAGTCCAATTGATTCAGCACGGAGATGGGTATGATAAAGCTATCAAGCTCAAAACCCTAATTCGTGCTTGGATTCGTATCGGGACTTGGCTCCTTTTGATTTCAACGGTTTTATTATTGGTTTTGTTGCTTGTGTTAAAACACGGGTTTAATTTGACCCGATTAGGTCATCGTCGTTTAGGGATTGATGTTCTCATTAGCTGGTGTAAGATGGTTTGTATGATTTCTGGGGTTTATTTCTTAGTGCTCTCTTCAACCGGGTTTTTGTACTTGCTTCCGCGGGTCCCACTCGAGCATAGCTCCAGTGGGACCCACGTCCCGGAGTCAATTACGGAGATTATTGAATGTGGGTTGTTTTTGTGGGCTGTGACCGAGGTGATGGCTCGAGTTCCTGCCCTTGGACTTCATACATTATACGGATTGGAGCTCCAAAAATGGGTCAAAGTCTCCATCCTTGTCCTTATTGGGCATGATTTGATTACCGTGTCGACCCACTTGGTTGCGTGGTCGACACAGAGATTAGTGAATCGACACTTACAGCCGGGAGTGGATACGGAATCACAATGGTATTTATTTGTAGAGGAGCTCTTGCTTAGGCAATACTTAGTGTATTATGTTACCGGAGTTAGGAAAAGCTTTAGTTTCATCTTAAGTTCAGTGATGCTTCTATGTATATGGCTGTTTTACTTCGGGTCTCGTCTAGGTGATAAGGGTGTTTGGGAGTTTGGGAGAAAGAGTTGTTTCAGCTTAGTTATTTGCTCACTTCTATGGTTGGTCAAATCTTGTGTTTTGCTCGCGTGGGAGGCTCGTGTGATGTATGATCGGTTAAGCGCTAAGATATTGGAAGCAGGAGAGGTGTTGTACTTCCTTGGAGTAGTGGGTCGGGCCAAATTCGACTTCCTCAATTTGCTTTATGAAGATAGGTTTAGAGAAAGTCTGGGGGCAGAGGACGAGCTGAAGGATGGGGAGGATGCCCGTTTGCGCCACCGTCAGCTGATAGGGCTATACATAGTGTGTGTGCTTGGGGTAGTAAGTCGCGACAAATATAAGAGCAAAGAGGACTGGGAGGAAAAGGTTTGGGATGAGCGTGATGGAAGTTCCAAGGCGGTGAAAATGTCCGCTAAGAAGAGGGAGCTGGTCAGAGATGAGTTGTTATTGTTGCAAAACAATGGAGCTCCAACTGTGTATAATCTCCAGCAATTGGCTCAATACATTCTGTCAGCTAAGGATACTTTGTCAAAGGAGAAGTTTATTTCCAACATTCTCACACAATTCAACAAGAATGAAGATAACAGGTATCATGGTCTTGTCATCATATTGCCTCCATTATCGTGACTACTGACTAGCCTCTTGAATACCTTTAGTCTCTTAGCAGACGGTTTCACATATTAAAAATAATTATCCATTAGCTTGATTCATTGATTCATATCCTACTAATGAAAGTAGAATATTTAGATATGTGGTACAAGAAATTGGTGTGAGTCTATCTCGTGTAGGAATTGTGGTTCACTTATTCGGTTTGATGTGCTGGTAGGATAGGCTAGGTTAGGAGTTAGAATATACGGGACTTTCCACGTTCATCCCGCTTATTACTCGTACTTATGAGTGATTGTTTCTCTTGCTATTCCACGGGTAAGAGTAATCTTGTTAGGGCCTTAGGAACGGCAACGAACAATTCTATCCCGATATATTTTAAAAGCTCATTTGCTATAAGGGCTTGGATGTAAACATGCTCACCCTCACCCCTGGCTGAAAACACGTAAAGACCAGTTCCAAATGCCTCATGAGTCCTGATAAGAATTGTGGCTAGACCTTCATCATGACTGCTAGTTAAAAAGTATAGAAAGAGTGAATAGGTTAATGATTTACTTTCGCTATAGTCCATGCCTAGCTAGTTGGATTACCTTGTAGTTGTTCTCTCACGTGTAATGCTCTTAGTTTCCAAGAACTTATCATGTTTAGGCTTCGTTGTTGGCGATACATGCATTGAAAGTTGAAATATACGGATTATTCTTTAAAGGAGTAGATGTGTCGTTTAATATATACACGTTTAAATATAAAGCATTTATTCTTCCTTTACAAGAGTGGAACAAATCCTGATTTTTCCATCTTTGAACTGGGAATGTGGGAATATGGCAGAGAGATTCTGGAAAAAATTATTGGTTGGAAAGGCAACTCAAACACTGCAGACGTGGCTCCAAATTCAAATAGTTCATCATCAAAGGGTGAGGTAGCAGAGAAGAAGCGTACTCTTCCCGATGACTGGGAATATTTTGAAAAGTTGTTGAAGAAAGTACACTTCTCTGAAGAAATATCTTTTCTCAAGATAGAAGCATGGATGGTACGCAACATACTAGAGCTCTATATTTGCCCAATTTATAATTGTGCTAAAAAATTCTTACAGAGTAGTATCTTTCTATGACTTTAAAAAACTCGTTTTTTTTTTCTCGTAACATTTCGTGTCACATAGTTTAGGTTGTAGCATACCGTATGTTTTCTCCGTTCGCTGATTTGAAATCCAATGAATCATGTACAAACTCCTCATTTGAAAGAAAGAATGAATTTAAATCGAAGACATCACGTTCATCTGCAGTGATAAAAAATACTCCAATAATAATATAAAAATAAACTGACAGATGATCAGATGTGTAAAACTGTAAAACATCATTCCTAAGACTGAACTACTTAAATACCCGTGGAGATTGATTGGTTGGTCCTCCATGTTTGGGAGCTGTGTTCCTGACTGAAATTCAAACCGTAATAGTTATATCCCATTACCAAGAAATATGTAAATCCTGCAGGAAAGGGCACACAACAAGTGTTTGCAGCTAGCAAACACGTTACAGAGTGCAAGTGCAGTCGTGGATTGTCTCAATAAAATCATGAGCGGGAGTATTATAAGTGCGACTTTCATTATGTGGCTTCTCCTAACAGGGTTGGCCACCACCAAAGTACTTGTTCTTATTGCCTCACCGTTGTTGGCGGCTACTTTTATATTTGGAGACACTTGCAAAGCTCTTTTTCAAGGCATTATTTTCGTCTATGTGGTTCATCCTTTTGATGTTGGGGATTTATGCGTCATTGGTGAAAAGCTGGTTAGTTTTACCTTCTTTTCTATTTCTACCGACAACAAATTTATTCTGTAACTATTTCTAATATTGAAACTTACTGTTAATCTGTAAAATTAACAACGTGCAGAGGGTAGTGAAGGCAATAGGCGTATGGAAAACCGTATTCTCAAAAGCGGACAGTGTGGGAACAAGAGAGGAAGTGATATATCCTAATTCAGAGTTAACGAATAAAGTCGTAATCAACCATAAGACTGAATTTGACTGGGATAACTGGGATTACTATCAGGAGTTTAAGTTACCCTCTTGGAATGGATCCAATATTGAAGATAAAGCAAGTCAACTCAAAAAGACGATTGAAGAGTACGTAATACTACTACTTGTTTTCTTAATTTTACTTGTCTTCGTTTAAGGTTATTCACTCCATATTTCTAATTATTTTGTTAAATGGTTTGAACATATGGAGCATATACTTGTTGCTTTCACAACATCGCCAATTGCAAGTTATGATTTGGTTTAATTGCGACATTTACTGAAAAAAGAGAACTTATGATTCGGAGGGTTTGTCATAACAATGAACTTGTGGGCGAGAATATGATCATTTTATAACAGTAATAGATGCTGCATAGTACGAGTATTAGTGAACTTGATGTTCAATTGTCCTACATTTCCCTTGAAATCATCTTGCAAATCGAAATAAATTATTTACATGACATGTATGAAGTACTCCGTAATATAGAACAAGAATGTGTTGTTTTTCTCGTCTTATTCTTTTACTAGCATTACAGTAATTAACTGTGTCCGTTTGTTGGATCAGTCATCTTAAGGAGAATGAAGGAGCTTATAATCTGATTCCAAGCGCTCATAGGGTAGCGGTTATAAAAGTTAAGGAAAACATCAAGATAGCGGTTCGTCTAAAATACAAGATTGACAGTAGTGGTGATATTCAAGATTGGACCTACATCAATTCTCTTCAACAGAAACAAAAGGTGCAATCTCAGTTTGACTCGTTTATGGACGATTTTGCAAAAAAGTAATTTATATATATGGCTAAGTTAGATTAGATTGTTCAGTCATTGTATTTTGTATATATGCGCCCACGTTATTTTCGTACACCTTTGTATGTAGATGTCATATATTGTACATACTCAAGAGTCGAGACAGGTTTTTTCTTGTTTGCTTATCCGATAATATAGATAGTTTTGTTGTATCTAGTTTCAGGCATTGTATTTTATGCTTCCTGTTGGAACTTACTTGTGTACAAATAAATTATACGGAATACTACTCCATATTGTCCTGCAGAATGATGTTAGTACCATTCAATTTATAAGCGGAGTATATTGTTCCCAACTCAATGTTTCCATTTGTCTTTCTCTTGCTCTTCAGTTGCACACCATTTCTTTGTTTCAAAACTACTTCTATTTCTACAAGGCTTGTGTTTTGGGATCACAAAGTCTTGTTTAAGACAGATGACGAATAGATAAGACAACTCCACGTGCCTAGGTGGTAGCGAATTGTTGATCTTATCTATCAAAGTGGAGGCATATTTGACATGTTTTATTGTTATAAAAGATATGTTTAGGATATGATTCCGTGGCTAATCTGTGATTTTATTGAATCACCTCCCCCATATGAATGAACAGACAAGACATTTTCAAGAAGATGCTTATTAACAACCAAAAAATGTACTCATCAGAAATTGGTTCCAATAAAAAAAAACTACTCCGTACATATTAAGATGGGTTCATATATGATCAATCGGGCTTGTAAGCCGGCGAAACATCAGGTAATTTAGGTACTTGCAGAAGAAATTGTGATCCTCTACACAAGGGATATCGACATTTACTTATATCGAGTGACTGTCTGACTTTCTTAGTGTCAGTTCTTAATCACGGAGATCACAGACAAGAATCACGACAGCTGGACAGATCATCCTAGATATCCTTCACATTGCCGTGATCACAAACATATGGAGTAGGATCTGACATTCGATCTGACAGAATGTCATCATCAATGGATTGAAGCACAACTACTTGAACCTAATTCATATTTAAAATTCTGAATACAACCATTGTATTATCAACAGATAGTTGGGCTTTAACACTGGAGTACGTCGGCTGGGAAGTAATGCATCATAACAAGATTGGGCGCTTCACTCATTGTCATTACTGACAAATTTGAGGTAAATCCGCAATAACAATACATAAAAGCAGCGAAAACAATGGTCTCGTGCAACTAAGACTTGCAGAGAACAACCAACCAGTTACATGAACAAGCTCCCTGAATCATGACAGTTTTTACTAGCACATATACCAAACATTATCAAGTAATCCAAGTGAGTGAACCAACAAAACATGCTAAGGAGACGGGTTTTCTATATAATGGCATTACCTAGATACAGCAGAAACTAAAACATGGAAGTCCACATGAAATCCCCAACAATTCATCAGAGATCTCTCATAACTCCATAGTCTTCCATGAAGCCTAAATTCATTATAAGGTACAACTGTACAAACCATTCAGCATAAGTTAGAGGTCAATATCAATTTGATGAACACGAAACCTAAAAGAAACTTCAAGAATGATGGAACTGATAGCTGAACTAGAGTGAACCAGTTTATATCCAACTTCATCCAAAACTAGCAACCTAACTGCAGGATGCCTAGATCTACGAAACCACTTGAACATCTATAGTCTATACATCTGATTTGAAGAGAAGAGAAGAGTAAGTTCTGGAGAAAGGCAGACACAATTTGTCAATCCGAAAAGGAGAACAATAACCAAGTACGCAGCAAGATGTGTATAAGAGTAATATGATGATTAGAAAAATGCAAAAGAACAAAAGAAAGCAACATCATGTCTGTTTTCTCTACCTCCATTAGAAAATGTTGAAGCCAAATATCATACTAATCAATACAAGGACGAGTGTTGACCACATCGCAAAAAAACAGTAGTAAAGGACTAGAAAACTAGTTTAGAAACATCCATAAACAAGAGCATAGTAATTTGGTAGAAAATCACAAAGGGAGAATTGGCAAAAACCTAAGGATCAACAGTAGAAACTTGATGCCATTCGCCATCAACTGCCTCTTTCCACAATGTAACACTGTTGTCTCCATCAGCAACCGCTAAAAGATTTCCGGTCAAAGACCATGATACCCTCCAAACAGGGGTCTTAAAGTCCTTCAGAACTTTACCCTCCCATTGCTCGCCTTCCTTACCAACAGTCCATATAACAACAGTTCCATCTTGGGATGCACTAGCAATTGTCGATTTTGGAAGCCCCAGATTGGGAGCCCACGCAACATCTCGGACCCAATCTGAGTGCATTTGAAGGGCGGGGAAGCAGTCCATCTTCCACGTGCCATTGTAAAGCTTCCACACCCTCACGGTGTTGTCACAACCACCGGAAGCCAACTTGTGAACAGGGTCGAGTAAACCGGATCCAACCAAAGCCCCAGGAGCAGTTGCAGGGGCCCACGAGACCGATGTTACCCCAACAGGATGAGCCTGCTCGATCTTGTTGGTATCCCAACCACCGTCAGAGCGAGCAGTGAGGACCGAGATACTCCCATCCGAAGATCCACACGCCAAGCAAAGTCCGAGCTCGTGGGGGGCCCACGAGATGGAATTAACAGACGACTTGTGTTCTTGGAACACGTGCGCTTGGGCCCATTCATTCTGATTGCCCTCTTTCCAGAGGATAACTCTACCATCATAAGAACATGAAGCTAGCACTGATCCGAATTTTGGGTGGGCCCAAGAAACCTGCCACACAGGACCTTGGTGACCCGTCAACGTAGCAAGTGGTTGAGAAGAATTGCTGCTCACGCCGATTATTTTTATGGTGGTATCAGACGAAGCAGTAGCAACGCGTTTGCCGTAATAGTCCATTTGAACATCATGCACAACATCAGCATGCCCAGTTTCAATCTTTTGTGCAGGCATTTTCGGACCTTTGTTCCTTTACTACCTATACACGAAAAGGGTTTCTAAGTACCGAATTCTGCTAAATCGTAAATTAGCATCAAACTATAATACATCCAGTTCATTACTACCATTAAACATAACACAACCAAGGAGATCAACAAATGATGATAGAATGATGGCTTCAAGGAAGAAAAACCCCTAAAAACTCTTCAATCAACTTAATTAATCGAAAAATACTATAAATTATAATTCAGATAAATCACAAATTATTGCCCAACGTACGATTCAATAATTCATGAGGTAAAACAAAAAAATTAAACAAAACGTAATCAAGAAAGCAAAAAAAATCTTGGATGAAACGCCAGTAATTGTGAATTTAGTATGAAATTAATACAAAATCAACAAGATTACGAATTGCGCAAAACAGATCTGAGATGGGTTTCAACGATCACTATCAAAAAGTCGAAATTCTTTTTCACATTCAGGGGAAATTAGATCTAACAAAGTTAACAATACCCAGAAAAAAAAAATCAAAGAGCAGATGATGAATCAAAGAATCCATGAATGGAACAAAAAGTATATGAAGGAAATGGAAGAGGTTGAATAAATGATAAGATGAGAGATCTAGAGGAGGAAGATAGAGAAGGAAAGTGAAGTACCAGGATGAGATGCAAAAAGCTTGAATCGAAACTGATGAGTTGAGAGAGAAAGAGAGAGAGAGGAAGAGGGCAATCACTTGGAGCGTATGTAAATGGTGTATACCTGCCTGCCTCTATCGTCTATGTTTTCTCTTTCTTTAAAAGAATTACTCGACTAACGGGTTTTGGTTCGATTCTCACCTGTAACGTAGTACAATCTTCGTATATAATGGAGGATTCGTTATCCTAATTATAATGATAATGTAGGTTCACGGCTATGCCCAGACGTAGATTTCCTATTTTAACATCTATGCCCAGGCGTAGTCTTTCAGTTTTCACGGCTATGCCCAGGCGTAGACTTCGAGTTTTAACGTCTATGTCCAGGCGTAGTCTTTCAATTTTAACGGCTATGCCCAGGCATAGACTTTGAATTTTAACGTCTATGTCCAGGCGTAGTCTTTGATCTTTTACGGCTATACCCAGACGTTGGCTTTGACATGGGTCGGGTCGAGAAATTGACGGTTGATGCTATTACCTACTTCAATTGACCAGAAAACTGGGGTTGTTGGTGTTGATGTCAGGTTTAGCTGGGTTAAGCAAGGGTTTATGAAAACTTAATGAAGGGAAATGAAGTTGATCGTTTTGTTTTGATCAGATAGAGATGCAGTAACTTAATTTTTGTTTTGTTTAGTTAAGGAAGGAAATGAGAGTAAAGGGTAATGTTTTGGTAAAAAAATTACCGGATCTACGATTTCGGTTGCGGGTTGCGATCGTCCTATAACTATGGGTTGTCTAAGCGATATCGAACCTAGTAAACGGAGAACAACGAAAGAAAGAAAATGACACACAAAGTTTTGGTGACGCGGAAACCCGATGTGGGAAAAAAACCGCAGGGGGAGTCGGAATCCCGCCAATATTCTACTATGACCAAAAGAACGAAAGAAATATCGAAGATACAAATATTTGTAATCGACAATAATTAATTGGCTATGGAGTATTGTGCTACTTTTACTAGTTTTGCTTGATGATGGTATTTTGAGGATGAGTTGAATAATGATCAATGTGGGTTCCTTGCCTTTCTCCTCTCTTCCCCCTTGCTTATATAGCTGCGGACTCCTAGAGCCGTTACCCTTGACCTTTTCCTCCTAGCCATTGTCTTTAATGCTCCCCCAACTGTTACACTCTTCCCCTGATTTCTCTCCTCTTCTGCTGGATCTCCATCTTAGATTTAGGGGAGTAGTTCTTTGACTTTGTCTTTCAATTTGAGTGAGGGTTTGCTCCTTGCATTGGGCTGTTTGATTGCCATGTCTTGGTTCGGCCCATTTCCTAACCTACTACTTATTTTGACTGGCCCATCATCTTTTGTTACCTCGATTCTTGACTCATCGATCCCTGATTATGTTAACTCCCGATTTGTGGTCTTTGATTATCGACTTTTGATTATTATCTGTTGACCTTCCGACCTTTGACCTTTTGACCTTTGACTTTCTGACCTTTGACTCTTTGACCTTTGACTTTTTGACCTACCATTCGTAATGTGCCACGTCGTACTTTGAAGATGCGGATTTTTATCCCGAACAAATGCCCCCAAATTTTCGACTAAGCTCATCTTAGGCGGGAATTTCCGTTCGCTTGGATCGTAGTCGATTTGCGTGATGATTGATTTTTTGATCCGACCATTCGTCCTAAACTCGAAGCTAATGACACTCCGCAATTTACTCTATCCTTCCACAAGTGGTCCTTCCCCTTCTCCCCCAGAGGAAGAAAAAAGAAGAGTCTGGTGGAACATGTCTTCGGGCAAGATACGTTCATGCTTAGCTAGGTTTACTTGACCTCAAATTTTTCTGGTACTCATTTTCGCTTGCTCCCTCCTTCAGGATCCGCTAAACCTCATGTGTCCCTAGAGCAAGTAGCTGTTAGGAGGCGGGCCGTTGCTACTAGAGCGATCTCCAAGAGGAAAGTTAATTCTGTTTCTGCTGGCTTTGCTGGTTCTAAGAAAAGTCGTAACTATTCCCCTTTTTCAGAAGTTACTTTTGCAGAAAGTGAACCCCTGGTGGCAGATCTTTCTGAGTCTCACTCTTATTCTGCCCCCAGATTCATTGATGATGTTTCTGCTGGAGTGGTGCTCAATTTTCTGAAGGCTTCAGTATGTCCAAGTCTGCAGAGGATAAGACTTTTCTGGATCAGATGCTACTTCCTGGTCCTAGATCTTCTCTGAAGGAGTTGGACTTGGTTTGTGGATTGTTGGCAGAGGAATCTGGCAAAAGACAAAAGCTTAGTGCAGATCTGGTGGAGGCAAGGAATGAGCTTGCCCAGGCCCTGAATGCCAATTCTTCCCTGTAGGGGAAGAATGTTGAGCTGAAGAAGACCCTGAGGGATGCTCTTGCTTGGCCGGACCAGTATATCAAGGTTGAGGTGATCAAGGAATATCTGGCGGAGAGGCACAAAGATCGGGACCTGGTTGTGGAGAAGAAGCGTCTGTATGAGAAATTTCTTGTGGCACCTAACTTGGATGCTCTCTTTGACGTGGAGGCGGAGGATCTGGAGAAGTCTGTTGATTCTCCTATTGCTGATCAGGAGGCTGATAGGCAAGAGAGTGTGGACCAGGAGGATGTTGCTGATGATCCTGGGAGAGGTTCTGCTGCTGTTCACCAGAGACCCAGGTTCCTGTAGGAGGATCTGCTACAGTTCCGCCTCCACCAGAGGAGAATGTCCAGGCTGTGGATCAAGTTCTGCTGGAGTGATGTTACTCCTCTTTTGTTGTACTTTGTTTTCGGCTTGTGAATTCTGCATGGCATGAACTTCTGATTTGTTAGTGTTTGCAAAGAATTCTGTAATGACTTCGCCTTTGCTCAGGGGAGCGAAGTGTGTTAGTATTTTGTGGCACTTCGTGCCTTAACTTTCATTGTGTGAAATCGAAGTAGCTTTCGTAATGTCGATGTGCGGCTGTATGTTATGCCTGAATTCGATTGTAATCGTTTGTTGTAGTTTTGTCTTACTACCTTCTGTTGTTGATGCGCGCGGGATTGTCGCCTATCCAACGCGGTCAAACAATATTTATAAATACCGGAATACTACTACGTAGTAGCGGCAAGTCGGGGATCGATCCACAGGGACGGTCGAGGGGTAGTCGGTCAAGTCAAAGTCTAGGAGTGATTGGGTCGAGAAGGGGGGTTTTGGGTCGAGAGAGGTCAAGAGAGGTCGAGAGATCGTAGGCTAGGGTCAATAAGTAGGAGTGGTGTTGGGGAGAGTCGGGATTCGGAAATGGGGTCTAATAGTCTCGGGATCGGGTTTTTGTTACAACGCTAAAAAGGAGAGTGCCACCTTTCGGTTTCCTCACCCAACCTACCTAAGCCCGCTTTCGCGATGAAAGGGTAAGTCTCAATTTAAGGTAATCTCTACCCCGAGTTTCCCCATATTGGTAGAAATGAGTCAAGGTCGGCCTAGTCGCGATTCTAAGTCAACAAAGACACACAAACCTTAACATCGATAAATAACAAGTAAACAACCCACCAACATCCCTTGAATAAAATAAACCAAATCCTCCTCCCTAATTCCCCAACAAAAAAGTCTACTCACAAATCATTATGGAAATCATTACAACATGCATATTAATTAGATCCAAACAAGATGATGATGAGAAAAAAACATAAAGACTAAATTGGAGATTAGGGAGTGGAAGAGAATTATACCAACTTTGTAGATCTATAGGAAATAAGAGGATTGCATAAGTAAAGATTGAATCTTTGATGAATAAAGTGAAGAACTTGTCACTAATCCTTCATTAAACCCAACAAATCTTCAAATAAAACTTGAATAATCTTCTTACAATCTTGAGATCTAGATAATTGTTGATGGAAATTATGTAGATCTACTATTAATTACTATGTAAACTACTAGAATTTTGGAGGATTATTACTCGAATACTACTAAATTACTACTAATGGATGGTATAATAGGATGGTGAAAGGGTGTAATGTCTTCCCTTCTTAGCACAATGGAGAGGTGACTTGGGCAATAATCTAAGGTTACATATATATAGTAATCTCTTAATGGATATTTAACCTAAAGCCCATAATCTAATCCTTGCCCATTAGTGAGACTTTGTCCTTTGAGATGCAACTTTGCCCAATGAGTCTTCATGGGGTGAAACTTTACCCTGCGGTTGACGACATTAGCACCACCGGGTGAAATTTCACCCGATGAGATTTTCTTCTCGAATCGCCATTTTTGGTGCTTTTCTCCATCGGGCGAAATTTCACCCGGTGGGCGAAATTTCGCCCGGTCATCTCATAGGGTGAAATTTCACCCTATGAACTTTTTGTCCAAAATGGCAATCTGGGGAGGAATACCATCGGGCGAAATTTCGCCCAGTCAAATTCTCATCGGGTGAAATTTCACCCTGGGACTTCAGAGGGCCATAACTCTCTCGTTTGATCTCCGATTGGGGTGTGTGATATGTCGTTGGAAAGCTAAGAATATAAGCTTTCACCTCCAACTGGAATCGCTTCGATCCGAGGTCTAGAACTCTAGATATATTCATTTTAAGTTCAACCTCTCCGGTGAAGATGCACAATGGACTTGAAGTTTTTCCTTTTCACTCAAGGTTTCACCTCTTGGGTTTGGACTTTGGATTTTAAGTTGTGTGCTTTGTTTTTCGGATGATCTCCCTTTCTCTCTCATGCTCATAGGAGCTCGGACACGTTTTTGGTCGAAAATCCTATCAAAATAGACAGAAAACTACCAAAAACACGTACGTAAAATGCAAAACAGAGACGCTAATGCGAGAATTACTCAAAATATGGCGATAATCGCACTTTATTCTCGCAAAACGAAGGAAAAACGGGTCTAAATGGGAGGAAAAATGGTCCAAATTTGGCACACAACAGTTGTATGCATGCCTTATGTTTGTATGGTCGACCTTTGATATAGTGGTGGCCTGGGATTTAGTTCGCCCACTCAGTCGGAGGTGCCACGCTTTGCGTGGGTGCTAAGTGGCGCAGGAGACTGTAATGTCCCGGTTGTAGGCACTTAGTCACAAGACACACGCCTTCTGTAGAAATTATACACTCCACCAGATTGGTCACCAGTTTTGGTTGAAAAAGCTGACAAAAGATGGTAAAGATGCAATGTTTGAAGGTATATGCGGGAGGAAATCAAACTTTTGAAAATATGTGAAGGAAGAAAATCCAATTTTGAAGACATATGAAAAGATAATCGACTTTTGAAAACGTATGAAAAGAAAATTAAATCTTGAAGACATGTGACAAGAAAATTAAATTTCGAAGACGTATGGAAAGGAAATTAAAATTTGAAGACTTATGAAAAGAAAATTAAACTTTGATGCAAAAGAAAACCGAATTTTGATGACATAAAGGAGAGAGTCAAACTCTAAAGGCATACTTGAAGAAAAAACATCTGACTTCCAAAAATCACGAAAAAGAAAGCAAAGCAGATAGAAGGACAAAAGGAAAGTTTAAATATATGTTTGCAAGGTTTGATAAGATGAAATCTGGGTTGTGGTGGAGGTATATCTGGGAGAATAGATGCCATGTTTCTGGCGGCAGTGGCTCATGTTTCTGGCGGCAGCGGCCCACTTAAAAGAAATATTTTTTTTTCAAGTGTATAATGTTCCATGGTTTTTGGATGATTTTCCTCTCCATGGTCATAAGTCGGTAGGCTCCGTTCCCAAGTTCCGAGTTCGTCTACGGTGTCCAGGTTACTGGTCATCTCCACCTGGTTCCTTTCCTCCGTCATGCAAGCAACCATATCTGTAGGTAGACACTCTTACTTTTGAAGGAATGACCGCCTCAGCACCAAGGACCAAGCTGAAAGGTGTCCGTCCTGTAGCTACTTTGGGTGTGGTTCTGTCAGACCATAGCACCAAGGGGAGTTCCTCTGCCCATCTGCCCCCTGCCTCCTTCAGCCTTCTCTTCAGGTTGTCTATCACAATTTTGTTGCTAGACTCTGCCTGACCATTAGACTGAGGGTTTCTGGGGGTAGACTTGCTTAGTGCGATGTTCCACCTGGCGCAGTAGGCCTCCATCTTGTTGCCAATAAACTGGGATCCGTTGTCACAGATGATCTCTGAAGGAATGTCAAACCTGCAGATAATGTTACGCTTTATGAAGGATATAACCTGCTTCTCAGTCACCTGAGGGAATGCCTCCGCTTCAATCCACTTGGAGAAGTAATCCGTCATGGTCAACACAAAGACTTTGTTTCTTGGGGCTCTAGGTGGCTTGCCGACAATGTCCATTTCCCTCTTCATAAAAGGCGAAGGAGAAATTACTGGATGTATAGGGTCTGCAGGCTGGTGGTTGACTGGTGCGTGCCTCTGGCAGGCGTCACATTTCTCGACGTACTCAACAACATCTCTGCGCATTGTTTCCCAGAAGTAGCCTTGGCGAAGTGCCTTGTTGGATAGGTCCCTGCCCCTTGCATGATTTCCACATTCACCATTGTGGGAGTCATGCAAAACAGTTTCTGTCTCCTCTAGATGCTTCTTAATTCTTCTGGATTGCTGGCTCCAGGTCGTGGACAACAGGTATGGTGGAGATTGCTCCAGGCTTAAACGTTACCCCCAGGGCGTCTGCTTCTGCATTCTTGTCTCTCGGAATTTGGCTAATTGAGAAGGCTATGAATCTGAGGGATAGATCCTTCGCCATTTCAAGGTAGGCCATCTCTTGGAATCCTCTGCGGCATACGAACCATTCACGTGATTGACTATCAGCCGGGAATCGCTGTATACCTCCAGACGTTTGATTTTGAAGTCTAGGGCCAGCTGGAGACCTAAGATCAAAGCTTCATATTCTGCCTCATTGTTTGTTGTCCGGAATTTGCACCGTACTGCTTGGGCTATGAGATCCCCCTGAGGAGACTTGAGAACTAATCCTGCTCCAGATCCTCGCATGTTGGAGGCACCATCTACATTTAGCTTCCACACTTGTTCGCCTTTGTCCTCCTTAAGGAGGAGGATGTCTTTCTCTGCCTGTGTCTGCAGTGCTGGACTAAAGTCGGATATGAAGTCTGCTAACGCCTGAGACTTGATCGCAGTCCTGGGGACAAATTTCAGGTCGAAGCCGCTCAAGTGCATAGACCACTTGGCCATTCTTCCTGATAACTCAGGTTTTCTCATAATAGTTTTAAGTGGATAATTTGTTATTACAGAAATAACATGCGATTCAAAATAAGATCAAAGTTTATAAGACGTTGTAACAAGTGCAAGTACGAGTTTTTCAAGAGATGTGTACCTGGTCTCTACAGGAAGCAGAGACTTACTGACATAATATACTGGGTGTTGCGCTCCCTCTTGCTCTCGAACTAATACCGCGCTAACTGCTACCTCGGTTATTGACAGGTACATGAGGAGTTGTTCTCCAGGTTCTGGTTTTGACAATAGAGGTAGAGTGCTGAGGTAGTGCTTCAGCTCGCTGAACGCCCTCTCGTGCTCTGCTGTCCAATCAAACCTTTGTGCCTTCGTCATAGAACAGCCGACATCTATCTGAGGATCTGGAGATAAATCTCTCTCAGATATGAAGGCCGTCTTCTCCTGGTCTGCTGGATGCATCTTGATCTGGTTGTACCCACTCCACGCATCAAGAAAGGTTAGCATCTCGTGGCCTGTTGTAGCATCCACCATGGCATCTATGTGCGGCAGAGGGAATGGATCCTTTGGGCATGCCTTGTTTAAGTCGGTAAAGTCAACGCATATCCTCCACTTGTCATTCTTCTTTGGGACTACCACCACATTAGATAGCCACTCTGGGTACTTTACCTCCCTGATTTTTCCAACAGCCAGCAGACTGTCTACCTCCTGATTTATGACTTGGTTTCTCTCTGGGGCAAACTTCCTTCTCTTCTGCTGGACTGGTTTGTAGCTTGGGTTCACACTTAGCTTGTGGGTTATAACGTTCGGATCTATACCTACCATATCATCATGCGACCAAGCAAAACAATCCATGTTAGTTTTTAATAATTCAATGAGGTTTTAGCGGATATTACCTGTACGTTCTGATCCAACCAACACTTTCTGCTCTGGGGGCAGCTTATCCAGGTTGATTTCATCTACCTAAGTCTGAGACGATTCGATGTACTCCTCCTGAATGCGTTGGGTTTATGATTGCTATGCTGGATCATAAGTAACTTCTCTAGGATCTGAATCCTCCTCCAGCCTGATGGCTGCCAAAGCTTTAGTCTGCACATCCTCAAATGTGGTGCGTCGATACTCGGTGAGGTCCTTGTACAGATCTGAGTCCTGGTGGAGCCCTTGGCGGGAGTCTTCTATGGCGGTGGGAACATCAAATCTGGGAATGGTTACTTTCTCCTTGTTAAATCTGTTGAGGAAGTCGCGCGTGGATTCCTCGAACTTCTGCACCACCCGATACTAATCGCTGGTCTGCTTCTCTGGTTTTCTACTGCTAGCGAACTGCTGGTTTGAAAGCATTGACCAGGTCGACGAAGGAGGTGATGCTTCGGTTAGGGAGTCCGACGAACCAATTGAGGGCTGCTCCTGACAGAGTGGAGCCAAAACCCTTTACACATGCAGGCTTCCTTCAGGGGGGCCCCGTAGCGGTCACCACCATCATCTTCTGTTTGTATTGGTTGATGTGATCTAGGGA
This sequence comes from Agrostemma githago, assembly GCA_958450325.1. Classification (NCBI taxonomy): domain Eukaryota; kingdom Viridiplantae; phylum Streptophyta; class Magnoliopsida; order Caryophyllales; family Caryophyllaceae; genus Agrostemma; species Agrostemma githago. Next base: position 5,104,398 of record OY288250.1, on the reverse strand, counting down.
GTCTGCAGTGCCATCATATATAAAGCGTCATGGCTGGTGGCAAGAAGCCCCTGGGTACAGCAACACAAGCTAGATCGTCGATGAAGGGTGAATCTGCGTAGCTGTCCCTAGCTGCTCTCTCCAGGGGGTGTGGCATTCCAGGAATCTTGTTGATCAGGTCTCTCAAATCCTTCAGTTCTTGGCGTTGCTGATCTGCTGTGCTGACTGTTCCTGCGAGAGGGTTAGAGACAGGAGGAGAAAAGTTGAAAAGAGTACTCCCTACATAAGGTCCTCTAGGGTCTTGACTACTAGGAGGAGGAGGAGGTAAAGGTGATGTTGTTATCACGAATCTGGGCCGCCACTCTAGTGCCTGCTGGAGTGGGACTCTGGGCAGCCAGGTTCCTCCTGGATGTGAGCTGCTGTCGGGGGTCGCCGTACTGGTTGAGGCTCCTTGCTGCCATCCAAATGGCTGATGGCTGGGGGTAGGCGTTGCCCACACTCCTCCAAAGGACTGGTTGCTGGATAAGGTTGTTATCCCTTGCTGAGTTGAAATCTACCATTCTGGCGTCTAGTGGACAAGGGTGCCTGCAAGAGATAGTGAGTTAGTTTCTCGACTTTCGATGCTAGAAAGGGAATTACCTGTGATGTAAGATCCGTCGGATGTGGGGCCGTAAGACGGTAGCCTAGCCCTCGAGGTTCAATGACTGGATCTGGTGGAACCAAACCTAGCTCCAGTCTGGTGACCAAGTCTGAGGGAATCTCCCTGGTGGTCCGTCTGCTGGCTGTTGATTCCATGCGGGTGGTGGGCTCTCCTCTAAGCATCAGGGACAACATCTCTGGTGACGGCTGGCCTGGACTGATGCAGCTGGAGTCTTGTCTGCTGTCGAGATCCGAGCTCTGATGTCTTGGTTGTCCTTCTGCAGAGTTTCCACCGCCTGCCGCAGAGCGTCGATCCCTTGGAGCACATCCTTCAGGGGGTCTGGTGAGGCTGAGATTCTGGAGAAGTCTTCAAGTAACCCTCCTTGAACCACTATTATGGATGAAGCGCCTACTCTGCTGGTCCTGAATGGATTGAGCATTTTTAACACCTTAGGCACGTGAGGTGGTCTTGAGTCTACTGGTACGTGTCCTGCTGCCAGGCTGGTGGGGACTGCCTGGGTAAGGGGTGCGAAGATTGATCCTGATGTCCCTAGGGGCGATTCTCCTCTAGCAGGCTGAATTGATGCTCCTAGGCTGCTGGAGGGACTTCGATCGGATTCGGACATGACGATACGAGATTGCTTCACTGTAGGATTTAGCTTATAAGAAATGATCACTCTTCCCCACAGACGGCGCCAATTAGTTTTGGTAAAAATTAACCGGATTTATGATTTCGGTTGCGGGTTAAAGCGATCATCCTATAACTATGGGTTGTCTAAGCGATATCGAACCTAGTAAACGGAGAACAACGAAAGAAAGAAAATGACACACAAAGTTTTGGTGACGCGGAAACCCGATGTGGGAAAAAACCGCGGGGGGAGTCGGAATCCCGCCAATATTCTACTATGACCAAAAGAACGAAAGAAATATCGAAGATACAAATATTTGTAATCGACAATAATTAATTGGCTATGGAGTATTGTGCTACTTTTAATAGTTTTGCTTGATGATGGTATTTTGAGGATGAGTTGAATAATGATCAATGTGGGTTCCATGCCTTTCTCCTCTCTTCCCCCTTGCTTATATAGTTGTTGACTCCTAGAGCCATTACCCTTGACCTTTTCCTCCTAGCCGTTGTCTTTAATGCTCCCCCAGCTATTACACTCTTCCCCTGATTTCTCTCCTCTTCTGCTGGATCTCCCCCTTAGATTTAGGAGAGTAGTTCTTTGACTTTGTCTTTCAATTTGAGTGAGGGTTTGCTCCTTGCATTGGGCTGTTTGATTGCCATGTCTTGCTTCGGCCCATTTCCTAACCTACTACTTATTTTGACTGGCCCATCATCTTTTATTACCTCGATTCTTGACTCATCGATCCCTGATTATGTTAACTCCCGATTTGTGGTCTTTGATTATCGACTTTTGACTATTATCTGTTGACCTTCCGACCTTTGACCTTTTGACCTTTGACTTTCTGACCTTTGACTCTTTGCCCTTTGACTTTTTGACCTACCATTCGTAATGTGCCACGTCGTACTTTGAAGATGCGGATTTTCATCCTGAACAGGTAAAATAGGTAAATTATGTAAAATTGTCAACAATTTTAAGTAAATCGCCGACGACGAGAAGCGAATGTGACTAAACTAGAACCTCCAACTGCAATGTACCCATTTTTTATTCATATTTGTCGAGGCACATTTTAAATCGTTAATATTTTTTTACTACATATTAGTAAATGATAAGGCTAAAGTCGTATCACTTTTATCAAAATAGAATCTTAACGAACAACTCACAAATAGCTAGCTTATCTATTTATAGTCGATTTGAAACTATTTAATTCAGTTTTGTTTGAGTTTTAACTAAACTAATGCGATTATATAAAAATAAAGTGTAACGCCCCGTTATTTTCTGGGTCAATTATAAGACGTTATTTGTCTATTTTATTTAAATCGGGTTATTAAGTTGGGAAAAGTATTTTCGATGTCATTAAATTGTAGGATTAAAGTATTCTGGGTCGTCTTATAATAAATCGACTTTGTATCGGGTTGGAATTGGGTCAAACACAAAAAAGAAAAAAAGAAAAAGAAAAAAAAACCTAAATCTATTTATACCCCACCCGGCTCCCTGCTTCCTAAAACCCTCTTAATTACCTTCCCAACCTAATTCACATCCTTCACCATCCTCTTTATTATACTTCGTATACCTCTGCCTCCACCATTACAAGCCTTCAGATTAAGTCGTTCACAATTCCCGACCTTCGTCATTCCTTCTTGCATAATATATAAGCGGTAAGTAAATTTTATAGCCCGATTTTAAAATTGTTATTGATTACGAAATTTAAATGTTTAGCGGTTGATTTACACGGTCACTCTTTGCTTTGGGTAGATAGAAATTTTAGGTGGTAACTAATGGAATATACAAGCAACTTAGGCTTATGAATTAATTGTAGTAATCTGTTGAGGTAGTCCAATTTGTCAACTGTGGATTTTGTGTGCGAACTTGGTTTGGTGGAACAATGGGTGTACTGGTTCATATATATTGGAAGTTGAAGGTGGTGCGTGTTTGTGATCGCGCCCCAATCGGATCGGTCGTTTTAGCGAAAGACGGGGGATCAAACAATATTTATAGACTCGAAATTATCACAAAAACAAACAAGTAATCGTGGTAAGTCGAGGTCGGTCCACAGGGAACGGTGTGTGTTGTGAAGTTTAAAGTGTCGTGTTCGATGTCTTGGAGAAGGGGGTTTTCTTTTTTAGGTCGAGTCTATACTAGAGGAATGAGTACGATGATGGTTTAGAGGTGATCAATTTAGGGAAAGGTGTTAGGGAGAAGTCGGGATTCGGTACTTGGGGTCTAAGAAAGTCGGGATCGAGTTTTTGTCGCAATGTCGGTAAACTCACCTAAAAACCCGCTTTTGCGGTGAATGAGGGTAAGTCCCTAGTCATGGTAATTTTTACCCCGAATTTCCCCATATTGATAGAAATTAGTCAAGGTCGGTCTAGTTGGCCGGACTAAAACAACAATGACACAACACCATAAATAAGATAAACCAACATGCAAGCAACCCACCAACATCCCTATATTCAAATAAACCAAGCCCTCATCCCTAAACTCCCCAACAAGAAATTTACTCACAATTCATTATGAATTTCATCACAACATGCATATTAATTAGATTTGAACAAGAGGATGATGAGAAAATATCACAAAAACTAAATTAGAGATTAGAGAGTGGAAGAGAATTGTACCAACTATGAAGATCTATAAGAAATAAGAAGATTGTATAAGTAAAGATTAAATCTTTGATGAATAAAGTGAAGAACTTGTCACTAATTCTTCATTATACCCAACAAATCTTCAAATAAAACTTGAATAATCTTCTACAAGCTTGAGATCTAGACAATTGTTGATGGAAATTGTGTAGATTTACTACTAATTACTATATAAACTACTAGAATTTTTTTTAGGATTTTTACTACTACTACTAATTGATGGTGTAATAGGATGGTGGAGTGGTGTAATGTCTTCCCTCCTTAGCACAATGGAGAGGTGAGTTAGGCAATGAATTAAGGTAATATATATATAGTAATCTCTTAATGGATCCTTAACCTAAAGCCCAAATCCAACTTTATGCTCCATTAGTGAGACAATCTCCCTTTGCATCTCCATGGGGTGAAACTTTGCCCTGTGGACTTGATGGTAATTCCCATCGGGTGAAATTTTCGCCCGGTGAGATTTTCTTCCATTTTTCGCGTTTTCGACACTTCTTCCCATCGGGTGAAATTTCACCCGGTGGGTGAAATTTCGCCCGATCAATTTCGCCCTGTGGGTAAGCTCGGAAATTCTTCGGGAGGCAATTTTTACCGTCGGGTGAAATTTCGCCCGGTCATTTTTTCTGGCCTCGAGTCTTGTCTCATTCTTCGTTTGTTCGATCGGATGACTTTAAACTTTAAGTTGTGTGCTTTGCTCTTTGGACGGTTTTCCTTTCTCTTGTGCTCGTGGAAGCTCAATCGTGATTTCGGTGCCAAATCCTATCAAAATGATAGAAAAACTACCAAAAACACGTAAAACGCACAAGAGGGACGCTAATGCGAGAAGTACGCAAAATATGGCGATAATCGCACTCAAAACTCGCAAAACGAGGGAAAAGCGGGTCTAAATGGGAGGAAAAACGGTCTAAATTTAGCACACAACAATCCCCCCACACTAAACCGTTGCTCGTCCTCGAGCAAAGACCCAAAAAGAAATTACAAACTACTACTACTACTACTAACTAGACTATGCTAAGCCGATACGGGGCAATTAACGGGCCCGCTCCGTCCCTTCAACTCACATCGAAATACTCATGAGGTAAAGTACTCCCATGCAAGGCAAGTTGGGGCTTGCTCAAAATGGTGGATGCGACTAAACACACAAAAACACATAACACGAAAGAGTAGACGCATCCAAAGCAAAAATAAAACACCGAATCCCTCATCGAGACGGCGAGGAAAGACACCGATTACTTACCTAAAATAACAATAGACTTCCAAGATAAATCACCCACATAAACAAGGGCCAAAGCCTAATACTATGACAATTAAGCAATATAGATGTTGATAACTTAGCCAGGTCCTCCTAATCTTCTAAAGGGGTACTACGGGGCGTAAAATGGAGTGGAATAAGTAAACCATGGATTTGTTCGACACTGTAGGTAAGTGCAGTCCCGCTCTCTTTGGCTAAGCCAAGAGGGTCGTTCCAAAACTCGAATTTCCTAAATCAGTCCAAATAAAAAGGTGGAGTGTTTACAATTATTGGGATGGATCAACTCATCACCGCTATCTTCCGACCTCGGGACTCGGTCCTCTAGTTGGCACTTCACGATGATGAATCGATCAAAGGGCTTTTTTTTTTTTTTTTTTTTGAAGGAGACGTTTTTGATAATTTGATTTTCATTTGAAGCTCCTTTTCTTCTCCTTTGTTTTTCTTTGTTTTTCACATTTTTGTGCCCTTTTCTCTTGCTTTGGTTTGCCCTTTTTTTGGCTCTTTGATGTGGTTTGTAACCAAGCTTGGAGGTTATTTTTGTGTAAACTTATTGTGGTGATGTATAGGTGGAGGAAAAATAGGTAATCGAGAACGCGCGCCATTCCGGATAACCTACAAAAGGCGGAAAAGATTTGGACTAAAGGTGCAATGGTCATTCGAGCAAGGTCACCTAGAAAACGGGATGAGGGAACCAAAGCCTAACTCCTCCATGGGTGGTCAAGGTGGTCAAATGCAAACCCCGAAGTAAACCTCTAGTAGAAAAGGTGGACTCAAAGCTAAAGGATCAACAAATTCATTGCCTAAGAGTCATTCTACTAGACTAAGGTCCAAAATCTACAATGAGTTATTTACAATGGAATGTAAACTCTTGTAATAAGTTTGTAATCGGGTTTTCGAAAAGGTTTAATCCTAGACACACTATACAAAAACAAAACAAAACAAAACATACGAAAAGGAAAAACAAATAAAAGAAAACACAAGTAAAGTCAAGAACTCCATACACCGTCAACATTCAAGCATAAACCACAACACCAAAATGCTCAACTTCGAGAGCCTCCAATAGCAACAACCTAACTCTTCTACAAAATTAAAGGAGAAAGAAGGAAGAAAGTTACCAAGCGGGTGCTTTCATAATCTCTTCAACTTGCGCTATTAAGGTGGTGATTACCTGTAAGAGTAGAGAACAAGACCATACACGGGACACGAAACATAACGAGAAACAAGAAAAGAAAAGAAAAAGAAAAAGAAAATGTTTTTGATTTTTCGAATTTTTCAAATTTTTATGGATTTTTGAAAAGATTTTTGAAAATTAAAAGATAGTAGACTCCTCCCCCACACTAAAACTGTGCATTGTCCTCAATGGACAAGTAGGGAAGAACGAGAAAAAGGAAAAGAAAAATAAGAAAATCTTTTTGGATTGTTATGATATTTTTTTTTCAAATGTTTTTGGATTTTTCAAAAATTTTAAATGATTTTGGGTTTTTCGGAAATTTTTGAATAGACTCCTCCCCCACACTAAAACTGTGCATTGTCCTCAATGGACAAGTAGGGAAGAACGAGAAAAAGGAAAAGAAAAAGAAGAAAATCTTTTTGGATTGTTATGATATTTTTTTTCAAATGTTTTTGGATTTTTCAAAATTTTTAAATGATTTTGGGTTTTTCGGAAATTTTTGAATGTTTTTGTATTTTTCAAAATTTTGAGGAAAAAAAGAAAGAAAAGAAAATAAAAAAAACGATAAGATAGTGGCGGGCCTAGGTGCAATCACATCACCTAGACCCTAGCCAAGTGGCTAAGAAAATGAAAATAAAAGAAAAGAAAATGAAAGGGTGAAAAATTGGGCGTAGGTGTAGTCACGTCACCTTGCCCGGATTAAGAAAAATTGAGAAAGATTTGATTAAAAAATTTTGATTTTTCAAAGGGTCAATGGCATAATCACATCGCCTAAAGACCGGGAGCAATACCAAGGCCGCGACGGCCGCAAAAATTCGTTTGATGGGACGGTGGGACAACTTGCAATTTTGTTCAAGATAAAACGATCACAATGATTATAATGATGGAACAAGGAATAAGGAACAAGATTAGTTCAAGGACATACAATTGTAAATGATTAAGACTCACCGACATAAACCACACATATATACCCACAATACAAACAAACCAAATTATCTACCGACTCTTGTAGGGGGTTCTAATCTGAATAGTCATTGGACGCAAAAGAGGCCGTGGGAGTTCCTTCACCGGCATACTCCCAAACTCCTACATCCCCCGAGTTGTTCAGTCGAAATTCACAGGGACCTGGAGGTAGGTCCCAATTGTGACTGTTATGAATATTGGTTCAGTTTTTGCAGAGGACAATTAAGGCACGGTCATGGCTAAGAGAAACGAGGCGGTGGTCAGGCACATTAAAGATCCAAGTAGGGAAATAAGCCTCGTTAAGCCAGACACGGGGGTCATGTGGTTTAAGATGGTCGGTCGAATAACCCAAATTTCTTGCTATTACAGTCACAAGACCACCACAGTCGACAAAGGGGCGTTGGTCAATGATAATTTGATGAAAGTGTAACGCCACGACAATAGGTAGGTCAAGGGGGTAAGGGTTACCGAGTAAAGAGTCACAGATCAATTGTAGGACACACACATTAAGGTTAATGATATTATCGGTAGAAGGCAAAAGACAGTGTGAAAGGATTTCAGCAAAATAACGAATGACTGGGTTACGGATTTCAGTGGTAAAATTAGAATTGGGTTCGAAATCACGTTGACCCGGCGCTATGCGCCTCCACAAGTCTCTCCTAGTCGCACTACTTTGCGAATCACAAAGGGGTCTACTTAGTCCGGTACCCGATGAGGGCAAACCTAGAGCTAAGCTAAAGTCGGAAATATTTAAACAGTGATTTCTACCAAACAAATTAAATTTGAACTCCTTAGGTGTGGTCGGGTTATCGATTGTAAAGCTACCTAGAAACTCACAAGTCAAGTCTTTGTTTGTGACAGGCACAAAACCAAGGAGTTTACTAGTACCAATTCTCGACGATAACTCTATAATATCGTTCTTAATTCCTAGAATTTTCATTGTGAGTGAGCAAGGCCATCTCGTACTCTGAAAGTTATTTTCAGAGAAGATACGAGCGAGGCGTGAATTTGGACACGGTAAAAGTTTAGGCCTAGAAGATGAATGCTTAGAAGTTGAGGCCATACCTTGTTTGCGCGCCGCTCGTTGAGCTCTTGTCTCCATGATAAGAATAATCTTCTTGCAAGAATAATCCCGAAACTTAGTTTCCTCTTCTTCAAAAACCCAAGATAAATATTCACCCAAGTATGGAATGGAGTTATGAATGGAGGTTGAATATGGTATATGGAAGGTGGTGTAATGAATTTGTGATGGGTGAAATGATGAGTGATGAGTGAGGTGAAAAAGGTGGTGTAAATAAGGGTGTTTGAGGAGGGAAAGTGAAAGTTTAAAGTTGGTGGTAAAAATTTGGTGTAAAAATATTTGGAGGGAAAGTTATGTTGAGGTAATTTGTTGGAGGGAAAGTGAAAATGTAGTGAGTAAAAGGTGAAGTAGGTGATCCGGCCAAGTCACACTGCCGGATGAAATTTCACCCGGTCGGGCATCATCGGGTGAACTTTCACCCGACGAATTTTCGTCGTGAAAATCATTTTTGCCAACTTTTTCCACCGGGTGAAATTTCACCCGGTCAAAATCTCACCGGGCGAAATTTCGCCCGGTGGTAACTTCTTCGTTCCGACAATTCTGGCAACTTTTCCGTAGGGCGAAGTTTCGCCCGGTCGAGTCTCACCGGGCGAAGTTTCGCCCGGCGGTCTTCTTTGCTGCGTGTTTCCGCCTTGCCATTTCATGGCTCTTCGATAATCACCTAGAGATTCAATGACTCGACTCACATTACATAATCAATATTTCCCACAAACATGCTTGTGGTCTTCGATTTAGCTCCATAACATCTCCAAAAGCTTTGATCTTCATCCAAATTATGCTCCATGGTGAAATCCAATTTCAATCAATCTTCTCAAGCTAACAAAACTAATAAACTCAAAGAAATATGATACATATATACAAGGTGGTTGTTGAGGATACCACCAAACCTACATCAATTTCGAGAGGGAGTCAAACAACGCTCCCCGATGGGAGCTCACCAAACTTCATAGTAGCAAAGGTCTCACGAATATGACCGGGATGATAAATCTTCAAACGTTGCCCATTAACCATAAACTTCCCGGTTTCCGGGCTAGATATTTCTATCGATCCATATGGTTGCACTCCGGTCACTTCAAATGGACCCGACCATTTTGATTTCAACTTACCGGGGAAGAGCTTAAAGCGAGAGTTGAAGAGTAATACCTTATCACCAACGAAGAAGTCCTTACGTAGAATTCGAGCATCGTGCCATTGACGAGTTTGTTCTTTGTAGATCTTCGAGTTCTCGTAGGCTTCAAGTCTTAGTTCTTCCAATTCTTGTAGTTGGAGAAGGCGATTATTTCCTACAACACTCTCATCGAAGTTTATCTCTTTGATTGCCCATTTGGCTTTGTGTTCTAGTTCCACCGGTAAATGACAAGCTTTACCATACACAAGACGATAAGGAGTGGTTCCAATCGGCGCTTTGTAAGCCGTCCTCAATGCCTAAAGGGCGTCATTTAATTTCATTGACCAATCCTTTCGGTGTGTATTTACAACTTTCTCTAAAATTTCCTTGATTTGACGGTTGGAGATCTCGGCTTGCCCATTTGATTGAGGGGTAGGCTAAGGACATCTTGTGAGTGATACCATACTTCCTAAGAAGGTGTTCAAAGGTATCTTTCCTAAAATGAGAGCCTCCATCACTAATTATGGCTATAGGCATACCAAATCTCGGGAAAATTACATTCTTGAAAAGCTTGATTACAACCTTGGAGTCATTGGTGGGGGAAGCTACGGCCTCGATCCATTTTGAGACATAATCAACCGCGACTAGAATGTACTTGTTACCAAAAGAGGATGTGAACGGACCCATGAAATCAATACCCCAAACATCGAACAATTCAATCTCCAAGATAGGTTGAAGGGGCATCTCATTTCGTCTTGTTATATTGCCACTTCGTTGGCATGCATCGCATGTGAGAATGAAAGCTCGGATGTCTTTGAACATGGAAGGCCACCAAAACCCGCTTTGGAGAACCTTGGCAATTGTCTTTTGATTGGCCAAGTGTCCACCATAAGATGTCGAGTGAAGGTGTTTCACAATATTATATCCTTCTTCGGCCGTGACACATCGTCGGTAAATTCCATCTACGCATCGGCGAAATAAATAAGGCTCGTCCCAATAATAGCGTTGGGCTTCATAACGTAGCTTCTTCCTCTCTTGCTTGGAATAATCGTCCGGAATAAATTGAGATACTAAGAAGTTGACGATATCGGCGTACCAAGGTGTAATAGTTTCAACGGCCATTAAGGCCTCATCTCTCATAGCTTCATTGATGGGGATACCATCTTCTTCATTGCTCTCGTTACTTACCGTTAGCCTACTAAGATGATCCGCTACCAAGTTCTCCGATCCGGCCTTGTCTTTAATTTCGATGTCGAATTCTTGCAAAAGGAGCACCCACCGAAAGAGTCGGGACTTTGTCTCCTTTTTGGACATGATATAACGAATCGCCGCATGATCGGTATGAATAATGACTTTGGAACCGGTAACATAATTTCGGAATTTCTCCATGGCATAGACAACGGCAAGCATATCTTTTTCGGTTGTGGTGTACCTCGATTGGGCTTCATCTAGTGTTTTGCTTGCATAATAAATCACATGTAGCTTCTTATCAACCCGTTGACCTAGAACTTCACCAACGGCAAAATCGGATGCATCGCACATGATCTCAAATGGAAGATTCCAATCGGGAGCTTTGATAATCGGTGTGGTAGTGAGAGCGGTCTTTATCCTACAAAAGGCCTCAAGACACGAGTCATCAAAAACAAAAGGTGCATCTTTCATAAGCAAAGAAGTCAAAGGGTTAGCAATCTTAGAAAAGTCTTTAATAAATCGTCTATAAAAACCGGCGTGACCTAGAAAACTCCTCACCCCTTTGACATTTGTCGGTGGTGGCAAGTTCTCAATCACGGAGACTTTCGCCTTATCGACTTCAACTCCTCTATTAGAAACAATATGACCTAGGACAACACCTTGTTCAACCATAAAATGACACTTTTCCCAATTTAAAACAAGTCTATACTCTTCACATCGAGCCAACACTTGATCAAGATTTTCAAGACAAGAATCAAAAGATGTACCATGAACACTAAATTCATCCATAAAAACTTCCATAGATTTTTCAATAAAATCGGAGAAAATAGCCATCATACATCTTTGAAACGTTCCCGGCGCATTACACAGTCCGAATGACATCCTTCTATAAGCATAGGTGCCATAGGGACAAGTAAAAGTGGTTTTCTCTTGGTCATCGGGATGAATAGGAATTTGAAGAAATCCGGAATGACCATCAAGAAAACAAAAATAAGAATGATGCGCCAATCTTTCAAGCATTTGATCAATAAAGGAAAGGGGGAAATGGTCTTTTATGGTGGCCGTGTTCAATTTACGATAATCTATACACATGAGCCAACCGGTAATAGTCCTAGTAGATATTGACTCACCCTTTTCTCCTTTAACAACCGTCATTCCTCCTTTTTTCGGCACAACTTGTACGAGGCTAACCCATTTACTTCCGGTTATTGGGTATATAATGTTAGCCTCATACAACTTGAGGACTTCCTTCATGACAACCTCTTTCATGGTGGGGTTCAACCTACGTTGACCCTCCACCGAAGGGCGGTGGTCATCATCAAGGATGATCCTATGCATGCAAACATTTGGGCTTATGCCTTGGAGGTCGGCAATGCTATACCCGATGGCCTTTTTGTGTTTTCTCAAAACAATTAAAAGTTTTTCCAATTGAGGTCCATCAAGGGTAGCATTGACGATAACGGGATAATTAGTTCCTTCAAGAAAAACATATTTGAGGGAAGAGGGGAGTGGTTTAAGTTCAAGATTAGGAGGAGGAGATACCATACTCTTACCCACCGGTAGTGGTTCTACCTTTTCATCATGCAAACATTCTTCTTCAAGAGGTGGAGAGTCAAATGGTTCCTCTTCTTGCTTATCATCATCTATCAAGCTATACTCAACCAAACTATCAATAACTTCAATGAAATTCATTTGTTCAATCATTGGTTGTTTAAGAGCTTGAGAAAGGGAAAACTCTACCGACTCGTTCCCTATGTTAAATTATAACTTTCCATTCTTAACATCAACTATAGTACCACCGGTAGCCATAAAAGGTCGACCTAAGATAATGGGGGTAATAGTGTCTTCGGGCATATCAATGACAACAAAGTCGGAGGGGATGAAGAACTTACCAACTCGAACGGGTACATCCTCAAGTATCCCAAGTGGGTACTTGACGGACCTATCCGCAAGTTGAATCGACATGCTAGTGGGTCTCATCTCCCCCACACTAAGTCTCTTAGCAATGGAATAAGGTAATAAACTAACACTAGCCCCTAGGTCGCATAAAGCTTGATTAACAACAACATTTGCTACCCGACAAGGGATGAAAAAACTACCGGGATCGTCTAGTTTCTTTGGCATTTCGTTCATAAGAATGGCACTACATTGCATTGTGAGAGAGACACATTCTTTGTCCTCTATGGTTGTCTTTTTAGTCAAGACATCTTTCAAAAACTTAGAATAGAGGGGCATTTGAGAAATTACCTCGGTGAAAGGTAAAGCTACCTCTACTTTCTTCAACATATCCACGAAACGGCTAAATTGAGCATTCTCTTTGTGTGGCTTAGCTCGCTCGGGAAAAGGCAATGGAGGGACAAAAGTGGGAGGCGGTGGAGCATTGGATTCTTCTTCTTCTTCGGCTAATCGCTCCGCCTCTTTTCTTTTGGCTTCTTCGACTTCCATTTGCTCTTTCTTCTTTCTTTGTTCTCTTAGTTCATTCTCTGCATTTTGGAGGATATCAAACTCCGCTTGTATTCACCGGTTTTGTTTGGGGGAAGTGGGAGATGATTCTTGTGGTGCACTTGGTTGATTGACCTTGGATGGGATAGTCTTGGTGTTCAAGTTCAAGTTCTTATATGGGTCCTCAAGTTCTTTGCCACCTCTCAAAATTACGACATTTGCTTGGTGTGAAGGATCTCTTGGGTTTTGGAGTTGACCGGGCAAACCATGAGGTGGATGAATTGGTGCGGCTAAGGCTTTTGTTGCTTCTTGTGATTCCCAAACTTTTAGCCTTGCCTTAGTATCTTGATGTTCATTCCATAGTTGGCCAACGATTCTATGCAAATCATTATAGTTCTCCCATGAGGGACCTCCTTGACCAAATTGAGAATTGCTTGATTGGCCATAAGATTGAGAGGGTTGATTGAATGATTGTTGATTGTAACCTTGGTTACCATGAGAATTTCCTTGGAACCCTTGATTGTATCCATGATTAAAGTGATTACCATGTTGATTTTGGTAATTGTTGTAGTTGTTAGGAACATGGAAGTTGCTTCCTTGATGATTGAAGTTGCTCCTTTGATGAGGAGGCATATATGGAGGCATCTTTGGAGGTCCTTGGTTAAAAGGTCTTTGTTGACTTTGATTAAATGGCCTCATTTGACTCCCTTGGGCGCGCGGCATCGGGTTTTGAACATTTTGATTTCCATAAGAGAAATTAGGATGAAACCTTGTGCCGACATTGTAAGTATTAGAAAAAGGATCAAATTGAGGTCTTTGCCCATATACTTGTATAGCTTGAACTTCATTTGGCTCTTCAACATAGACTTCTTCATTAGGAATGCAAGAGCTAGAGTCGTGGCCATGATTGCCACAATAATCACATTGAACTTCCCATGTTAATAGCTTTGGAGGAGATGGTTGCCTTGAAGGAACACTCCCTTGAATTTGGTATATACCTCTAGGAGTGGGCTTAGAATTCATGGCATCCATTCTCCTTTTCAATTCCTCAAGTTCCGTTTGAAATTTCAATTCATTAGAATTCTTAGATGAGTTCACTTCAACTTTCTTTCTAGAATCCCTCGATTGACCCATTCTAGAATCACTCCTTGCCATCTTTTCAATAAGATTCTTAGATGCCTCATCGGTGAGAGAAGAGAAGTCTCCTCCGGCGGCCGAATTGAGGTTTTCCTTGGTTCTCGATGAAAGGGTGTTGTAAAACGTTTGGGTAGTTAGCCAATCGGATATTCCATGATGTGGACATTTGCGCAACAAATCTCTAAATCTTTCCCAAGCCTCGCTTAGGCTTTCAAATTCATCTTGCTTAAAGGTTTGTATCTCCATGCGATATTGGTTGGTCTTTGACGGCGGAAAATATTTCTCCAAGAAGGCATTAGATAGTTGAGCCCATGTTGTAAATGTATTAGCGGGATGACCTTGAAGCCATCTACGAGCTCCATCTCTCAAGGTCTTTGGAAATAATAAGCGATGTAATTGGCATGAAGTTAACCCATTGAGACGTGCTCCTACTAATTTTTCTTTAAATGAAGCGATGTGCTCTTGAGCATCTTCTTGAGAAAAACCGTGAAATGTATCTTGTTGGACCGCATTGGTCAAAGAAGCTTTCAATTGATAGTTCTCGGGTATCTCTCCGAAATCGACGGGAGAAGGTGTTTCTTCATGTGTGAGTTGAGAGTGCGAACCTAGAGTCGCCATTGGTTGGATTGGTGGTGATGGTGGATTTGAATTTGGAAAATTTGGAGAATTTGGAGGGTTTGGAGAATTTGGTGTAACACCCGTAATTTATATAGAAGTCAAACCCGATACAAGTCAAGTCAAACCCGAACAATTAAGTTTAACCCCGAGAAATTAAGACAAATGACCTACATAGCATGGGCCATGTCTACGCATAGAAGTTTATATAATACTCCCTCCGAGTTCCTATTATTGTCCCACTTTTCATTTTGGGCTGAGTTTGATTTTTGTCATACTTTTCTTTTAAGGCCATCAATTTGTGGTTCACAATTACCCTCTCATTTCTCTCTCTTCCTCCTTCTTTTTTCAACCACTCATCTTCTCTTCCTTATTTTTCACCCCAAAACCTTATGGACAATAATAGGAACTCGGAGGGAGTAATTCATTATAATACTAATACAATCCTAATAGAGTAATAGCCCATTAGAACACTAATACAAAGTCTTATATTATAATACTAACAAAACCTTATAAACCCATTATAACAAATAAACCCACCTGCAGCCCTAAAACACCTACACACCCTCATAAAGTCATAAACCTTACGCCTGCCTACAACCCTCGCGAACGTTACCCGTATTCAGCCGCACGTCTCAAGAAGAACAAAAAAGAGAACTCTAGGAGTCAAGTCGGACCATCGATCAAACCTTGCACTCAACCGTAGGTATGTCTACGTCGTATTTCCATCTCAGCGTCATTAGTTTGTACTTCGATATCATTTTAGAAGGGTCACGACCAGATACAGCTGTGTCGGTGTTAGGGTCGTGTTGTGTGTAGTGGTCAAGGTTGCAGGTGTTGGTGGCGTCGTGTGTTGTCGGGTGTCATGGCTGTTCTCGGGTGTTGTTGCCATTGTTGGGCTGGTTGTTAGTGTTGCGTGGTGTAATTGGCAATACGGTTGGTTGTGAGGTTGTTGTGTCACAATACGGTTGTTATTATCGGTGTAAGTAGCATGGAGTTGGGTTGGAAATTGGTGTTGCGTGTTGTCGATATTGACGGATCTCATTTTATAGTTAATTAGTTTGGGCTATTTCATTTTATAGTTTAGTTAGTTTTGGGGTTTCGTGTTATTGTCATTGTCGTAGTCGGAGTATTGTTTCTGTCGGTGTACTACCCTTGTTTTTGAAGTGTTGTGCGTGCTGCCGTTAGTGGGTATATAAGGGAGTGTGCTGTTAGGATAACAGGTGTAAGCTATTGTGTATAGCTTAGGGTGTATTCTGTATTACTATTAATGTGGGTGATGTTGGGTAAAAGAATATTAGTTACTATAATATTAGTAAGGCGTAAGAGTTATAACATATGTGTATACTATTAGTTATAATATTAGTACTATTAGTTATACTATTGAGGTGTTATAATATTAGTTAGTCGTTTTATGCTATAATTTAGTTAGGTCGAGTCGGTTTCACTTTATAAGTTAATTACGTTAGGTTCGATATTAATTTAAGTATATATTATTTTACTAGGATCAGACTTTGTAGAGTTTCTGTGGAGATCCTGTACTACCGACCCGGTGGTGTCCTGCTAATTAGGTAAGGCTTTCCTTACTTGGAATACGTTAATATTATTACGCATGTATGAGTTATGAGTACGAGGTGATATCATGCTAATGAGAATGATGTTGAATAATGATGGTGGAATGATCGATGAATATTGATATAGTGGAGTTGGTGAGGCTAGCTTTAGACCTAGCCGGGGCCACTGATCACGGTCCCCTCCCTGATTTCTCCTCGCGGGTTGTTGAACCTGCGGGGGGTGTGCACACTCGGAATGAAAGGGCCTGCCAGAAGAGTTGAGATCAGATTATTGATTGGTACCGGGATGGTACTGAAGGTTAAGATGAGATTATTGATTGGTACCGTAATGGTACTGTGAATGTGGAGATGATATTGTTGATTGGTACCGAGACGGTTGAAACAGAATGTTTTATATTACGTACTTGTGTTATGATGTTAGCATGTTCTAACCGAATTCTCTGTTTAAATTGTCACCCTATTTTATTGGGGACCTGCGACGATCCAATTGATATTACCGGTCTTTTGGGGAGCAGTGTTAGTGTGCAGGTTGATGATGTGTGATGATTGTATTCTGGTTAACTGTACGGGATGGGCCTGCGCTGTCATTGACCACGTTTATTGGTTGTAGGCTTATTAGTTGTGTTTCCGTTGTTGTAATTGTGTAACAGTGTTCTGTAGATATGAGATTGTAACAATTTATTATTTAGTTTTAAATGGTTGGTTTCGGATTTGTATTGTAATGGACTATTACCTCGGGAAATTCCGAGATGGTAACACCTTTATTTACTTGGAAATGTCTTGATAAGTCTTCTGGGTAAATGAGGGTGTTACATTTGGAGAATTTGGAGGGGATGGAATTTGATTAGGTGGTGGTGTTTTCGGTGATGGTGATGGTGGTGGTGAATTTTGTGAAGAGGAAGGTATGGAAGGATTGTTTGGAGTGGGGTTATGTGATATAGAAGGTGTAGAAGGTGAATGTGGAAGGATGAGATTAAGATTAGGAGGTGATAATGAAGGATGTGGAATGATGGTGGTTGAGTTATTTCCTCGAAAACGCAATGCTCTAAAAATCCTTTCCGGTTCCGGATCGAACCACAAGAGCGATGACGTATTCCTGGGCATAAAACTCAATTAAACGGTGAGACTCCTAGCACCTCGCGGCACTAGGGAAAAGAGAGAGGAGAAAAGAATCAAACACAACAACTAAAAACACAAACAATTAGCCGTTCCCCGGCAACGGCGCCATTTTGATCGCGCCCCAATCGGATCGGTCGTTTTAGCGAAGGACGGGGGATCAAACAATATTTATAGACTCGAAATTATCACAAAAACAAACAAGTAATCGTGGTAAGTCGAGGTCGGTCCACAGGGAACGGTGTGTGTTGTGAAGTTTAAAGTGTCGTGTTCGATGTCTTGGAGAAGGGGGTTTTCTTTTTGAGGTCGAGTCTATACTAAAGGGATGAGTACGATGATGGTTTAGAGGTGATCAATTTAGGGAAAGGTGTTAGGGAGAAGTCGGGATTCGGTACTTGGGGTCTAAGAAGGTCGGGATCGAGTTTTTGTCGCAATGTCGGTAAACTCACCTAAAAACCCGCTTTTGCGGTGAATGAGGGTAAGTCCCTAGTCATGGTAATTTCTACCCCGAGTTTCCCCATATTGATAGAAATTAGTCAAGGTCGGTTTAGTTGGCCGGACTAAAACAACAATGACACAACACCATAAATAAGATAAACCAACATGCAAGCAACCCACCAACATCCCTATATTCAAATAAACCAAGCCCTCATCCCTAAACTCCCCAACAAGAAATTTACTCACAATTCATTATGAATTTCATCACAACATGCATATTAATTAGATTTGAACAAGATGATGATGAGAAAATATCACAAAAACTAAATTAGAGATTAGAGAGTGGAAGAGAATTGTACCAACTATGAAGATCTATAAGAAATAAGAAGATTGTATAAGTAAAGATTGAATCTTTGATGAATAAAGTGAAGAACTTGTCACTAATTCTTCATTATACCCAACAAATCTTCAAATAAAACTTGAATAATCTTCTACAAGCTTGAGATCTAGACAATTGTTGATGGAAATTGTGTAGATCTACTACTAATTACTATATAAACTACTAGAATTTTTTTTAGGATTTTTACTACTACTAATTGATGGTGTAATAGGATGGTGGAGTGGTGTAATGTCTTCCCTCCTTAGCACAATGGAGAGGTGAGTTAGGCAATGAATTAGGGTAATATATATATAGTAATCTCTTAATGGATCCTTAACCTAAAGCCCAAATCCAACTTTATACTCCATTAGTGAGACAATCTCCCTTTGCATCTCCATGGGGTGAAACTTTGCCCTGCGGACTTGATGGTAATTCCCATCGGGTGAAATTTTCGCCCGGTGAGATTTTCTTCCATTTTTCGCGTTTTCGACACTTCTTCCCGGTGGGTGAAATTTCGCCCGATCAGTTTCGCCCTGTGGGTAAGCTCGGAAATTCTTCGGGAGGCAATTTTTACCGTCGGGTGAAATTTCGCCCGGTGGTGTCTCACCGGGTGAAATTTCGCCCGGTCATTTTTTCTGGCCTCGAGTCTTGTCTCATTCTTCGTTTGTTCGATCGGATGACTTTAAACTTTAAGTTGTGTGCTTTGCTCTTTGGACGGTTTTCCTTTCTCTTGTGCTCGTGGAAGCTCAATCGTGATTTCGGTGCCAAATCCTATCAAAATGATAGAAAAACTACCAAAAACACGTAAAACGCACAAGAGGGACGCTAATGCGAGAAGTACGCAAAATATGGCGATAATCGCACTCAAAACTCGCAAAACGAGGAAAAAACGGGTCTAAATGGGAGGAAAAACGGTCTAAATTTAGCACACAACAGTTCGTGATTATACATGAATTATAGAATGGGATAAAGAGAAGAGTATTAGGTGTGTGCTGATAAGGCTGACTTTATTATTAAATTTGTCCGCAATCCTTAAGCGAGTACATAATAAGTATATCGAGCATTCGTGCGATATTGTGGTTTGGTTTAGGGATCTATTTGCCGTCTTTAGACATTATTAAATGGGAGAGTAGTTGTGCCTCGAGGTTGAGCGACTTCGGTACCATAGATAGGTATTACTCCGTATATAGTTAGACCCATCTTAATATCAACTACTCATAGAGTATTGAATTATTTATATTATTTGTAGCTTGTGGATTCGAGGAGAAAGAATTTCTGGATTAATATTAGCTTTGATTAACCGTCTTGAGAGGTAAAGACGTTTTACCCTTTTCACTTTTAAGTAAAGAGCATGTTCAGATCAAAATATATTTTTATAATGGTTTCGTAAATTATTTCGTCGATCGTAAATATTTTTTATAATACTCGAAATATTTGGATATTGAACTTTGTGACACGAGTCACACATTGGTATATTGTTTTGGTAAAATTTTGGTAACTTATAACAGAATCTGGGAGCTCTGTTGGTCTAGACGGTTTTAAGGTGCGTCTAAGACGTTCCTGGGACTTTGTCCCGAAATTATTTTTGAGTGAGGATTGTCTGGCCCTCACTCGCTAGGGAGTTAGACTTTCTCCTTTGACAGTTTCATCCTACTGACTGTCCAAATGTGAGAGGTGCGCACTATTATGAGTCTAGCTAAGCACATGTGGTTACCTCTAGACCGTGCAAGGGTAGGACCTTGGCACACAGGTAAGGATGTCAAAGGGTAGGATCTGGACCAGATCCTATAGGATCCAGATCCTTATCCTTATTTCTCCCCTTGGATCCGGATCCGATCCATATCCTAAGGGTCCAAAAATATAGGATCCTTATCCGGATCCTAAGGATCAGGATAGGATATGGACAGGATCAGGATCTTGTCGTTTTTAAGTTCATCTATGGTTCTAGATTATATTCTCACCTTATGTAATCATTCAAAGACAATTTAGAACATATTTCGTAGAAAAAGAAGTTCAAACAAATCACCATTCTAAGGGTTAAACTAATTTTTTTTTTTTTGGGGAAAAGTGGGAGTTTATATTAAATCAATCTCTGACAATGCGAGAACCGCATCCGGAAAGTCAGACACATACAAGCATTCCTCCCCACTTCTCGGACATAAACGGGCTACATGATGTGCAACCGTATTGCCCTCCCTTTTAACATGTGACCACAGACATTGAATAAACAACGATTTAAGCGACAAAAGATCCTCAACTAACAGCCCCTTGACATCCCTCGTGATCTGACCCTTCGAGACCGCATCAACCATCACCTGAGAATCACTTTCGATAGTAATATGAGTAAACTGCAGACTGCTTGCCCATCTCATACCCAGCTCCATCGCGCGTGCCTTCGCTGTCAACGCATCCCAGCCCGCCATAATTTGTCTGCATCCCACCAAAACAACACTCCCCTGCTCATTCCGCCCGACAACACCCAACCCAACCTCTCCGTTAGCATAAACTGCAGCGTCGATGTTGATCTTCAGAGTACCAGCCCGCGGGGGTGACCAGCATACCGCCGAAGCGTGCTGTCCATGAACAGAGGGGACCCTCAGCTCTTTCCCATATTACTCATACTCCTCCACCATTCTTATCATACCATTAACCACAATATGAGGCGGGGGCGGATTGTCCTGAAAGACACGAAGATTTTGAACATACCACACCGACCATATCATAGCCAATAGACGGTTTCGAGAGCCCTCACGAACCTGGGACAAAAGCCAAACCAAACGCCTAGTAAACGAGGACGAAGGGGCAATGGCTACCAACTCACTGAACTCTCCCAGGCTCCATAATTCCTTCACTCATTCACATTCAAAAATAGCATGAAAGGTCGACTCGGCTTCTCTCCCACAAAGACTGCATAACGAATCCTGGAGACAATGTCTCCTAGCCAAATTGCCCCTAACTGCCAACGTATTTAAACAGGCGCGCCAAAGGAAATGTGTGATCTTCGGGACTGTTTTGAGCCCCTAAATCAGCTTCCAAACACCCTCCATCCCCGTATCCTCGACGTTCAACTGTGTTGGAGTAGAAGTTCTAGACCCCAGCCAATAACACGAGCGGACTGAGAACTCCCTATCACGACTAGGCCACCAATAGATTTGATCAACAAGCAGGCGTCTACTAATCGGAATACGGAGGATCGCCAATGCGTCATTCGGATGGAACAGCTCACGAATAAGGTCCTTCTTCCAAGAAGCGTTTTTCGGGTCAATCAACTCAGAGACCATCATGGATGGGTCCCACTCAAGATTGGGATGTAGCCCATGATAGCCTCCTACCCCTGGCACCCAATCGCTTTCCCAGGTCCTAATGTCACGTCCATTCCCCACCCGCCATCGTAACCCGTCCAATAAGAGTGATTTCGTATTCCAAATACTCCGCCAAACATAGCTCGGATCAAAGCCTCTGCGCGCATCCAAGAAAGAAGTATGTTTGTGGTAACGGGCTCGAAATACCTGGCTCACCAAAGAATTCGGCTTAGTTAGAAATCGCCAACCTTGCTTGGCCAGTAATGCTTGGTTGAAGATATTCAAGTTACGGAAACCCAAACCTCCCTCCTTCTTTGGACGACACATCTTGTCCCAAGACCACCAATGTATCTTCCTTTTGGCCTCCGTCGAACCCCACCACAACTTTGCTATAATCCCATGAATCTCATGAATTAGCCCTTCCGGTAAAGCAAACAAACTCATCATGTAGGTAGGGATGGCCTGGGCAAGAGCTTTGATCACAATCTCCTTACCGGGTTTTGACAAAAGCCTCTCCTTCCACCCTTGGAGCTTTTTCCAAATCCGATCCTTTATACCCGAAAAAATTGCCTTCTTTGATCTCCCTATAATGGTCGGCAGGCCAAGGTATTTCTCGTACTTATCAACCTCACGAACCCCGAACAAGTTTCCCAAAATAACGCGCCGATCAGCAGTCACCTTTTTGCTAAAAACGATTTCTGACTTGGAATAGTTAATCTTCTGACCCGATGCTCTCTCAAACGAGCTAATTATATTAGCCAAAGTTGAGCATTCCCCTATATTAGCTCTAGCAAAAAGGACACAGTCGTCAGCGAAAAATAAATGGGAGACTCGAGGCGCACCCCTGCAAACCCGGGATCCGTGTATCCTCTTATCAAGCGCAGCCCGTCTAAGCATGTGGGAGAAAACATCTGCACACAATAAAAACAAGTACGGAGAAATCGGATCACCCTATCTTAGCCCCCGGGCAGGTGTAACTAAGCCAAAGTTCTTGCCATTGACCCGAAATACGTGAGTGACCGACATAACACACTCCATCACGCGCCTCTGCCAATTTGTAAAGAACCCGAGCCGTCCCATAACCGCCCCCAAGAAACTCCACTCAACCCGGTCATACGCTTTACTCATATCCAACTTTAGAGCCACAGTTCCATCCTTTCCCTCCCCACCTCGTTTCATAGCGTGGAAAGTTTCAAACGCGATAAGAGCATTATCCGTAATGAGCCTTCCCGGGATAAAAGCACTTTGGTTCTCCGTAATAATCTCTTCAAGGAAATGTTTCAGACGGTTAGCCAAAACTTTGGAAATCACTTTGTATATAACATTACATAGGCTAATGGGGCGAAATTCCGACATCTTACGAGGGGACTCACACTTAGGAATTAAAACAACAACAGTATCATTAATAATTCCCAATGGCACGTCACCCTCCCACCATTGTTTGACAAATCCACAAACATCACTGCCAACTATATTCCAAAATTTTTGATAAAAGAGAGCACTCATGCCATCCTTACCCGGGGCCTTGTTCGGGTGCATTTGGAAAAGAGCAGCTCGAATCTCCTCATCGGTCACCGGTCTATCGAGCTCCTGATTAATATCCGCTGTCACCATTCTCGGCACGTCAATGAGGGGCTCATCCACATTCGTCGGGTCACTAGTGGCAAAGAGGCCGGAAAAGTAAGTCGTGACAATACGGTTGATCTCTGCTTCCTCCGATCTCCAAACACCGTCGTCGTCCTCTAACCCCACTATAGCATTACGCCTCCGCCTCTGTTTAGCCTTGTGATGAAAGTAGGCCGTGTTTTTATCGCCATCTCGAATTTCATTAGCTTTGGCTCGGGTGCGCCAAAACGTCTCGACCTGACATCGTAACTTAGCAACTTCAGAAGCTAATCGTTGGCAATTGACCAACATGTCCGTGGATGCAGGGCGACGCTGCCATCTATTCAAATCGCTCTCTTTTTTTTTCAACCGTCTGTTCACGTCCCCAAATTCCATCTTCGCCAAAACTTTCAACCGACCTGAACAATGTTTCACCTTCTCAACCACTCCGATTCTGTCATTTTCATGCCAAGCGTCACGTACCACCTCTCCACAGCGAGACTCCGATAGCCACATGGGCTCAAAACGGAAAGGGCGGGTCATACCTTGGTCAACACGTCTCCGGAGCCTAACCAGGATGGGCGCATGATCCGAAGCAAAAATAGGGAGGTGAACCACCTCCATATCCGGGCAGAGCAGTCGCCAATCACTCGAAGCCAAGGCTCGGTCCAGTCTCTCACGGACAAAGTTATGAACAAAGCGACCCCTTTGCCAAGTGAACCTATTCCCCGAATAACCCAAATCTTCAAGAGCACACTCATCGAGCGCACTACGGAAAGCATCCATGCACCGTTCGGGTCTGGGCCGACCTCCTTCCTTCTCATCCTGACTCAATATTTCATTGAAATCACCCAACATGATGACCAGGACCGAGGATGCACCCCCAATACGATGCATCAACTCCGTCGTCCTATATTTGTTATCGCTTTCAGGCCACCCATAAATCCCCGCCGCCCTCCATTGTGCAACTCCTTCCTCATTTTTTATTTCCACAACGACATGGTGGCTGTCATATGATATCAGGGTTGCGTTAACATCCTTCCACCAACGCCCAATACCCCCAGATCGCCCTCTACTACTAACACAAATACCATCCCTAAAACCACATCGACCTCGTAGCTGAGTGAGATCACTCCCACTCATCATCGTCTCCATTACGAAGACGATGTTTGGGAGCCAACCGTCAGGGGGTTGCCCAACCCCTGACAGTTCCAACTTAGGAGTTTCATTGCTCTTCGCGGTGCTGGTCACCGCCATTCACCGCTACTTGAGTTTGCATCTCCATGATATCTTCATCTCCCCGAGCTCGCTTACATGAATCAACCTCTCCCACCTCATCATCTCCCTCAGGTGGATTGTCCGTCTTCTTACGTTTTGAACCTACATCAGGCTCCCTCCCTTTGTTATCTGCATCCGGGCCATCCTTTCTTGGATGGGACCTAATGACCTTCAAAAACTTCCGCGGGTGAATCAGCCCCCCCTTCGCATTAACCACCCGCCCTGGCTCCATAAGCTCCCCCTTCTCCCTTCGTGTTTCGTCGAGCAGCAGCAGCATCGGAGTAGAGGTAATGACAGGTCCACTAACGTTCCCCCGGACCTCGGTCTCAATGGTCTCTTCCTGTATATTGACCCGCTTCAGCTGATCGACCATACGAGCCAATGTCTCCTCTTCACGGTGCTTCTCGGTATCCTCCTCAAACAACCTACGCGCACAAGACCCACCCCCCTTCTCGCTCCTAGCCTCGGGCTGACTCGCCACCCGCCAAGGCGAGGCCTTTAGCCAATCCCCAAAACGCCTCCCATCACCAACAGGTCCCACTCTTTCGCCACAATCCTTTTCTCCATGGCCCAGACGACCACAAACGTAGCAGAAGATAGGCAAACTCTCATAACATACCTTCACCCGCCATTGTTTACCCCCTCTAGCCCGTAGCATAATGGAGTCACGAAGAGGTTTGCGAACATCAAGAATAACTTTTAATCGCATAGAGCGATTAATCTCCGGATTAACCGAATTGTCAGCCTCCACGAACACTCCCAACGTATTACCAATATTGCTCGAATTCTCCGCATTTAGGCGCCCCATAATAGGGAGATCATATATACGAACCCATCTCGGAGTGAAGAATAGCGGGACATCCCCAGGGGTTTCATCCTTCGGGAGGTCCGCCAATAGCAAAACGTGACGTTCAAAGTGCCAGGGTTGCTCCGCCAAGACACGCTTTTTATCGCTGTCAAGGTCAAACTTGAACGTCACAAGCTTCGACTTTCTGTCCACCACCTCCCCCACCACCCCTCTCTTCGACTTCCAAGCCTCTATCATCGTGTCGATCAGTGCCCTAAGATTTATATGACGCTCCGTCCAAAGTTTGCCTACGACACATTTGGTGCTTGTTATTCCCACCTCCTCCTCTTCTACCACCCAATCAACCGCCTCCTCCTTGTCAGCCTCTTCCGTCGGGATCTCCTCCACCACGCCCACCACATTTAGATCGAGACGGTCCATGATTAGGACGATCTAAGGAAAATAAATGGGCAAAAAGGGCAGGCAAAAATCCAAAAAAACCGTACCACGAAAAGACAAGAAAAAACCCACGCAGAACAGGACAAAGAGAAACTCAATAAAGGAGTGTAAACCTGATGATTGGAAGAGATTTTTGACGCCTGACAAGTCAGGAGCCAGTTCCCAGGAAAACCTAGGGGCACGCCCTCCAAGAGAAAAAACCCTAGAGGGAGCAGTTGTTTTCCTAAGGGTTAAACTAATAATTATACAATGTTCAAGCAAAGTGAAGTAGCTAAATGAAGTTCAGAGTTCAGACTAACACTACTCCAAGTCTACACTAGTCCATACAAGCACAAAGATCAATTATCCAAAATACATTACTCAAAAGAAACAAAGTCCACAAGAAACACAAACTGATTGTGTATAGGCATTTGGGCTCAGGCTTAAATTTAGAAATTATAATAATATGCAAAAAAAAAACTAAAAGGGTAGGATAAGGGTCGGATCAGGATCTTATAGACGGGATCCTTATCCGGTCCTTTTATTTTTAAAAGGATCAGGGTCCGATCCTTATCCTCAGGATCCAAAATATTGCGATCCATATCCTACCCTTAAAGGTATTGGATCCCAGGATCAGGGTAGGATCCGAGATCTATTGACATCCCTACACACAGGTGGTGAAAAATATATTTTGGTTGGTTTTGATTTCGACTACGATGTTTTGAAAGTATTGTGGTTTGGTTTCGAGACGGTGGATTTTAACTCTGGTTTCAGTTTACTACAAATTATAATTATTGTGTACGTTTTCATTATATTATACTTTTACTCAGCTTTGTTGACATCCTTTTGTTTTGGGTCGTTCCTCCGCTGGAACCTGTACCTATTCGTTATTTTGGGTACAGTTGATAGGTACACCTAATATGCTGCATGGGTGCATTTGGTTCGGGATGCTGAGCGAGGAAAGATTTTATTAGTTAACATTTACATCTGAACTATTTATATTTATGTTGAATTTTGGTTTGAGTTGTTTTAAACCGTTTTGAATTTTGTGGGAGTTAAGTCTTCTGCTGCAACATTTTCATTTAATTATTTATCGGATTTATATTTCTTTTAAATTCTTATATTATTCTTTTGCCTTGCACTTGGCCTTGTGAGCTAAGTGCGGAGTAACGACTTTAAATTTTCTGTTTTATTCTCTTATTTTGGTCGTGAAAATTTAGGGATGTTACAGTTGGTATCAGAGCAATAGGTCTTTCCGAAATGTTTTGCAAAATTTGAAATGGTTTTAAAAAAAATAAAAAAATTACTACCTGTGTAAAAAAAAAAAACTTTCTTTTAAAACCGAGAGTGTTGGGTGGATTGGGTGCATTGCTACGCATGAATTATGTTATTTATATATTTATATTTGTCTTGTTTTGATGCTATTATCTTACCTGATTGAACTGTGAAAGAGGCAAGCTCTAATTGCGCTACTATTGGAATAAAACATCTCAGGCCTAATTGTAATGTGATATCATTTAGTGGAATTTGGGAAGCTTTTTGGTCATGAATAAAGAGGATCGAAAACTAAGAATATAGACATTGTTTTGGGTAATTTTCTAGTGAATCTATTTGTTGAACCTGCTATACATGTTTTGCTTATGTCAATCCTATATTTTCTAAGTGACGATATCGCTCCATGTTATTCAGAGTGTGCTAAGAACAGGTATTCATATAAGAAGAACAAAACTTCAAGATGGCGAAACTCGATCAAGCTCTCAAAGGGAAGAAGTGCATCCTAGGAACTCTAATGTAAAGGGAGCAATGAAATTATATGGCAAGGATAATATAACCTTGAACAAGGTTATATTAACCTTGGTAAACAACCACACACGAACCGCTAAGAGTTAAAATTAAAATATCTTTAAAGCGTGCGTATCTTGTCAAAATCTTGTCCCTAAAGAAGATAGTCTAAGAAGGATAATATCTATCAAGAAAATAGAAGTTTTCAAAGAAAAATGATTCTCAAAATATCTTGATCTTTTAAGATATTAGAAAATCATTAACAAAGGAAACTTAAATATATTGTCTTGGTTGATTGATACTCCACCTAACATATCTTCTTTAAATAAGAAAGCACATCAATTAAGGTGATCCTATTTCCTTTATTAAGGAATATAATTCACCTATAAATACCATGCCCTTCCTCTCTTAAAGATCACAACTTATACACACATTTCTCACATTGCAAAAATCACATCACAACTTCTTTCAAAAAGCTTTTGCAATAAATTTAGTTTTAAGTCTTGGCTATATAAATCGTGTTTAAATTGTTTACGCTTGGAAGTCATATTGTTTCATTATTCTCTCTAGACAATTGAAGTGTATTCATAAGCTAGAGAAATTTTGTAAACTTAAATAGTATAGACACACGAGTCGAGTAGTGGTTACTCAATCGAACGACATACATCGTTCACACCTTGAACGCTTTACATCGTTCAAACACCGAGGGCTTTACATCCCTCACACCGAAGGCTTAACATCCTTCACTATCGTGGGCTTAACATCCCACACACCGAGTGCTTAACATCACTCACACCATCACGATTAGAGTTAATCGTGATCGTCTTATTTGTAAGGTAATCCGGAGAAGGTACACTTATAAATAAAGACACCGGTGGACGTAGGCTTTTCAATTGGGCCGAACCACGTTAAAATTGCTCGTGTTATTTACTTTACGTTTTTATTGTGGTTTGCTATTTCTTATACTTATACTCTTTAGTAGTAAGTATAGTAGCAAATGTTTTGTACTTCTCTTTATTTAGCCGTACAACTAACACAATATTACACTATATCTTTTCTAATAAGATTTGGTGTAATATATCGTTTAAAATTTAAAAATACTTAAATACTCTATTCACCCCCCCTAGAGTATTTCCTAGTATCGCTAGACACTATTTCAGCTCGTGTTCCGGGTACATCTCACTCTTTCATTTCAGTGGATAAATTGAATGCAGAACCTAGTGAAATTGTGGATTTTGATTTTACCTTGTTATGTGGGGACTTAGTAAACTGTAAAAGGATATATAAGAAATTGCTTGTGTTTATTAGTGATCATGATTTTGAGTTAGACTTGTTAGAATTCTCATGACCTTACTTTGATGTGATTTTTGAGGATGGATTGGCTCGGATCTCATCGGGCTAATATTGATTGTGAACATAGTAGAGTTTCCTTATGAGGACCTAAAATGTGAGAGCACCTTATTGGACATAACTTATTTATCTAGGGGAGCTTAGCTGATTTTGTGTTATATTAAGGATTTGAGGGTTGAATATCTCAATTTGAGTGAAGTTCCAATAGTGAGTGTGTTTGTTGCTTTTTCTGCAAAAAATTTGGGAATGCGTCCTGCTAGAGAGGTTGAGTTCAAGATCGACCTAGTGTCACCCTTACAATTGCTAGAACTTAAGAAACAATTAGATGAACTGGTGGAGAAAAGATATATTTAGGCCTAGTGTGTTGCCTTGGGTGCTCTGTTTTATTTGTGAAAAAGAATAATGATGGAACTATAAGAGTATGTATTGATTTTCGGGAATTGAATCAAGTTACTATTAAGAATATATATCCCTTACCTAGGAATCTAGGATTGAGTACTTATTTGACCAGTTAAAGGAAGCCTCTGTTTTTCTGAAATTGCGATTTGAGAATCATCGATTGATGATAGTATTTGAGGATATACTTAAGATTACATTTTTTTTACTAGATATGGTCATTATGAGTTTATTACGATGTCTTTTGGCTTGACTAGTGCACCTGATGTGTTTATGGACTTGATGAACCAAACTTTGAGGACATGCTTAGATAATTTGTTGGGATTTTCATTGATGACATAGTGATTATTCAAGAATGAAGAAGAGCATGAGAAACATTTACGGATTGCCTTGGGTACCTTGACAGAAAACTAGAATTTGTAAAATTTTCGAGGTGTGATTTTTGGCTGGTTCGAGTAATTTTTGGGACATATTACACCTAAGGAGTGAGTATCGGTAGATCCTGCTAAGGTTGTTAAGGAGTGACCGAGACGAAATCCGTGACTGAAATTCATAACCTTTTGGGTTTAGTTGGTTACTATAGTAGATTTGTGAAGGATTTTTTCATAATAGATAGATCAATGACCACACTAATGAGGGATGCCACAAATTCTTTGGAATGAGAGGAGTGAGGAATCGTTTCAAATTTTAAAGGAGAATTGACAACTTCTGATGAAAATGAAGCTTATGAGGTTTACACATATGCATCTAAGAAAGGATTAGGTTGTGTTTTTTTTATGTGGAATAAGAGAATGATTGTTTATGCGTTTAGGCAGTTGAACCTTTATGGAAAAATTATCCTGCTTATGATTTAGAGTTAGCAACCGTAATCGTTACCTTGAAAATTTGGAGACATTATTTGTTTGGTGTACCCTTTAATTTTTTTATGATCACAAGAAGTTTAACATATATATTTACCCTTTAGGAGCTAAACGTGAGATAGAGGAGGTGGTTGGATTTGATTAAAAACTACAAGATCAAGATTTAGTATCATGTAAGAAATGTCAATGTGGTGGCTGATGCCTGGAATAAATCAAACCTGTTAGTGATGCACCGTGATAAGCTGAGGGAAGAGTTTCTGATATTTGGGATCAAAATGGCAAAATTAGCAACCCCATCTAGTGTGTTATATGTTGAGAGTGAATTGATGAGTGTTATTAGAGAGTTACAAGGTGGTGATGAATTTTTCTAGGATAAGTTGGTTGGTGAATGAGTCTGCTTTGTCAAGCGTGATAAGAATGGATTAAGTGTCGAGATAGAATTTGCGTACCTAACCACAAGGAATTAAAGGAAAAGATGTATTATGTTTATTTGGGAGGTGATAAAATGTATGCGGATTTGGATTTAGGATTTTGATGGTCTAAGTATTAAGAAATAAATTGTAGATTTTGTGGCTCGATACTTGATATATTGGAAGTTTAATAGTGAATATAGGAGACCTCAAGGAAAGTTACAACCTTTAGAAGTTCCCGAGTGGAAGTAGAGTTTAATCTTTATGGATTTTATAATTGGAGTTATTAAGAGCAACCACAATGGAAGAACTCATATAAAGT
Source organism: Agrostemma githago (assembly GCA_958450325.1). NCBI lineage: Eukaryota > Viridiplantae > Streptophyta > Magnoliopsida > Caryophyllales > Caryophyllaceae > Agrostemma > Agrostemma githago. Next base: position 5,073,515 of record OY288250.1, on the reverse strand, counting down.
TCTTCCATATGCCCACCTCATTTTATACTATATCCTAAATATAAGAGCTTTATATCACAATGGAAGAACCTTACATAAAGTTCTTTGATATTTTTTTTCTCACCCAAGATTAAAATAAGCAAAATTATTTGATTAGTCTACATTTCTTGGTTTAAGCAAGAACTTGGTTCTTAAAATCAAACCAAGTTTGTCAAAATAAGGACAAACTTTATCCTACAATGGACAAACTTTTTCAAATAAGGTTTTTGTGACAAACCCAAGGGTAAGAACTACCCATTGTGGATGCTCTAAGGTCACAAAAAAAATAATAATATGATTTGGGTTATAATAATTGATAGGTTAACCGAGAGTGCACGTTTATTCCAATGAAAGATACATGAGAGAAGAAGCAACTTGCTGATACTTATATACTTTATGTGTAAGACTTCATGGAGTTTCAAAGGATATTATATTAAATAGGGATGTCAGATTTGTTTTAATATTTTGGGAGAAACTTTAGACAGCATTGGGAACCAAGCTTAAGATGAGCGCAACACCAGCTATTGATGGTCAAACCGAAAGGACAAATCAAATACTTGAGGACATGTTACTGCCTTACAATTTAAAGGATTTAAAAGAGACTAGGAGGGCAAGTTAGATCTTATTGAGTTCTCATATAATGATAGTTATCAGTTTACAATTCAGATGACAATATTTGAGGCATTTTACGGACATAAGTGTAGGAATCCGGTATGTTGAGGTGATATTAGCGTGACTGTGGTTTTAGGGTCTGAGATGATAATTGAAATGGTTGAACATGATAGGATTATACAAGACATGATGGAAGCAACTTAAGATCGTTAAAAGAGTTATGTAGATAAAACTCGTAGGGATGTGGAATTTGAGGTTTGTGACAAAGTTCTTTTTCGTGTTCCTCATACTAAGGGAGTATTGAGGTTTGGTAAGGAGGGCAAATTGACCTCAAAGTTTATTTGATGGAATGAAATTTTGGAGCGTATTGGTGAGGTAGTTTACCTACTTGATTTAACAGCTGATCTAGAATCAGTACTTGATGTGTTCCATATTTTCCAACTAAGGTAATACATTAGTGATCCATCAGATGTGTTAGACTTAGAAACCATTGAGTTTGACGAGACTATGACTTATGAATAGAATCATATTCAAATTTCGGGATAGTAAAGTGCGTTAAACCCGTAGAGGCGAAACAAGATTGGGAAATTTTGTGGAATAATAACAATGTGGAGGAGACTACTTTGGATGTTAAGTCAAATACCCTTATCCTTTTACCTAAGGTGATTTTCGTGCTTCGTGGACGAAACTTTGTTTTAAGGGGGATAGAAATATGCATGACTACATTGCTTTGTGTTAATTTGACATTACTCTTGTGAGGTTTCATAGTATTATTGTTTATCGGTTACAAATATGGATATATTGGTTATTGTTGGTGCTTAAGTAGCACAACGACGTTGATTATTTGTTGTTACTTGAAATTGATTTATTTACATATATAGTTCGTTTATTTGTGCTCAACGCACATATTATTGGTTGCTTGTGCTCAACGCACATATTTTGGATATTGGTGGTTTGTTTGTGCCCAACTCACATATCATTGGTTGTTTGTGCTCAACGCACATATTGGTGATATTGTGCTCAATGCACATATTGTTGGTTTGGTAGTGTTGAACGCACTTATTTGATTAATTGATTGATTTTGTGCATTACGCACTTGTAAAATGGTTGAACTTGTGATTTTCAAAATTTTGAAATAATTTAAATATTTTGTCCGACATGCTCTTTACTTGGCAAGTGATACTTTTACCTTAAAGGAGTATGAGAATTTTGATGGTTTCGAACTTTGATATTATCTGGTGGAATTAGGTGACCTTATCGTGTGGATTAGGTGGTGACAAAATTGTGTACTTTGAAATTTGAAGAACTAGGTGCTTTTGAACTTTGCTGAATTTAGAAATCTGATATGATTTGAGGAATTAATCGATTTTGGAATTTTTGGAGAATTTAGAAAGGTGAGATATCTTTCGTGTCTTTTTTGACAGATTTTGGACATAATGGAGTAAATGGTTTATTTTGGATATATATGAAGAATTTTGTGTGAATTTTGGATATATGGGGTGAACGGGTAATTTTGGACACATATGAGTAATGTGAGGTTTGTAGACACCCGCATTTTGACTGCCAGGTGTCTATGGCAGTTTCCAAAAAACACCCGATGATGATTGGACGCTAACGTGTTTCTATGCGCTCGGATACGGGCTCAAATCCATTAATCGTTGGCTGACACACTTACGGAGTACAAATCTCACCAAACAGACCTTAAATCTAGGCCCAGTGGATCATTCCGAGTCAAACAAGACTAATTTGGGCCAAATTGACACCGGAATTAAAACTGACTTTTCACGATTGGGTCAACCCCGGTCAAAGTCGATTCCGACATACACAAAACAACCCGTCAATCATCAAATGTCCAAGTCAAACATCTAAACCCATTAAAAAGTCAAGGTCCAAAACAAGGGACCCGTGCAACCCGACTGGGCCACTCGATCGAGTGACCCATCCACTCGATCGAGTGGGCCTGCTTTGAGCCCGGCTGCAAGCTTCACGGGCCACTCGACCGAGTTAGCCCTATACTCGGTCGAGTAACCCTAACCGGGAGCCCTAGCCTAGCCTATATATACACCTTATGCAACACCACTTTTTTGACACAACCTTTACAACCCTAATACATCCTAAGAGCAATCCTACACTACATCCTTTACAAACCCTAGGAAAACCGACAATAGCAAACCCTAAACCTAGTTTTAGGAATTCAACCCGAGCCACCACAACTTAGCCTCCATATACCTCGAAGACTCTCGTGTCATAGCCGCGTGTACGAGCCTTATTCCGAGACAAGAACATGTAGGTTGAGGGTGACAAACCTCGTTCTCTTTTCCCTTTTCCTCTCGTCGTTCATCTCCTTTTTTTCTTCCTTTTATTACGTTATTATTATTATTATTATTATTATTACGTTATTATTATTATTATTTTTATTATTTACCTCGTTATCATTATTGCATCATAATATCGGTAATATTGTTAGCATCAAAACATTAAAATACTTATCAATTTGTGTCGAATGAGAGGGATATCGGAATAAGGAAACCCGAATATACAAGTGTACTGCACACAGCGTTGCCGGTCGCTTATTCCGATACCCCGATTATTTGATTATTGAGATGAGTTAACTTAAACAATAATTCATTATTATTTCTCGTTATCATCATCCATCCTGCATCCATCAATTTTCAAATCAATCTTTAACAAGGGTCGAAACCCGTTGACACGGATCCGACATCACAATCCCTAGGGATTTATTCGACGTCGGAGAAGTCGAGTGAATCAAGTTTTTTATTTTATTTATTTAATCAAATAGTCAATTCTCCTAAATCACATAAAATCAATTCAAAACGCAATTTCCGTTGAGGCTAAAATAATTGTCAAAACAATTCGTTAGAATTATGATATTATTAAACGCGGAGGAAATTTAATTTTATAGCAACGACCTACTTAAAACGATTTTCGACATAAAACACGTTTTTTTACAAACGAATCTTAATTCGTACAGAGGGCACTCGACCGAGTGCCTAGCCCACTCGGTCGAGTGGCACCTCAAAATCGGGTCAGAATGCTCATCAGAACACCCACTCGATCGAGTCTCACAGTGACTCGGTCGAGTGGCCATGTACTCGACCGAGTTTAGTCAATAACTCGGCCGAGTACGGTCTTTGACGCAAAACAGAATCGTTTTTTTAGGTTCCACTCGATCGAGTCCATCGACCACTCGATCGAGTGGCCTCATAACGACTCAAACACAAGTCGTACATTATTCTATTTTTCAAACTCGATAGTATTTTACGACTTAGGTCAACATGTGCATAATTAATCACGTGTATACTATCTTTTCAAATCATGCATCCTCATATTTGCATCTTTTCAATTTAATTCAATATTTGCAAACCGTTATTATTCGTTTCTTTACATCGTTTACTAACGCGTTTTTTTGTTTCTTTTGTCAATTTAATTATTGTTCGTTTATTATACTAAATGAACCCGCATGCTAAAATACAACTTCGACGTTAATTTTAGTTGCATTAAATTGACATAGAAACCCACTTTTCGATTCCATTCGCATGTTTAGGGAAAGTAAATCTTTGCATACCATTTTCCCGTTTTACTAGCACGCGTATTAGAAAGTCATTCGAGTTCTTAGTAGAGGCCGCTAAAGTGCGGGCGGGGTTGGGTGTCCTTTGTGGGCTTCCCAACACGTACCCTCACCCCTTACTCAGAACCTCGGTTTCCGGATGCCCGAAACCGTTGGCGCACGAGAGTCATTCAATATACGATTAACCGCTCAAGTCGGCATCTATATCGCAATGCAAAGGGACGAGCTCAATAAACTCTGACATCGGAAATGGGCCGTATTTTGTATACGGCCCACTACGACATAGAGTGGGCTCGAACGGTTCCGAATAACCACAAAATTCGGTGGCGACTCCACATAGACCTAAATTTCAATTCGATCCTTCTCATATGGAGATTCATTCGCCTACCCAAACCCGCGCGTGGCCGCGTCGGGGTGGACCTATGTCATGTCCACAATTTGGCGACTCCGCTGGGGATTAACTGATGCATGACTTACCATCGGCATCCTCAGGGTGAGACTCGAATAGAAATCGTTTGACAAATACAATACGCGTTTTAGTTCTACGGTTCATGCATAACCCATATTTTCCCGGGCCGGTACTCGCGACCGACGTCCCACTATACCATCGATGTACTCCAATATGGATATGTCGAAAGGTGTCCATAGTCGATTCGAGTGGGTTTCGCGGCATGTTCTAAGATCAACTCGACTTAGGAAGTCCGTCCCGATCAACGTCTAGACTATGTACACTGGTATAGACCCTTATAGACCGACCGAGACTTAGTATAGAGCATACATGGCGTCGTTATAATGCTTGTGTGACTACGTGCTACTTGGTTTCCGAGTCGTTTTCAAAAACCGTCTTTTTTCAAAGATTGCATCTTTTTCAAACTATTCAATTTCAAAATCCGGGACACATACCGAATTTAGGACTTATGATTTTACTCAAAATAGCCTATTTTCTAGACGGTATGCTGCCCAATTCAAAACTCGAAAAGCATTTCGAACTTTCAAAACCCGTGGCCCAATGACATTTCTTTTTTTCGAAATTTGGGCCTCTCCACCGAGTCTTCTCGGTCCTTTTTCAACATCAATCAATTTTCAAAACCTTCCTTCTCCTTAGGACTTCCCGTATTTAGCAATGTCGGGTCGTGTCTTAAGTTATCAAGGTCCTTAGCGTCGAAACTCCGTCGATCTTACATCACGAGTTTCTTCCCTATCCCAGTCCGCCTTATTAGACTAAGGCAGGGCCCACCTACGTAGGACAAACCCCTACAAAGGAGGGCCCGTCAACACAATCGAGTCCAAAAGTCTGGGGATGTCTCACGTGAACCTTCCTTCGAACAGGACTAGGCCCATTCGCCGAATCCTAAGGAAGGCCCACCTTGCACAAGTCACCCGTCTAGGTGTCTTTTCCGAGTCAACCTTTTGCAGGGCATAGCCCTATAACAAAAGGTTCGGGGTCCTTACGTCTAAGGGTCACTCGTCCGACACTTGAGTCTTAACAAAATTATCGATCCCACTCCGGGCTACCCCTTAGCAGAGTGATCAATCACGGTTGCTCTAAGGGTCATGTCTTACACGTGTCTCACGTACTCCACTTTCGAGTCACTTAGGTGTCACACCATCTAAGTCCTTAAGTCTCGCTTGGGGGCTATTCTCCGACGGAGTGATTAATCACAGTCACTCCGAGAATCGTGCCCTACACATTTGTCTTAGGGGAGTCTAACCCGAGTCAAACTGGGGCCGTCCCTCCTCTTGCGCTATTTCCTATGCCTTGGTGAGTTCGAGTTCCGAAGCAACCTTTCTGATTACGTGGTGTTCTTACAGATAGGCCACCCGAAACAAGACGCCAACGCAAAATGGACGATTTGAAAAATGCTCTGGCCAAGATTGAGACCCAACTGGCTGCCATCCAGGCTAACCAAGCAACGATAGTCACCCGCCTAAGTGCCGTGGAAAAGATGGCCCCAGTTGAGGGATATGAGCCCACTGGGCCCATAGCTGAGCTAATCAGTGTTGTTCGTAGGCTCGAAGAGCAAGTCCACTTATCGACGAACAACTCGATCCATACCGAAAATGCTCGTACTTATTCACCTTTGAATGACGAGCTACCTGCTAACCTCAACCTTACGGGAATTCCAATGTTTGAGGGTACTGAAGACCCGGTCCATCACATCCGGGCTTTCAAAGATTTCATGGCAGTCAAGGGGGTAAAGTCCACCATGTTTAAGCACTTATTCCCTTCCTCCCTCCAGAAGCACCCCAAAGCCTGGTACTACAGGCTCGATTCTAAGAAATACCCGACTTGGGATGACGTGGCAACGAAGTTCGCTCGGAACTACGCCGATAATATAGAGATCCAGACTACAATGCGTACTCTGGAAATCATGGCCCAAGAGCCCAAAGAAGGGTTCACTAAATATCTTCAAAGATGGAGGGTAGAGAGTGTAAAGTTGGTAAACAAGCCCAACGAGAAGACACTAGTGGAGGCGTTCATCAACAACCTCCTACCTCCTTACCGCGTCCATCTTAGATATGCCGGCATTTCAAACTTTGCTGTACTTACCAAAATGGGCGTTAGGATTGAAGACGATCTTCGACACAATGAAGATCTGGGTAAAGTCTCTACTGAAGGCTATACTGGACATCAACTCGAGTCCTTAGAAGCCGACGACTAATGACAACATCATCCAAGAGTCCGGACTTGATTTAAGTCCGAGTCTGAGTCTGAGTCTAGGATGTTCTATTCCAGAGTCAAAGTCAAAGTCAGAGTCAGAGTCAACTGTATTCTGTCCTCTTTTTCAAAATTCAATAAAATCAGCTTTCAATATTCTTTCTCATATACACTTTCCTTATGTGTTTCCGAGAACATGATGAACACCATCATACACTGTGAGCACACGCACGTGACTATTATAGGCACATCTATAATGACTTCATAAAACCGAGCCCGTGTTTTCTTTTTACTCTTTCCGTGTCTGGTATAGAAAAACCACATAACTACCCGTAGCAGGAGCGGTATCGAATCCTATGGCAAATCTAACTAATCTCCTAGTTTGGATTCAAGACGGGAGGCAAGCCCATTTCCCACAATAAAACACCCCTCCAATAAGACTGACCAATCCCTACCTTAGGTGTTAGTCTGACCGGCAAAAGAAAAAAAACGAAAGAACACTGGACAAAAAAAAATCAAAAGTAAAAAAAAAAGAAAGGGGCCAAGGCAAAAAGAAGGCCATAAAAAAAAAAGAAAACTGGACAAAAAAAATCGAAAGTTCATGAAAAAAGAAGCAAAAGGCCAAAAGAAAAAAGCAGGCCATCATCAAAAATTCAGAATACCCATGACCGTGGTCAACGGTCAATTCAAGTGAAAGCCCCACGACCAGGGTACGGTCAAAATTATCAAAACCCCATGACCGCAAGGTCAATCAAAAAATCAAATAATCAAATACTCAAGTGAAAATCCTTTGACCGGGGTACGGTCAAATTCAAAATTATCCATGCCATCCAAAAGGGGAGTGACAATCAAGCTGGTCAGATAACACCACGCTCAGCCTTCCCACATTACAACCCTCAAGACCTCCCCGAGACCCAGGCTAGAGACAGCCCAGAATTTTGAGGATTCAAGCCCCATAGGATACCCCTAACCACTAGGGTCAGACATGGAAACCAGATCCCGTATTATCAAACCGTCTCTCGAAGCCTTAGCTCCACAGAACCGAGCTCCAGATTTCGAGTCATCAAGGCCATTTACTTCATTATCAAACCGGCTCTCGAAGCCTTAGCTCCACAGAACCGAGCTCCAGATTTCGAGTCATCAAGGCCATTTACCTCTATCAAACCGGCTCTCGAAGCCTTAGCTCCACAGAACCGAGCTCCAGATTTCGAGTCATCAAGGCCATTTACTTCATTATCAAACCGGCTCTCGAAGCCTTAGCTCCACAGAACCGAGCTCCAGATTTCGAGTCATCAAGGCCATTTACTTCCTAGCACCACATTTCCAAAAACATCCAAACCAGTTACCAACCCCAAACACGGGAACTCAACTTGCAGTCGGCATAGAACATGCCCAAATAGTTCACACCACCTCTGGGGGGCTACCCCGGAGAACGCTCACAGTCACAGGATTAATATCCTAACCATTCAAGCCCTTTGATCAAGACATCACTGGGAATGCACCTAGCCTACACTGTCATTATGGCTAGTTACACACAAAGTCCTATTAGACTAGGCACCATATATATCTTTCAATCCACTGAACTACGGCTTGGTTTGATTTCACCACACGTGAATACGTAGGCAGCCTTTCAATAGAGGCACAACCACCCACTTTGACACACATTCAAAAAGCGTCATTATTCCGGTCACGACACCATTGTGTTCTCAATAGCTAGCTTTGTTGTCCCGGGGGCTTCTCTTAGACAGAAGACCTCCATCCACTCACAAAATCCAGATGAATCCAACAAAAAATCTAGCCTCCTTTCTGTAGTGTGTCCTAATACTCGGCTCAGTCGAAGACAAGAATCTTTCAGGACTCGAGGCAATACCCACTTTGGCAACGTATCCTAAAATAGGAAATCCAGAAGGGCACCAGACTAAAACAATCTCATTACAGGCTACTGCTATCCCCCCATAGCATATCTATCCCATTTCGATGTACGACCGTGTTGCCACTCGCCTAGGCTACGGGATAGCGCAACTTAAGAGTCTCGTTAGGCGGCCCACACCCCTATCGAGTCACGGTCCAACCCTTAGAGAGTCCAGTCCGTGTCAGTCAACTCGTCCTGTCGTGTCCAGAGTCGAGTCTGTCGGTAGGTCCCTCTCTTCAAATTCCACTTTGAAATTTGCAAAATTTAGCCATTTGAAAAAAGATCTTTTTCGACAAGGTCAGATTTCAGTCTATTTAAACTGCGAATTTCTTTTCTACTCCTTTCCATTTTGAAAACCTAGCTCGTGATTGCTTTCAGGATTTCTAATTCAAAATTTCAAAAACTTCAAAAATCATTTTCCCCGGCACGAGTCATTTTACTACCTACGTGTTGCATACATTTTTATGTGACTTATACAGGTACGACTCAAGCAAAGGCATGCAAGTCATCAAATCTCCCCGGCGGCATTTTCCGGGAAATCACGGGATGGGCCAACACACAGGCACACCCAGGGCTTACGCGACAAGCCCAAATTCCCCACGGAGCATTAGCATCAAGCACAGGTATGATTTCTGCCTTATGGCTGGCGAGCCCTTCACGCGAGTCTAACGGACTATAAACGACCCGACCGGAAGTCTACCATGTCTTAACGAGCTTGGTAGCTACTCTGACTTTCGCCTTGTCCAAGCCTCAGTCAGAGTGGGGGCTCTGTAGACACCCGCATTTTGACTGCCAGGTGTCTATGGCAGTTTCCAAAAAACACCCGATGATGATTGGACGCTAACGTGTTTCTATGCGCTCGGATACGGGCTCAAATCCATTAATCGTTGGCTGACACACTTACGGAGTACAAATCTCACCAAACAGACCTCAAATCTAGGCCCAGTGGATCATTCCGAGTCAAACAAGACTAATTTGGGCCAAACTGACACCGGAATTAAAACCGACTTTTCACGATTGGGTCAACCCCGGTCAAAGTCGATTCCGACACACACAAAACAACCCGTCAATCATCAAATGTCCAAGTCAAACATCTAAACCCATTAAAAAGTCAAGGTCCAAAACAAGGGACCCGTGCAACCCAACTGGGCCACTCGATCGAGTGACCCATCCACTCGATCGAGTGGGCCTGCTTTGAGCCCGGCTGCAAGCTTCACGGGCCACTCGACCGAGTTAGCCCTATACTCGGTCGAGTAACCCTAACCGGGAGCCCTAACCTAGCCTATATATACACCCTATGCAACACCACTTTTTTGACACAACCTTTACAACCCTAATACATCCTAAGAGCAATCCTACACTACATCCTTTACAAACCCTAGGAAAACCGACAATAGCAAACCCTAAACCTAGTTTTAGGAATTCAATCCGAGCCACCACAACTTAGCCTCCATATACCTCGAAGACTCTCGTGTCATAGCCGCGTGTACGAGCCTTATTCCGAGACAAGAACATGTAGGTTGAGGGTGACAAACCTCGTTCTCTTTTCCCTTTTCCTGTCGTCGTTCATCTCCTTTTTTTCTTCCTTTTATTACATTATTATTATTATTATTATTATTATTATTATTATTATTAATACGTTATTATTATTATTATTATTATTATTATTATTATTACGTTATTATTATTATTATTATTATTATTAATACGTTATTATTATTATTATTATTATTATTATTATTATTATTATTATTATTATTATTATTATTATTACGTTATTATTATTATTATTATTATTATTATTATTATTATTATTATTGTTATTATTTACCTCGTTATCATTATTGCATCATAATATCGGTAATATTGTTAGCATCAAAACATTAAAATACTTATCAATTTGTGTCGAATGAGAGGGATATCGGAATAAGGAAACCCGAATATACAAGTGTACTGCACACAGCGTTGCCGGTCGCTTATTCCGATACCCCGATTATTTGATTATTGAGATGAGTTAACTTAAACAATAATTCATTATTATTTCTCGTTATCATCATCCATCCTGCATCCATCAATTTTCAAATCAATCTTTAACAAGGGTCGAAACCCGTTGACACGGATCCGACATCACAATCCCTAGGGATTTATTCGATGTCGGAGAAGTCGAGTGAATCAAGTTTTTTATTTTATTTATTTAATCAAATAGTCAATTCTCCTAAATCACATAAAATCAATTCAAAACGCAATTTCTGTTGAGGCTAAAATAATTGTCAAAACAATTCGTTAGAATTATGATATTATTAAACGCGGAGGAAATTTAATTTTATAGCAACGACCTACTTAAAACGATTTTCGACATAAAACACGTTTTTTTTACAAACGAATCTTAATTCGTACAGAGGGCACTCGACCGAGTGCCTAGCCCACTCGGTCGAGTGGCACCTCAAAATCGGGTCAGAATGCTCATCAGAACACCCACTCGATCGAGTCTCACAGTGACTCGGTCGAGTGGCCATGTACTCGACCGAGTTTAGTCAATAACTCGGCCGAGTACGGTCTTTGACGCAAAACAGAATCGTTTTTTTAGGTTCCACTCGATCGAGTCCATCGACCACTCGATCGAGTGGCCTCATAACGACTCAAACACAAGTCGTACATTATTCTATTTTTCAAACTCGATAGTATTTTACGACTTAGGTCAACATGTGCATAATTAATCACGTGTATACTATCTTTTCAAATCATGCATCCTCATATTTGCATCTTTTCAATTTAATTCAATATTTGCAAACCGTTATTATTCGTTTCTTTACATCGTTTACTAACGCGTTTTTTTGTTTCTTTTGTCAATTTAATTATTGTTCGTTTATTATACTAAATGAACCCGCATGCTAAAATACAACTTCGACGTTAATTTTAGTTGCATTAAATTGACATAGAAACCCACTTTTCGATTCCATTCGCATGTTTAGGGAAAGTAAATCTTTGCATATCATTTTCCCGTTTTACTAGCACGCGTATTAGAAAGTCATTCGAGTTCTTAGTAGAGGCCGCTAAAGTGCGGGCGGGGTTGGGTGTCCTTTGTGGGCTTCCCAACACGTACCCTTACCCCTTACTCAGAACCTCGGTTTCCGGATGCCCGAAACCGTTGGCGCACGAGAGTCATTCAATATACGATTAACCGCTCAAGTCGGCATCTATATCGCAATGCAAAAGGACGAGCCCAATAAACTCTGACATCGGAAATGGGCCGTATTTTGTATACGGCCCACTACGATATAGAGTGGGCTCGAACGGTTCCGAATAACCACAAAATTCGGTGGCGACTCCACATAGACCTAAATTTCAATTCGATCCTTCTCATATGGAGATTCATTCGCCTACCCAAACCCGCGCGTGGCCGCGTCGGGGTGGACCTATGTCATGTCCACAAGGTTTTATCTTGAGGACGAGTTTAAACTTCGAGGACGAAGTTTTGTTTTAAGGAGGGAAGTCTGTAACACCCCGTTATTTTCTGGGTCAATTATAAGACGTTATTTGTCTATTTTATTTAAATCGGGTTATTAAGTCGGGAAAAGTATTTTCGATGTCATTAAATTGTAGGATTAAAGTATTTTGGGTCGTCTTATATTAAATCGACTTTGTATTGGGTTGAAATTGGGTCAAACACAAAAAAGAAAAAAAAAAGAAAAAGAAAAAAAAAAACCTAAATCTATTTATACCCCACCCGGCTCCCTGCTTCCTAAAACCCTCTTAATTACCTTCCCAACCTAATTCACATCCTTCACCATCCTCTTTATTATACTTCGTATACCTCTGCCTCCACCATTACAAGCCTGCAGATTAAGTCGTTCACAATTCCCTACCTTCGTCATTCCTTCTTGCATAATATATAAGCGGTAAGTAAATTTTATAGCCCGATTTTAAAATTGTTACTGATTACGAAATTTAAATGTTTAGCGGTTGATTTACACTGTCACTTGTTGCTTTGGGTAGATAGAAATTTTAGGTGGTAACTAATGAAATATACGAGCAACTTAGGCTTATGAATTAATGGATTGTAGTAATCTGTTGAGGTAGTCCAATTTGTCAACTGTGGATTTTGTGTGCGAACTTGGTTTGGTGGAACAATGGGTGTACTGGTTCATATATATTGGAAGTTGAAGGTGGTGCGTGTTTGTGATTATACATGAATTATAGAATGGGATAAAGAGAAGAGTATTAGGTGTATGCTGATAAGGCTGACTTTATTATTAAATTTGTCCGCAATCCTTAAGCGAGTAAATAAGTATATCGAGCATTCGAGCAATATTGTGGTTTGGTTTAGGGATCTATTTGCCGTCTTTAGACATTATTAAATGGGAGAGTAGTTGTGCCTCGAGGTTGAGCGACTTCGGTACCATAGATAGGTATTACTCCGTATATAGTTAGACCCATCTTACAGGGGCGTCTCAAAGTAAATCGAGGCCCAGTGCACCGTTACAAAATGAGGCCCAAAAAATTAAAAATTTACTCAATAATAAAGTACATAATTTTGATAACATCATCTATTTATTCAAAACCGCACATCACTACATCATTTATTGTCTTTTGGACAAGTACTCTCGGGTTTACTTAAAAAGGATCCTTCTTCGAGCTTTTTTTGAAGCAAACATATCAATTAAACTTTCATAATCAAGCTTCTTCAACAAATCTTTTTCTATGGCTATCAATGCTAATCCATTAAGTCTGTCTTCCAACATTGTTGAGCGTAAATAAGATTTCAACAACTTCAACTTCGAAAAACTCCTCTCTGCAGATGCCACCGTCACAGGTATAGTTAACAAAATTCGATAGGCAACAAGAGCATTACGGAAATAACATTTACGATTCAAAAATGTCAAGATATCAATGGCTTTCATCTCTTCATCATGCAAAATATCTCTAAGCAGCTTCAACTCCATATAGAGATCATTTCCGTCAATATCAAGTTGATCCTTACTCGAAAGAGCCTTTTGAAGATTACTGCAATTAGAATGCAAGGTATCTGTAGACACCCACATTTTGACCGCCAGGTGTCTATAGCAGTTTTCGACAAACACCCGATGATGATCGGACACAAACGTGCTTCAAATACTCAGAAACGGGCTCAAAATCATTGGCATTTGGCTTGGGCTCATTATGGAGTACATATCTCACAAAACCAACCTCAAAATCAGGCCCAGTGGGTCGTTTCGAGTCAAATAAGACTAATTTGGGTCGATTCCGGCACCAGGGGTAAAACCGTCTTTTAGCGACCGAGTCAAAACCCGGTCAAAGATTTTCCCGAGACACGTGAGTCAGCCGTGACACCTCACACGGCTGATTCCTACTCCAATCCTACAAAAAATCAGCTTCTCAAAATATTAAACAAATCCGTTTAAGGATGGAATTCGATCTCAAGTAGGAATCCTATCCGAAAACCGATTCAAACACTCGACCGAGTGCAAACACCCGGCCGAGCAGCCCTCCACCAGCCGGTTCTCCCTTTCTTCTTTGACAAGAAAGCGGAATCCTCATTCCTTTCAACTTCTACGTTTCCTATCCCAAGCGGTAGTTCAAACTCTCCTAGCCAAGGTCGGGAATATCCCTATAAATAGCCCCTTGCACACAACACTTTTAGACATCAATTATCAATCAAATACACATCAATTATCATTCATTCACATCCATCATCCATCATCAAAAATTCAGAATTATACACGTTCATATACACACACTCATAAACACAAAATTAGCATCGAGAAACCGATATTACAAACCCGAAGGAAACCGGCCCGATACCCGACACCCTTCACACACGTCACGTCCAAACCGAACCACCGACAACTCACCGACATCCACTCGACGCTCTTGTGCCCAAGCCACGTCCCGACGAGCCCCGATCCGAGTAAACAGAAGCATGTAGGTTGAGGGTGCACAAAACCCCGATCTCTCCTTCTCCTTCTCTCCTCTTTCTCGTCCTTTTTTTTATACGGGTCGCGTCGTCCTTTTTATTACGGGTCATTCGTCGCGTCTTTTTTATTTCTAATATCGATATTATCAAAAAACTATTTTCATATATCAAACATTCTTAACAATATGATATCAACTCTATAGTTGAATATCGTACTAAAAGAATTATATTAAAACTTCGACGATATTAAAAATCGTTACATCTTTTTCAAATCACTTTTTTTACAAAATCTTTTTTTTATTCATTCCGAATATTCGATATCGATTTCATAATCGAATATCGAATACGACGAATATCGAAAGCATAAAATCGAGTATAAATTAATTCATATTTTGTACGCGATTTATCAAAATTAGCAATTTCGAACAAAAAATAAAAAACCGGACAGACCCGCACGCGAGTCGCGCCCAGGCGACTCGCGCACGGGCCTGAAATCCGAGACGTTTTTTTTAGCATTTTCGTTCATTTTATTTTATTCTTCTACGAAACAATCTTAAAACTTATATCTTTTCTAAAGCTATTCGGAATATTTGATATTAATTTCGTAGTTAATTATCAAATATAACGAATATCGAAAATATTGAATCGAGTACGAATTGTGCAATATTCATACGCGGTTTAATAAAAAC
Organism: Agrostemma githago; assembly: GCA_958450325.1. Taxonomy (NCBI): domain Eukaryota; kingdom Viridiplantae; phylum Streptophyta; class Magnoliopsida; order Caryophyllales; family Caryophyllaceae; genus Agrostemma; species Agrostemma githago. The sequence continues at coordinate 5,058,122 of OY288250.1, read as the reverse complement.
ATCGAGTTTTCAAAAACCGTCTTCAAAAATCAGCCCGACACGCGACTCGCCGGCATCCCGGGCGAGCCGCGCGGCCGGCTGCCACGACGCGCCTTTCTTGTTTTTTTTTTATTATTATTTTTCGAACTTCGTTTTTTATACAAAACAGCGTTTTAGCGATATTTTTCAGATTTCGATTAATATTTATTTTCTCGATCTCGTATATTTATTTTATTTGCTATATTATTATTTACAAATCGATACTAACTCGTTTGTTCATCTTTGTAGCAAATTCATTATTTTCATCTTTTGTTTTATTATACTGAAACGAACTCACATGCTAAATTCAACTTTGACGTTAATTTTCATGCATTAAATCGACGTAGCAACCCATTCAATTCCTCGCATGCTTAGGAAAACAATGTTTGCATATCATTCATCGTATTACTAACGCGCGTATTCAAAAGTTATTCGATATCCTAGTAGAGGCCGCTAATGTGCGGGCGGGGTTGGGTGTTCTTCACGAACTTCCCAACACGTACCCTCACCCCTTACTCAGAACCGTGGTTTCCGGATGTCCGAATCCATTGGCAACGAGAGTCATTCAATATACGATTAACCGCTCAAGTCGGCATCTATATCGATATGCAAAGGGACGAGCCCAATAAACTCTGACATCGGAAATGGGCCGTATTTTGTATACGGCCCACTACGACATAGAGTGGGCTCGAACGGTTCCGAATAACCATAAAATTTGGTGGCGACTCCGACTTCGATTTAAATTTCCATTTGACCATCTCATGGAGATTCATTCGCCTCCCCAAACCCGCGCGTGGCCGCGTCGGGGTGGACCTATGTCATGTCCACAATATCATTATCCAAAGATAGCAAATTAGTAGAATTGAACAAAAATCCAAATATATTTTGAAACTCTTCATATTGTTCAAATCTTCTATTAAGTGAACCAATAGCTTGATCAACAATGTATAAGAAATAATTCACTCTAAATGATTCTTCGGTAGTTTGGTGTACATCTGAGGAGCGACTTTGATTTTCATCAAAATGTTTTTTCCTTCGAATTTCTCGCCTTCTTGGAAATATTGGATCCACATCCAATTCAAGAGCAATTTTTTTAGCTTCGCTAATAGCATCACAAAATCCAACTTCCCTATATTCTTCAAAAAACACAATCAATTTCTTAATATCTTCAATTGCAACATCAAGAACCATATCATGTGATTGTAAGCTTTTACTAACATAATTAACTTTATAAAGTATTTCATACCAAATGACTATTGCAACCAAGAATTCAAAATCACCAAGTTCATTTTTTGCCAAGGATTTAGCTTCACTTCTTATCTTAGAATCGTTATCAGCTTCTCCTACCTGAAGCAAAGCATCACGAATCTCAGCAATTTGAAATCTTATAGCTCTAACACTTTGAACACGACTTTCCCAACGAGTAGATGATAATGGTTTTGGGGTAAGATCGGATACATGTTCCTTAAGAATATTCCATCTTTTGTTAGAATTTGCAAAAATAGTATATATCCGTTGAATGACTCCAAAAAAATCACTTGCTTTATTACAACTATTCGCCATATCACATAATGTTAAATTAAGACTATGAGAAGCACACGGAGTAAAAAATGCTCGAGAATTTTTGTCTAAAAGTCTCTTTTGTACACCTTGATGCTTACCTTTCATATTTGACACATTATCATAACTTTGTCCTCTCACATTATCAACATCAAGGTCAGGTGTTTTCAATTCATTTAATAAAACATCAAAAAGACCTTGTCCGGTAGTATCGTCTACACACAAAAACCCCAAAAAAGATTCTTTAACACAAACAAAATTAGAATTCACATCAACATATCTCAAAATCAATGACATTTGTTCTTGGTGGCTAATATCGGGAGTACAGTAAAATATTTAGCTTGTTTCACATTTTTAAGAATTTCAGATTTAATCGTAGAAGCAATGAGAATTATCAACTCGTTTTGAATATTATGACCAAGATAATGAGAATGAATTTTGCGGGTACTTATACGACGAACATGCTCCTGAATAATAGGATCAAACTTGGCTAACATTTCGATTAATCCTAAAAAATTGCCGTTGTTATTTTGATATAATCTTTCCTTTTTTCCACGAAATGCCAAATTATGTTTTGCTAGAAATTCAACAACATGTATAATTCTTTGCAACAAATTTTTCCAATGACTTTTCTCTTTTTCCATCTTCTCCATAGCAATTTTATCAATTGTCTTATTCTTTCGAACACGTTCACGCAAATCATACCAAGCAGTCATATTAGTAATATGTTCGGCACCCATTTCATGCTCCTTGAGTCTACTACTAAGGTGTGCCCAATCCGAAAATCCCTCATTAGCTAATTGACCTCTACCGCCCCCCTTTCTAAATATTTTACAGCAAAAACAGAATATTCTATCAAGCTCCTTTGAGTATACGAGCCAATCTCTATCACACCTCTCTCCGTTCGACAAAATTCGCGTAAACCATGTCGAAGAAAATTGTCTAGACCATTTACCTTTGGGTCCTTTATCAAATGATAAATCCCTTTGAGGACCTTTGTCCGCTAAAACGCTAATCATATGACAGTCAAGCACATTCCAATTTCGTGGATCAAAAATATCTATCACATTCTGAACATCGTCACGATTTCTAATGTCTTCTACATTAACATCATCATCAGCCACATTATTATCGTCGGCAACGAAATTATTATTATTAATATTATTATCATCATCAACATTATTATTATTATTACCATCAAAATTAATATTATTATTATTATCAGCATCAACATTATTATCATTATCGACGTTATTATCATCATTATCATCAACATTATTAATATTATCATCAACATCAATATTATTAACATTATTAGTATTATCATCAACATCAATAGCATCAACCTTTTGAGAAACACTTCCAGTATTTTCATTCTCAGCAGCCACATCGTCAGTATTATTATTAACTGTTCTTTCTTTCATAAAAAATCTATCAAGAGCTCCCATTTGGGATCGAGTTAACGCTTCTATACGCTGCTTTTTTTTACGTTTATCATTCCCAGATTCAAATTTTCTTATCCTTGGTGGCATGTTAAAAAATGGTACTTTAATAGGAAAGAAACGATCTGATATGTAGCCTTTGAATAAATAGAAGGTGAATTATATTTTTTTATTCATCAAAAGGTCCAAAACCTGCAAAAAAAAAATTAAAAAATTCAAACAATTAGATCGAAATTTAAATAAATAGGTGATCAATCATACATAAATCACTAATCAGAATATATCCCTATCCCAAATTTCCAATATTAATAAATCCCCAAATTAGCAATATTGATAAATTCCCGATTTCCTAGCCACGGACCGAATTATTCAACAAAAAAAATCAAAGCATGAAAGAAGGATTGCAGGAAACTGGATCAGAAGAAAAAAAATCAAGCAAAAATATGAAGAAAAATGAAGAATCAAACCCATTATAACCCAGAAAGAACAAACTGATTGAAAAATTGAAATTATCTTACCTTGTAAAAAAAAATCCGACTTTGAGGGATGAGGGATTCGAAATTTATAATCAATTCGAAACTGGAGTGCATGTGCATATGACAATTCGAAATTGTTGAGGGATTGTGAAAGATAATAATTTGATGATTGTGATTTGTGAAATAACTTATGAAGAAATTTATAATCAAAAGTTTGGTGGTTATGGAGAACCGTTGGATCCTTGAGAAGATGAACATTGTATTATCAGGAAGTGTAATCGTTTATGTGGGAAAGAGAGAAATTTGAGGCCCTTAATTAAAGTTGATTTAGAAATTCAGAAAGTTTAGGGTTGCTGTTGGGTTGAAGAACGTAGGAGTCGGGCAGTTACAGAGAACTTGTCAGTCTTATTTTTTATTTTTATTTTTTTAAATTCCAGCAAAAGTTATGAATTTGGGCCCATTTTTTGGAGGCCCAGTTCCATTGCTCTTCCTGAACTGGGCCTTAGCCGCCCCTGCCATCTTAATATCAACTACTCATAGAGTATTGAATTATCAATATATATATATATATATATATATATATATATATATATATATATATATATATATATATATATATATATATATATATATATTTTAGGCTTTTTTCGAGCGATCTCATTGGTCCGTTCCATCAAACCTCAAATTAGGAAAGTATCATAAATAATTAAAAAAAATCAATTAGAGAATCTTTTGATTATTACAATATATATTTAATCTATTATATCTTAGTTAAAAACCTTTAGAGTTCATTTTTTAAGAACATTATCATAAAATAAATTATAAAAATGAAATAATTAGATTCGTGGTAAAAAATGCTTTCATTAGAGTATAAATATCATATTATTTGTTTTACATTATGTGATGAATTTATTACATATAACAGTTTTAAAACTATACCACATCGACAAATTATAATATGATGATGAAATTCTATATTATAAATGAAGAGTAATAATAAGTTCTTCGATATTTACCAAAAGTCTTTTGAATCTCAAAAAGAGTTCCTAAGACTATAAACCTTAAGTAATTATTCGACATCGAAAAATTATGATGAGGTGATGAATTTTTATATTATAAAGAAGAGTTATCATTCGGTTTTAAATAAATATCGACCAAGAAAAACATTTAAATTATCCCACATCGGGTGATGTAATTATAAACTTAAATCAATTATACAACATCGAAAAATATGATAAGTCATTCGTTCGTAAAAATCAATCAAAAAATTTTTTAAGCTTTTAAAAGTCTCTTAATAAAACTACAAACTTAAGTAAAAATAATCTCACATCGAAAAATTATAATAAAGTTGTTCCGGTTGAGGAATCGGTTGACCCGACGACGGATTCGGGTCCTTAGTGTTCGGATATCGCTTGCTTGATTTCCTTTGATCTCTCCTTTCCCCTCTCATGTGGTCGGACCTTCCCGGCGGAGTGAGCCTGCTCCCTGCACAAGCAACGCACAGGGCCTCGGAGGTTATCCGAGGGAACCCTCTCCGATGCCTAAGTCAGTCCGTGAATGCCTTGACGAACCTAGCTCGTGAGGAACTAGGTGGCGGTTTTTAGGAGTAAGAGTCTAGAGAGAGAAAATCCAACCCCTCTAAGTGGGAAATGGGTGGGTATTTATACCTTCCCACAAGAGGGAAGGTTGGAGGGAAAAAAGAGCGGGAGAATGAGTGGATATCAGGGTTACACGTGGACCTGTTTCATCCACTCATTCCCTTTTACCTTAGGCAGAAAGACGAAGGGACCCCTGGCAATCCCTGCCCTGCTTGGGAAGGAGGTCGCCTGGGGGCAAGTGGTCGAGAGGAGTCTACTGGCTCCTCCCAGCTGGTCGCCCTACCCTGTTGGACAGGCGACCCTCTTGGAGGCACATTCACAGAGGAAAGCCCTGGTGTCCCACCTCGACGGTCTGCTGGACAGGCCCTTCGGCTCCCGGGTTGGGTACTTGCGGGGCCTGCCAGTCGGGCGACCCGGCGCAGGCTCTTCAACCCTCATCAATTGGCCCTCACCGGCCGGGGGGAGGCAAGGTTTCTCCCTGGCAGGTGGACTCTTGAGGATGAGTAGTTGACTTGTGGCTATACCCTTTGCATTTAATGCGTTCGCGTATTCCCGAGGGGGAAGGTTTCTTCCGCATTGGGCATGCTAAGAGTTTAAGTATCTTCTGGTCATGATTGCTTTCCAGACCCAATGGATTTTGGGGCAGCGTGCTTGTATGCTGATTGGTTGTGCCCCCTGTCGAAGTAGTTGGGGCGCCATTTAATGTTTTGGCCACCTTTTTCGTATAAATTGCGGTTCTTTTGCCATTTTCACAACCCATCTTCAACCTTCTCTTCTTCTTCCTTCAGTGAAAATGTCGTGGATTACCAAAGTACTTTTCTGCCATGGGGCTCGTGTAGTGAGCCGTCGCTTTACGGGGCGTAGGAAGCTAAGGTATCCTCGGGCGTCTTTTCTCATTTTGCGCCGTAGCTGGCGATCCCGCATTCAACGTCATCGCAAGCTCAGGAGGGCTCTTGTCAAAGCGGGCAAGTGTCCTCAGAGGGCTCCTCCAGCCGCCCCGAAATTCAGGCGCTGCCCCCAGGGTGGGGGTTGTTTCGACAGGGGGTGCCATGAGTGTTTTCCATGGCTACACCCTGAGCAGTTCGACCCCGACTGCTCAGAGCTGTCCTCCTCTCCTGAATCGGGCCCTTCCTCTCCTCTAAAAAGGAAAGTGGGCTGCAGCTCTTGTGACGATACCGAGACAGTCCCTTATGGTCGGGACTGGGATGTCAGCAGCCGGGATTCCGGCGACAGTGACGGCCAGGGTTACTCCTCTGGTCGTGAGGATGACGACGACTCGGCGGATCCCTTCAAAGATTCAGACGATTGGGACTGGGGATCTGATGCTGGGGGATACAACAGCCCTGGGGGTTACTCCCCAGGTTTTGATGATGATTAGGTCTGCCTGAGGGGTGCAGGCAAAGTGAGCCAGAGACAGGGGCTCTTTTTGTATTCCTGGCTTACATGCAATGTAACTTGCCCGATTCTCGGGTTTTCCTTAATTTAATGAAAAAGTCAGACGGTTTTGTTTACATGTGTTATTTTTATTATTTGCTATTATTTGTTTTTGTTATTTGGAGGTAAGGTGGACGTCACAGTGTGATTGTCCTTCCAGCGTCTTTTTGTCTTCTCGAGGCCATCCTTGGGAAGCTGCAAGTGGCTGCTCCCTGAGAGCTCGACACGTGGACAGTAGCCCTTGGGCGGATCTTCGAGGCTTGGCGACTTTTCGTCTGCCTTTCCCCCTATAAAAGCAATCTGTCACTCATTCCTCCTCTTTTTCTCTTTTCAAACTTCCTTTCTTTCCTTCTGCAAATTTCTCGGTGTGAAAACTCGAGCTCTTCTTCGTACCTCCGTTTTTCTGGGAGACTCTTTTTTCAAGCTTACACTTCCTCGGCGGCCGTCCCTAGGTTAGACTTTTAATTTCCAACTCTTGCTCCCTTTTCTTTCAATTTTCTTGCTTTTTCCTTCCCTCTTAGGGTTGCCATGTCTAGAACCCATCCACGCATTCTGTCATTCACCGACCCATTGAGGGAAGAGGAACTGGAAAAGGGGAGGGAGGACCTCGCCTCCTCCTCTAGGGAGGTTGATCTTGGGATGGCTGAGGAAGAGGACCCGGTGGGCGATGGGGGTGGCAACTCCCCAGAGCCTGCCCCCCGCGACGTTATTGATTCGGATGACGAGGCAATGGAGATCGACCCCTCCAGGACCTCTGGTCCCCTTATTCCCCGGGAAGAGGGGAGGACTTATTACTTAGACAAAACCAAGTACCGTATTCCCTTGAGTACATATCCTGACCCAAAAAATCGGGATCTGATTCTCGCAAAGAACGCCGCCAACGCGATTGAGCGTTTCTATAATTTCGGGGACGGGTATACAATTGTCGTCCCCGGCAAAAAGGACACCGTGTGCTGCCCTCCCGACGGGTGCATTGCGGTTTATCATAAGTGCTTAGAGTTTGGCCTTCGCTTCCCCCTTCATCCGGCCCTAGAAGAGATTTTCAGGCGGATGAATGTGGCCATCGCCCAGCTGACAGCCATGGCTGTCAGGTCATTAATTTCGTATGTGTGGACCTCCCTGTTCCATCGCGCCGAACCCTCTGTTGACGCCCTAAGATTTATGGTTGGCCTGCAAATGGTCTCTTCCGGGAGTGAGGGCTCTCCTGGGTATTGGTCCCTTCTGAGGCAGAAAGGACATACACTGGTGTGGCCTGCTATGGACAGTCTGAGAGATTGGAAAAACAATTTTCTCTATGTACATAGCGCCCATGGGTGGAGAATTCCCCGCCACTTCAGGAATCACGTCCACACCAGGCTTGAGACTCCTGAAGAATATCATCCTGGCGTGGGGGGTAAGGCTTTGGAGGTGAAATTGAGCAGGCAAGACAAGGACTTGGTGGACAAGTTTGCTGCTAGTAATGATAAGCATGGGGTGTATGGTCCTTCAGTATGGCTTCCTCATGCGGAGGTCATTGCTACTGACAGGTACCTGACCCGGGTGGGCATGAATTCGGGCTTAGACGAAGGTAGTTCAGGAGTGTTGATGATTTTCCCTTACTCGTTTTTTCTTTTTTAACTGGCCTTTCTAACCAGTCGTCCGTTTGCTTTGCAGACCTTGCCACCTTCCTTTGGAGAAAAGGGGAGGTGAGACGTTTGGGTTTGTCTGGGACTCTCGACGTTATCCAAGTCCGTCCTTCCCTTCCTCCTGACTTCAAGAGGGGCGAGAAAAACCTGATGAAGCATCTGAAGGGCCTTTCGTTCAGCAGGCCGAGGCTCCCTGCTCCCCCTAGGTCGACCCCCGCCAAAACGGCGGTCTCTGAAGCCACTCCTTCTCCGTCTGTGAAAAAGGCGATTGCTTTCGAGGTTACTCCGCCCCCTGCTAGCAAACAAGGAGGTCCTTCTGCAGGGGTTCAGATTCCCCAGGGGCCGCAGGCCGCTGGCTCTGAAGAGACGGGAGAAAGCACTCCCAGGGGGCTGATTAGAAAGAGGAGCAGGGAGACTCCATGCACAGATCATGTGGTGGATCTGGAGGCTGATACGCCTGACCCCAAACGCCTTGCTCAGGGAGTTCCTAGTACCTTTTTCTCTGAGGAGAATGCTGAGTTCCGTTATGCTGCCGGCGATAGCCAGGATGTCTCTGCCCTACTTTCTGATTCTGGGGCGGTTTTGGCAGACCATCTCCTCAAGACTGTCCACTCTGCTACCCACCAGGTGACCCAGTACATCCAGTGAACTACCAGGGTTATTCAGGCCTCTGCTGAGTTAGCGGCCCTCAGTCGTCTGAGTGACGAGGAGCTGGCCAACTCCGACCGCCTGACTACAATAGAAAGGGACGCTGTCCTTATTGCCGGCCTAAAGGATCAGCTGGCCAAAAGGGAGAGCGAGCTGGAGGAAGCCAGGAGCCAGGCGACTCACTGGAGATCTCAAAGCGAGAGGGCTGTTCGAGAGGTGTCCCGCCTGGAGGAGGAGGCGAAGAGAGCCAAGCAGGCCTTTGCTGAGTTTGAGCAGGCGAAAAAGGCTTTAGCCGAGTTGGACCAGGTCAGGAGGAAGGCCGCCGACCTAGAGGAGCGTCTTTCCAAGGCGGATTCGGCTCTTCAGGCGGCTCTCGGCGATCTGGCGGCGAAGACTGAGGAGTGGCAGAAAGAGAAGGATGAGATAATCCAGGAGGTGGAAACTGCCGTGTCAGCAGGCTTTGTTAATGGTGCCAACTCTTGCCTGGGGGTGGTCATGGAGGCTGTCAGGGAGATGTTCCCAGGCTTCGATGAAGAGGCTTTTCGAGCCCTCTATACTGCCAAGGACGAGGCCCAGATGCGCAGGATGGATGAAGAAGCTGCTACATCTGCCCCAGAAGCTCCCCCTGCTTAACATGGAAGGCAGTCATCCTCAGAGGGCTCATGCCTGTCCCCTGTCGCGCTTACGCTAATATTTTGACTTATCTTTTCTGCGCACCGAGCCTTTTTGTGGTCGGCTGCCGTACTTGATGTAATTATTTTTCAGAAAACCTTTACTTGGTGTATCTCCTGCTACTTTATTTCTTTTTCTAAGGATTTTCCCGTTTGTTTCCATCCTGCCTCTGTTTGAATTTCTTGAGGTATGTCCTACCCTCTGTCTGCCCAGAGGTTGGCGGGGTGATTTATGCGTTTTTTATACAAGGTTGGGGGGCCTGCCCCCAGTCCTTGTTTGTTTGGCCTGTTCCTGGCTCTTGGTCAGAGTCCAGGGGCCTGCCCAGAGGCTGGCAGGGTGGCATTATGCGTTTTTTATACAAGGTTGGGGGGCCTGCCCCCAGTCCTTGTTCGTTTGGCCTGTTCCTGGCTCCTGGTCAGAGTCCAGGGGGCCTGCCCCCTGCCTGCAGGGAGGCGTTTGAATTTTTGTTGGGGGGGCTATTTTCCTTAGTTCTGGCAACAGGGGGGCCTCCCCCTATTGCCCCCTGCTCGTTTGTGTGTGAAAACGCGAGTTTGAACAGGCAACGAGTATAGACTTTGAGGATCTATTCATTTCTTCGTAAAAATCTATCACAAGGGTGGTCGGAGCCGTCGACATTCTTTGACCGTTCTCCGCCAATTTTAGAGAAACGAAGACTACTTTAAGATTCTGCTTTAAACATAATATTTCTTCAGGGTGTCTGCGTTCCAGTGAGCACTCAACTCTTGGCCCTCTAGATTGGCGATTTTATACGTGTCAGGCCCTAAGATTTGAGTTACCTGGTATGGACCCTCCCAATTAGCGCTAAGTTTGCCGTGCTCTCTCGATCTTCCCACGGCCTGTGTCTTTCTGAGGACTAGATCACCCATCTGAAAATTTCGCTGATGCACTCTTTTGTTGTACGCCTTCCTCATTCGTTGCTGGTAGGCGACGATATTGGTGCTGGCTTCCTCCCTTACCTCACTGACCAGATCCAAGGTCTCTGCCATTGCTACCTCATTCTCAGCCTGGTCGTATTGTAAGGAGCGCAGGGAGGGGATCCTGGCCTCAATTGGTAGTAAGGCCTCTGCACCATACACCAGGCCGAACGGGGTCTGGCCCGTAGACTCCTTCCGGGTGGTCCGGATTGACCAGAGTATGCTGGGGAGTTCGTCGGCCCACCTGCCCTTGAGGTCATCCACCATTTTCTTTAGGCCATTCAAAATCTGCTTGTTGGCTGCCTCTGCCTGCCCGTTGGTTTGAGGGTGGTAGACGGCAGAATAAGCAACCGCAACGCCGTGACCTTCCAGCCATAATCTCAGGGGGTCATTATCGAATTGTCTTCCATGGTCAAACACTAACATTTTTGGCAGGCCGAACCGGGTGATAATGTTCCGCCAAATCACCTTCCTGACCGCGGGCTCGGTGATGTTAGGCACTGCCTCAGCTTCCACCCATTTGGTAAAGTAGTCAATAGCTACGATCAAGAACTTTCTTCCCCCGGTGGCTACCGCGAAGGGGCCCAATATGTCCATCCCCCACTGAGCGAAGGGGATGGGAGACAGGATCGGCCTGAGCTCCTGGGCCGGGGCATGGATGGATGGGGCGAAAAGCTGGCATTTTCTGCACTTTTGGGTTAAGTCCTTTGCGTCGGCCAGCAGGGTCGGCCAGTAGTATCCGGCTCTCAAGGCCTTGTGTGCTAGTGACTTCCCTCCTATGTGATGGCCACATATCCCGGAGTGGATGTTGTCCAACACCTCCGCCGCCTGCTCTGCCCCCAGGCACCTGAGCAGAGGGGACGAGAAAGATTTTTTGTACAAGTCTTCTCCTATTATGATGAACCATGCAGCCCTTGCTGGCATTTTTCGTTTCTGTACAGGGTCGGTCGGTAGGACTTCGTGTTTTTTGAACAGGATGATGGGGGTCCTCCAGTCTTCAGGCCCTGCTTCCTCCACCGCACCGACGGTTTGATAGGGGACGGTAGATTTCTCCTGGACGACGTCCACCCATACTGACCTTCTTATATCTTGCAGGCTGGAGCTAGCTAGTTTTGACAGGGCGTCCGCTCTGTTATTCTGGGATCGTGGGATCTGTCTGATTTCATATGATTTCAAACCTGATAGTTCCCTTTTTACCACTTCCAGGTACGCGGCCATTGTTTGGTCCCTAGCTTCATATTCTCCATTGATTTGGTTGGCGATGAGCTGGGAGTCTGTGGCCAAAACGACCCGTTCTGCGCCTGCAGCCTTGGCCAGGTTGATGCCTGCAAGTACTGCTTCATACTCGGCTTCATTATTCGAGGCGGGGAAGACAAATCTGAGCGCATGCTCAAAATCGGTCCCTTCCGGACTGGTCAACACTACCCCCGCCCCTGCTCCGTTGGCCGTTGAGGACCCATCGGTGTATACGATCCACTCGCCGGAGGTTGGGCCATCGTCTTCAGAGTGGGAACATTCTGCCAGAAAGTCGGCCAGGGCTTGGGCCTTGATGGCTGTTCTTGACTGGTATGTTATCCCCAGTCCACTCAACTCGATAGCCCACTTCAGCAATCTGCCTGATTTCTCAAACTTCTCTAACACCTTCTCCAGGGGTTGGTCTGTTAGTACTACGACGGGGTGTGCGTCGAAGTATGGCCTCAACTTCCTGGCTGCTATAACAACTGCGTAGGCCGCTTTCTCGACCATAGGATAATTCTTCTCTGCTGCCCCCAGGGCGTGGCTTACAAAATATATGGGCTGTTGAGCGCCTGCTTCTTCCCTTAAGATGACCGCGCTGACTGTCACGTTGGTTACAACGATGTAAAGGAAGAGCTTTTCTCCTGCCACCGGTCTTGCCAGGGTGGGGAGTTTCTTTAAGTGTTCCTTCAACTACCCGAACGCTTCTTTTTGCTCGTCTTCCCATTTGAATTGCTTGTTGCCTTTCAGCACCTTGAAGAACGGGGTTGACTTGTCTGCTGACCTGGCAATGAACCGTGCCAGGGCGGCCATGCGACCTGTCAGACGTTGGATGTCCCTGATGGTCCTTGGCTCAGGAAGGTCTAGAACAGCCTGAATTTTCTCGGGATTAGCGTCTATCCCTCGAGAGCTTACCAAGAAACCCAAGAATTTTCCAGAGCGCACCCCAAACGTGCATTTCTTCGGATTGAGCTTCATTTTGTAGGCGCGCAGGGAGGAAAAGGTCTCCCGCAGGTCTGCCAAGTGCTCTTTGTCTCCCTTACTCTTCACAATGGCGTCATCGACATAGGCCTCTATGTTTCTGCCTTTCTGGTTTTCGAACACCTTGTCGACCAGGCGCTGGTACGTGGCTCCTGCATTTTTCAGCCCGAATGGCATCATCTTGTACATGTAGGTGCCTGAACTGGTGATGAATGCGCACTTAACTCTGTCTGGCTGCCATAAGTACACCTGATGATATCCTGAGAAGGCATCCAGGAAGCTTAGCATAGTATACCCACTGGTAGCGTCCACCAGTTGGTCGATTCTGGGGAGCGGGTAGCAGTCTTTTGGGCAGGTCTTGTTGAGGTTCGTAAAATCCACGCACATCCTCCACGCGCCTGACGATTTCTTGACCATGACCACATTTGCCAGCCACTCAGGGTAGTCACAAACTTCTATAAAGTCTGCCTTCAAAAGTTTTTCGATTTCTTCCTTGATTGCCAAGTCTTTTTCTGCGGACATGTTCCGCTTTTTCTGCTTCACAGGGCGGGCGTCCGCGTTTACGTTCAGCCTGTGAACGATGCACATTGGATCGACCCCTGGCATTTCATCCGCCGAGTAGGCGAATACATCCTTGTTCTCTTTCAGTAGCTCGACCAGTTCAGCCTGGTAGGATTCTTCCAGGTCAGCCCCTACAAGGACTTGTCTCCCTGGCTCCAGGTCCACCAGCATGCTTTCTCCCCCAGGTTCCAGGTGGTTTGGCGCCTGGTTACCGGCTGGAATCTCGCCTTCTCTGCTGGGGGAGCTGTCGGCATTTCTTTTCCCTTTTCTTTCGCTCTCATGAGCCTGCAGGGCCACGGAGTAGCACTGTCTGGCCGACTCTTGGTCTCCGCGTACTTTGCCTTCTAGGCCGAAATCAGTGACATAGGCTATAGTGAGAGCCCTGATTGATATGGCCGCTTCAATCTCGTCCAGGGTGACTCTGCCGATTAGGGCGTTGTAAGCAGACTTCGCATCCACTACAACGAATGATGCTCTGACATTCCTGGCAGTAGCTCCTTCCCCAAATGTTACAGGCAGGTCTATGATCCCTACGGGCAATACGCCTGCTCCGCTGAACCCATATAATGACCCGGGGGCAGGTCGTAGGTGCCTTTTCTCCAGACCCATTTTGTCGAAGGCGTCTCTGTACAGCAGATTCGTGTAGGCACCGGTATCTACCATGCATCTCCGGACAATGTGGTTGCTAATTACCAAGGATAGCACCAGGGGATCGCTGTGAGGGTACACCACCCGCCCTGCATCCTCGGGGGTAATGCTCAGCGTTACTCCTTTTGGGCTTCCTGCTCTTTCAGCGTAGCAGATTTGGTTCCTTAGCTCACGAATCTGCCTTTTCTGCCCCCTTCGACTGATTGGACCTTCTGCATCCCCTGATATCACATGGATTACCAGGCGATTCTGTACCGAGCCTTCGGGCTTTTCAGGCGTCTCTTTCTGGGATTTGTTCCTGGCTGCATAGTTGGCCAACCAGCCGTTCCTGATCAACTTCTCGATCTCGTCTTTCAGGTGACGACATTCTTCGGTGGTGTGACCTACGCAGTCGTGGAAAGTAAAGAATTTTTTGGGGTCCCCTCTTGGACTGCGCGGCTTGCTCGGGCGATTCCACTTGGCGGTTTCTTTTTCCAGCTCGAAGATTTCTGCCCTGGATTTATTAAGAACTGTGTAACTGTCGAACCTGGACTGATAAGCAGTGCGCTCCTTTTTGGGGGTATCCCCCTCCTCAGTCCTATGTCTTCCGGATTCGTTTCTCCCGCGTCCACCCTGCGGTCCCCCTTGCTGCCTTGTAGGGCCTGCAGGGGTCTCCGGCAGGCTGTGGAACTCCTCCTGCAGCATAAACCCCTCTGCGATCTTTCTGGCTTTGGCCAGGGTCTCCGGCTGGGCCCTGATCATTTGGTTCTTCATTTCGCCGGGTAGCAGGGAGTTGGTCAGTGCATATGCTGCTGTCGGGTCGTCAATTTCCTTCACCTGTTGGAACGACAAGTCGAACCTCTTCAGATATTCCCTGAAAGTTTTGCCCTTCTTTTGCCTGAGGGTCATTAGGTCAAAGCGGGTGAGACGTCGTCGTTTGTTTCCGGCATACTGGTCCAAGAACATCTCTGCCAGCTCGATGAAGAAAGAGATTGACCCTTGCGGGAGGTCCCTGAACCAACCCTGGGCTAGGCCTACCAGGGTGGTGGGGAAGATTTTACACCAGACTGCGTCGTCGGCGTCGTACATGCCCATGTGGCTTTCGTAGGCAGCCAGGTGATCTTCCGGGTCTGTAGTTCCGTCGAACTTTACAGTTGGCATTTTAATTTTCGGGATCGGGTACGCCTGGACCTCAGGGTGAAGCGGGGTTTTAGTTGGCCTGCCCACCATTTTCGACCTGCTCGCATCTGAGTAGCGACCGTAGTCGTCCCATCTATCAGGGGTCGGTCCCCTGCCCTCAGGGGAGCGGTGCCTTGGTGGGGGCCTCGGCCTGCTAATCGCCTCGTCGCCTTGAGAAGGGGAGTGATACCGCGAGCGCTTCTTCTGGGCGGACTCGAGGTTATCACCCTGACGGTGCCTGGGCCTCATGGGCTGGCCGTTGTTGAGCCGGGATTGCAGGCCCTGGGACAGCCCAGGGGGTGACCGCAATCCCTCAACCGGTGTCAGCCTGGAGAATACATCTTGCTTATCTCCCAAGCGCTTGGATACTGGCTCTTTGTGCCTCATGCGATCCCTCAGGCCCTGGGATAGGCCTCTTCTTTCACGAGCGGCGGTGGATTCTGTAGTATGGATGGAGAATGCGCCCTCCGGACCAGCTGCTTCCTGCCGTGCAGGCGGCTCCTGACGGGCTTCTGAAATTCGCCTTTGCACTTGTGCATAAGCCTGAGCTGTTCTCCGAGCCTTTTTCTGAGCGTTTCTGACGGCGGTTCGCTTTGTGCCCCCGGTTCCTTCTCCACTTTCAAAGTGGAGCAACCTGGGGGTCGTAGCGACCCTGCCTATCAGGTCGTCAGGAGTGAACTCCTGGTCTAGCATGGCCGAGAAGAAAACCGCAGTTTGTACCATCTGGGCAGGGGTGAGGTTCAGGACTGGCCTCGACTGGCTCCCCTGCCCAGCCATGGTAGCTGTTCCTTGGCCCGGTGCCCCCTGCAGAGTGGCCCGCCCCACACCTGGGATCGTGGCAGCAGGTGTCATTTCGGGCAGCATGCCATACTGGGGGGCTTTGGGTGGGTTTGCCATTGAACTGGTGTCGAAAATCTCAGGCATATTCAATTGCGAGCGGTTAGTTTTGAGTTTTAGAGTGGTTGATTTTGTGGGTAATCTCGTGAGCACAACCTAGATCTTCCCCACAGACGGCGCCAAATTGTTCCGGTTGAGGAATCGGTTGACCCGACGACGGATTCGGGTCCTTAGTGTTCGGATATCGCTTGCTTGATTTCCTTTGATCTCTCCTTTCCCCTCTCCTGTGGTCGGACCTTCCCGGCGGAGTGAGCCTGCTCCCTGCACAAGCAACGCACAGGGCCTCGGAGGTTATCTGAGGGAACCCTCTCCGATGCCTAAGTCAGTCCGTGAATGTCTTGACGAACCTAGCTCGTGAGGAACTAGGTGGCGGTTTTTAGGAGTAAGAGTCTAGAGAGAGAAAATCCAACCCCCTCTAAGTGGGAAATGGGTGGGTATTTATACCTTCCCACAAGAGGGAAGGTTGGAGGGAAAAAAGAGCGGGAGAATGAGTGGATATCAGGGTTACACGTGGACCTGTTTCATCCACTCATTCCCTTTTACCTTAGGCAGAAAGACGAAGGGACCCCTGGCAATCCCTGCCCTGCTTGGGAAGGAGGTCGCCTGGGGGCAAGTGGTCGAGAGGAGTCTACTGGCTCCTCCCAGCTGGTCGCCCTACCCTGTTGGACAGGTGACCCTCTTGGAGGCACATTCACAGAGGAAAGCCCTGGTGTCCCACCTCGACGGTCTGCTGGACAGGCCCTTCGGCTCCCGGGTTGGGTACTTGCGGGGCCTGCCAGTCGGGCGACCCGGCGCAGGCTCTTCAACCCTCATCAAAAGTGATGAAACTTTATATTATAAATAAGAGTAATCATGTGCTCTTAGATATTAACCAAAAAATCTTTTGAGTCTTAAAAATATATAAAGACTATAAACTAAAGTAAAACTATCCCACATTCGAAAATTTTTAAAATTTCTTCAAACAAAAATCTTTTGAGTCTTAAAAAAAGTTCGTAAGCCTATAAACTTAAGTAAAAAATTATAATAAGGTGATGAAATTTTATATTATAAATAAAACTATTAAAAATTCTTTCTTAGACATTAAACTTAAGTAAAAAAAAATATAATAAGGTGATGAAATTCTATATTATAAATAAGACATAATAATTCTTCCTTAGACATCACCAATTTAACTAATTCGTTCACATCGAAAAATTATGATGAAGTTATGAATTTCTACTAAATAAGAGTAATCATCGTTTTTAAATATCAATCAATAATATTTTGAGTTTAAAAAAGGTCTTAATAAGACTACAAACTTAAAATTATCCCACATCAAAACAATTAAAATAAGGTATGGTGATAATTCTATATTATGAATAAGAGTACAAATTTTAGTTAAATTATCCCACATCGACAGATTTCTATATTTTAGTTAAATGATCCTACATCGACAAATTATACCACATCGAAAAGTATGACGAGGTGATGAAATTCTATATTATAAATGAGTAATCTTTTGGTTTTAAATATCAACCAACAATCTTTTGAGTCTTAAAAAGCTTTTAAAAAGACTACAAACCTAAAATTATCCCACATCGAAAAAATTAAAACAAGGTGACGATTCTATATTATACGGAGTAAATAAGAGTAATTGTGTGTTTTTCTAAACTCTTAAAAGCAGATCTTAAGACTATTAACCTTCAATAAATTATCCAACATCGAAAATTTATGATGAGGCGATAGAATCTTATATTATAATAAGACTAATTTTTCGTTATTAGATATGAATCAAAAAATTAATTCGTTCTTAGATATCAATCAAAAAACTTTTGAATTTAGGTGATGAAATTTTATATTATAAATAAGAGTAATCATATATACATTCTTTTTGAGTTTTAAAATGAGCTCTTAAGACTATAAACTTAGCTGAAATTAAGTTTGATTACTAATATCATCTGATCATATTATTTATTATAATGATATAGTTTGATTAAGTTTCTTACTTAACGATGTACATCATCAATGTAAGTTTGATTATTTATCATATGATCATATTATTTATTAAGTTTCTTATTTATTATTATAATATATATTTAATTTATTATATTAATATGATGTTTTATCATTCTGAGATAAAAACCTTTAGAATTCGTTTTTTACAAACATCATCGTAAAATAAAATATAAAAATAAAATAATTAGATTCGTGGTAAAAAATGCTTTCATTAGAGTATAAACTTCATATTATTTGTTTCACATTATGTGATGAATTTATTATCTATAACAGTTGTAAGATTATCCCACATCGACAAATTATAATATGATGATGAAATTCTATATTATAAATAAGAGTAATCATTCGTTCTTCGATATCTATCAAAAAGTCTTTTGAATATCAAAAATAGTTCTTAAGACTATAAACCTCAATTAATTATCCTATATTAAAAAATTATGATGAGGTAATAAAATTTTATATTATATCAAAAAATTATGATGAGGTGATAGATTTTGTTTTTAATAAATAAGAGTAATCATTATTCGGTTTCAAATATTGACCAACAAAGACCTTTAAAGTATCCCACATCGAAAAATTATGATGGAGATAAAAAAATTTTAGTATAAGAGTAATCATTCGGTTTCAAATATCGACCAAAAAAAACTTTTAAAGTATCCCACATCGAAAAATTATGATGGGATGATGAAATTTTATATTATAAATATTAGTAATTATTCGGTTTTAAATATCGACCAAAAAACTTTTTATTCTTAAAACAAATTTTAATATATAAGACTAAAAATTTAAAATCATCCCACATTGAAAATTATAGTGGGATGATGAAATTCTATATTATAAACAAGAGTAACGATGTATTTTTTTAATCTTAAAAAGAAATGATGGAAGACTATAAACTTAAATAAATTATCCCACATCGAAAAATTATGATAAGTTGATGAATTCTACATTATAAATAAGAATATTCATTCGTTCTTAAATATCAATCAAGTAAAAATAATCTCAGTAATAAGGTTATGAAACTTTATATTATAAATAATACTCCGTAGTAATCATATGCTCTTAGATATTAACCAAAAATGTTTTGAGTCTTAAAATATATTAAGACTATAAACTTAAGTAAAACTATCTCATATTCGAAAAATTATAAAGGTCATCAAACATAAATCTCTTGAGTCTTAAAAAATTATAATAAGGTGATGAAATTCTATATTATAAATAAAATTAATAAAAGAAATTCTTTGACATCAACCAACTTAAGTAATTCTCCCACATCGAAAATTATGATGAGGCTATAAATTTCTACTAAATAAGAGTAATCATTATTTTTAAATATCAACCAACAAAATTTTTTTTTTTTTTAAAACTATGATGGAATTCTATATCATTGTTTTCTTAAATTATGATGAGGTAATGAATTTGTAGTCTTATTTTTTGATTTGTTTTTAAAAAACTTTTGAGTTTAAATAAGATCTTAATAAGACTACAAACTTAAATTATTCCACATCGAAAAAAATAAAATAAGTTACGGTTATGTTTTATATTATAAATAAGACTACAAATTTTAGTTAAATTATCTCACATTGGTAAATTATAATAAGATGATGGAATTCTATATTGTAAATAAGACTAATTATTTGTCAAAAAACTTTCCAGTCTTAAACATTCTTTTAATAAGACTACAAACATAAAATTATCCCACATCGAAAAAATTAAAATAAGAATAAAAGTAATCATGTATTCTTTTGAGTCTTTAAAAGAGCTCTTAGTACAGTAAATTATCCCACATCGAAAAATTATAAAAAAAAAGTAATTCTATATTATAAATAAGAGTAATCATTCATCATTAGATATCCACCAAAACTCTTTTGAGTCTTAAAAAAAAGTTCTTAAGACTATAAACTTGAGTGAGCTCCTAAGATAGTAAATTATCCCACATCACTTGGATAAAATTATCCCATCGAAACCTTATGATAAGGTTTTGGATGTTTTTAAATATCGACCAAAAAACTTTTGAGTCTTAAAATTTCTCTTAATAAGACAGCAAACTTAAAATTATCCCACATCAAACAAAAAAAAAAATTTAAGTCTTAAAATTTTTCTTAATAAGACTACAAACATAAAATTGATCATGCGTTCTTTTGAGTATTTAAAAGAGCTCTTAAGACATTAAATTATTCCACATCGAAAAATTGTTAAAAAAAAAAATTCTATATTACAAATAAAAGTTGATTAAAATTATCCACATCGAAAAATTATTATGACTTGATTAAGTACTATATTATAAATAAAAGTAATCATTCGTCCATAAAGCAAAATTATCCACATAGAAATTTTTTATAATAGAGCGATGAAATTTCATTATATAATTAAGGGTTATTTAACGACAATAATACCAACTATAGGGCGTCTTCCAAATATAATATTAATTTTAATAAATCTGAGAATAATACGTATTATTGGAGTAGTTAAACAAGAGTAGTATAGGTGACCGGTTACCTGTAGAACCCATCCACCTTCCTTTTTCACCTTTAATTTATTTAACGGCAATAATACCAACTATAGACCGTCTTCCGAAAATAATTTCAATTTTAATAAATCTGAGAATGATACGTATTTTTGGAGTAGTTAAACTGGAGTAATATGGGTGATCAGTTACCGGTAAAAACCGTTCATCTTTCTTTTTCGCTTTTAATTTATTTCATATTACCTCACTCCTTTTTACTTAGTGTACGGAGCATTAAACGTAATTAATATCCTTCGTCTTTCTCTTCCTTCAATCTCACCAAATCTAGCTAATAACACAATCGTACAACAAAATCAACACGTTAATCCAAACGAAACGTATAGAAAAAAACTGAAGAAGGGTGAAGGTGATGGAAAGAGAGGATGAAAGATAGAAGTAAAGAGGAACAAACCTGTCAAACCTGACCTGACCCGAATAAGTCAAACTGAACCCAACCCGACACCCGAACTGAAGACGTGATTTTGACCCATAATCCGAATTGAACCGAGCTAACCCGAAACTGACCCGACTATTATTTTAGAAAACGAGTCGATATCCCTAAAACAAAGTTGAAAACAGCAAACCGAGAATGACCCGAACCCGACATTTTTGACCTGACGCGAAGTTAACCCGATTATTATAACAAGAAAGTGGTCCGACCCGAAGTTGACTCGAACCAAACCCGACTCGGTTCACCCGTTATCCAGGTTAAGGAGGAGGATGGAGGATAAGTAGCAGGTTAAATATTAATTAGGTGACCTGATGTAGCAGGTTATAAAGTCATTTGTACTACTCTTGTTTAACTACTCCAATAATACGTATTATTCTCAGATTTATTGAAATTGGTATTATTTTGGGAAGACGCCCTATAGTTGGTATTATTGTCGTTAAATAACCCTATAATTAAAAGTAATCATTCGTCCTTAGATTTCAACAAAAAAAACATAGAGTTTTTTTGTCCCACATTGAAAGAATAATCATACTTTTCTGCATGGTTTGTCCCACATTGAAAGAATAATGTCACTGTGTAAAATTTAATATGAGTCTATCAATTTACCTTTATTTTTATAATTATTTTTATAATCTTCATATGAGATCTTTTATTTCTATATAATTTTTTTTTCCAATGTAATTAATCCAACTAACCCGTGCAGCGCACGGGCTTTAATCTAGTTTATATTATTTGTAACTTGTGGATTCGAGGAGAAAGAATTTCTGGATTAATATTAGCTTTGATTGACCGTCTTGAGAGGGAAGGACGTTTTACACTTTTCACTTTTAAGTAAAGAGCATGTTCGGATCAAAATATATTTTTATAATGGTTTCGTAAATTATTTCGTCGATCGTAAATATTTTTTATAATACTCGAAATATTTGGATATTGAACTTTGTGACACGAGTCACACATTGGTATATTGTTTTGTTAAAATTTTGTTAACTTATAACAGAATCTGGGAGCTCTGTTGGTCTAGACGGTTTTAAGGTGCGTCTAAGACGTTCTTGGGACTTTGTCCCGAAACTATTTTTGAGTGAGGATTGTCCGGCTCTCACTCGCTAGGGAGTTAGACTTTCTCCTTTGGCAGTTTCATCCTACTGACTGTCCAAATGTGAGAGGTGCGCACAATTATGAGTCTAGCTAAGCACAGGTGGTTACCTCTAGACCATGTAAGGGTAAGACCTTGGCACACAGGTGTTGAAAAATATATTTTGGTTGGTTTTGATTTCGACTACGATGTTTTGAAAGTATTGTGGTTTGGTTTCGAGACAGTGGATTTTAACTCTGGTTTCAGTTTACTACAAATTATAATTATTGTGTACGTTTTCATTATATTATACTTTCACTCAGCTTTGCTGACGTCCTTTTGTTTTGGGTCGTTCCCCCGCTGGAACCTGTACCTATTCGTTATTTTGGGTACAGTTGATAGGTACACCTAATATGCTGCATGGGTGCATTTGGTTCGGGATGCTGAGCGAGGAAAGATTTTATTAGTTAACATTTACCTCTGAACTATTTATATTTATGTTGAATTTTGGTTTGAAGTTGTTTTAAACCGTTTTGAATTTTGTGGGACTTAAGTCTTCCGCTGCAACATTTTCATTTAATTATTTATTGGATTTATATTTCTTTTAAATTCTTATATTATTCTTTTGCCTTGCACTTGGCCTTGTTAGCTAAGTGCGGAGTAACGGCTTTAAATTTTATGTTTTATTCTCTTATTTTGGTCGCGAAAATTTAGGGCTGTTACATAAAGGGTCTAACGATAATAAAGAGATTTAGGGCTTTCCGGTTTACTATGCTATCAAATTGAGTAAAGTTAATTTATCAATCAATCAAAGTTATTTAAGGCTAAGAGACCGCCTTTCAGATCTTATTTCAACCTTAGGATAAATTCTGATGGGCTTTCACAACTTTCTAGATTATCCTACCATTTACTTGTAAGCCTACCATTACCAGACTTTCAATCTTAGGTTCGGATTACTAAATATTCAACTAGTTCAACGTCTCAAACTAATCAAACAACGATTCAAGACAAAGAATAACTGAACGATTGAACAACTAAGAGTAGGACTACAAGCTTGAAGAATTCTGATAGTGAGTACTAAATAAAACATCTGAACTAATTTGCCTTGTCATTTCTTCATCCTCAAAAGCGATCTTCCGATTATCTCACTTAAAAAAATCCACAAATCAAGTTCATTTGTCAACCCCAATACTTGCATAATTGAATTGTCCTAAATAATATAGCAACGCATTGCTCATCTGTTAATTTGTCAAGTGTCTTAATTGCTTCAATCAAGTTAAAGAATCAAGTTTGATTGCATAATTGAATTGAAATTGGTCATAATTTCATAATCTACCATTCCTCTTGATCTGTTTCATCAGATAGTAAGCGTACGCATTTCCTATTTGCTCATTTGTCAATCGTCATAATTCCATCAATCAAGTTTGTCAATCGTCCTAAATAAATGAAAACTGATATTGATTCAACGACAATTGAATCAATCAAAATCATCATTGAATTTACAAGTGTTTGATTAATTAACGAATCACGGAGTCAAATTGTAAAAAATGGAGGTAATTTGGTAAAAGAGAGGAGGTAATTTGGTACTCGTACAAGTTAGGTTAGATCGGTGAGAATTAATAAAGGGTAAAATTGAAATTTTTTAGAAAAATTCGTTAAAGATTGAGGAAATTCTTTAGGAAAAAGTAACGGAGGTACTCTTCGCAGTACCAATTTTACTCGACGCAGTACTTTTTGTACATATTTTTCCACTATATGCCCTCAACCAGAAAAAAAAAAGAATTATTGCTTTACTCTCTAACCTCTATACTGTAACCCTAAAAATCATTCAATTTTTTTTAATTATCATCTTCATTTCAATACTAACTATACAGCTCATTCAATTTATCAAAATTGTAAGATTATGGATACAAGTTTGATCGAAAAATAGGTATGGATGGTTATTTATCCCTGATTATTGAAATTAGGGTTATAGATGTTCAATTTTTTCAATTATCTCAAATCCCTAATTATTGAAATTAGGGTTACAGAAATCGTCCAATTTTCCAATGTCATCGATTTCCCCAATTCTAATTATACAAATCATTCAATTTATTAATTCATAAGATTATGGATACGAGTTAGATTGAAGAGCAATTATAAAATAATTATTGAAATTAGTTTTTTTTTCTCTTAGTTTTTGTGTTTGACCTTATTTTTTACTTACGTAGTACGGTCGTAATTGTTTTTACAAAAAAAATATGTTACAAATTGAACAAAAAGTACTCAATCAAAGTTTAAAAAAAATGTTGAAAACAAATGTACTACGTCCTATAAGAATCGTATTGCGTAAGCAAAGTTTAAAAAAAAAAGTCGCATCAAAGACTAAAAAACCATCCAGTTGTACAACGTAAAAGTAAAAAAAAAGATATACTGTATTGAGTTAAATAGATTAGGAGGAAAGGAGAGAAAGAGGGAAAAAAAAGAAAAAAATGAATTTGAGGGGAGGGGAAGTGAGAGGGGTATAATTGGAAATGTCGTACTGCGTCGAGTAAAACGCGTACTGCGAAGAGCAACACCCAAAAAGTAATATCATTTTTTTTTCACTTGTTAGCCTTTCAAAAAATGGTCCTACGAATTGAAAATGTCTTGGCCTAGTGATTGAGACTAAGTTACCGTGACTATAGGTCTCAGGTTCGAATTTCCCTCCCCTATATTGTAATGCGACTTAGTGCGCGCTTCGTTGAACCAAAAAAAATGATAGAAACTCCGAGGGAATATTCAATTGAAAATCCATTTTTTTATACCAAATTATAATTGCGACTAGTATGATAATAGTACGTGAATAAAAATAATTTTAAAATACAACTAAGAAATTATATTATTAGTATTATATTATTAGTATGGGACCGTTTAATATGAGAATTTGTGATTTGATAATAGAAATAGAAACCCTAGCTACATGCAACTGCCTCTAATCTTCTACAGCAACACCTTCCTTCATTCTCTTTATTTGCCGGTGTTCATACATTCTGATTTGATACAATGGTGGAGCAACAACAAAGGTGGTATCATCACTTTGATGATTTCATAATTGAAGAAATTCTAACAAGATTGCCCATCAAATCCGTTCTTCGATTCAAGTCTGTCTCCAAACAATGGTACTCTACCCTTTCTTCTTCCCGATTTGCTATGTCCCACTTTACCAAATCCCCCTCGTCCCACCCTTCTGCCCCTGTTGACACCTTATTCATCGTGTCCGGTTATAAGAATAATTACTACCTTTTCTCTTACGATGATGATCAACTTCCATGTAATTTCGAAGATAACTTGGTTAAGTTAGACGGCACGGAGATTGGTAAAGAAGATAGGTTCAGGCTTAGTGGTTGCTGCAATGGGTTGGTTTGTTTGAGCCAAGTCCATGATGAGTATTTCATTTTATGGAACCCGGCAACTCGAAAAGTGCACAAATATGTGTTGGGTGGGGATTTGTATCATTTTCGTACACTAGAATACTTTGGTCTAGCTCATGGATTTGGGCACACATCACATACAGATGACTACAAATATGTTCGAATTATGAGGTATCTTTTGACAGGCCAACCATGTAACAACATTGTTCATATATTCTCTCTCAGGGAAAATAAGTGGAGAGAAATCGAGTTTAATCATGAAGTTCGTGTGCACAGTCACAGTCACGGTGTTCTCATTGATGAAGTATTATATTGGTCTGTTTATTGTCCTGGTAAAGGCGACAGGTTTACTCTTAGCTTTGATTTGAGAAACGAGACTTTTCACAAAGTCATGTCAACGAGACTTTGCAACATAGGAAACATGGGTGGGTATTTGAGTAAGTGCCATGCCCAATGTGACCGCGACTATTGGGGTGCAAGTAAATGTGACGAATGTGACGTATCAATTCAAATAATTGAATCTTCTACGACAGTGAAACCTATTCATTTTCCAAAGGAGTTGGGATTAAGCAAGACCTCTCAGATGATTGGGTTTACGAGGGCTCACAAGTTTTTTGTGACACGGCTGATTCATAATGATGCATACGATTCTAATTATATTAGAGTGATTGGGTTAGTTGACACATGTATCGAACCTATGCAATATTCGATGCTTTTGAAATTCGATGCCAGGACTGATATCATACGATATGTTCCCAGCCTTGTCTCGCCATTCCCCATTGATCGGGAGTTGTCTGATGCATAGACAGGTTACTTTTTGTATGAATATGGTTATTATTTAATTTACATGAGTTTTGTACCTGGAGAGTAGGGATTGTCTAGAGTTAAAAAAACAAGGGTTGAATATTTACATGAGTTTTGTTTTTCTCGGACGACAATATTATTAATTTTTTTCGCCTGAATGTTTATATTCAGTTAGGTGTCCCCGGCAAAAGAAAAAAATCAAATGCAGTAGTAAATGCTAAGATAAATGAATAAGAAACACAAACTTTGATGATTCGTTCTAATATTGACAATAATAATGTTATTGGGGACAATAGTAAATGACTCGATATGTATAAAACAAAACAATGCTACAACAAACAAATTGGAAGAAAATAGGAAAATTGACGGAGCAGTAAACATAGCGATGCATGGTCCATAGACTAGATATGCGAATCCTCGAGCGTCCTTACAAGACGAACATGGGGTGAAATAAGAGTTGCACAATAACTAACAATCTCGATTTTTCCTCTTCTATCAATTAGCTTCATCAATGGTATGATCTTCAGAGGGCGTTGAGATAGATCCATAATAATTCCTAAACATGCCATATAGTTTGTAAAGATCTTGTCGCTTCGAGTGAACCCAATCAAATCTCCGCCATGATGATACATTGACTTAGCCGAATCCCTGGGAATAATGATTCGTTCAATCACCTCTCGACTTTTCATAATGGTTACCATATTATCACCGATAAGAAACTTAGAATGCATCGATATGCACCCATTTACCACAAATAACAACTTATCGGAATATTCATCATCATTGGTGGACAATGGTGGTGTGCTCACCTCGAGGTCACGAAATGTGTCGAGCTTCTCAGAGGTTAAATCAAAGGAAAAATTATTTCCTGGCAACCTAACAACCCCGATAAACGTATCAGCACTGGATTCCTTAAATGAGAGTCATCATCAGAAGCATCATCGCTCTAGATTATGTTCCATTTACCTATCCTAGTCGAGTAGACGTGAACTGTTAGAGAAAAATTGTCCATGTTCTTAGATAGTCAAACAATCTTGTAATCATCAACAGCAGAAACATAGCCAAATTCCCAATAAACCAAATTAAACATCACGCGGTATAAGCGTCAGTAATTTCAGAGTCAAAGTATTTGTTGAATTCACGGGTTATTGGATTCAATACAATGGACAAACGAGCGGACCTTGATCTCAAACAAACCAAGCCATTAGAAGTGTCCACCAAATCCATCATTCTATCATTGCCGAGATCAAAGTCAACCTCTAAGTCAACCAAGTCAATTATTTCACCATTTTCGTAAGACAAGAACTCGAATTTGTTGTCAGATCGAATGAGCAAGGATTCGGTGGATAAAAGGTGGGAGAATTTGGAGTGGGTTAAAGCGAAACGAGGAGAAGAGAGAGTAGAATATCAGAGTTTGGAAACGGACTTGAATCGAAGAATCAATTTGATAGGCAATCTTGTTGGTATCTTCTCACTTATTATATCACGCGGAAGCTCTCTTTCATTCTCATCGTTGCTTTGACTTTCCATCTCTCCACAACATTTGACTTTAATTTGCTTCGTTGTTTTTCTGTTGGTTAATGTTCGTTCACTCTCAACCTAATACTCCACCCATATATTAAACAAAATTGGCGAACATATAGATACGAAGGGAGTATTATTTTTTAGAGAAAATTGATAATACTAATAACGACAGAACCAAAACCGTGTGTCATAGTGTCTAAATTGGCTATACATCACTAAAAAAAATATCGAACACATCGAATTGTTTTTATTTGTGGAAACTCATATTTAAAAAAAAATGAGAATAATGTGAGGGGTGGATAGAGAATACGCTTATTATTACCATTATCAGATAAAGAATAACGTATTACTTATTATGGAAACTCAATATGATAATATTGTGTAAATAAAATAATTTTAAAGTACAATTAGGAAATTATATTATTAATACTAGTATTCTAATTGATACAGTGGGTTACCAAATTATAAATATGAAATTATAACGTACCACAATTATTACAACTATTTCGTAATACAAATAATTTATTTATTTTAACAAAAGTAAATCCTTAGTAGAAATCATAGCTACATACATGAAAGTGCCGGTGTTCGTTCTGATTTAGTGTTGAAGGTTTGATACAATGATCGAAGAACAAAGGCGGTATCATCACTTTGATGATTTCGTAATTGAAGAAATTCTAACAAGATTGCCCATCAAATCCATTCTTCGATTTAAGTCCGTCTCCAAACAATGGCACTCTACCCTTTCGTCTTCAAGATTTGCCATGTCCCACTTTACCAAGTCCCCGTCCTCTCATCCTGCTGCCCCTGTCGACACCTTATTTGTCATGTCGGGGATGGATTACTATATTTTCTCTTACAATGATGATGATCAAATTCCATGTAATTTCCAAGATAATTTGGTTAAGTTAAACGACACAGACACGGACATGGACATGGATAATAATGAAGATACGTTGTGTATTACAGGTTGCTGCAATGGGTTGGTTTGTTTGAGCCAATTCTGTCTTCACTATTTCATTTTATGGAACCCGGCAACTCGAAAAGTGCACAAATATGTGTTGGGTGAGGATTTGAATCATTTTCGTACACTAGACTACTTTGCTCTAGCTCATGGATTCGGGTACACATCACGCACCGATGACTACAAATATGTTCGAATTGTGACACAAATTTTGGGAGGCAAACAATATAACAATACTGTTCATATATTCTCCCTCAGGGAAAATAAGTGGAGAGAAATCGAGTTTAATCCTATGGCTGCAGTTGCTTTCTGTAGGTACGGTGTGCTCATTGACGAAGTATTATACTGGTCTCTTGGTAGTCATCAAGATGACGACTTTATTCTTAGCTTTGATTTGGGGAATGAGACTTTTCACACACTCAAGTCGGCCAGACGCTACCACATAGAAGTCATGGGTGGGTGTTTGAGCAAGTGTGAGTTCCAAGGCGGTCACATATTGATGCACATAATCGAATCCCCAACAATAGTTAAGTCTATTCATCTTCCAAAGGAGTTGGGATTAGGCGGTGCCTCTCATATGATTGGGTTTACGAGGACTCACAAGTTTTTTGTGACACGGCCGATCAATGATGATGATGATGATGATGTATGGGAGGATAATAGGGCGCTTGGGTTAGTTGACACACGTAAAGGATCTATGAAATATTCGATGCTTTTGAAATTCGATGACTGGACCGATATCATACGATATGTTCCCAGTCTTGTCTCGCCATGCATTCCTCATTGATTACTCCCTCCTCCCCACATTGATGTTCCCATTTCAATATGGCACATTGATTAAGAAATCGATAATGAATGGTGGTAAATTGTTTGGTGGGGTTCAAGAAGTCAAATCACAAAAAGTAACCAATAGAAATAGAGTAAATTAAATGAATAAGGAAATTTTTGAAGTGGGAAAATCTTAGTGGTGTTTCTTTTTAAGGAAAGTGGGAAAATCTTAGTGGGGTGGAGGGAGTAGTAGTTTTCTGATGCTTAGACACTTACATGCATGTTATATGAATATCCTTATTATTATTACTTTATTAGCTTTTGATGTTTTTGTTGTTGGTTCGGCAACTAGATAAGACGGAGTAATATTATTATTTTTTTTCGTCGGAATGTTTATATTCCCGGCAAAAGAAAAAATCAAATGAAGAAAGACTCGATTTTGTTTTCAAAAATGCTATGATAAACACAAATTTTGATGATTCTAATATTGACAATAATGTGGGAAATAATTGCTATCTCGAATTGACTGGTGATCTGAATTTGTTTAATTAGAAAAATTCCTAATTAATATCTGAATATATGAGGATCTGACCTAGGTTTCCTAATCTATTTTGGGTTTCTGTTCAGGTAGAGAGTATCGATATCAGTCTGAAAACCTCTGAACCACGTAAATCTGTCTGTCTCTCGAGTTTACGTTTTTAATTTATTTGTCTTTCTCTTCCGTTATAACAATGAACAATAGTAAATGACTCGATATGTATAAAGCAAAACAATGGTATGTACAACAAACAAATGGGAAGAAAATAAGAAAATCGACGAAGGAGTAAACGTGACGATGGTCCATAGACTAGATATGCGAATCCTCAAGCGTCCTTACAAGACGAACATGGGGTGAAATAAGAGTTGCACAATAACTAACAATCTCGATTTTTCCTCTTCTATCAATTAGCTTCATCAATGGTACGATCTTCAGAGGGCGTTGAGATAGATCCATAATTCCTAAACATGTCGTATAGTTTGTGAAGATCTTGTCGCTTTGAGTGAACCCAATCAAATCTCCGCCATAATGCATCGACTTAGCCAATTCCCTAGGAACAATGATTCGTTCAATCACCTCTCGACTTTTCATAATGGTTAACATATCACCACCCCTAAGAAATTTACCATGCATCGATATGCACCCATTTACCACAAATAGCGACTTATCAACATATTCGTCATCGTAGGTGGGCAATGGTGGTGGGCTCACGTCGAGGTGAGGAAATGTGTCGAGCTTCTCAGACGTTAAATCGAAGGAAAAATTATTTCCTAACAACCTCCAATATAAGGTCTCATTAGCCAGCAACCCCAATATACGTATCAGCATTGGATTCGTTAAATGAGAGGTATCATCAGAAGCATCGACGTTGATTGTTTTCCATTTATCTAATCTAGTCGAGTAGACGTGAACTGCTATAGAAAAAGTGTCCATATTCTTAGATAGTCGAACAATCTTGTAATCATCAACGACAGAAACATAGCCAAATCTCCAATAGACCAAACATGGCGCGGTATAAGCGTCAGTAATTTCAGAGTCAAAGTATTTATTGAATTCACGGCCGGGTAATTGAATTCCATAAAATGGACAAAGGAGCGGACCTTGGTCTCAAACAAACCAACCCATTACAAGTGCCCACCAAATCCATTTTCTCACCGCCAACATCAAAGTCAACGTCTAAGTCGACCAAGTCAGTTATTTCACCATTTTCATAAGACAAGACAAGAGCTCAAATCTCTTGTCAGATCGAATGAGCAAGGATTCGGTGGGTAAAAGATGGGAGAATTTGGAGTAGGTGAAAGCGAAACGAGGAGAAGAGAGAGTGGAATACCAGAGTTTGGAAACGGACTTGAATCGAAGAATCGATTTGATAGGCAATCTTGTTAGTATCATCTCACTTATTATATCATGTGGAAGCTCTCTTCGCTCTTTCTCCTGCATTGCCTCTTTCTCATAATTGCTTTGACTTTCCATTTCTGATGTTTTCCTCTCTACAACATTTGACTTTCCTTCAATCTTCTTTGTTGAGTGTCAAGCATTAAATACTTCGGTGAGTATCGCCTATTTGTGAGATCGTCTCATCACCCAACGATTTGCGTAATTAAATACTTTTGAAGTTTTCATCCTACGGAGTACTTTTTTTCTTAAACCCGGACTCAATATTTGTAGCATTTGCCCCTTTTTTAATACAACAAAACCCCAATCCGTGATCAATGTGTTGAGTACCCGATCCTGGCTCGTCTCGTCTTAACCTGACTAATGACAGAATCAAAACCGTGTGTCTAAATTGAATTGGCTATATCACCAAAAAAATACTCCGTAAAAGGAATGAATATCGAAGATATCAGATTTCTTTTTGGCGCAAACTCATAAGTACTAGCAATTTTGAGGAGTCGAAAGAAAATACAGTATTATTATGTTACGGTAACATATCATAATAAAAAGTACCGTTTTATTAGAACATGTGAACAAGATAATTTTAAAATAGAATTAGGAAATTGTATTATTAGTATGCTAATCGTATTTTAAAGCCCTAGCTACGTGCAATAACGGCCGGCGTTCGTTCTGATTTACTGTTGAAGGTTTGGTACAATAATGATGGAGCAAGAACAAAGGTGGTATCATCACTTTGATGATTTCATAATTGAAGATATTCTAACAAGATTGCCCATCAAATCCATTCTTCGATTTAAGTCGGTCTCCAATTAAGCAATGGTACTCTACCCTTTCGTCTTCCAGATTTGCTATTTCCCACTTTAGGAAATCCCCGTCCTCTCACCCTTCTGCCCCTGTCGACACCTTACGGGAGGATAGAGTAGTCATGGGTGGGTGTTTGAGCAAGTGTGGCGGTGACATATTGATGCACATAATTGAATCTCCTACTGCTGTGAAAGTCTATTAATCTTGCAAAGGATTTAGGATTAGGAACAACCTTTAATATGATTGGGTTTATGAGGGATAACTAACAAGTTTTTTGTGACACGGCTGATCAATCATGGATGGAATGGTCATCATCCTATAGAGCTTGTGTTGGTTGACACACGTACAAAACCTATGAAATAAAATATTCGATGCTTTTGAAATTCGATAGGTGGATTCAAATCATACGATATGTTCCGTCCCAGCCATTCCCCATTTATCAGGTGTTGTCTGATGCATATATAGACAGGTTAATATTTTGTATGAATATCGTTATTATTACATTTTGATGTTTCTGTTGTTCGTTCTGCAACTAGATAACAATTCAATTATTTACTCTTTCAATCTCGGTCATTTGTTTATCTTTTATATTATTTTAATGAAAGTTCAACAAATAATCGAGACGGAGGAGTAACACTGTAGTGTTCATCTATGAATTCATCTCGTATAGTATGCTTATGAAGTCGGATGACTAGATCCATATCGCGTCATATGTTCCAAGCCGAGGAGCAGTATTATTATTCACCATAATGCATACTCCGTATTGTGTTTCCTATAGCGCGATTGTTCACTGCGAAAATGTTCTACGGGCCGGGTTCATGTCTTCTCTACGAGTTTGTTGATTTAAGGACATGGGAATGCAATTGTCGACCAGGCCAGGTATGCTAGCTAGCTGGTTAATGAGACTCTATACTGGATGACTAATGTGCCATCCAATCTTCAAGGGTTTGAAAGAAAGATATTGTTCTTCGATTTATCCCTTTAGTTGTTTGACACGTTTCCTCACCTCGACGTGAGAATTGGTGACGAGTGTTACGACGATTTCTTATGTGTCGTGAAAGGGTATCTTCCGAAGCATGCATGGTGGCCTTGTTCAGATCCTGCAACTCGGGTGTCATGGCAATGGCATACTCGTACTCCTTTCGTTCAAATCAATGAAATGAAAGTTATTTGAGAAACATGGTATCCACTACATACATATAAGTTTTGACAATTTCATGATTTATAGACTCATAGTAGTCGTGATGAGCACTCAATAACTCCCACAAATTATAGCGTGCGTTTCAGGGTGTGAGACCGTCACGTGACTCTCACATTCGTGATAACCACGATGAAACTGTAAAACTTCACTGAGAGATGGACAGTGAAAGTAGCAAGGGTGATAAAGATCCAATACATCAGGAAACAGAGCTGCCATTTGATCTGATAACCGAGACAATACTTACAAGATTGCCTATCAAATCCATTGCTCGATTCAAATCCGTTTCCAAACTTTGGTATTCCACTCTCTCTTCTCCTCCTTTCGCTTTCGCCCACTTCAAATTTCATCGATCTTCACCCACTCAATCCTTTCTCGTTCAATCTGACAATAACTTTCAAATGTTGTCTTACGAAAATGGTGAAATCGACAAGGTCAACGTCGAGCTTGACTTTGATGTACGTAGATATAGAATGTCTTTGGTTGGCACTTGCAATGGGTTAGTTTGCTTGGGATCAAAAACCGCTTTGTTGTTCATCGTATGGAATCCAATAACTCGTGAATTTCGCAAATACTCCAACTCTAAATTCATTAAAGACAAGGAGTGGTTGGTCACATGGGGATTCGGGTACGTCTCCGCTACCAACGACTACAAAATCATTGGGATATGTAAGCGATTGTGGGGCCGAGCTATTAGGGTTGTTGTCTTCTCAACAAGGTTCAACAAATGGAGAAGAATCGACAATGATTTTACTCGTCAAAATTTCTCCGATTTGAGGACCAGTGACCACTTGGATAAACCAGGATTGCTGGTTAACGAGACTCTATATTGGATGACTGTTGAGCGCAAATCCAGCGTCCGAAGGAAAAATTTTTCGTTTGATTTATCCCTCGAGTTGTTTGACACATTTCCTCACCTTGAAGTGAGCACGCCTAGCGCTGGGCCGACAGGTGATGACTCTCACAAGTGTTACAACAAGTTCTTATGTGTCGTAAAAGGGTGTCTTTTGGTGTTTGGTAGATCTCTTAGAAAAAATGAATGGATTATTACCGTGATGAAAAATCATGGCGTAAAAGAGAGAATCGTTCTATCTGGTAAATTACATTTAATAAGCTGGGTATTCGGAATATTTTCAGGGGTTCGAGGAAGTAACGAGTGTTTTACGGAATGTTATGCGATTAGTGCAGGAGTACTACATTTAGGGGTTATGGACTTAAGTTCGTCGCCTAGAGTGCACACTTTGTTAACGACCTATGACGAGAGGTCCGAAATTGCCGGCTATTCTGCAAGCCTTATATCCCCCTAGTTCGATGATTAGTATTCGAAAAGCCGGCTTTTGGTTTGCTTGACCTTGATGGGTTTTAACCATTGAATCATCTTTCGATTCTTCAAAGGCTTTAAACGTTGATTGGGTTCGTTGAACCCAAGTCATAATGTTGTAATCAGTGATACACAAATATGTTTGTTCGACTCATTCAGAGTGGATCATCGTTTCTAATTTGTGTCTGAATAGTATGCATCCATTTTCATCGTAACAAAAACCTGAGAGAAACGGTCCTTTTATCGTTGGTGTATTAGTCAATAATCATCTAATTTCAAAGTTTGAGAAAAAATGGGAGATGATGATATGCATCAAGGCTACCACTTTGATGATCCCGTAATTGAAAACATACTTGTAAGATTACCCGTCAGTTCCGTTCTTCGATTTAAGTCAAATATGAGTCAGATTTGGAATCTCTTGGTACATCTAAATTTTGGAATGCTCATGGATTTGGGTATGCATCCTCTGTCGATGACTATAAATATGTTGGAATTCGGACCATGCTTTCTAGACATGAAAAAGGTCGTTTTGTTCATATATTCTCTCTCAGGGAAAATAAATGGAAAGAAATTAGATTGGACCATGATTCGGTCGGTATTCATGGACAAGCCGTGCTAAGTAATGAAAAATTATATTGGTCTGCTCGGCGTACTCATGGTAAGGTAATCAATCGTTAGCTATGATTCGAGAAGCGAAAGGTTTGAGGTACTTGAGGTGGACGACGACTACTTCGAGTGCATAGGAGTAATGGGAGGGGCCTTGAGCATGTCTGAAACGAACAACGAACATGCATCCGGTACATCAATGCACATATTTGAATCTTGTGCAGTAGTTAAATCTATGTCTCTACCGAGAGATTTGGAACTAGGATACATCTCTGAAATGATCGGGTTAGGAAGAAGAGAAAAGTTTTTCGTGACGGGCATTGGAATCTCATCACTGCAACTCTAGGGATATTTGACACACGTATGAGAGCTATGCAGTACTCTGTGCTTCACAGGTTTGATGAGTCGGTTAAAATTGCAAGATACTTTCCAAGCTTGGTTTCGCCTTTTCCCCGTGGAGAGGTCCTAATGTTTCCTTGCTCCTTGCTTGTTTGAAGATGTTGTATTGTACTTAGTAGAAAACGATTAGACTCAACAGCTGAACTGATTTATCGTGTAAAATTTCCCTCTGTTTGCTCTCATCCCCTTTTCACTAATGGTCCGTTTGGGAATACAGATTTCATTTTGAAATTTGGATTTGACACAAATACTTTGTTTGGTAAACAAAGTGAATTTGTGAATTTGGATTTTGTCAAATCCAACCAAATCCAAGTCTCTCACAAAAATGGTCATTTCCAAATGACACCTTAATACATGTCATTGTAAAATTCTATCATTTTATTTTTCTAATTTGACAATGACGATTTGAAATGAAATGTTGGTTGCCAAACGCTACCTAACATAGATTTCATTCAACCGAATAAATTAGCTATTTAAACATAATAAAAGACAATGAAAATAAGAGAAAAATGAAAAATACTAATTACGAAGAACTAGAGAATAATTGAAGGATCGTGCTTTTTCCTAACGACTCAATCCTAACGACATTTTACCACTTTATCCATGTCATTTCATCTCATCAAAAAGTTTACTCTTTTTCTCTCTCTCTAAATACATCTCAAAATTCAACCACCCATAAACGCATGAAACACCACAAATATCCAAACCGTCAAGAATTTTTTCTTTAATTCGATTGCCTTATACCAATGTCTTCATGATTCAATAAATTGAGCCTTTCATATGTAATATAGGCATAGCCAAGATATGTTGATATTAGTTGAATAATTTAATTTCTAGGGTTTACAATTCAAGTATTTTATTTCTCAAATTTGGGGAAAATTGAAAGAGCCTAGCTAATCAACACAAATGTTGACGGAATGCCAAAAATTGTTAAAGGAGTCGTAGAAACTTCATATGAAGATCGATTGAGAATTGAAATGATGCTAATATTGATCCTGCTTCCTTCGCAATTCGGTTCAAATCGTTAGGTAAAGAGGAAAAGTGGTAGCTAGTTACAAGTTAAAGGTAAATTATGGGAAGGGTAAAGTTGGAAAAGTTAGGAAATTCGTTAGAATTGAGTAAAACATCGTTAGGAGAAAATAATTCCGTAATTGAAAGATTGAATAACTAAGAGTACGACTACAAGCTCGAAGAATTCCAATACTAAATAAAATGTCTAAACTAAAGTTCTGAATAAGAAAGCGTAATTAAAATCTAACACTAAGATGGTTTTTATACTAATAATGATAATAATAAAGAGTCTAATATCTTCTCATTTCCTAAATATCAAACTAATAAAGTCTAGAAGTCTTGAATTATAATTATGTTAAGATACAGACTCATCGGCAGGTTAAGAAAGTCCGAATAATGCTTCAACAAACCACCCGATCCAAGAGTGTACCGACCGGTTCGTAGCTGTCATGATCGGTTCACCTTTGTCCCGAACGGTTCATGCTGCGTATGTAACGACAAATTTTGTATCGCAGAAAACTGAAATACAAAACAAGGATTATTTATCAAAAGTTCGTGTACAATCTCTAATGTATTCTCTGATTCTAATACGCCGTTTAGGGAACACGTGTACGCGGTACACGTGAGGGACGCGTGCGTAGCTGACTTGTGCCGCTCCGCACGTGGTCTCGTTTGATATTCTTGAGAGGGTCGCTTGGACTTGAATCTATCTTGAATGTTTGAATTTATCGTGCTTGTTGACTGCTTGCGATGGATTTGATGGATAGCTTGTAGCGACTTTGTGTCTTTTTCTCTCTGGATCCTTTGCTTCAGAATTTTCCAACTGCTTTCAAATGAATGAGAAGTGCTCTATTTATAGAGTTTTGGTTCTCATTGGTGGACTTTGTAGTCACAGACCCATTTATGGGTTTATGAGTGACATTGGCCCAATTTGCCTTCTTTTCAGGTTTAATGATCCAAATAGTTCATTTTATCATTCGGATCGACCCATATTTCTTTTACTCGGGACAAAATAATTAAACTGAGTTAAAATTTCGTATTAACTCAAAATAATTAATTAATTTTATTTTTTTCGGCACTTTAATAAATTTTTAGTGCCTACAACGTAACTCCGATTTTGCCCGTTTCTCTTCGTATTTCTTCACCCATAACTTTCAAACCCTGATTAGCACCAAAAAAAAAACTTTTAAACCCCGATTTACTTTGTTTCTTGCAAAACAGAATACCCGACATAACAAACAATGAATAAAAAACTACTAATGCTACTCCTATAATATGCTAAATGGGCTAAAAATGAAGGTAAAGTTAGTGTGTGTGCGCGCGCGTATTAAATTGTTTAACAACACATTTCTTTTAAAAAAAATAATACTAATTCTACGTTTTTTCAAAAATTGAAGAGAGATTAACCTCGAAAAATAAAAATATTATTTAGAAAAATGAAGTGATTATATTTGTTTTTAGTTTGATGGTTTTCTTATTATAAGTTTGTTTCAATTATTTTGACTTTTTTTTTGTCTTCTATAAAATTTAATTGATCTGTTCTATTTATTACATGAAGTATCATTATTTATTTCTATATTAGGCATGATGCATTTTGGAGAGAACTTTTTAGTAAGTTGTTATTCTTTTAGTTAATAGGGGATTACTACTAAACAAGTAAATTGTACTCCCTCCGATTCTTACAAATTGCTACATTTGCCTTTTTTGGCATATTCAATAGAATCGTTACATTTCTATAATATGTAGGTTTTTATTTGTGTTAGTTTTTTACTTTATCGGTGAGACCATCATCCCCACTCACAACTTATTATTCGTGCAAATAGTGAACGTTGCAAATCGTAAGAATCGGAGGGAGTAATTGTTTAATCACAAACCAAAACCAAATTGATTAACTTTAATTTTTTTACCAATAGAGGGTAAGATGAGTTTGAGCAAAAGTCTACGGCGAGTCCGAGGTGAGTCTGAACAATAAATAAATAATGCGGAGTAAAAGTTGGTGGAAAGGTGAAGTGACGGAGTCTTAAGGCTTCGAAAAGTCTGTCTGATAATGTTGCCCTAAATTCACAACCCTTCTATATTTCTATTTACTAAATATAAATTTTAAGTTTGATTTTCTTTATTTCTGAATTCAAATTCTATGGCTGCAACACAATGTGGTCAGATGGCTTCAATGACCAATCAACAACAACCTTTCCTGTCGAATCAACAGATGATGATGATGATGATGATGATGATGGGCACATAACAAAAGCCACATCCACCCATTGTGAACCCCTTTGGGAACCCTAATGCAGCCAATGGTTATGGTCCGGGAGTCCCGGTTCAAGCATACAACTCTTACACAAGCTGATTATAGTGTACCCATCTGTGGAGAGATGGTGATTAAAGGATGTATTCGTTAGATATAGAATATGTGTACCATATTTAATGTACGAAGTATTATTTAATAGGCATGTGATGTGAGACAACATGTTCAATAATTATAGAGGAGGCCATTTGAATTTACTTGATCATTCTTTGTGAGAAACTCTATTCATGAGTTGCTGATATGTTGCATTTAGGTAGGTTTTTAGTATTTTTATCAGGTGAAGTGCAGTCTTGCATAGAGTGTAAACGCAGCTTGTACCAACTAAAACAGAGTGTTTCCAGCTCTATGCATCACGATAATGCAGCCTTGGACAGAACCACTCTTCATTGATACAACACTGAAGCATGTAAAACCCAGTTTAGAAATGGATAACATGAATAAAAGACAATCGAAAGATAACATACATGAATTCCAAATTGAAACTCGATAATAATAATGCGAAAGGGGTAAAATGAGCCTAATTAATAGATAAGACTATCATCTATTTGGTAAAATGATCAACAAACAAGACACGATACTTAAAACCGTCAATAGAATAAGTAGGTAAGGTCATATGCCCAGGCCCGTCAGATCGCAGGTTCAACAGGTGCTGAGAATCGGGTCACAAAAATTGAGGGGCCTTACTCTTATATATTTTATTGCAACAATGTGCAGTGAATCTGTATAGCGTACGTAGTGGTAAGGTGATCGTCATTTGTCATTTGGTCTGGACAGACCCAAGCTTGATCCCCACATCGTGCAATTCTTTTTAAACAAAGAATTTTCACCCTCTTCTCCTCTATTAATCTTCTTCTTTCGCTCGCCTCTATTAATCTCCTTCTTTCGTTCGACTCTTTTGTTTAATTTTTTATTACGTATGATTTTTTTTAATGTAATCTTATAAACAATATTTTTAACGGAAATTTCTCATGGTACCCTCGAACTATGTCACATTACACATGGTACCCCTGCTTTTAAGTTTGTTCACATGGTAACCTTGAGTTTTATAGTTTAGTTTCCGATTTGCCCTTACCCAAATTTCTGTCATGACGCCGTTAAATTATGACCAAAATTAACAACTACTTTTCTTCAAAAAGAGAGGCGTTCTCATGGTACCCTTAAGTTTTCATAGTTGTTCCCATGGTACCCTTAAGTTTTCATAGTTGTTCCCATGGTACCCTTAAGTTTTCATAGTTGTTCCCATGATACCCTTAAGTTTTCATAGTTGTTCTCATGGTACCCTTAAGTTTTCATAGTTGTTCTCATGATACCCCTGAAAAAAAAAGCAACGACTCATTAAAGCAAAGCAACGATTAGTTTGTTGAAGTAGCTGTTACACAAGTGCTTATAAATTCAATCCCTTTTCTATTTTGGCAGAAGAAGATCAAACCATCCACACTTACTCACTCAACTTTTTCACCTCCTTCTTCACTTGTACAAAAAAAAGGAAAAACTTCATCACCATAACCTTGAAGCTCGATCATCCGGAAACATCATTTTTTCCATTTTTTTGTACAAGTGAAAAAAGAGGTGAAAAGATTGAGTGAGTAATAAGTTTGGATTGTTTGTTCTTTTTCTGCTAAAATAGAAAGGGAAGTGAATTTATAAGCACTTGTGTAACGGCTAGTTCAGTACTGATAACGCGCTATTTTACCGGTTTTTGCCCCATATTTCTACTCTTATTCGATCAATTTTATAACCCGATTTGTTAGTAATTAGTCACTTTACGTTTAATTTTGATTATTAGTCGAGTCTAGCTTCATAATGTTGTTTTAGCATATTTCTTAGAATTTTGGTACTGCTCGAGTTATTTTGATATTGTAGGTACCAACCCGGAAGAATCGAGACGACCAAGACGGGTCAAATCCGACATTGACCAAGGCCTTCATTTCTCCCTCACCTCTCCTGCTCTCCTTCACTCACCATCAATCCATCATCACCGTCCATCACTTCATCATCATCATCAATCACCATTTTTCCCCTCCACTTCAATCAACACCACCATTATCATCTAATTCAATCAACCATTCCTAATTTCTTATCCACCATCTCCATCCTCTTTACCCCTCCATCTTCACCAATCAATCACATTAATCACCATTGTCAAACCTTCATTACCTCCATTAATTACCACCACTAATTAGCTTCACCTTTTAATCACTTTCATTCCACCATTGATGCCCAGCCGCCAGCTCCTCTCCGCCTTGATTCCGCCGCCCTGAACCAACCACCACCTCCGGCGAACCAGGCCCCACCTCCGGCGACTCACCTCCTCTGCTCAGAAACCGTCATGGCCGGCGTCGACAGCCCCGTTTCCATCGCAGCAACAGCTATTCCGATAGGCCACCATGGCCTGACTCCGTCGATGGACCACCGTCGACGGTTGATCTCCGGCGAGCAGCGTGCCTCCGTCGATTCGATCTTGGCTGAAGATTTGGGTTCTAATTTGGAAGTCAAATGACATTTCAATCCTTACTTTTACTTTGTTTTACTTCATTTAAATGAAGGCTAGTTTAGTCATTTTGCTTTTGTTAGAAGACTTACAAAAACCCTCATTTTGAGAAGGAGGCTGAGAGAGAGATAGATAGAGAATAAGATAGAAGAGGGTTTTAGGGAGTAGTAGTAGTAAAAACGCAGCAACAGCAGCCTCTCCCTTTTCCTTTTTTTTTTTAAATTTTGTTTTAGTGTTTAATTAGTTTTAATTAGTTTATTCAATACTCTTTTCCGTTCTTCAACTTCCGAGTTCTTTAATTCCATCATTTTGGTATAATTCTTATCTCTTCTCCTTTATTATTTTTATTTATGTTTAATTTTATGTTTATGATATATTTAGTTAGTATATAGTTTAAAGTTATAATCTTTATCGATTAATTGTGTTTAGTTTTATGATTCTATCTTTGTCTTGTTGGTTTTGTGAGTAGTTATTATGTTTAGAGTAATTAGAGTAATTAGTAGTATTAGTATTTTATTTTATTAGTCAAGTTCTTGTCTTTATTATTTTATTATGCTTTGTGTTATGACTAGAATAATTATTAGTGTTTTGATTATTATTTTCATGGGTAGTGAGTAGTCTTTTACTAGGGGACGATTAATCCCCGACATGCCTTGATTATGATATTGGGTCCATTTTAATGAGTTATCGGATGTTGAGTTGGAGATTGTTAAGGGGTTAGGATTCAATTAGTCTTTTGGATTGGTTGTGGTTCCTTGACCCTTGTCCATCGGTGGGAGCCGATTAGGTTTAAGAGAACCAATTACCCATTTGACTAACCTCATCGATTTGGGTTGAACACGGGAGTGAGAACCCAATGTTAGTTCCCTTGACTTTCGGTCGGAACTTTTACCTCGGGAGGGGAAGAGGGACGGACGGGAATATAGCGTAGACTTAGTAACTTAGGCTCTTAGCGGGATACCACGGGAGTGGATTTCGGTGTGGACCTAAGATACCAATTACGAGCCTGTGAGGGAAGTACTTGGGATTACTATTTATCCATTCACGAACCCGGGAGGGAGGTGTTTGGACCTTTAGAGGCGTTTTCTCCCTAATTCACTATTCGATGACTTGTTAACGGGGTTTCAATGACGTGATTGAGTTGTGTCGGTGGAGGAAATCGGACCCTAGGTTTTTCTCCATTAGATTGATTTACTCGCTTAGTTTTATTATTTGTTTGCTTGTGTTTTTATTAGTTAGTCTTATTAGTTTAATCTCACTCTTTTATTGATCCGCGTAGCTAATTTGTAATCCGAGACCGAACTAGTACTCATTCCCGATCTCTCTGTGGATTCGACCCGACTTGCCCTTGCTATTTTAGATTAGGTTAGTTGGTTTGTTTGATGGTAGGATTGACGACAATTTCCGACTATCAAAATGGCGCCGTTGCCGGGGATTATCATTGCTGGTGGTGGAGCGCGCGGTACTGCTGTTGCTGGGCGCACGACGGAGATGGGAGTCGGCGCCGGAATCTGGTGGTTGTGGCTATGGTGGTCAATTAATGGAGTTGAGGGTTTGATTTGTTGATAATGGAGGGATTATGGTGATGATGGTGAAGAAGATGATATGATTTGATTATTGATAATGGAGGAAGTAAAGTGGTGAAGGTAAGAAGATGAATTAGAAAGTGAAGATAGGTGGAGTTGAATTAGTGACTAGCAATGGCAAAGTAAAGTGGTGAAGGTTAGTTGGTTTGTTTGATGGTAGGATTGACGACAATTCCCGACTATCAAAATGGCGACGACAATCACTAATTTCATGGGAGTTCACTTTCCATCTCCATCTCACGCCCTTGAAATAGCTTGGACCGAAACCGATTGATGTATAATGTGATTATGTGACCTTTTTAGTGTTTGATTATCATTGTTAACGCTTTAGTTAGATTTTAAAATTGCGACTTTTGATATTGGAGCTTGTGATTGTTTGTAAATATTTTGTTGAGTGATTATGTTTGTATATATAGTGTTTTTATTTTGTTTGTTTTTATTTATGGGTCTTAGTTAGTCTTTGGAGCTTACTCAAGGACGAGTAAGAGTTAAGTGTGGGAATTTTGATAACTCGTGAATTTACCTATTTTTGTCCCACGTTTCGACTCTTATTTAGTCAATTTTATAAACCATCTAGCTAGTATTTAGTCGTTTTGGGTTTGTTTAACTTATTAGTCGAGTCTAGCTTAGTTATTGTCTTTTTATTATATTTCTCGGGATTTTGGTACTGTGCCTCGATATTTGATTTTATAGGTACCGAAGAGAACCTAGACGATAAAGATGGAACAAAACGGATCAAATCAAACAACTATTGAATCATTACAAGGAATAGGGCCCAAGAAACTTGGATACCCGGCCCACTATTGAAAAAGCAGGATTGGGGGCTTATTTGAAAGAGTAGAAGATAGATAGAGAAATAGAGGAGGGTGTATCAGTAGGACGAAGAGGGCAGCAGCCATAATTTTTGCCTCTTCAATTAGTTTTAGGGTATTTAGTTTAATTCTAATTAGTTGCTTAAGTTAGTTTAAGGCATTTAATCTTTTGGATTTAAGGCTTAATCTTTATATATTAGTTGCTCATCCAAATAATTTCTCTTCCATTTGTGGTACAATTCTCTTCTCTCTTTTTATTTATTATTTATCCTTTATGTTTAATTTATTATTAATTAGCTTAAAGTTGTCATCTTTATTGTTTATTAAGTTTAGAAATTTGATATTAGGTTTGTGTTTTATATTTGTCTTGAGTAATTAGTAATTGTTTTGTTAGATTAGATTTATTTTATTCTATTTATTTAGCATGTGTTTTTTGTCTAGTTTAGTATTAGTATTTTCATTAGTATTAATTATGTTTAGTGAGTAGTGTCCTTTCTAGGGGACGATTTGACCCCGACATGTCTATATTGTGGGCTTGAAATTCCGTATTTGGTTTGTTTGGGATATACGGAGGAGGATAGTTTGAGATTTGGGAATCGATTTGTCTTTAGGTTGTGTTTGAACCCTTGACCCTTGTCCACCGACGGGAGTCGGTTAGGTCTAGGTAGTAAACCTCGCCCCTTGACTTGCCTTTCCCCGCCTAGTTGAACACGGGAGTGAGAATTAAGTAGGGTACTCTAACTATCGGTCTAGACTCTTCACCTTGGGAGAGGGGAGAGAAAGGAACGGGATTAGACGCATACTTAATGACCTAGGACCTTGGGTTGAGTACCACAGGAGTGGACTCACTCGATTGACCTAGGAATCCGACTCACGAGCCCGGGAGGGAAGTGATCGGGTTTTACTTAGTCGGACTACGAACCCGGGAGGGAGGTAGTCGACTCTTAGAGGCGTTCCACTCATCTAATATCACTAGCAACCTATTATCGGTGTTCCTTGCTCATAATTATGATATGTCGGTGGT
The DNA here is from genome assembly GCA_958450325.1 of Agrostemma githago. Lineage (NCBI taxonomy): Eukaryota > Viridiplantae > Streptophyta > Magnoliopsida > Caryophyllales > Caryophyllaceae > Agrostemma > Agrostemma githago. The sequence goes on along the minus strand of OY288250.1, from coordinate 5,013,264 downwards.
TAAGTCGGACCCTAGGCCTTTAATTATTATTAGATCATCATTCTTATTATTTGTTTGATTTTTAGTTGACTTTTGCATTTCTTAGTTAGCTTAATTAGTCTAATTTCACCATTGATAATTGATTCGCGTAGCTAATTTCTAATCCGAGACAGAACTAGTACTCATTCCCGATCTCTCTGAGGATTCGACCCGACTTGCCCTTGCTATTCTAGTTTAGGTTAGTTGGTTTGTTTGATGATAGGATTGGCGACAAATCCCGGCCATCAAGTACCTAGTCGTTGCTTTGCTTCAATGAGTCGTTGCTTTTCTTTCAGGGTACCATGAGAACAACTATGAAAATATTAAGGGTACCATGAGAACAACTATGAAAACTTAAGGTTACCATGGGAACAACTATAATTAATTTTGGTCATAATTTAACGGCGTCATGACAGAAATTTGGGTAAGGTCAAATCGGGAACTAAAGTATAAAACTCAAGGTTACCATGGGAACAAACTTAAAAGTAGGGGTACCATGTGTAATGTGACATAGTTCGAGGGTACCACGGGACTTTTCCCTATTTTTAATCCATGTAAACAAATAGTTTGAACGGATGCAATTGATACAGAAATTCGATAATTATTAAGTTTGATACTCGTGGATTTTCGTTTCATCGAGCCCAACATATTTTTTAAATAAAATACGAAATACATGTTTTTATATGGTAATAAACATAATTCCATAGTTTATTTCATTAGTTTACTTTTTTTTAAATGATACTCTTATTGTGCATAATTAAGAAATATTATTGGTGAAATTCGTAGATTTTCAACAAAATATGAGCTAAACACAACTTAATTATCAAAATACAAAAGTATGATACGTCGGAGAACACGAGATTTCTAACGGTGTTTTTGGAGAAAGTGTAAAGGTAGAACATAGCTTGTGACTCTAGAGGACAGATGAGCGTGCTGCATTGCGGGTCTCGTCAATTAATCTTGCAAGGAACATGAAGAGTGAGAAAATAGCAAATGCATTATTTTCTTTGCAAAACTGTGAAATTGAGATGATGTTTCTGGAAATTTATTTTCTTTGCAAAACTGTGAAATTGAGATAATATTTCTAAAAATTGTGGGAGCATGAAGGACCAAATTAAAACGTAAAGACAGAGGAGGAAGAGATGGTAAATGAACATGTAGGTATAGACAGAGAAGAACCGTCCCCAATCAAATGTCATCAATTCTGTCATAAGGTGAGTGAATTGTGAGGTGTCTAGGTCTTGGGTAAAGTGGTGCAAAGCCTCGCTACCAAGGAGTCAAGGCCAGAGGGTTGGGCGGCAAGGCTCAAGGGCGAGGGAGGGTAAGCAGATAAAACGTAAAAAAATATTGTTACTTGCAATATGTTCTTGTACTATGTTCGACTTTGTCATCTTTAATTTAATCTCTTCTATAATAGCGTTGACTTTTGTGTTGTTCATCTTAGCTGCTATTTCGAGAATTCTATTTCCACAATGGTGATGGGTAAGAGGATTATAAAATCATAGAAACTATCTTATGAACTCGTCGTCAATCTGTTTAATTATAGGCATTAAATTCTCTAATGTATCCGTCTTGATAGTAGCACCGTGCTCTCTAACAAACTCATATTGGTTCCATCCTGTGAAATAATGCATAGTAAATGGCAGTTCTACCCTTCGAATCTGTTAAAACAAGTTGCAGTAACAAATATTTATTAATCAAATAAAAAAATACAAGGTTAAAGAAATACTCAATATTTAAAAATTAAGCAACTAACCTCTTTGCCTTAAAGTACCGCGTTCTAGTAATAAGAAGGTAATGTCGTCAATTGCTCCTTCAAGCACAGCTATACGCTACAAAATGTCATTTTTAAGAATTAACTAGTTGCGAGACCACGCATAGTTGAATCGGTTTGGGTAATGCGAAACGATAAATGTAGTTAATTTTATTGTGATAAATTTACTTGTGACAAATTACTATGATAATTGTTAATATTGTCACAATTATTTGTCACAATTAAATTTAAAAATAAAATTGTTACAATAATTTAATTGTGACAATTATTTTGAAATATATCCATGATTTTCACGGACAAAAAACTAGTTGGCTATGATATCTACATTTTGTTTATTTAATTGGAGTAGTTGAACCATTCTGGTCCTAGTCAAACTGACTAGAGTTGATCGCGTTTTTTTGTTTCAACTGAGAAAGGTTGAGATATATTTTCAAATAATCTTCATTCACCTCCAATTTGAATGAATACTCCCGGTCAGGGGCGGACCTACCTAGTAATAAGGGGTAGCCGTCGCTACCCCAAACCCAAAAAATTTGATGAAGAAGATGAATTTAGGCTACCAATCCCTGCAGGTACCAAAACAAGCAAGTTCCAAAGAGAAAAATCCAAAAGCTATTGTTCGAAAAAGATAAAAAAAAAGACGAGAATATACAAATATTTACAAAGATGGTTATTATGGGCATCACCAAACCGAATTGAATAGCTTGAGATTAGTTGAGGTTGCTTGAAAAGCAACCCGAAGGGTCTTGATCATTCACTTCAAATTCCACATTACCGATCTTGAGCTTTTCTCTAAACTCCGGCAAACCCATAAGTTGTGCTACCTCGGGAAGCATTGCAAATTCTTCGGGAATATCTTCGTCGGAGGTAGAACCAAGTATGAATAGGGCACCGTTGTCTTCTTCATCATAGTCAAGATCTTCGGTAGATCGAGAAGGTTCTTCATCGGATGGGAATTCCACCATTTGGTTCCAAAACTCCATATTAGGAGAATCTTCAGGAAGGAACGCGGGAAGCACAAATTGAACCGTTTCGTTAGCAACACTGAAGGATAAACGTCATCGCTTCACATCGATAATCATCCCACCGGTAGCTAGGAAAGGCCGTCCCAAGAGGATAGGATTCCGCTCCTCAATTGACATGTCTAAAATGACAAAGTCGGTGGAGATATATAAATTCCCCACATTAACCATAAGGTTACGGGCCAATTCATAGGGCTCCTTAGTGGTTCCATCGGCCATTTGCACATTCACGGGGAAGTAGTCTAAGTTTTTAATATAAATAGTACGAGCAATGGTTAAGGGCATTAGATTAATGTCGGTACCAAGGTCGCACAAAGCCTGGTCTATCAAGACATGGTCTATGGAACAAGGAATGACAAAACTACTCGGATCTCCTAGTTTGATGGGAATTGTGACTTTAGGGTTGGTCCTAGGGGAAACGGGAGCTTTTTCCTTCTCGGCGGGTTTCAAAATGATGTCTCGGATGTAATCGAACGGAGTAGGCATGAATGTGCTTGTGACAATATTTTCAATAAGGTCGGTGAAGGTTATCATGCCCAAAGCTTGATCATAGAATGGGATTGGTGGCTTGTCATTCAAGGGGGGTATTTCAATCCTAGAGACTAGATTTGTATCCTCTATTGGAATTTTCTCAATAACATATGCAAGGTCTCCTAAAAGATACTTTGATGGATCTCTTCTTGATTTGTCGGTTACACTCCTGACCACTTTCTCATCGGGTGCATTGATTGAGAGACAAGATGTAGTTTGTGGGTCAAAGGGGTTCACCGGTTTCTTTTTGTTGATCACCTTAACGGCATTCACAGATACTTGGTTGAAAGAATCGGTCGGCTCTTGAGGAGATCGAGCTTGCGATGTAGCTCGTGCCTCTAAAGCTTCAAGTCTAGCTCGGTTCGACGCATTTTCTTTCAATAAGAACTTGATCGTTTGTTGAATGTCATAAAAGGGTTGAGAGTTACCTTGAAAGTTCCTTGGAGGACCTTGATTAAATGGAGGATAGGTTCCAAAAGAAGGACCATAGTTTGGTCTAGGCGGTCCTTGAGGATAAAAATAGCCTTGATTGAATTGATTTGTGTAAGGAAGTCTCGGTTGATAATGGGGCTCATATGAATTAGGATAAACCCTTTGATTGGGGGCTCTTGGAAAAGGATATGATCCTTGAGTCGGCGTGGAATAGAATCCGGTCCCCAAGTTAGGGTTATGCATGTAAGATTCTTCATATGTTCCTTGAGTGTTGGCTTGATAAACATTTTCTTTCCTCGGACAAAAGTTGGAGTCGTGATCATACTCTCCACAATGATCACATGAGATATCTACCCTATATGGCTTTGGAGGCGAGATGGAAGTTCGCCTAGGTGGTGTGATTCTTCTTGGTGGTGGCCTCATTTCGGGTTGGAAGGTGTCCTTATCAACCATCCCGTCAAATCTCCCAACTAGTTGAGCGATTTGTGCTTCAAGAGTGGCCTCCATGTCTTTTGACGATTTTGAGTCTCCATTTGATTCACCCTCTTGCATTTTCTTATCACATATGCCACTTTTGGCTATCTTATTAAGAAGCTCATGGGATTCATCCTCATTAAGTAAGAAAAAATCGTCCTTTGCGGTCGCGTTAAGAATGTCCCTTTCATCGGCGAATAAGGAATAGAAAAATGTTTGGAGCAAAAGCCAATGAGGGATACCATGGTGTGGGCACTTCCTTTGTAGAGTTTGGAATCGATCCCAAGCTTCACTTATGCTTTCTTTTTCACCTTGTCGAAAGGTATGAATCTCCATTCGATGTTGATTGGTCTTGGAAGGAGGATAGTATTTTTCTAGAAATGCATTGGCTAACCGATTCCAAGTTTGGAAGGTATCATCGTGGTGGCTTTGTAGCCATCTCCTAGCATCATCACGAAGGGTTTTGGGGAACAAAAGCCTATGGAATTGACATGAAAAAAGTCCATTTAATTTCATTCCAACTAGCTTCTCTTTAAACGTTGCTATGTGTTCTAGAGCATTTTCTTGTGGAAGTCCATGATAAGTGTCTTGTTGGACTATGGCAATTGAATGGACTATGGCAATTGAAGAAATCTTGAGCTCAAAATTATCGGGTATGGTTCCATATGCGACGGAAGAAGAAGTTTGTTCATTGGTGGGTTGGGAGTGAGATCTTAAAGTAGGCGTGTTTGTTTGTAGAGGTAATTTTTGAAGAGAGAAGAGGGAAAGGGAATTTTGTAAGAGTTTTGGGAATGTTGGATGGGTGAAAAGTTGATGTAATATATGGATGAGGTTTCACATTGGTTGATTCGAAGTCCGAAATAATAATATCGCCTCGCTTGCACCGGTATGGAATAAGCAATGCTAAATATGATTGTTCCTGAACACAACTCAATTCAAAGATGAGACTCCTAGCATCGAGCGGTACTAGGGTAGAAGGAAATTAAACAATTATCCAAACACAATAAAACAAAGACTTAATCAATTAACTAATCACCGTCTCCCCGACAACGGCGCCATTTTGATGCGCGCTGTCGTCAACAAGCATGCAAACAATATTTTTAACACCGACTAACCTAACTAATATAGTAGTGGTAGGTCGGGATCGATCCACAGGGAGATGGTTAAGCGATATTGGTCAAGTCTAGAGTTTAGTCGCGTTTGGGGTTGAGATGGGGGGTTTTGGAACGAGAGGAGTCGAACTAAAGCTAGCGAACTACATTACTAAGGCTAGAGACAATAACAGGAAAGGTGTTGGGGAGAGTCGGGATTCGGAAATGGGGTCTTAGAGTCTCGGGATCGAGTTTTAGTTACAACGTTGAAAAGGGAGAGTGCCACCTTTCAGTTTCTTCACCCAACCCACCTATACCCGCTTTCGCGACGAAAGGGTAAGTCTCAAATTAAGGTAATTTCTACCCCGAGTTTCCCCATATTGATAGAAACGAGCCAAGGTCAATCTAGCTGCAGTCTAGGTCAACAAAGACACAAAAACCTTAAAATTGATAATCAACAAGTAAACAACCCACCAACATCCCTCAAATCAAATAATCCAAATCTTCATTCCTAATTCCCCAACAAGGAAATCTACTCACTAATCATGATGAATAACAATAAATCACTAATAAAAGAGAGATTGTCTAAAGCATGCATAATAACTATACTAACAAATTATACTAGGGAGAGAATAAACTAACACATAAGTTAAAGAGAAACTAACAAAGGAGAGAAAAACATAAGCTAACTAATGGAGAAAAGGGAGAAAAAAGAATTTACCAACTATGGAGAAAACTAAGGAGGAAGATGAAGATTAACATAAAAGATTGAATCTTGGAAGAAATAATACAAGAATTTGTCACTAATCCATGCATAAATTATTCAATCTTCAATAAAAGAAATATAAATATTCAAGAGATAATACAAGAATCTTGTCACATAAACCCTTGCAAAACCCTTGAATTTTCAACATAAAAACACAATCTTCAACAAAGATGGAAGCTTGATTACTACTAACTAAAGAGTAAAACTAATCTAATACTAAGTAGATCTTTGATGCGCGGGCGTCGTGACCCGTACAATCAAACAATATTTTTAACTCCGACAAACCTAACTAATGTAGTAGTGGTAGGTCGGGATCGATCCTCAGAGAGATGGGTTAAGCTGTATTGGTCAAGTCTAGAGTCAAATCGTGGTTGGGATTGAGATGGGGGTTTTGGGTCGAGAGAAGTCGAGAGAGGTCGAGAGATCGGGAGAGGTCAAGAGATCGTAGGCTAGGGTCAATAAATAGGAAAGGTGTTGGGGAGAGTCGGGATTCGGAAATGGGGTCTTAGAGTCTCGGGATTGAGTTTTTGTTACAACGATAAAAAGGGAAATTTCCACCTTTCGGTTTCTTCACCCAACCTACCTAAACTCGCTTTCGCGATAAAAGGGTAAGTCTCAAGTTAAAGCAATTTCTACCCCGAGTTTCCCCATATTGGTAGAAATGAGTCAAGGTCGGCCTAGTCGCGATTCTAAGTCAACAAAGACACAAAAACCTTAAAATTGATAATTATCAAGTAAATAACCCACCAACATCCCTTACATCAAATAATCCAAATCCTCCTCCCTAAATCCCCAACAAAGAGATCTACTCACTAATCATGTTGGATAACAATAAAACACTAATAGAGGAGAAGTTGTCTAAAGCATGCATACAAACTACACTAATAATTATACTAATGGAGAAAAGGGAGAGGAGAGAATTTTTACCAACAATGGAGAATTCTAAGATGGAAGATGAAGATAATAATAAAGATAGAATCTTGATAGAAATACACAAGAATTTGTCTCACTAATCCATGCATAAATCTTCAATCTTCAATAATATAAATATGAATCTTCAAGAAATAAAGCAAGGGTTTTGTCACATAAACTGTAACACCCCGTTATTTTCCGAGTCAATTATAAGACGTTACTTTTCTAATTTATTTAAATCGGGTTTTTAAGTTGGAAAAATATTTTCGAGGTCTTTATAAAATTGAAGTATTTTGGGTCGTTTTATAATAATCGGTTTTGATTTTCTTAAGGTGGAGCGTTATTTTATAAACCGACTTGATTTCGGGTTGACCTTGACTCAAAAAAAAAAGAAAAAAAAAAGAAAAAGGAAAACCCTAAAACTTATTTAAACCCACCCGTAGCCTATTCCCCATTGTTTCCCCTTTTCTTCTTTCTTTCTTAGTTTTACTCTGCCGCATACTCTCCCTCCCTCTGTTTTCTTGCTTTCGGGTTTTCACCATTCAATCACCGTCTTGTTCCTCTTTCGATACCATATTGATTGTAAGTTTTCTACTCTAATTCATTTCAACTTATTAAATCTTGTTTTGTGTACTTTTATAAACCGATTCAAGTTGTAAATATCATGGGTCGGAATTAAGGGATGGGGTGTCAAACAATTTGTTTATAGGTGTTGGTTTCGGGTCATTCCGATTGTATTTTCTTTCTCGTGGATTAGTAATTTGGGTAATTTGCGTGAGGCATAGTGATGATGAGTGAGGCGTAGTAATTAGTCGTGGATCTGTTGGTAATCTGGGTAGGAAGAGATGTGTAGGTGTGTTCTTTGTGTGATGCTGCGCAGTGATGATGCAAGAGGAGAGGAAATTAAAGATGCAGGGGTGCGTGAGGTTGGTAGTGCACATGGAAATTGGAAATTGAGTAATTGCACTCTAATTTGTTAATTAAGAACATTAAGTATTGTCAGTCTAGAGTTCCATTTGAGGACCGTAGATAGTGAGTTTTAATTTAATGGAAGAGTTGTCTGTGACCTTGGTCGAGTAGGTCAAATCGAGTCATATTTCGGATTAGTTCGGGATTTTGTTGTCTTTTGACATTATCGAGTGAGTAAATAGTTAGTGTCTTGAGGTTGAGTGGTTTCGATAGTATAGATGGGTATTATATAGGTTGGACCGTTTTAATGTTAATTAGTTATTGAATTATATCTATATTATTATTGTAGCTTGTGGGTTCGAGGAGAAAGAGTTTTTGGACTAATAATAGCTGAGTTTTGTCCGTCTTGAGAGGTAAGGACGTTTTATCCTTTTCACTTTTAAGTAAAGAGCATGTTCGGATCAAAATATATTTTTATAACGGTTTCGTAAATTATTTTGTCAATCGTAAATATTTTTATAATACTCGTAATGTTTGGATATTGAACTTTGTGACACGACTCACATATTGGTACTATTTTGGTAAAAATTTTAGTAACTTATAATAGACTCTGGGAGTTCTGTTGGTCTAGACGGTTTTAAGGTGCGTCTAAGACGTTCCTGGGACTTTGTCCCGAAACTATTTTTGAGTGAGGATTGTCCGGCCCTCACTCGCTAGGGAGTTAGACTTTCTCCTTTGACAGTTTCATCCTACTGGCTGTCCAAATGTGAGAGGTGCGCACTATTATGAGTTTAGCTAAGCACAGGTGGTTACCTCTAGACCGTGCAAGGGTAGGACCTTGGCACACAGGTTGCGAAAAATATATATTTTGGTTGGTTTGGATTTGACTACTATTTTTATGTTATTCTGGTATTTGAACGATGAGTTTAACTCTGGTTTCAGTTTATTATTATTATTATTATTATTATTATTATTATTATTATTATTATTATTATTATTATCATCATCATTATTATTATTATTATTATTGTTATTATTTTTATTTTTTTTAAAAACGGAACTTGCATTAAACATCAGAACAAATTACAAGAAGTTAGAGGGAAGCCGAGATACTATCTGGGCCCCCACTCCCTTAGCGATTACAAAGATAATTCTAGTGAAAATGTGAACTGCGGCACGCGCTCCAGCATCCTGAGATAAAGCAAATTTCCGAATCCGCTGGAGTAGAGAAACAGCATCCGTGTCGAGCTCGCCGAGAGAGGAGAAGGAGAAAGGTAAGAAACCATACCCGATCGCCGTGCAGCGTGCCTGATACTTGGCACATTTACGACAGGCAGCATCAGCAACGACCCGTCCGGGCACGAAAGCGGTGAGGCCAGTCTGAGTCAAGGGCGAGGACCCAGTCAGATCAACACAAACATCACGCCCCTTGTCCCACGAGTAGAGCAGAAGGTCGGCTGGTCGCAAGGGCTTGTCAGCTTTGCTGACGTCCTTTTGTTTTGGGTCGTTCCCCCGCTGGAATTATTATTTTTGGTCGCAAGGGCTTGTTATTATTATTATTTCACGAATTATTATATTGTTATACTTTTGCTCAGCTTTGCTGACGTTCTTTTGTTTTGGGTTGTTCCCCCGCTGGAACCTGTACCCATTTGTGTTTTTGGGTACAGCTGATAGGTACACTTGAATTGCTGCATGGGTGCATTCTGGTAACGGGTTATGCTGAGCGAGGAAGAACTTTAATAATTTAACTCTGACTACAAACTATTTACATTATTATTGGATTTATTGGTTTGCTATTGTTTTAAAGCGTTTTGGATTTTGTAAGACTTAAGACTTCCGCTGCAACGTTTCCAATTTAATTAGCTATCAAATTTCTATTTTATTTATCCTTTTTCCTTGCACTTGGCTCGGTAAGCTAAGTGTGGAGTAATAGCTTTGAGTTTTCCGTTTTTGGTTTATTATTTTGGTTGTGAAAATTTAGGGTTGTTACAGTTGGTATCAGAGCAATAGGCTTTCCAAAATGTTTTGCAAAATTTGAAATGGTTTAAAAAGAAAAAAAATAAATAAAAAAAAAACTTTTACCTTTATAAAAAGAAAAAAAAAAAAAAAAAAAAAAACAGAGTGTTGGGTGGTTTGGGTGCATTGCATACGCATGATTTATATATTCATAATTTGTATATATATATATATATGATAATATTTTGTGCTATTACCCTTGCATGAACTGTGAATGCTACTTATGTTATTATTTGTGATATTATTTGGGATAGAGCGATTTTATGTCAATACTTAATAGAACCTTGTTTATATATATAGTAATCATGCCTCCACGAAGGGAAAATGAAAACAACAATATTGATATGACTGCTATGGTGACGCAACTTATAGCTCAGAACACAGTCCTTGTCGAAGTTGTGCAACAAATGACTACGGTTGCGCGGAATATGAATGAGAGGGTTGAGAACGAAAATGATCCTACACCTACTGTTGCTGGGATGTCTGAAGCGGTACAGAAGAAGAGGCCGCCATCTTTTACTGGGAAAGGGGATCCTACTGAGCTAGATAACTGGATTAGGGAGATGGAGAAAATTTTCTTGGTTGTTGGGTGTCCGCATGAGTTTCAGGCTAGGATCGTTGTTTTCTATTTGAAGGAGGAAGCAGATATCTGGTGGCAGACTGTGAAAGATGATTTCATGAAGCCTAAGAGAGTGAGGAATGCTAATGGTACCGTTGTGCTTCATGATAAAGACTGGGATGACCTTAAAGACCTACTTGAGGAAGAATTTTTCCCCGATCATGTGAAAAACCAGAAACTGGCTGAATTTGGGGATCTAAAGCAGACAGATGAGATGAGTATGAAGGATTTTTATAACAAATTCATTGAACTCAGCAGATTTGCTACGGAGTTGGTGCCGACTGAGCGAATTAAAGCGGCAAGGTTTGAGGACAAGTTAAATTGGAAGATTAAGGGTAGGTTTGCTGGGGAGACCTTCACTTCATTGAGGGATATTTATGCTAGAGCTGTGAACATTGAGAGGAGTAACCAGAAAATGGAAGCTGAGTTGGGATCTAGTGTGACCAAAAAGAGGGAGTATCAGGGGAGTCAATCTGACACCGCAGCTAAAAGAGAAAATTTCCATAATAATAACAACCCTCAGAATAAGTTCGGATCTTTTGGCGGGAATGTGAAAGAAGAAGGGAATAACTGGAATGGTAAAAGTCAGGGGACAGGACAAGTTTTTACCAGACACTATTACTGCAAGATATGCAAAGGAGATCACCCAGGAGTTGACTGTCAGGGAAATAGGGTTACATGCCACTGGTGTGGAAAATTGGGACACCGTGAGTTTGAATGTACTAATAAGAAGGCAGGAAGACCCCGTGGTGCACCATCTGCTAGTGTGAGTGTGAATCAGGGTAACCGATTTCAGGGTCAGGGAAGAACTCAGAGTTATGGTGGGTCTGCATCTAACAACACTTATAAGAACCCAGCTCCGACTCAGGGTAACACTACAGCAGCTAGTAAGCCCGCAGGACAAGTGAATGGGGAACAGAGTACTAAGAAGCCCGCTGGGAAGCTCTATGTCATGAATAGAGAAGAAGCAGAAAATACTGACATCGTTTCGGGTAACTTTCTTGTGAATTCTATTTCAGCTCATGTTCTGTTTGATTCTGGTGCATCTCACTCTTTTATTTCAACTAAGTTTGTGGATAAAATGAATGTTGAATCTAGTGAAATTGTGGATTATGATTTTGCTATGCCATCTAGGGACTTAGTGAACTGTAGAAGAATTTTTAAGGATGTGTCTGTACTTATTGGTGATCATGATTTTAAGGCAAACCTGATAGAATTTCTGTTACCTCACTTTGATGTGATTTTGGGGATGGATTGGCTCGGTTCTCATCGGGCTAATATTGATTGTGCACAAAGTAAAGTTTCCTTGAGAGGGCCTAAAAATGTGAGAGTATCTTATAGGGGTCATGTAAAGGGTCCTAGAGTGAAACTTATTTCTGCTATGAAAGTGAAAAAGCATTTATCTAGGGGAGCTGAGTTGATTTTGTGTCATATAAGGGATTTGAGGATGGAATATCCTGACTTGAGTGAAGTTCCAGTAGTGAGCGAGTTTGTTGATGTGTTTCCTGAGGAAATACCTGGAATGCCGCCAGCTAGAGAAGTTGAGTTTAAAATCGACCAAGTACCAGGAACGGGTCCAATTGCTAAATCACCCTACCGAATGGCACCATTAGAAATGCAAGAACTTAAGAAACAATTAGATGAATTGATGGAGAAAGGGTATATTAGGCCTAGTGTGTCGCCTTGGGGTGCCCTGTTTTATTTGTGAAGAAGAAGGATGGAACTTTGAGGTTGTGTATTGATTATCGGGAATTGAACCAAGTTACTATCAAGAATAGGTATCCTTTACCTAGGATTGATGATTTGTTTGACCAGTTGAAGGGAGCTTCTGTTTTCTCTAAAATAGACTTGCGATCTGGGTACCATCAATTGAAGATAGCACCTGAGGATGTCCCTAAGACTGCATTTTCCACTAGATATGGCCATTATGAATTTACTGTGATGCCTTTTGGGTTGACTAATGCACCTGCTGTATTTATGGACTTGATGAATCGAACTTTTAGGACTTACCTAGATAAGTTTGTTGTGGTGTTCATTGATGACATACTGATTTATTCGAGGAGTGAGGATGAGCATGAGGAACATTTACGTACTGTCCTGGGTACCTTGAGAGAGAAGCAGTTGTATGCCAAATTTTCTAAATGTGAGTTCTGGTTGGATCAAGTAGCTTTCTGGGGCATATTATATCTAAGGATGGGGTATCAGTAGATCCTGCTAAGATTAAAGTTGTTAAGGAGTGGCTTAGACCAAAATCTGTGACTGAAAATCGTAGCTTTTTGGGTTTAGCTGGTTACTATAGGAGATTTGTGAAGGATTTTTCTAAAATAGCTAGACCAATGACTACACTGATGAGGAAAGCCACAAAATTTCATTGGGATGAGGGATGTGAGGAGTCATTTCAGATTTTGAAGGAGAAGTTGACCACTGCTCCGGTGTTAGCCTTACCGGATGGGAATGAAGCTTATGAAGTTTATACTGATGCATCTAAGAATGGGTTAGGTTGTGTTCTTATGCAAAATAGGAGAGTGATTGCCTATGCTTCTAGGCAGTTGAAACCTTATGAAGAAAATTATCCCACTCATGATTTAGAATTAGCAGCCGTAGTCTTTGCCTTGAAGATTTGGAGACATTATTTGTTTGGTGTACCCTTTAAGGTTTTCTCTGATCACAAAAGCTTAAAATATATATTCACTCAAAAGGAGCTTAATATGAGACAGAGGAGGTGGTTAGAGCTGATTAAGGACTACGAGGTCGAGATTCAGTATCATGAAGGAAAGGCTAATGTGGTGGCCGATGCTTTAAGTAGAAAATCTCTCCATACGATATAGTTAGTGATGAACCGTGATAAGCTAAGGGAAGAATTTGTGAACTTTGCGATCCAAATGGCGAAGCCAGGAACCCCATCTAATGTGTTATCTGTTGAGAGTGATTTGATAGGGGAGATTAGAGAATTTCAGGTTGGTGATAAGTATTTGCATGATAAGTTAGTGAATGAGCCTACTTTGTTCAGGCGCGATGAGAGTGGATTGATTAAGGTTCATGATAGAGTGTGTGTGCCTAACCACTGGGAGATAAAGGAAAGAATAATGACTGAGGCACATGCAACATCGTATTCTTTTCACCCCGGGGTGATAAAATGTATGCGGACTTGAAGTTAGCATTTTGGTGGTCCGGTATGAAGAAACATATTGCAGATTTTGTGTCTCGGTGCTTGATATGTCAGAAGGTTAAGAGTGAACATAGGAGACCCCAGGGGAAGTTGCAACCTTTAGAGGTTCCCGAGTGGAAGTGGAGTTCAATCTCCATGGATTTTGTAGCTGGTTTGCCGAGGTCACAGAAAGGTAATAATATGATTTGGGTGATAATTGATAGGCTGACTAAGTGTGCACATTTTATTCCGATGAAAGATACTTGGAAGAAGAAGCAGCTTGCTGATGCTTATATACATCATGTGGTAAGACTTCACGGAGTTCCTAAGGATATTGTGTCAGATAGGGATACCAGATTTGTTTCAATATTTTGGGAGAAACTTCAGACAGCTTTAGGAACCAAACTTAATATAAGCACAGCATTTCATCCAGCTACCGATGGTCAGACTGAAAGAACAAATCAAATACTTGAGGACATGTTGCGAGCTTGTATCTTACAATTTCAGGGAGGCTGGGAGGATAAGTTAGATCTTATTGAGTTCTCTTATAATAACAGTTATCAGGCTACAATTCAGATGGCACCATTTGAGGCATTGTACGGACGCAAATGTAGAAGTCCGGTATGTTGGGGTGATATTAGTGAGCATGTGATTCTAGGGCCTCAGATGATCACTGAAATGGTTGAGAGTGTTAGGATTATACAGGACAGGATGAAGGCAGCTCAAGACCGTCAAAAGAGCTATGCAGATAAGACTCGTAGGCACGTGGAATTTGAGGTTGGTGACAAAGTTATTTTGCGTGTCTCGCCTACTAAAGGAGTAATGCGGTTCGGTAAGAAGGGCAAATTGAGCCCAAAGTTTATTGGTCCGTATGAAATTTTGGAGCGTATTGGCGAGGTGGCTTATCGACTTGATTTACCAGCTGATCTAGAACGAGTGCATAATGTATTCCATGTTTCCCAGCTAAGGAAATACATCAGTGATACTTCGCATGTGTTAGACCCGGAGACTATTGAGCTTGATGAGACTATGACTTACGAGGAGACTCCTGTTCAGATTTTGGATAGTAAGGTGCGTAAAACCCGTAGAACTGAAACAAGAATGGTCAAAGTTTTATGGAATAATAACAATGTGGAGGAGGCTACTTGGGAAGTTGAGTCAGCCATGAAGGAGAAATACCCTCATCTTTTTGCTTAAGGTAAATTTTCGTGCCTCGTGGACGAAGCTTTATTTTAAGGGGGATAGAAACTATGCATGACTACCTTATTTACTACTTTATCTTTGTGTGGGATTAACTTTGTTGTGTGGTTTTATGTTATTATTGCTTGTTGGTTAAAAATATGAATCTATTGGTTATTGTTGGTTATGGTTGGATATTGGTTTTCCGTTAATTCTTGAAATACTTGTTTATTTATATTGGTGGTTTATTTAATTTGTGCTCAATGCACATTTTAAGATGATAAAACTTGTTAAATTTCAAAACTTTGAAAATATTTAATTATTATTTACCCGGCATGCTCTTAGCTTTCTAAGTGACCCTTTTGAGGATTGTGAGAATTTTGTGGATTCAACTCTAGTACTATCTTGTGGAAATAGCTGATCTTACCTTGTGGAATTAGGGGTAATGAAGTTGTGTTACTTTGGAATTGAGGAATTAGACCCTTGTGGACTTTTGGAGAATTTAGAAATGTAAGTTATCTTGAGGTTGTGCTTGTTTTGGTGGAATTTGGAGATAGAGAGTAAACATTTTATTTTGAATATATATGAGGAACTTTGGTTTATTTTGGATATACGGAGTGAACGTTCATTTTGGGACACATGTGAGTAATGTGAGACTTTATTTTGAGGACGAGTTTAAACTTTGAGGACGAAGTATTGTTTTAAGGAGGGAAGTCTGTAACACCCCGTTATTTTCCGAGTCAATTATAAGACGTTACTTTTCTAATTTATTTAAATCGGGTTTTTAAGTTGGAAAAATATTTTCGAGGTCTTTATAAAATTGAAGTATTTTGGGTCGTTTTATAATAATCGGTTTTGATTTTCTTAAGGTGGAGCGTTATTTTATAAACCGACTTGATTTCGGGTTGACCTTGACTCAAAAAAAAAGAAAAAAAAAAGAAAAAGGAAAACCCTAAAACTTATTTAAACCCACCCGTAGCCTATTCCCCATTGTTTCCCCTTTTCTTCTTTCTTTCTTAGTTTTACTCTGCCGCATACTCTCCCTCCCTCTGTTTTCTTGCTTTCGGGTTTTCACCATTCAATCACCGTCTTGTTCCTCTTTCGATACCATACTGATTGTAAGTTTTCTACTCTAATTCATTTCCACTTATTAAATCTTGTTTTGTGTACTTTTATAAACCGATTCAAGTTGTAAATATCATGGGTCGGAATTAAGGGATGGGGTGTCAAACAATTTGTTTATAGGTATTGGTTTCGGGTCATTCCGATTGTATTTTCTTTCTTGTGGATTAGTAATTTGGGTAATTTGCGTGAGGCATAGTGATGATGAGTGAGGCGTAGTAATTAGTCGTGGATCTGTTGGTAATTTGGGTAGGAAGAGATGTGTAGGTGTGTTCTTTGTGTGATGTTGCGCAGTGATGATGCAGGAGGAGAGGAAATTAAAGATGCAGGGGTGCGTGAGGTTGGCAGTGCACATGGAAATTGGAAATTGAGTAGTTGCACTCTAATTTGTTAATTAAGAACATTAAGTATTGTCAGTCTAGAGTTCCATTTGAGGACCGTAGATAGTGAGTTTTAATTTAATGGAAGAGTTGTATGTGACCTTGGTCGAGTAGGTCAAATCGAGTCATATTTCGGATTAGTTCGGGATTTTGTTGTCTTTTGACATTATCGAGTGAGTAAATAGTTAGTGTCTTGAGGTTGAGTGGTTTCGATAGTATAGATGGGTATTATATAGGTTGGACCGTTTTAATGTTAATTAGTTATTGAATTATATCTATATTATTATTGTAGCTTGTGGGTTCGAGGAGAAAGAGTTTTTGGACTAATAATAGCTGAGTTTTGTCCGTCTTGAGAGGTAAGGACGTTTTATCCTTTTCACTTTTAAGTAAAGAGCATGTTCGGATCAAAATATATTTTTATAATGGTTTCGTAAATTATTTTGTCAATCGTAAATATTTTTATAATACTCGTAATGTTTGGATATTGAACTTTGTGACACGACTCACATATTGGTACTATTTTGGTAAAAATTTTAGTAACTTATAACAGACTCTGGGAGTTCTGTTGGTCTAGACGGTTTTAAGGTGCGTCTAAGACGTTCCTGGGACTTTGTCCCGAAACTATTTTTGAGTGAGGATTGTCCTGCCCTCACTCGCTAGGGAGTTAGACTTTCTCCTTTGGCAGTTTCATCCTACTGGCTGTCCAAATGTGAGAGGTGCACACTATTATGAGTCTAGCTAAGGACAGGTGGTTACCTCTAGACCGTGCAAGGGTAGGACCTTGGCACACAGGTTGCGAAAAATATATTTTTTGGTTGGTTTGGATTTGACTACTATTTTTATGTTATTCTGGTATTTAAACGATGAGTTTAACTCTGGTTTCAGTTTTTTATTATTATTATTATTATTATTATTATTATTATCATCATTATTATTATTATTGTTATTATTATTATTTCACGAATTATTATATTGTTATACTTTTGCTCAGCTTTGCTGACGTCCTTTTGTTTTGAGTCGTTCCCCCGCTGGAACCTGTACCCATTTGTGTTTTTGGGTACAGCTGATAGGTACACTTGAATTGCTTCATGGGTGCATTCTGGTATCGGGTTATGCTGAGCGAGGAAGAACTTTAATAATTTAACTCTGACTACAAACTATTTACATTATTATTGGATTTATTGGTTTGCTATTGTTTTAAACCGTTTTGGATTTTGTAAGACTTAAGACTTCCGCTGCAACGTTTCCAATTTAATTAGCTATCAAATTTCTATTTTATTTATCCTTTTTCCTTGCACTTGGCTCGGTAAGCTAAGTGTGGAGTAATAGCTTTGAGTTTTCCGTTTTTGGTTTATTATTTTGGTTGTGAAAATTTAGGGTTGTTACATAAACCCTTAATAAACCCCTTGAATCTTCAACAATTAAGCACAATCTTCAATAAAGATGGAGACTTTACTACTAATTATAGGAGAATTATACTAATATTAAGTAGATCTATTAATTGTTTGTAGAGAATTTTCTAGTAAGCTTACTACAAACTAGAGAGCTTTCTACACTACTCCTACTCCTAAGGGCTAATCCCAAGGCTCACTTAAGGCACAAGAAGACACTAAACCCTAGAAGGGGTATATATAGAGTTGCTTAATGGGTTCCACAAATTTCAAGGCCCAAATCCGATTTCTCTTCATTTTGCTAGACCATCACCCTTTGCATCTTCATGGGGTGAAATTTCGCCCCGCGGCTTGATATAATAATCCCACCGGGTGAAATTTCACCCAGTGAGATTTTCTTCATTTTTGACGTTTCCGGCCCGGTTTCACCATCGGGCGAAATTTCGCCCGGTCAAGTTGCCCGGTCATGTAGCCGTGAAAATCTTCGGGGATGAAAAGAAATATCGTCGGGCGAAACTTCGCCCGGTGATGACTCACCGGGCGAAACTTTACCCGGTGGTCCATTGACTCTTTTCCGATCTTTTTCTTCGTTGATCAGTTGGATTACTTGAACTTTCAGTTGTGTGCTTTACTCTTGGACTGTATCTCTCTCTTGCTCGTAGAAGCTCAAACACGTTTTCGGTCGAAAATCCTATCAAAATAGACAGAAAACTACCAAAAACACGTAAAATGCAAAAGAGAGACACTAATGTGAGAATTACGCAAAATATGGCGATAATCGCACTCAAGTCTCACAAAACAGAGGAAAAACGGGTCTAAATGGGAGGAAAAACGGTCCAAATTTGGCAAACAACAATCTACTAATTGTTTGTAGAGATTTTACTAGAGAGCTTTCTACTATCTACTACTACTAGTGATCTTTCTACACTACTCCTACTCCTACTCTTAAAGGCTCACTCAAGGCATAAGAGTGGCACAAAACCCTAGGTTAAGTATTTATAGAGTTCCTTAATGGGTAACACAAGCTTAAGGCCCATAATCCAATTCCTCTTCATTTTAGCTAGACCATCACCCTTTGCATCTTCATGGGGTGAAATTTCGCCCCGCGACTTGACATAATAATCCCACCGGGTGAAATTTCACCCGGTAAGATTTTCTTCTCAATTTGCAATTTCGGCCCGGTTTCTCCATCGGGCGAAATTTCACCCGGTGGGCGAAATTTCGCCCGGTGGAGAATGTCATGAAAATTTTCGGGGGTGGAAAAATGTCGTCGGGCGAAACTTCGCCCGGTGATGACTCACCGGGCGAAACTTTACCCGGTGGTCTTCCGCCTCTTTGTTGGTCTATTTCTTTGTCGATCAATTGGATTACTTGAACTTTCAGTTGTGTGCTTTGCTTTTCGGACCGTGTCTCTCTCTTTTATGCTAATAGAAGCTCGGACACGTTTTCGGTCGAAAATCCTATCAAAATAGACAGAAAACTACCAAAAACACGTAAAATGCAAAAGAGAGACACTAATGCGAGAATTACGCAAATACGGCGATAATCGCACTCTAATCTCGCAAAACGGAGGAAAAACGGGTCTAAATGGAAGGAAAAACGGTCCAAATTTGGCACACAACAATACTCACGATACACTAAGCAAAAATTTCAACACTTATACGTAAATCAGTAAATTGCGTAGGAAGTTTTTTGTCAACGACACCTATACTCCAAGTCAATGACACGTAATTACTTATTCATTATATTCTTCATTGCTCACCACCAATCTTGCGTAAAATCAACTCCTTCACAATGTTTTTTTTTTCTCTCCCACTCCGCCACTCATCTTTCCTCTCATATTATTTATCCTCTGGGGTATAAACTATGAAGTTATGATTGTAACTTTAATGGTTGTATTTACTTTTGTGTCTTTTATACAATGCAATTAGGATTATTCAATTGAGTGTGGACAATATTAGTTAGCTAATAACGGATATTTTATTTTAGTCTTTTTAGCAACCTAGCTCGCAGGCAGGCCCGCAACCCATAACTAGGTGGATATGAACAACAATAATTAGCCCGCTCTAATAGACACGGGCAGAATATTTGAGCCCGATGGACAATTTTGATTAGGTTAGGCCCGGGCCATGTCCATCCCAAGCCCGCAAATGATCAGCTCTAACTGAGGCTGCTAAGTTGGGTCTTGTGGCTTCTGAACGATGTTGTTTGTGTGAGTAGGAGGCTGAGACTGAAGAACACCTCTTCTATCTCTGTCGGTTTAGTGCTAAGCTGAAGGAATTGCTGCAGTCTTAGGCGGGCATTCCCCTTCCTGATCTGCTTCAGCAATGGAGGTTTATCTAGGGGCCGGGCGCGATGTTCAGTTGGATGTGTGTTCGGCGATTTGTGTTGTTGTTGTGTCAACTATATGTGTAGACACCCACATTTTGACCGCCAGGTGTCTATAGCAGTTTCCGAAAAATACCCGATGATGATCGGACGTAAACATAGCTTAATACACTCGATTTTCGGACTCGGTATCAATAGTCGGCACGAGCTTTTAGCGGAGTAAAAATATCATCAAACCGACCTCAAATTCAGGCCCAGTGGGTCGTTTCCAGTCAAATGAGACTAATTTGGGTCAAAACTGAGACCAAGGGCAAAACCGTCTTTCAGCGATCGAGTCAAACCCCAGTCAAAACCATTCCCGAGCCAAAAATATCTGACGCGACATTCGAGAAGCAAATTCGAAGTCAGATTCCTTACAAAAATCAGCTACAAAAAGGATTAAGCAACTCGTTAGAGGTAAAACTCGATCTCTAATAGGAATTCCCACCCGGCTAGACCCACTCAATCGAGTGGACCAGCTCACTCGATCGAGTGGACTCTTAAAATCAGCCAAAGCCGTATTTCCCTATGAAAAACCGGAATCCTATTCCAAACTGGGTGTTTCTTCCCATGCAAGTAACTTTTTCCTTTCCAAAGACGAAATCCCACTTCATCCCAACCGGTTGTTTTCTTCCTTTGCAAGATATCAATCTCCTATCCCAAGTCGGTATTTCATCCTATAAATACCCCTCCTACACAACACAATAACAACGATTCACACATCAATTATTCACAACATCCACCCATCATCAACAATTCACAACACAATAATTCCAATCCCGACATACACAAATTACAACCCGGAATTCCAGTAATACTAGGCATATTATATTCCGATCTTTCCTCTAGAAATCCTATAGGATTCCCGACCATTCACAACCCGAAATTCTAGGTAATTTTAGGCAAACCATATACAAACCCGAGAGCAAAACTCGCCAAATCCCCTCCCTAACCATACACACCATAACTCTCCTGTATATACATCTTAACGCTCCCGCGCCTAGGCCGCTACTACGAGTCTATTTTTCAAGATAATTAAGCATGTAGGTTGAGGGTGTTACAAAATCCCGACTTCTCCCTTTTCTTCTCCTTTTCTCGTTCGTCCATGTCTTTTTACGGGTCGTCGTCGCGTCTTTTTTTTTAATTTCTTTTCTCATTCCTAATATCGATATTATCGTATTATTTTCAATAAATCGTCGTCCCTAAGATTCGATATCGACTCTATAGTCGAATATCCGATCTAAAGGAATCAGTCAAAAAACAATTTCTAAAAACATCTTCTTTTTTTACAATCACTCTAAGTATTGGATCTCGATTTCGTAGTCGAATATCAAATATTTACGAGTTTTGAAAGTTTTAAGTCGGGTATAAATTGTGCCATATTCTTACACGACTTAACAAAATAATCGGTTTTCAAAAATTAAAAGCAATTTCGAAACTTGCAAATCGAGTCATCACTCGAACAGGAGGCACTCGATCGAGTGCCATAGCCACTCGATCGAGTGACACTCCAAAAGTCGGGCATAAGCTTTTTTCAAGGGATACTCGACCGAGTCCCTCCATGACTCGGCCGAGTAGCCCCAATTACGCCTAAATTAACGCGTCTTACACGCTACAAGTCTCGATAAATCTTTTTCAAGCGATTTCGGTCAACACGTGTCAAGTCTTTCACGTGAGTCTAGTCATGTCGTGTTTATTTCTTCTAACCCGTTTGCTTCTTTTATCGCGATTGTTGTATTGTATCATTAGTTGCATTGTAATTCTGGGTGGTATGCCGCTCGTATATTGTAATCTGTTATCGCACCTTTTCTTTTATTTCGTTGTTTGTTTTATTATACTAAAATGAACATCGCATGCTAAAACAACTTTGACGTTAGTTTAGATGCATTAAACGATGTAGTCAAACATAATTCACATGTTTAGTCAAAACGTTGTTTGCATATCATTCAACCGTCAAATTAACACGCGTACACGAACAACGAACGATATCTTAGTAAAGGCCGCTAAGTGCGGGCGGGGTTGGGTGTTCTTTGTGAGCTTCCCAACACGTACCCTCACCCCTTATTCAGAACCGAGGTTTCCGGATGTCCGAAACCATTGGCAAACGAGAGTCATTCAATACACGATATCCGATAATGTCGGTACCGGTATCAAATGCAAAGGGACGAACCCAATAAACTCTGAAATCGGAATGGGCCGTACTTTGTGCACGGCCCACTACGACATAAAGTGGGTTCGAACGGGCCCGAACTCCCACAAAGTTCGGTGGCGACTCCAACTTCGATTTAAATTTCAATTCGACCCATCTCATATGGAGATTCATTCGCCGCCCCAAACCCGCGCGTGGCCGCGTCGGGGTGGACCTGTGTCATGTTCACAATATGGTATCAGCGTAATCAAGGGAGAATTGAAAGCCGTATTACTAGAACCCTATTGTTGTTTTATAGGATTAAATTGGATCTTGGAATTAGAATCAATAATGTTATGAAAATTTCAATGTCTCGACAAGATAGATAGAGATTGGCTTATGACTCTCCTCTGAGCCGTTCTTTAGATTTGTTTGTAATTATTTTTTGATATTATTATACATCTTACATTTTAACAAAAAAAAAAGTTTCCGATGATTTCATCTTCCCATGATGAACCGAACCAAACGAAGGAGAGGATGCAATTGACGTTGGGCCAAAAAAAAAGTGGGCAACAATGACTTGGACTGTTGGACTTGGACACCACAAGTAGTCAAAGTATAAACATGTACACACACATCAAAAGTCTTCCCCCTGCCTGGAGTTCTTGCTCTCGTCTCTACTAACCTCCCTCCCTCAGCTCTCTTCTCTTCTCTTCTCTTCTCTCACAGGTCCGTCTAATCTCTGATTCGCATTTATACTTCTTTGAATTCATCATTTCTGTCTTCAATCCTACAAATCTCATTGTTTCATTTCTGAATTTCATGCTCTCTGGATCTATCTCCCTCTCTCTGTCTTTGAATTACACAATTCTGTACCTCTAAACCTGTTTGCTATGTTTTTCATACTTATTAGGAATTTATGATGATAAACAAACCCCACTTACCCACATTAAACTATGGATCTTTGGTGGTTCATGTTGCTAGTAATTTCTGCAGTTTATCATATAAACTTTGTTATTCATCATGGGTTGATGATGGATAAATCAATTAGATAAAGAGTAAATCTCCTATGAGACGGTCGAATTTGAGTTGAGAAACGTCTCTAATTAATAAAGGGGTTAATGAATTCTGTGTGCTTACCTTGAGGAACACCATTTTAGTGATTGCTAATGTAATCTCCAACTTAGTTGACTTACCACTCGGAAGCCAACAATCTGTGGTTTCAAATTATCATGGAATTATCCAAAAATGGATAACTCAGATGTAATGCTAGTCCATGAGGAAAATTGCACTTTGATGAAATTTTGGGATCGAAGGAGGTGGGGTTGGTTCGATAGAACAAGTTTGTATATAAGAAGAGACATTTTTTTTGCAATCTGGGTCGTATAGTACGATATTCGTTTTGTTTATTTATTTTTCTCATCGAGACTTGAGAGGGACAAAAATTCGTCAAGACGTGATTGGGCATTAGATGTTGAAGAACACTTGTAGATTTTTAGGTAATCTGTCTGTCCAAGGATATATGTAAGGAGCATAGTAAGAGATGGACCAAAATGCTTGCTAATGAAAGGGCAGGGATGCAAACCCATATTATGATTAGCATTCGAAAAACATAAGATTCCAGATTGAAAGCCTTTTCATGGGCACCCTAATAAAAGAACATGAAGCTTAGTCGCGGTCACAAGGATCACTTAGCTTCTATTTACAACCCAATTAAGTTTTTTACACTCGGTAATGAAGTTCATGCTAAGTGCTATTACCACTCGATGCAAAGATTGGTTGTGCTTCTTTTTTCTTTGTGATGATGTGATCATTCAACGCGAGTTTCATTATGGGTCATCGGTAAACAGTTGTAATGCATGTGCTCTTGAGTCTTGATACATAATTAAGACTGTGTACATGTGACCCTCTTTACCTCATCATTTGTGGGTGCCCTCAAGGCACATCTGTAATTTTGCCATTGTAATGAAGTTTGGGCTAATTTTTGACAAAGCCACATATCCAGGATCTAAAAGGCAATAACGAGAGAACCAGAAGGTGGGAGAGAAATGGATGCTCATCCCTATGCTCCGAAGGATCTAAGTCTACCGGGTTTTGTCCCAAATGTTCTTTCTGATACTACAATTCTTTCTGTTTTTGCTGTCGCCACGATTATTGTAGTCTCCCTAGCATGGATTCTCCCAGGTAACTTTTTGCTCTTTTATTTCCTTCACCATTAAAAGCATCTGAACATGGCATGTTATTCTTTCAGGGTACCAACTTGACGCAATGTGCACTATTCACTCAGAAAAAATTAGAATGAACATCAGAACTCTTTAATTTGTGAATGGAATCTACTGTTGTACTATTGTAGACACAATTTTTTTCTCATCCATCTGTTACGTATCAAAATAGAAAATGAATGTATATACTAAAGTCAAACACTTCACAATGACGTCACTACTTGATTTTCTAATGAAGCCGTCTGAAAAATTATCACAGACAGTGATTTACTTGTCATTAGTAGTCTCTGAGACCTCATTCAATGACAGATGGGGCCTTTATTACCAGTAGAACTATAATTTTTTTATCGTCATTGATATTAGGAGCACATCTGTCGCTTAAAAATCAGGTCTTGCAAGGAAAATGGTTCTCTTTTATGTTTCAAAATCGTAAGTAATGCCTTGATTGTCTGATAATGTAATGTGCTAATGTCTAAAACTGATGTGTATGATTTATGTGACCTGTGTTTATAGTCTTAATTTAACACGAAACTTACTTTTGACAAACTGCGTAAATTAAGGCTATTTTCAAGTATGCATAGATGGTTCTTTCATGCTTAACGTTTGGTTAGAGTTCATTGGTTTCATAACAGCTTAAAGATTTACTTGTTTTAAGATTTTATTTCTGCATCCCTTTTCACCCAATTTTCTTTATTAACATATTTTCTTTCTCGACACAGGGTTGTTTTCAAGGACAACAAAATTGGAAAGGATCTTAATATGTTGGTGGGTGTTTACTGGCCTGGTTCATACAGTCGTTGAGGGATACTTTGTTTTCTCTCCTGAATTCATCAAGGAGAACACTGGCTTCTATTTGGCTGAAATTTGTAAGACCTTTTTCACTTTGCTTTGATATAGTAGTTTGACTTGGAAAGTTTAGGGTTCAGTTTGTATTTTTTCTAGTCGATTTTCAGTAATTTAGCCTCGCACAGGGAAAGAGTACAGCAAGGGTGATTCCAGATATGCTGCCAGAGATTCTGCCATAGTCGCTCTTGAAGGAATAACTGCTGTGTTGGAGGGTCCCGCTTCTCTTTTGGCAGCGTAAGTAATTTTCTCAGACTTACCATAGTATTGGCAAAAGATAAAGGTTTGCGAACAAGATGACCCAAAGAAAAAGTTTTTTTTCTTTGATGCGGACAGTCTTTAGTTCTGAAATAACTATGTTACATGTTGCCAAGTCTGAGTAGAATTTGATGTGAATGATTAACAGGTATGCTATAGCAACACACAAGTCATATAGCTATGTACTCCAGTTGGCCGTATGTCTAGGGCAATTGTATGGTTGTTTGATGTACTATGCAACCGCAATATTGGATGGGGACGAGTTTGCAGCAGGTCCTTATTTCTATTATGCATACTATATCATAGCAAATGCCTTTTGGGTCGTCATTCCCTCCCTCATATCCATCCGATCTTGGAGAAGGATCTGCCAAGCATGTAAAGGTGATACCAAAAACAAAAGAAAGACCCGCTGATACTACTGCCGGAAAATGCTCTAGTTATCTCATTTACACACAGACCAAATATGATCTGGTTTTGACTTGATTCTTTGATTTGCTCTCCTTTAATTTCTGCTGCTCACTTCTATTTTTGTTGTTGAACTCTCACTTGAGTTCATATTGAAAGAATATGGAGTTAAGAGCTATTCTTTGAGGAGGTTTTGTTGTGTCATTATTGGCAGATCGATGAACCCGGTCTTGTTTAAGGAGAACAAGATATATATTAGCAACTTCATTTTTCTCTCATTATTTTTGTTTTTAGTTTCGGAATTTACATTGATCCTAGTTGGTCTCGATTACAAATCTTATACAAGAGCGTTTGTACGTATTCAGCTACGGAGTACTTTATACTGTAAATGTGATATTCACATGTATTTATAGCACAATAAAGAGCCCGTGCAGGAGCAGAGTTCCTTCTGGACCAAAATGACTTCCGAAAAAAAAAAAAAAAAAAAAAAAAAAAAAAAAAAACTTTTTTGCCATTCCTCTCCCACCTTTATGGTGGGGAAAGGAATGAAACCGACAAAAAAACCCATGTAGGAGGGTTCTTTCAGGTCCAAACGGAAATCCTTTAGGGACCTAGCACACACGACTTGATGCGCAGGATTAGCATCTTCCCTGTAAAGTGCGGGTTGGTGCTGTCCCTCGATAGCCTTGAGGATGAATAGCCACATCCAAGTACGCAGCCCAGCAGAGAGCTTAGGAAGCTCGGACCTTGGCTAAAACGTCGTTTGAGCTGTAGGATCCTGTCTTGATTTAAGGGAATAGATGCGGTTGACCAAGATGGTTAACTTATCGATTACTATACAGATTTTGCAGCCAGTGCAGAGCAGGCACAACCTGTGGCAGAGCCTCGTCGCTGGGGAAGAGCAAAACGACTGTCGTTGATAAGTATGTACGCTGTCTTTTGATTTGTTCCAGACTGTGTACATAAACATCCATTGAAGTCGTCTATAATCAAAACTATGTTGACTGGTTTGATCGAGTTGAAGTACTCCGTAGATTCAATGTTACTCAACTTCCATAATCTTGTTTGTTACTCCAATCCAATGTTTGAGCCAGCGGGTCACTCTACATACTTCTTAAGATACCTGTCATATTGAAATTACTGTCTCTTTTATTAAAGTTTTGGTGTGGATCACTCAAAATATGGAGGAAGGTACTTTTTTTTTAGATATCTCGGGTAAGAATCAAACCCTATCTATCACAATCTTAACCTCACGGTTAAAGTAAGAGAATTTTTACGAGTTGAGCTAACTCTTGTTCTTACTATATAAGTGTATAGTAGGAGTGCATGGAAAATGGGGATATACTATATGTTTTATATGTACAAGTGGTAGGATACTTGACCCGTTTTAAGTTTAAGACGGATAATATCATCACAAACAAGAATTTGCCAAGATATATATGGACTTATTGAGTTGGGGATAAGTCATTACTCCCTAGTCCCTCCATTCATTCAATTCCTTCTTCCTCGCAGAAATGAAGTCCATGTAAAGATGGGATGGAGTATTTGTATAAATTAAAATATGTTCCCTCCGTTCCATGAGATAGTTTACACTTGCTATATATATGAACGAATATCAAGGAAAAGAAAAGTCATATACTGATGATATACGTACTCCCTCTGTCTTATTCATTTGTTTATCTTTGATTAAAAAATTAACGTACTCCTGTATGTTTGTATCCGTGGACGTCCCTTTTGGGGGCGTTGCGAGAGTTTGGGAATTGGGATCGAAGAAATTAATGAAAGGAAGGGAGGGAGGTTGTTGTAGCTGGCGACTTTAGGAGTGTCCCATCCCATCACATCCCATCCCATCCACTGAAACAAAAGTACAGCATTAGATTTGAATGCCTGATGTATCCATTTCAAGTACGTATGTACTCACTCTATTCAACTTGGAGGAGGCTACTGCCCTACTGCCTACTGTGTCTGCGTCTGTCCTCCCATTCCCATATACACTCAATACTCATTTCCATCCTAATCAATCATAATTTCGTAGCTTTATTTGTCCAATAAAACGTGTATTTAGTCGGATTAAGATAGAGGGAAGGCGATCAAGCTTATTAGAGGATTTCATTTTAATCACTAAACTAAACACAATTTTAGCTGATATTTTTTGAGAACTCACCATTTGATGGTACTAATAGTAATACTTCCTCTAGGCTTTTATGTTGATGAGCACGAGTTTAAAGAGGTAGTATGGAAACCTATCTTAAGAGTAGTGGTAAAAAAGTACGGAGTAATAGATGTTTACCAAAATACCTATTGTCTACTCAAGATTAAAAGATGGGTTGGTACTTGGTAATATGATGAGGGTGAAAAAGATATTTTTTTAGGTTTATTTTTGTCATTTTTAAAAATGGTAAAAATTGAATGAATGAACCGAAAAAAATAAAATTGTAGCTTTAGTATATGTAGCTATCTGGAGTAATTTATTAAGCTATGCCCGGTGAATGCACTAAGACCACTTTCAAGCAAGGTTAAGGGAGAGGTGATGATGACCCCCTCGCTCGAGTCATGCTAAACATCAATTAAGTTGCAAATTAGTCTGACCTTTGAAAAGAAAAGGTCAAAGTGGTGAACTTTTTTACTCTTCCATGACCTCTTCCCTGACCTGTATGTGTCCAATTTTAATCGGTTGGGCAAAAAAAAGGAAAAAGTGAAAAGTTATTTCACCATAAAACATTGTGTTTGTAATGATTGAAAATTTGAAATGTTAGAAAGTGGAAAATAATTGGATTGATGATGTAGGTGGTGACCTTCTGCATAGGAGGAAGAAAATGGATTAAGATAAATAAGGTGAGATTTAAGAGTAAAATGAATGGTGACCCGATTATCTTGACCCTTTCTTGGAGATGGTCTAATGCAGTATTACGTCCAAAAGATGAAAGTAATACCTGAAGGAATAACCGTAGTTAAAGGAAAGGATGATAAGTGGAATATTTTTGATGATGTGAATAATTATTATTACGTACAGTACATTGCGTGATGATGCTACTCCTACTCCTAACTCCCTCCCTGCATTTGGAGTCTGGACTCAGTCACTCACACACACGTTCATCATGTTTCCATACTCATCAGTCATGACTCATGATCGACTCATGATTATTATGGTTTTCTTGAATTCAGTTATGCATCGACAATAATAAACATTAACCAATTTCGTTGCAGATGTACCGTGTACATACGTACTGTTAATGACATTATCAGTTTTTGTTGTAAGTTAGTACTACCTCCGATTTTTATCTATCTTCCCATTTGATTTTGAGTGAAAAATAGGAAAGAAAGCATGTTTCAGCCCAACAAGGAAACAATGAAGATATATAAAAATCGGAGGGAGTACTACGGAGTAGTAGCTCCACGATATGTGTCTATGCCGGAATAAGATCCTCTCCATTACCCCTCTCCATTACTCATCAATGGACCGGATTTTATTTCGAAACGATCCAACGGTTCTTATATCAATGCTATAAGATGATCAAAGAGAAGATAAATGATATTATAATGGATTGTGAGAGGTAATGGAGAAAAAATAATGGAGAGGATCCTAACTCATCTATATATGTCAACTTATATTTTTAGGTAACAAACTTACCAAGTACTCTAAATTGATGAAAAATATATTTTCTCGCTCCTAAACAAGAAAATATAGTCAGGTGAGATCTTGTTTGATTGATTCATCTTTAGGAGTAGATAAAAATATTGAATTTTTATAATTTTTCTTAATGTAAAATGAATGATGGAAATTGATCAATACAGCCCTTAGGGCTGTATTTAAGAGACTAAAAAGGGAAAAGAATTCTCAATACATACATTAATTACCTTGATTTATGTGTAATTATCTCTTTATTTCCCAAATTAATACCAAATATGGAAGTTATTCAATGATTAAATACAACCCAGTGGGTTGTATTTAACATAACCCATGAATGATATTGACGGTGTAAAACGTGTATTGATGATTTTTGTAATGAAATTCCATTGTTTGATGTGAATAGAAGAGTTGAAGCTTAGTTTGTATTTTGAATGATATATTGATCTGATAATCGGCTGTTATGGAAGAACAACACTATATATACATATAACCAAAAAAAGAAACCTAAAAAAGGAAAGTGGGCTTAGTAGTGAAGAATGTATCACGTTGGATCAGGTGGGCTGATGTGAGATGGGCTCAACATCCCCCCGCAAGCTGGAGAATGGGGCAAAGGAGACATTCCCAGATTGGAAAGAAGACGCCAATGCTGCTGAGAGGGCAGAATCTTGGTAAAGACATCTGCTAACTGGTCCGTAGTAGGTGTGTAGCTGAGTTGAAGTAACCCTTCCATGACTTTATCCCTAGTGAAATGGCAATCGAGCTCAATATGCTTTGTGCGCTCGTGAAATACGGGATTTTTGGCGATGTGCAAGGCGCTTTTGTTATCACAATGCAAAGTGACAGGTGCGAGATTATCAACACCCATTTCAGTGAGAAGACGAACTAACCAAGTAACCTCAGCAGCAGCTTGGGACATGGCTCGGTACTCAGCTTCAGCGGAAGATCTCGAGATGGTACTCTGTTTCTTACTTTTCCAACTGAGAGGAGACTGTCCAAAAAGAATGGCCCATCCAGTGATAGACCTCCTAGACATGGGACACGCAGCCCAATCGGAATCGGAGAAAGCTTCAAGAGTGAGTTTATGAGAGCCTTGGAGGAGAATCCCGTGTCCACATGTACCCCTTAGATATTGAAGAACATGACAAACGGCTTGGTAATGAGATTGTTTGGGAGATTGCATAAATTGGCTGAGATGTTGAACGGCGAAGGACAAATCAGGCCGAGTATGGGTTAAAAAATTGAGCTTTCCGATGAGCATTCTGTAGTGACTTGCATCAGGATAAGGTATTTCATCATCAGGGGAAAGTTTGCAATTAGCGGGCAAAGGTGTAGCACAGGTGCGAGAACCGAGCGTACTGACTTCAAGTAACAAATCAGTAGTGAATTTGTTTTGACTAAGAACAACCCCCTGGGGAAGATACGTGACCTCTATCCCAAGAAAATAGTGCAATTTGCCTAGGTCTTTGATTCCAAAAGCTAAATGAAGATGCTGCTTGAGAATGGTAATTTCAGAGGGTTTTGATCCCGTAACAATGATATCATCGACATAAATGGCCACAATGGTTATATGGTCGTTCTGTTTTTTGAGAAAAAGAGAGTAATCATTTTTGGATTGTGTGTATTGAAGGCCTTTGAGGAAGTCACAGAGCTTAGAAAACCACTGCCTCGAGGCTTGTTTCAGGCCATAAAGAGATTTTTGAAGTTTACATACTTGAGAAGTGGGATTAGAGAGTCCTTCAGGCATTTTCATGTACACGTCTTCGGTGATATCACCGTGTAAGAACGCGTTATTCACATCCATTTGATAGAGGTCCCATTTGTTTTGCACTGCAACACATATGAGAGACCTAATCGTAGTCATCTTCACAACCGGGGAGAAGGTTTCTTGATAATCAATGCCTTGTTTTTGATGACAGCCACGAATAACTAATCTGGCTTTGTGTCGTTCCAGGGTGCCATCCGAATTCAGTTTGACTTTGTAGACCCATTTAGAAGAAAGAGCTTTCTTACCCGGTGGTAAGTCGGTAACAACCCAGGTGTGATTATCACGTAAAGCTTGGATCTCGTTGTCCATGGCACGGACCCAATTGGGATCAGTAGCTGCTTCTTTGTAAGAATTGGGTTCAGAGTAAGACATGACAGCATTAATAGAGGATGAAGCGGCAGCGAAGGCATCAAATTGAACTAGATTGCACCAATGATTCAAGGTGGCATAACCAGTGAATTGATCTTGCTGAAGTGAAGAGGGTAAATCCAATTCATAATCCCGGAGATACGATGGTAACCTTCTAGTTCTTTCGTGAGGTGGTGAAGAATGAGGAATAGGACTAGCTTGATGAAGGTTGAGGTTTTGTGGTGGAGAAGGAAAAACAGGTGGTGAAGGAGGAGCCGAACGAAGTGTATGGGTAGCTTGTGAGGGTTCTGTGTGAAGGCTCGGCTGAGGAGTGGTTAGTGGGCTGGGTAGGCTTGGTTGGGAAACTGATAATGGGCTGCTTGGTGTCTGTATTGAGTGAGTATCAGAATTCTCTAAAGCATTAGGGGTTTGTTCGAAGGCAGGGAGGTTGAAGAAAATTGGGTCAGTCATTGTTTCGGGAGGAGTTGGTGTTGTTGAGGTTGGGAAGTATTTGGAGAGGTCGTGTGTATGAAAGGGGAAAATGTTTTCATGAAAAGTTACGTCTCTTGAGTGGAATATTTTGTGGGTTTGAAGGTCCATAATTGTGTAAGCCTTTTTACCAGTGGGATATCCTAAAAAAACACAAGGACTAGCTCTAGGGTCAAATTTAGTCCTGTCCCGTTTAAGTGTGGCAACAAAACACAGACAGCCAAAGCTTCTAAGATGAGTATATGATGGTGTTTGTTTATGAAGGATTTCAAGAGGTGTTTTGTGGTTCAAGAGAGGAGATGGCATCCTGTTAATGAGATAGGTGGAGGTGAGAATGCATTCTCCCCAAAATTGTATAGGGAGATTGGATTGAAAGAAGAGACTCCTAGCCGTGTTTAGTAGATGACGGTGTTTCCTTTCCACAACACCGTTTTGTTGTGGAGTGTCGACACAAGAGGTTTGGTGAGTGATTCCTTTAGATGTGTAGAATTCTTTTGCTTGTTTTTCGGAAAATTCTACACCATTATCACTTCGAATAGTTTTGACAACGGTTTGAAATTGTGTTTCAATGTATTGGACGAAACTTTTTAGGATGGTTAAGGTATTACTTTTATGACTCAATAAATGTGTCCATGTTGTTCTGGAATGATCGTCTACTATGGTTAAGAAAAATCTATGTCCGGAATGGGTAGGATGGAAATAAGGTCCCCATAAATCGACATGTAATATTTCAAAATTAGAAGAAGAAGTGGAAGTACTAAGTGGAAAAGAAAGTCTTTGAAATTTTGCTTTGGGGCAAATTTGACAAACTGAAAGTTGTTGCTGTTTGCAATTACGAATTACAGGGAGTTGTTTCATACTAGATAAAGGAATATGGCCTAATCTACAATGCCATCTATCAATAGAGACAACATTGGTAGCAACAGCACAAGTTTGAGATGAGGGGTCGGCAAAAGCAGCCTCTTTGTGAGCTTGAAAAGGCTTGAGGTCAGCAAAATATAGTCCGTTCTTTTGATTACCAAGGATCAAGGATGTGTTCGTGGAAGGAACTTGAAGGATGCAGTGGTTCGATGTGAAAACGACCTGAGAAGAAAGATCTTTGGTAAGTTTACTAGCAGACATGAGATTAAATTGAAAATCGGGGACATGTAAAACATTGTGAAGAGTGATGTGAGGCGTGAGTGTGACGGTGCCTATGTGCTTGACCTGTGCTTTGTTGCCATTGGGAACAGTGATGTTAGAGGGAGGTTCAAGGATATGGAAGGTGGTAAACATGCTTAGGTCCGGTGTAATGTGACTCGAAGCCCCACTATCTATTATCCATTCATGGTTGTGGTTAGAAGAAATAAAACTTAGAAGGTTACCTGCCATCATAGCATGAGTCTCTCCTGAATTAGTGCCATTGAACTTACCCAAATCTTCCATCATTTGATCATATTCAACCATATTTGCTGTTCCCATACTTGAGCTTCCTGTTTGATGCACATTCTGAGGTCCAACACCTTTGTTGACATTACTATTTCTGTTCTTCCTGAGTTCAGGGTGAAGAAGATAACATCTGGAATTGCTGTGTCCTTCCATGTTGCAGTGGGTACAGAAATAGGAGTTTCTTTTTCCAGTGTAAGGTGCACCATTCTTGTTGTTAGGTTTGAAGCTGCCTGGTTGTTGTGTTGCTGTGATATTTCTGTTCTGAATATTCTGGTGCCCGTTCCAGGTTCTCGCTGCCATGGCTGAAGCGTCCAGATTGAGAGGACTCTGAGAGGTGATTTCCCTTTGTTTTTCCTCTTGAATGAGAAGAGAATAGGCCGTATTCAAGGTTGGAAGAGGTTCCATCATTAAGATATTTCCCCTTATGATGTTGTAAGATTCATTCAGCCCCATTAAGAACTCGATAAGCCTTTCATTCTCCTCGTGTTTGATGGTTTCTTTGTTAGCATGACAAGTACAGATTGGTCGTGTCCAAATGCATTTTATTTCTTCCCATAGTTTCTTCAATTTGACAAAATAAGTAGAGATGGAATCAGACCCTTGGGTAGTGTCATTGAGTTGGTGTCGTATCTGGTAAAGTTTAGCACCATTGAACTGTTCAAACCTCTCCTTTAATTCCTCCCAAATTTCCTTAGCGGTTTCAGAATACATGACATATTCACGGATATCTTTGTGGACAGAACTGATAATCCATGATATGACCATGTCATTGCATCTCTCCCAATGTCGAAGCTTAGCATCCCCTGGTTTGGGCTTAGGAATATCCCCATTTATGAACCCAATTTTGTTTTTAGCCGACAATGCTATGAGCATAGATCTTTTCCACGCCCCGAAACCATTTCCGTCAAAGGGTGTGGACACAATAAGTTGTCCTGTACTGTCTCCAGGATGAACATAGAGTGGGTCTGAAGGATCTATGGTTTGGGTTACCTTACTATTACCGCTGTCTGAATCAGGCATGATGGAGGAAGGACAAACCGAAATAAAGACTCAAACTTTGGAGTATATGACTGGCAGGAATAACAGGGAGAGCAAATAAAAATGAAAAAATGACAAAAGGTTGAAACTTGATGGTGGATATGAGAAGATATCACCTGAATGTTGTTGAAACCGTATGACGGGTATTAACCCGCTCTGATACCATGATGATTTTTGTAATGAAATTCCATTGTTTGATGTGAATAGAAGAGTTGAAGCTTAGTTTGTATTTTGAATGATATATTGATCTGATAATCGGCTGTTATGGAAGAACAACACTATATATACATATAACCAAAAAAAGAAACCTAAAAAAGGAAAGTGGGCTTAGTAGTGAAGAATGTATCACGTTGGATCAGGTGGGCTGATGTGAGATGGGCTCAACATGTATCGATAAGTGTAAAGAAACAAACGTATCATTTGGATTCGAACTAATTAGATGTTGTATGCAGCTAAAGTGTATAAACAAGCATGAATAAGAAAAAGCTCCAACGTTCTTCTAATCCAGAAATGAATTTAAATTAGATAGTCACATAATAATTAAAGTCGCAAAAGGCAGGCTAACATGCAATCTAATCTAATCCCAACAAGTAGGTCATGCTGCTACAACTACAAAGGGAGTGTGTTGGCCCAAAATATTTATTGATCACCTAACCATTAAATCTCCCTTTTTCACACTTCAAAAAAAAAAGTCTCCCCTATTGTAATCAAATATTATTTATATAAAACAAAATTTATAGAATGCATAAAAATAACAAATATAATTTGACTGTATCCAGTCATGCAGGTGATTTTGATCTGATACAAATTTAATGACCGATATACTCGTCACAAATAAGGATTGCGAAGGAAAAATGTTTTCTTTTCTCTTCTTAAGTAATGCATTTGTGTAAAGAGCTTCTCAATTTCTTGTCAATTTCCTCTTATAAATCCACAAGGCTATTTTAATATTATTTACGTTGTTAGATCTTTTTGCAAACATAATTCGAACCGTTTAGAGGAAACAAAAGAGAATGAAAAATATGATTATGCACCTATAGCATTGTACAATCAAGCCCAGCTCAGGTCAAATTGTTGAGCTTTTGTGTGATATCAGCTTATACAAGTTTTTGAGCTTAAACACATATGTAATTCAGCTTGAAAACTTTACCCTAAAACTCGAAAACTGTGTGATAAAAGCTCAGAATCATAAAACCAGTTGTACATAGAACTGATTGTATAATCTACTCATCTAGAGAAAATAGAGGGGAGAAGAATGCAAATTCTTGTTTAAGATGGATCAAATAACATATCACATGTATAAATAAGACAAAAGTGTTGTTAGTATTAAGACCCATTTGAGATATGTGTCTCACTTTTATGTCTCATAACCTTTATCATGCGATACCTCACCTCATAATTGATCAAAACAGTGATTAATTATGTGATAGTGATTACGTGTCAATAAGAGAGATGATGGGACAGATGATCTACACTGATTAAGACCACGTACTTTTATCTTTTCCAACCTACTTGACCCGTTATAATCCTGTTGCGCTGGGAGAAGAAAAGGGGAGAATCTAAAATGTAAATCAAATTCATTCATTAATTAGTTCAGCAAGAACATTAAGACTCCTACCCTTAACAACAAACTAATTATCTCCCTTAAATGCTCTTTCCTTCCTTCCTTCTTTCACCTCATTACACTCATCACTTGCATCACTCCATTTCCCTCCTCCTCTTTATATTCTTCCAACCTCCTCTAACTATAACATACAACAACAACAACCAATTCAAAAACCTCAACCCCCCAAAATAAAAAAATAAACTGTTTTATTTTTTTGATCTGGGAAATGAGTTCTGCAACAACTTCTTCATCTTCATCTTCTTCTTCAGTTGTGAGAAACAGGAAAAGCCAGAAAAGAAAAATGGAAAAAGGCAAGACTTTAATTCTTGAAAATACTAACAAGGATAAAAGTTGCAAACTTTATTGCTATGATGAATTGCCAGATTACATGAAAGACAATGAATTCATCGTTAATTACTATAGAGCTGAATGGTCTCTCAAGAATTGTTTTCTCAGCTTGTTTCAATGGCATAATGAAACTATCAACATTTGGACGTATGTTCAATTTTCATTCACAATCTCAAGTAGAGTATTTTATTTTGATTTTCTTGAGATTAATTAATTAGAGTGTTTGATCGTGAATGCAGGCATTTGCTTGGATTTGTTTTGTTTGTGGTGTTGACCGTTGTTAATGCTGCCCATGTTACAGACGCTGTTGATCTTTTTGGACTCATCAGGTTTCATTTTAATTTTTAATTATTACTTTGCATCTTGACACTCCGTTGGGTTGACAATGCCCTGCCTCTCCACAGCATCGAATGTATTCCACAAACCCGATTCAAAATATCAATTTTAGACGAATATTAGTACTAATATTTCGTTATCGGTCGATTCTGAAAACTTTTTGAATGTAACTTGATGAATTAACCACCTGTTAAAATGGTAATTTAAATTCTAGATTGTAATAACTTGTAAGTCTAGATTGCATTCCTTGTGCAAAAAATGTGGACTTAGTAGGTGGGTTTGTTAAACCACAAGTAAACATTAGCAAGTTGTTGCCTGTCATAAAGGGTAGGTAAAACCATTTTATTAACCCTAGAACGTTTCAGTTATTTGCTTACTTTGGTTAAAATACATTTTATGATGAATAAAAAGAAAAAACAATTGAACGAGGTAGAGGACGAAAGTACATTAAGTTTTTAAGGTTTGTTCATCTTGATTTAGTCCAAATTCAAAGTCGAGTGGGTCACAACTCACAAAAGTGATAACTGACCACTCTCACCCGTTGATAAATGAACGGGTACATATTAATCCAAGTGACGAATCATTAATTGTTTTTAACTCGATTTATTATGGTTTTAAAAGTGGTAGTAGGTTTGAAATGAACATGTAATGAGTACATGACATGACATGAGATTAGTCGTCTTTGCATGTTGTTACTCAAACTGTGAGTTGTAGTATTAACTACTACTCCCAGTACGTCCCAGTATCTTATGCGTGTAACTAATTTCAGGACGTCTCCTTTGATGCCGGGCTCAAATTCATCCCATGACTCCACTAATAATTTCTTATTGGTAAGCAACGCAACTCCATTTCATCTTTAATTAATAAATCCAATTGGACTTGTCATTACACAACCTCACTCTTTGTATGATACATTCGTACACCAACCGAGTTATTATTTCCAAAAAGACGTTCTTATGATAACTAATACTCTGATACCGACTCATAGCCAAGTAGCCAACCACTTCAATTCAATTAACCAAGTAGAAAATTAAAGAAAAGGTCGCCCACATTAATTAATCAAGTTCAATATCATCTAACAGTCAACACATTCTTCGTAAAGTAAATGCTTTGTTGACTGTTAGACGGTCTTACATTACGTGTCCCAATGAGTAAACGTGATTCTAATTATTATGCACAAACGAATTTCAGGACATGACAAAAATGGTTGATCTAACCCACATAAACAATCAGACTCACAGTGAACATACATCAGCTAGATGGCCATTCTACGTCTACTTAAGTGGGTCAATGTTCTGTCTAATATCAAGCACAATATGCCATCTCTTCTGCTGCCATTCCAACAAACTCAACGTATGGCTGTTCCGAATGGACTACACCGGCATCACAGTCATGATCATCACCTCATTCTTCCCCGCCATGTACTACATCTTCCAATGCGAACCCCTCTGGCAATTCACATACCTTGCAGGAATCTCCATCTTCGGCATCTTCACCATCGCCACCCTCGTCTCCCCCACCCTCTCCTCTGACGGCAACTGCAGGAATTTCCGAGCTGTCCTCTTCGTTTCCATGGGGCTGTTTGGTATTATTCCTGCGATTCACGCCTGTATCCTGAACTGGACTAATCCTAGACGCAACTTGACCCTCGCGTACGAAGCTGGCATGGCCCTGTCCTACCTTATAGGGACCGGGTTTTATGTCACCAGGATCCCGGAGAGGTGGAAACCGGGTTGGTTTGATCTGTTTGGGCACAGTCATCAGATATTTCATGTGTTTGTGGTGATGGGTGCATTGACTCATTATGGTGCTGCTCTGGTTTTCATGGAGTATAGGGATCAGGTTGGCTGTTCACTATAGCTGCCCTGATCAATCAAATTAATCTTGCTCGCACGTCTGAGACGGTTTCATATGTATTTCACGTTTAACTGTAAGGTTGATTGACTGCTTCACGTGTAAAACTGTCTCACAAGAATTCTTACGCAACATTATTTATTTCGTTAATTATCTCTTAATACTTGATTATAGTCGAAAAATTCTTTTAGGGCCTACAGATTAAGGCCGATTTATTTTATGTGTGAAATGTAAATGTATGATTAAGATTTGTTGGTTTTCAAAAATGAATTCCCTATTTGTAATAACGTTGTTTCCTCCGTCCCAATTTTATTGTCCTTTTTTTTCATTTATTTTTTTCACGAATTCTTTACTTTTTCTATTTCTTTAGTGACGAAAAGCAAAACACATTTTTCCTTAATAATGTCATACTTTCCGAAAATAGAAAGTGGGATGGACGGAATACTAACTGCTAAATCGGAAAAATTAAGGAGAAAATGAAAGCAACGTTAAGAAGTTTTCGTCTTTTTTTCAAGCACTCTTTTTGCTACTACATAATAATAATACTCGTACTTCGTATCATACATTCAGACAAATTTGATCTCACGGGCGTATCCAATGAATAGATCATACACAGTGGTTTTATGATTTTGAGCTTTATCACAAAGTTTTCGAGTTTTGTTGTAAACTTTCTGAGCTTGAGTATAAAGTTGTCAAGCTAAATCACATAAATTTTTAAGTTAAGAAACTTGTACTCCGTATAACCTCGGTAAGTACATACAAAATCTCAACAACTTTGGACCTGGTTGTACAATGCAGTTGTACAAGGCAACGTGACTTAATGATACCTAATTGTATCTGGTAAGAAATATAAACACACGCGAGGAAAAACAGCCTTATATAGTTGTATTACTTGTATACCTTAAAAACATGTAAAAAAATACTTGCAGTTAAATAAGAAAAACTTTATAAAAAAAAATGACGTGGACAAGTAGTAGTTTGTACTCAACTTTGTAGGCAAACGAAGCATGGCAATTGCATGATAATGGGTTACTGTGTTGTCCTGGTTAGTTTATAAAGTGTACAATTGTCTCATCGATTATTGGAACCAAGGAGGAAGAAGAAGGCCGTACAGTAAATGAGCCACCAGTTGACTTACAGAGTCAGTGAACCATGACAAAGTAGGTCAATGCGTGTAACGTCTTACCTTTTTTCAACTACGAGTTCGAATTATAATAAGATATATGGGCGAATCTAGACCTAAAATTTGGGGTAACGAATTCATTCTGTTTCCTTATTGTATAGGAAAATATCTCCTTTTAACGATATCCCTTGCTACTAGCTAGATTCCCTTGATAACATGGCGGCAGGATTAAACGTGGACGTACATCCGTCTTAACCACTAGACTAAGACATGTAGGACGTGTAACGTATCATGTGGATGTCAGTGAGACACATCCTACCTTCTTCTGCGGCTTCTTATGCCGTACTTGATTTCCCATTAATAGCAAGTTATGTAAGTTGGTGCTGTTATTAAATGCCACATTCATCACTAAAGTTTCAACATATTGGCATCATCACCATGTAGCAGTACAAGAAAACGCTGACAATGGGGTCACCCCTATTCACCCCATATCATATTACAGTCATGGGTCCAATGCTCTTCACTCCCATCACTCCCCATCGCCGTGTTTCTTTCAACGTCAAGTTTTCGAATCCCTTTACAGCTTTCATGCATCGACTTGTACAACAACGCACACATGCACAATAAATACACCGAAAATTACACTTGTCGTTAACATTTCGTTATTACAGCATGCATCGTGCTATCAAACCAGATCCTTGGACATCCCTTGTATAAGTATATGGTTGGTTTCACACGTAAGACAATCTTATATTCCGTATTAAGTATTACAGCACTACCAGCATGGCAACACTGATTTTATACACTTGAAATTACTGATCAAACAAACTTGAAGTGTGGTAACTAAGACTGACCCAATATTAGATGCTTGAACTCCTGAGTCCTGAGGTAGCATGCATGAAACATGAAGAGAGCTCCGTAGTTTATAGACAGAAGGGTTTCTGATCAAACACCGGAAGCCCCGATTTTGGCCAACACTGACCGGAATTCAGATGCAGTCACGCCTGCATTGACCTCGGCAATGTTGGGGCTGTCAAGTGCCACGACATGCGACAAGGGATAGCTTCTATTTGTGTGGAGCGAACTGGACGCATTGTTGCAGACCCCCTTCAGTATCACCGTCTTGTGGACCCCGCCCAGCAAGCCCTCGTAATCCGTGTCTCCACATTCTCCCACGAAGACAACCATTTTTGTCAGATCGAACCCCCAACGAACATATAGGTACCTAAAGATTCATTACATTGTGTTAAAGAGTATGAGAGCACATACATTCTGCTGTTATCAAACGTTCTGCTATTATCAGATGCCTTGAGTAAACAATAAGAACAGGTAAGGCAGCTGTACCTAAGCGCTTGAGACCGGGAAGCCAAGTCTGGAACCACATTAAGCCTGGTTCCATTCTGACAGTAAATAGCGTGGCAACGCAGAGCTTGAATTCTCATAGACTTGCGGAGCTCCTTGATTGGAGGAACCTGCAATGAGATTATTCCAAACCCAAGAACATGAAACATTTGTGAGAATCCAGTATACAAAATCGTGTAATGCATAAAAAAAACGTATAGATTGGCATTGTTGGTTAAGACATGAACTCTGAACTCATGGTTCTCAAGTTCAAACACCATGAGAAGGGATTGGCCTATATGGTTCGGAGGTGAAAAAAGTAGCTGACTTTGTGCACGTGGTTTGGAGGTTATCATATACGTAATTGCAAGTTCCTCTGTTACCGAATCAAAATTTTCATGACGATCAAGAAATACCATGAAGAAGTACCTTTTCTGGTTTCTGTACTTTGAATGAGAAGCAATAATCTGTAGAAGTTTCTTCATCCTCAATGATAATTTGTTCTTCTTCATCACCGTTCTTGACAGTGATTGATGATGCCCATCGAAGCAAAGTCTTTCGCAGGCCTTCTCCACCCCACCGATATTCAATGTGTGAATTATAATCAGAGTCTATGACTATCGCACCATCCTCCGAGTTCATCGATGAATAATACAAATCACTTCCACTACTGCATATGTATGCATCAAAATCATGAAGGTTAAACCCTTTGGATAGCAAATATGACTGAGTTTCGGGCATAGAAAAGGATGTCGACAAAATGAACCCTATAGAACCTTCTTCCTTCTCCTTGCCAACGGCATCAAATATTCTACGGAAACTCTCAGAGAGCCCATCTTCATAATAGCCATCCAAAGCAAGGATATAGATAAGTTTCCTCCTCTTGAAAACAGGAAATCTAATTAAGCTAGGAACCTGGTCAACTTTATCGAGGAACCGGACTTTCCGAGCATCCCTGTGGACACCTTTTGTCCATGACATAACAGCATTCTCTAATTTGTTTTTGTTATTAACAGATTTCCTTTCAGATGCCGCATCAACTTCATCCTTTTCCCCATCTATTGAGAACTTCAAGTTAAGAGATATATCCTTTATATCACGTAAAGAGTCGCTAGGAGATTCAGGCTCTTCCATGTCGACCCCATCATCATTAGCTTGCCACTGTGGTTGCCTTTGTCGACAGCTGGCTATTCGAGATAGGTATGTCTTGCAATGAGCTGGCCAAGAATACAAGTGAATGTTTTTCAGCCCATTTTGGCGACATTTGGCCCATAGATGCTTATCTGCCACAAGCTTCAGTAAAGCGTCGGCTATGGACTGCTGGTCATGGGGATCAATGAGAAGGCCATTATCAAGAACCTAAAACAATTTTAGAGTAACAAATCATATCAAAAACAGTAGCCTCATTTAAACAATAGTCTTTCAAGAAATCCACGACGTAGTCAGGTAAGTTAAGTTACCCTCTGGATATCAACAGGGCCTCCATTCTTCGTAGCAACCATCGGCAGGCCATGAGCTGCTGCCTGCAACCAGAAGAGAAAAATGAACGTTTTGCTTCATTTTACTTCCGCAACCCAAATCTGCCTTTTAGAAAAAAGGAGCCTTGTATGAAGCTGTCTCATGTGAGACTAACTCAAATCTTCATGTATTCTCAATTGATTATAGATTTAATGGATAGAACCGTCTCTACAGGTTCTCGCCTTTCATCATAGACTTTTGAGATGAAAACTGCACGGAGGAAACTAAACAAGTAGATGTGAGGGAGGAATACCTCTATTAGAGTTAGCCCAAATGGCTCTATAAAAGCTGGATTGATAAAAACACCCTGCACAAATAACATAATTAATCAATTTTTGAAGAAAAAAAAGGCAAAACCGACACTAGGTGTATACTTTCATCTAGTGAATTGCACAAATTGTTGCTTGAAGGTGACGAGATTTTTAGAAACTACTCCCTCCGTATCTATATGTTCGTCCACTTTATTTAATAAATGGGTGGAGTATTATATTGAAAGTGGACGAACATATAGATACGGAGGTAGTATTAGGGATCATGTATATACAAGTATACATGCAGCTACTAGTAGAACTTCTAAATCGAAGTTTTTATGAAGAAGTACCTTTGTTTTTGCAGCTAAACTATATATTTCAGGAACATCAGATTGCTTATGATGTTTAGGGTACGCCACTTGACCATACAAGTCATATTTATCAATTAGCTTCAGAACTGAAAGAAGAACTGAAGAATTTGTGCCCGACATCTCGTCAATACCATCCCGGTTACCCATTATAAGAGTCTGCACAAATTGAACTTACAAGTTGGTGTTAGAGAAATGAGGGTGGAATAGAGATACGCGTACGCCTCTCTATCTCAAATTGAATAAATAAATAATGATACTAGTAGGCAAGAGACACACAAGATTTGCTAACTCCCTCAACGGACGGCATTCACCAAATGCTTTGACCAAAGTTGTAATGTTCTTTTTCGGGTCAGGCCTAGCAAGGGCCAGGATCATAGGCTTCCTTGGGTTAGAGAAGAATCGCATTATCTGCTCAACGAAAGGAAATTTGAGCATATGACATGCCAAAAGGATTTCACTGAAACAAGGACATTTGGAAGTTAAATCAAATAGGCAGCTTAAAAACCTCGGTCCAAATAGGTGGATCGGGTGATGTGGGATGTTCTTCATTCTCGTCTGTTTCACCATCAATAATGTCTCCTTCATGTGGAACAATATGATTGAACTCCATCCCAGGAGGGATTACCTGCCGTATATAATTAGCATATTAAACACTCTTAAACAATGGAAGAATCAAAACATATAAGGCAGGCGGAAGAATTCCATTCCTCATGGAATGGCAGGCGGCTTAAATGCTTTGTTGAAAATGGAAGCAAATCACGATCAGTAGAAATACGTTAGAATTCCATATAGTCAATAAACACTTTCACTTTCAAGGAATAAGAGTTAAGATTTACATACCACCATGCGAGGCATAAACCTTCCATAACAGCTTACACCACGCTTGATCCTTGCACGCAACTTACGTTCCAAAAGGGTATCAAATCCATCATACAATCCCCACTGCTCCTCAATTTCTTGCCTAGTACTGGTGATTACAATTTCTGAGGCATCAAGTGACAGCTCTTCCGCCTCAATCCTACGCATTATTTTATATGTGCCATTAATATCCTCTTTAGACATTCGACCCTGTTTGAGAAGCTGCTGTAACTTGTCTCTACCGAGAGAGTGACCAGTAAAAAGCATTGGAACATTTAGGGCACCAGAAAGAAGAGCAGTCGAATCGCCTGCATCCGCATAATGCC
This sequence comes from Agrostemma githago, assembly GCA_958450325.1. Lineage (NCBI taxonomy): Eukaryota > Viridiplantae > Streptophyta > Magnoliopsida > Caryophyllales > Caryophyllaceae > Agrostemma > Agrostemma githago. The sequence goes on along the minus strand of OY288250.1, from coordinate 4,968,626 downwards.
CATGAATGGCAACCGGCCAAACGGGGTCTCCACTACCAATCTGTTCTCCAAGGACTTTGGACATTTGGACAACATGGTTTAAAGCACCATCAACAAATTCTGAAATATAAGGCCAGAGGTCTTCTTTTGGGATGTACTTATCCCTCGGTCCGAATGGTATTCGAACGATGTAAGCACCACTACTCTCTCCCACCTCCCCATCATTATCATCATCGCTAAGATCCTCAGTGTCCCTTGGATTCAGCATTTCAGTGGGTTCGCCATAACTCCAATCCACATCAGGAGCTGAAACTTGCCTTGTAAGCAAATCAACTCGGTATACTCCAGGCATCGAGCCAAGAGCCCTTGCAAGCTCAACCACATATTTGACCTGTGAACATAAATGTTATTAAAGTGAATCGCTAAAACCTGTCACTCATAAGGCAAAAACACATTGTGCTGTATCAGCATTTACCTGACCACCTGTGTCAGAATCACGACCAAGTTCCATATTTTCACCTCGAATCAGCCCATGGAGACTGCACGTGTAATGTTAATCAGTGTATAATCAAACAAGCAATTTACAATATGCCGTTTTGTCCATGAATAAAGTTTCTAGTTTCCTTTTCTGTGCCACGTTTTTCAATTCTCATCATTTTACCACATGTGATGAATTCAAACATACCAGATAGTTTATTCATGCAGAGAAGAAGCATTCACTGTCTTTTATACTCGTATTTTTGAATTCATCACATGAAAGTGCCACTACATTTATAGGATCGGGCCTATCCACATTACCTAACCAGTACTAGGTATAGCTTCTTCCCCCTTTGCTGACTAGCCCATGCCTCCATGGTTTCCACTGAACTTATTCTCGGTAACCTACCACGGTTGTTATCAGCGTGAGCCGAACGGTCTGGCACGGTATCACCCTTCTCTCCCTCGGAATAATCTTCTGACATATCAGCCGTTGCTTCCCGGCGACCCCTTTCTCGCTCCATATGACGTTTTGCCTTTCTCTGTGTTTCTTCATTCTCAAGCTGCAAATCAAAGCCAACAAGTATAGACGTATATGTCAACAAAATCGTGCACCCAAGGCAACGCAAAGATCCATACGAAAGTTCGTCTCCATTAAACGAAATAAAAAGGGTCAAACTGAAGCATTAATAGTATTATAGTTAATAGAATATAACGGGCCTCAACCATCACCTTAAGGTTTTGGTTGAGATGGTTCGTTAACAATAGTAGTGAAAAGAAAAGAAAATGGAAAAGTGAAGCTGCTTAGCATGAAAAAAGACTGTTTCTAAGAAGGCAAAACAGTCACAGTTGAACCAGTCACAATCAGTGTCAACATCTTTTAGTTAACTCATTCTATTATTCCTTAAAGTTACCATAGTAAAGACTAAAGATGTAGACCTTTGAGTCTTTTGCACTGTCAAACAGCACTTAGTCTAAGACCATCCTCATCCAAGGATCACCCTAATGGAGGTCATCCCCGTTTTAATGTTTTAATTAATTTGTTGACCCTCACTCATCCTATACACTCTCATTCAGAAAACCATGACCTAGGTCATCAACCCAATCATTTTTTACTTTTCAACCCAATCATCTCTCACTTTCTCTACCCCACATATTTCTCTCATACTTTATTTTTTCAACTACCATTATATTTACATATATTTATAATAAGGAGAGAGAGAAAAGATGGGACATAGGGTACAGTACCCCACTTGCATGATTGCAACTTGAGGGTCATCCACAATGAGAGGAGGTCATCTCATGACTTCCTCCATTAAAAAAGTCACCCTAATTAAGTTCAAGGGTCATCCTTAATTGACCATTAAAGTGACACCCACCCCCCATGACCCAATGAATGGGGGTGGTCTAACATCAAGCAATGAACCAAGAATATACCCCACACACGAAAATTCATCAGACCTTAAATAGACCACCACCCCAAATTCTGCATTAAATAATAATTCAACCAACACAACAAAATTGACATATAATCACACCATAAGTAGAACAATCCTTTCGAGAGTGATTAGTCAACTTCTTTTTTGTTACTCCGTACTTTTTTATGTAGCAAAAACAACGTATCCACATGCCACGATTTGTCAGGAGTAGGACGACCAAGTCACCTAATTCGCATATTGACCACTAGCTAGGACAACTACGACAGATCATCCTCCAAGGTTCATCACTAAACGGGAGTTCGAGTATGGTCCAATGGAGAATGATCACAGAATATGCAAGGCGGGGGCGACCTGTTTTTTCTGACGAGCCAGATTCCATATCCTCCAACACATATTCTCCAGCCTAGTATTCCTCTCTTGCGGGCTCCTCGTTGCTTGTGCCTAAAACAATTATCAACCAAATCACCTTCCAAATAAAGTTCAAGTCTTTATACCAAAATCACAACCAAATAGAATGCCATTGACAAAATGGATTATAATTAAACAGATATACTATTATACTTAATGAAGCAATAAATTTTTCATGACAAAATGACCCAATTAAGCAGGAAACTTTAATTTGCCCCCACAAAACTAAACAATAAGTCCTCGGGACCTTTTAGGCCGAATGAAACTGTCTGAACTAAACTGAACTAATACGACTTGACTTGATTTGACCTAACCTGAACGGATGAACTGAACTGAAGCGACCTGACCTGAATTACGATGCGAGATTTAAAAGAACATGACCAACAATTCATCAATATATTTTGAAGTAATGTGGTCAGACAATCAATAAGTGGATCAAGCAAGAAACTTTGCACCAGATTACCAGAAAATCTGAGAAAAAAAAAAAAAAACTTTAACCCACTAATCCTCAAATCAAACACACAATCAACCAAAAAATCTGAGAGGAAAAAAAGACAGTAGGCAGTTAAGCAGTAATCCTCAGAAATTGTTGGAAGTAAGTATTAGACTGAAATGAAAAAAAACAGGAGACTTTAGATAATACAGTAAAGAGTAAGTACCTTAACCCAAGAACGATAAAGATCAGATTCATCGAAGCCAGAAACAACTTCTTCAACGAAGTAGCGAGTAGGACTGAACCTGCCTCTTTCCCTGAGCAACAGAGATGATTTAGCATCGTCAATCCCAGGACCCACATCAAGAATTGCCTCTAAGTAACTGTTTATCCAGTCATTTCCCGCCATTTTTACTCAACACCCCCAAGTAGTAGTGGTAGTTCAGTGTGCCTGCTTTTTTCTTTTATGCAGGAGTTGATGTTGATGACTTGATGTTGAAAGCAAAGTAGAGTAGAGTTTATGTTTCCCTTATAAAAGGGAAAGCCTACCCATCATTTATTTGTTTATCTTTTATTAGGACACAAACACCAACAAACGATAAGAGATTGTGCGAGAGACAAAAAATATGATTATACATCCATCTGGTTATACAATACTCGTAACAATTTGTTCTGGGTTGAGTTATAAGTTTTTGAAGTTAAACATTTATGTGATGTTGCTCAACAATTTTACACTAAAGTTCATAAAATTTATGACAAAACTCGAAAACTTTATTATAAACATCAAAATTATAAAATCAATTGTCGAGAGATATGTACAACTAATTGTATAATCTATTCATTGTGACTTGTGAGGTACGGGGTACCCAATTGTTATTGTTTGACACTGAATTATTGAGGACTTGGATTATCAAATTACCAATAAAAATAATCCCGACAAATAATTGAAACACTTGAAATAAAATAAGATAAACAAATAATCGACACGTAGATGGGTGATTAAATGCGAAGGGGGTTCATCAGAATCTTCGGTAGGTAGGATGTTCCAAAAGAAGTGTTGTTGTATTGTATTTTGTATGTGTCTCATCTCTGTTTCTTGAGTCACTTACTCATGTTGGCATGCACATTGTAGTACCCTCTACCAACATCTAGCCCCTCTCTACCCTCCTCGGCTGCCTGTCTCCACAAAAACACAAAACTGAAAACAAGTCGATAATCCCATATTAACTCGAATGTTATATCACAGAAAATGAATCGATGTATAATCTGAACACAAATTGATTTGGTCCAACCGGATGTCAACTGATTTTCCTGACCCGGAGTTGATCCAACCCAAACCTAATCTGTTTGACCCGTTTGCAAGATTTACTTTTATGTACTCTAGAATGGTAGTAGTAATTTTACACTTGGGGCTGAGCAAAAATATAAAATACTCCGTATATGATACAGTTTTGTTATACGATTTCAATTTATACAAATTTTTGGATATGGGTAATCCGATAGATTTTTGTAACCACCGTACTGACGTCAAATAAGTGTATAGGATATGGTTAACGTCAAATAGAAGTAGACCGGAAAGACTAATGATTGTGCATTATGGGGGCGTTTGGTAAATAGCATATCCGTCAAAAAAACAGCATATTGGGAGTCTTTGGCATGTTTGACCAAAAAATATGCTGATTATGGTGTTTGTTAAATGGCATTTTGTAATGGCATATTGGGGTCCAATATGCCGTTTTTCAATATGCTGCTAGGAGCAGCATATTGAGTTAGCGGATTGATTTTTATTTTATTTTACTTCTTTATCCTTTGCAAATCTTTTAACCCTATATTAGTTATTCTAACTCTTTCATAATCTCCGATCGAGATTTCATAAACTAAAAAAATATCAACTCTTCGTGATAATATTTGTTCAATTTTATTGACTACATTGGCTAGTAGAATAGATCGGAAGTATTTTTAAAGTTGTTGGTGTGATGTATATATGTTGACGTATATTTAATCAAATATTTGTTGATGTCCTTTTTTGTCATTTTACAAAGCAGTTAAACAATCAACTAATTTAAAACTGCTAATTACCAAACAGTACAAAAACAATATACTAATTAAATCTGCTAGTCAAAACTGTCAATTGATTATGATAGTCAAATCTGCTTTCTTAATCTGCTTCTGCCAATATTAATCCGCTGTTTACCAAACAGAGCCTATATATTGTACTATACGGAGTATACATTTGGCAATCATTCATTAATCCTCAATCGTTAATTAAGCTAATCATTTCATGTAGACGTGTACGTACACCTAGCCGATCCCTCAAAAATCAGAACATCATCGACATATAATATAACAAAAATAGACATATACCCTCCATATATAGCTCTTATTACGGAGTACGAGTATTAGATTATATGTGGAATATAATACTTTGTATTTTTTTTGCTAAAGTTAAAACATACCCTTCTATCAATGCACGCATATTCAAGCAGTGCGGATCTCATGTCTCATTATTGTGTCACACCATACATGAGATGACACTTCGCCTAAATAAAATATGCAACAAATATTATAGCTTGTTGAGTGTGCCTATTGCATAAATAAAATATGCAACAAATATTATAACTTGTTGAGTGTCATCTCGTGCATGGTGTGACACACGTGCAGGAGTTGTCATTGTTTTGGGAAAAAAAAAACACTTTCGTTCTCGTCGTCGGCGATTTACTTAAAATCATCGACAATTTTACATAATTTACCTATTTTACCCTTTACTCCCTTTTCCTTCCTTAACTAAACAAAACAAAAATTACTTTAAAACAAAAACAATCAACCCAACAAAACAAAACGAAAACAATATATAATTAGTTAGAACTAACAAAATTCCTAAGCAAAATATAAATAACACGATATTCATTCTAAAATCACGATATTCATTCTAATTAGTTACTTCAATCTTAGGTGTTACTAACATCGCGATATTCATTCTAAAACAATATATAATTAGTTAGAACTAACAAAATTCCTAAGCAAAATATAAATAACACGATAAAGCATTCATAATTAGCAAATGTAAAAAACAACACGATATAGATTTTTATTAGCAACGAAGATCATCGGCAATAAGGGCATAGCCGTAAAAATTTAAAGACTACGCTTGAGCATAGACATTAAAATTCGAAGTCTATGCTCAGGCATAGCCAGGAAAGTTGAAAGACTACGCCTGGGCATAGACTTTGAACCACGAAGACTACGTCTAGGTATAGACTTTAAAACTCGAAGTCTACACCTGGGCATAGACTTTAAAACTCGAAGTCTACGCCTGGGCATAGACTTTAAATCTCGAAGTCTACGCCTGGGCATAGACTTTAAAATTCAACGCCTACCCGTAAAAGCAGACGTTACGTTTCAACGTTTCCGCTGGGAACGGCTATAAAAATGCAACGTCTATAGGCTATTCCCGGACTATCTTTCACGCCTATACCGAAAAGTCTATCACGACTGTCTTTTCTTTTTTCGAGATAACCAATGAAATTACACCACGTACAAACAAGAGAAATTAAAACTAACCTCGTCAACGACGTCGTCTTCCAAATTGTTTTCGGTATACGGCAAATTCAAATCAAAAGGGAAATTGTTAACTGTGTTCGACATCCTGGAATTGTCAACGTTATTGGGAAAATCAAAATATAAGCGTTTCGATGTTATTCCGATGATGATTCGATTTCCTTAGGTTAAATAGTGGTAGGTTAAATAATAGTAATTACGTTAATTTAGTTAGTAAATCGTGATAATATAATAGTAGTTAGGTTAAATATAATTTTCTAGGTTAGTTTAGATATTTTGTTTTGTTAGTAATTAAACAGATGACGATTCGGTCATTTACTATCATCTTCGCCGACGATTTTAAGTAAATCGCCGACGATGATGAGTAGTCCCCAAAAAAAACTTGTTCCGAAAAAAACATATAGTGTATAGAATATTGCTAAAATGAAAGAGCCCTTGAAAATTATCATTACGACCAAATAGAAAGGTGATCCATCCTAATATCTAGTGTTCAACAGATCTTGCCATGGTACATATTGCGGATCTTACGTTTTTCAAGCTCAGCTCCCACAAGTAGCACATTAACTACTCCTTAAAATTTTCCATACTTGAGTTGAGATCCAGTAGTTTTCATAGAATCTTTCAGAATAAAGAAGGAAAACTGGAAAACACTCCAGAGTATCGTTATTATAATTCCTACAAAACCCCAAGAGTGGGTTATTCATGATGAGATCATAATATCCATCATTGTATTTCCCACTTGTCGTGTTGTTCCAAAAGAAATACTCAATAGATCCCGTTGATGGAATTGAAATATAAGAGATTTTATCACACAAATGTTTCGAGAAGATTAAATTCAATAATTTCTATATATATTCCACTCAATTATATCAACGGAAATTTCCCATGGTACCCTCGAACTATGTCACATTACACATGACACCCCTGCTTTTAAGTGTGTTCACATGGTAACCTTGAGTTTTATAGTTTAGTTCCCGATTTGTCATTTCCCAAATTTCTGTCATGACGCCGTTAAATTATTACCAAAATTAACAACTACTTTTCTTCAAAAAGAGAGATGTTCTCATGGTACCCCTAAGTTTTCATAGTTGTGCCCATTGTACCCTTAAGTTTTCATAGTTGTTCCCATGGTACCCTTAAGTTTTCATAGTTGTTCCCATGGTACCCCTGAAAGAAAAGCAACGACTCAGTGAAGCAAAGCAACGATTAGTTTAATGAACTAGCTGTTACACAAGGGCTTACAAATTCACTCTCTTTTCTGTTTTGGCATAAGAAAATCAAACCATCCACACTCACTCACTCAACCTTTTCACCTCCTTCTTCACTTGTACAAAAAAATTTGAAAAACTTCATCACCATAACTTTGAAGCTCGATCATCCGGAAACATTAATTTTTTTTCCATTTTTTTGTACAAGTGAAGAACGAGGTGAAAAGGTTGAGTGAGTAAGTGTGGATTGTTTGTTCTTTTTCTGCCAAAATAGAATAAGAAGTGAATTTATAAGCACTCGTGTAACGGCTAGTTCAGTAAAATAGTCGTTGCTTTGCTTCAATGAGTTGTTGCTTTCCTTTCAGGGTACCATGGGAACAACTATGAAAATTTAAGGGTACCATGAGAACAACTATGAAAACTTAAGGGTACTATGGGAACAACTATAATTAATTTTGGTCATAATTTAACGGCGTCATGACAGAAATTTGGGTAAGGTAAAATCGGGAACTATACTATAAAACTCAAGGTTACCATGGGAACAAACTTAAAAGCAGGGGTATCATGTGTAATGTGACATAGTTCGAGGATACCATGAGACTTTTCCCTTATATCAATGATAAACTCGTTGGTAGTCCAATTTGCAAAACCCGAATCACTATCTAACATATTAATTACTCCTGTCTTGAGCATCAGAGTACCTCCATAACCCCACTGACCCATTTACCTTGAAATACTTTGATCTTGGACTTTTCAACGTTTTATAGCTTCCAACTTATAAATATAAAAACACTTGTAGTGACTCATTTTAGTTCAATTCGGTTCAGTTTAGTCCAAAAGAATAGTTTTATTGTTCAAACATTCATAAAAGCACTTTTGCTCAAGGTTTGCATCACACGCGTCCAAAATCATACTCTCTCTCTCTCTGAACCTTTAAAAAAATAGCTTTTAGTAAATTATCTCTCACATCCATTCAATTCTTTATATTTACTATAAATGGATAATTCAATCAATTCTTTACCTTCCTTTTTGGCAAAAGACTTTACCTTGTAATCCTCATATCCTTACTCTATTTACACAAAATACCACTACTTTTTTACTTATTTTAAGTTTGGTGGACCTATAAAATAATTTGATTTACCAATAATACCCTTACTTTTATCATTCTTTTAATATTTGTGAAATATCCAATGTCAAGCATTGAATGGATGAGAGGGAGTAAATATAAAAAGTTAAAAACTTTCAGAGACTCCTGACGGAATATATGGGTCAAAATCGATAATAAGATATGGGTAGGGGACTAGGGGGGATTCACTCATGGTTTAAAAATGAAAAATGGTGTGAAAGCAGGAAGTGAAAAACTGAAAGAAATAGTTTAACGTGGAGTAGACTTTGTTGATTTAGAAACTAGAAAGAAAGAGTAGCAAAGCCCAAAACTACATAACATAGTAACAGTCAACAATGAGCCACTTGACTGCATATATTATGTTTAGTCAACAACACCTTCCTTCTTCCTCTTCTGTGTTTCATAGCAACACCCCTCTCTTCCTTTCCACCTCTCTCTTTCCACTTTTCCAATCCCCTCTCTCTCTCTCTCTCTCTCTCTCTCTTTCTCTGTTCATTTTCCTCCTTCTAAATCATTCATTCATTCAAAGAACCCAACTTTACTCTATCTCCTACCTCAGCCTCAGCCGCCTCTTTCAAGGTCTGTTCTTCTATGTCCTCTTGCCTGATTGATTCAAAGTTTTGATTTTTATGCAGATTTTCATCAATAATCACCTCATTTGTTACTACCCTAGTAGCATAATGATGGGTTTATTGTTGTTTTGTGGATTGTTTTAGGATTTGGGGTTGTTTTAGTTGATGAATTGTGAGTAACTAACTTCTAGGAGCTGGAAATTTCTTGTCTTTTGTTGTATTCACTGCTCGTTCATTTGTTTACCTTTTATATTCGGTTTGAGTAGTATTTTAATGGAAAGTAAATAAATGACCGACACTAAAGGAGTAACTATCTAGTACCCTAGTAGCATAATGATGGGTTTTATTTTGTCTTGTGGACTGTTTCAGCAATTGGGTTTGTTTCAGAAGTTTCTGTTGATGGTTTAGAACACTTAGGAGCTTTGAATTTATGGTCTTTTTGTCGAATTCGGTCAATAATGCTGTACTCTTAGACCAATTCTGTTACCCTTTTTTTACTTAATTTGGAATGTAATTCTTTCCAAAAATGTTCAAAACAAATCTTTTGAAGCATATTTCCAACACTATGAGTTAAGTATCGTGGGCAATTGGTTAAATGTAATACGGAGTATATATGTATTTCAATGTGATGGAGTACTTTATTTCAGTTATGAAGTACTCGTATCATTTGCCGAGTTGCTGTTGGTGATGATTTGTCATACATAAAATGTTGCCTTTATCGGCTATTGATTGATTGATTGTTTAATGATGTATGCCATCTTGAGTTGGAAGTCTTGGTTGTAATACTAATTTCGTATTGTCGTCTTGAGTATGACCCTCGTTGCCCATCTATGGAAGAAACCAATTCTTATATAGAAAGAAGCTAACATGAGATCTTGTTCGCTTCATGGGGGGTCACTATTCTCAGGCTCTGCTCACTTTTACCTTGAGATGCTTGTTGTATATGGAAACATAATGACATTTTTGTGTGTTATAATCTTCAGCTTTCGACGTGTAATACAATCCAGCTCCTTCATCTTCGTCCAAGGAATATGCTTTTGATACAGTCTACGACCTGGTTACTGTCATGAGTGCACAGAAGCTTTTGTGAATATCTCTGACTTTGGCAAATCCCTAGTTTCCTAGAGATGAGGGTTTGAATTAGGTTTGTGATCATTGGTTTGAGCACCAGAGGATGGATTGCAGCTACTTCCGTTCAAAAGTTCTCATATGCATGATTAGCTTAACACCATGTATAGTGTGGCCACAAGCCTTTGCGTTGGAGGCGGGAAGGAAGCTTCTAAACGGAATCAAAGAGGAAGCCAAATTCCCACTACCCCACTTAGATAAAATCGGAAACAGTGACCACTATACTTATGCCCCGAGAATTGTGGCCATGGCAATACCCGGGGTGCTCCTTTTGGGTTGTATGTTAATGTGTCCCTGCTTTCAAGCAAAGAAAAAGGATCTTCACGTCAATGATTCTCAGCGAGATCTTACACTAAGTAAGTAAAATAAGTAACAGTCGAAGTCTTATTAACTCATTATATGCTAATCCAAAACTTGTATAGCAATTAGCGAGTATTCTATGAGACACTTTTACATGTGAGCCCTACCCAGACATTTTACTAATCCTCATTTAACTATAGCCGATAGGCTTACTGGGTTGGTCTCACATGTAATGTAAGACCACCTCATAAAAGTTTCGACACATTTATCTTGTTGTCAGTTATAACACGAAGCGGACAGTTTAAGGGATGTTAAACTTGTTTAATCTGAAGTGCTGACATAATAAATTCTTCTGCAGTGGATTCATCCTCTTTCGAGATGATTACAAATCCAGAAAAGGTGACTGCTAGTCCATGGAGGCCTGCACCACCCAGTCCGTTTCAATCACGATACCCTCCACCCAGTCCAAATAGTTCTCGACACCCTCCTTCCAGTCCTCGATTTCCGATGTCCCCAAAGCTCAATAGGTTTGGATCAGTTCATCTTAGCTTCAGTCAGATTCAAAAAGCCACGCATAATTTCTCATCAAGCTTTAAGATTGGTGAAGGTGGTTTTGGGAATGTATACAAGGCCCAGCTACCAAATGGACCTTGGATTGCTGTGAAAAGAGCTAAAAGGGTGAGTAACATCACACTTAACACTTTCTTCTTAACCTGGATCTCAAGTCCATATTCTTTGCGCTCGAGCTTACTGGCGTGATGTAAGGTTGTATCACAATATGGGATATATTGTACGAGTAATATGAAATATATGTTTGAAAATTCCAGTCTTACGCCTAGTCCATTACTTGTACTCAGGAAAGTTTTGATTCTGCTGAATTCAACAGTGAAGTTGAGATCCTATCAAAAATTGAACACCGCAGCCTGGTGAAACTGATAGGATTTGTTGATAAAGGATTCGAACGGCTTATTGTTACTGAGTATGTTTCAAATGGTACCCTGAGAGATCATTTGGATGGTAAGATTTGCTCGGCACATCTGTACTAGAATAGTCCCATTTTCACCTGTTATGGAAGTACTGATATTTCGAGTCTTAAATATGACATGACAGGGCTGAGGGACAAGATTTTGGATTTTGGTCAGCGCCTTGAGATTGCCATAGACGTTGCACATGGCTTAACTTATCTTCATATGTATGCAGGTAAATTAAAAATTGGTCTAAACATTTCAATTTTCAAAGCACATAAACCATACTCTATATATCTCTATAAGCCACCGATCATCTTAGGGAATCGTCAATTTTCGTCTCCTTAATTCTGGCTTGCATATGATATTGAAATGGCCATTAGGTTGTACTTATTGCTTTATAAGTTATTTTTCCACTTTCAACATTTTAATTAATAATTTATTTTTTTGATAAATTAACAATAGAGAAGAATATCATCCATCGCGATGTGAAGTCATCCAACATTCTTCTGACCGATCATTACAAGGCCAAAGTAGCTGATTTTGGATTTGCAAGAGTTGGTCCGGTTGATGGTGATCAAACTCATATTTCGACCAAAGTGAAAGGGACGGTTGGATATCTTGATCCCGAGTACATGAAGACTTATCAACTCACCACTAAAAGCGATGTCTACTCTTTTGGGATTTTGCTTTTAGAGATTTTGACCGGACGTCGCCCTGTGGAACCCAAAAGACCTATTCCAGAGAGAGTAACAATCCGATGGGTAAGCTTCTTACCCTTCTCTTGAAGGAATGAGCATATAAACTTCAGTTTCTGTTAAGTCGTTCCGAAATTACGCTGCGTGCAAGATGGCACTTCTTGTCTCTCGCTGTTAATGGATTTTAAATTGCGCTATAGCATGCTGATTACTCGTAAGTTGAAAGCATCATTCAACAGTAACTGGATAACTGTAATATGTTCATTGAACGACATTTTTGAATGATATTGGTGCAGGCCGTCAATAGCTACAATGAAGGCAACGTGCTAAAGCTTCTTGATCCATTGATGAAAGAAGCAGTTGACGGAGAAATACTAAAAAAGATATTTTGTTTGGCATTTCAATGTGCAGCACCTGTTCGACAAGATCGTCCAGACATGAAAGAAGTTGGGGGGCAGTTATGGGCTATACGAATGGAGAATCAGACCAAAAAACATGGATAGGTCAAAATTCTTCCTGCAAAAACCACCACAACGAATTTCCACACCATGATTGGGATCGAATTAACTCAGCCTTGGTGAAAATTTATTGTACATTGTATATTTTTCTCCCGAAAAAAATCCAAAAAAACATAAACTTGCATCTTAATTGAGCATAATATAGCTCTGGAGTGGTGTTTTTAGAAAACCATTAATGTAGTAGATCTGTGTTTTGTTCGACAATTATGGATTGCGTGTGCTGGAATAATGTATGTACTATTAATTGCACACATTTGCATCTCATGCTTTCATTTAGATTATTGATCTATATATGCAAAACATGATCAAAGAAAGGTTTCGAAACCAAAGAAATCGCTTTTGATTACCCAGGAGACTTGAATGTTTTGTGAAATAAATACAAAAATGAGACAGCATCAGCTACTTCTATTTACAGTGGGCATCTTTGATGAATACTCTATCCAAATTGACAAAAAAATACTCTATTATATATAAAAAAAATGAGGTAACATATCTGATCTATGTCTGAAATCACCTGGATCTTGAGATCCTGATGTATTTTACAAACTCGCTTGGAATTCTAACAACTAAAACTAGAGCCGACCTGCGCAATCTTGCAACCTTTTCTTATGGGACGTGATGAGCAATGCAGACGCTTCTGATATTTACCGGGCTTGACCCACATCAAAAAAAAAAAACATCTCTTACGGCTTTACCAGATAGCTGCCATCTGCAGTCGTGTCAGAATTTTGAGAGTGTAGGAAACGAAAATCGTAGCCTTCTCCATTTTTGACTCGCCCGAGAGGGATGCAAGTTCAATATATGCTCAGCGATGAAGTCATGCCTCGTCAACATCCCTACCACTGGTGGTCGCTGCACCAACACAACATAGATTTTCATTAAGGTATGAGTCGAGTTGGTCAATAAATTGACAATAGACAGAAGGCAGATCAAACCGGCATTGCAGCTATAGTCTACAGATTTAGTATGAACTTGATAGAAGGATGAAGAATACTTACATCTGGTGTCTTTGGTATAACGAGCATATGCCTGAGACCAACTTGTCGGAAAAGTATAAGAGCTTTGGCCAAAGACATTGTCTCCACAACTGTATAAGGAGAGGCATTACTGAATGGGTGAAGATCTACATACATCTCCATTTCTTCATCGGATAATTTGATGTCATTAATGTCATCAGCAGCAACTCCGGACCCACCTTTGGCAAAATCCACTGACGAGAACTGGTCAAATGCTTCAGCATCAGTCCTCACCGGTGTAAAAAAGAAAGCTTTCTTCTTAAGCAGCACGATTAAATGGGCACGAAGGATTAAACCAAACAAAACCGGATGCTCAGAATGTTCTTGCTCATCAAAGACAGGAAACCCGTTATGGTCTGACCTTCTGAGGATGTCCACTATATTTCCCACCTTCTCGATCCCATGAAAATACTGAAGTGGGCCGGTAACTACGTCAGCTACCGTTAGTTGCCGCATGTAGGGCTCAACATGAGTTTCAAGGTAAGGAAATCCCTTCAGCTTCATCATGATATCGTATATATTACAGTTAAAACAATCTGCGACTGTCTTCGAAACAAGCAAGGCCAGCATAATTAAAGGCAATAGTAACAGGTTGTTGGTAATTTCCAGGAGGATAACACATAAAGAAACTGTCATTCTCATGGACCCGCCGAGAAAAGCAGCAGCACCAAGCACAGCAAAAAGACCATGGTTAAGACTAGAATATGAACCTAGGAGCATCCCAACATAACGTCCATATGACGCACCTGTAACAATTACAGGTACAAAGAGGCCAGATGGAACCACAAGTCCGTAACTCATAATACTAAGGAAAAAACAAGTCACGAAAAAGATGAGCATTGTAACGCCATGAAACTCAGAATCCGTGCTGTGCCGGAAAAGATTTCGTATAGCATCATCGTTTGTATTGAAAATCAAACTGGCTAGATCGTTGTAATGGGATGGAGCACACTGAAATTTCTTAAAGTTACCAGATCGACCTATAGTGGGACATGCTTCTAACGAGCCACTTGGACAAGGTTGGCAGGTTGCGAGCCAAGGAAGCCCAAACAGAAGAGATGATGTGAATAGAGAAAGTAAGCAAGCGAGAAGTATTTGATATTTGATGCCTTTCCTGAAAAGGAGCAGTATAGGGTGATCAGGATGGTACTACTGTATAATTAGACCTTGCAAGCGGGACATTCAATCAGGTTCAGATTGGGTCATTACGAGGTTGGATCATCTTGTATGGGTCAGGTCATTTTCGAGTAGGAGCAAGTCCGGGTTACTCCTTATTATTACCTAACCAAAGTCTAATGGTAAGAATAATCAACTTACTTGTTAATTCTGGTGTAAATACGAAGAACCTTTGCGAGGATGGAATTGTACAAGGCTGCCAAGCATCCCCCTACGATTCCGATGACCAATACCACAGGGACATCATTGAGATGATATACAAAATCTTCTGAGGTGACGTTGAACATGATCAAGCCACCTGTTCCAAATAGTCCACAATTGCCCTTGTAACAGAAATCCATGAAACCACGAAGCATGATAGCAACGATTACTGTTGAGAAGAAAGCTCTCCATAAGAGGGCACCTCTCCACCTTATAATGGGAAAATGACCACATGTCAATGCACGCACAGAAGCCATTACATAAGAAAGGAAGTATATAGAATGATAATTATCTTAAGTCGACTCACATTGTTTGTTTAAAATTCAAATAAATTACAAAAAAAAGTCTACCTAGTTCATGCTTTGCAATTTTAAGCTCGACGAAAGGGTAATTATCACACTTTCTAAGTCACAGTGTTCACTCAACTGTCGTCGTTAGAAAGCCAAAAACTGTGAGTTACAGATTAAAAAAAAAATCCTAACTATATAAACTAAGTTTACTTGAAAGTGAAGCTGAAGTTCATTTCGAAGAAATTGTGTTAATAATAGAGTGTTACCCTGCTAAAATGGGATCTATATATAGAAAAAATAACCATACCAAGAAGTCATTTCTTCCAAAGCAAACAATACTCCACCAACTGGAGCACGGAAAGCAGCAGCGATTCCAGCGGCTGTTCCGCACGTTACAAGATCTCTCCTATCTCGGTCATTTTTGAAAAAGTGTAGCCATTTCCATGTCAAGTGATAATTCTTTGATCCACCCTCACCCAATAATGAAGCAATGCATGAAGCAGTATGCACCATAGGCCCCGCTTTTCCAATCAGAAGGGAAGATGAGACTGCAGTTATGCTACCAACAATCTGCAACCCAACACATATATGAGACTAACATTCTAGATTGAATAGAAACTCTAGTTGTGTGCATTTTCTGAAAATTTTGTTATCACAACAAACTAACTATTGCCAGATACTTGTTTCGCACGAAAGACTTGCAATAAATATTTTAGGTACTTGTAAACTCTCAAAGAAATTGAGTAAAGTAGGATTCAATATAACTAAACATTCTGACCTTAACTACTAAAGTCTTTACTGAAAATATCTCAGGTGCATTGACACCATTCAAGTAAGCTTTCACTTCTGGTATGCCTGATCCAGCAGCCGCAGGCGCTATAAGCGCAGTAATAAGGGATGCAAATAGAGCCAATCCAAAATTATAACTTGTGAAAACCAAAAATGCAGCCCAGTACCTAGAGCAAAATCAAACTCCATTATAAGCCTATACACCACGAAATCTCTAGAAATTTCGATTATCAAGGAAAATGCAAAAGGATTGTTACAGATATGGTACTTGTTTTCTAGCATTAGTTTGGAAGTGATGACAAATTTCCATCCAGCAATGTTCTCAATGGCCAAATTATTGAAGAATCCAATCAAGCCAACAATCAAACCAATAAGAAAAACGAGCGCCCACTTCATAGATATATATTGGTATATCTGACCCGTCCCCCTACTCCTCCAATCTTGCTTGAAGAAATCATTCTCGATGATTCTGCAAAACCCCGGAAATAAAAGAGTTCAACTTTCCATTCAAATCAACCAAATGACAACAAGGGCAAGTCATCAACACAATTATGAAACGCATACAAGAGTGTCATACGAATTTTAGTCAAAGGCAAAGATGCTATACCCTACAATGATCATCCCACCTCATCCTAGTTCTGCATTCATCAATCGTAAGCAGCCGACAATATACAGTAAAGAATATCCATCTTCAAGATAGCAGCATTATGTAAAGCAAAAGTAAAAACCAACACAACACACCTAATCAAATTGATCACACAAACTAAATTCTACAACCCATTGCACAAAATAGATATCTAAAAAGTGGACTCACTACCCAATTGAACACAGGTATTTGATGCAAATACAGCATTAAGTTGAACAGGGGTTTGACGGGTAAGAATAAATTCAATCAAGTTTACAGCTTCTTACCAAAAGCAGCATCAAATTGGACTAAAATTTGATGGGTAAGAATATATTCAATCAAGTTTGCACCTTTTCACCAAAAAAAGAAAAAAAAAGGCATCAAATTGGACTAAATTTTGATGGGTAAGAATAAATTCAATCAAGTTTACAGCTTTTTGTCAAAAACAGCATGAAATTGGACATGGGTAAGAATACATTCAATCAAGTTTGCAGCTTTTCACCAAAAACAGCACCAAATTGGAGTAAATTTTGATGGGGTAAGAATAAATTAAACCAAGTTTACAGCTTTTTATCAAAAACAGCATGAAACTGGACATGGGGTAAGAATACATATACATTGAATCAAGTTTGCAGCTTTTTACCAAAAACAGCATAAAATTGGATGGGGTAGTAGAGTAAGAAAGAAAGACACAGACTCATAATCAAGGCTTTCAATGGGACAAATGTTGGCACCAACGAGGGCAAGTTGAGAAGTAGTGTTGCTGAGGAAAGACAGATGATTTCGAGCAGAGGAGGATTGTAATAATGGTTCCTCTTCATCTCCTCCTCCTCCATTCTGCTGCAGTTGGGTTGACATCAATTCCTGTCCTTCCTGTCCTGCAAATACTAAAAGATTCAAACTTTGATGGAGATTGATTGATTGACTCAAACCTTGGTTACATCAACACCAGTTATGGTACACTGGTGTTTTTCCTAGTAGTAGTAAACCAGTAAACAATTAAACATGTTGGTTTTTTTATAGATTATCTTTTACTTACTCAGCAGCCGCAGTTGGAGGGGAGCAGGCAGGCAGGCAGATCAGATTGTTAAGAATGAGTCGTATTTATGACTTCTCCTGTGAATCTAAAGGCTGATGCAGTTGAGGAGGACAAGTTGTAAACCAGTAGTAGGACACTTGACTTGCTGCGTAACAAATTTGGCCCAACTTACTTCTCGCGATTTTATAGTAAGTTAAGTTGGAATATAAAATACACATTGTATTGTCTCACGTTTCTGTTCCTCAATTCTTTTCTTCCATTCAATTTTCCCATTTTTTTAGAAAAATTTGTTAGGGCTTGGTCGTATATACTCCCTCCGAGTTCCTATTATTGTCTCACTTTCATCAATGTGTGGTTCACAATCACTCTCTCATTTTTCTCTCTTCCTTCTTCTTTTTTGAACCACTCATTTCCCCTTTCTTATTTTCCACCCAAAATCTCTTTGGGACAATAATAGGAACTCGGAGGGAGTATCTTTTACTTCCTTCATTTTTTTTTTATCTTCCCAATTTCCTTTTCGGTCCCATTTTTTTTATCTTCCCATTTCATTTATTTCCTTTTTGGTCCATAATTTTTACCATACTACCCTTACTATTTACAACACTTTCCATCTTTATTATTTCCTATTTACCCACACATACCATTCTACCCTCACTATTTTTTAAATTTTTACCATACTACCCTCAATTCTTTACTTCCATTCAATTTTCGCAATTTTTTTAGAAAAGTTTGTTAGGGGTTCATCGTATATATCTTTTATAATAACCATATTCCGATATTTTTTTTTTTTTTTTTTTTTGATGAACGAAGGAACCCACAGCCGCTACCTTTTTGAACCTGAGACCCTTGGGCGGCCGATGACCACAAGTTTTAACCACTAGACAACACCCTTATGGGCATATTCCGATATATTTAGTAAACAATATATGGGGTAGATTCCTGTTGCATATTCTGATATATTTGGTAAGTGTATATTAGGTAGATTTCGAACACAAATTCTTGTATGTGAGAGGTCTCACGATAAATTTATCGTGAGACCGACTTATACAAGAATTTGTGTTCGATATAAATAGTAGATTGGTAACTGTCTAACTGCCTAACTGGTATATTTCGATAGTTTATTGGCATGCAGCATATGAAACCGTATATTCAGTTTATATATGGAAAACAATCTGATTCTCATATCTTTATAATCGGCTAATTACCAAACTCTGCGAGTTCATGGTCAAACATGTTATTGCAAACGGCTAATCGTATTGTCATATGCCAAACAAAGACTAAGTTTATAGTAGGGCAGACATTAAAAATCGGAGGTGTATGTTCGTAAGTCGTAGTAACAAACAAAAATTTGTGATCACATAGGAGAATTCAAAAAAAAAAAATGTAATTACATAATGAGTTGTTACCTTTTCGATTTTATATTATGTCTTATTGTATGTTTATGTGAGCCAGTGAAAAATTTACTTATTTAATCTAGTGTTATTGTTGATGAATCATATTCAATGGACCCTAAAATAAAAAAAAAATTGAATTATTTAATGAAGAGTTGAGATTTACTTATTTAATCTAGTGTTATTGTTGATGAATCATATTCGATGGATCCTAAAATTTTAAAAAAAATTGAATTATTTAATGAAGAGTTGAGATTTTATATTAGAATCATGTGAAAATTCCAAAAAATTGAGCGGAGTCTTATCTTCCACTTTCTTTGTATTTCAGTTGTCATTAGACCGGGCGAAACTAACCTAATCTGAATGTCTCGACCCGACACCCAAAATTAAGAATCGAGTTTGGTGAATGTCTCGACCCGACACCCTCTACATTCAAATGACCATCATTGATAAATAAGCTAAGCTTTGATTTGGTGAAAAAATGGATGAAGATGCCTAAATTAAACCTTGTACAGTAGTGTTACGAAACCAATCAACCAAAACATTAAGGCAATGATTGAGATCCGTTTATATTCTATTAGGTAGTTTAATTTACGTGCTGTATGATGAAATCTTGAGCACAAACAAAAAAAATGGTGGATGACAATTAAGAGGAGGATGTGAAGAGTAAGAATCAATTAGGCATTTGGGGCGTAATGTTCACTCAAATCGCTCCTGATCACAACAAAATGTAGAATTTTGCCTGGAAATTTCAGGTGTACTTGGACTCACTCAACTTCTCAACTTTACTGTTGCATAATGCATACTCTTATCATATGTTCAACGAAAGTACATCCTTTGTCCCCGACTCCTTCAACTGACCCTTATTGCGCAACTTGACCCGTAATTTCAGCTGCCAGGGCTAACTAAATTGTACTCGTACTTATCGGTTATCGCGCATAACTTCATGTCCCCATTTGGAAAGACTTAGAAGAGCTATTTCTTGTCGTCGGCGTTTCAGCTGGATCGTCGGCGCTTTATAACATGAATTGACACATTTGCCCCTTCTTTAACTTACCTCATTAACATTACTAATTACATTTTGAATAATGTTACCAATTATATTAACATTACTAATTACTCGATAATGTGACGGTTTTTGTTTTTTCTAAAACCGTCTTCTCCGCAATTTTTTGTCCTATTTTATGGGTTATGGTCCCTCCACCACCCCACACTTCATTACTCTATTCTTGACGTTCGATTATAACCATCGCATGACGTTCGATTCTCTAGTGACGGTCTTTTTTTAATTTGACGTAGAAAAAAGACGAACTATAATACGTAATAAAGTGCAAAATGTGAGAGTATCACGTTTTAGGGATCTGTAAAACGTGAAAATGTCACGTTTTACGGATCAGTAAAACGTGAGAAAGTCACGTTTTACGGATCAGTAAAACGTGACACTTTCACGTTTTGCGGATCTATTAAAACGTGACACTTTCACGTTTTACAGATCGGTAAAACGTGACTTTCCCACGTTTTGCAGATCGGTGAAACGTGAAATGTTCACGTTTTGTCTTTTTTTTAGCGTGGTTTAGCGTGTTTTATACTTAAAATTATAAAAAAAACGTCAAAACGTGAGAAATTCACGTTTCACCGATCGGCAAAACGTGAGTTTCTCACGTTTCACCGATCGGCAAAACGTGAGTTTCTCACGTTTTGCCGATCGGTGAAACGTGAGAAACTCACGTTTTGCAGATCGGTGAAACGTGAATTTCTCATGTTTTGTCTCCGTTTCATGCTATTTCCGGGTTTTTGATTATTCCGACAAATTCTCCCTACAATCCGTCAACTAATCTCTAATCATGCCGCAAACAACAAATTGAAAAACCGTTAAATTGAAAATTTGTGACAACCTCGAAAACAAAAAATTAGACTTAAATAAAAACCAATCAATTATATTATTGATTATTAGAAAAAGATTTCCGAGGTCCATGGGGAAACGTGTCACATAAACCCTTCAATTTACGTGATAAATTAATACTCCGAAACGTAAGATTAGATTTATATACAAAAACCAATTAATTATATTAACGATTATTATACAAGGGCAATACGGTAAAATCACGTATAAAGCGCCGACGATCCAGCTGAAACGCCGACGACCCAAATGAATTGCTAGACTTAGACATCTTATGGCTTCTCATCGTCATGAGTCACGTACATATAAGAATATTTTTTTTATCATGCTTAACTTGTGGGAAATCAAATTTAAGTTTTGGATTGAAGGAGAGAACTTGAAATAATAACTTCAAAACGTTATTCTATTAAACGAACGTCACTAATCTAAACTAACAAAATGTTTTTATAATGTTGAGGTTTGTGTGACATATTGGGGATAATAGGATTTGAACACACGACATTTGATTTGATTTTGCAGTATCAAGTGAGATGAGACGTTGGAAATACATTAATACAAGTCAGTGGGTCTCTCTTGTGACGGACCTATCCGTCGTAATGATAAAACGGGTCAAATACATACCACATGCATAAATAAGACAATTAGTTTGCTATGTCCCACCCACACTTTATTTTTATCTTCAGTGTAGTACTTGACCCGTTAGAAACTTGTGACGGATCACAAACAAGAGTTTGCGAATACAAGTATTGAGGCATAAAATAGAATAGGTGGGGTGAGCTTGGTATCCAGTTCATTTTCCGAGGAGGCCGAGGCCAAGGTTAGTGGAAGTGGATGTGAATAATAAATTCAAACTCATAAATACAAAATACTCCCTCCGTTTCATTGAAAGATTCCATCTAAAAAAGGGCACATTTTTTAAGGATAATAATAAAATATTCAAAATGAGAAAGGGTGTAAAGTAGGTGGGTCACCTAGGTAAGAGTGAAAGAGTTATACCAAAAAAGAAAGTGGAAGCTATCAAAGAAATTTACGAAAAAGGAAAAGTGGAAGCTTTCAATGAAATGGAGGGAGTACAAAATACAAAATCAAAGGGAAAAGCAATACATAACCAGTAACCTCCACATACTTGGTTGCTGAGTTAGTCGAAACAATCCGGCCCAAGAAAAGAAGGACAGCAATCCTAACAGTGACAGAATTGGACCCTTCATTTGGCCGGGTACATCAAATCAAATGGTTACCACAACTCTCTTTTATGATTCATTCGTCTTAGGCTAACACGAATCTAATAATAGATGCCAATATAATGTTGTACTGTACACACCCATATTTGTGTGGATGTTGAATACTCCGTATAAATCAAAAGGTTATCAAGTTTAAACTAAAAATATTTGTTACTCGGTTTTTTAAGGTTCGGTTTTTTAAGGTTTGTTCTTACGAAGTAGGAGTATTATAACTGGGACTAAGGGCATGTTCAATGGAGGAGGAACCTCTTCCCCTCCAATTTTCCTCTCTCCTCCTATATTTCTTACACCTTATCTTCTCTTTCATCCAACTCATTTTTCCATTACCTCTTAACTTTTAACCAAATTTCTCTACAATGGAGGGGTAAACCTCTTACTTTAATTTGACCCCACCATATTAAAACATCCATCATTTTTAATAAACATCATAAAACATAATTATTTCATATAAACTAATTAAACGTACATTATTGTTAATAACGTGCTTACCTACACATAAACTTAAAAATATTAAAACATGCATTTAAATTTTAAAATAATTGAATGGACATTCTTAAAATGGGTTATTTCCATAAATTCGATTATTATCATCCATAACGACACTCAACTAATTAGAGGGAGAAAATAGTTAGGAGATTTACTTTGAAAAAATGGGTTGATATTGGACTCTATTTATAGAGGGATGAAATGAAGAATTTTTGTGAAATTATTTTTTTTTTAAAAAAAATTGTACATTTCAATTAGTAGTCATAAACTAACCAAAGAAACATCTACTTAATTAATGTCAAACAAGAATTGAAAAAAAAAAAAAAAAAAAAGGAAGAGAATGGTACATGGGCCGATGCAAGGGAAAACCCCTCTTAGGAAACTTAAAAGGTGCCTACAATGGAGGGGCTACCTCTTACTCCCTCCGGACACTATTTTTCGCTCCACTAGCCCAATATATGTGAGGGGTATTTTAATGAAGTGAGGCAAAAAGTAGTGTCCGGAGGGAGTAAGTCTTAAGAGGGAGGGTTTTCCCTCCAGTTTATGCTCCAAGACGATTTTGTATAGCAATGTGTGATGATTGAGTAGCTCTTTTATCGGGGCCGCCCTCCCCTATAATATGAGATATGTCCGACCAAAGTTTAAAACGAGGATTATTATTAAAATCAAATGGCGAAGGACATATTTTGAAAGTACTCACTCGTGGTAAGCAGGGCAGCCCAAGAAAAGGCAAGTTGAATGAGTAGAGCCGGGCTTTAAAATCAGGAGGCCTTTAAGGTCCAAAAGGCCCATCCATCATTATAACTTCACCAACATCAATAAATATTCTCTCCGTTCGAATCCTACGTTTGTTTTTCACACTTGTCGAGACATGTTTTATCCCGTCAATATCTTTCGTTTTACATTAACAAAAGTTATAAAAAAAACTTGATATTCTTAATCTACTGACGAATCAAACCAGATCTCACAAAAATATACTCCCTCCGTTCAATTCCAACCTTCTCCTTCCTTGTCTTGACACTATTTACAATCACGGATAACTTTCGATATTCACGACAATCTATTAGAGAAAATATATCCATGTGGGATCTTGTTTGATTCGTCTTTAAAAGTAGATTATTAATATCCAATTTCCACAATTTTTACTAATATGTTACGAAAGATATTAACGATATAAAATGCGCGTTGGCAAACGTGAAAAAACAAAAGGGAAGCTTGGACTTGAACGGATGGAGTATTTTCTCTTATAGATTGTCGGAAATATTAACGATTATCTTAAATTATAAATAATATTAAAAAAAAGAGCGTAACTTTTGGATTTGAATGGAGGATGTAATACGGATTACTGCATTACTTCTCTACATTCAGGTATGCAACCATCTAGTATGATATACGTACGGACTCGTGGTCGGTGGTCTCATGCAGTACGTAGACTATGAGTTACGAGTTGCCGAGTTGGTATCTTGTACCAGTATTTGTCGGCAACCGACCAAGTACCACATTCCCCTGCTCAAGATTTCTAGAGAATCCACACATCCTTTAGCCACTTTACTGACACCCTTTAGCCACTTTATTGTGATACCAATGCCAATAATTTATACAGTAGCGTAGAGCAATCATAATGGGTAGTTCTTATTCTTAAGATTGTCAAAAGAACTCTATTTGATAAAGTTTGTCCATTGTGGACAAAAATTTGTACTATTTTTAAGAAAATTGGTTTTTATTTAAGAACCAAGTTTGTCCTCAAAACAAGGTAAGGAGGCCAATCAAATAATTTTTATTAATTTAAATTAATG
Organism: Agrostemma githago; assembly: GCA_958450325.1. Lineage (NCBI taxonomy): Eukaryota > Viridiplantae > Streptophyta > Magnoliopsida > Caryophyllales > Caryophyllaceae > Agrostemma > Agrostemma githago. Next base: position 4,943,867 of record OY288250.1, on the reverse strand, counting down.
GAGAAATATTATTTAAGAACTTTATTTAAAGTTCTTCCATTGAGACATAAAGTTCTTATAATTAAAATATGGTGTAAAATGAGGTGGTCATAGGAAGAACTTTATATGAGTTCTTTCATTGTGGTTGCTCTTAGTGGAAACTTGATCTGTCAAACGAATCGTTAGCCGGTTCGAGATATGTAGTTTCTCATATATGAGTCGACTTATACATGTACGAGTAATGGATTAGATTTGTCGTGGCAAAGGCGTATGACCTGACACATGTTTTGCAGTATTAATATCTTTTATTTTACATCACCAAAAATTATAAAAAATTTGATATTATTAATCTAATCATAAATTAAAGACGAATCAAACAAGATCTCACCTAACTATTTTTTTCGCGTATAGACGGTCGACAATATTGAAAATTATTCTTAGTTGTGAATAGTGTCCAAAAACGAAAATGTCCTATTGAATACTTGGTCTGATTCAGAAAGATCTTCCCATTTATTTAATATATATGAGGTATATTTTAATCAAAGGAGAAGATATTTGTGAATCGGAAGGGGTAATTGAATTTGAATGGAGAGAAAGTAATTCAATCCAACAAGTATTTATTTCCTTTCAAAAATTCGGTCGAACAACTTACATTGTCTTCTGATGATGTGGTGTACTGAAAAAATAACATATATTTATAAATTTACAGTTTAGAACCATAAATTATATTGTATGGAGTATTTGTCAGAAATTTTTTATGAGATAGTAACATATTTCCAAACATTTTTTAGTAATATCAAACATTAATTTTTCATTCTTAAATATTTAAACATTCATAAAAACATATAAGGGTTTTTATACATAAAATATTAATGCATCTAGGTTTTTTATTTCTTCAATCATACGGACTATCACTTATAAAAAGTAAGTTTTCACGTGACAATTTTTATATATCATCTTATAACAAACTAATATTAAACTTAATTATATTTATAAAAATTCTAAAAACATTATTATTTGATAATATTATCTGATGGGGGTCGCGTAATCAGCTCGGCCATGGCATGGTAACCGACGCCCACCCATCCTTTGGCGGACGCCGACCTGATCATACCAGCAGCAAGGACCGGAACGGCCCGACGGCTAACAGCATCCGGGTCCAGCCGACAACCCGGATGGCACCCCAAGCCCGGCGAGGTCCTGTTTATAAAGAGAAACTTTCTTCCCCTTATAAATAGGGCACTATTCTCCCCAATTAAAGGAAAACAAATCAACTTTACTCATCTCACTAGAAAGAGAGAGGTAAGACACTTGATCAAAATCGATACACTAAACACGAAAGTACGAAACCCATCGCTAACTTGAGCGTCGGAGAGGCAACATCGGACACCCTCCGAGGCCCTTGTTTTTCACTTGTGCAGTGACAGGCAGACGCCTAAAGGAAGCGAGAAGATCAAACTTGCCGGCGACCTCAGTCGGCCTACATTGGTTGTTTGCATCCTAAACAATTTGGCGCCATCTGTGGGGAACCTAACTAAAAGTCCCTACCAAGAAACCAACAACAAGAAGAATGACTGACCAGGACACGTTTGACGTCCCTCAGTTAATACTCGTACTTGTTATTTTATAATAGTTGTTCTTGATTTCTCTCAGGTACTTAAAACTCTGCTTAAGCTTAACTATCTTGATGATCCCGAACTCCCTTTCCTTCAATGGCAAGAATGCATGTCTGTTCTAGCTACGCGGCTCCCTAAAAACCTGAGAAATGAAGTGTGTTTCTACTGACCTGGTTATCCTTGTAAATTGACGTGTATATTTTCATCCTTCATTGGTTTCCATATCACTAATTCGTGATTTGAGTCGTGTTTATCAATGTTTGATAAATTTTTGGTGTAAGGAATCTAAAATTCAGTTTGAATTCATGTAACTAAGGTAACCCGATGCATATATGTGTATACTCAAGCAAGTTCAGGCTGCGTTTCAGCCACTTAAGCTACAATTTCGGACCTGTAATGGTCCATTTCAGCTCTTTTGGACTGTATACATGTTATTGACGGTGATGGTACCCCCGAAGAAAGTGACGACAACTATTTGGAGGTCCTTCCGGAGGAAGAGGTTAACGGAGCGTATATGATAGCTTTGAGGTTGCGTAGCATAAATGAAGGACATTGAGGTGATAGACTAATCTGCTGTTATAAATTTATGAAAGCATGTCTAATGAAAGTGTGTATTGTGACTTCGTTTTCGATACTGACTACCTATGGTGACCAATTACATAGGCATATCACTACAACTGGAAAAATTTGCTCAAGTTGGATTCTCATTCTCTATTATGAGTACTTCGTAGTTGATCTTATTGTGCTTTTCTTTACACAAAATCTTGCGGTACAATTATAGCCAATTCTTTCAATTACTTAAATACAGGCTGCATATCTCCCAAACAATCGTCCAGTCAAGAATTGAACAGCAAACAATTGGTTCCACAAAAAAATCTGCCAGATATGCACAATTGAAACACAACAGTTTTTCACGAACAAAGTACCCAACGGACACGGATACAAACACCCATTCACGCCACTTAGTGTAACGAGGTGGAAATATTAACATCAAAGGATAGTCATTGTCAAGAGCAAAAAGGACATGAAGGAGGCTAGTATTTGACATGCTCAAGTTGTAGTGTGCAGTGTATAGTCTATCAAGATTGTCAATAGTGTGTTAGATGAAAATATCAGAGTGATACAGTAAACAGGATGTTTACAAAATGATGTAAATTTTGGTGCTTGGATAAATGTAGAGTCGCAAGGACTGCTCTCCTTAGAAAGTATTTCGTCCCTTATTAGCCTAGAGTATCACGAAATCGATCCGAGGATAAAACTACACCGACCTTTGTATCTTAGGCAAGAAAACAAAGAAACTTTACTGTTAAATTATATGTGTTTATAGAGTAGTAGAATTGTTATTTTTTCTTGTGTTTTTCAATCACAGTACATCTATATTTATAGATAGTGAAAAAACATGAATTGAAATGTTTCAATCATGAAAAATCAGATACCTTCTCACAAAATCACAAATCTGAGAAGAGCTGTAGATAAGCATTGTTTGGCATAATTCAAATCTGGCAAATTTGCAAATTCAGTCGAAGGATTGAATTCAATTGTATGCAAACACATACACTTTGCAAAACAGGCTGGAAACCTACCTATTATGTCTATGCCTTATCAATTTTTATGGGCCCAATTTCTTTCCAATTATTTTGTAATTTTTGGCCCAAACACAATTGATCCAACATCAGATTTTCTTTTCCTTATTCATCTCGTAAACTCGATATTTGTTTATATATGAACATGTACTCCACACTCCCGATTCATATTATAACTTTACGAGTCTACGTATAATCCTATTACGAAATCCAATTATACTTAAACGGCCGATGACACTTAAATCACCAACAAATAGAGGGTCAATAGAGTCCAAGGTAGACATAATAGACTAAGGAGTAGAGTAGTGTCCGCTGGACAACAAGATAGTACTGCTAGTCTTTATCCAAGTGTGGAAGTATGTAAACACCAAGCAACAATTCCGAAAATTAATTCATTCAATACAATTGACAGCAAAACAACAACTACAACTTCTCTTTCTTCTTTATTGTCTTCTATTCCCTGATCCACTTTGATAAATATTAAACTCATCAACTCAACATGGTATCAGAGCATTGAAGGGAAGAGGAGACTTACAACCAACACACTAAGCATATTAATTGCTTCCATTCCAACTGAAACTATAAAACCCAGACTTTCTTCAAGCAAAACAAGATGTCAGGGGAATTAGAAAATTCATTCTCACCTGAAAACACAACCAAAATATCAAAAACTCCCTCCTTCATGGAACGAACCGATCCATTGTACTTGCATCCAGCTGAAAGCACACATCCCTTACTAGTTGACACAAAACTATCGGGGATCGACAATTACTTGGAATGGAAAAGACAAATGGAAATAGCCATTTGTTCAAAGAGGAAGGTTGGATTTCTGACTGGGGTGACCAAAAGACCCACCAACGATGCTCTAAGGCAGGATGCGTGGGATACTTGCAACAGCCTGCTCATATCATGGATATTACAGAATGTGGATAAGTCAATTAGGAAGTCTGTCTTGTACACCAAGACTGTAAAAGAAATATGAGACTATCTCCAAAAGCAATTCTCTGTGAGTAATGGAGCTCGCAAATTAAATTCAGGTTGAACAAGGAGCTAGATCAACTTGAACAACGGGACAAATCTATCTGTGAATACTTCACAGAGCTGAGGATCCTTTGGCAAAATCTGGAAGTCATGACTGACTGGCCACCAATGACTCAGGTCACATCAGAACCAATGCCTGGTTAAATGCTTATCACAGTGAGCAGAAAGAGAGAAAATTGTTTCAGTTTCTCAATGGACTGAACCCCTCATATGCAACCATGAGAACAAATCTACTCATGATGACGCCTCTACCAACAGTGGAGGAAGCAGCAGCTCTCTTTCAACATGAAAAGGCTCAGAGAAGGAACTACGAGAGTAGTGAAAAAATGGAAGTGGAGAATGTAGCCTTTTTAGCTGGACAGAAAGAGGGGGACAGTGATCCTTTCTGCCAGGTCTGTACTAGAAAGGGACACACTAAGGAGAAGTGTTGGAGAGTGATAGGTTATCCGGCTGATCATCCCGTATCAAAGAAGTTTCCTGAAAAATCTCAGGAAAATAAGTCTAAAGGGAAACATCAAAACTCTGGGTACAAGGGTTCAACCTCTAGTAGAGGAAGAGGCAAAGGAAACCCAACCTATAATCGACAAGGGAGACTGGCTGGCAATGCTATGATAGAGGAAGGCCAAGATGAAATTGGAGGGGCCATAACTCTGACAACACAACAGTTTGCTCAACTGATGAACAACCAGAAGGGAAAAGAGGTCACAATCCCTGATTTGGAGGATGAGTTGGAAGCCAACTTTGCAGGTATGACATATCTAAATTGCAATTTTGTTTCTAAAACATCACAAGATGAGTGGATAGTAGATTCAGAAGCCTCAAATCATATGGTTTTTGATTTAGCCTGCCTGACACACCAAAGGGCTATCACAAACAAACCAAAAATCAACCTTCCAAATGGGGGATTAGTACGTGGATAATATTCGTTTATTATTATGCATACTAACTTAATGTCATTATTAACATTACTAAATATCGGCCCGTGCATCGCAAGTGCTTTTCAACTAGTACTTATTATATTAAAATTACTATATTTTGTATATTTTTTTTTATAAGATTAATAATATTTTTTATAACTAATACTCCTATTTTTTATATATATAGCTTTTATAAGATTAGTAATAATTTTTTATAACTTATATTATAAGATTAGAATATTAGTAGAAATTTAGAATAGTAGAAATGTAAAGTATTAAGATTCGAGAGAATTAGTAAGAATGATTAGAATGTTAGAAATATATTAGAATGATTTATGTGAAATGAAGTTGGATGAAATAAGTATTTATAGAAAAAAAATAGGGAAAAAAATAAGAAAGAGACATTGCACTCCAACGGCCAAAAACGGTCATTTTTCCTGGGCTCGGGCCGTGCTCGAACCCGTTGTGTCCGGGTTGTGGCTGACCCGTGGCGTACCCCAATTCGTCACCGAGACCCGATTCGAGATACGGCGGACCCTGCCCATGCCAGACACAATTTTCCACTCGGGCCGGGCCGATTATGTCCAAAAACCGTGCCGGACCCGGCCCGGATTGACTGGTGTAAGTGCACTCCATAACTATCACAGTCGTTTATAAGACCATATACATTGGATGAAAAGAAGGAAGTTGAAATGTAGAAAAAGGGAGAAAGAAGAAGATGAAGTTGAAATGGGAGATTGCATTGGATGAAAAACATGAAATGAAAGTTGAAATCTTTTTAACATTTCATGCAGATGAAAACATTTCATGAAGATGAAAGGAAGAGAGAGGTAGGAAATGAATGGGTAGATGAACGGAAATGACGGTGGGTTACACTGCAAAGGATGACCCTTTCAATTTTTTTTTTTTTTGGAGTTTCTCAAGTCTTCGTCTGTTTTCATTTTAATTTATTTAACTTCAAGCGATTACGTCCGTATCTTTTATTTTCATTTCTTACTTTAATTTTTTTTAGAAACAGTAATATTGAAAAAAAAAGTAAGCAAAATAAGAGTAAAAATTATAATAGTATGGAAATAAATGATTGAGTTGAGGTAAATTTGATATGTAAATGTGTGAGGTATAATAAAATAGGAGAGAGAATGAAAGTAGAAGATGAAATGAATGTGGAGTATTTTTTTTTAAGATAAAAAATAAGAAGATGGTGAGTGGAAAGATGAGGTGGATGATTGAAATGAGGAGAGAAGGTAAGGATGAAAAAGAAGAAGATGAAATGGTTGTGGATGGTCTAACCTGTAGTGCTACACGCATCTTTCATCTTCCTAATCAACCTATTTCCTAATCTTTCAACTTTCCTAAAAAAAATTTGAAATCAACCTACCTATATATATATATATATATATTCCTAATCAACCTATACCTATTCCTCCTCCTAATATATACTCGTATCATCTCTATTTCCTCCTCGCTTATCCTCCTCGTCTTCCTCGAAAAGTTTGGTGGTGTTCGAAAGTCGAAAGTCTGAAGATTTTTGTCCTACTTGTGGTGGGCTCGTCAGTTTGAACTCGGAGTCAAGGTAATTGTATTTGTTCCGGATTGATTTTTGTTGTTTGATTGATTCACCAATTTCTATTTCAATATTCAGTTCGTTCGTTGGTGATGGTGAATTACTAATTCCTAAATCGGGCGAACTCGTTCGGAAATCGTGCGTGCCGGCGAACTGCGCAAAAAGTTTGTGAACTCTATTTAACGTTTTTACTTGACATTTAACAGGGATAAAGGTAATGGGAGAAGCATTCAAGCTCCTCCAAATTTACCGGGACGACGACGACGACGACGACGACATGGAAGACGAGGTACTACGCCCGAATCTGACGCTGGGGTTGGATTTGCCGAGGCTGCCAGCGATAGTTGAAGGTGGTACTAATGCCTCAAATGAAGAAGACAGCAGTAAAGATGTTGAATCGTGGGATAAGTTTCTGCCTCCGCCAACACATGAGAAGTGCTCAGATGAGCTGCAAGGGAAGATAAACAAGTTCCTAGCATACAAACGAGAAGGGAAAAGCTTCAATGTGGAGGTGCGTAAGAGAAAAGACTATCGGAACCCTGATTTTTTGCGCCATGCAGTCAGGTACCAAGACATTGATGAGATTGGGTCTTGCTTCTCCAAACATGTGTTTGACTCGCATGGATACGATGAAACCGACTTCTATGATGCAATAGGTCATTGACACTTATCTAAAGCATGCCCCTTTTTTGTCAACTTCCATTCTGTTATGTTTTCAGATGTTACTTGTTTCTTGCAATGAAAATAAATACTCCCCGCATTTCCTGTTACATGATGCGATAGCTAAGTGAAGTATCGGAGTAACATAGGACGTGGTTGATGTGAGAACGGAGAGTGAGAGAGGGGTTGCATATGCTTTGTACATCTGTTTGATTTACCATTAGCTATTTATTAGTGTTTTTTTTCTATGCTGAACTGTGTGATGCTTATCTGTCTCTGGTTATGTTACTGGAAACCTATGATAATCTTTTGCGCTTGGTTTTCTCCACTCTTGCAGCTTTGAAATGAAATACTCTAGGTAATGTAGGATAATTGTGCTAATCTATGTGATTTAAAGCCATGATTGAAATTCTGATTCTAAAACTTCAGAAGTAATGCGTCCCACTCTCCTCATGTGCCTTAGGTGTGCCTTTTGTATTTTCCCCGGGCACCCTGATTCGATTTGGGGAGGCGCCAAAGGCGCGCGTTTTAAAACTAAGATATGACCATCAACTCATGTATTCAGTTTTCATCTTCTGAAAGCAGAGGCTGCCATAAACCATGAAAGGGAAAGGAAAGAACGAGAGAGGAAGAAAAGTCAGAAGGTTGACTTTGTTTCTGGTACAACACAAGGAGGCACAGTTGGTGTTACACCAAAGGTTATGCTACCAAGTCCAGGTTTGTAGAACTTTCCTTTGGTGCATATATACTGTATTGCTTGCGTGTACTGTCATTAGCAGGAGCTTTTCTTATCTTGTTGCTGGATGTTGTATTTAGGTGTTTCCATACTGCCTTCTGGTGGATCGCAATCTGGTTCGGCTGAATCGATACCTAGAGAAGTTCGGCATAATAAGAAATCAAAATGGGACACGGTGCGCTCAGCTCAGCTCAGCTCATAATCTGTCAATCTGTCCCTGTTTAGTTGTTTAACATGCCCATCACTTGCTCCATTTTAGGTAGATGTGGATAGAAAGAGTGTGTTAGGTGGCGGACACGAAAACGTATCAGCTGTTGGTGCTCATGCTGCATTGCTCTCTGCTGCTAATGCTGGAGCTGGATATGCTGTTTATGCGTTAGTTTTTATGCTCTTAATTCATTGCTCGTCAATATTTTTCTTCCGCATCTCCTGTTTCCAGTTTGTTCCCGTGTTGGCCCTTATTTTCATTTAGGAGTACTGTTCACTTTCTATAGCATTTTGCTGCCATTGTATTTTTCATTATAAGACTACATGCCATTTTCTTTTGTTCTTTCTGAGCAGAAGCATTCTCGATCAAACAAATTTGTTGGGCATGTCTTCCATTTTTATTTCTTTGTTTTGGAAGATGTTCGTGCCAACTTGCTTTTCAGTATGAATGTATTTTGTGACATTTCAATTGTGAATTTTTGTCCGTTTATGCGGTTATTTTTCCCACTATTTGTTATCACTGTTCTTCCAAAATAGGGAATTTTAGAACCTCGTTTCCAATTTTATCATTTCATTGAATTTGCACATCATGCGTCCTGAAGTTGGCTATTTCAATGTTAGAATATGTACTTTCTCTTTATCTATATCATCTTTTGTTGAAGATGAGGCAATTCTCACCGTTGTTTATCCTTGGATTATGATTGATTAACTAGTTTTCTCTTTATCTGTAAGTTGTTTACTGGGGAATGGAGATGGGCAACATTTATCTTCGATTGAGTAGAGAAATAGTGTTACCACTCTTTGTTTTTATTTATTTATTTTCATTCTACAATGGAGCTGAAGTCCAGCTTTTAGTTCTTTGGATTAATATTGAGTAAAGCAAAATAACTTGGTAAACTAGCTACGTTTTCTTTTATCGTCAAGTAGCTGTCATTTGACGGAGAATTGATGGTATAATTTTCATTATGAAAAGTTTGGAAACATAATAATGCTTTTATAAGAAAGGGGCAATGTTGCCCCTTGTTACGACACTATGCTTTTATAATGCTAGTGCTTTTATAAGAAAGGGGAAACATAATAATGCTTTTATGTGTAGGTGTGTGGAGGACTGTAGGTGCATTTGTAGCCTGCGTACACGCTCAATTTTGACAGCTGGTCGATCCGTGAATTAATCCTTGTAATAATTATTTGTGAAACTGCAGGCAACAAAAGCGACTTGAAGCCGAGGAGAGATGATCGAGTAATAGGAAGGCTGATAAGAGATCTTGAAAAGTTAGTCATAACAATGTAACCCAAGTATTTCTGGGTTTGGTTTAGTTATGCCATGCCGATCATCTCCATTTCTAATAGACCAGACCCCAAGTTGATGGAATTGATTCGCAGCATAGCATAGCATGTGATGGGACTGAGACTGTGTAACGAGGTGGAAATATTAACATCAAAGGCTAGTCATTGTCAAGAGCAAAAAGGAAGGAGGCTAGTATTTGACATGCTCGGATGTAGTCTACAGTGTAGACGTAATAGACTAAGGAGTAGCTTAGTGTCCGCTGGACAATAAGCTAGTACTGCTAGTCTTTATGATACGAAAATTACGCTCTGACACCACTTATGATACGAAAATTACGACTTTCGTATGTCTAACATAGCGGAAGACTTTTTTTGGAAGGTTTTGTTTTGTGAAACGAAGGGATATTTACTCGACCTAGACCTATAAGACGAATAATGGTGAAAACAATTAAGACCTATTAATTGTTACCCGAGTTAAAATTTGAAACGCGTCAAATAATAACAAAGTTTGGATCGAAACTCGTCGAACCGACAAACACAATTGCAACGCAAAGGTTCAAAATTCTTCTTCATAAACTTCTTTTTCTTAATGAATACAAAGACTCATATTTATACTACTAGAATAAACTAATCTTTAAGTATGGAAATAATATTATAGCATAATACAATTCCTAAATATCACTAGAAAATAAACTAATTAATACTTATTGCAAATATACTCGTAAGTATGGAAAACAACTGACTATCAGAAATCCATAATAATTATTTCCTAAATAATTAAATAGATACTTATTATTTTCGGATCATCTCCTCCTCCTTTGAAGAGAATTGTCCTCAATTCTTGTAACTTTAATCCGTCGGGATCGAAAACGAACACCCCCAACTTCAAATCCGATCGTATACTCGAACCAATCTCCAAACAAAATTTTGTTTGGGTTCTTTTTCTTTAGATTATTAGATATGCCTTGTGCCATCCTTTTGATATTTGAAACCTCTTGTGCCATCCTTTTGATATTTGAAATCTCTTGTGCCATCCACCCCACCACCCTTCGTGCACAAGTGCAAATAACCTATCACGAGCCGCATTGTTGAACAAATAACTAACTTGACCTTGAAACCCAACAGAATCAACCTTGCGTTTGTTTGGCTTGGAAGTTAGATTAAACTCAAAATCATCGTCAAGTAGACAACACGACTCCTTGACATGAGCTTATGATACGAAAATTACGAACTTTCGTATGTCTAACGTAGCGGAAGACTTTTTCTGAGGTCTTGTTTTGTGAAAAGAAGGGATATTTACTCGACCTAGACCTATAGGACGAATAATGGTAAGAATAATTAAGACCTATTAATTGTTACCCGAGTTAATATTTGAAACGCGTCAAATAATAACAAAGTTTGGATCGAAACTCGTCGAACCGACAAACACAATTGCAACGCAAAGGTTTAAAATTCTTCTTCATAAACTTCTTTTTCTTAATGATTACAAAGACTCATATTTATACTACTAAAATAAACTAATCTTAAGTATGGAAATAAAATTATAACATAATATATTTCCTAAATATCACTAGAAAATAAACTAATTAGATACTTATTGCAAATATACTCGTAAATATGGAAAACAACTAACTATCAGAAATCCATAATAATTATTTCCTAAATAATTAAATAGATACTTATTATTTTCGGATCACTTTATCCAAGTGTGGAAGTATGTAAACACCAAGCAACAAATCGGCAAAAACCAATTCATTCAATAGAAGAACAACTACAACTTCTCTTCCTTCTTTTTGTCTTCTATTCCCTGATCCATTTTGATAAGTATTAAACTTATCAACTCAACATGGTATCAGAGCTCTGAAGGGAAGAGGAGACTTACAACCAACACACTAAGCATATTAATTGCTTCCATTCCAACTGAAACTATAAAACCCAGACTTTCTTCAAGCAAAACAAGATGTCAGAGGAACTAGAAAATCCATTCTCACCTGAAAACACAACCAAAATATCAAAAACTCCCTCCTTCATGAAAGCCAACTTTGCAGGTATGGCATATCTAAATTGCAATTTTGTTTCTAAAACATCACAAGATGAGTGGATAGTAGATTCAGGAGCCTCAAATCATATGGTTTCTGATTTAGCCTGCCTGACACACCAAAGGGCTATCACAAATAAACCAAAAATCAACCTTCCAAATGGGGGTACCTCAATTGTTACTCATGTAGGAACCTACAAATTTTCCAATGGTTTGACCCTAAACAATAATGTCCTTTATGTGCCTGATTTCAGACACAATCTATTATCTGTACAGAAACTAACTAGAGAAGAACAATGTCACATAACATTTTATGCTCATGTGTGTGTTATACAGGACTCTCAAACCAAGACTATTAAGGGTATTGGAATAGAACACAAGGGAGTCTATTACCTATCCAATAATGACAATAGGTCATCTCCTAAATTAACTTGTGGTATTACAGTTATGAGTCAGTCTGAAGTATGTAATGCAACTATTCCGGCTAGTTTAGTATGTCAAGGGGTGAAATCAGGTGAAGATTTTTCCAATGTTTGCTATTCATCTGATAAATCTTGTAATGGAATATTATCTTTTAATGATAAGAAGTCTGATATTTGGCACCTAAGATTAGGGCATGCACCTCACAGTAAGTTGCAACATATAGCTGATATTGCCCATCAGTTGCAGCACAACATTAAAAGAGTATGTATAACATGCTCCATGGCAAAACATACCAAACTTCCCTTTGCAAAAAGAATTGAAAAGGCTGCAGATATTTTCAACTTGGTCCATGTGGATGTATGGGGGCCTTACAGAAAGGAAACAAGGAACCATCATAGATTCTTTCTCACCTTGGTAGATGATTATAGTAGAGCTACTTGGATCTATCTCATGAAACACAAATCAGAAGCACCACAACTTCTCATGCAATTCTATAAATTTGTTAAAAATCCGTTCAATACCACCATCAAAATTCTCAGGTCTGACAATGCTTTGGAACTAACTGAAGGAGAAAGCAAGAGGTTCTTACTGTCCAAGGGAATATGGCAACAAACTAGTTGCGTTGATAGACCTCAACAAAATGGGGTAGTAGAACGAAAACACAGACATCTCCTTGAGATTAGTCGAGCTATTAGATTCAGTTCAGGTCTGCCGCCATTGACATTTTGGGGGGATTGTGTACTTAGTTACTTACTGCAGCATTTATCATCAATAGGCTACCCTCACCACTTGTGAACAATAAAACTCCCTATGAGGTTCTGTTTAAGAAACCACCGAATTACTCGATGATGAAGGTATTTGGTTGTCTGTCAATGGCACACAACCTTACCAGGGATAAAGATAAATTCCTACCCAGAGGAGTTCCTTGTATTTTCATTGGATATCCCCTATCTCAAAAGGGATATAAAATGTACTCCCTCCTAGGGGTGTTCACCGGTCCAAACCCGGACCGGACCGGACCGGACCGGTTTGACCCGCGGACCGGCAACTCAAAAAACCCAAACCCGCGGACCGGACCTGTTAAAAAAGAAACCCGGACCGGACCGGACCGGACCCTCTTAAGACCGGACCGGACCGGACTGGACCGTAAAAATACACTAAATTTGATATTTTTTTAAAGTGTGGACCGGACCGGACCGGACCGGGGACCGGTTACCAACTTTTTTGGGACCCGGAGACCGGACCGGTAGGTGCCCCGGTCTGGACCGACCCGGACCTTACGGTCCGGTCCGGTCCGGTTTGCCGGTCCGGGTCAATTTTTGAACACCCCTACTCCCTCCAACCTACTATAATTTACCCACTTTCCTAAAAAGGAAAAACCACTAAGATTTACCCATTTTAATACTTACCCAATTTGGAATAAACTTTACCCTTAGAACTAGACATATTTACTATAATGCCACTATCATTAACACTTCTCTTTTACATTAATCTACCCATCTAACCCTTAAACCCATTTAACCACTCCCTTCAAAAAAACCCCAATAATAACACTTTCTACTTCTTCTCTCCCCCGACCTCCCTCTGTTTTTCCCCCCAAAAAAACCCTAGAAATCTAAATTATCACTTCTGATGTCCCTCTTCATTATTCCGCTTCCGTAATAATACTCATCCTGATTGTCTCTTCCTCTTCCCTCCATTTCTAAGATCATTTTTCTTTCAATGGATTATTACGGACGCGATGAAGGAAGTCGAAAACCTCCGTTTAAATGAGATCTGAATTACCGTCCCTGTGGTATTGATTTAAACTACCCACATCCCGAAAGTGTTGAGAATGAGTATCTAATTCTACGTTGTCCGATCATTTTTGGGATGACATCAAAGGAAGCAATGGAGTATTTGATGATCGACCCCCCTGTTCTCTCGATTGTTTCCATGGAATCTCCCAAGGAAAAGGGCAAGGAAGGTTGTTTTCTGATTTACTTAGCATTTTCTTTTATTAATTTTAATTGCATGTTGATCTTAAAGTTTTTCGCTGATATGAGTTCATATTTACTTGGTTTGAATGTATGTGTTGTTGCATGTTGTTTATTTCCTCTTTTATTTGATTGATCTACTAATTGTGACAATATTGTGTTCATTTTGTATAATCCGTCATTGTTTGAGTAATCTGTCCATTTCGTATAATCTGTTGATTTGTTTGTGAAAAATCGTGTAATCTGTCCATTTCGTATAATCCGTCATTGATTTGTTTATAATCCATTTTGTATAATCTGTTAATCTGTCCATTTCATATAATCCGTCATTGATTGTTTATAATCCATTTCATATAATCTGTTAATCTGTCCATTTTGTTTGATTATTACTTCGTACTTGTTGTTGTTGTTGGTATATTCTCGTTGACGCTCGATGATGATGATGAGAGCGTCATTGCACACAAATGGATAAAAAAATTGAACCTCAACCAGAGTGGGCGCCGAGTCCGAGACAATTGGAACCACATTGCGGGTGCCTAGTTTAAGACTATGGGAACCCACAACGTGGTGCCTAGTTTAGGACTAGGGGAACCCACATCATGGTGCCTAGTGTACGACTACGGAACCCACATGGTGCCTAGTCCGAGACTACGGGAAACCATTTTGTGGGTGCTTTGTCTTACACTACGGGAACCACGATACTTGATGACGATAATAATTGAAGTTGTTATCCGAGAGTTAACATACTTTTTCCTGAAAAACGATTACATATCAACAACAACAACAAGATGATTACATTACAAAATATTTAAGTTAAACCATTATCAATAATCATGATCCATCTTAAAATATTCAAGGACTTCCTTAGTCGATAATCATGATTACTCTACAAAATATAATTTCCATTACCATGTTGAGATCATTCCGTCAAACTAATTCACTATTGTATTAGCTGCCAAAATAACTTCAAGTTCATCCATAGCAAGTCCCATTTCCCTTAAAATATCATTTACCTTACTTGAGTATCGATTCTTGATTAAGTACGCCATGCATTCAGCAGCTAAGTCTTCGTCAATTGTTAAGTTTCTTGGTAGAGTACCTGCTCTTCTGTGTGACGCTTTCTGCATATGTAGGAGTTTGTAGTCGTTGTGTCCCTTTCTTTTCATGATTTCAATCATGCATGCCTGCCAACTTAACCAAACGTCATCTAAACATTCTGGTGTTTGAGATTTGTATGCAAATTCCACGTTTTCTACTAGCTCTTCTACTGTCTTTGCTGGTTTTGAATTTTGCGAGCTCTGGATGCTTCTAAAAAAACCGAGGTCTAACACATTTAAGTCTAGACTGTTTGCGGGCTGTTGTGTTAGCTGTATGTTAAATCCGTCTGACGTTGTTGCTTTTATAAAGTCGATGTCGCTGCCCTTGATGTGAGGTTTCGCGTTGTCTTGCTGAATAATTATGTTCTTCGTTGCTGTTTCTGGCCATTTACTCTTGATCGATGGTATAATATGATTGATAAGAAACTCCTTGCTGGCGGCTTTGTTAACTGACTCGATTGGCTTTGTCTCCATTGTACCTGCAACTCGATTTTTGGAGTTCCTTTTGGCTGGTTCCTTGAAGGTTAATGGAAATATTCCAATCTTTCCATCAAATAAAAGAGACCCATCATTAGCATAAATCAGTCTAGAAACAGCAGTTAAGAACATTATTTTCACAATATGATTTTTACTCTTGCAAGAACGGTAAGGTGCATCTTCTCCTGCAACCAAGTAGTATCTCTGTGTAGATTTAGACATGTTAAACCACTTCTCATCAATATGTATGATATGGTCCATCTCCCTAAATTTCAAGTTTCTATTCGTTTATCGATGACAAGCTTGCTGAGAACAAATTCCAGCCTATCAGACTTGTTTTCCAAGGTCAAATGGGGGTGGATTGATGATGTATGACTTCTAATGAGACCCCGTCCGATCCATCGACCTACTGTTGTTGCACTGTGACCAATTGATGCAGAAAGTTTTTTGATTGTGCTCCTCGAAGGTAAGTCTACGGCTTTAATTGCATCGATTGGACAAGAGATTGCCCGCCTACCTTGTTTACCCGCAATACGTGAATTAACATTAATCGGAACTCCGGCTTCCCTCTGATTTTGGGCTGCTTTCCAAATGCTGTGTATGGTTTTTCTTGTCACATTGAATTCAATTCCCAATTTTATCAATATTCCGTATTTTGGCTTGCCGTTGACGGTGTTCTCCAATAACGTGCACACAATTCTATGTCGTGCATCATCGGATAAATTTGGATTTCCCATTTATTTTGATGACTAACTTTTTTGTTTTTGTAGGTGAGAAAAAGGAATTTAATGAAGGTTGATTAGAAGAGGGAGTTAATGAAAGAGGGAATAATCATTCAACAGAGGGAGTTAATGAAATATGCATTTAGTAAATTTTTCGGTGAATGTATATATGAATGTGTAAATTTGTGTATGTAATGGTATTAAATGTGTGGTGCTAAAATTAGAATTTCCCTCCATTTTGTGTGCCAAAAGTTGAATTTCCCTCCATTTTGTAAAAGTGGTCCAATGAAGGTGTTGTAGGGTTAATTAGTGTGATGTAATGAACTATTAATATGAAGTAACGTGTTATTAGTGTGGGTATTTTGATCAATTTTTATGTCATTGTAGACACCCGCATTTTGACTGCCACGTGTCTATGGTAGTCTCCGAAAAACACCCGATGATGATTGCACGTCAACGTGACTTAGTATACTCGGATTTGGGCTCGGAATTCATAATATCCGACATGGACTTTTAGCGGAGTAAAAATCTCACAAAACAGACCTCAAATTCAGGTCCAGTGGGTCGTCCCGAGTCAAATGAGACTAATTTGGGCCAAAACCGACACCGAAAATAATTCCCGTCTTTTGGCGACCGGGTCAAAACCCGGTCAAAGACGAAACCGTCTCATAAAACCAGCTGAGATCACTTTGGCGCACAAATCAAATTCAAAAAAGCTACCAAAACAAACAAGTCAAACCTTCCCCAAATATCTCGATTTTGTTTGATCCACTCGATCGAGTGGATTGCCCACTCGGTCGAGTGGAGCGCTTCGAGCTGGGCTTGGCCCATTTTCTAAAGCACTCGATCGAGTGCACTAGGGCCACTCGATCGAGTGCCCCCTAGGTCGTGGGAAACGTCTATAAATACCGACTCATTCCCATGCATTTTCAAGACTTTTGACACATACTTTGCCCTACATTTTTCAGCCACAATCTAACCTACATACCTACACATCAAGCCTTAGCAACCCTAAGCAACACACACAAAAACCGAGTCCTTCGTCCCTCGAAAAACCGACGTAATACACATACACATCCATACACACCATAACTCGCATACATCCTCGATACTCCCAAGCCTTGCCGCTATTTTACGAGTCCATTTCCGAGGTCTATACTAGCATGTATGTTGAGGGTGTCCTAAACCCTTTTTCTATCTCATTTCTATATCGTTTTTATGTACATTTTTGCATTATTGCATCGTAGTAACACTAACACTAACACTAACTTCTTTACATTTTTCATCTTTATTTTTCATCTTTTTTTATCATCTTTTTTTACTAATGTTATTAATACCGTGTATATATATTAATACTAAAACCGGTTTTAAAACGTTGGACTACGATGATCACTATTGGTCCGTCTAATCCCTTTACGAGCAACGACGGAGGTGGAGCCCTTTCGAGGAGCCCCGCCCCAATGTACTCAAGGGCGTGACGCGACCGTGATCGGTCGTAGTTGAACGAATTTAATTCCCTTTCCATAATTGGTACGAGACCCGTTGACACGAATACCGACATCACGTAACCCGAAAGGGTTAGTCCCGATGTCGTGACATAGAGGGATACATTTCGTCACCAATTCAAAATTTCCTAATCTAACACAAACGTTTTCATAAAACTCCGGTGACGATATTATAATCGTTCATACACGATTATAGTACCGGAGGCCGAGTCAAATACAAATCGTGCGATATTTGTATTTGATTCGGCCGATCATCGATTTCAAGTCATAAAACAAGGCGAGTTACCTCTCGTACAGGGGGCACTCGATCGAGTGCCATAGGCCACTCGATCGAGTAGCAAACCAAAAAGTGGTCAGTAGCCACGCTAATAACACACTCGACCGAGTCAATCAATGACTCGATCGAGTGGGTCTCATAACCCGCAATACCGAGGGCTTAGACACATTCCGAGCCCCGTTCTTTATCGACTTTAGACCATCATCCGACCTTCCTATTTTTCAAAACTCACACACATCACGACACGTAGAACGACTTTGACCACTTTGACGTGATAAGTCGGGACAAGACTACGGGACGTGAGATTAGGCTAGCAATATGCCGCAGTCTCATGTTCCCGTCCTTCGTTTAATATGCGACATAATGCGTATTTAATCGGGGTTAGTCCGTCTACATATTTTCGCGGTCTAGCTTACATACGGGTCCGTCCCTATCATTATATCGCGTTATTTTTATTTTGTTTATTACTTTTACGTAATGTTGTATTGTGAATTCCGGGTTGTATTTCCGCCCGTGTAATTTGTACGTTATTTTTATTTATTTACGAGCTTTGTTTATTTATTTGCTTTTACGCTTTATAAATGAACCTCGCGTGCTAAACCATTTCGACCAATAATAAGATGCATTAAATGACATAGTTAACGCAAAATTCGCATGCTTAGTCAAAACGCTGTTTGCATATCATTTAATTATTTTACTAGCGCGCGTATCACGAACACGAACGATGTCTTAGTAGAGGCCGCCATGTGCGGGCGGGGTTGGGTGTCCTTAGTGGGCTTCCCAACACGTACCTCACCCCTTACTCAGAACCTTTGGTTTCCGGATGTCCGAAACCCTTGGCGAACGAGAGTCATTCTTTACACGATTACCGGTATAGATGGTATCGGTATCGCAATGCAAAGGGACGAGCCCCATAAACTCTGAAATCGAAGTGGGCTTACTTTGTGTATAGCCCATGACGACATAGAGTGGGCTCGTATGGTTCCGAATAACCACAAAATTCGGTGGCGACTCCATTTTGACTTAAATTTCGAACCCGAGAACAATCTTACCACGAGATTCATTCGCCTACCCAAACCCGCGCTTCGCCGCGTCGGGGTGGACCTACGTCATGTCCACAGTCATTAATGTGATGTGATCATTGCACATGCTACTCAATACTTTTTTTGATTTTTTTATTGTATTCCTTAATCCATGTGCCAATCTCAATTGGGTAAATCAATGTGGGGTGGAAGGAGTATGATATTGTGCAGAAATCAGTGTTTGTGTCGAGGGATGTCAAGTTTTATAAAGGAATATTTCCGTGCAAGATTAAAAATTTTCCTCAACACATTCCTACTCTTCAATCTGGAAGTTATGACAACTCATTTACTACTTTCCCAACGGGCAATACTATTGAGTTTCTAGATACAGAAGCACCTGCAGAAACCAATGATGTTGTGGATGTGTCACCAATCACTGAACACCTACAGGGTACAGTGGATGAAGAACCAGAAGACTTGAAGTTGGAAAGCAACGATGTTCCAGTGGCTCCCTTAACAAGACCTCACCGAGAAAGAAGAGCCCCAGGATGGACCAAAGATTACATAGTTCAAAATCCTGTGATGGCACCATCCAGTATAGCTAATGTACTCCAACTACACCTGCCTCAAGCTTTTGCCGGTCATACCAGCATGTCCACTGCACCACCAGATCCTCTAACCTTCCAAGAGGCCATTACAGATCCTAAATGGCAACAAGCTATGCAAATGGAACTCAAAGCTCTTAATGATAATAATACTTGGATTCTAACAGATCTGCCCAAGGGTAGGAAGGCCATCGATAGCAAATGGATATACAAGACAAAGTATAATCCAGATGGTACCATAGAACGGCACAAAGCTCGCCTAGTGGTGCAAGGTTTCAGACAAATGTATGGCATTGATTATGATGAGACATTTGCGCCTGTGGCAAAAATGTCTACAGTAAGAGCATTATTATCCGTCATCTCTATCAAGAATTGGCACACATGTCAGATGGATGTAGCCAACGCCTTTCTACATGGAGATTTAATGGAGGATGTATATATGAAACCCCTCAAGGATACAATAATGAATTATTGCAGCCTAGGGGACAGGGGGAGTCTGAGGACATTGAAGGAAAAGTATGCAAGCTTCTCAAATCCTTGTATGGCTTGAAACAAGCACCTCGTCAATGGTTCTCAAAATTATCTCATACTCTCCTAAATTGTGGATACAATCAGTCCAATGCTGATCATTCGTTGTTTGTCAAGCAGCAGAATGGGACAACCACAGTCGTTCTAATCTATGTTGATGACATGGTTATCGCTGGAGATAGTCCAGGTGAAATTCAATCTCTCAAAGATCATCTTAGTAACTCATTTCACATGAAGGATCTTGGAGAACTCAATTATTTTCTGGGCTTAGAAGTAACAAGGAGCAAGGCTGGAATCTTCATATCACAACAAAAGTACACTCTTGACCTCCTTAAAATGTTTGGTATGGATAAATCTAGGGTAGTGCAGCTTCCTGTCAATCCCTCCATAAAGCTTGAACCAGGAAAGGGGACGCCACTCCCACAACCAGATGTTTATAGAAAACTTGTCGGTAAACTTATATACCTGACTATATCCAGACCAGACATTGCTTTCTCAGTTCAACTACTAAGCCAATTCTTGCAGAATCCAACTTCTGATCATATGCAGGCAGCAAGAAGGGTCCTTCGCTATCTTAAATCCGCACCAGGTCAAGGTGTTCTTTTTGCTAGCAACTCAACAGTCCAACTTACTGCTTACTGCAATTCAGACTGGGCATCGTGTCCTTACAGCAGACGTTCCACTATAGGATTTTGTGTCCTTCTGGGCAACTCACCAATCTCATGGAAATCAAAGAAACAATCAGTTGTGTCTAGGTCCTCTGCTGAAGCAGAATACAGGGCCATGGCCATGACTACTTGCGAAGTTACTTGGTTGGTTCAACTTTTACAAGACCTCGGACTCAAACACTTGGGACCAGCACATCTCAAGTGCGACAACCAAGCTGCCCTCGCCATAGCAGTTAACCCAGTATATCATGAATGTACTAAACATATAGAGGTAGACTATCATTTTCTTCGAGAAAAAATACAACAAGGTCTCCTTACGACATCTTATGTCAATACCAAAGAACAAGTGGCGGATGTCCTCACGAAGTCATGTTCTATTTCTCAACATCACCATCTTCTGTCCAAGATGGGAGTTACGATTGATCCCCACTCCCATCTTGAGGGGGAGTGTAACGAGGTGGAAATATTAACATCAAAGGCTAGTCATTATCAAGAGCAAAAAGGACATGAAGGAGGCTAGTATTTGACATGCTCAAATGTAGTGTACAGTGTAGACGTAATAGACTAAGGAGTAGAGTAGTGTCCGCTGGACAATAAGCTAGTACTGCTAGTCTTTATCCAAGTGTGGAAGTATGTAAACACCAAGCAACAAATCGGCAAAAACCAATTCATTCAATAGAAGAACAACTACAACTTCTCTTCCTTCTTTTTGTCTTCTATTCCCTGATCCATTTTGATAAGTATTAAACTCATCAACTCAACAAACTGAGACTGAGACTCGTTGGCGCAAAGCAATCATCTATTTCTGAAGTGGTAACTACTTGATATACAGTGTCGGAGATGGCATATATACTCTAATAAATAAAGCAGGTTTGATAAATCTCGACTTGTCGCTCTTAGAATGTCATTTGATTAAGAGACAGTCTGATGTTCCTGGGTTGGATGAGATATGAACTGATGTCGGTTTTGGTGATGTCGGTGATCTCGATCCTTGTGTAATGAAACCGCATTAAGCATGGTATCATAATTCAAAGGATTTTGTGTGATCGATTAAAAAGAAATAGAAGCACCTGATTCGAAAAGTTTGATCATTGAGGCTAAATTGGAGTTGGTTATATTTGTATTTCTGATGATTGTAAGCTGCTGGGAAGTAGAAAAAATTCTAATCTTTGATGTTGAATTGGATTTATATTTTTCATATCTGCTGATTTTATTTGCATGCTTGGGATATAAACCAGGTTTTTATTCTTGATGTCAGATTGACTACTAAATTCTACTACTAAATCGGATGTTGAATGTTAAACGACAAGTATAAGTTGCTTTACACGATAAATGAGTATTCAGGTAGGGGGTAGTTTAACACACATTGACACCCCAAACGTTTTCCGTTGATCTCGTATTTTGTGGGGACATTCCTACCGATTCAATGCAAATCTCGCACAATTTTCAGTCATTTTTATTTCAAACCCAAAAATCTCTTAAAAGCGTGTACTATACACTATAATTCGAGCCGTTCATCTTTCATACAAGGTGACTAGAAATTGAGAGATGTGAAATCAGGTTAGTGGTCTGAATTGGCTAGCATTAATAGCGTATCTCGACTCTTGCCATATCATCCCTGGTTTCTCACTTCACCCGTCGGGTAACTTGTATTTTCTACCGCCGATTGACAGTAGAAGCAGGAACCCTCCTCTAGCACCATAAATAGTGCCCGTGATTAGGGAAAATACGATTAAATACTTGGTTGTACAATAGCATACAACCAAGACAAAGTTGTCGAACATTTGTATATATTTACTGAGTTTATACAAGTTTCTGATCTAAGTTGTAAGTTTTTAAACGTAAACATTTATATATACAATGTGTAATTATAAAATCACAAGATACAAGGATACCACATACTCCCTCTCATTCAATTATTTACAATTATTATAAATGGACAATCCAATTAATTCTTTACCTTCTTTTTTTGGCAAAGGATTTTACCATGTAATCCTCATATCTTTCCTCTATTTACGCAAAATAACACAATTTTTTCTTTACTTTAAATTAGACGGACCCATAAACCATTTGATTTACCAATAATACACCTACTTTTATCATATTTCTTAAAATTTTTGAACAGGGAGTAGAAAAACTAAAAACATAATGATATGTATCACATAAAAAATCCGTAGAATAAATAAACACAACTTTTTGTCAAAAGAAACCGTTTCATTTGTCGTTGTTTGAATACCCCCGAATAAAAAGCTGGGTTGCAATGAAACCCGAATAAAATGATGCACTTTTCACCTTCATTCATCCTTTACAACCAATAATCAATCCCCCATCATAACTGATAACTCTTCCTTCACCCCTCTCCTTCTTCTCATCAATCTCTCACCTTCTTTCTTCTACTTCCATCTTCAAACACTCTCACTCCATAGCTCCACACTCCCAACTCCTATAACCCCCTACTTACTTAATCTTAATAATCACCAATTAACAAAAAAGCCAATATAATGGGGTTTGTGGTGGGTTTAGTAATGGGAGTAGTTGTGGGTCTCTTACTCATTGTCTTCTTCATTCGCTCCGAAAATTCCAGATCCAAATCTCGCCAACACTTGGTTACTTCTCCTTCTTCTTCTTCACTTACTTTGCTTCATTAATCAACTACTAGTAGTACTAGTAATTAATTAATTAATTAATTAAATTAGTGTTGATTTTTGAACAGGCGGCAGCAATTGCGGCGTTATCGCGAATGACAGTGGAAGATTCTAGAAAGTTGCTCCCCTCTCCTTATTACCCTTCTTGGGTTGTCTTCGCCCATCGTCAAAAGGTTTCTTCATTCATTCTACTTCCTTCTTTTTCTCTCCCTTTTTAGTCTCTCCAAACACACCGTCTCTGTCTGAGGATAAGGATTGTGAGACGGTTTTACGATAACTAAAGTGTTTAATTTAGTGAATTTAACGAAAATTATTATTATTATTATTATTATTATTATTCAATTTTATGAAAAACCAAACCTTGGATTCGTATTGTTAGAGGAAGCGGTTCTCTTAGACTTAATTTTAGTTGGGTTCACACAAAGTTTGGTTGCTTAGAGTAGAGGCTATTTGTGTTCTTCACATTGATTCGGTGCGGTGAACATGTGGCTATAAATGTGGGGGTTATTTTCATTAAATTTCTGTTAAGTTGCTTTTGAATATTCGGAATTGATTTGAATATCATGCATTCAATTCATGTATTTTGAATTTCTAGAATTTAAATCCAAATCCAAAATTGTGTTTGGGTACCTTGGATTTGGAGGAGTCGGGCCAAGGTCACCAATTTTTTTTTTAAAAGAAAAATCATTAGGAAAAGGTAAATTTTCAAATATGAGAAAAAAAAGAAGAAAAAATATATTCTAACAAGATTACGCGGAAAAAACAAAAAAAAAAAGTGACGGAATTGAAATGAGTATGTGTATACTAAGAATTTCAAACATGCCATTATATGATTATATTTTTCCATATTTAATGGTGTGAACAACCATTTCATTTAATCTCGAGCCGGACCGGACCTAAGGCTGATAAAGATCTCCTTACGAGTTTTAATAGTCTCAGATATATTTTTCGATGTTTTGACATTCCATTTTTTGTGTTTTCAGTTAAATTGGCTGAATTCTCATTTAACCAAAATTTGGCCGTCTGTTAATGAGGTACGGAGTATATTTTTTTCGCATATTTGATTTATTTTTGTTTTTGTTTTTGTTTTTGAGGCTGAAATAGTTAGGAATTATAGTAGTATGATTTATATGGAGTACGGACTATACTTTATGTGGAAATGGTTTGTTGATTTAGTTTGATTAATTTGGAATAAATCAGGCAGCATCAGAGCTAATAAAAGCGTCAGTGGAACCAGTATTGGAGCAATATAGACCTATAATATTGACTTCTTTGAAATTCTCCAAGCTTACTCTTGGCACCGTTGCTCCTCAATTTACTGGTACTCATTTTATCTCTATTGTCTTCGGAATATCAGCTGGGTACATTTGTACATTTGATAACCGTATAGTTTCTTGGTCGTCCTGTATTCTGTGTAAACGATAATATTTAGTTGAGTTAGCTTAATTTTTAACTAATTTTTTTAGAAAACAATTACAATAAAAAATCTTGTAGGAGTTTCAATTGTCGACGAAGATGGTGATGGTGTTACTATGGAGTTGGAAATGAATTGGGATGGAAACCCAAGCATTGTTCTTGATATCAAGACTCGACTTGGAGTTTCACTTCCTGTGCAGGTAACATGTGGTTAGGTTTCTTGTCAAGATTCATGAATAATTTGTTTGACTTAGTAGTATTCATATGTCTTGACTATTTTCGAATGATATGTACGAAATATTTGAGTGACCCATTTGGTAACTATCAACAGTTTGGTTGATATGATCATTTGAGTCTTGCTCGTAGCTTATCAATCATGTGTTTGTTGTGCTTGCTCACAACTTCTGTTTTATTGATCTTGTCAACTAAAACTTGAAATACAACAAATCTTAGAATCATTTTTGCAAGTTTTGTAGATTTATGTCCATTCCGTGAAAGAACGAATACTACAAGAAATTACAAAATTTAAAGAGTGGATGTTGCATTGGCATATTATTTTTTACGAAGGAAAAGTAGCCACTTACAAAACTTGCTTTACCATTTAAGATGCATGCTCTGTGATATTTTTTATTTTCTTATCTT
Source organism: Agrostemma githago (assembly GCA_958450325.1). Classification (NCBI taxonomy): domain Eukaryota; kingdom Viridiplantae; phylum Streptophyta; class Magnoliopsida; order Caryophyllales; family Caryophyllaceae; genus Agrostemma; species Agrostemma githago. The sequence continues at coordinate 4,918,236 of OY288250.1, read as the reverse complement.
GTGGGTTGAATAAAAAGGAAAACTAGTACCATTATATTTTCTTATATTGTAGGTAAAGGATATTGGATTCACCGGTATTTTCAGGCTGATATTTAAGCCCTTAGTTGGTGAATTCCCAGGATTCGGAGCTGTCACCTTTTCATTAAGAAAGAAGGTACACTATCTCACTTTCATCCTGTTAAAAAAGAGAGTTACCTATTTATTTAAAAGTGATTGAAATAATGTGCATTCGTGTCATGTGCCTTAGATGAGCTTAATACACTTTATTTGGGTTCATTGGAAGAAATCTGTGTTTTCCTAGATACGCAAGCGCCATTTGGGTAATGTTGTTGATTTGGCTCGCACATCGTAACTGTGAGGATTAGTGGCAAGGTCTTGTTGCCTTACTCTCAGTTGTCAGCACTCAGTTAATTCTGTTGAAGTACTTACGGTGTTTTTTTTAAATGACTGCTAGTATTTGTGCGCGCGCATGTCTGTATACAGCTTAGATAACAATGCTTCCCTATTGCAGAAAAAGTTGGATTTGACTCTTAAAGTTATTGGTGGAGATATATCTACAATTCCTGGGCTTTCTGATGCGATTGAGGTGCTGCATATTCTCCTTTTATGTGATCTTTTTTCCTTTTTTTTTTTTTTTACATTTTAAATTTTAAATTTCCTTGGCCAGTACCAAAACATGACTGTACGTGTTCTGCTGGAATGAAACTTCATGTCCGTTGTTTGTGCAGGGAATGATAAGGGATGCAATTGAGGATTCTATCATGTGGCCTGTTCGTAAAGTTATCCCCATTATACCTGGGGATTATAGGTATGTAATGATGACAACAGATCATACAACTGCAATATCGGAATCTAATATTGTGATTATGTAACTCTCAGTGACTTGGAGTTGAAGCCCGTTGGAATTCTAGAGGTGAAACTTGTGCAAGCTAAAGAATTGACAAATAAAGATCTGGTTGGAAAGTCAGATCCTTTTGCTGTGTTATATGTGAGACCTACAAAAGACAGAACCAAAACAAGCAAAACCATTGTAAGCGAAAACCAGTGGTCTCTGAATCAATTTTAACCATTTTTTCCTGGGATTAACAGTTTAACACATTCCCCTTCATCATTTCAGAATAACCAGTTGAATCCAATCTGGAATGAACACTTTGAATTCATAATTGAGGATAAATCTACCCAACACTTGGTGGTAAAGATAAAGGACGACGAGGGTCTTCAGGCAGCTGAACTCATTGGATGTGCTCAGTTCCAGATAAAAGATCTCGAGCCTGGTAAAGTGAAAGATGTTTGGCTCAAACTAGTGAAAGATTTGGAGGTTCAGAGAGATACTAAAAACAGAGGGCAGGTGAGAAAAAAACCTTTTATCTCCTTGTTCAGCAAAAATGCATTTAGCGGTTTAGTTTTAGGCGGCAGTTTGAAAATTTGCCTTTTAGCTTCTTCGAATAATTGTCGTTTTTATCATGAACGAGGACCCTGGATTTATTCGTTCTTAACTCTTGGTTCTTGAGTATGAAGAATCATTGCAAATCTGATTCTGTTCGGGGTCCAAAGGAAACAAACAAACTCTAAAGTGTAGAGATAAATTTTGTACCACTAATCATTTTTCTGTCCTTTACTTTCTTGTGAGTAAATTTACTTTATGAAGGGTTTCTCTTTAATGTAGGTACATTTGGAGCTTTTGTACTTTCCTCTGAGTGCTGACAATGCTACAAATCCTTTTGCATCTGAGTCCATGACTTCCTTGGAGAAAGTTTTTAAAAGTGATGATGCTGAAAATGGTGCGGTGCCGACAGGCCCTGTTTCTAGGAGGAAGGAAGTTATTGTCAGGGGTGTTCTGTCAGTAACAGTGATTTCTGCTGATGACCTTCCAGCTGTAGATCTACTTGGAAAGTCCGACCCATACGTAGTACTCACCATGAAGAAATCTGGAACACGTAACAAAACTAGGGTGCGTATTTGACGTATTCAATGAAAATCACTCAATAGTAACTATGACATCGTTATTGCTCTATGTCTGCGAAATTTGCGTTGACTATATATATGATAAATTTGGTTTCAGGTTGTGAATGAATGCTTGAATCCGGTATGGAATCAGACGTTTGATTTTCTAGTAGAGGATGGGCTTCATGAAATGTTGATATTGGAAGTATGGGACCATGATACGTTTGGGAAGGTAAAGCGCATTCAACTGCTTTCTATCTGTGTTAACCCTGAAAGTATATGAATTTAGTCTGAAGATGGTGTGCATTGCAGGACTACATGGGAAGATGCATATTGACATTGACAAAGGTGATATTAGAAGGAGAATACAAAGAAAGCATTCCGCTTGACGGTGCTAAGTCTGGGACCTTGAATCTGAGCCTGAAATGGGCACCCCAGCCTGTCTACCGTGATTTCTGAAAGACATTGTTACACGATTAATTGCGGATAATGTACAAAGGGAATCAATCAGTGCAGAAGTTTACAAGGATCTTATTCAGAGTTTTGTATTGTTAAATTTCCTCATGGCCTCGTGTAAATTTTAGACAACCGGCACACTATACTTACTATGCAGCTCCTCAAAACAGTGTTGATAACAACAGTAGTGTGATTCTAGGGAAATTAGTAGCTTGCCATGTACCTTCAAATTTGCAAGGACGAAAAAGGTTTCGCATGAAAAATTCTCATAAAACCGATATTTCATGGGACACCACTTAAAATGAAAAATAAGAAACTTTGTTTTAATTTGACTTGTACCAGTGCAAGACACCTACTATAAATCACGAGAGTTTATTGATATCACCGTTACCAAAAGAGCACACATTATAAGTGTGATTCTAAACTTGTTGTAGGGTGGTTTTGACTTCGTTGGCAAAAAATATAAAAAAAAAAAAAAAAAAAATTGAAATATCGTCATAAATAAGTGTCCAAATCGTATAAAATGTCGATGACGTTAAAGTAAATTTGTCGACGACGAGAAGCCGTTAATCAAAAATAGAGATTCGATTGCAAGACTGTCATTGATTATATGTGCTGCGAGGAAGGGACGCAACGACTTCTTTCTTATTCTTGATGATATTCATGCTTTTGCTTGTAACTTTGACTGTATTAGCCGGTCTTTTGTACCGCGTGTTTGCAATCGTGCTGCTCATGAGTCTGCGCGTGCTAGATCATTTTCGGTAGGAAGGCGCGTTTGGGAACATTTTGGTCGAGCGAAAGTGAAAGCTGTTATTTCCGATGATTTTTCCCTTTGTTGGATTAAAAAAAAACAGAGAGCATCATCCCAAAACCTACTGAAAGCAACGATAAACCCCAGTTCGTCATTCCCCTATTATCAGTAATCAATCAGTCTTCTTCCTTGTTGAACAACATGCTTCTGGGTCGAAGATCAGGAATATCATCTGTAATCAACAACCCTAAATTCAACCTATATTTCCTTTCTTACCTCTTTAACCCTTACGATCCCACCTCTAACCACCTTCCTCAATCATGCAATTCCACTCCCCAGTTTTCGACTTTTAGTCTTAGACCCCCAATTTCAGGGTATTCGACAAACCCGAAATCATCATCTGGGTATTTTAAAAGACTTGGATTTTGTAATGGGTTTCGTTTATTGAGCTCTGAAACTGCTGTTGTTTCTGCTGAGGAGCCCTCGACTTCTGATGGGTTGACAGTTGAAAGAATATTGGCGAATAACTGGAGTATACTGGATGACACTGAAAATGATTGGAAGAGTCATGCTTCTGCTATTGCTCAATCTATTCAGCTCATCAAAAAGCGCTTGAAGGTCAGCCCTTTGTTTTAAGTCTTTGTGTTCATGTTTTTGATGTGTTCATTAGTTTCCCTACTCCTTCCGTTTCATTAAAATACTCCTCACATATAAGTCGATAAATGGGGCCGTCTTTTTGGGACGGAGGTAGTATGTGCAATCTTGGTTTCATGAGATGATGATGATGATGATATTGGGAGGCGATAGATTGCATTTATTTGAGATTTAAATGGAAAATGAAAGAATTTGGGAGATCACATGTAGTACAGGTATGTAGGTCATAGAATATTGCAGTCAGTCACCCAAGTTTAGGTTGAGCAGGCAGACACCATCATATGATTACGATTTACGATTATGAGTAAGGGGTTGCTAAGGATGGGGAATTGTTATGGGAGAGTGTTTGGTATCAACAAGCGATAAAATTAAATGTCCTTATCAATGTGAAATTGGCGGTAGCCTATAGTGCAGTTTCCTTAGATCGAATTTCTTACTCCGTATGTGATGTGATTTCTGCTGTATGTATGTATGTGTGGCAGTGGAAACAAGTGTTGATCCGTTTGGACATGTTGGCAGTTGAAGTGAATAAGCCAAATCTTTGGGACGATCCCGTTCATGCTGGAAAGGTTTGTCGTGAACAGGGTTCACTTTTGGGCAAAGTAAAAGAGGTCATGTCTTTTGAACAGGAATTGTGTGAGCATATCGACATGTTGAAGCTTGCTAAAGAAGAGAATGATAAAGAGTTGGAATCGGTGCGCACTCACTTTTTCTAGGCATGTACTCACACTTATTGTATTTACATGCTGTCGTATTCCTGTACGAAGTCAAGATCGAATGATTTACTTTAGTTGTTTCTCTTCCCATAAACTCTTACTCCGTATCATCTAAGGACGATGTTGTGTCTTGACTATGTGTGTGGGATGATATTTGCGCAAAGCTAATGATAGTGCCTTGAATTCGCTACCATGTCTAATAGTTGCTTGTAATATAATCATTGATCCAAATCCAAACACATTCATTTTCATATGTGGCCATAAATTGTGGTTCACATGTTGTTTCTTGATCACTTTTCTGTTTCCGCCTTTCGTGTATAGATGAGCACCTTAGCAATTCGATAAAGTATTAATCTTTTTTGTCTATATATGTTTGTGCAGGACTCAATAAACGCTCTATGTAGAATTAGAAAAGATTTGAAGGAAAAAGAACTTGAAGCTATGTTAGCTGGGGAGCATGATTCTTGCTCGTGTTTCATTGAGGTTAGCACCTTAGCAATCACACTCAATATTGCATTTATTATTGCCTTCTACCTGATAATCTGATATAGGTGGAACAATTGCCGAAATCTACCTTTCACAAAGTCTTTGAATTCTAAAGGATTTATCATTTCTTATTTATTAATCGTTGCACAACTTGTAACATATTTGGTTTTATCTATAGGTGCAAGCTGGAGCCGGCGGCACAGAAAGCAATGATTGGGCTTCCATAGTTATGCAAATGTACAAGTTATGGGCCCAACGACGTGGATATCGAGTTAGTGTGGTGGATGAAATGGCAGGTGATGTAGCAGGGATCAAGGTATAACTTGCTATCTTCTCTCTATTGGTCTTTCTCTAGGAATCTACTCATGGATAAACTGTTGGGCAACCTATGATATTTATCAAGTTTAGTTTTATCATTGATGATTGATGGGACTATGGGAGGGAAAGACTGAAAGACACACAGAACTTGCGAACAAATATTACTCCCTTCGCCCCGTTTATATGCTTCCATTTCGGTCTGGTCTACCCAAAACACTTGCTTCCTTTCTATATACTCCTATTAATTTACTAGTGAAACTAATGAGAGAGTGTAAATATGGGCTCTCCATTTTTTACTAGTATACGACTGTATATGCTCTAAACATGCCCTGTTTCAAGTTGTCGGTATGTATTATTGCGTTTCCAAAGATTTGGATTAGCTAGTATTTGAAAAACTTTACTAAGTTTGTGGATTTATTATTCAATCTTAAAAATTATAGGAGTAGTCTTTATTCTATCAAAGAAAACCGTTTTTCATTGCATAATGTTTGGACTTCAATTGCTTGTACTTTTAGCGGGCAACAATAAAGGTAGATGGTGAATATGCGTTTGGATATGCAAAAGCAGAAGTAGGAGTTCACCGGTTGGTACGTATTTCACCATTTGACAGTGCCAAGCGGAGGCATACATCATTTGCGGCTGTAGCCGTTATTCCTATCCTTAAAGACGTTTCATCACGTGTGCTAATCAAAGAATCGGATCTCCGCATCGACCGATTTCGTTCAGGTGGGGCAGGTGGTCAGTCTGTCAACACTACGGATAGTGCTGTGAGAATAACTCATATTCCCACTGGAATAACCGCTACTTGTCAAAATGAAAGGCATGTAACCTCTTTTTATCGTCATACATCTTGCTTCATATGCAACCTTAATATGGATTATAATTTAAACGTGTACTGAAAGTTGTACTCGTATATGTTAGTCTAGGAGGATGTTAATTTAAGGTTTAGTGTGACTGTGGCTGTAAAAAAACAAACTAAAAAGACAATTATGTTGCTAATATTTCAGATCACAGCATTCAAATAAGGCATCAGCAATGGCAGTTCTACAATCACGGATAGATCAACTTGAGATGGTTCGCCAAGCTCAGATGAACTCTCATCATACAGAGTCACTTACTGACATCAGTTGGGGCACCCAAATCAGATCTTATGTGCTTCATGTATGTGCTTAATTATTCTCTTTCTATCCCCTTTTTTATATACTCGCTCTTCGTTATTTATATTGTCCCACAATGTCTTTTGATCCATTTTTTCTGATCATGTCTTTTGATCATTTATACTGTTTGAGATATATAATGGCCAAATGTGACGAGTCATGACGACTGTTTAACATGAATATATTGCAGCCTTATCGAATGGTGAAAGATCTTCGCACAAACTATGAGATATCAGATCCTGATTCCGTTCTTGATGGCGATCTTGATGCATTTATAATCAGCTTTCTGTCGTATTCCTTGGATAAGGTTGAAGACGATCTTGGTAGATAGATAGAGACTCGTTTAAATCGTGAGGACTCGTGAAATGTAACATACTTTACCATGCATCTGCAACGAGCTGGGTCGCCCTACTTCAGGGAACACTCCCTAACCAAGAGTTCAGTAAGATTTTTTTTTTCTTCTTATTGATGATTTTGTGACCCAATATTTCAGCATTTTCATAATTTATACAAGTTGAATCAACATATTTTTCATCCTTTTATTGATAGACAAAAAATAACGATTTCAAAGTTTTTTTTTTTTTTTACTATTTTAGTCTCACGTGATTAGGGATGTCAAAGGGTAGGATCAGGGTAGGGTCCTATACGATCCAGATCCTTATCCTTATTTTGAGGGGTGGATCCAGATCCGATCCATATCCTCAGGGTCTAAAATTCTCAGATCCATATCCGGATCCGTAGGATCAGGGCAGGATCAGTTTCTATCCCGTATCCTTATAATAATAATAATAAGTCGCTATTTTTTATATGAAAATTATTAATTTTCGATTTTTAACATTGTTTAACAATTTATTTTGAAATAAATTGAGTATTATAATGCCATTAAATGTTAGAAGTATCAAAATCAAGTCTCACAAAAGTTTAATATCGATAACAAAATAAATTTTAACGGGATTATAGTTATTGAGACAAAAATATACTCCGTATTTTATTTTATGATAAAAGTTATGTCTAAACTAATCATTGTCTGCACTTAAGTTTTAATATTTTAAAGAAATATAAATAAATAAGGGTCCAAGGGTAGGATCTGGATCTCGACAATGAGATCCATATCCGGATCCTTTTTTACACATATGGATTAGATCCATATCCTTATCCTCAGGATCCAAAATATTGCGATCCATATCCGACCCTTAAGGTACTGGATCTCAGGATCAGGGCAGGATCTGAGATCCGTTGCCATCCCTACACGTGATTTCTCATATTCTTGGGACTTATTATTCAAGGAGGGAGTACTTTTTTCAGAAACTCTATCAATACCAAATCTTTCATGTGACGGATATACTTATAAAAGATTATCTAATCTTACTCTACCGATGTGGGACATAATAATATTGATATACAAACATGATTTATTTTTTGATTAAGAACATTTTGGCCGTAGTTCAAAACCTACAAAGAGTAAAACCCCGACAAAGCTTCAACTCCACGAGCACGTTAACGCACCCAAGGCTGCCGTTGTCAAACCCGTCAGTGGCTTTGAGCCGCAGGTGGCCATGACCATGTTCCAATATTTTGATACCCTCGTTTGAGTCACAAGCTAACGCTACTTAGCTCGGTTATAAAATTTCCTTGTTCGTGCTTCATTAACTCTTATATTTCGAGTATTGCAACGATGTGGTAAAATATTTCAAGCCTTTTTCTTACCGTCAACATATAAAGAGTATGTATTAATGTATTACTCCGTATATACGTTTGATATATTATGATGATATGGAGCATTTCGTTTTCTTGTTTTAGTGGACGATTATCTAATCGGGTTCATTTGGGTTAGCTCTTTTATCGAACTATGTTATTTTCAATCAAGTATGTGTTGGGATCGGTTGATATCAATTCAAGTTAACTTTGGATTTTTCCAGTAATAAATTTCTTGAGCCAAATGTAACCACAAATTTTGTATCGCAGCTAACTGAAATACAAAATAAGGAAAACAAATAAATTTTATTAATTATTTGTCAAAAGTTCGTGTACAACCTCTAATGTATCCTCTGATTCTAACGCCGTTTAGGGAACACGTGTACGCGGTACACGCGAGGGACGCGTGCGTAGCTGACTTGTACTGCCTTGCTCGCGTTGTAATTTGGTATTCTCGAGAGGGTCGCTTGGACTTGAATCTCCCTTGAATGTTTGAATTTGTCTTGGATCTTCTGAGCAGGCGGCGCGATTTATCGTGCTTATTGACTGCTTGCGATGGATTTGATGGAGAGGCTTGTAGCGACTTTGTGTCTTTTTCTCTCTGGATCCTTTGCTTCAGAATTTTCCAATTTGCCTTCAAATGAATGAGAAGGGATCTATTTATAGAGCTTTGATTTCTCCTTGGTGGACTTTGTAGTCACAGACTCATTTATGGGCTTATTAGTGACATTGGCCCAATTTGTCTTCTTTTCGGGTTTAATGATCCAAATAAATTTGTAATTTGGATCGACCCATATTTTATTTACTCGGGACAAAATAATTAAATTGAGTTAAAATTTCGTATTAACTCAAAATAATTAATTAATTTAATTTATTCGGCACTTTAATAAATTTTTAGTGCCTACACCAAACATTAAAAATTACTCATACAACATTAGAAGAGAATATTGATATATTAAATCACGGAATAGTACTGAGTAGAATTTTGTCGATGTGTGATACATAGTACTCTCTCCGATTCTTTAGATTCGCAACATATTCTATATTTGGCAAATTCATTAGGTTTGCAACATTTCTATAATAGGTGAATTTTGTTTGTGTTAGCTTTTTACTTTATTGGTGAGACCCACCATCTTCACTCACAACCTTATTATTCGTGCAAATAGTAAACGTTGCGAATCTAAAGAATCGGAGGGAGTAATAAGTTAAGGAGCTGCTTGTATGAGAGATCAATTGGTAAAAGGTTAAAGAGAGAAAGTGGAAGGGGAAAAAACAGAGTAGAAATAGCAACTACTCCGTGATCATGGGCCGGGTTTGGGTCGGGTTTTGCCATAAAATTACAGCCCATCTAGCGGATCGGGTCGGGTCGGGTCCCCCAAAAGGGCCAATTTGTAAGGCCCAAGCCCAACCCGTTCGGGCTTTTTCGGGCTTGCAGGCTTTTCGGGCCCAATCGGGTCACAAAGATTGTTCGGGATTAAGTTAATTTTTTTTTTGCGTCACCTTAAAAAAATATTTATTAGCACAAATTAAACAACATTTAATCGAGTATTTTGCTCGCAGTCGACCCGACTAATAAACAAACCCTTTTTTACTAAAACTTACTCGAAATTAATCAGACGACTAGAGTACATAATGATATATTAATACTCTGTATTAAGAAATATAAACAAAGTTTGCCTCGAGTCCTCGATTAGATATTTCACACATAGTTTTGGTGTTGGACAATTTTTTGTATTATTATGTGTCACACTAACATATCATAGTGCAAATACACACGCGCACACACACATATATACGGTATTAGGTTTCCGTGTATAATAACTATGAACACATAAAAACATAAACTTCCATACAAAAATTGCACGACTTTTTTTTGTTAAAAAAAATTGTGATAAAAACACATGAATTTCCACATAAAAGAAGTTTAAAAGTTTAAAAACACATGAATTTCATGTGTAATAACTATGAACACATGAATTTCCACATGATTTTTTTGTTAAATTATGTTATACTTTTTTTTAAAAAAATCGGGCCGGGCCGGGTCAAAATTCGGGCTTTAAGGTCGGCCCATACCCGGCCCAAAATTTATATCGGGCTAAGATCGGGTCGGGCTTCGGGCTTTTTTGGGCCAACACAATGGCCCAAGCCCTTGAAAAAATCGGGCCGGGTCGGGTTGGGCCGTCGGACTTGGGCCATTTGATCAGCTCTACTCCGTACTAAACGCAGTTCGCCTTGTTGGCTTATGATGTTTTATCGTCGTGATCTTGACATATGGATATAAAATACGTTCTACCATCATGCAAAATAAGAGCAATATACTTATTATTATATGGAACCAAAGTGTGATTTTCTTGGCAATTTTTTGTACCACGTTAACATATCCGTTTCCTTAATGGAGTTATACTTTATATTATCACTAATCACGAATTATGTTGTCCATCTATCATAGGTGGGTATTCAATCGGTTTGGAAAATTACAATTATGTTGGTGTTTGACAAATTAATATCTAGCCATCCATCAAGGATGGACTAGCTTTTTCCCATTTTATTTCTTTAATCGGTCTACACGTCTAATGTATCAATGAGCCATTTAAATGGTTACTGTATGTTATATTTTTGTACCACATTGACATATCCACTTCCTTAAGAATACTTTATATTATTACTAATCGTAAATCATGTTGTCCATCTACCATAGATGGATAGCTATTCAATCAAATTAAATGTTTCATCATCAAGTTTCCCCTGCGGGAAATATTGATAGATACTTAGCCATACTGAAAAGTTTGGACTAGTTTTTCCCCCCCTTTACTTTTTTGGTTTACCTATGGTATCAATCAACCATTTAAATAAGTATGTTACAAACATCTTCTAATTAAATACTAGACATTGCATCTAAGTATTTTTGCATATGATGACACTTGCTAGCACTAAAATTTGACCAAGTTATTTGAAAAAAAAAACATTAGAAGAAAATATTGACATATTAAATCACTGAATAGTACATATAAGTAGAATTTTATCATGTGAAAGGGTAAAAGTGGAAGCAAGGAAAAAAAAACAAAATAGAAATAGCAACTACTTCTTCAAACAGGTTAAGTACTTTGAGTAAGATAATGCTTTATTGTCATGATCTCAACGTAATCACACAAAACAATAGCAATATACTTACAAAGTAGGAGTACTCATTATTATATGGAACCAAATAACCAATGTGTGATTTTCATGGAAATGTTTTGTACCACATTTACATACTCACTTCCTTAATAATACTTTATATTATCATTAATCTCTAATTGCATTGCCCATCTACCATAGGTGGGTAGCTATTCATGTTGTATGGGAATGTCAATAATTGACAAATTAATATCTAATCATTTGTCATGGATGAATTAGATCTACACGTCTACTGTATCAGTGAGCCATTTAAATGGTTATGTTACAACTTACAACGCCTACTAATTAATAAATATTCCGTTCAAGTATTCTTCTGCGTTATAAAAAATGGTGTTAAGTGATGACACTATCAACCATTAGAATTTGACCAAGTAAATTTTTCAAAAAAAAATTTATGACAGTAGAAGAAAATATTGATACAGTATATTAAATCATTGGATAGTACGTATACGTAGAATGTTGTCGACGTGAGATAGTAAAAGTAAGTAATTATTTGTATGGGAGATCGATCGGTAAAAGGCCAAAGGAAGAAAGTGTAGCAAGGAAAAAACATACGTTTAACAGAATTAACAACTACGAGTAAAATACTTTTAAGTAAGATAGTAATGTTTTATTGTCACGATCTAAGTATAGATACTATATAAAATATATAGAGTATATATCATCATGCATAATAAGAGTAACATTCTTATAATATGGAACAAAAGTTGATTTTTCATGGCAATTTTTTGTACCACATTGACATACTTACGCCCTTAAGAATACTTTATATTTTCATTAATCGTAAATTATATTGTCCATCTACCATAGGTGGGTAGCTATTCAATCAATTTGAGAAATTTAGAATTATGTTAATATTCGACAAATTAATATTCAGCCTTCTGTCAAGGATGGTCTAGTTTTTGTTTTTTTTGTTTTTTTTCCCAATTTTATTTCTTTAATGGGTCTCAGCAACTTAAGTATCTATCAATGAGCCATTTAAATGGTTATTTTATAACTTACAACGCTTGCTAATTAAATATTAGATGTTCCATTTAAGTATTCTTTTGCATTAAGAAAATGATGTTAAGTGATGCCACTAGCTACCATTAGAATTTGACTACGTAAATTTTTCAAAATTTTTATTTACGGCATTAGAAAAAAATATTGATACAATATATTAACTCATTTGATAGTACGTATAAGTAGAATGTAGTCGTTGTCGATGTGAGATAGTAAAAGTAAGTAATTGTTTGTAAAAGACCAAAGAGAAAATGTGTCAGCAAGTTAAAAAAACATACTAATAGAAATAGCAATTAATCGTACGAGTTAAGTACTTTATTAAGATAATGTTTTACTAGTATAGACCCCGTACAATGCACGGTATTTATCATCATGCAAAATAAGAGTAATATTCTTTTTTTTTTTTTTTTTTTTTGCCAACATTCTGAAGACCGACCTTAGTACTGACACATAAGCTCGTAAGCGAGCCCGTGTGCTTCAGTGTTAAGGTTTCGAGGTATATACTTAATAGCTAGACAATGAAAAAAAGCAGACTCTGCATGAAACATCGGAATAAGGTCCTTAATACTATGATGGCATTCCTCCAAATTAGCTAGCTGGTTCAGCATTTTCTGACAGTCTGATTGCAAGATGATGTGGTATATCCCTTCTCGCCTTGCCCATTGGATGGCCTTGATAGCGGCCAAAGTCTTAGCCTGAAGCGGATTTTCAGCCAGGAAAGCCTCAGATCCAAAATTTCTCGATCTTCCAGTATCCTCACTCCCCGCCTTCATAATGCACCATCCTCCAGCAGCATATCCAGGACCCTTCCACCCTGCATCTACATTTATGGTAATCAAGGAACACCTGTGAGAATTATCACTAGCTACGATCATCCATATCTCCTTCGAGTCCTTCACGATATTTTTTTGGCTATCCAAACCCGAGATACTACATCTATTATACTGCTTCTTATTCTTCCTCTTCTTTATTTCCTCCCAAAGGTCTTGGATCCTAGGAATAGATGCCCTATATCTTGCTAACAATCTCGATTGGAGATTATCTTCTCCACGGAAGACAATGCTATTCCTAAATAACCAGATACTGTATAACACATTTATGAAGTGGATCAGGATCTCCCAGAGATCTTCTTTTTCAAACAGGTATTTGGTGTTTTTCAAGAGCCATGAATGGAAGTCCAAGTCTCTATCTTCATTAACTCTGTCAGCAAATCTGGTATTCTGCCACAAGTATCTGCTTGTCCTGCACTCTCTGAAAATGTGTTGTAAGGATTCCATATAACTATTAGGATCATCCGTATTACCCACTCCTCTCTCAGATGCACACATGACACAGTGATAGGATCCCATCAGTTTCCTTTTTTCCCTTTCCATCCCGATCGGTAACGAATTGGTTAACATCTTCCAGTAGAAGATTCTCCATCCTGCAGGACCCGGGAGCCTCCAAAGAACTTTCTTGAAAAATGAGGGGGAGTAGTTGATAGTCTTGTTGATCTTCATACTACATCTGTTCGCCTCAGGATCACGACTAAGGAGTTCAAAATAACCACTTTTGACCGTGTAGTTACCTGAACTCGTTTTAGTCCAGTAACAGCTACTCTCATACCTATGAACCCCTATGGGAATAGCCTGAATTCTAGCGCACCATTCATCATTAAAAATGGTAGCTATTTTTGATGCATCCCATCTTTTCTCATTTGTAATCAGCTCCTTAACTCTCCACCTGTCCTCGTTCAGGATTATGTCGTCCATGTTCACTCCCATTTTAACCACCGGTATGCATCCGTCGACCCATCGATCTTGCAGAATGTTTATGGGGCAACTTTCATTTGGTCCTCCTGTACCTACCTTCCACCCTAATCCATAAGTCAGAGTTTCCCTACCTATACTTATTCCTTTCCAAGCCCTTGACTTAGGACCCTTCAGTTTACTTTTCAGGAACTCCTCATGTGATCTAAAACGACCATACTTCCCATTAAAAACCTTACTAATCAGAAGCTCCTCATTTTTTATGATTCTCCAGGCATTTTTTGCTAGCAACGCTTTATTTGTCAAGGCCGTGTCCCTGATCCCTAACCCTCCCAAATGTTTCGGCATGCTCAAAAGTTTAAAAGATCTCCAATGAACTGTTTTCCTAGAATTCTTTCCCGCCCACCAGAAATGAGCTAATAAAGCATTAACCTTATTAGCTACACTTATCGGAATTTTGAAAGCCGATAGTAAGAAACTTGAAAGGTTGGCAAGGACTGATTGAATTAAAGTAATTCGTCCAGCTGGAGATAAATTAGAACCATTCCAAGAACCAATTCTCTTAGTAACCTGCTCAATGACTTTATTCTCCAAACTACCTGACCTTGTGTCGCTAATATCAGGAATTCCAAGATACTTTCCCAGTGATGAACAAGGTTTGATTTGGAACAACCTTAAGCATGCACTAATAGTCCTTAAATTACAGTTAGGACTAAAAACCATGGCCGATTTATCTCTGTTGATCTTTTGTCCCGATAGTTCACAGTATTTTCCTAACACTTTCTTGAAATTCTTTATATTTTCTATCTCACCTTTCAGGAAAAATAAAGAATCATCCGCAAAAAATAAGTGAGAAATGGCCGGAGCTTTCTTTGCCACTTTAATGCCTTGTATCTTCTTCGAGATTCCATTGCAATTCAGATTCCTAGACAGCACTTCCGAGCATAGAACGAACAAGTAAGGCGATAATGGATCTCCTTGTCTTAGACCACAGGTGGGTTTAAAGAATTGTAATGGCGCCCCATTAATAAGAATCGCATATGAAACTGTGGTGACACACCCCATAATAAGCTCGATAAACTGTTTCGGAAACCCAAACCCAATAAGGGTGCTCTTCAGAAAATTCCAATCAATTCTATCGTACGCCTTACTCATATCAGCTTTGAATGCAATCTCTCCTATTCTTCCCGCCTTATGCGCATTAAGCTTATGCATACATTCATCCGCAATCAGAATGTTATCAAGAATAGATCTCTTAGGGACAAATGCATTTTGAAACATTCCAATGATTCTGGTCATGACACTTTTCATTCTATTGGCAATGCATTTTGTGATTATTTTCATAATCACATTACACAGGCTGATGGGGCGATAATGTTCCACCTTTTCTGGGCTTTCCGTCTTAGGGATTAAGGTGATAAATGTTTTATTCATTTCCTTTAAAACAAAGCCGGAGTTAAGGCAAGCACATACCGCTTCTGTGACGTCTTGTTTGATGAACCTCCAACATTTTTTGTAGAATTCTGCTGGAATACCATCCGGACCTGGAGACTTGGAGTCTCCCATTTGGAATACAGTCTTTCTTACTTCCTTTGCCGTGTATTTCCTATTAAGTTTCTCTATCTCATCCTCGCTAATGCATCTTCCCAAAACTGAAAAAAAACCCTTGTTACTTGTCCAATACTGATCAAAATCTTTTCGTTGTTCATTTACCTGATATAGATTGTGAAAGCAATTCTTGAATTCTTCTCCTATGACATTGATATCTTGTGTCCAATTCCCATCCTGTTTTTTAATACTTAAAATAAAATTTCGATTTCGCCTCCCTTTGACACAGTTAAAAAAGTATTTGGTGCAGATATCTCCCTCAACGGCCCATTTTATTTTAGCCCTTTGCCTCCAATAGATGGCCGATGCTTTAGCAAATTCCTTAAGCTTTTCATGCTCAATATCATAATCATTCTCCTTAAGAGTAATATTCATTTAACCAAATTAAGTGTGATTTTTCATGTAAATATTCTGTACCACATTGACATATACCCACATTCTTTAGAACACTTTATATTATCACTAATCATAAATCATGTTGCCCATTTACCCTAGGCAGGTAGCCATTTAAATAAATTGTTAATTCAGAATTATGAAAGATATTCAACAAATTAAAATTCAGCCATATTTCAAGGATGAACTTGTTTAACCAGCTCTAGGGAGTACTGTATATAGATGGTTTTTTTTGTTATTGATATAAAGTGCTACCTATCATCCATATTCCATAATCAAACATCGATGAGTATGTAGAAGTACAGTACATAATAGCGAAAGATGCCATCTTTATTTGACATGAAACACACGGGCAAAGGTGTGTCGAGTTCTGACATGGTAATTGGTAAACGCTCGAGCTAAAAGTCTCAAGAGTTCATCAGAATGAATGATTTACAAATCTGCAACAGGAGATCATATTATAAACCCTGCAACGATACAGCATTTACACGCTTATATATAAGCTCATGACTCATGAGCCTGCCTTATCCACTCCGATCCATCAGAAAGCAGCGACTCCACTAAATGGCCTCTCCAGCTTTCTCCTGCGCCCGTTGCCAGCCCTGCATTAGCGTCACAATCAGATTCTATGAACCGGACAGGTAGTCTCACTGAATTGCGATTACCATAAACACATGTTCTAGCATTACAACTTGACAGCGGTAGAACTCACTCACCAGTACTGGTTTAGGATTGTCATCGAGTCAACTGGCACCTTCTTCCCATCATCATTCCGATGCCAGGTGTAGACAGCGTGCGTCCTGTTCATAATCTCTAGCGTTGAATGTCCATAGCTTGCTTCTCTGAATGCTGAGTATTCTGGCTGTGGATCTCTGAACCTGCAATACCCAAAGAAGCTCAGTTAATTTCATACAAAGAAAGCCGTAACGTTGTTTGATGAGAGATGTATAAGAAACAAAGAAAGTAGTTGAGGGAATTTACCGTCCAGCTATGCCTTCTTGATTTCCACCATCACCAACAGTTACATAAATCGGAGCAGTTTCGTCTGGCACAGGATATCTTTCACCATTTGATACGTTGTAGCGAATGTTTGAGATACGATACTGATGAAAGGAAACAAAGAATTATTCGAAATGTTGATAATAAAAGCATTTGTTAGCAATTGTGAGGCACGCGGGTTTGAAAGTAAAAAATATTACCGATCTTTCATATGCATGAACATGACCGGCAAACACTAGATCAACTTTGTGACGAACAAACCATTCCTCAAACGCCGCACGCATACTTTCTCCCTCCATGAAATGCGCTTCATTGCTGTTGTAAATTGGAACATGCATCAACACAATCAACCAAGGTGTCTGCTCCCTGTTCACTTTTTTCAGTTCGTCTCTTAGCCACTTCCACTGAGGCGTGTATTTCACTGTTAAGCAATGGCAAAAGGTTGATTTCAATAACACGGCTCTATCAGCGGAATGGAAAGCGCTAAGCAGAACAGTTTTAAAGAAGACATAAACCACTTTTACAGCTAGAAACAAATTGTGATAAAAAATATTCATTCAAGATTTTACTACAGTTACTGAGTTACGGTAAGAGCTTACCAAAGGGAGAATAGCTGGAGAGGACAATAATATGGGCAGATGCACGCCTAATGGCATACCAAAGAGGACTACTGCTCTGAGAAGCTGCATACGGTGTTGTGTATCTGTAGAGGTATGATTTGAAAGGTACTAGTTCCCCCTGGACAAAGATGATCAATAATATTAATGTCTCCCGAGGTAAATTATACGGAGTAGTTTAATCACATTTTACAAAGATGATCAATAGGAGTGTATGTAAATGTGGTGACTCCATTCGACTCAAGTCATCTTGTAATCCTTACAAGTAGTCCTACGGTGACTATGCTCATGTTGATAATCGACACTCACTCTAACAAATACGCATAGTGGTCTAGTAAGGCTCAATTTGTAGACTTTAATACACGATTCAAACACTTTGTGAAAAACAGTGTGTGATGTGCCTAAACTTTTAACTGAAAGAGGGTGTTTATAGTGTTTACCAGGGCAGGCATGTATTCAATCTCATGATTGCCAGCAGACCAAATCCAAGGTTGGTAGGCTGCGCTTTTCTCTGCAAAGCGACCCCAGGTATCCCAACGAAGACCAATATCATTCTGATGATATCGGTCGGCATAAGAGAGATCACCAACAAATAAAACAGATTTGGCTCCACTCTGCATATAATGCTCTAGTGTGGAAAGAGAGTTAAATGTCTGACCCATGTCACCTGAAACACGCCAAAATAGTCAGAGAATTGCCAATTCTTGCAACAAGGATCAAAGTGAATACAGTGTACATAGGGAAAGAATCAGCTCACCGATTATGCCAAATTTGTAGGAAGAATCTGGATCAACTTTAGGGGGGGTTTCGAACCAAAATTTCCGGGATGAATCACCATTCCCAAAGTTTCCTTTTTTCCCTTTCCATCCCGATCGGTAACGAATTGGTTAACATCTTCCAGTAGAAGATTCTCCATCCTGCAGGACCCGGGAGCCTCCAAAGAACTTTCTTGAAAAATGAGGGGGAGTAGTTGATAGTCTTGTTGATCTTCATACTACATCTGTTCGCCTCAGGATCACGACTAAGGAGTTCAAAATAACCACTTTTGACCGTGTAGTTACCTGAACTCGTTTTAGTCCAGTAACAGCTACTCTCATACCTATGAACCCCTATGGGAATAGCCTGAATTCTAGCGCACCATTCATCATTAAAAATGGTAGCTATTTTTGATGCATCCCATCTTTTCTCATTTGTAATCAGCTCCTTAACTCTCCACCTGTCCTCGTTCAGGATTATGTCGTCCATGTTCACTCCCATTTTAACCACCGGTATGCATCCGTCGACCCATCGATCTTGCAGAATGTTTATGGGGCAACTTTCATTTGGTCCTCCTGTACCTACCTTCCACCCTAATCCATAAGTCAGAGTTTCCCTACCTATACTTATTCCTTTCCAAGCCCTTGACTTAGGACCCTTCAGTTTACTTTTCAGGAACTCCTCATGTGATCTAAAACGACCATACTTCCCATTAAAAACCTTACTAATCAGAAGCTCCTCATTTTTTATGATTCTCCAGGCATTTTTTGCTAGCAACGCTTTATTTGTCAAGGCCGTGTCCCTGATCCCTAACCCTCCCAAATGTTTCGGCATGCTCAAAAGTTTAAAAGATCTCCAATGAACTGTTTTCCTAGAATTCTTTCCCGCCCACCAGAAATGAGCTAATAAAGCATTAACCTTATTAGCTACACTTATCGGAATTTTGAAAGCCGATAGTAAGAAACTTGAAAGGTTGGCAAGGACTGATTGAATTAAAGTAATTCGTCCAGCTGGAGATAAATTAGAACCATTCCAAGAACCAATTCTCTTAGTAACCTGCTCAATGACTTTATTCTCCAAACTACCTGACCTTGTGTCGCTAATATCAGGAATTCCAAGATACTTTCCCAGTGATGAACAAGGTTTGATTTGGAACAACCTTAAGCATGCACTAATAGTCCTTAAATTACAGTTAGGACTAAAAACCATGGCCGATTTATCTCTGTTGATCTTTTGTCCCGATAGTTCACAGTATTTTCCTAACACTTTCTTGAAATTCTTTATATTTTCTATCTCACCTTTCAGGAAAAATAAAGAATCATCCGCAAAAAATAAGTGAGAAATGGCCGGAGCTTTCTTTGCCACTTTAATGCCTTGTATCTTCTTCGAGATTCCATTGCAATTCAGATTCCTAGACAGCACTTCCGAGCATAGAACGAACAAGTAAGGCGATAATGGATCTCCTTGTCTTAGACCACAGGTGGGTTTAAAGAATTGTAATGGCGCCCCATTAATAAGAATCGCATATGAAACTGTGGTGACACACCCCATAATAAGCTCGATAAACTGTTTCGGAAACCCAAACCCAATAAGGGTGCTCTTCAGAAAATTCCAATCAATTCTATCGTACGCCTTACTCATATCAGCTTTGAATGCAATCTCTCCTATTCTTCCCGCCTTATGCGCATTAAGCTTATGCATACATTCATCCGCAATCAGAATGTTATCAAGAATAGATCTCTTAGGGACAAATGCATTTTGAAACATTCCAATGATTCTGGTCATGACACTTTTCATTCTATTGGCAATGCATTTTGTGATTATTTTCATAATCACATTACACAGGCTGATGGGGCGATAATGTTCCACCTTTTCTGGGCTTTCCGTCTTAGGGATTAAGGTGATAAATGTTTTATTCATTTCCTTTAAAACAAAGCCGGAGTTAAGGCAAGCACATACCGCTTCTGTGACGTCTTGTTTGATGAACCTCCAACATTTTTTGTAGAATTCTGCTGGAATACCATCCGGACCTGGAGACTTGGAGTCTCCCATTTGGAATACAGCCTTTCTTACTTCCTTTGCCGTGTATTTCCTATTAAGTTTCTCTATCTCATCCTCGCTAATGCATCTTCCCAAAACTGAAAAAAAACCCTTGTTACTTGTCCAATACTGATCAAAATCTTTTCGTTGTTCATTTACCTGATATAGATTGTGAAAGCAATTCTTGAATTCTTCTCCTATGACATTGATATCTTGTGTCCAATTCCCATCCTGTTTTTTAATACTTAAAATAAAATTTCGATTTCGCCTCCCTTTGACACAGTTAAAAAAGTATTTGGTGCAGATATCTCCCTCAACGGCCCATTTTATTTTAGCCCTTTGCCTCCAATAGATGGCCGATGCTTTAGCAAATTCCTTAAGCTTTTCATGCTCAATATCATAATCATTCTCCTTAAGAGTAATATTCATTTAACCAAATTAAGTGTGATTTTTCATGTAAATATTCTGTACCACATTGACATATACCCACATTCTTTAGAACACTTTATATTATCACTAATCATAAATCATGTTGCCCATTTACCCTAGGCAGGTAGCCATTTAAATAAATTGTTAATTCAGAATTATGAAAGATATTCAACAAATTAAAATTCAGCCATATTTCAAGGATGAACTTGTTTAACCAGCTCTAGGGAGTACTGTATATAGATGGTTTTTTTTGTTATTGATATAAAGTGCTACCTATCATCCATATTCCATAATCAAACATCGATGAGTATGTAGAAGTACAGTACATAATAGCGAAAGATGCCATCTTTATTTGACATGAAACACACGGGCAAAGGTGTGTCGAGTTCTGACATGGTAATTGGTAAACGCTCGAGCTAAAAGTCTCAAGAGTTCATCAGAATGAATGATTTACAAATCTGCAACAGGAGATCATATTATAAACCCTGCAACGATACAGCATTTACACGCTTATATATAAGCTCATGACTCATGAGCCTGCCTTATCCACTCCGATCCATCAGAAAGCAGCGACTCCACTAAATGGCCTCTCCAGCTTTCTCCTGCGCCCGTTGCCAGCCCTGCATTAGCGTCACAATCAGATTCTATGAACCGGACAGGTAGTCTCACTGAATTGCGATTACCATAAACACATGTTCTAGCATTACAACTTGACAGCGGTAGAACTCACTCACCAGTACTGGTTTAGGATTGTCATCGAGTCAACTGGCACCTTCTTCCCATCATCATTCCGATGCCAGGTGTAGACAGCGTGCGTCCTGTTCATAATCTCTAGCGTTGAATGTCCATAGCTTGCTTCTCTGAATGCTGAGTATTCTGGCTGTGGATCTCTGAACCTGCAATACCCAAAGAAGCTCAGTTAATTTCATACAAAGAAAGCCGTAACGTTGTTTGATGAGAGATGTATAAGAAACAAAGAAAGTAGTTGAGGGAATTTACCGTCCAGCTATGCCTTCTTGATTTCCACCATCACCAACAGTTACATAAATCGGAGCAGTTTCGTCTGGCACAGGATATCTTTCACCATTTGATACGTTGTAGCGAATGTTTGAGATACGATACTGATGAAAGGAAACAAAGAATTATTCGAAATGTTGATAATAAAAGCATTTGTTAGCAATTGTGAGGCACGCGGGTTTGAAAGTAAAAAATATTACCGATCTTTCATATGCATGAACATGACCGGCAAACACTAGATCAACTTTGTGACGAACAAACCATTCCTCAAACGCCGCACGCATACTTTCTCCCTCCATGAAATGCGCTTCATTGCTGTTGTAAATTGGAACATGCATCAACACAATCAACCAAGGTGTCTGCTCCCTGTTCACTTTTTTCAGTTCGTCTCTTAGCCACTTCCACTGAGGCGTGTATTTCACTGTTAAGCAATGGCAAAAGGTTGATTTCAATAACACGGCTCTATCAGCGGAATGGAAAGCGCTAAGCAGAACAGTTTTAAAGAAGACATAAACCACTTTTACAGCTAGAAACAAATTGTGATAAAAAATATTCATTCAAGATTTTACTACAGTTACTGAGTTACGGTAAGAGCTTACCAAAGGGAGAATAGCTGGAGAGGACAATAATATGGGCAGATGCACGCCTAATGGCATACCAAAGAGGACTACTGCTCTGAGAAGCTGCATACGGTGTTGTGTATCTGTAGAGGTATGATTTGAAAGGTACTAGTTCCCCCTGGACAAAGATGATCAATAATATTAATGTCTCCCGAGGTAAATTATACGGAGTAGTTTAATCACATTTTACAAAGATGATCAATAGGAGTGTATGTAAATGTGGTGACTCCATTCGACTCAAGTCATCTTGTAATCCTTACAAGTAGTCCTACGGTGACTATGCTCATGTTGATAATCGACACTCACTCTAACAAATACGCATAGTGGTCTAGTAAGGCTCAATTTGTAGACTTTAATACACGATTCAAACACTTTGTGAAAAACAGTGTGTGATGTGCCTAAACTTTTAACTGAAAGAGGGTGTTTATAGTGTTTACCAGGGCAGGCATGTATTCAATCTCATGATTGCCAGCAGACCAAATCCAAGGTTGGTAGGCTGCGCTTTTCTCTGCAAAGCGACCCCAGGTATCCCAACGAAGACCAATATCATTCTGATGATATCGGTCGGCATAAGAGAGATCACCAACAAATAAAACAGATTTGGCTCCACTCTGCATATAATGCTCTAGTGTGGAAAGAGAGTTAAATGTCTGACCCATGTCACCTGAAACACGCCAAAATAGTCAGAGAATTGCCAATTCTTGCAACAAGGATCAAAGTGAATACAGTGTACATAGGGAAAGAATCAGCTCACCGATTATGCCAAATTTGTAGGAAGAATCTGGATCAACTTTAGGGGGGGTTTCGAACCAAAATTTTCGGGATGAATCACCATTCCCAATTTTGTAATAGTACTTCTTGTCATACTGTAGTTTGAAAAAACAAAAGCGAAGGGTGTACAATAAAATACTGTAAAATAAAACCCAAAAACAACAATATGGTTGACGAGTAAATAAGTTATCCACAAATGAAGCAACTACCTCGAGACCCGCAACAACACAATGATGGATATAGCCAGATTTATAGTTGTAAAAGGAGTAGTTTGTCACTGTCCCGTGGGCAGTAAACTCATATTTATCCTCAGACGTTCCATATTCGACTGTACTGGAACCTGGTTCATCAGGTGTCACCCACGAGATTATAACGGCTTTTCCATCGTAGTCACCTTGTGTGATGTGCACCTACCAACAGCAGTACCCAGTAAGAATTTATAGCCAATATATAGAGCACCAAGAAGTTTACGTTTCTTATGACTGCCTACCGGAAATATAATTAAAGTATTTCTCTTGAGTGACATGGTGTAATATAAAATTTTTGGCACTAGGTATTGTTCTACATCTCAAGTACAGACGAAGGGTGCAGGCGTGATCTTGAAGTATGCTAATGATTTTCTTCAATCATAGTTTGATCATCCATTGAGAAGTCCCTAATGATATGATGCTTACCTGTTGGGGTGCATTTTGGCCGTCTGGAACGTTAAATACTTTATTATCAAGCGGCATGTCAATTGCTGGCCATTCAGAGCGAATGAACGAGCTTGTTACCCCGGAACTTCCCTCACAAACATAAGTCAACAAGACAATGTGAGCAAGAAGAAGCTTTGTCGTCAACGTAATTGCAATCCTTCCCATCCTCTTCAATATTGACAATCAGCTAGCTAGCTGGTTATAACTTATAACATAACCTGCACATCCATTAGAATGTAAGAGCGTGCATAACCTGCACATCCTTTCATTTGGAGGATGTCAAAAGAGATGGGTTCCTGTATTTTTGTTCATTTACTTTTGAAAATTCTACTCATATACTATATCTATCCAGCATAACAATGAAATCAAATATTTTTGGATCGGCCACTAGAGCGGACTGATATTTAGACTCTCCAAATCGACTCAGATGAGTGAAGTGAAGGTAAGATTGAGTCCATCCTCGGATTCGCATAGTGAAATTAGAAGCATATAGCAACATGAATAGCCACTTTCTGCAACTTAGAGCATTGCATTGCATTGCATTGCATGATGATAAAAAAGAGTCAAATAAAGTAGTTGGCAACAAATTCAACAGCATCAAACATATATAGCCCTGGTAAACTAGAGTCGGTTTTCTGAGAGACCGTCTTCCCTGGAATAACATCATCAATCATCATCGACACCCGGCCAACAGTGAAGATGCATGAAATGAAAGCTCAAAGCACACACCTTTTCTTGTAAAACCCAAATATGAAAACTTAAAAAGGAGGCACCCAAATCAGAGAATGAATCAGCCAACAAAACCCAGAAATGAATTCGAGGGATTTCAGATTTCCATGATTAAGTAACTAACTAATGCACTCGCAACCAGTTGATGACACAGGTCCACGTGTCACCTACTCATTGGATTTCTTACCCTTGGTGCCAAAAGAAAAGACAAACAATTCATTGGAACGGAGGAAGTAGTAAGTAAATAAAGAGAAAAGGAAAAGGAAAAGGAAAAGGAAAAGGAAAAAGAGTAGTAACCTGGAAGAATGGAGAGGATGAGAAGGAGATGAGATGAGATGAGATGAGAAGGGAAGGAAGATGGGCGACGGAGGGAGGGAGGGAGGATTATAAGTTGTAAGTTATAACACAGTGATTGTGAGGTTGGTGGGTCCCAAAGGAGGGGAATATGCGTGGATTAACAGACTTCCATACTATTGGATGCTTACTTATTAAACTTAATCACCATTCATTATTTTGTCGCTTCTTCTCTAATCAATCATCACCTCCATAACTCCATTGTTTTACACCAACAGCCCAGAATCTTTTATTTCTTTTATTCTTATCTTTAAATACATATTTCTAAATCTAAAAAAGTTTTTCTTTTGTTCATATCTTTACTTAGATATTTCTAAATCTAAAAAATTATGAAAATTTGATATTCATGATACATTGGATTAAACAATTTAAACCAGATTTCACATGACTATATTTTATCTTATATATATATTAAAAGTTATATCGAAGATCGAAAATTTTTCTTAGTTATGGATAGTGTTCAAAAAATCAAATATATAGAATTGATAGAAACGGGGGGAGTAGTAGATAATTTTCGTCTAATACGTCTTCGGGTGTTTATGAGGTATCTTGTGAAAGAACATTCCAACCACTCTTTTGCTGTTGATTGAAACACCTTATTTATATCACTTCCCTACATCCTGATGTTGATACATCAATCAACTAAACAATTAATTCAATGTTTGCGTCCATAAAACGGATCCTGTGACTGTGAGTGACGTTCAATACGAGAATTGTATGTTGATACACCAGGTTGCTTTACATATTTCCTGAGTCTTAGTTAATTATTTGACTCAATTTGAGATTAAATTCAAATAGAAAGAATGCAACATAAAATAAAATAATACTGTAATCAGCTGTCAACTAGCTTTGTCAAACAAAGCAAAGTCGTACTTTAGTTTAATTTAGTTCAATTAAGTCTATTTCAATCGTAACATTATTTTACAGCATGAAGTTGGTAAGACCAACCGTAGTTATTATGTACCACCGTTGTACCATGCGACAATAATAAAAATTTACAATTTATGATAAAAAATGATCATTTTAGGTTAGTTAGTTACCAGTTTCAGATAAATAGTTACCATTTTTTCATATTAAAACGTGGTCACTATTTAACTTAAAGTGGTCAATAAATAACTTTTTATCATAAATTAGGTCTGTCGTACGGTACAACGGTTGTATACCATAATTTGTGAACCAACCGTAGTTGGATTAACAAACGGGTGAGGATTATCACAATGAATTTAAACCAAGCTTTAATCACAAAACACATTCGTTCTTGTCGAATAACAATACCAAAATACATTTATATAAAGATAATAAAAATAAAAGAGATAGGAGGGAGGAAATTACAGGGGTTGACCCTAACCTTAAACTAAAAAACCTAAATTTGTCCTTAAACCTTAGGACATTACTTAAATATAGAAGGCCTAATTAACTGACTTCACTTGATTGAATATAATATCTCTGGCTTTCTAGTACTACTGCAACAAGTGCTGCTGCTGCTGCTGCTGCTGGGCTATACAAAGACAAGACATCCTACCAAAAGGATAGAAATGGATTTGATCCAATTAAATTAGACTGGTGAATGAAGATGTGAGCATGTAAGGCAAGTTTGCTAGCGGCCCTCGTTGAGCCGCTAGCTCATGAAGATCCCTCACTATCTCAAAAACTGCTTCTGGTTTCGCCAATTTCAGTGCATTTTCCGACAATCTCTTGCGCTCCTCCTGCTTCGTGCTGAACCATTCCGCCACTATCTTGGCCGTCTCCTTGGGGCTTCGAGTGAACACTCCTGCTCCATTATCTACCACGTACGGTACATTGCCTTTCTCCTGAGGTCAGGTGCACACAACAATAAAGGCTTTACATATGCTTATCTCAATTAAGCAAGTATTATACGCTGCACGTCGACTCACTTGTCCAGGAATGTAGTCGTTGAGGATGATCGGAAGTCCCCTGATCAAGGCTTCTGCTATAGTGCCTGGTCCAGCCTTTGTAATAATGCAATCACAAGTTCCCATCCATTTTTCCATCTGCTTCTCAAATCCTCGGACCTACACTCAGTACAATAGATCAGATTATCTATCTGATGTATTCATAGAAGTAATTTCCTTTGATTTTGAACCGAAAGTAAAAAATTTTACCACCTTAACAGGGATTTTCCAGTCCATGGATTCAAGAGTAGAAGCTAATGACTTGTTACGACCGCAGATGATGATCAACTGTCCGATGGGTTTCCCCAGCTGCTTATCAAATAACGATTCACCAAGCGCCACAGCAGTCTTCTTTACAGGACCCATCCCTTCACCTCCTCCCATTAGCAAAACGGCTGGTAAAACCGGGTCCATTTCCAGCTCTACTCTCAAGTCATCCTGTAATTAAAGTACACAGCAACAATAAAGGCGGCTTAGTCCTCCTAAAAATACTCTGGCCTGGCGGCTCACGTTACCAAAACATCGAAAAATTGATAAAACCATTTAATTGGATCCACCTTTGAGAGAACTGCACGGGCAAAAGAGGGTCGAACAGGCAAACCAAAGACTCGAATTTGAGACTCTTCTAAGCCATCTAAGGACGCTCTCTTTGCAACCTCATCGGAAGGACAGTAGCATCTATTGACACTGGGATGGAACCTGGAGACAGTATCTCAAAGATAAGGAATAATAGGCGTATATGAAACGACTAAACAAACATATTTCATATTCGAGTAAAACGCCATCAATTTACCAAGTTCTATGGCAGGAGTTGAGGTCAGTGATGACAGTTACGAAAATGACTTTCTTCTGAAGTCCTTGCCACTTCAGAACCCACAAAGGTATATGTTGCATAAGAGGATGAACACTAATGATTATGTCCGGCTTGTATTCCATTAAACCAGCCTCGACTTCCCTTCAACCAATACAAAAATAATTCGGATTGTTAATTCTTTGCATTCCTGGCAATGAACTGATCTACCAACTAAAGCACACGATGAACACGATCAACTTTAAGCGAATTTATTCATGTAAACATCCATGATCACAATCATTGATCACTTTATTAAAGGTGAAAAGCCATTTTCATGATGCTCAAGAAAGTGAAAGATTCTAACTTTCACCTTCCACTCGACAGAATCAATCAAAACTCGTCTAATCAAGAGGTAAAAGAAGAGATGCCAAAACACAATAAGTTTAGCCTCGTGTCAGATAGATTCTCGAGGAATTGATTGATTTAGGATTACGAAATCAGTAAAGGGGAATCGCAGAGTAAATGGAACATACTTGGCATAGAAGGCAGCAATAGCAGCAAGATACATAGAGTGAATCCACTTAGGAGAAGTACTGTGAAATGCAACCTTCCAAAGCTGTACATGTTTCACCATGAACTTGTACTGTCCTTCCATGTCATTCAATGGCCACCCTGTGTACTCTTTCCATACATCCTTTATGATTATCTGTTAGTCATGGTCCACAACGTGCAATTCATCAGTTTTCTTTTATTACTTCCATTTTTCGACGGTAGCTTCTATGTCACAACTCTCTTTGGCTTGTAAACAAACCAGGAAGGTTCAAAGGCGAAGCAATTACATAGAGACAAATTTTACTACTTAAAGAGGCGAAATGTCGAGAAATGGTTAAAGTGAAGGAGGACCGCCTCATCAACAAGTAACGAAAAATATGAATTACTAACAAGTTTGGCTTCCAAACAAACAAGGAAGGTTCAGGCTCAGCTGCTACGAAATTACCTAGGACAAAAAATTTACAGCTAGTAGAAAGACGATTTTTCCAGGAATAACTAAAGTGAAATAATGGTGGAGCAATGAGAAATACGAATTCTTTTGGTAAAAAGTTTCGACTTTTTCACCCCGAAGTTACTTCATTGCATCACTAATTTCTTCCTAAAACATTTGATCCGTGTTTAACTCGTAACTTCAAATCTTAGCTACACCACAGGAATACAAGAACTAAATAAACAGCTTGAGAATTGAGGCTGGCATATCACATATGAACAAGAACAACTCAATTCACCTACTGCCATCAAACTGGAGTAACAACTAAGCTAACCTACGTTGCTCTGACTCGTTTGGAAGTATCGGACATGATACGTGTGAGAGTATTGTACGATATTATATTTTTCACAGGAAGATAAAAACTACATGAACAACATTTAGCTTTGAACAGCACATATAGCTTCAAATTACATCACCATATCATATAAAACTTCTAAAATATTACCCTTTTGATCATTTCAAAACAAATGCTTTCACACATTTGATACTCGTACTAATTTCTTCCCAAATAAGTAAAACTCAGTTGTACAAGAGATTAACAGAAATGAAAGAAAGGAAAGTGTCAGCAAAAAAAGAAAGTCAAAATCATAACAACCCCACGAAACAAAACCTCAAGAAAATTAATTGAAAACAGTTCATAATGTGAGACAGTATCACGTTAACTATCTTTATATTTATGTGAGACGGTATCACACGACATTTAAAAAAGGGGAAGGAGGGAGGGAGGGAAGAAGCTGACATTATATTCATCACCAAACTCCAAGATGAAAGCATCTCTAATGGCTTCAGCAGACGCCCTATGCCCACCACCCGTATCACTCATCAAAATCAACACATTCTTAGTTCTTTCAGCACCAAGCTGAACCATCTCCATCGTCGTTCCGTCTTCATCATCCTCCATTGAATCATCATACACTATCGACGAAGACGACGATGAAGATGTTAAAGATGAAGACGACGGAAATGACGAACCACACCTCTTATTTGTAGCAGTAGTAGTAGTAGTAATGTCCTTATTTGAATGATAATAGTAACTCCCAACTCTTGAGAAAACAGAGCTTATTGATGACCTTTTTGGACCTATTGCAGACATCACCATAAATCTTGCTTGATCAAAGATTGGATCTTTTGATGAAATAAAATTAAAAAGCATTAATTTTGATGGGAATTTTGGGGAAAGTTTTGAAATGAGAAATGATGGGTAATTTGAGAAATTGGAAAAAGAAATGGACAAGAAATAAAGCGAGATTTTAATGGAAGGAAAGGAGGATACTTGGAATTATGCAGGGTATTTTGTGTTTTTTTGGGAGGGAGAGTTTATTTCGAGATGTTTTTTTATAAAGGAAGGGTGATGCGAGATTGTATCATATGGAATGTTCCAACTGAAATATCCGAATCTTCTAATTGGCTCAACTCAAGTGCCCCACTCCAACACCAACATGACTCTAATCAACTGCTAATTGCTTGTTCTTACTGCCTTGTTGCTTTAAATGATTTGGGTGGGTTACTATCACAATAGTACTTATTATTATAGTCGGTATGATTTAAGGCGGATTCTTGTTTGAGATTGTTATATTCGTCATGTTAATATGAACACAAAATCTTGTAAGAGACGGTCTCTCAATAACTTATTGAGAGACGATTCTTCAGTACCACTTTATATCCTATTCGTACCCTTAAATGACAGCTTTGTTTTGTACCTGTTTTTATAACAAGCGTATCCTCTTTATATTTGTATACTTTTTTTAGGTTAATCGTACCTACTTCGGTTAGGTTTTTAGTCTCTCAGTAAAGTTAATGAGAGACTGTCTCTCAGGATAAATAAAAAAGACAAGAGCAAATCATATATTCGTAGGTCATATAATGATTTGTCCTTATTTATCTAAGTGATTATTATTTGACTTATTATATAACAATACGATGGATAGTTCTGTCACAAGAAAGATCAACGGATGATTTAATGGTGGTTGTGCACTTGTGTAAGGTTTTGATGGTTTCACGTTCTCTTTAGACCCATATGAGTTTAAAATTACAATTAGAGTACCATTTTATTCTTCGATTAACTTTTTTTTTTTTATGATAGATATATTTATTTTAAAATTAAAATGACAATTAGATATAATTATTTTACTTCGTATATGTTTTTTTTACTTTAATTGTAAATAGATGGCCGATAAGAGAAAGGGTGTGGTTGGTCAGAGTTGTTACGACATTTGAGCAGGGGCGTCTTAATAGATTTGGAGGCCCAGTTCGAGTCTCGAGTTAGAGGCCCTTGTATGGATTTAATATTAAAAAATAGGAAAAATATAATTGCATCCAACAAGGTTTGAACTCATGACCTCTAGAGCAAAAGTGTAGGCTCAAACCACCACACCACAAGCCACATGTGTAGATATTATCTAACAATTTTATATATAGAGTAGCTATTCAGAAAGAAGATTATGAGGCCCAACAAAATTGGAGGCCCAGTTCCTCTGCTCGCCCTGAACCTCCTCTGAGCCGCCCCTGCATTTGAGTGTGCTATGGCTCACCGTCGTGCTGTTGAGCCAATTCAGTCTCCGGTTCCTGCTCCCGCTGAGTCCCTTGTTCCTGTTGCTCTAACACAGAGAACATAAGCCCATAGACTCAGTCAGATAATGCTTGCGAACGTATTCACTTTAGTGGGCCCCATCTGTCCACCGATGCCTCATTTTGCTGTTTCCGGCCACGACGCTTAGTATTCGAGGTCGCTTGAGAGTGAGGACCTAGACGCCGACTTTTCTAATGACGACGTGTAGACACCAAAATTTTATATATTTCGGTATCTATTTATGTCAAATATCTTTAATATTTAGAGATAATTATCAATAAATATTGTGATAATATCTTAGGATACCGTAGATTCTTAGCTTCCTCTCCAAGCTATTAGGCTATAAATACGGCCTGATATTTAGGGTTTAGAGGGAGGTCAGATGGAATAAGGTCTCAAAATGACCCCATCATCCTACTACCAAATTGTAGGTAAATGGAATAAGTCACCAAAAAGACCCCATCTTCCCCCTACGGGATCTAAGTCGATAAGACTCCGTAGAATTATCAAAAACCCTAACCTTCGAGTTGTAATTTGCAGCATTGGTGCTAGGAAAGTGGTACATGAATGCTCACAGTTCAGGGACCGCTGCGGAGCTGGAAATGCAGACGGGTAAGATGGATATTTCCATCACAAATAAAAATTTGTATTTTTTTTTCTTTCATTCTTTTCATATGAAATAAGCAAGTAACGAATCTGCATCTCTTCTATATGGTGAAGTAGCAGTCAGTCGATGCAGTTCTCAATATCTGCTTTGTCGTCGTCGTCGTTGTTGTTGTTATTGATCGTCTTTTTTGCACAAATCATTTATAGGTGCATCAAGTCGTTTCAAATGATTAAGCAAGAGTATGCCGTGCTGAGAAACAAACTCGAAGCTTATTTTCAGCTCATTTTAATGGGAGGGAAAAGATTGAGAATTGTAGCGAAAGAATTAGAGGAAAAATTGGGGGGAAATGGTGAATTAAGGATTAATGAGGACAAAAGCCAAGTAGACCGACATGTCATTAGCCATGTCATTAGATTAGGGCTGCAAGGTGGCACTTAAAAGCCATACTTAACGGCAAATTCTAGTTTAGTCACGGTTGAGAGTAATTAATAGAGTTCAGGGGTACAGTTGGGAATTGTTTATACGCAAGGGTACAACTGGGAAAAGTGAAAATTTAGAGAGTACAAGTGGGAATTTCCCAAAAATATAAAAGCAAATCATATACTCGTAGGTCATATAATGATTTATCCTTACTTATCTAAGTGATCATTATTTGACTCGTTATGTAATAATACGATGGATAGTTCAGTCAAAAGTAAGACTAACGGATGATTTAATGGTGGTTGCGCACTTGTGTAAGGTTTTGATGGTTTCACGTTCTCTTTAGACCCATGAGTTTAAAATTACAATTAGAGTACCATTTTACTCTCTGATTATTTTTTTTTATGATAGATATATTTATTTTAAGATTAAAATGACAACTAGATATTATCATTTTATATGTTTTTTTTACTTTAACTGTAAATAGATGGCCGGTGACGGGGGTCGGCACCACAGGAATGGTCGGCAGCCGGCGAAGTTATGACCGAGTCGTCACCACTCCAGCCAGGGCCCACCGGCTCTCTCCAGCCGGAGGGGCGCCGTCAGTCTAGCTTGGGGTCCGGCGGCCGACCTTCATATCTCGAGTCCTATAAATACCCCCAAGACATCCGTCTAGCAGGGGGGGAGAAAAAACACATCATTCACCAACATGTCATTCACACAAGATATCTCTCTAGAAAGTTAAGTAATATCCTCCATAATCTTACCTCTACCCTCCAATCCACACCACTGACTTGAGCGTCGGAGAGGCAACCTCGGAATCCCTCCGAGGCCCTTGTTTGCTCCCTGTGCAGGTCCGGGACTCTGGGCTTCATAAGTCGGGAGAAGAGGATCGCCGGCCATACCCGGCGGGAGGTATATGATTGTTTGATACCCAAACAATTTGGCGCCGTCTGTGGGGACTTTGAACAAAAATGGTCCTCGCTCTAAGAAAACAAAATCGTCAAAACATTACGATGACGACTCGCGACACCGCGGACACCCCTGCTGAGGCGGAAGCCGAGCTTGAGATTGTGAGAACCTCCCCACCGGAGGACCAAGCCCGAGACAAGGACAAAGGTAAAGGCCACTTGGCCTCAACGTCCGCGCCAGCAGAGGTGCCCCCTGCAGTCATTCCGTTGAACACTTTCACCCCCGAGCAGCTGTCAGCCACTCAGCTCTTCCTCGCTGCCCTTCTAGGGGCGACGACTCCGTCAACACCCGCCTTGCAGCGCGCGAAAGAAACCCCTCAGCCTACCACCAGGATCTTCCAAAGGGCCGACGTTTCGCCAAGGGAGCTCTTCCCCGAACTGCCAAGGACGATGACGCTGGAAGAAAGGAAACAGCGATACCTGGAAAAAAGCAGGCACCTTGATGATGAGCGTATCAGGCTACGTCGTCGCCGGCGAAAATACCGATCCAGAGATCCTTCGCCGGCCTGCCCAAGGGTGGACTCGGGCACCCCGACACCACCCAGTATCGGGAGGGAGAACAGCGAGTCTCCCACAAGTAGCAGGCGCCGCGAAAGGAGCCGAAGTCATAACCCGACCATACATCACCGGCTGGGTCCAGGCACCCAAAAGGCCAGGAAAAGCCGCAGCCCCTGAGGACGGTTCATCACCGACTGGGCCAGAGAGAGAGAGATGGAAGGCCTACAAAAACCGTCCAAGACCGGCTAGGCCCTAGGGAACATGAAAGAAGGTACGCCAGCCCCGAGGAACGAGGCTCGGTATTCACCCGGCTAACGAGCAGCGCTGCCCGAGAAAACAGGTCCGTACCTCAGGAGAAGTCCGATTAAGAGACGTTCGTGACATGCCGCTCCGGCAGAAACACGTCCGCCTCCCACGAAGAAGGGGAGGGTGAATCGAAACTGGCAACGCCCGGCGTAAAAGCACAAAAGAGAGAACGGTCGACGGTATCGCCGTTTCACCAAGATATTACGGAGCACCCCATGCCCAGGGTTAAGGTACCCAATATCCAGTTCGACGGAACCGCCGATCCGGAAGACCACTTGACGACATACGAAAGTTACATGGCCATGTACGAGCTCGATGACGCGGTATGGTGCCGGGTGTTCCCTACCACTCTCACAGGATACGCCCAATCATGGTTCCGGGGATTGCCCCGGGAATCCATTCGGAGTTTCAGAGACCTCAGCACGGCCTTCATAGACCAATATGCCGGAAGCCGGCGCAGGCAGATCGTGACGGTAGATCTAATGACCATGAAGCAAGGGCCAAAAGAGACCATCAGGGAGTATGTTAGAAGATTCGACTTAGAGTGCCAACAAATACGGACAATCGATGCGTCAACGACCGCCTGTGCCCTGACCCATACGATGACAGAAGGGCCTCTCAAGAGCCACTTACTCAGAGAGAGACCTACCTCACTGGTCGAGGCCCGGCGAATCGCGGAAGGATACATGAACGAAGAGGACTAAAAAGCGCGGCGTGAGGACCTATCACCCCCCAGGGTCCGACGTCCGCCTTTGGAGAGAGCCCGGCAATCATATACCTCCCGCCGGGTATGGCCGGCGATCCTCTTCTCCCGACTTATGAAGCCCAGAGTCCCGGACCTGCACAGGGAGCAAACAAGGGCCTCGGAGGGATTCCGAGGTTGCCTCTCCGACGCTCAAGTCAGTGGTGTGGATTGGAGGGTAGAGGTAAGATTATGGAGGATATTACTTAACTTTCTAGAGAGATATCTTGTGTGAATGACATGTTGGTGAATGATGTGTTTTTTCTCCCCCCTGCTAGACGGATGTCTTGGGGGTATTAATAGGACTCGAGATATGAAGGTCGGCCGCCGGACCCCAAGCTAGACCGACGGCCCCCCTCCGGCTGGAGAGAGCCGGTGGGCCCTGGCTGGAGTGGTGACGACTCGGTCATAACTTCGCCGGCTGCCGACCATTCCTGTGGTGCCGACCCCCGTCAATTGCCCCTCACTGGATGTCTGCCCGGGGTCATCGTGGGCCGCTTTCAGTGAAGAGTTCCTGGGCGAGGTGCCGCAGGGTCGGTGTTGGTTTGCGTGCAATCCGCTCGTCTTCCCTACTAACCTAGGTTGTGTTTAGAGGTAATGATGGCTTTTGATTTCCCTAGATTGCTTTGGTGGTTGCGTGCATTTAATGGTGTGCATGCATGATTCTAGCTCCCCTATATAAGGTCTTCATTTTTTGCCATTTTTGGCATCATTTTCTCATCCCCATTCTTTGAGAACTTTAACCTACTCATGTCGTCCTCTTCTGGGAGCAATTCTCCACCCTCCGCCGTGGTGCATCCGAGTACTCCTGTCCGGCGCAGGAAACGTTCCCCCTCTCCGGAGGGTTCGAAGCCTAAGTATGGGCGCTGGATTTTTCGGGGGCCACCTTACCGTCCACCGGCGCCTGTGGAAGCTGCCCCTCCTCCTACTACGGGGATTGTAGGGCATTCTCCCAGTGATGATCATGATCGCCCTCACCGGCGTGCCAGGGTGCACTTCGGCGTTTCTGAGCCGGACGTCGATCCGGATTGTCCGTCGTCGGGCGATCCCTCCGGCTCCTCTTTTTTGAGCAGCCATTCGTCCGGGCCATCCTGGATGGGCGGTCCTCTCTGCTCTAATGACTCATCGGGCGAGATGGCGGAGGGTGTCGACACCCTTCGTGGGATTCGTGCCCCCCCTCTCTCTCCTGCCTTCTCCTCTTCCCCTGCTACCTCGGACTCCTCTCTTCCTGACGAGGACACCGAGGGGGA
This sequence comes from Agrostemma githago, assembly GCA_958450325.1. NCBI lineage: Eukaryota > Viridiplantae > Streptophyta > Magnoliopsida > Caryophyllales > Caryophyllaceae > Agrostemma > Agrostemma githago. The sequence continues at coordinate 4,881,993 of OY288250.1, read as the reverse complement.
GGATATGGAGTGAGGTTTTCTTGGTGGCATAGGTCCGGAGGGTGCCTCGTTTTGTCGGTTGGGGCTAGTAGGTGGAAAGGCGGTGTATTTGGCTCTTATCTTGTTTTAGGTAGTTTTTTGTGTAATTTTGGGGGTTACCGGCCCTTTCTTTTATTGATGTTGTATTACTCGGTTTCCGGCTCCCTTATCCTGTGTATGTTGACTTTGTTTATTGAATGCGAATTTTCGTACTTTGCGCCTCAAGTCACGCTTTCCCACTTGTCTGTCTCTTTTTGTGTTGTCTTTTCGCATTCTGTATTTTTGTTGTTGCATTGAATGCCACTTGCCCCTTGTCAGTTAATCTGGTGGGTGGCCCTAGGAGGCGTTCTTCATATAAATAGGGGCTCCCCCCCTCATTTGCCCCTTATTTGCCATTTCACTCTCTCACCAAGTGTTAGAGCAAAACTTCTTACTTTCCTTTCCTCTCTGATTTAGTCGCCGTCTCCTGCCTCGGGAGTCCTAGTTTTTCGCCGGCTTTTCTAGGTTAGTTTTCTTTCTCTCATCTTTCGTTTATTCCTTTGCTCTCGCATCATGTCCACCCGTTCCCAGCGCGTTCGCTTTGAGGAAGAGGATGAGTCGGGGATGTCGGAGCGTGGCGGGACCCAGGGTAGTGGGTCTGTCGGAGGGGCCGACGATTCCTCGTCGGGGGAGTCTGTAGAGGAGGTGGAGCCCGTTTATGCGGAGCCCATCCGGGCTTTGCGCATTTCTGCCGGGGGGTCTTCCACTTTTGCGAGAGGTGGCGAAGGGTTGCCGCCATCCGGCGTTTCTGGGGGGAATGTTGTCGTCGGTAGTTCCATGGTTTTGCGCCGCCATCTTCAGAAAGGGGATTCTTGTTTGGGGGACCCTTCTGGGGCGGGGGCGTCCTCTCCCCGTCCTTCGGCCTCTGTTTCCGGGCCGGTGGAGCCGGAGACGGAGGGTGTTGAGAGCAACCGTCGTCCTCTCCTTCACGCCAGTACCTTGATCGATGAGGGTTGGCGTCAGAAGGTCCTTGATGTCGGGGGTCTTGATGCTGCTAAAGAACTTTACCCTCTCGGGGAGGGTTATGAATACTTGCTGCCGGACCCGGGCCAGTCCATTTGCTCTCCTCCGGAGGGATGTGTCGGAGTATCCGTGGAATCCCTGAAGTTCGGCCTCCGTTTTCCCCTCGACCCTTTTGTGGAGGCGGTGTTCTGTCGTATGAGGTTGGCGCTGGGTCAGCTGACTCCTCAATCTTTTCGTGCCATCATCTCATTTTGCTGGGTGTGCCGGTTTAGGAAGTGGAGGCCTTCGGTGGAGGCGTTTAGGTTCATGGTGCGTCTTAAGGCGTCGTCGTCCTCCTACTGGGCCCTTGGCCGGCGAGGCAAGTATGTCACTTCTTATCCCATCCTATCGAACTGTCACAAGTGGAAATGTGCTTTCTTGTATGTGCGTTCGGATAGGCCCTGGGCCGTCCCCCGGTTTTTCCAGTCGGATGTACGCGTCAATCTGGAGAGTGATAAGGAGATGGGGAGTTGTTTGGACTTGAGGGAGTCCGGCTTGGGGCAGTCGGATAGGGAAGTTGTTGCCGCCTTTCCTGCCGTTATGAAGTGGTCAGGCAAGGAGAGGGTGGCCGCTCCTTCAATATGGCTTCCTCACTATGATCTGATCACGAGGAATGATTTTCTGGAACGGGTGGGCATGAGCGTCCCTGTCGCCGGCTCAGGTATCTGGCGACCTACTTATTCACTTGTGTTGTCTACCTTCCTTGATAGTTCTCAGACCCTCAACACTCTGCCCATTTTTCTGCCTAACTTTGCAGGCAACAGGTCGGCTACTTGGACGCCTGAGGAGATTGACTTATTAGGGTTGGATCCTTCCCTCCGTCCTCTCATTACCACGCCGCCGGCTCCCCCGTTGGACCGTTTAACCATTATGACCCACCAGAAGTCGAGGATTTCCAGGCTGAGGAGGGCGGCGTCGTCGTTCGGTGGGGCTCCTCCTCCGAAGAGGCAGGCCCTGGGTCCCTCTGTTGACCCGGAGGGGGCCATGAGTGTGGCCGGCGCGCAGGTTGATTTCGGGGCCTCCGAGGTTGTCACCTCCCCAAGGACTACGAGCTCGCCGGTTGTCACTATTGCGGCTCTTCCCGAACAGGGGGTGGTTGCTGAACCATCTTCCGGATTCCGGGAGGCGCCTGCCTGCCTGGAGGCTTCTCAGGACCGGGAAACTATGCGCGATGTTGCCGCCGCCGGGGATGCGCCTCTCCCCTCCTTGTCTGACCTTTCTTTTTACAGGATGTTGGAGGGAGACGTTTCGCCTGTTGACCGGATTCAAACTCTTGCCCAACTGGATACCGTCTATCGTGGCCTGGGGGAGGATTTGTCTAAGGTTGTCCAATCCAGTATTAAGATCAAGAAGGCGGCGGAGGAGGGCGCGAGGCTGATGTCTCGCTTGCAGGAGGCAGAGTTGAAGCTGGAGTTGGAGAAGCAATTAAGGTCGGCGGCTGAGGCGAAGCTGGAGTCGGAGAAGAAGCTAAGGTTGGAGGCTGAGGAGAAGGAGGTGGCCGGTCTCAAGGAATTGGAGATTCTCCAGGGGGTCCATTCCTCCTGTGAGTCGCTCAAGAGGGATCTGGAGGGGCAATTGCAGTCGGCTCGTGCTGATATGGGGTCCCTTCAGTCGAAGTTGGCAGCCGCTGAACAGGAATTGGAGAAGAAGTCTGGGGAGATTGCCAACTTGTCGAAGGAAGGTGACGCAGCTTTTCTTGAGGGAATGAATGCCGTTGTTGACTTGACGTCAAAGGCCCTTCTTGAGTACGACCCGGGTTTCGACTTTGGCCGGTATAATCCGATATATCAACGAATTCAAGCGGAGGAGGATGAGCGTGAGGGTGGGTCGCCGGCGGCCGAGCCTCCTTCCTCTCCTAAATAGGAACTCGGGCCGTCGTCCTCCTGTGCCTCATGTACCCTCAAGGAGGGAGAGGAGGGGGTGGCAGATGAGCCGGCAGATACTGCTAACTCCTCTACCCCCTCTTGAGGCTTTTTGTGGATCTCCTCGCACCTACCCTCTTGAGGTTTAGGCATAGGCTCGCCCTCCCTGCTCTATCCTTTGTATTCCTTTTTGTTCTGTTTGTAGGTGGCGCTTGATCCTTTGGGGACGGCTGCCGATCTTTGGATTGTTGTAGCTTTGTTTTGGCTCCTTGTTGTAACAAACGCCTGGCGCTTCTGATGCTTTTTATTTCCTGTTTTTATCATTGTCTCGCTATATTATTTTCTGTTTATTCCATGCTTTATTGCAACACTCCTTCCCCCACACTCTGGGTGGGGGAGGTTTGGTCGGTAGGCCGGCTGTGGTCAGGCCACAGTCGGTTCCCGACTTATGCCCCCACACTCTGGGTGGGGGAGATTTGGTCGGTAGGCCGGCTGTGGTCAGGCCACAGTCGGTTCCCGACTTATGCCCCCACACTCTGGGTGGGGGAGATTTGGCCGGTAGGCCGGCTGTGGTCAGGCCACAGTCGGTCCCCGACTTATGCCCCCACACTCTGGGTGGGGGAGATTTGGCCGGTAGGCCGGCTGTGGTCAGGCCACAGTCGGTCCCCGACTTATGCCCCCACACTCTGGGTGGGGGAGATTTGGCCGGTAGGCCGGCTGTGGTCAGGCCACAGTCGGTCCCCGACTTATGCCCCCACACTCTGGGTGGGGGAGATTTGACCGGTAGGCCGGCTGTGGTCAGGCCACAGTCGGTTCCCGACTTATGCCCCCACACTCTGGGTGGGGGAGATTTGGCCGGTAGGCCGGCTGTGGTCAGGCCACAGTCGGTTCCCGACTTATGCCCCCACACTCTGGGTGGGGGAGATTTGGCCGGTAGGCCGGCTGTGGTCAGGCCACAGTCGGTTCCCGACTTATGCCCCCACACTCTGGGTGGGGGAGATTTGGCCGGTAGGCCGGCTGTGGTCAGGCCACAGTCGGTTCCCGACTTATGCCCCCACACTCTGGGTGGGGGAGATTTGGCCGGTAGGCCGGCTGTGGTCAGGCCACAGTTGGTTCCCGACTTATGCCCCCACACTCTGGGTGGGGGAGATTTGGCCGGTAGGCCGGTGTGGTCAGGCCACAGTCGGTTCCCGACTTATGCCCCCACACTGGGTAGGGGAGATTTGGCCGGTAGGCCGGCTGTGGTCAGGCCACAGTCGGTTCCCGACTTATGCCCCCACACTCTGGGTGGGGGAGATTTGGCCGGTAGGCCGGCTGTGGTCAGGCCACAGTCGGTTCCCGACTTATGCCCCCACACTCTGGGTGGGGGAGATTTGGCCGGTAGGCCGGCTGTGGTCAGGCCACAGTCGGTTCCCGACTTATGCTCCCACTCTCTAGGTGGGGGAGATTTGGCCGGTAGGCCGGCTGTGGTCAGGCCACAGTCGGTTCCCGACTTATGCCCCCACACTCTGGGTGGGGAGATTTGGCCGGTAGGCCGGCTGTGGTCAGGCCACAGTCGGTTCCCGACTTATGCCCCTACACTCTGGGTGGGGGGATTTGGCCGGTAGGCCGGCTGTGGTCAGGCCACAGTCGGTTCCCGACTTATGCCGGAGGGAAGTCGCAGAGAAAGGTTTGACCGTTACACCGCGCTGACCCGGCCCCGGGCGGAAATTTACGAGATAGAGAAGAACAACAAAAAATGGGGAGTCCCGCGCCCCATCAGACCCGGAGCGCATGCTGATCCGAAGAAATACTGCGCTTTTCACAGCCAGACGGGGCACACAACAGAAGAATGTCGGAACCTGAAGGACGAAATTGAAGACCTCATACGCCGCGGCTCGTTGGCGGCATATGAAGCCAGAGGCCAGCGTGTCGCCGCCAATAACAGCGCCGGAAACAGTTACGGCCAGGGTGCGGTTGCAGGCTATCCCAGGGAAAGAGCCGAGAAAGGAAAGGAACACAACGTCATCAATACGATAGATAAAAGGGAGGAGGAAGCCGGGACCAGCAGGAGGCAGATCAAGAACCACTTGAGAGAGCTAACCCGACATATATGCTACGCCGGTGAGTCTAGGGAAAAGACTATCCCAACTCTCAGTGTCACGGCAGACGACTACAAGCGAGTGACCTACCCCCACAGTGACCCCCTGGTATTGGCCGTCAAAATAGGCGACCACACGGTCAAAAGGTGCATGATAGACACGGGCGCCTACACTAACTTACTATACAAGGAGGCGTTCGAGCAAATGGGTTTCGGGAAACGTCATCTCAACCCAACGGCCGGCGCATTGTACGGGTTTTCGGGGACCGGAGTCGTTCCCATGGGAACTATCGACCTGCCGGTCACGTTCGGGGAAGGAGTAGACGCCAAGACAACCACAGCCCAATTCGTAGTAGTCAACGCCAAATCCGCCTACAATGCGTTAATAGGCTGGATAACCCTGGATGGGATACATGCCTTGGTATCCATACGTACCCTGACGCTGGCATACGTCACTAACAGGAACACCGAGGGAAAACTACACGGAGACCAGGACTCCGCCAGGAGCTGTAACTCAGTAGCCCTCAAGCGATCACAAGAAGAAATGAAAGGAAAGAGAAAAGCCGCCCCCGAGGCCGAGCAAAGACAGCCGGCCCCCAAAACCCTTAAGATAAAGGGAACGAACGATCCCGACTCCGAGCGCATAGAGCCAGGCGGAGGGAGCATGGCGATAAACCTAGACCCGGGCCGGTCCGTCCTCATAGGAACCGACCTAGATCCCGGTTACCAAGAGCGCCTCGTCAGCCTCCTGAAGGCTAACACCGACGTCTTCGCATACTCAGCTGATGAAATGACAGGGGTAGACCCGGAAGTAACGGTGCACAGGCTAAACGTAGATCCTACTTTCCGACCAGTAAAGCAGAAGAAGAGAAGCATGTCGGCAGAGAAAGACGACGCTATACGGTGTGAGGTCGACAAGCTGATAAAAGCCGGGTTCATAGAAACCTGCAACTACCCCGAGTGGCTGGCAAACGTGGTGATGGTGAGAAAGTCGTCAGGCGCCTGGCGGATGTGCGTCGACTTCACCAACCTAAACAAAGCATGCCCAAAAGACTGCTACCCTCTCCCGAGAATCGACCAACTAGTGGACGCCACCAGCGGGCATACCATGCTAAGCTTTCTGGACGCCTTCTCCGGATACCATCAAGTCTTCTTGTGGGAACCAGACAGGGTCAAGTGCGCGTTTATTACCAGCGCCGGGACATTCATGTACAAAATGATGCCCTTCGGACTAAAAAACGCAGGTGCCACCTACCAGAGACTGGTAGACAAAATCTTCAAAGGTCAGAGGGGCAGGAACATGGAAATATACGTGGACGACGCGATCGTAAAGAGCAAAACAGACGGCGATCATCTCGACGATCTAAGGGAAACATTCCAATCGCTGAGAAAGTACAAAATGAAGTTGAACCCTCAGAAGTGCACATTCGGGGTAAGGTCCGGAAAATTCTTAGGCTTTCTAGTAAGCGTCAGAGGAATAGACGCCAACCCGGAAAAGGTCCAGGCAATCCAAGACCTACCGGAGCCAAAAACTATCAAAGATATACAGAACTCACGGGAAGAATGGCAGCTCTATCCCGTTTCATCTCAAGGGCGGTCGATAAATCCACCCCTTTCTTCGGAGTACTCAAAGGCAACAAACACTTCAAGTGGGGGGAGGAGAAAAAGACGGCGTTCGCTAACTTAAAAGAACACTTAAAGACCCTACCGACGCTGGCACGACCAACCGAGGGTGAAAAGTTATATGTCTACATAGCTGTCACCAATGTCACAATAAGCGCCGTCACCAATGTCACAATAAGCGCCGTCATCCTCAGAGAGGAGGAGAAAGTACAACTAAACGAATGCCCACGACAGCCGCAAGATACATGATATTGGACGAACAGCTATACAAGAAAGGAACAGCTGCTCCAATACTAAGATGCTTGAAACCAGAGGAGGCGGCAGAAGTACTGGACGACATCCACTCGGGGATGTGCGGACACCATATAGGAGGCAGAAACCTAGCGCATAAAGCGGTCAGAGAAGGCTACTACTGGCCAACCGCCATACACGACGCTCGAGAACTAACCAAAAAGTGCAGAAATTGCCAAATCCATTCACCAGTAATCCACGCGCCGGCAAGGGACCTACAACCCATCCTGAGCCCTATCCCCTTCGCCCAATGGGGTATGGATATACTAGGACCCTTCCCTACAGCAACCGGGAACAGGAAGTTCGTAATTGTGGCAGTGGATTATTTCTCAAAATGGATAGAAGCGGAAGCCGTCCCTAATATCACGGAACCGGCCGTGCGCAAAATGATATGGCGGAACGTCATAACCCGATTCGGCATACCCAAGGTACTGGTCTTCGATCATGGCCGGCAATTCGACAACCCTCCATTAAGAGAATGGCTAGGAGGATTTGGGACTGCAGTGGCGTACTCAGCCGTCTGCCACCCGCAAACCAACGGCCAGGCCGAGGCGGCCAACAAACAAATCCTCAACGGACTAAGAAAGATGCTGGAAGACCTAAAAGGGAGATGGGCGGATGAGTTACCAAGTGTCCTGTGGTCCCTAAGAACGACGCAGAAGGCGGCAACAGGACACTCGCCGTTCGGCCTAGTATATGGGGCAGAAGCCCTCCTCCCCATAGAAACGCGCCTTCCCTCCGCCCGTAGCAAATACTATGAGGGCGGCAGGAATGAGACGGCCATGGAAGAAGCCTTGGACCTGGTAGAGGAAACCAGAGAGGAGGCACGCGTAAACTTAGTAGCATATCAACAACGCATGAGAAAGACCTACAACCAGAGGGTAAACCACCGAAGGTTCCAGATGGGTGACTTAGTCCTGAGGAAATCCGCGGCAGTCGGCAAAGCAAACGAACACGGAAAGCTCAGCGCCAACTGGGAAGGGCCATACGAGATCACTAAGGTCCTAGGACCAAGTACTTACAAGCTAAAAGACAGAGAAGGACGGGATTTACCGTCACACTGGAACGCCGACACCGTCAGGAGGTACTACGTATGAGCGAGCGGACGAAATGTTGTACTGAACCTCGGCAGGGTACCATCGGGCCTGTCGACGACCCTGCCACCAGAAACTTGTAAAAATTTTAATAAGGAAGGCTCTCTTTGCTATCTACTTGCTCCCCGTTCACTATGTTCTCGACCAGCAAGCAGGGGGCAATAAGGGGGGGAGCCCCTATTCGCCTATCGCCAAGAATGGACCCCCCACCAAAAGACGGGAACCGACTGTGGCCTGACCACAGCCGGCCTACCGGCCAAATCTCCCCCACCCAGAGTGTGGGGGCATAAGTCGGGAACCGACTGTGGCCTGACCACAGCCGGCCTACCGGCCAAATCTCCCCCACCCAGAGTGTGGGGGCATAAGTCGGGAACCGACTGTGGCCTGACCACAGCCGGCCTACCGGACAAATCTCCCCCACCAGTGTGGGGGCATAAGTCGGGAACCGACTGTGGCCTGACCACAGCCGGCCTACCGGCCAAATCTCCCCCACCCAGAGTGTGGGGGCATAAGTCGAGAACCGACTGTGGCCTGACCACAGCCGGCCTACCGGCCAAATCTCCCCCACCCAGAGTGTGGGGGCATAAGTCGGGAACCGACTGTGGCCTGACCACAGCCGGCCTACCGGCCAAATCCCCCCACCCAGAGTGTGGGGGCATAAGTCGGGAACCGACTGTGGCCTGACCACAGCCGGCCTACCGGCCAAATCTCCCCCACCCAGAGTGTGGGGGCATAAGTCGGGAACCGACTGTGGCCTGACCACAGCCGGCCTACCGACCAAATCTCCCCCACCCAGAGTGTGGGGGTATAAGTCGGGAACCGACTGTGGCCTGACCACAGCCGGCCTACCGGCCAAATCCCCCCACCCAGAGTGTGGGGGCATAAGTCGGGAACCGACTGTGGCCTGACCACAGCCGGCCTACCGGCCAAATCTCCCCCACCCAGAGTGTGGGAGGCCACAGTCGGGTCCCCCACCCAGAGTGTGGGGGCATAAGTCGGGGACCGACTGTGGCCTGACCACAGCCGGCCTACCGGCCAAATCTCCCCCACCCAGAGTGTGGGGGCATAAGTCGGGGACCGACTGTGGCCTGACCACAGCCGGCCTACCGACCAAATCTCCCCCACCCAGAGTGTGGGGGCATAAGTCGGGAACCGACTGTGGCCTGACCACAGCCGGCCTACCGACCAAATCTCCCCCACCCAGAGTGTGGGGGCATAAGTCGGGGACCGACTGTGGCCTGACCACAGCCGGCCTACCGGCCAAATCTCCCCTACCCAGAGTGTGTGGGCATAAGTCGGGGACCGACTGTGGCCTGACCACAGCCGGCCTACCGGCCAAATCTCCCCCACCCAGAGTGTGGGGGAATAAGTCGAGAACCGACTGTGACCTGACCACAGCCGGCCTACCGACCAAATATCCCCCACCCAGAGTGTGGGGGCATAAGTCGGGAACCGACTGTGGCCTGACCACAGCCGGCCTACCGACCAAACCTCCCCCACCCAGAGTGTGGGGGAAGGAGTGTTGCAATAAAGCATGGAATAAAAAGAAAATAATATAGCGAGACAATGATAAAAACAGGAAATAAAAAGCGTCAGAAGCGCCAGGCGTTTGTTACAACAAGGAGCCAAAACAAAGCTACAACAATCCAAAGATCGGCAGCCGTCCCCAAAGGATCAAGCGCCACCTACAAACAGAACAAAAAGGAATACAAAGGATAGAGCAGGGAGGGCAAGCCTATGCCTAAACCTCAAGAGGGTAGGTGCGAGGAGATCCACAAAAAGCCTCAAGAGGGGGCAGAGGAGTTAGCAGTATCTGCCGGCTCATCTGCCACCCCCTCCTCTCCCTCCCTGAGGGTACATGAGGCACAGGAGGACGACGGCCCGAGTTCCTATTTAGAAGAGGAAGGAGGCTCGGCCGCCGGCGACCCACCCTCACGCTCATCCTCCTCCGCTTGAATTCGCTGATATATCGGATTATACCGGCCAAAGTCGAAACCCGGGTCGTACTCAAGAAGGGCCTTTGACGTCAAGTCAACAACGGCATTCATTCCCTCAAGAAAAGCTGCGTCACCTTCCTTCGACAAGTTGGCAATCTCCCCAGACTTCTTCTCCAATTCCTGTTCAGCGGCTGCCAACTTCGACTGAAGGGACCCCATATCAGCACGAGCCGACTGCAATTGCCCCTCCAGATCCCTCTTGAGCGACTCACAGGAGGAATGGACCCCCTGGAGAGTCTCCAATTCCTTGAGACCGGCCACCTCCTTCTCCTCAGCCTCCAACCTTAGCTTCTTCTCTGACTCCAGCTTCGCCTCAGCCGCCGACCTTAATTGCTTCTCCAACTCCAGCTTCAACTCTGCCTCCTGCAAGCGAGACATCAGCCTCGCGCCCTCCTCCGCCGCCTTCTTGATCTTAATACTGGCTTGGACAACCTAAGACAAATCCTCCCCCAGGCCACGATAGACGGTATCCAGTTGGGCAAGAGTTTGAATCCGGTCAACAGGCGAAACGTCTCCCTCCAACATCCTGTAAAAAGAAAGGTCAGACAAGGAGGGGAGAGGCGCATCCCCGGCGGCGGCAACATCGCGCATAGTTTCCCGGTCCTGAGAAGCCTCCAGGCAGGCAGGCGCCTCCCGGAATCCGGAAGATGGTTCAGCAACCACCCCCTGTTCGGGAAGAGCCGCAATAGTGACAACCGGCGAGCTCGTAGTCCTTGGGGAGGTGACAACCTCGGAGGCCCCGAAATCAACCTGCGCGCCGGCCACACTCATGGCCCCCTCCGGGTCAACAGAGGGACCCACGGCCTGCCTCTTCGGAGGAGGAGCCCCACCGAACGACGCCGCCGCCCTCCTCAGCCTGGAAATCCTCGACTTCTGGTGGGTCATAATGGTTAAACGGTCCAACTGGGGAGCCGGCGGCGTGGTAATGAGAGGACGGAGGGAAGGATCCAACCCTAATAAGTCAATCTCCTCAGGCGTCCAAGTAGCCGACCTGTTGCCTGCAAAGTTAGGCAGAAAAATGGGCAGAGGGTTGAGGGTCTGAGAACTATCAAGGAAGGTAGACAACACAAGTGAATAAGTAGGTCGCCAGATACCTGAGCCGGCGACAGGGACGCTCATGCCCACCCGTTCCAGAAAATCATTCCTCGTGATCAGATCATAGTGAGGAAGCCATATTGAAGGAGCGGCCACCCTCTCCTTGCCTGACCACTTCATAACGGCAGGAAAGGCGGCAACAACTTCCCTATCCGACTGCCCCAAGCCGGACTCCCTCAAATCCAAACAACTCCCCATCTCCTTATCACTCTCCAGATTGACGCGTACATCCGACTGGAAAAACCGGGGGACGGCCCAGGGCCTATCCGAACGCACATACAAGAAAGCACCTTTCCACTTGTGACAGTTCGATAGGATGGGATAAGAAGTGACATACTTGCCTCGCCGGCCAAGGGCCCAGTAGGAGGACGACGACGCCTTAAGACGCACCATGAACCTAAACGCCTCCACCGAAGGCCTCCACTTCCTAAACCGGCACACCCAGCAAAATGAGATGATGGCACGAAAAGATTGAGGAGTCAGCTGACCCAGCGCCAACCTCATACGACAGAACACCGCCTCCACAAAAGGGTCGAGGGGAAAACGGAGGCCGAACTTCAGGGATTCCACGGATACTCCGACACATCCCTCCGGAGGAGAGCAAATGGACTGGCCCGGGTCCGGCAGCAAGTATTCATAACCCTCCCCGAGAGGGTAAAGTTCTTTAGCAGCATCAAGACCCCCGACATCAAGGACCTTCTGACGCCAACTCTCATCGATCAAGGTACTGGCGTGAAGGAGAGGACGACGGTTGCTCTCAACACCCTCCGTCTCCGGCTCCACCGGCCCGGAAACAGAGGCCGAAGGACGGGGAGAGGACGCCCCCGCCCCAGAAGGGTCCCCCAAACAAGAATCCCCTTTCTGAAGACGGCGGCGCAAAACCATGGAACTACCGACGACAACATTCCCCCCAGAAACGCCGGATGGCGGCAACCCTTCGCCACCTCTCGCAAAAGTGGAAGACCCCCCGGCAGAAATGCGCAAAGCCCGGATGGGCTCCGCATAAACGGGCTCCACCTCCTCTACAGACTCCCCCGACGAGGAATCGCCGGCCCCTCCGACAGACCCACTACCCTGGGTCCCGCCACGCTCCGACATCCCCGACTCATCCTCTTCCTCAAAGCGAACGCGCTGGGAACGGGTGGACATGATGCGAGAGCAAAGGAATAAACGAAAGATGAGAGAAAGAAAACTAACCTAGAAAAGCCGGCGAAAAACTAGGACTCCCGAGGCAGGAGACGGCGACTAAATCAGAGAGGAAAGGAAAGTAAGAAGTTTTGCTCTAACACTTGGTGAGAGAGTGAAATGGCAAATAAGGGGCAAATGAGGGGGGGAGCCCCTATTTATATGAAGAACGCCTCCTAGGGCCACCCACCAGATTAACTGACAAGGGGCAAGTGGCATTCAATGCAACAACAAAAATACAGAATGCGAAAAGACAACACAAAAAGAGACAGACAAGTGGGAAAGCGTGACTTGAGGCGCAAAGTACGAAAATTCGCATTCAATAAACAAAGTCAACATACACAGGATAAGGGAGCCGGCAACCGAGTAATACAACATCAATAAAAGAAAGGGCCGGTAACCCCCAAAATTACACAAAAAACTACCTAAAACAAGATAAGAGCCAAATACACCGCCTTTCCACCTACTAGCCCCAACCGACAAAACGAGGCACCCTCCGGACCTATGCCACCAAGAAAACCTCACTCCATATCCTCCCCCTCGGTGTCCTCGTCAGGAAGAGAGGAGTCCGAGGTAGCAGGGGAAGAGGAGAAGGCAGGAGAGGGAGGGGGGGCACGAATCCCACGAAGGGTGTCGACACCCTCCGCCATCTCGCCCGATGAGTCATTAAGGCAGAGAGGACCGCCCATCCAGGATGGCCCGGACGAATGGCTGCTCAAAAAAGAGGAGCCGGAGGGATCGCCCGACGACGGACAATCCGGATCGACGTCCGGCTCAGAAACGCCGAAGTGCACCCTGGCACGCCGGTGAGGGCGATCATGATCATCACTGGGAGAATGCCCTACAATCCCCGTAGTAGGAGGAGGAGCAGGAGGGGCAGCTTCCACAGGCGCCGGTGGACGGTAAGGTGGCCCCCGAGAAATCCAGCGCCCATACTTAGGCTTCGAACCCTCCGGAGAGGGGGAACGTTTCCTGCGCCGGACAGGAGTACTCGGATGCACCACGGCGGAGGGTGGAGAATTGATCCCAGAAGAGGACGACATGAGTAGGTTAAAGTTCTAAAAGAATGGGGATGAGAAAATGATGCCAAAAATGGCAAAAAATGAAGACCTTATATAGGGGAGCTAGAATCATGCATGCACACCATTAAATGCACGCAACCACCAAAGCAATCTAGGGAAATCAAAAGCCATCATTACCTCTAAACACAACCTAGGTTAGTAGGGAAGACGAGCGGATTGCACGCAAACCAACACCGACCCTGCGGCACCTCGCCCAGGAACTCTTCACTGAAAGCGGCCCACGATGACCCCGGGCAGACATCCAGTGAGGGGCAATTGACGGGGGTCGGCACCACAGGAATGGTCGGCAGTCGGCGAAGTTATGACCGAGTCGTCACCACTCCAGCCAGGGCCCACCGGCTCTCTCCAGCCGGAGGGGGGCCGTCGGTCTAGCTTGGGGTCCGGCGGCCGACCTTCATATCTCGAGTCCTATAAATACCCCCAAGACATCCGTCTAGCAGGGGGGAGAAAAAACACATCATTCACCAACATGTCATTCACACAAGATATCTCTCTAGAAAGTTAAGTAATATCCTCCATAATCTTACCTCTACCCTCCAATCCACACCACTGACTTGAGCGTCGGAGAGGCAACCTCGGAATCCCTCCGAGGCCCTTGTTTGCTCCCTGTGCAGGTCCGGGACTCTGGGCTTCATAAGTCGGGAGAAGAGGATCGCCGGCCATACCCGGCGGGAGGTATATGATTGTTTGATACCCAAACAGCCGGTAAGAGAAAGAGTGTGGTTCGTCAGAATCAGGTTTTGGGAAGAGTTGTTACAACATTTGAGTGTGCTATGCCTCATTGTCCTGCTGTTGAGCCAATTCAGTCTCCGGTTCCTGCTCCCGCTGAGTCCCTTGTTCCTGTTGCTCTGACACAGAGAACATAAGCCCATAGACTCAGTCAGATAATGCTTGCGAACGTATTCACTTTAGTGGGCTCCATCTGTCCACCGATGCCTCATTTTGCTGTTTCCGGCCACGACGCTTAGTATTCGAGGTCGCTTGAGAGTGAGGACCTAGACGCCGACTTTTCTAATGTCGACGATTATATTGCTACTCAAAATGTCAAGCCGGTTGAGACATAGTCAAGCTGTCAAGCGGTAAGGGTCTTAAGCCCAGGCCAAGCGGGGCCAAGGTGACCGGTTTGAGGGTTGCGTTGGTAGTTCAAGTTCCAAACGACACAGACACGGGTAGATCAAAAACATAACATAATCGACCTCCAATTATTCAGAAAACATAAGAAATTTTTGTTTCCATTGTTTATAGTTATTACCATCCAAAGGTTTTAACTTAGACAAGTCAAAGAATTGTATTTGAAACATGCGACATTGTTACAGCTATATCAGTAATTTATGAGACGTGCTAAATTGTTAAAAGTTCGTTAAATATTATCACAATTCACAAATGTTGTTACAATAGTTTATGAGACGTGTTAAATCATACACTGAAATTATTACGTTGTACCCGTAATTTCCGTGTTTGTCCCTCTCATTTCACCCATTCCCCTTCCACTTGAATTAAAACTACTCTGCATATGTTTTGCCCTCTACTCTTTGGGCCTCTATTCATACTTCATAGCATGGTTTGAAGACAGCATGCTCCTAGACGGGCCTATGTATATTGACTGATGACCCACGATTTGTACAATTGTACTCCACACCTCGGTAGAACACTGTATGATGCGCAAGCTGTTATTTCTGATGATTTGAATGCTATGATCTTATCCCGATTGTGGTGTTTTAAAAAAAAAAAAAATTCACATACTTCTATGTATGAATGATTGATTGTATTTTTTATTTTTTTTGAATGATTGATTGTATATTTGTATGTGCATTGTGCAACAGTGCAAGTCATATGGAGTCTGTACGTATGTAGCATGTGCATCTGCAATTCTTCACGTTTGCTTCATACAAGTTTTATTTCAAATCACATGATAAATTATCTAGAAATACTAAACATTACTAGTATGTTTTATTAGCACTATACAATAATATTTGAACTATTTCAAAGTCCATCTTGATTTAGCAAGAGTAACGGAAACTTAAAAATTAAGTAAATAAGAACAATTCTCTATCATAAATTATTGAAAATAATGACCTTTGAAAATACAATAATACAACTTTTAAAAGTTCTTTTTTCCTTTTATTGATTCTTATGTGACCTGCGATATTTTCAATGAATATGAATTTCATTTTTACGTGCACACGTCTAGCTAGTAATGCAATTTATAAGCTTATTATTAACTCCAACATAAAGCTAATAGTGTTTACCACCATAACCTAGTCACATGATTTATGATTCTTCATTTTTACACTAGAATTGGAATCGGGATCGAAAATATCATTGCCACGTGATCAGTTATTACATACATTATTTAAAATTCACGTAATTTGTCACACGTACTATAGACAAATTAAATCTCAAACCCTCAAGGAGCAACAACGGACCATCACGTTTCGTTATGTGACGACAAGCATATGCAAGATATAGGACATCTTAGAGAGAATTATATAATTTCGACATGATAATAGTTGATGAAAAATTGAATGACGAATTGACAATATACATACCTAAACAACCTATACACAACCGTATATATAAATTTGCTCAGTTAGTTATGAGTCTTAGATTCAAAGTTCCATTGGAGTAATTTGGCATGTACAAATTGTCAAATTGTTTGATGGGAGTGTCTTAAAATTGTTTAATATTTTAATTGAAAACGATAAATATTTAACTGAATTTCTTTTGATTTGAGTTTGTCTTACCGTCTTATGATATAAGACCGTTCTGTAAAAGAGATGTAACCTTATATTCCCAATTTTATAAGGTACCACATACGGAATATATGTAGAAGTATTTAGGGTCATCACGGCATCTCCTAATACATAGATAAGTTTATTTGCAGTGTATTTATTTGGATTGGTGGAAGGTGGTCGGGTTTGGAGAGTTTGGGTCCCCCGACCCGGCCCAAGTTGTGAGGAGGGGTCGTTGTTAAGAACGAATAACTTAGTTGAGTGATCACGTGGGTAGGAGATAGTCCAATATGCCATGATTACGATTAATTGATTGAATAATTGGAATTTATTGTAAACACTGTACTCCCTCCTAATTTTTTTTATCTTTATTCTTTTTTCTTTTTTGTACTAGTTTAACAATCTTCTCTCTTTTTATTTTTGGGTGTACTTTAATATTTCTTTATTCTTCCTTCAATTTTTTATTCTTTCATTTACTCACAAACTCCATCATTTTCATTTACTCACAAACTCCACCATATTTCTACTTTATACCCCACACTTTCGAACTTTAATCAATTCTTTATTATCTTTTTAATATTTGTGCAAAAAAAAAAAAAAAAAAATATAAAAAGAACTAGGAGGGAGTAGTATTTATCTTACCAACTTTTGTGGCTAAACAAACCCAGCTAATATTTGAAAGCATGAGATGGGCCAGTGGGCCAGAAGCAAAGTAAATTTGAGATTGAGATTGAGATTGAGAGCATATGCTGTGTAAGATTCAGTATATATGCATCTACCATTTGGCTGCGTTATTCTCAATCCTGATGCATTTGTTCCTGAACAAAGTGTAGTGGAAATTGTTGCGCCAGAATCCTGCAAATATTCCTCACAAAACTATACTCTATCCTTTAAAAAGTCAAAAGGAAAGCATATGAGCAACTATCACGAATCTTGAACAACAAAATAGGGACAATACCCCCTTTGTTTAGCAACTCGGAATACTACCCTTATTAACACAATTTTTTTAGAAAGATAGTATTTCAATAAGGTTATTGAATATTGAGGGACTCTCAATAGCATCATTGAGAGACTTCATTATTCAAGTTCCATTTTCCATGTTGCATCTCCAACTAATTTAATAATGGGAGACAATCTGTCAGCAGATACACTCCCTAATAGAATAGACTAATTTTATCTCATGATAGTTCTAGAGACGAGGCCATGTCACGTGTAGGTCGTCATGGACTCATGGGTTATGGACTTATGGTTAAGGTCTCTTTTCAGGATTTTTTCAATAGTAACTTCAATTTTTTTTAGAATGATCACATAATTGAGTAAACAAAGGAAACAATTTCCAAAAGAAAGATGAACTCTCTCACGCAGGTTTTCTCTTTCTTCGTCCCTGACAAGCTCTGGGCTCCAAACCTGCACAAGGAGTACACAAGGGCATCGGAGGGTGTCCGATCGAGGTTGCCTCTCCGACGCTCAAGTCAGTCACAGGGGCTAAGAAGTCGATCTAGGATTATGGAGGATATTACTTAGCTTTTTAGAGAGATGAGGTGTTATCTAGATTTTGTGTCCCATTTATTGTGGTGGTTCTCTTGGTATTTATAGGGCCTGAGCGTACGGACTTACTGTTCCTTACCGAGATCGACCGGCATATCCCTCCGTCGGGAGGGGCCGGCGCGAGTTGACTGTAATGGTGAAAAATGCCTTTGGATTGCCGACTGCCTGTGGTGCCGACCCCCCATCAATTGCCCCATCACTGGCTGTCCACCAAGGACTATAGTAGGCCGACTCCAGCGACCAGTACTTGGGCGAGGCGTCACAGGGTTTCTGGTATTTTGCGGAGAGTCTGTTCGCCTTTCCCTATCTGTACCTAGGGTGTCCTTAGAGGTAATGATGACATTTGCCCTTCCCTAGGTTGTTGGGTAGTTGTGTGCATCAAATGGAGTGCATGCATGGCTGAGTGTTCCTATATAATGCTCTCATTTTTTGCCATTTTTGGTATCATTTTTCCACTCCAATCTTCATAAACTTAGCTCTCCCAAGTCATCTTCCAGTAGCAATTATTCTCCGTCCTCAATGCATCCCCGTGTTCCCGCTAGGCGTCGGAAGCGTTCCCCTTCTCCGGAGGCTTCCAAGCCTCAGCTAGGGCGTTGGGTCTCCCGCGGGCCTCCGTCGCGTCCATCCGGAGGTGCTGCCGCAGTTCCTCCTCCCCTGCTCCTGCTGGGGGACTGTTGAACTTTCTTATGGCGATGTCCGCCCTCGCCACCATCGGAGGGCTAGGGTGCATTTCGGGGTAACCGAGCCGGACATTGATCCGGACTGTCCTCCCTCGGGTGATTCCTCCGGCTCTTATTCCTCGGGCAGCAGCTCGTCCGGGCCGTCGTGGATGGCCGGACCCTTGTGCCCTAGTCATTCTGAGGGTGAAATGGAAGAGGGTTTTGATGCCCTTTGTAACACCCCTGATTTTTATAAAATAATTTAAATTAAAGTTATATTTGTATTTTTTTTATATTTACAATTTAACTCGTAATTCTTAAAATTATTATGAAACGAATTTATCGTTTAATCGTTTCAAACTCATAAAATCCTATTTGACTCAAAACGTTTATTTCACTTTGTTTGTCCTCCGGGACGAATTAGTTATTTTCGTAAACTTTGTTTCCGTTTCGAATATTCATTTTTGCCCGAGAAATATTTTAATTACTCTTTTACGTTATTCGGCTCAATTATTTATAATTTTTCTTAATCTGATTTCTTACTTGGGCTGACTTTTCCTTAATGTCTCTCTTCATACCTCTCGATTTATATTTTGAGCCCAATCACCTAGTCTGTCATCTCTTAATCTAATCAGCAACCCTAAATTATTAACATTAGCGTAACCGCTTTCCTCTTACTCGATTTATCCCTCCGTGCATCTGTATACCTCTTCACCAGTTTTCTAAACCTAAACCCTATTAGCACTAACCTTCGTCTTCCTCTAAACCTAATCACCCTTGCTCTCTGCTCCTCGCCTGACTAGAGCATCGATTACCCCATTTCGGTGACAACCTCAGATGTACCTGCTAGTGTTCGTGCCTCTTGTGGAGGTTGTCGTCCGCTAGAGACCTGTTTCAATTCAAGGCGCCATAGTTCTTAGATCTGTTCTATCTTGCCTTGCTCCGCCATTGTTCATTTCTTGAAGGTGACGAACTCTCTTCTCTTCCTTCCCTCCCCTTTCTTTCCGTTCTATTGCTACCCTTGTTGTTGTCGTCATTATTGTTGTTCGATGATGCTATTGGTGTTGTTCTACCGTTGCTGCTGCTAATTGATGCTATTGTCGTTACAGTTGTCGTTTTGTCCTTTTCCCTTCTTCGTTATGCTGCTGTCTCCTCTCGTTTTCTGTTCTGCAAGTGTTATTGTTGTTATCCTTATTCCATTGCTCCATTTTATCCGTTTTCCGTTTGACGTCCTGCTGTTGTTGTCTGATGTCATCCTCTTCGTCTCTGCTGCAGTCTGCCATTGTTTTATGATGAACTGTTTCGTTATCGAATCCGATACAGTTGCTACTGTCGTCGTTTTATTTCGGTTACTACCGCCTGCTTCGTTTTGTTGTTTTCGTTTCCGTTCTTCTTATTTCCTTCTGTACTTTTGCACCTTTCTCTCAGTTTTCTAATCCATATCACCTGCTATTGTCGTGTCCTTTGTTGTGGTTCGATGTCGCTGCTGTTTTGGCAATCAGTTGTTGATGTTGTCGTGCACACCTACTGCTCGATCTATTTCTTCTATCTCGTTCTTCTCTTCTTAGTTCAGTCTTGTGCTATTGTCTGGGTGCTTCCTCATTATGTATCGTGGTTCTGTTGCTCTCCTTCCGTTCGTCTGTTGTGTGTGAATCCGCTTACTATTGTTGTTGTCTCACTTTGGTTGCGACGACGGTTTGTTAGAGCTATTACTCGTGTCGATGCTCGTTGTTTCTGTTCCATTCTGTTCTTATTGACTCTGCATTATGATGTGTGTTGCTACTCTCTTTGGTTTTCCTCTTAGTTCATCACTTTCATGACAATTCTCATCCTTACTTTGTCGTATTCGACTCTGTTTAGTTCAGCCTTCGAGTTTCTATTTGACACGTCAATTTCCTTTCCATTTTGTGTCGAATACCCTTGTCTCATTCTTTTGTTTTGTCAATTCGATTTTCGTGCTGAAGTTTTCTTAGAAGACTAACGATTCTACAACTTGGAGCTTAAAGACATTGCTATAGATTTGGGGCTTGGACTGATTAAGAGGGACGAATACGTCTTCGTTTGGAAATCTTCTCAAGGTAACTTTAGGACGTTACTCGGTATTATATTGTATGTTGAGTAGTAGTATGTAGTAGATACTTTACTTTCGATTTTCTAATTTTCTAGCTACATATTATTTGCTAACATTATAATTTTAAATCGTATGCCTTATAAATATTTTATAACTTTTCGATATCGTTTTATAAATCGTAATTAATTTTTATGATAAATGTTGATTATAATATTTTGTTGGTTAGCGTGACACTAGTAACTAAATAATATCGATTTCATAATTTTGTCATATTTCATAATTATAATTTTAACTTTAAAATCGTATTTTAATATGAAAATCGAGATTTCTATACTTGTTTAATAGATCAATTTTAGTTCTACGATTTATATTAATAAATAAGGAAATATTTGTTTTGTGAAATACATTTTTGTCAAGTCTATTTTCACTAATAACCCCTTATCATTTACGATTTATTTATTTTTTTAGTAAAACTCGTATTGTTTATTAATAAATTTAATTACTAGAAACAATTTGAGAGGTTTTTAAATCTCATTTCACTTCTGAAACTCCTCAACTATTTATACCTTATCTATATTTATCATTTCGTTTCTAAATCGTACCTTTTCTAAATTTATCATCTTAACTCGATTTTCCTAAATATTTGTAAATTACTATATGTTCATTTATTAAGTTTGATTTATACCTTTGATAAAGAACTTGGAAATATATTAAGTTACGATGACAACGATATTAATAAAACGTTTATTTGCTAGAAATGTTATTTTGATACATTTAACTTATTTTTAACAATTTACGTATTTCCTATAAGAATATTTCTAATTTAAGTAAGTTTCTAAAATTAGTAAATTTCTATAAATAGAAAATTTCCTTTTAACATAAAATGTTTTATCTCTTTTACCTTCATATTATTCACTTTGAACATTCTATTTTGAATATCGATAATGACTTGGTTTTGGAGTTATGGAATAAGGACAAGTGTACGGGTAGAGTAATACAGTCTAGGGTATACGTTTTGCCATCAACTATAAAGTTGGTGTGTCTAGTTAGAGACACATTGGTCGTTGAACTGAGCATGGTTTGTGTTCAGGAGTGTGTATATTTTGTCCTTAAACTTAGATATCGCATCGTGTAAGTCGCCGTCGGATTGAACTGGATTACGGTTGGTGTCCAGGAGGGGTGTACATTACTTAAGCCAGGACCTCGCTGCACGCAATCCTGTTATAGTTGAGTTGCCTAGTTAGATACCGAAGTCTGATTTGTTTTGACTAAGTTCTCGAAGCTAGTTTAGTATGATCCCAGTGAAAGTCTATTCCGTTGCACTAATTGATTTCCATAACACCATTTTGGATTTTATAGTTATCGATTGGTTTTGACTTGCAGGTTGGTAGTCGCTTTAAGTTTTGCTAAAAACTTATGTTACTATATTGTTTTAATCGTTTTTCATTTTATCTATTTTGATATAGTAATACTATTATTTTTCATATGATATAGTATGGCTGGAAGAACGTCCGAGTTACTCCCCACTGATGTGGCTGTTATGTTTATAACATGACAGGTTTTTGCTGCTGGGTTTTGGGTGTGAGCTAGCGAGTAGCAGGGACCCTACTCTATCAATTATGTTACTTCTGGATTTTTGTAAACCCTTTTAAAGAATTTTCTTTTTAGCCCTTTTGTAAAAAAGTGGCCTTTGTATTGACTGACCGTTCTTTTGTAAAATATAGAACATCGGTGTGTTTTATTCCCAATTCTACAGTGTTTCCGCCACTGTAATGAGTTAGATTTTCTAGGGAATTACACCCTTCGTGGGATTCGTGCCCTTCTCTTTCTCCGGCCTCCTCGTCTCCTACTGTTAGCTCGGCTTCCTCCCTTCCTCAGGAGGATACTGATGAGGAGGAGAGGGGCTAGGGGCCCGGGCTTAGTTGGACCTCGTTTTGATGGTTGAGGTCAATCAGAGGGGGAAGGCGGTCTATTCTTGGCGGTGTAGTTATGCTGACGGTGCTTCGCGAGCGATCTTCAGCCTTTTATTTTGTTGCTCTACTGCTTATTTTCGGTAGTTTTCTAGTCGGATTATGTATTTCGGAGGTTGCCGGCCTCCTCTGGTTTTATTTTGCAATTTCCGGCTTTGTCTATTGGGGTGCCGGTCCCCTTCGGCTGTGGTTGTTAGGATTTCTGGGTGTAAGCTGGTTATTAAGAACAACACAAAAAGCCGCAACCGGACATTCACCGTTTGGCCTCGTATACGGGGCATAAGCTCTTCTCCCCATAGAGGTGCGCATTCCTTTTGCCCGCAGCAAGTACTACAAGGGGGCCATGAACGAATCCGCCATGCAAGAAGCCCTAGACCTGGTAGAAGAAACCAGGGAGGAGGCACATATAAACCTGGTGGCATACCAACAGCGAATGAGAAAAGCGTACAACCAGAGGGTCAACCACCGAAAATTCCAGGTAGGGGACTTGGTCCTCAGGAAATCCGCGGCGGTTGGCAAAGCAAACGAACACGGAAAGCTTAGCGCCAACTGGGAGAGACCATATGAAGTTACCAAGATAGTAGTACCGAGTACCTACAGGCTGAGAGACGGAGAGGGGCGGGTACCGTCACATTGGAACGCAGACACCATCAGAAGATACTACGTTTAAGTGGCAAGTAGGCCAACTGTTGTTTTGATTTTCGACAGGGTACGATCGGGCCTGTCGATGACCCTGCCTCCAGAACGATTAACAACTTTAATACGAGAGGCATTTTGTTTGCTAAATCTACTTGCTCCCCGTTCTCTACCTTCTCGAGTAGCAAGTAGGGGGCAATAAGGGGGGGAGCCCCTATTCACTTACCGCAAGAAGCAGACACCCCACCAAAAATGACAAATCCCCCCATCCACAGAATGGGGGCATAAGCCAGAACTGCCTGTAGGTCTTAACCACAGGCGGCAACCTGGCCAAATTCCCCCATCCACAATATGGCGGCATAAGTCAGAACCTCCTGTAGGTCTTAACCACATGCAGCTACCTGGCCAAATTCCCTCATCCACAATATGGGGGCATAAGTCAGAACCGCCTGTAGGTCTTAACCACAGGCGGCAACCTAGCCAAATTCCCTCATCCACAGTATGGGGGCATAAGTCAGAACCATCCGTAGGCCTTGACCACAGGCGCAACCTGGCCAAATTCCCCCATCCACAGTATGGCGGCATAAGTCAGAACCGTCTGTAGGTCTTGACCACAGGCGACAACCTGGCCAAATTCCCCCATCCACAGTATGGGGGCATCAGCCAGAACAGCCTGTAGGTCTTAACCACAGGCGGCAACCAGACCAAATTCTCCCATCCATAGTATGGGGGCATAAGAGCCGGCAAATTAGGGCGAGCATAAAAATAACAAGTAGGCTACAGAAAAGTCGCAAGAAATCTAAAATCAAAGTAGAAACCCAAGACCGCCTGGGCGCCATCGCACCAAGCAACAACGTGACCATTGCTCCTCATCCACAGCATGGGGGCATAAACCCGAAAAGGACCTAAGGGAAGCGGCATTTAAAGACCAACAAAGCAAGAGAGAAGATATAAAGCATGATTAGAATGCAAAGTAAAGGGCGTCAGAAGCGCCAAATGTTGGTTACAATAATAAGAGTCAAAATAAGGCTACGACTATTACAAGTTCGGCAACCGTCCCCAAAGGATCAAGCGCCACCTACAAACACGACAAAAAGGGAAAAAATGATGAAGCATGGAGGGCAAGCCTATGCCTGAACCTCAAAGGGTAGGTGCGAGGAGATTCACAAAAAGCCTCAAGAAGGGGTAGAAGAGTGAGCGGTATCAGCCGGCTCTTCTACTGCCCCCTCCTCTCCCTCATTGAGGGTACATGAGGCACAAAAGTACGACGGAATGATTTCCTATTTGGGAAAGGTCGAAGGTGCCGCCTCAGGCGACCCATCCTCATGCTCATCCTCTTCGGCTTGAAGGCGCCGGTAAATCGGATTATACCGACCAAAATCAAAGTTGGGATCATACTCGCGAAGAGCTTTGGACGTCAAGGCGATTACTGCATTCATCCCCTCCGTGTAAGCCTCACCGCCGTCCTTCTCCAACTCAGCAATTTCTGTAGACTTCCTTACCACGTCTTGTTCGACCGCCACCAGCTTCGACTGAAGGGACTCCACCTCGGCACGGACGGACGCCACCTCGACGTGGGCAGCCTCCAATTGCCCCTCCAGAGCTTTCCTGGACGGCTCACAAGAGGAGTGGACCCCCTGGAGAGCCTCCAACTCCGCACGACCAGCAATCTCTCTCTCCTCAGCCTCCAGCCTTAGCTGTTTCTCTGTCTTCATTTTCAGCTCCGCCTCTTGCAACCGAGACATCAATCTCGCGCCCTCCTCCGCCGCCTTCTTAATCTTGATAATGGCCTGAATAGACCTAGAAAATTCCTCTCCCATGCCGCGGTAGACGGTCTCCAACTGGGCAGGGGTCTGAATCCGGTCGATAGACGAGATATCCCCCTCCAGTATCCTGAAAAGGGAAAGTTCGGACAGAGTTGAGAGGGGCGTATCCACAGCAGCGACGACGTCGCGCATAGTATCTCGGTCCTGAGAGGCCTCCAGGCGGACTATCGTCTCCCCCAGATCAGTGGGCGGCTCAATGGCCTCCGATGAACTAGGGAGGGTAGCCACAGTGACAACGGGGGAACTTGTCGTCCTTGGGGAGGTAACAACCTCAGAAGCCCCAACATCAACCTGTACACCGGCTATGCTCAAGCCCGCCTCATGGACGGCAGCCGGCGACCCCACAGCTTGCCTCTTCGGAGGAGGGAGATCCCCGAACTTCGAAGTCATGACATCCTTCCTCGCCCTGGCGAATCTCGACCTTCGGTGCGTCATGATCGTCGAGTGGTCCACCGGAGGTAGCGGCGGCTCAGAAATGAACGGGCGAAGGGAAGAGTCCAACCCCAGCAAGGTGAGCTCCCCAGACGTCCAAGAGTGCGCCGGCCTGCTGCCTGCAAAATTAGGCAGGAAAATGGGCAAAGGATTGAGGGTCTGTTTGCTATCAAAAAAAGAAGACGACACAAGCGAGTAGGTTGGTCGCCAGATACCTGGGCCGGCGACAGGGACGCTCATGCCCACCCGTTTCAAGTACTCGTTACTCGAAATTCGGTCGAAAGGGGGCAGCCAAACTGAAGGCATGGTCACCCTCTCTTTACCAACCCATTTCATGGGCCGGGCCTAAGCAATAAAAATGACCCACATGAGCGGGTTGGGCCGGGCCGGGGCAAATGAGTGGACCTATTTTTTAAGCCCAAACCCGGCCCTAGCGGGCTAAAACAGGCTTTTCGGACCAAAATGGGCTTTTCGGACCAAAATGGGCTTTTTGGGTCCTATAATTTAATGCTCTCGTATGAAATAAATATCTTAATATCGTCGTTTAATAATTTAAACTTATGTGTTTTTGTTTATAAATTTTATAGTTTCTTTAAAAATTAATGATAAACAACAATATCGACAAACATATATCACTTTAAATATTATATACTCCGTAAAGAATAACGTAATAAATTTAAAATATTTAATAAAATATACATGAATATAGTATATACTCGTATTGTGTATTACTTTGAATAATTACGATAATATTACGGAGATATTAATCATAAATTACATATGACTATGTAAGAATTTCTAAAGAGAGTTATAATCTTATCACTAACTTTAAAAAGTAGTAATATAAGTTATTTATTTTTATTAAGTATGGGCCGGGCCAAAATTTGGGCCAACTCCGTGGCCCAAACCCGGCCCAAAATCACTTCGGGCTTTTTGGGTCAGCCTATGGGCTTTTTTGGGCCATAATATAAGGCCCAAGCCCTTCAAAAAAGCGGGTTGGGTCAGGCCGGGCTTATGGGCTTGGGTCATTTGATCACCTCTAGAAAGGGGCGAACAATCTCCCTATCTGGCGGTTCTAGGCTTGACTCCCTCATATCCAGACAGCGCCCCACCTCCTCGTCACTCTCTATGTTAACGCGCACATCGAACTGAAACACCCGGGGGACAGACCATGGTCGAGCCGAATGCACATACAAAAAGGCACCCCTCCATTTACGGCAGTTTGAAAGTATGGGGTAGGAGGTAACGTAGTTGCCTCGCCATAAGTAGATGACGCACTACCTTGAGGTGCGCCATAAACCTGAACGCCTCCACCGAGGGTCTCCACTTCCTAAGCCGGCACACCCAACAATAGGAGATGATGGCACGAAAAGCCTGAGGAGTCAGCTGACCCAACGCCAGGTTCATGCGACAGAACACCTCCTCCACGAAGGGGTCAAGGGGAAAACGCAGACCAAACTTCAAAGACTCCACCGACACCCCCACATAGCCCCCAGGGGGGGAGCAAATCGACGACCCGGTTCCGACATCACATAGTCGTAACCTTCTCCCAGAGGATAAAGTTCCCTGGCGGCGTCAAGACCGTCAACGTTAAGTACCTTTCGACGCCAATCCTCATCCACCATAGTGTGGGCGCGACGAAGGAGGCTGTCGTCACCCTCCGCCGGCCTAGAAGTGGAAACCATGCGACTGGGAGACGACCCATCCACCTCAGAAAAGAATCCCCCCGACGATGGGCACCCTTCTGGCGACGGCGTAAAACCATTGAACTGCCCCCCGCCACATCTCCCCCAGAAACGCCAGAAGACGGTGCCTCTTCCCCACCTACCGCAGAAATGGAAGTTACCCCCCCTCCCCCCCCCCCCCCCCCCGAGGAGGTCCCCAGGCAGAAATGCGTAAGGTTCGAAGAGGGACCGCGGATACGGGCTCCACCACCTCTATAGACGCGTCATAGGAGGTATCGCCGTCGTCTTCCCCAGATCCACCGGGCTGGACCCCATCGTAAGCCGACATCGCCTCGTCACCCTCATCCTCAAAACGAACCCGGTGGGAACGGGTGGACATGACTCGGAAGCAAAGAAATAAACAAAAGATAAGAAGGGATTGGAGACTAACCTACAAAGATACGCCGGCGAAACTAGAACTCCCGCGGCAGGAGACGACGACCTAACAAAGACAAAAGGAGAAGAAAGCGAAAGAGGAAAAATACGTTGCTTTTAGTGAGAGAATAGGAAGTGCAAATGAAAGCAAGTAAGGAAAAGAGCTCCTATTTATACAAAGGGGTTTTCCTAGAGCCACCCATAGAGAACCTGACAAGGGACAAATGACATTCAATGCAACTTGAAGAATGCAGAATACAAAAAGACAACACGGGGAATAGGGGCAGACAAATTGAAAATGCAATTTTGGCACAAAACACAAGGATCCACATTCAATAACTAACCAGCTTACACCCAGAAATCCTAACAACCACAGCCGAAGGGGACCAGTACCCCAATACACAAAGCCGGAAATCGCAAAATAAAACCAGAGGAGGCCGGCAACCTCCGAATTACATAATCCGACTAGAAAACTACCGAAAATAAGCAGTAGAGCAACAAAATAAAAGGCTGAAGATCGCTCGCGAAGCACCGTCAGCATAACTACATCGCCAAGAGTAGACCGCCTTCCCCCTCTAATTGACCTCAACCAGCAAAATGAGGTTCAATCAAGCCCGGGGTCCTAGCCCCTCTCCTCTTCATCAGTATCCTCCTGAGGAAGGGAGGAAGCCGAGCTAACAGTAGGAGACGAGGAGGCGGGAGAAAGAGGAGGGGCACGAATCCCACGAAGGGTATCAAAACCCTCTTCCATTTCACCGTCAAAATGACTAGGGCACAAGGGTCCGGCCATCCACGACGGCCCGGACGAGCTGCTGCCCGAGAAATAAGAGCCCGAGGAATCACCCGAGGGAGGACAATCCGGATCAATGTCCGGCTCGGATACCCCAAAATGCACCCTATCCCTCCGATGGTGGCGAGGGCGGACATCGCCATAAGAAAGTTCAACAGTCCCCCAGCAGGAGCAGGGGAGGACGAACTGCGGCAGCAACTCCGGATGGACGCGACGGAGGCCCGCGGGAGATCCAATGCCCTAGCTGAGGCTTGGAAGCCTCCGAAGAAGGGGAACGCTTCCGACGCCTAGCGGGAACACGGGGATGCATTGAGGACGGAGAATAATTGCTACCGGAAGATGACATGGGAGAGCTAAGTTTATGAAGATTGGAGTGGAAAAATGATACCAAAAATGGCAAAAAATGAGAGCATTACATAGGAACACCCAGCCATGCATGCACTCCATTTGATGCACACAACTACCCAGCAACCTAGGAAAGGGCAAAGGTCATCATTACCTCTAAGGACACCCTAGGTACAGATAGGGAAAGGCGAACAGACTCTCTGCAAAACACCAGAAACCCTGTGACGCCTCGCCCAAGTACTGGTCGCTGGAGTCGGCCTACTATAGTCCTTGGTGGGCAGCCAGCGATGGGGCAATTGATGGGGGGTCGGCACCACAGGCAGCCGGCAGCCGGCAATCCAAAGGCATTTTTCACCATTACAGTCAACTCGCGCCGGCCCCTCCCGGCGGAGGGATATGCCGGTCGATTTCGGTAAGGAACAGTAAGTTCGTACACTCAGGCTCTATAAATACCAAGAGAACCACCACAATAAATGGGACACAAAATCTAGACAACACCTCATCTCTCTAAAAAGCTAAGTAATATCCTCCATAATCCTAGATCGACTTTTTAGCCCCTGTGAATGACTTGAGCGTCGGAGAGGCAACCTCGGACACCCTCCGAGACCCTTGTGCAGGTTCGGAGCCCAGAGCTCGTCAGGGACGAAGAAAGAGATCGTCAGCCATACCGTCTAGAGGCATACGATTGTTTGCTACCCAAACAGAATCCAAGCGTCGTCTTTGCAGATAGAGCCAGCTCCATTTGATCTTTCTCTGGAGTATAGTTCTGAGATCCACTAAGAATGAGACTAATTCTGAGGATTTGAGTACCGGAATTGTAGTACAAAGGATCGTTAATTGAAGGGATGTTGTTGATAACTTCATTAAAGTTAGGCATCATGAATGAGTGAATGAAGACCCAGATCAGGAACCAAAAGACTGAAAATAGACTAGGACATGAAGGAGCAAATAACACGGATGAAAAGACGAATCAAAAACTCAGCTATGATATAAAGTTTGATCGAGCTTTTATGTTTATAAAGATTACATTTTTAGGTAAGGATTTACAGTCCTTTATTGCGTCTGCCTTGATGTTCTCATTCCATGGTATA
This sequence comes from Agrostemma githago, assembly GCA_958450325.1. NCBI lineage: Eukaryota > Viridiplantae > Streptophyta > Magnoliopsida > Caryophyllales > Caryophyllaceae > Agrostemma > Agrostemma githago. Next base: position 4,852,426 of record OY288250.1, on the reverse strand, counting down.
ACTTTTCCTTTATTCCTTGGTGCGTTCACCGATAGCAAATTTTCCACACGTACGGTATATTTTGGAAGAAGGAATCCCCCATTTGCACCTATCACTACGTACCACTACTATTAAGGCCAGCGACGGACCGGAAAATAAGCTTGATGATGTTCTCATGAACGATAAATGATCGATGCTAATAATGATAATTAGAAGAATAAGAAGAAATGTGTTGAGAGTGTACTTTAATGAAGGGTTCGAGTTGGGTTTATATACTGGTTTGCGTTTGCCTTGATGTTCTCATTGCTTTATTCCTTGGTGCTTCCGTCGGCTTGCACTACCTTGTAACTTTTGTTTAATCCTTCAGCTCTTCATTAAACTATTGTATACAGTATTTAACTAGAGAAAACAATCACTACACGTATTTTCGAGTCGTGTAAAAATTAAGTACAAGTGAAAGAGTGATCCAAAGTTGATATGGTGTATGGTCAAGGCAATAAGCAATTTGGGTTGTTGACGAGCCAACTTGGATGCAAATTAAGACCATAAATGGCCGTAGTATTTCTCCCAAAATTATTATTTGGTGAAAAATCTAAATGCGACATTATCAAAACTCGAAAATATCGTACACTTATTTATTATTAGTAATGAAAAGTACCATATCCCATGTATGGTAGATAGATTATGACATTAAGAATCTGTTTAAATTGCGACATCTTACCTTCATGAGTTCATGTGCATCTTTGATCGTCGATTCAAGCATTAAACATCATATGTAAAACATACTTTCTTATAATTGGTGTACATGATATACTTATTTATGTAATGCCTTTTAGTTTTGTGATTCAGATGAGCATGGAGCCTACAAATTGCAAGGATGAGTGATTGCATGCACCCAATCTTAGCCCCTATATTAGCAAAACACAGAGAGACGGCTTTCGAATGACCTAAGATAACAGTCGTCCCACAATTCAGTTCATAAATCATCAATACTAAAAAAAACAAGTGCAACAAAACTAACCCAGCTTCTGAAAATTACCTCCAAATCAGAGAAAAACCCATAGATTTCGAAAATTAGAGAAAAGTAAAGCACCTTGTAACTGGTAGAGTATGACGGCGAGGGGAGGCTGACGAGAGTAAGGACGCCGGCAGTGTGGTTGAATTTGGGATGAGATTTGTTGTTTGTAAGCGTCGGTTCCTTTAATTTACTTCCTTCTCTCCCATGTTCCATGCAACTTAAAGAAGTCTTTCCAATTTTTCAATGTACACTTTTGATCTTGATTATAGCGTATATTAATGTCTCTCCAATTTTCCAATGAGCACTTTTGATGTCGGTTATAGCGTACATTAATGTCTCTCCAACAGTTTTGAGCCGTATTAATGTCTTGAGAATATACGTATGTAACCTATTTTTCGTTCTCGATGAGGTACAGTTTTTGTGATCGAATTACTATTACAGTATTACTCCATCCTTCTTTTAAGTCTTATATTCCTTTTATAGATTTTCTTAAGTTAACCTTATATTTCAAATCAGAGCAATTATAATGGTGGTTCTTACTATTGATTTTTTTTTTTTTGAATCAATCTTATTCTTGAGTTTGTCACCAAGAACTTTATAACTAGAAAGTTCTTCCATTGTGAATGACATTGAGGTTCTTGTTTAAGAACTAAATAAGGGGCGGTTTGATTTGAGGTATTTAGGAAATTGTAAGGGAATAAAAATAGATGATTCTCTTTGTTATTTATGTCTGTTTACTCATTTCAATCATTCCTTTCCTCCCTCCCTAACCCTCTCAGGGGGCGTTTGGTTCACGAGAAGGTATAGGAATGGAATCAGGAATCAAACCAGGTGGTATGGGGTTGGAACTTGATTCTTCATACCTGATGTTTGGTTCGTTTTTTAAATGATTAGGAATCAAATTATAAATTATAGTTTTGTAAAGTACTCTGTATTTAATAATCTAATTTTAAATATATAAAGCTTTATACGGTAATGTTATACGGAGTACTACAATAGTTAAAAAAAAGTAAAATAAATTTCATTAAAAACTAGTTACTGGGAATATGAAACCTCAAATATATTTAATACTAATTTTCAAGATAATTTTTTTGTTTTTTTGTATTAGTTTTCCCAATAAAATATTTTAATTAAGACAGTTTACAAAAGAAGAAAAAAAAATCGGAAAAATCAAATATGAATATAAGTACTTTGATTCCAAGGTATGAGTCTCATACCCACCCCCTCCCTTGGGTATGAGAAACCCATACCTTGGAGGTTTGAGGTATGGGTATCAAACCCATAAATTTACCAACCAAACACGAGGTATAGGTTTGGTTCATTCTAAACTCATACCTTATACTACCTCCCATTCACTGGAAACCTACCAAAGATTGAATATATGTGAAGTATATTTTAATCAAATGGTAGGATTCCAGTAAATTCCAGTAAATGGGAGGGAGTACCTCTTTTTGGTGAACCAAACACCCCCTAAGAGCATCCACGTGTAGAGGATTAATTATCCTCTTAACACCCTTATGGAGGATCCTCTTATTTAGAGGATGTTGAGTACTTCCTCTAATTTCAGAGGAATAGGAGAAAAGTTTTACCTTGGCCCTTGTGCATGCCATCAAATATTATTGGCCAATTAAATTATCAAGTTAAATAAAAAATAATATTAATCATTAAATAATTAATTTCTAGGGTTATTTAACAACAATAATACCAAATATAGGGCATCTTCCCAAAATAATATCAATTTTAATAAATCTGAGAATAATACGTATTATTGAAGAAGTTAAATGAGAGTAGTATGGGTGACCGATTACGTGTAGAACCCTTCCACCTTCCTTTATCACCTTTAATTTTATTTAACAGCAATAATATCAACTATAGAGCGTCTTCCGAAAATAATTCAAATTTTAATAAATTTGAGAATAATACATATTTTTGGAGTAGTTAAATCAGAGATAATATAGATAACCAGTTAACGATAGAACTCGTTCACCTTGCTTTTTTGCCTTTAATTTGTTTAATGTTCACTCTTTTTCACTTACTCAGTATACGAGGCATTAAACGTCATTAACGTCTTCGGTCTTCCTCTTCCTTCAACCTCACCAAATCTGACTAACAACACAATCCTACACCAAAATCAACACGTTAATCTAAACGAAACTTATAGAAAAAACGGAAGAAGGATGGAGGGTAATAGAGAGAGAGGATGAAGGAGAAGAGTAAGGAGGAGTAGACTTGAGAAAACTGACCCGACCCGAATAAGCCAAACCGAAACCGACCCGACACCCGAACCGAAGCATGATTTTGACCCGAGTTAACCCGAAACTGACCCGACAATTATTATAGAAAACTAGTCGATATCCTTAAAAAAGTTGAAAACAGCAAACCCGAGAATGACCCTGTGGACATGACATAGGTCCACCCCAACGCGGCCACGCGCGGGTTTGGGTAGGCGAATGAATCTCCATATGAGAATGGATCGAATTGAAATTTAGGTCGAAGTGGAGTCGCCACCGAACTTTGTGGGAGTTCGGACCCGTTCGAGCCCACTCTATGTCGTAGTGGGCTGTATACAAAATACGACCCATTTCCGATGTCAGAGTTTATTGGGCTCGTCCCTTTGCATTTGATACCGATACCGACATTATCGGATATCGTGTATTGAATGACTCTCGTGCGCCAACGGTTTCGGGCATCCGGAAACCGAGGTTCTGAGTAGGGGGTGAGGGTACGTGTTGGGAAGCCCACAAAGGACACCCAACCCCGCCCGCACTTAGCGGCCTCTACTAGGATATCGAGTGACTTTCTAATACGCGCGTTAGTTGAACGGGAAAATGATATGCAAAGATTATTTTCCCTAAGCATGTGAATGGAATTGAAAAAGGGTTTCTATGTCAATTTAATGCAACTAAAATTAACGTCAAAGTTATATTTTAGCATGCGGGTTCATTTTAGTACGATAAAATAAACAAGAATTAAATTGACAAAAGAACAAACGGTTAGTAACGAGATGATGATAATAACGGTTTGCAAATTATTGAATAAAATTGAATGATGTAGCGAGATGATGCATGGTTTGAAAAGATAGTAATACACGTGATTAATTAGACACGTGTCGACCCAAGTCATAAAATACTATCGAGTTTAAAAGGAAGAATGTACGACTCACGGTATTGGTCGTGATGAGGTCACTCGATCGAGTGGTCGATAGACTCGATCGAGTGGAGCCCTAAAAGAGGTTTCTGGTTTGCGTTTCAGACCTTACTCGGACGAGTTATTAGCCAACTCGGTCGAGTACGTCGCTACTCGATCGAGTCACTATGAGACTCGACCGAGTAGAGGTCGAAAGAGCATTCTGCTCACTAAATTGTGATGTCACTCGATCGACTGACTGAGGCACTCGGTCGAGTGGCACCTGTACGAACCAGGTTCGCTTGCAATTTTATTATTGATTTTGAAATTGCTTTTGATTTTTGATAATTCGACGGTTTTACTGAATTGAGCATAAATATTGTATGACTTATGCTCGATTCGGATTTTTTTTATGAATCATTGATTTTGTTGAACCGAATATAAATATTGTGGGATTTATACTCAATTCCGAATTTGAATACTCGTTGTATCCCATATTCGATTATTGAATCGATATGGAATATAAGAGTGAAAATATTAAATTGATTTTAGTCGTCTTAAATTAACAATCGCGATATGAGTAAATCGCGTTAATTAATTTATGTGACTAGATCGCTAGATTCGACATCCAATTATGGAATTAGTATCGAATCTAATGGATCGACACCTTGCTTTGAATTAGAAAACTTGATTCCCTCGGCTTCTCCGACATCGAAATAAATCCCTAGAGATTGTGATGTCGGATCCGCGTCAACGGGTTTCGACCCTTATTAAATAGAACGCTCGTTTTTGAAAATCGATGTAAATATGCGACTTGAATAATGATGAAAACGAAATAAAACGGATTATTGTTTAAGTTAACTTGTTTCAATAATCAAATGATCGGGGTGATGGGATAAGCGACCGGCAACGCTGTGTGCAGTACACTTGTATATTCGGTTTTCCTTATCCCACCATCATTCACATTCGACACAAATCGACAAGTATTTTAATGTTTTAATGTTAACGATATCATTGATATTAGGATGCGATAATAACGATAAAAAAAAAAAATACGACCCTTATGAAGATGATGACGACGTGACGCGAGAAGGAGGGAGAGAAGAGAAGAAACGGGGTTTTTGCACCCTCAACCTACATGTTCTTGTCTCGGATGAGGCTCGTAGTTGCGGCTTTAACACGGGAGCTTCGAGGTTTATGGAGGTTGAGTTATGGTGGTTAGAGTTTCGATTTCCAAAAACTAGGTTTAGGGTTTGTTAGTGTAGTGCTTAGGGTTTGATTAGAGGTAGAATTAGGGTTGAAATTAGGGTTGTAAAGATTGTGAAAAAGTTGTGAAATTATGTGTGCATGGGGTTGCTTATATAGGCAAAGGCAAGGGCACCCGGTTAGGGTTACTCGACCGAGTAACCAGCTGACTCGGTCGAGTGGCCCGTTATGCCTGCAGTCGGGCTTGAATATGGGCCCACTCGATCGAGTGGGTGGGGCACTCGATCGAGTGGCCCAGCTGGGTCGCTCGGGTCCATTGCTTTGGACCGTGACTTGGGTTTTTGATGGGTTTGTGTTTGACTTGGACTTTTGATGGCTGTTTTGTAAGTCTCGGAAACGACTTTGACCGGGTTTGACTCAATCGTTAAAAAGTCGGTTTTACTTCCGGGGTCGATTTCGGCCCAAATTAGCCTTATTTGATTGGAAACGGCCCACTGGACCTGGATTTGAGGTTGATTTTGTGAGATTTGTACTCCGTAAGTGCGTTAGCCATCAACTAATGGATTTGAGCCCGTATCCGAGCGCGTAGAAACACGTTAGCGTCCGATCATCATCGAGTGTTTTTTGGAAACTGCCATAGACACCTGGCAGTCGAAATGCGGGTGTCTACAAACCGAACCCGAAATTATCCGACCCGACCCGAAGTCAACCCGATTATTATAACTCGAAAGTGACCTGGCCCGAAGTTAACCCGACACAGTTCACCCGTTATCCGTGTCTAAGGAGGAGGATGAAGGACAAGTAGCAGGTTAATTATTGATTAGGTGACCTGATGTACCAGGTTATAAAGTCACTTATACTACTCTTGTTTAACTACTCCAATAATACGTATTATTCTCGGATTTAATGAAATTGGTATTATTTTGGGAAGACGCCCTATAGTTGATATTATTGTCGTTAAATAACCCTTAAAATAATAATAATAAGAAAGGTAATATAAGAGAATCAATCAATCAATATATATTAATAAAGCAGGAACTTTTCGAGCGATTTGATTGGTCGGAGTTTTTTAATATATTTTTTAAGTTAAATAAAGAATATGAAAATTCGTATATGAAAAAAAAATCCTAATCCACCTAAGACTTGATTTTTTAAAATTTAAATAAAGAATATAGGAATTTATATAGGAAAAAAAATCCTGCTCCATTTAAGACTAAAAAATTATCACTATATAAACCGACGATTATACTCATAAGACACAAAAATTGGACAGCGAAAGTATGAAACGATTAGTCAATTCTGTTTTAATACTATAAACCAAAAAAAAATTAATTTTTAAAAGAGTTCTTAAGAATATACTCTAAACTTAAAGTTAAATTGTCCGACATTGAAAAATTATAATTCCATAAATCAGAGTAATCATTCGTTATTAGATATCAACAAAAAATCTTTTGAAGTCTTAAAAAGAACTTAAGTTAAATTGTCTCACATTGAAAAATTATACTCCGTAATATAATGTGATAAAATTCTCTTATTTAAATAAGAGATCGAATCTTAAAAAATTTCTTAAGACTATAAAGCTAAGTAAAATTATTTTACATCGAAAAATTATAATGAGACCATAGGATTCTAAATAAGAGTAATAATAATTCGTTGTTATACATTAATCAAAAATCTTCAGTCATAAAATGAATTTGAAAAGAATTTTTAAGCCTATAAACCAAAAATCTTTGAATTCTTAAAAAATTCTTAAAATATAAAAATAAAATTTTAAAATAATTAATAATAAAAATAAAATTATTACTTATATTATTATTATTATTATCCTAATACAAATAAATATATTTTCTTTTTCTTTATTTTATTATGATAAATAAGAGTAATCGTTCGTCCTTAGATATCAATTAAAAAATTAACCCACATCGAAAAATTGTAAGAAGGTGGTGGATTATTATATTATAAATAGAATAATCGTTCGTTCTTAGATATCAACAAAAAATTTAAGAAAATAAGTTTATCCTCTACATTGTAGATGCTCTAACTCCTCTAACTTCTTACCCCCACCCCCAAGGTAATCAATTCATTTTCCCCACTAACCCACTGAGTCACCACCATGCACATTGCTAGATCTATAGCTCACCATGAACCACCACCACGATCACCACCAATGTCCCCCACCACCACTATGACCATCGCCCAATTATCGGATCGGGTCAAATATGGGTCGGATTTGAGTCAAAATATGGGTAAAAAATAATTTATGACACCTTAATTTACCAATTAAAAAAAATAAGTTTTAAAATTTTAATCATATTGAAAAAATTATTATCATCGTATTTAGATTAAAAATTTGTAAAATTATATATATACTAGTGTTATACCCGTGAAAAATTTCACGGGTTGTGGTTCTTTCATTGATATTTCCTAATGAAGTAACGCAAGATTGATACTTACCAGGCATAACCCGTGAAATTAAACGGAGCTGCGTGGGTTTTTATTGTGCAATTAATTGTCTTGCATTGATTTTCAATAAGAACATAAGTGTGAACTTTGATTATACTATACCCATGCGTTTTAACAATCAATTAGTCTCATGTGAGACTGTCTAGCGCAAAATGATTGTGGGACTAACTACAATACACTAATGACCAACAATAAAATAATTACAAAATAAAGCGTGTCATACATATTTCGTACTTTAATAAAAAAAATTATATTTCGATACTACGTATAATCAAAGCCAAACCACCGCGATTCTTTATTTCACACGCCTCAATACGAATGGACACGTTTTTCCCATGTTTGTTTATATTTTTATAACTGAATACGGATTGGACACGGATCAATCATTATACAACACGAATTGTTTTTAACTAAATACGGATTGCACCCGGGTTATCATTATACAACACGGTTTAGTTTTTTTTTCCACAGACCTTTCCTTCAGCCGTTGGGGCACGACACTCTCCATTCAGTTATTCACATTTCACAATCCCTCTTCTTCTTCTCTTAATCACGCCGCCTCACCCCTCCTTGACATCCGTTGATGCCGTCGTGGATACTGCAATCGACCAGAGGACTAAATTTGAATCAAAATCCTACCGAATTAAGAGTAAGATGCACTTTTGAGGGTTAATTTTGGGTGAATTAGTGTGATTGTGATAATATTATTGTGAACTGTTTGATATAATTTGTCCAAAACATCTTGAATCGTGTTATTATTTTGACTATATGACATAGAAATGAAATGAGTGAAGTTAAGTTTCGGGGGTTTTAGCATTTTTGATCAAGTTAAACTGTTAATTTCTGATTTTCAGGGTAGATCACTGGTTTTGCTCGATTTAGGCTTCAATTTGTATGATTTTTTTTTTATCTTCAAACGTTTTTGAACTTTGGTTTTTGTAGTTGATTGTTTATTGGTTAATGCTTTGTTAATTTAAATTAATTATTCATTACTCCGTATTATCATGCTATGGCGGTTAAAATGCATGCTGGTTTAGCATTTGAAGGAGGGTCGAAGCTTAAAATGTTGCTCACTTTTGTTGGCAATCTCCCTTCTGGATATAATTTTTAACTTTTCAATTTATTGATTTCGTTCTAATTAATTAGTGTTTGATTTTCTATTTTCGAATAATAATGATTCATGGTAATCAACCTCGATTTTATGTGTGACTAATGTTTTGTTGTTATAATTTTCTCTTTCCAATTTATTAATAGAAGTTTTAATTAATTAGTGTTTGATTTTCCATTTTTCGAATAATAATGATTCATGTTAATCAACCTTGATTTTTGGATTTTTTGTGTGAATGCTTTGTTGCTGTTTTTAATTTTGTTTTAATTAGTGTTTGATTTTCAATTTTCCAAATAATAATGATTCATGTTAATCGAACTCGATTTTTTGTGTGACTAATGCTTTGTTGTTGTTTTAATTAGTGTTTGATTTTCGATTTTTGAATCTTGATTCATGTTAATCAGACTCAACGTTTTGTGTGACGAATGTTGTGTTGTTGTTGCTCATTGCATATGATTAATTAACTTTGTTTTAATTAGTGTTTGATTTTAGATTTTCGAATAATAATGATTCATGTTAATCGACCTCGATTTTTTGTGTGAATGCTTTGTTGTTATAATTTTCCGTTTTTCAATTTTTTAATAGAAGTTTTAATTAATTAGTGTTTGATTTTCGATTTTTCGAATAATAATGATTCATGTTAATCAACCTCGATTTTTTGATTTTTTGTGTGAATGCTTTGTTGCTGTTTTTTATTTTGTTTTAATTAGTGTTTGATTTTCAATTTTCGAAATAATGATTCATGTTGATCGAACTCGAATTTTGGTGTGACTAATGCTTTGTTGTTGTTTTAATTAGTGTTTGATTTTGGATTTTTGAATCTTGATTCATGTTAATCAGACTTATTTTGACGAATGTTGGGTTGTTGTTGCTCATTGCATAAGATTAATTACTTTTGTTTTAATTAGTGTTTGATTTTAGATTTTCAAATAATAATGATTCATGTTAATCAACCTCGATTTTATGTGTGACTAATGTTTTGTTGTTATAATTTCCCCTTTTCAATTTATTAATAGAAGTTTTAATTAATTAGCGTTTGATTTTCGATTTTTCGAATAATAATGATTCATGTTAATCAACCTCGATTTTTTGATTTTTTGTGTCACTGCTTTGTTGTTGTTTTTAATTTTGTTGTAATTAGTGTTTGATTTTCATTTTTCGATATAATAATGACTCATGTTAATCGACCTCGATTTTTTGGGTGACTAATGCTTTGTTGTTGTTGTTTTATTAATTTTGTTTTAATTAGTGTTTGATTTTCGATTTTCGAATAGTAATGATTCATGTTAATCGACCTCGATTTTTTGTGTGACTAATGTTTTGTTATTGCTCATTGTATAAGCTTAAAATGTTGCTCACTTTTGTCGATAATCTCCTTGGCATAATTTTTCAATTAATTAATTTTGTTTTAATTAGTGTTTGATATTCAATTTTCGAATTAATGATTCAATTTAATCAACCTCGATTATTATTTTGTGGGACTAATGCGTTGTTGTAGTTAATTTTCAAATTTTCTATCATCTTTTCAGTTTATTAAATTTCTTAAAATTATTGTTAATAATAATTCATGTTAATCGACTCGAATTCTTGTGTGGCTAATGCTTTGTTATTGTTGCTCATTATTTTGGATTAAATGAATTTAAATGATGTGCATTTATTTAATTTACCACTTTTTTATATTAATTTTGTTGTAATTAGTGTTGATAAGAAAGATGATCTTAGCAAGTTATGTTGATCTTAGCTGTTGTGTGTTGTTGATTTGTAACAAAACTCATATAAAACTAATTTGCATATGAAGTAATAGCATATAAAACTCAAGATAATAGCATACGAAGAAGTATAAAACTAATATTAAAACTTAAAATACTTAATTAAAAATGTTAAAAAAGTTCTACTCTAACTCTCTATTTTTTCTTTATTTTAAATCCAAAAAAAAATTAAAAATAAACTCTAACTCTCATAAATTAAATCAGTTTTTATATCTTCAAATATATTTCTCAGTTTAAATCAATGATTACATTTAAATCATTGAGATAGACGTTTTAATCGACGATTATTTTTTAATGAATGTATCAATAAATATAGAGACAAATTGTTTTTTACAATGCACATTAATTAGTCAAGACATTAATTGAGAGTGCATCTTTACCGAGATGAATTGATTGAATATTTGAAAGTGGAGTTTACATTCACAATGATGTAATTAATACTTATTCTTTAATATTACCGATATTCATTTAATATTTATTGATATTGATTATTAAGAATATATTGGTTAATACTTTAATGGAAAGAGTTGTATTTTATATCCTATAAATTTAAAAAATATTGGTAACTTAATAACATTAATTTGGATAGCCGACTGATTAGTTAAAAAATATATTAATTAATTTTTTAATTAATAAGTTAACGATTGCTAATTATTTGTCAATGCAAGTTTATTATAGAAGGACAATTTTCCTTGATGAAGAATAATTTTTCTGTGATAAATAAAATGTTAATGCTTATACAATATTATATTGGAGAAAGTATCAACAAAGATTAATCCATTATTGCTTAAAAAAATAATTATCAATTTTAATATTTAAATTACGAAAATAATTAAAATTAACTTTTTGTTAGTACTTCGAAAAATGAATACTCATAACTTCGAATATTGAAAATTAATACTTATTTCGTATATAGTTTAAGAAACTAATTCAATATTTTACAGCAAAGGAATTTTTTTTTTTGTGTATGCTTTTATTATTTTAATATTTTAAATTAAAAATTGTATTTTATACTTTTATATTTTACCATTCACAATGATGTAATTAATACTTCATTCTCTAATATTACCGAGATTTATTTAATACTTATTGATATTGGCTATTAAGAATACGTTGGTTTCTTCTTTAATGGAAAGAGTTGTATTTTATGCTCTATAAATTTAAAAAATCATGGTAACTTAATAACATTAATTTGGATAGCCGACTAATTAGTTAAGAAATATATTAAAATGAATACTCATAACTTTGAATATTAAAAATTAATACTTATTTCGTATATAGTTTAGGAAACTAATTCAATATTTACAGCAAAACAACTATTTTTTTTTGTGTATGCTTTTATTATTTTAATATTTTAAATTAAAAATTGAATTTTATACTTTAGACGGAGGATTATATAATAATACTATATTAACAATCTTAATGTATTTTAATACTATATAAGAATTTTGACGATACTTTATCAATTTGTATTTCGACTCGATAATTTACTGCCACTATTCATAATGAAAGTAAATACGAAATAATCTTCAACAATATATGACTGAAAAAGATAATAATATTGAAGGAATGCAATTATGAAAATAAAAAATAGAAATAATATATCTTCGAATTTTATATTTGAGATTTCACAATTAAATTGAAGATGTACAGTTATTTTATGGAAACAGATGATTAAAATTTGAAAAATACAAAATTGAAAATTTCGATTGAATAAATAATCTTATATGGAAAAAAAGTATTTTACCTTCGACTGTTGTTGGCTTGTATCTGCATATGCATTATTTTTTTCTATATCTTCTTTATTTTTATCTTATTTTCTTTATAATATCTCCATCTTTATCCGTTTTTAATATAGTTTCGTCATCTGCATCTGCATCAAATCACAAAAATAATAAGATTAGTTTCGAATGAATTAAGGAAAAAAAATTACTCAGCACATGAAATCAACTAAATATCAGAAAACTGATTTGTAAGAAAGAGTTGAAATATGAATAGATATAAATACAATTTGATACATGTAGAGCGAAAATTGGTAGTGTTGATTGAGAAAGATTTACATCGAGAATGATTCGAAATGGAGAATGCAGGAGCATTTTATAGTCGGAATAAAAGGTGAACACGAAGTATAATTCAATAGAGAGGAAGAGCCATGTAATCATTCTTGGAGGGATGAGCCGTCGGTTTCCTAGGCAGTTTTCAATAATGAACTACATCGAGAATGAGGAGCATGTATAGTTGTGTAGTTTCATCACTTCCCTAAGTTGATTAATTGAGAAGATGAATTGAATGTTATTGGAATGAGGAGGTGAAGTTAATGACTCCTTCGGGTGATGTAAATTGGTGATTAATGAAGGGTAAAGTAATAAATGCAGTTAGATTTGAATTGAATGTTTGTGGCTTGTGTGTATGTATTTTGTACTAACTAAACTAAAAATAACTAAGTGGAAAAAAATGGGTTTATTTTCAAATGGAGAGCAATGGATAGTGCCATGTAGGATTAAATGGACATTGATTTAATATAAAGAAGATAGAGAAGGGCTCCGGTGAGGCAGGGTAACTCCTTACACCCATTGAGGCACAATCTAGACCATTAGATTAAGATGGAATATAAATCTAAATAAGTGTTATATACACTAAAAAACTCATTATATACGTTATTAAACTCATTATATATATATAGATACACTTAAGAACTCAATATATACAGTAAAATACTTGTTATATACACTCAAATAGTTATTATGTACACCAATTAATCAACAATGGAACATACATCAAAATAACTGTTATATACACTAAAAAAATTCATTATATACGCTATTAAACTCACTGCATATATATATACACTTAAGAACTAAATACATACAGTAAAATAATTGTTATATAGACCCAAATAATTAATATGTACATCAGTTAATCAACAATGGAACATACATCAAAATAACTGTTATATACACTAAAAAACTCATTATATACTCTATTAAACTCACTGCATATATATATACACACTTAAGAACTTAATATATACAGTAAAATAATTGTTATATACACCCAAATAGTTACCATGTACATCAATTAATCAATAATGGAAAATACATCCAAATAACTTTTATATATACTAAAAAACTCATTATATACGCTATTAAACTCACTATATATATATATATATATATATACATATTTAAGAACTCAATATATATAGTAAAATAAATGTTATATACACTCAATATTTTTCGGATTTTTTTTTTTTTTTGGAAAAAAAAATCGAAAAAAAAATATTTTTTTTTTTTTGGAAAAAAAATTTCCGATTTTTTTTTTCCGAAAAATATTGATTTTTTTTTCCCCGGGAAAAAAAATTGGGGAAAATTTTTTATGTGTAAGTTTTTGTTGTAATCTTAGCCTTTAATTTGATTTTAATCTAATGGTTGAGATTGTGCCTCAATGGGTGCGGCGAGTTGAGCTGCCTCAAAGCATCCTAGATATATATATATATATATTTATATATATATTATTAAAATAAATAAAAGTTACACAAAATTTATTTTTATGATTTTAATAGTATTAAAATTAATAAATTTTAAATATTATTTCAGATATAATGTATAAATATTACGAAATAATATTTTAATGATTTTGACGATGACAAACTATTAATGTTGGATGAAATGCATTCTCTTTCAATGAAAACCAAACAACAACCTAGATTTTTTTTTTTTTTTTTGAACACCCGATAACCGGGATTACAAAGTAGACAACAAATCAGATGCAGTAAGCTGCTTCAGAAACTCCGGGCAGTCATTGTCCCAAAACTTCGTCGTCGTTTGTCCATACAAGTGTCGGGCAAGTTCATTCGCAACAGCATTTGATGATCTAGGAATGCTCGACCAACTGACCGCGTCGAATCCCATGCAAATCTCTTTAATTTCCTCCAAGATGCTGTAGAAGGAGCTCCGCCCTTGTTTACCATCAGACAAAGCATCCACCACCTCTTTGCAGTCAGATTCGATGACGATCTGCCGGTACCCTTTCCTTCGCGCTTCACCCACACCAAACAGGATTGCTTCAGCCTCCATCTCTCTTACTTCCCCCTCACCCCGCCTGCCCACGCTCCCGCCCCACAACCACTCACCCTCGTGCCCTCTACACACAACCCCCAGCCTTGCCCCCCTTTGCCACAGGCTCGCATCGCAGTTAACCTTAATCCATCCTTCCCTCGGGGCCATCCAACCCGTACCCACCTGCATCCTCCCGCTACCCCCTGTCTGATCATCCTCCAACTCAAGCCTCTCCCCTCCATCTTCCTGCTCGCGCAAAATATCCTCCACCCGCTTCACCACTCTTGCCCAATTCACTCGAACACCTTCAAACACCCACTTATTTCTCGCTTCCCACATTGCCCAACAACCTTTCATAACCTTCCCTCGCTCATCTGCCTCCATCTCCCTCCACACATCCTCCACCCACTCCCTCACCCTCTCATGCCCATTTTCCATCTTTGTCTCCACCCCCAACCCGTCTCATACCCCTCCCCCCCACCTGCACCCCTTAACCAAATGGAGACACGTCTCCATTTCGCTGCAACATATAGGACAAGTGGCATCACCGGAAGGAATACGTCGAGCTAAATTGAAATTAGTGGGTAACGAGTCCAAGCAAAGTTGCCAGAAGAATGACTTGATTCGAGGAAGCACGTTAGCCTGCCAAATACATCTCCACAGCCACTTCTCCTTCGTCCAGTCAGACGGTCCTTCTTCCCCTAAAAATCCCTCGCCAAGTAGGTGATACGCTGTTTTGACCGAATACAATCCATTTTTCTCGGGCGCCCAGTACACACCATCATGCCCTCGATTCGAACAAATTCTAGTTCTTAGAATTGCCTCCTACTCACACGGGACAAACTGTTGACGAATTTTCCGCTCGTTCCAGGCCTTCCCCTCTTCGTCCATCGGCTCCCACACCAACATGCCCTTATTCTCCTCAGCCTGTGCCGAAACAAGATGCCGACCATGGTCCCCACTGACCCACTTATCCTCCCACACACACGTGCTCAGCCCGTCCCCAATGTACATACGTGCACCCTTGTCGATCACCATCTTAGCCTCCCATATTCCCTTCCAAGTGTAGCTCGGGTTGCGCCCGAGGTTAGATTGAAGGAAAGTCCCATCAGGAAAATACCGGGCCCGATATAGTCTAGCGAGAAAGCTTACCGAGAAAGCCACCCAAAAGCTTTGGTTTACAGAGTTTGTGCCACGCAATCCACAAGATCTTCCGGTTCCGATCAGTCGACCCCCACCAGAATTTCGACACCATCGCACGAAGTTCCTCACAAAAGCTCAGCGGGAGCTTAAAAACGCTCATAGCGTAAGTAGATATAGATTGGGCAATTGCCTTTATCATAATCTCCCTCCCAGCCTTAGATAAGAAAGAACCTCTCCCGCTCTGCAACTTTTTGTTCAATTTATCTCTCAGTAACGTCGTAAGAGCATTCTTAGACCTCCCCAGAACCATAGGCAAGCCGAGATAATTACCCGGATCCTCGACCAGTCGGACCCCAAGTTCCCTCGCTACCATCTCCCTTTGTAAGCCTGACACCACCCGACTAAACGAGACCGTCGATTTGTCGAAATTAACCATCTGGCCTGAAACTCGCTCATAGGTATTGAGCAGACCCTTTATAATTCTCGCTTCCTCCAAGTTAGCCCGACAGAAAAACAGGCTGTCATCAGCAAACAACAAGTGAGAAATAACCGGGGCATTCCGAGCTATCGAAATTCCGTGTAAAGCACGACCTTCCACCGCTCTTCTCAATAGGTTAGAAAGGACGTCAGCACAAAGAATAAAGAGGTAAGGGGATATCGGATCCCCCCTGCCTAAGACCCCGCCCAGGCCTGAACTCCATGCCTGGCTTCCCATTCATAAGTACCTGATAGGAAACCGAAATGACACAGTGCATAACCCGATTTGTCCACCCAACATCAAACCCCATCCTGAGTAGAACCTGCTCGAGAAACGTCCACTCCACACGATCATAAGCTTTGGCCATATCCAACTTAATCGCCATATGCCCAGCCCCACGACGCTCGTTTTTCATAGAATGAAAAGCCTCGAAAGCAACAAGAATATTATCAGAAATCATCCTACCTGGCGTAAATGCACTCTGATTCTCCGAGATGATATCATTTAGAAACAGTTTCAATCTATTAGCCAACACCTTGGACACGAGTTTGTATAGAACATTACAAAGACTAATAGGTCGAAACTCCGTCATAGTACTCGGATTTTTCTTTTTCGGAATCAATACGATAAACGTTCTGTTGCAACCCGTGGGAAGCGCCCCACCACGCAGCACATCCAAAACCAACCGGACCACGTCACGCCCTACCACTTTCCAGTAGGTTTGGTAAAAGAGCCCATTCATCCCGTCCGGACCCGGTGCCTTCAGCGGATGAATCTGATCGAGGGCTTTGAGAACCTCATCCTCAGTGTACTCCATGCGGAGACCCGCGTTCATCCTCTCCCTATTTCCATTTGTTGGTTTCATTCTCTTTCCCTTTGTTGAACCAAACGTCCCCCAAGTTCTTACATTTATCTAGAAAATTAAAATAATTTGATTTGAGAAGAAAAATAATAATGGGACCCATTTAAAACAAAAAAAACAAGTTCTTCCATTATAGCTAAAAATTTTTAGATTTAGATTATTGTGAAAATTGACATGGCAAGGGAAGAACCTTCTCACAATTCATTTGGATCGTCGGCGTTTCAGCTGGATCGTCACCGCTTCATACGTGATTTTACCGTACTGCTCTTCTCTAATAATCGTTAATATAATTAATTGGTTTTGTATATAAATCTAATTTTATGTTTCCGAGTATTAATTTGTCACGGTTTTTATAATTTAACGGTTTTTGTGACACGTTTCCCCGTAAAACCCGGGATCGTATTGCCCTTCTCTAATAATAATTAATATAATTAATTGATTTTATGTATAAATGAAATTTTCTCGTTTCTAAGTATTAATTTGTCCCATTTTTTTATAATTTAACGGATTTTGGGACACGTTTCCCCATAAACTTCGAGAATCTTATTTAGAGTTTTCTATTTAAACCTACTCGTACTTCGTAATTCATTTAAATCGCTTTTCAAGAAATCGACCATACCGTTCCAATCAAATAAGTTATTTTTTATATATCTCATTTATCATTTTAATTGATTAGGGTGCTAGTTATGTTTCCCCGTAGTTTTACGACTTAGGACGTTGGATTAAGTAGTTTGATTTGTTGACTGTGGCTTGATTAGAGATTAATTAACGGATTGTAGAAAGAATTAACGTCGGAAATAATTAAAATCTCCAAAAAAAAATACGAAACGTTGTATTTGGGTCTGAAAACGTTAGAAAATCGTGTTTTTGGGATCTGAAAAACATGAGAAAATCACGTTTTTAGGATCCAAAAAACGTGAGAATCTCACTTTTTGGGTTCCAAAAAACGTGAGGACATCACGTTTTTTGTATCCACAAAATGTGAGAATTCTCACATTTTTCAGATCCCAAAAACGTGAGATTCTCACATTTTGTGGATACAAAAAATGTGATGTCCTCACGTTATCACGTTTTGATGCATGGTTGTTTTACTTTTTTTTTTTTTTAATATTCGGATCCATTATTTATACGTACAATTCTTGTCTTATAAATTTAAAATTTAAATTGCTTAGGTTAAAATAAATATTCGTGGTTATCAAGACGGTTGGCTTAAAATACGTTTGGTTAGCATCAGAGACGAAACCGGGAGGATAGAAAAGTAACATGGACCGATTTTTGTTGGTTTCATTAATGAAAATCGATTTAACGAATTGATATAGACGTGAGATCCTCAAGTTTTATAGACCCAAAAAACGTGTGATTATATAAGTTTAGAATAAGTTTGAATTATATAAGTATAGAATTATTATATACGGAGTATATAAGTATAGAATAAGTTATATATATATATATATATATATATATATATATATATATATATATATATATATATATATATATATACGATAAACATTTACAGAAATAAATAGAATAAGTTTTTAGGACAATTTAAACTAAGTTTTTTTTTTGGTGAACAATTTAAACTAAGTTCGATGTGAATGTGATGTCTTAAATTTTTTCATATGAGTAATATTCAACTCGATAGCACAACTTTAGTCACACGTTATATAAGCAAACAATATACTAAGAGATTAAGAGTGCTAGATAATCTTCTATATAAAAACATAAAAAGTCATTTCAAAATGTTAGACTTTACAAGTTATTGACAAGTGTCACTACTAAAATGTTTAACTCATCAATATGTAGTTCATGTGCTTTTATTAGTTGGAATTAATACTCGGTACAAAGTAATTACTGTACATATTAGCATTTTCTACATTTTTACAAAGAATTTTTTATACAAGTCGTCTTTATAATTTTGATTAATAAAATTTTTACAGGTTAATTGGTTACTCCAGTACAAATTATGTATCAATTTTTTGTTTATGTTTTTATTCCATTTAATTGATATTTTTTGGGCTGATATGGTTATTTTTATTTTATTTTTTGCAGACGTTGTAACATCAGTTTATAGATGAGAAAAAATATGAGTGGAATCATAAACTTCCTACGAGTTACGGAGTAAATTTTGGGTATTATTTTTAGATTTATATTTAAGAGTTGTAATATTAAGATTTGCTTGATTAATATTTTCCCATAAAACTAAGGTTTTGCAAATTAAAAAGTACTATGGATAAGTACACCAAAAAAATTATGTTAATTAACGCGAATATTCATAAAATATTCTCAAAATTATAAGGATAATGTAGTCTTAGGTTATGATATTAGAATTATAAATACACAATTTTCATATAGATTTGGACATCGTAAGTTGTCATGATATGTTACTACATAATTTATATTTACCTTACTTTTACACCATCTTAATCTCTGTCAAACAAAACAATAAAATGTTGTTTGATTATTGTTCTTAGCTAGAAAAATAGATGAATCACAATTTATTATTACATTAGATTGTTATATGTCGATGTAGATAACATGACGTCATGAGACTACACTGATATAAATACTCTCTCTCAGTCGATTTCATACGTTTATAACAATATATGTTGAGATTATATTGTTATATGAATTTGGAAGTGTTACGATTGATATTCACATAAATAATGTTATTTGTTTATTCAGAACAAAGCACGCGAATTACAGTTCGTTCATGCACATAAGTTTTTGCATACGAGTGCATCCAACACGACGATAATTTTATTTAAGGTTAAATTTGCACAATTTACTTGAAACGCACCCGTGATTTTCACGGGTAACAAAACTAGTTTAAGTTAAAAGTAGACACAAAATCATACAGTATTCAAACAAGTAATATACTCCATGATCCATTTAAATAACTTTATACATGGTCAAAACACGGGTCGGTTGAAATATGGGTCGAGTTAGACGGGTCACGTGACGGGTTATTATTAATGACATAAGAATACGGGTGAAATTATATTATTTTATACATTAATGACGTTTAGTCCTCCGTACACCGATTAAGTGAAAGAGGATAAAATAATATGAGATAAATTAAAGGCAAAAAAGGAAGGTGGACGGGTTCTACCGGTAAACGGTCATTTATACTACCCTAGTTTAACTATTCCAATAATACGTATTATTTCAGATTTATTAAAATTGATACTCTATTTTGGGAAATGAGTATTATTTTGGGAAGACGTTCTTTAATTGATATTATTGTCGTTAAATAACCCTATTTTTTTTAACTTGGCGTTTGTAAGTCATTAAAATTTATTGTTAACGCTTTCAAGTAATTTTTTTGTTTGAAACTGTATTTTTATTACTGTTCGCCTTTTTTCACTATGGATGACGAGTTGACGATCTCATATATTGATTAATGTTAGCCGACCCCAAATCTTTTTTGGACTATGGCTTTGATGTTGTTGTTGTACTCTAATAGCTTAGTGGTCAATACTTCCTCCGTTCATTTGATTCTTTGTATTCGTTTTTTGGGCACTATTTATAGGTGAGTGAAATCGTTAAATGTAACTTAGCTTCTAATATACTATAAGATAAAATATAGTCATGTGAAATCTTGTTTAAATTAGCTAATCGAGTACATTATATAGATAGATATCCGGGAAAGTAGCGATTGAGTCCCTTTACTTTGTCATATTGTCATAATTAAGACGTCTAATCGCTCCAATCAAGAGTTAAGGGGTTTGATTCACAATTGTGCAAAGTAGAGGGGCTCATCAATCACTACTTTCTTGTATAAGTATCAAATTTTTATAATTTTTAGAAATACGTAACTAAAGATATACTCCCTCCGTTCCAACGAATTGTATACGTTTGCTTTATGCACGTACGTCGATGCTAGTGTTCTTTTGTCTATATCGTTAATTACGTATTACCAAAAATTATAAAAATTTGATATTCATGATGCATTCGGTTAGACGATTTAAACAAGATCCCTCATGACTATCTTTTATCTTATATATTAAAAGTTATATTGAAGATTCTTTCCATTCATGAATAGTGTCAAAAAATCAAACGTATACAATTCGTTGGAACGGAGGGAGTAGTCTGTAGACAAAAGAAAACGTGCATTGACAAGTGTGAAAAAGTAAATGCAAATAATCAAATGGAACAGATGGAGTATGATTTTAACAAACTTAATGATGATAAGATTCGAGAAAATTGAGTTAACACGTAAAAAAACCTATTGTCTGATTTTTAAAGGAACTGAATAAGCCTAATGTTCAACACGACGGAGGCATAATTGTGTGGCCACTTAGTAAAGTTGATGTTGATTTTCACTTCAAAAATGTCACTAACAAATGTACTACGGAGTAATTCATAAAATGAGTATACAATTCTTTATAAATTTTACTCGTAAATTTTTTTTACTAACAAATGACTGTATATAATGTTTACCCTTGTGCTAGGTACACTGTACACATTAGTTTTAGAAATGAATCATGGATGATTTTCAATTTTCATATCCTTTATCACGATGTTATGATTCTTTAATTTATACCGAAAACTTTTATGACAAAATAAACCTTTAAAAGTAGATGGGTTGATTATCCTCCATTGCTCCCTCATCTACAAAAAAGAAATAGACTAATCTTATCCTATAAATATGTACTCAATATCTGGTTTGGGGATTTAGATACGGAATATGGTTCACAAAATTTGATTGGTTTTATAAAACTTCTTAGAATTTCGTTTGCCTCACAAACTCTTTCTCCTTACCTAACTGGACGATAGAATCATTTGGCCTTCACCATCAATTTGACACTTCACACCTCCATCTATCTCATGTTTACGTCTTCTCATATTTTTATTATTTAGTTTATGTAATATGATTAATAAGATGACTATTTTGAAACTCAATTTTTTAAAACATTAAATTACAATTAGTTTTGACGTCCAAGCGATAATGTTACTAAATTGACCATAATATACTTCATTTTATGATTATTGAGTACGACTCAATTATGATTATACTCCGTAATTGTCTGTATTTTATAGGAAAGTTATTACTCTATGATAATAGGTTACATTTTAGCCCAGTCAAAATTTGAGCCAACCCATAAACCCGACCTATTGTTTTTAGGATCATTGAATTATTTTATGAATGAACAATCTTCACGAAGACTTATTTATAGAATCAACCTTTTTTCTTTTTCAAACTGGATTATATAAAATATACGAGTAATTCTTTAAGTTTACTTTGGTGTAGAAATGAGATGAACTGTGAGTAATATTATACTCACGGATCGGAGTCACGGTCTAGTACAAACTTGCTGTCTTGGTACGGGAGTAAATTTGACTTTACGTTGGCCTTCAAATTTTATTTGCGAATTGTTTTTTTTTTTCAACGAAGAGCGCATTTAGTCGCATTACAATACTCCCTCCGTCCCAAAATGTTTGTCCCATTTACTTTTGCACAATAATTTTGTAATGATTGGGTATATAGACAATTATGACTACTTTATAGGGTGATGTATGTGTGAGGTGCTGTGAGTTAATGGAATGACAAAATGGTAAATACTTTGTCTTAGTAAGACGAAGTTGTAAAAAATGATAGACTAAAAAACAAAGTTGAGAAATTGGACAATCTTTAAGAACCTACCCAAAAAGGAATACAGGACAATCTTAGTGGTACGGAGGGAGTATATGGGATGGAGAATCGAACCTGAGACATTCTATCCCAAAGCACTGATCTTAACCACTAGACTAATGTTTCTAAATTTGCGAATTGTTTACAACACGTTGCTCATCACATTATTGTTTTACGTTGGGAGTTTGGGACGGAATCGCCTAATGTTATTGGAACGTGAATTTGAAGCTTCTCTAGTAGAAGTAATAAGGATTCTACATCCACTCAAAATTTAGAATATTACTATTTTATTACAAGTTCAATGTTATCCCGAAAACTATTGCATTCCTTCTAAACTATACTCACCTACCCGGCTTTGAATTTGCTCATCAAATTATTTAACTAAATTATCATACGGAATAAATAATTTCAAGAATCCTAAAAACGTTGGAAATTACGCGTTACTACAAAAAAAATCTTAGTTTTATGTATTATATAAAAAATCTCATGGATGATTAACAAATTAAAAATATGACTAACAAATCTAAGCCGACGTAAGTTGACTCGACTCGACTCGACTCAATTAACTAAATTTCTCCCCATCCAAGGTTAAACAAACTAGAGAAATCCGTCCATAAGTCCAGCTCGACTCAAGTAATATTTTTAGTACTATTAAAATTTTTACCAGTATTGACAGTTTGACACTAATATATTTTGATAAGTTAACAAAAATAACATTAAATTTTTGTAAGACAATTTTACGATAATTGTATTGTGAGATCAGACACGAAGAATCGTTTGACACTAATTAAGATTATGTTCTTTTTAATTGTGAGATTTATTTTCAATTAGTCCTCTTGTTAGACAGTCTCACGAAAATTTACCATGAGACACAAGTAAAACAAACTAATAATCAACAAAAAAAATTAAATAAAAAAAGTGAGATGTGTCACGGTAACATTATCACAAATTCTTGGGAGAGACGGTCTCTCAATAACTTATTGAGAGACCACTGTTCAGTACCACTCTATGTTCTATTCGTACCCTTAAATGATAACTTTGTTTTGTACCTGTTTTTATAACAAGCGTACCCTCTTTGTAAGTCTCCCAGTAAAAGTTAATAAGAAACCGTCTCTCAGGAAACCTATTCTAACATTATTGTGAGACCGTTTTCTATGAGTTTAAACTCTTCCAACTTGAATCCACGTAATAGTGTCTTGGAGATAGACTTTACATGTCTGATGTACGGAAGCAAACAGTGAACCCAACCCAACCACACCTAACACTGTGATGAACCCGACCCGATAATAAAAGAATATGAGTGAAACGGAGCCCGACAAGACCGAATGAGCAGCCCCTATAAATCCCACACCTTCACGTCTCCCACACTTCATCTCTCTCTCTCACCCAACTCTATCCCTTCAATTCAATTCCAATCCAACCCTTTCCTTATCTTCAATCATCATCAGCATCAATGGTGGTGGCGGCGGCGATTCTTCCAGATCTGGTGATGGAGATCATAATTCCGGTGTGCGCCGTCATCGGAATCGCCTTCTCTCTCTTCCAATGGTACCTTGTCTCCACCGTCAAGCTCTCTCCCTCCTCCCCCACCCACAAAAACGGCGTCGCCGACAGTCTTATTGAAGAAGAAGATGGTGCCACTGATCACGGTGTCGTCGCCAAATGCGCTGAAATTCAGACTGCTATTTCTGAAGGTCCGTCATTTTTACGCAACCCCTCTCTCTCCTCTCCTCTCCCTTTTTTTTTCATTTTTAAATTTATTTTCTGGGTTTGAGTTTGCTTTTGTAAAGTTTCGATCTTTTAATTGTATGGATTTCGAAAGTTCTGACATTTTTCTTGACTTTGTGGTTGTATATTTCTATGTAATTGTTCGTGATTTATCGTCTATTTCCCTTTATACAATCAGATGACGTTAGTGTGAGACCGTCTCATATGAGTTTTTTTGTAGAGGACGAATTCGATATATCTGTCCCCTGTTTTGTTTAGATATTGGGTATATTGATTGTTCATTGCTCTTTGTTTTATTGGGTGTGATTTAGTTTTTGTAAAGTTTGGGTCGTTTTATCTTTATTATTTTGTCGGTTTTGAGGGTCCTGCATTCTTTACTATTATTCATGATTTAACATTTACGCCATATAAAGATTTGAGTCTTTGGAATACTTGTTTACGTTAGTATGGATATTCTTTTGTAAAATTCGACATTTTATTCGTCTTCAATATGCTTATGTTTGTTGATTTGTTTATTTAGAAGATTAATGTCAATAAAAGTTCTTAGAAATGAGAGCAGGGTCCAGATTTTAACTTTGAAGAAGTAATTTTATCAATCTTTAGACTAATTTAGTTGTTCCTGACTTCACTTGGGTGAAGTTTATCAATGTCATTCGATCTGTGTTTGTTGTCGATTTGTCAACATTTTCACAAGGTTTAAGATTTGATAATGATAGTTTGATGAAGAATCCTGCATTCTCTAGCGTTGGGGTGTATCCGTGTATGTATTGTGTTCAAGCATGCAGCTTCAAGTTCTTATTGTCTAGTTAACGGCCTATGTTTGATTTGGTAGTATTTCGCATCCTTCAGTGTAATGGACTGGTTTTGCAGTCAATGTAATTGGGTAAGGACAGTTTGACGAAGAATCCTGAAAATTTTCTACCTTTTGATATATGTATTGTGTTCAATCCTGCAACTTCGAAGTTCTTATTGTCTAGTTGATTGTTGTATTGTTTTACTTCGTTCAGTGTAGTTTTAAGTTACTTGGACTGGTTCCGCTCTCAGTGTAATTTTTAAAGTTATCGATCTTAAATTCATGTGACTTTTGGCACTTGATGTACTTTCTTTATCGCCATCTAAAAGTTGTGTTTCAGATGCTTAATCTGTTTAGAAGAGTATCACTGAAAGGCAACTGATAAAAGTCTTAAACTTTAATTTATGATTGATGCTTTGTTTCATCAAAAGCGTGATAATGTAGGTTAACTGCTGTCGTTTTGTTTAGTTTATTGGCCATGAGGGGGGATCTTTTAGTAATTTGAGACGTTTATAGGTAGACATTTTAGGATTTCTGACATAATAATATGAACGGTTCTGAGATTCCTGTGCCTGATGTGCCAGATTTCCAAAAATTTGGTCGATCCGGGCCCAGTGCCCATAAGTGTATCTATTGATGGTTGGATTGTGTGGTGGTTGTCAAATGTAATGTAGAACATGATTTTTCTCAGATCATAGGAGTTCTCAATCTAGATCTGATATTTTAGTCGTGTTTCTTTATTTTAATGTGTGGCACATGATGTGTTCAGACTTAAATATTCAAGGTTTTCTGCCACTTTTTTTTAATTAGTTTACTAAGAAAAAATCTGTATTTTGTCGTATGATATTGGTTCTTTTACAATGCAGTCTGTCCTTTTTTTTTTAATTTAAGCTCTGCAAGCTGTGAGTTGGTGCTCGGCTGTTTAAGAGTAATAGGATTAGTATATTATGGAATTGCTAGGCTGTAGATCTTATCTAACATGGCTGTGCTGGAACTTGGGGCACAGCCGATTTTACTAGCGCTCATCAGTGTTATAGTAAATTAATTGAGGCCTTTTAAGTCTTCACTGTCGATTTTACTAATCAGAGTTGCTTTCCCACTTGATCGTAACCAATAATAAGTGGTGTCGGTTTACAGTTTGTGTAATGAATCCTTATTAAAGATTGTTGTTGAACTTTAAATGCACGTATTAATATTTGGTCTTTGGATGATAGTTAGACGGTGACACTAGGCTGAAGGTAGTTACAGGTTCAAGGGTAATGGTGAATAACATGTCACACGGATAAAATCCTGGCTTAATACTCAAATCATATCCATTTTTATTGTCCTATTTCTAATAGAGATCATCATTTACGATTTAGTGATGTAATTTTCTTATCACCCTATGACTTAATAATTGCCTTTCAATATAGTACAAATTTACGATTGCATTATGTTACTCAAATAAGGGATAATGCAAGAGGCTCACCTTTTTATTTATTAGATTAGATGTATGTAGAAAAAGATCAATTTTTTTTGCAATGTAAATGGGTTGGAGACAATACGAGTATTGTTTTAATGAAAGCTATGAATCTTGAACTTATTCATCAGTATTATACTACATACATGAGCACTTTAATATTTGCGAAACGCCCTATTAATCATCTAAAATGGATTTACTTGTCTTCTACAGGATCAACTTCCTTCCTTTTCACTATGTACCAGTATGTTGGTGTATTTATGGTCGCTTTTGCTGTCCTCATCTTCCTTTTTCTTGGATCCGTTGAGGGCTTCAGTACAAGTAGCCAAGACTGCACATATGACAAAACCAGGAAGTGCAAACCAGCTCTTGCCACTGCTATCTTCAGCACCATCTCCTTCTTGCTTGGTGCTATTACCTCTTTGGCTTCCGGTTTCCTTGGGATGAAGATTGCCACATATGCCAATGCACGAACAACATTAGAGGCTCGAAAGGGTGTGGGTAAGGCTTTTATTGTTGCATTTCGGTCGGGGGCTGTGATGGGCTTTCTCCTTGCTGCAAACGGTCTTTTGGTTTTGTATGCGACCATTCTCCTCTTCAAGATATACTATGGCGACGACTGGGAAGGTCTTTTTGAGTCAATCACTGGGTATGGTCTTGGTGGATCATCCATGGCCCTCTTTGGTAGAGTTGGTGGAGGAATTTACACCAAGGCTGCTGATGTTGGTGCTGATCTTGTTGGTAAAGTTGAAAGGAACATTCCTGAAGACGACCCCAGGAATCCAGCTGTAAGTTTCTCTCTTTGTGGCTTTTACGCTCAACACCAATTGACCACCCCTATAATTTAAAGAAAATTTACTGATGTATTCGGTTTTGGGTTGGTCTCGCACGTGAAATGATCTCATGCATGACTTACTTGCATGTTAAATACTTATTTTAGCAACTTATTTGACTACTTTTTTCCTAGGTGATTGCTGACAATGTTGGTGACAATGTTGGGGATATTGCCGGTATGGGATCTGATCTCTTTGGTTCCTATGCGGAGTCCTCGTGCGCCGCCCTCGTTGTTGCATCCATTTCCTCATTCGGGATCAACCATGAGCTCACAGCAATGATGTACCCTTTGCTAATTAGCTCTGTTGGTATCATAATGTGCTTGATCACAACTTTATTTGCAACCGACTTCTTTGAAATCAAGGCGGTGAAGGAGATAGAGCCAGCTCTCAAGAGGCAGCTAATCATCTCTACTGTGTTGATGACGATTGGTGTTGCAGCTGTGTCATTCACAGCTCTTCCATCTTCATTTACTATTTTCGATTTCGGCAAGCAGAAAGAGGTTAAGAACTGGTAAGCTGTTGGCAAGCCTCTCCTATCATTGTCATTTTCTCTCCATACCATACATACGAGTTTTCGTTTTGAAGCTGACTTTATTTCACAACTATGCAGGGAACTGTTCTTATGTGTTGCCGTTGGATTGTGGGCTGGACTCATCATTGGATTTGTGACAGAATACTACACTAGCAATGCATACAGGTATCTATCTATATGAAACAATCGTAGTAACACTTCAACTAAATTCGTTTTAATTTTCACAAAAAGCTGACAAAGTTATTGCTTCTTTGTAGCCCTGTGCAAGATGTTGCCGATTCATGCAGAACTGGAGCTGCAACAAATGTTATTTTTGGGTTGGCCTTGGGCTACAAGTCGGTCATTATCCCCATCTTTGCCATTGCTGTTAGCATCTTCGTGAGTTTTAGCTTTGCAGCTATGTACGGTATTGCTGTGGCGGCTCTTGGTATGTTGAGCACCATAGCCACCGGTTTGGCTATTGATGCCTATGGTCCCATCAGTGATAACGCTGGTGGCATTGCTGAGATGGCCGGCATGAGCCACACCATCCGAGAGAGGACTGATGCCCTTGATGCTGCTGGTAACACCACTGCTGCCATCGGAAAGGTCCTACATGCTTTCTAGAACTCATTTTAATTATTTGCGGGAATTATGGATTTACATTTTAGCTTGTTGAATGCGTAGTAGTAACTATGAAGACTTACCTAACAGAGTAACAGCACAAATTCTTTCATCTGGCAGTTTCATGAAAATGAGGCCACTTTAATAATAACCCTGAGACCATGTTAGACTTACTATTCTAACAATAAAATGTTTGCTGTTCAGGGTTTTGCGATTGGTTCAGCAGCTCTTGTTTCTCTTGCTCTGTTTGGTGCCTACGTGAGCCGTGCATCTATCACTACCGTGGATGTGTTGACCCCTAAAGTCTTCATTGGACTCATAGTGGGAGCTATGCTTCCATACTGGTTCTCAGCCATGACAATGAAGAGTGTCGGAAAGGCGGCGTTGAAGATGGTTGAGGAGGTTCGCCGACAATTCAACACCATCCCTGGTTTGATGGAAGGCACTGCCAAACCCGACTATGCTACTTGTGTCAAGATCTCCACCGATGCTTCTATCAAGGAGATGATTCCCCCTGGTGCTCTAGTCATGCTCACTCCATTGATTGTTGGCATCTTGTTTGGTGTCGAGACTCTTGCTGGTGTTCTTGCTGGCTCTCTTGTTTCCGGTGTTCAGGTAACACAGATATTCCACTTTGTTTTTAATACTCCATACATCTTCATCCCTTGATCATCAATTAATCAACGTTTTCATGGGTGTGCTAAATTTATCATTTGAAAGAAAAAAGTGGCAGTCTTTGGCCTAAAAAACTGCAACCACTTTAACGAGTTATTTTGTTTAACAACCATAGTCGACCTAAATAATAAATCTTTCAAATCATTGGAAAGGGAAAGGTGGTGTGATTTATTTTTTGAATTACTTATATATTGTTCGAAGTCCTCATCGATGATCTTGAATTGCAGATTGCCATCTCTGCATCCAACACTGGCGGTGCTTGGGACAATGCCAAGAAGTACATTGAGGTAAGCATCTAATTCTAGCATATACTCCACTATACTTGAGTCATCTATAATTGTTTCCCCCCCTAAACTAAAAGATGGGTTTGTTTTTGGCAGGCGGGTGCATCAGAGCATGCAAGGTCGCTAGGTCCTAAAGGATCGGATGCACACAAAGCAGCGGTCATTGGAGACACAGTTGGGGACCCTCTAAAGGACACATCAGGCCCATCTCTTAACATCTTGATCAAGCTCATGGCGGTGGAGTCGCTTGTGTTTGCCCCCTTCTTTGCCACCCACGGTGGCCTGCTCTTCAAGCTCTACAGATAGATACTGATAGAGCAGCAGAAGCACCGAGACAGACAATTCAAGCTTCTCTCCGGTTTGTCTCCTCCCCCTCATAAGATCGCTTTCCTTATTTTGATTTAGTTATACAATTTTTGAATGCCTTTCCACCCCATTTGTACGGTAGGGGTGGGAAGGGGAAGGTGGTGACGGATGACGATGATAATTTGGGGAAAGACTTGTTATGTTAAGTAGAGTTGATGATTTATTTTCAAGATTTGTATTCTGTATTAAAATTAAGAGCAGAGCGCTGGATGGGATTAGTTGCTATCGGCTCATTTAAAACCGTTTGGTTGGAAATTAATGACTCAATTTTAGTTGAATCCATTATGCGTTGAGAATTTTGTCCTCATTCAAGACTCGAGCTGGGCTGTTAATCATATAGGTGCAAAAATGCTTGACGTAGTCATACATTTGGAACGGATATTTACGTCAGAAATAAGAATTTGTGGGTAATAAATGGCATGCCTCAGATTGTAGATGAGTGGATAACGATAATGATGATGCTATTTTTGGTGGTCATAAAGTGAGAAAAGGAGTGAAGACGTAAAGTAGGCAAGGCCAAAAAGGGCATGCGGCATGCCTCTGCCTCGCGCATAGGCACAGTTTACCCTCTATACATCCATACTACGTTCATTCATTCTTGTGTCATTCTGCTTTATTGAAATTGTGCATGGATCTTGATTCTTCATGCTACTAGGAGTATATTCCGTAGAATAATAATATCCTCGATGTCGACTAAGGACGTGTGGAAGAGCTGTCACCAAATCTGATATTTGTTGTAGGTTAATAAAAGTCATATCGATCTGAGTCAGGTTAAAACAAAATCAAATGGGAAGAACATAGGACAAAGGACGCAGTACTGTTAAAGTTAATTTATCAATTATCGACTTACGATGAAAAGACTCAATTTGGATTAGTTATGAGCCAACCTGAGTGCCTAACTGAATCTGTAGTGAATCAATCAAACCACAAATTCAAACCTATTGACTTTCTCTCTTGAATATTTACCCAGTCTCGTCCTATAAACAACCTTAGTCCTCATCTTACTACAATCCTCCTCCAGTTAGTCATCACCGCCGCAAACATCGTCCAGTGAACCAAATAAAAGTTCGTTATTCCCTATTTCCTCTTTCTTCAGGATTGTGTAGACTAGTTGGAAGCTTAATTAAGAAAAACTAGATCCGAGTATACAAAATCTGAGTACATGGTTCAACCGGGCTGTCTAAAAATCATAAACACGATACAATTTTAAAATCATAATACTGTAACAGCCAAGTATACGGTTTTGCTCACCCATAGGTACAACATAATCTTCGTTTTTGACAAAATTTTACCTCCGTCACAACTTTGGCTATGAGTTTGAAGATTGGTGCTTTTTTTTCCTAAATCAAATATCTCCAAAAGATCGTGAATTTTAGAAAAGGCAAATAACGAGAGATGCTTGAAGCAGGTCCGATTAGTCGCTTTGCTTGTATGAGAGCAGCTATTAGAAAGTGCAATGGCAACCGACTAGTTTAATACTACTAGCTCAATTTGCCACATCACTATTTTTAAATTATAAAGATTTTTTCTTACCGAATTTGTGTTTTGATATTGCAAAACAAAGAAAATGAAAAGTCAAGCTACTTTTGACGGAAAAATTACGGGTGACTTATATACAAAAAAGTCTAAATGTTACTCCGCAGATATCTAATGACAAAAAAATATTTTTTTTGTACAGAAGACGTAAATGTTAATACCGATAAAAAATCAAAGAAAAAGTTGATGATAACCAATTACACCAACAGAACGGTAGAAGTGTATAAGTGGAGGAGTAGAGACAGTAAGGAATGCGGCGTATATAAACCGGCGCCATCTGTTGCAAAGTGCAAATACCTAAGCATCTATACACACTGCACATTAAATCCCCCTTTCTTTTTTCCACTGAACAAAACAAAATACCGAGTAAATGTTTTCTCTCTCCACCAATCTTCAACCCTCCACGGCGGCGCCGCCATTTTCTCCGGCGAACATTTCACCCAACCTCTCTTCACTGGCAAACATTAACAACAACCTTCTCTCCTCTCTCTCCACTGTCCGCCGCCACACCCGCCGCCACTCCCGCTACACAACTCTCAAAATCACCAACATCGACGCCGCCCAACCATTCGACTACGAAACCAAGCTCGCCGCCGTCAAAGACTCCTACACCAAGCTCAAAATCGCCGTCGTTGGCTTCGGAAACTTCGGCCAATTCCTCGCCAAAACCCTAGTTTCTCAAGGTCACACCGTTTTCGCACATTCTAGATCAGATTACTCCCAAATCGCTTCCAAACTCGGCGTTGCGTTCTTCGCTAATCCCGATGATCTCTGCGAAGAACATCCCGAGGTAATTTTGCTGTGCACTTCGATTTTATCGACTGAATCTGTACTCAAATCTCTGCCATTGCAGCGGCTCAAAAGATCGACGCTCTTCGTCGATGTTTTATCGGTAAAAGAGTTTCCTAGATCGTTGTTTCTACAGTATTTACCCCCGAATTTCGATATACTGTGTACGCATCCTATGTTTGGACCGGAGAGCGGTAAAAAGAGTTGGCGAGAGTTACCGTTTGTGTACGATAAGGTTAGAATTGGTGAGGGGGAGGGTAGAATTCATAGGTGTGAGTGTTTCTTGGATGTGTTTAGGAGAGAAGGGTGCAGGGTTGAGGAGATGAGCTGTGCGGAGCACGACAGGCACGCGGCCGAGTCTCAATTCATCACGCATTTCGTGGGGAGGGTGCTGGAGCAGCTGAAATTGGAGGATACTCCGATTAACACCAAGGGGTACGAGAGCTTGTTGAATTTGGTCGATAATACTTCCAAGGATAGTTTTGAGTTGTTTTACGGGTTGTTTTTGTATAATAAGAATGCGTTGGAGCAGCTGAGGCGGTTGGATGCCGCGTTTGAGGTGGTGAAGGGGGAACTGTTTGGGAATTTGCATGGGTTGTTGAGGAGTCAGTTGTTTGGGAAGTTGCACGAGGCCGAGAAGGAGGAGTGGGTGGCTAAGAAGAATGCTGAGATGAAGTTGCTTTCAGATGGGTCTCAAAACGGGTCGACTTAGTTGGGAATGAATTTTGTAGGGGTAGTTCGGAAAGGTGAAAAGCTGAGCTGAGTTGGGTTCAATCTGTTTTGTTAGAGTTCATGTTAGTCGATTCTGTTGCTGTACTTTGCAGAGGTGTGAACAGTTTGTTGACTCTCTTTCCGTGTTCATTTAGAGCTTATTAGCTACAGTTGGCGTAGCTGGCTTCGTAATTGGGTTGATGATAATCCGATTGCACCTTAGAATTACTATTGGTCCTGTTGTCCGAGGAAACGAGTTGGAGTTTTCAGTTGACATGCTTCTGCAGTTGCTTCTCATTGGGTGAATAAATCGAGCTGTTATGTTGCTGCTGTGCTTCGAACATAGAAGCTACATTGCTTAGTACTCCGTACTCAAGTTCTTGTATCAATTTGTTGGTGAATAAGTTTATGGCAAATAAAATTGAGGATTAATTTAAAGGCTTGAACTTAATTTTATGTTTTTCTTATTACTCCGTAGTTCTTTGGGAATATTGCAGTAGAATTGGGTGGTAAATGGAGTAAATCCTCGGTATGTTGCAGCGCTACCTTAACTAACAAATCCATCAGAACATCTTATTACTGAATATAATGGGTACAATTCAAGTGTACAACAACTTCGAATACTGAATATAATCTTCAAATATGAAAATACATTACATGTTATAATAAGTACTCCATTACATGTTATAATAAGTACTCCATTACATGTTATATATTGGAGTATGTAGTTGAGTAGTGCTGCATTTTCATAAGAGCATTGATGCATGCATGGCTCTTTCATTCACTTCTTGCATAGTGCTGCAAATATGTCAATAAGCTCACTTAAGGGTCCTATCTCTTTGTCTATGCTCACACTACTTGGCACTGCTATTGACATCCTATCCTTCTCCTTGTCTATCACCGCCTTGTGTACCGGACTCTTCAATATACCGTTACTCATTATCTGCATGAAAACACGACTTTATTATGAGTTCCGTTACTCCAACACCCTTGACACACTTTATGACCCGTTCTTTCCAACACACTTCAATTAGTTCATTTCAGTCTCATTCACTTCAGTTACCGTCAATTCAGCCCTACTTAGTTTAGTTTATTAGTTTAGGTTAATTCAGTTTAGACCATTTTAACCAGAAAGAACAGGGCCTACGACACCATCACCAAGTAGACATAATCTTAAGTGAAACCGTTTCAACTACGAATTCTTGATGGCAACAAGATGAGAAGCAAGTTAGGAAAGTTGTAGCTAAGATTACCTCGAGTTGATTACCAACATTGATAACAAGAGCATGGGGAATGACTGGCACTTTGTACCATTGATCATCTTTGAGAAACTGAAGACCATCCACATCATTGTCTTGCAGGAGAAGAGTAATCACAGTACCATCTGCGTGCGGTTTAAGGCCTACGACTCGATCAGGGTGCGGACAAGGAGGGTAATAGTTGAATCTTGCAAAGAAAGTCCCATCTTCTCCGAACTGGTCCAAGAAAACGTTCTCCTCTAAATCCAGTGACTTAGCAATAGCTTTCAACATGATATCGATTACTCTCTTCATCTCACTCGAGTATTTATCCAAAGTTTCCCTGAAATTGGGAACATTATCTGGCCAGAGGTTGAGATTTCTGGTGTGAACAGGGTGAATTCTGAGATGCAACCTGTCATTCCAGTTGAGTGCCTGACCCTGAGAAGCTCCGTCACATCCGTACCCCTCGAACCAATCTGCTGTTCTACAACACTTCTGCTTCTGTTCGAGAGGCAGCGCGAAGAATTCCTTACCAACATGTTGAAGTTGATCCAGCAACGAGCTTGCTATACCATGGTTTACTAGCTGCACCATCACTAGTCTTAGTCATTACTCCTCCTATACAACTACTACAACACAACCACCGTACCCAGGGGCGAATCTAGACCTAGAATTTTGGGTAGCGAGATTATTATATTTAGCAGGAGATGCAGAGTGAAACAAACCTGGATAGAACCCCAGGAAGTAAGGGCATGACGGAGTTTGAGGAGCTCTTGTTGTTTAGCAGGAGATGCAGAGTGGTCGTCGTCGTCGTTTAAGAGAAGCTGAAGATCAATTATGACACTCTCCATCCATGGAACATCATCATCATCACTTCCATTGTTATTATTATTCGAATCCCGAAAGACATATACATCTGGGATTTGGTCGGTATTATCATTAGTAGTAGATTTAATCAACTCCTGAACAGGGGTTGATGGTAACTCTACTCTCACAGGAGGATGGATAGGTGATGATGATGCAGCAGCTGCCATTTTTGTGACACTTGACACTTTGATTTGATTTGCTATTGATATATGCCGTGTAGAATTCAGAGTTGGACTCTAATTTGAGAGATGGAGTTTCAGACGATTGATATATCCCATAAATAATGTATGAAGCGGTCATCCATCGTCCTTACGTGACACTACTGTCTCACTCTCTAAATAAAGGAAACACAGTATGTAACAAAAGGCCGACATTATCTTCTAGGGAAGTAAGTATATTAGCTGTCTTACTCTCTACATTCATGCATTATTGGATAGTGAAATGAAGACTAATTTTTACGTGGGATCCGTCGAACGGTCGAAAATACGTGAATAATACATTAATATTCTCTGTTTATTATCTTTTCTTCCATTTCATTAATATTCGTGATAAGTATTTTAATGTAAAAGATAGTGAACGGAGGCAATAACATTTATAATCGGTTGTTTTTTTCTTATTATCGAAAGTTGTGAAAGATATCCAAAAGCAAACATGCTTTCGACAAAAACTTGTGGATGAGAATAGAATGCAACATAAAGGTTATTCGCACCCTCTTACACGATATAAAATGGAGTATAAAACTTGTTTCGTCTGATTTTGGCACATCTCAAAAGTCAAATCTAGGGCTTATAAAAGTCTTTGTTGAACACCAAATGACCTAATAATACACCTGTAGACACTCGCATTTTGCATGCTCGTGTCTGTAACAGTCTTCAACAAAACACCCGATGATGATCAGACGTTAACATGCATCAATACGCTCGAATACGGACTCGGAATCCATAGTATCCGACGTGGACACTTAGTGAAGTACAAATCTCCCAAAACCGACCTCAAATCCAGACTCAGTGGGTCATTTCCAATAAAATAAAGCTACTTTGAGCCAAAACCGCCACCGGGAGAAAAATTGTCTTTGTCGACCGAGTCAATCCCGGTCAAAGTTTAGTTAAATTGTAATCGCTTTCATTTAAATTCAGTTCAACATCTTAATGATAGGGAACTGAGTCTTAGTTCCTGGTACATGAGTCATGACTCATGAGTGTACCACGTTATGTACTCACCAGCCAATTAGAAAAATGTATTTCATGTCATTTCTGTGAAATAAAGTTATTGAACATTTATTTGTTAGTTAGGGTATACGATTTTATATTACATCGATTATATTTTAGAGATTTTCGACTATTAATTATGTATGCCCATTGCTCACTAATCACAAACTTACTCATCACTAGGTTGATAAGAGTTGTTATGTAGGAGTAGTGAAGTATATGGTGATGTGTCCCTATTTATCATTTTACTAATTAGTAGTAGTACTAATACTAATTACCAATGATTCAATTAATTTTACAAATATGATTACTAACGATCGTGATAGTTGCTTGTCTTACGATATAAGTACTCCCAATGATGTTTTTATAAAACTGGTCGCTTTTGTAATGATATTCGGTAATTAACAATAGTAGTCTCAATTCTCAAATAAGATGATCTTAAATAAAATGTCTTTAACCTAAGGGTTAAGACTAGCTAGGTATCCCTTGACAATAGGTCTCGGGTTCAAATCTCCCCTCCCCTATATTGTAATAATCAGTCTCACCTACGGGTGATCTAATTTTCTAGATGTGAGCATTAATAATGTCAGATTTACCTGACATACATTAACTCATTAAGTTCCCAACCATGCATAAGGATATTATTTAGCCTTAAAGACATAAGTCTTTGTTCTATGTAATAAACCAAGATCGTTTCTGGCTAATAAAATATCTTCATCATACCAAGAGCGGAAACAAGGTTGTTGTAACCATTTGGAAGCATCCTTTTGCCAGATTCACCCTTCTCTATTCGCACGGCAATGCCGCTGATTTAGGCCAGATGCTCGATCTATCTATTCCTCGAGCTCCGTGCTCACCTTCGTCTCAACATTATGAGGTATCCACTATCCTACATACATTATTCCCCCTTCTCTATTCGCACGGCAATGCCGTTGATTTAGGCCAGATGCTCGATCTATCTATTCCTCGAGCTCCGTGCTCACCTTCGTCTCAACATTATGAGGTATCCACTATCCTACATACATTATTCCCCCTTCTCTATTCGCACGGCAATGCCGCTGATTTAGGCCAGATGCTCGATCTATTCCTCGAGCTCCGTGCTCACCTTCGTCTTAACATTATGAGGTATCCACTATCCTACACACATTATTCCTACCTATCAATTCATCATCAATCAATCAATCAATCAATATTGTACTACATACTCCTATGATATGATATGATGTTGTGTTTATTCTTTTTCATTATATATTCTCTCCCAGCTATGATTACTCAGGATATGGTGTTTCAACTAGCAAGGTACGTAGTCAATTCATACGATTGCTTTATACACGTTCAATAACGCACATTTTCTACACGTACAACAATCATGTTTCTTTTGTCCCCATATGAAGGAAAATGAATAAATTTAATTTAATTTAATGTTACAAATGAATGGATGGACAGGCAACAGAACAGAATACATATTACGACATACATTAACTCATTAAGTTCCCAACCATGCATAAGGATATTATTTAGCCTTAAAGATATAAGTCTTGGTTCTATGTAATAAACCAAGATCGTTTCTGGCTAATAAAATATCATCATCATACCAAGAGCGGAAACAAGGTTGTTGCAACCTTTTGGAAGCATCCTTTTGCCAGATTCACCCTTCCTATTCGCACGGCAATGGCACTGATTTAGGCCAGATGCTCGATCTATTCCTCGAGCTCCGTGCTCACCTTCGTCTCATCAACATTATGAGGTATCCACTATCCTACATACATTATTCCCCCTTCTCTATTCGCACGGCAATGCCGCTGATTTAGGCCAGATGCTCGATCTATTCCTCGAGCTCCGTGCTCACCTTCGTCTCAACATTATGAGGTATCCACTATCCTACCTACATTATTCCTACCTATCAATTCATCATCAATCAATCAATCAATCAATATTGTACTACATACTCCTATGATATGATATGATGTTGTGTTTATTCTTTTTCATTATATATTCTCTCCCAGCTATGATTACTCAGGATATGGTGTTTCAACTAGCAAGGTACGTAGTCAATTCATACGATTGCTTTATACACGTTCAATAACGCACATTTTCTACACGTACAACAATGCATGTTTCTTTTGTCCCCATATGAAGGAAAATGAATAAATTTAATTTAATTTAATGTTACAAATGAATGGATGGACAGGCAACAGAACAGAATACATATTACGACATACATTAACTCATTAAGTTCCCAACCATGCATAAGGATATTATTTAGCCTTAAAGACATAAGTCTTGGTTCTATGTAATAAACCAATATCGTTTCTGACTAATAAAATATCATCATCATACCGAATCAAAAATATGAACTTATTCCCACTGATCTTGAGATTTATGCATAGATCAACGATATTTTCTTTAAAATCTGTAATGATTTTATCGAACTTTAAGAATGTTTGTCTCAATACTTATTTCA
Organism: Agrostemma githago; assembly: GCA_958450325.1. Taxonomy (NCBI): domain Eukaryota; kingdom Viridiplantae; phylum Streptophyta; class Magnoliopsida; order Caryophyllales; family Caryophyllaceae; genus Agrostemma; species Agrostemma githago. Next base: position 4,813,489 of record OY288250.1, on the reverse strand, counting down.
GTCCATACAATGATTACTTAAGTTTTAATGTTGGTTCCAATTATCCAACGCAAGAATAATAAAATAAATAATCTGTTAGCTAGATCTCTCACAAGATTCATGGAAGGATATTTGAAAAGTATTTTTAGAAGTTAAGTCAGTCGACTTGTCTTTGCGAAGGCAAACATCCAGTTTCAACAACTTCAAGGTGAACTTACATTAATTACTCTTTCCATTCAGAGTAGTTTGTTCCATTAAGCTCAGTAGCAGAGTTATACCATAAGATTTCACTTGGTTAGTTAATTTTAGTTGTGATAAAATAAGATAACATAAATAATAGGACTTCAATATGTGAAACAATGCGTCTTTAATAATAGTGCTCCTGTGGGTAGTCACTAAAATATTTAAATAAATAGAATGTTACACATGGTAATATAATCTACTTGCGGGTATATATATATTTTTATATGTGAACGATAGAATGACTACAGTAAGTCAAAAATTGAACTTTAGTTGTAAATTCACTGTGGTGAAATTTAATCATAAGAATTTTATATTAACATTATCTAAATTCGAATATGAAATTATAACTTATCATAAATCATTATTCTTTATCAAAGGATTGAATTATATCGAATGATAAAAAATAATACAGTCAAAACGTATTTAAGTAAATCAAGTAATCATACGGAGTATATTATAATCATATTGTCATGGAATAACTTATCAAATAATATAATTTTAATTCACTTCATATTAAAACTTTAATTTATAATTCATATAATAATGACAAAATCAGTTTAACATGATGATAACAATTTTAAGTTAAACTTTCATTAATTTCCATATTAATAATAGGAACTTCGTTATGAGATTGGTAAGTAAAATTAATTGATCATGCAATCTAATTTGATACACACGTCATTATAGGTTTATTGATTCAATTATGATCATCATAAGGTCCAAATTAACAACAAATAAACCAGTCATTGGACAAATCTTATCTTATAAAGCATGAGTTTTAAACTTTCATAGAGATGCATTGATATACTTCTTAACAATATTAAATTCCTTGGAAAAGATATACTACTCCATATAAAGTTGGCGTCAGGTTCCGTTCAATTAGTTTGCTTTATGCATCCAATTTAAAAACAAGTTGGCACTACACATCAAAATATTACGAGGTACTTAATGATGTACTCTGTATAATAATATTAATCTTAACTAGCGTATATCCCGCACACTAATGCACGGTATATCTAGGATTTTTTATTTAGTTTTACTGTATAACTTAGCTTAATTAGTACTCCATATCTAATTGACAACATATTAACTTTTCACATTTTTAAGTTTTACCTTTTAGTTTTAGAAAATAATTTAAAGTTTCAAAGATAATCAAGATAATCAAATAATCTCATTTAATATACACGTAAATAAATATGTTTTTTTGTTACAAAGCTAATGATAATATTTCATAATTTTTAACCTAATTAATTAATTAAAAGTTTAGTTTCTTATCATGAAACAAAGCCTCTCGAATAAAAAAATACTTTATATATATATATATATATATATATATATATATATATATATATATATATATATATATATAGAAAAGGGATCAAGGGAGTTTGGGTAAAAGTGTGAAGTTATAACGTGGTGATGGTCACACTTAATATGCTAGACAGTCACACGTTCCACGTCGTTGTAGCTTTTCTGCTGTAGATGTAGTTGTATTATGTGAAGTTGCAGTTGTATTATTCCAAATATTGGTGCTGGTAAGACTGATATATTTATTACGTTACATTCATTATCCACACGTTCCACCATTGTTATGTTTATTATTGTTATTTTTTTTGGTTGTCGAGTATTGTACTTATAGTTCTTATGCGTTGTCGAGTATTTATTATAGTTTAACCCATGCAACTTATATCATGTGATTATTTCCAACTATTTCTAACTAGTTTTTAGTAAAATCATGCTGTTATATGAGCAATGCCACAATCGCTGTTGAGAAAGGTCACATTTTATGAAGGTTAGAGATGAATGCGTGCGTTGCAAGATTGATAGCGTGTAATATAGAGATTCTTTTTATCGACAGCAGTTTAACCCATGCAACTTATTATATCACGTGATTGTACACCTCAATACGTGTGACTATGCAACTCATAGCATGTGATTGTACACATCAACATGTGTGACTATGCCAAGTGAACTTTGTGATTATTTCTAATATATTGTTCCAACCACTGATAGTGTTTTTTGTTTTTATTGTTCCAACCTATATGCCAGCGGAAGACATAGTGATTGTTCCTTACGTAGGGCAGAAGTTCGCGGACATCGATGGAGCATTCAAGTTTTATCAAGCTTACGCATTTTATCTTGATTTCGAGGCGAAGAGGTACACGACAACTAGATCATTTGATGGTTCGATCAAGAAGAAATTGTTGGCTTGTAACAAGGAGGGCAAAACAGCCAGCCAGAGCATGGTGAAGCTGTCGAGCACCGGAGAGAAGGAGGGGTAAGAGTATGTGGGATCGTACGAACCCAAAAGGATTACGAAGGCGACGAGGACGCAATATGGAGCAAGAATTAGGCTCTGTGCAATGGTATGGGGGTTTTATATTGAAGAGTTCATCGAGGAACACAACCACGATCTTGTGATGGTTAAGGACCAAGAGTTTCAAAAGTCATCTCGAAATTTATCAAGATATCACAAGGAGATGATCGTTTGTAACTTGAGGGTGCGTAATGTATGTCAACAATGTTGTTAGTGTATGGTTGACTGCTAACTCTGCGCGACTAATGCAGTTGCAATTTTGTGTGTGCAGCTGAAGATCGGGGCGACTCGGACATAAAGGATGTGCAAGGAGTTGTCGGCCGGATATCAGAATATCGGAGCATCGTTGGTTGATTTCAAGAACTGGGGGAGGGACGTCAAGTGCTTCGTCCACGAGCAGGATGGTCAGTTGTTCATAGACCGGTTCAAGAGTTTGAGGGATAGTCAGGAGGATTTCTACTTTGACTACGATGTGGATACAAACGAGAGCTTACGTAGGGTCATTTGGGCGGATGGTGCAGCTCGAAGGAACTACGCGGCATTCGGGGATGCAGTTTCGTTCGACCCAACGTACGGAACCAACGTGTATTCCATGGTGTTCACACCGTTCACTGGCATGGACAACCACAAACGGTCTGTCACGTTCTGTGGGGGGGTTGCTATTTAAGGAGGACTACGAGTCATTTACATGGGTCCTCTCCCGGTTTCTGGAGGCCATGGGCGGGAAGGAACCGTGTTATATCATTACAGACCAGGATCCCGGAATTTTAAAAGCCGTCCCGGAAATATTCAAAGCAGCGCACCAACAGTGCTGCACGTGGCACATCATGAACAAGGTTCCAGCAAAGTACGGCAGATCAAGAGAGGAGGCCTCGGAATTCGTAAAAGCCCTCAATGCAATTATATGGGACGATGACATCGAGGCGCCGGAGTTCGACGACAGGTGGAGGCGGATCATGATTGACCATGATGCTGTTGGGATCGAATGGTTCGAAAATATGTTCGAAGATAGGAGCAAATGGGTCGCCGCGCATTGCAGGGAGGTGAGGATGTCCGGAATTATGAGGACAACGCAGAGATCAGAGAGCGAGAACAGTTTCTTCAAAAAGTTTGAAGACAACAATGGTACATTGGTCCAGTTCTGGATGCGTTTCGAAAGTGCGATGGACCAACAGAGGCACATGCAGAAGAGGCTAGACAACGATGACCGGCAGTCATTCCCCAAAATTGGATCGACGAATCCGATGGAGAGCCACGCGGCAAGGGTGTACACGCACGTGGCTTTTGCACACTTTCAGGAAGAGGTTAAGTTTTCGCTCTACACGTGCAGCGTCCGTGGGTATTAGGAGAAGGACGGGATCGAAGCGACAACAGTACTGGACTCCATCCGGGACCGCAACTACATTGTTGAATACAACCCAGGTACTGACATAGAAAGTCACTGTCCATGTCGTGTAGCCATAGTCACATAGCCTGACTATATGATCCAAACGTAACGAGTTTTATTCCATAATTCATTGAATGTGACTATACACAATAAAGGGTGCGACTCTGGAATGCGGTGCGTGTGATTGTACAACGCAATTCGTTTGATTCTGCGACGTAAGGACTGTGACTATGCAGCATAATGGTGTGACTGTATTCTGTCAAGGTTGTGATCATACCTTTAGAAAGCCACATCCCGTACGTTGCGTAGCCACTGTCCGTACGGTCAGGAGTCGCACTCTTTATGTGTTTCTTAATGCACTCGCAGGTACCTGTGAGATCAGCTGTACTTGCAGGAAGTTTGGTCGGTATGGAATTCTTTGCAGGCATGCCATTTGGATATACTCTTCGAAAGGACGGGAGACGATCCCGGAACGGTACGTGGCATGTAGATGGACAAGGGATGCTCTACATAATGTTAATGCGTGTCCCCTGTCAGAGAGTCGACTAAGCGATGATAAGGCTGTTACAGTCACGAGGCTATTTTCGAAGTTCTATGAGACCGTCAGTCATGTCAGCAAAATGGGTAAGGAAGACGTTAGTAATCTAGCTGACGTCATTCGCGACTTCAGGTCCGATATTGCCCTTGCTGACCCTTGTAGCAAGACGCAAGAATTAGAGGAGATCCTCGGCTGTACGAGCGCAATTGAAATAACCATATTGCCCCCGAAGAAAGCCAAGAACAAGGGCAGTGGGAAGCGGATTCTTTCTTCTAAGGCGAAGGCTGCTGCAATTGCCGCCAAGCCTAAACTGCTGTGTAAGAACTGCAAGAGGATGGGTCACCATGACAAGAGGAACTGCTCCAACCCATTTGCTGAGTACCCATCAATTGCTGACTTGTCTGTCGATGTTGAGGAGGAGGAGGATGAGGACCCGACAGGGATTGCCGAGGAGGATTGTTCATGAATATCATCTGTTACTTAGGAACATTCTTTTTGGGAACACAAAGGTTGTCGACGTTTGAAATGGTCAAGGTCCGTGACATTGCTTTCGTATATTGCGGACCTCAATCATTTCTAATATGGTGTAAGTCGTAGATCATGGGGGGCTTTTTTTATTTTTTTGTGAAACATAAAGACTTGGCGGCATTTGAAATGGTCAAGGTCCGTGATTTTGTTTACGTCTATTGCGGACCTTAATTATTTCTAATATGGCGTAGTCGTAAAGCATGGGGGTCCGTAAAGTTGGTTTTGTTTTTTGGATTGTAAGAATACATTGAGGAACGTAGTCGTTTTCATTTTGGAATATGCCCTTAATATTTGGTTGACACGAAACAAGTGAGTGTGATTGTTCAACGCAATGAGTGCGACTTTACAGTAGGCAGTGCGTGACTGTAGAACAAGAGGTGGAGTGTGATTGTAATTATGGGAGTGTGATTGTACAAGGCAATGACTGTGATTCTACAATACACTGTCTGTGATTCTACAAAATGAAGTTAGAAATCTAAACCATGTTTAGTGTGACTATAAAACTTGTGAACTGTGACTATACACCATGTGTCTGTACATTAGAAAAATAGCAAAGGAAATAGAGAAATAGCGAACTAGCGATGGAAATATTTGTACATTAGAAAAAGTCCATCTTTTACACAACATATAATACTTGCATACCATTAAACGCCGAAAACATTCTACGACATAATGCGGAAAACATCCATTGCATACCATTTAAACGCTACATTTTAACATTCATTAGAACTTAAAACACATAAAAAAGTTCGTTACTAAACGCTACATCTTAATCCATACATACTTAACCTTCGTACTTTTTAAGCATCTCCTTCAAGTTGGCCAAGTCGCGCTGGAACTTCTTCCTTTGGCGGGAACAGTACATAGACCTCTTCATGAAGAACTGGATGCAGTTATCCAGTTCTGCCTCTTTATGTGTATCGCCAATGGACGCTACGAAGTTCCTCGTGTCAACTGCAGTTGCTGCTTGCTGCACGGCCTTTAATTCAGTGGACATAGCTGTATTCAATAAACCCTCGTACTCCTCGATCAATTTTCTGATTTCTTCTATCTTGCTTGCCATTTTTTTGTATGTTTGAAGTGGTGGAGTTGTGAACATAGGGCGTTGGTATTTATAGAGGGGGCAGTAAATAGGGGGTCGAAAATGCATGGGTTAGACAGTAAAGGTGGGGTGAAAATTGAATAGGTTAGGTGGGGGTGAAAATTTAATGGGTTAGGTGGGGTGTTTATCCTCATAAATTAATTAGGGTAAGGAGTTTGAGGTGGGTGTTTGTGTTTCTCAATGTTTCATTGAGACTCACAAACATCCCTTCACAGTCACGTCAGTTTTTAACATTCGTCGTCGACATCATTTTTTTGAACTTTTTTACGATTATTTCGCTATATAATTTACAATGTATTTCACGAACTATGCGTCGGAAAACCAATATTTTGTTTAGGATATATGTGGCGATTCAAATTGCATCTTATGAATTATTTAAACTGAAAGAAAATGGATGGTGACATATGTGGGGTGATTAAGTTAAATTAATCCAGTGAATTTAGTTAATTTGTGGTTCTCTGTCATGACTCTGCAGGAGTTTGACTGTGACTGTGAGTCAGAAGTTGCGTGACTGTATCATATCGCACATGCGACCCTGATACCGAGTTGTCATTCATTTGATACTTAGAAGATACTCGGAAATGAGATTTTTTCTATGTTCACAAAAAAGTGTTTTTACTTCACTACACATTCATGCCTTACGTTTCGTGGAGGTCTTCGTCGAGGTCTTCCGTACCACGATACCGCGTATCTTACGACGTGCGTCGATTGGTTCCCATGTTTTTGGCGCGTCTTCCATGAAAGCACGAATTTTCGGCAACACGTCCTCACGAGCTCCATTCATGTCAGCAAGTACAAGGGCTGCCGTAACCTCGAACGACAAGTAACGCCTCCCGAGCTTTGTTCCAATATCAGGGTGGGTGAACGGCGCACCGTCGTACAGGCACATGTGCATCAAGCAGAAAATGCCGGACTCCGGATCGTTCTTTTTGGCGCTTTGTCATTCCAATTTTACTTGTCGATGTGTAAATTTTGACATGTGACTGCCCTTAATCAGCCCCTTTTCTTCTATGTAGTCGATAAATGCTTGCAGCTGATGCAGTATTAGTTAATAGTAAATGTCAGCACTTATATATGGGAGCAGTATAATATTTTGACGCGGTGAAATAAAGCATATGCGTGCAACTTACTATTATGCTGGACATCCGGAACATATGCGACCCTGGGGCGTGTGTCTGGTGATCGAGAATATCAACTGTTCTATCTCTAAAGTTGACGCAAATGCACGCGTAGTGCCCCATAGTATGCACCGGAAAAAACAACAGTTCGGCGTTCAAGTCGAATGTCCCGGCGCAGTCTTGTATGAATCTGTCCCACGCTTCGTACACACCGTCAGTGTCTTCGTCCGCAGGGGTACTTGAGTCGGGTCGTTCCATTATACGGGTCAGTGAGTCCTAACAGACGGTGAATATTAGTTGGCATCAGTGACGGGGCCCGAGACAGTACTATATCATGTGCGTGATTGCACATCGCGAAGTGTGTAATTATACAGACTAAGCTGTGTGACTTTGCACCGTACAGACTGTGACTATACATGACTACATCATGTGCGTGGTTGTACATTTTATATCACGTGATTGTACACCTCAACACGAATGACCCTGACCGTGACTATGCAATATCTAGCATGTGATTGTACACATTAACATGTGTGACTCTGCAATTCATGACATGTGATTGTACACATCAACATGTGTGACTGTGCTACGTGAACTTTGTGGTTATTTCTAACTATTACACGGACTTTACATCTTTTCAGTTAATGTGAATGAGAGGTCATTTGTACTATTGAATGCGATATGTAAGAGGTAACTGGGGCATACCATGTGTTGAATTCCGAACCATGCCATCGTTGGGTCGGCGGGGGAGGATAACCCACGACTGTGGTCGTCTGATTCGCACCAGTTCATGAGGTGCGACCAACACTCCAGCACAGCGGCGCTCATTCTATCTCCGGACAATAGCGTTTGAATGTCACGTCTCTGCAGCTGCGCATGAGTGCTGTAGGACCCTAATTGTTCACTGCGAGATTTTTTACACCGGTCAGTATGTGTAGTATGCAACTCGTATCAGTAAACAAAGACGGTTACTCACCTTTCGTCGTACCCATTATCGTCAAGGAAGCAGTAGTCGGCGGTGTGCTTCCGCAGGACGGGCATCTTACTCGTCAGCGGTCGGTGCAGGCGAAACAAGGTCGACATGACAATGGTGTTGGGGTCAGGACTCCCTTGGTTCAAAGAGCAACCCAACCCATCCCCACAGCCCCGTATCCGAGACCTAATTGCCGACTATCTTTCCTCTGGGACTGATCGGGGGGTGGGTGCAGGTGTTTTCGGTGATTTGGGCCGACGCTTGTCTTTGGTTTCCTTCACAGGAGTGGTTTCAAGCGTACGGGCAGAGTCCAACGTTTCCTTGTATTTTCCGAATTTTGCCACTCTCTCCAAAACATTGTCCCTCATTTTGTTCACGTCGCTCAGTATAAGGGTCGCCGTGATTTCCGTCCTGCACATATTCATGGCCGCCATTGTCCCCAAGGAGCAGTCGAACGTGGACCCGTTGTACAGCATCATGTGGATCATCAGGTACACTCCGCAGTCATTGGCGGAGTACCCCACCCCTTGCCATGATACTCCGACGCCTCGATGTCATCGTCCCATATAATTGCATTGAGGGCTTTTACGAATTCCGAGGCCTCCTCTCTTGATCTGCCGTACTTTGCTGGAACCTTGTTCATGATGTGCCACGTGCAGCACCGTTGGTGCGCTGCTTTGAATATTTCCGGGACGGCTTTTAAAATTCCGGGATCCTGGTATGTAATGATATAACACGGTTCCTTCCCGCCCATGGCCTCCAGAAACCGGGAGAGGACCCATGTAAATGACTCGTAGTCCTCCTTAAATAGCAACGCCCCACAGAACGTGACAGACCGTTTGTGGTTGTCCATGCCAGTGAACGGTGTGAACGCCATGGAATACACGTTGGTTCCGTACGTTGGGTCGAACGAAACTGCATCCCCGAATGCCGCGTAGTTCCTTCGAGCTGCACCATCCGCCCAAATGACCCTGCGTAAGCTCCCGTGTGTATCCACATCGTAGTCAAAGTAGAAATCCTCCTGACTGTCCCTCAAACTCTTGAACCGGTCTATGAACAACTGACCATCCTGCTCGTGGACGAAGCACTTGACGTCCCTCCCCCAGTTCTTGAAATCAACCAACGATGCTCCGATATTCTGATATCCGCCCGACAACTCCTTGCACATCCTGTATGTCCGAGTCGCCCCGATCTTCAGCTGCACACACAAAATTGCAACTGCATTAGTCGCGCAGAGTTAGCAGTCAACCATACACTAACAACATTGTTGACATACATTACGCACCCTCGAGTTATAAACGATCATCTCCTTGTGATATCTTGATAAATTTCGAGATGACTTTTGAAACTCTCGGTCCTTAACCATCACAAGATCGTGGTTGTGTTCCTCGATGAAATCTTCAATATAAAACCCCCCGACCATTGCACAGAGCCTAATTCTTGCTCCACATTGCGTCCTCGTCGCCTTCGTAATCCTTTTGGGTTCGTACGATCCCACATACTCTTGCCCCTCCTTCTCTCCGGTGCTCGACAGCTTCACCATGCTCTGGCTGGCTGTTTTGCCCTCCTTGTTACAAGCCAACAATTTCTTCTTGATCGAACCATCAAATGATCTAATTTTCGTGTACCTCTTCGCCTCGAAACCAAGATAAAATGCGTAAGCTTGATAAAACTTGAATGCTCCATCGATGTCTGCGAACTTCTGCCCTACGTAAGGAACAATTACTGTGTCTTCCGCTGGCATATAGGTTGGAACAATAAAAACAAAAAACACTATCAGTGGTTGGAACAATATATTACACACTAAAAACTACTTAGAAATAGTTAGAAATAATCACAAATTTCACTTGGCATAGTCACACATGTTGATGTGTACAATCACATGCTATGAGTTGCATAGTCACACGTATTGAGGTGTACAATCACGTGATATAATAAGTTGCATGGGTTAAACTGTTGTCGATAAATAGAATCCCTATATTACACGCTATCAATCTTGCAACGCACGCATTCATCTCTAACCTTCATGAAATGTGACCTTTCTCAACAGCGACTGTGGCATTGCTCATATAACAGCATGATTTTACTAAAAACTAGTTAGAAATAGTTGGAAATAATGACGTGATATAAGTTGCATGGGTTAAACTATAATAAATACTCGACAACGCATAAGAACTATAAGTACAATACTCGACAACCAAAAAAAATAACAATAATAAACATAACAATGGTGGAACGTGTGGATAATGAATGTAACGTAATAAATATATCAGTCTTACCAGCACCAATATTTGGAATAATACAACTGCAACTTCACATAATACAACTACATCTACAGCAGAAAAGCTACAACGACGTGGCACGTGTGACTGTCTATCATATTAAGTGTGACTACCACGTTATAACTGTGCGACTGTCCATCATATAGAGTGTGGTTGTGACTACCACGTTATAACTGTGCGGAACGTGTGACTGTCTATCATATTAAGTGTGACTACCACGTTATAACTGTGCAACTGTCCATCATATAGAGTGTGTGACATTACAACTGTACAACTTTTGAAATTAACAAACCAAACAAAAAAATGGAATTCGAAATGCAAGATACCAAATATATATGTATGTATTCATCTTACCTCCTGCAAGTTGAACATGAATTTTCGACTGGAGCACAGACGAATCTTCAAGAAACAGCACCATTGGAGCATGTACATGTAGAACAGATTACGATAGTATAAATAAGGAGATGAATATTGATTTGGGATGAATTTTGAATTTTAATGAAATGAAATGGTGAGCAATAGGATGAATTTTTGAATTTTAGTGAGAGAGTGAATTTTGGTGAAAGATTGAGAGAAAGAAAGTGAATTTTGGTGAAAGATTGCTTTGCGAAATGGTGAGCAATTGAGAGAAAGAAGGTGGCTTTTAGTGATGGAAATGATGAAAGATTGAGTGAGAGTGCTCTGCTTTACCTGCTGTTGCTCTGCTCCTGTCTGCTGCTGCCTGCTACTAGTCATTCCACGCACTTCATCTCCTCTTTTTTTTTTTTGTGATTAATCTAGGCCATCCATCCAACCCAAATCAAGGGCCATAAACACAACTTCCCAACTTCCCACTTTTACCCAAACTCCCTTGATCCATTTTCTATATATATATATATATATATATATATATATATATATATATATATATATATATATATATATATATATAGGAATTGCATCTCGTGAGTCCCCCTATCTTAGGTGAGTCTGTCCCGCAATTCTCCACCAATGGATCTGACTCAAATGAAGGACGAAGATTACTCCTAACTCACTTTATTAAAACCTCTGTCCCTATCAGGAGCCATCACCCTACTTAAAGACTACTTCCTCTCTCCAAATAATAAACACGTCTGTATTAACTTTCTAATTACATATTGCTTTAATTTAATCGAATTTCCACTGAAATCTCATTGTTCATGTCATCCATTAATTAATACTTCAAAATTGTAGCATATATGAAGATTTAATTTTCAAGTGAGATCAATGGTGAATTCATTAAGTGGGTCACTTACATCAATGAGTTTATCGTTACCTCGTTGATTGTTACTGTAAGAAGTTCGTATGTTACCCTAACACTGTTACAGTAATGTTTTTACCGTAACACTATTACATTAAAATTGTTACCGTAACACAGTTACAGTTTATAGTAATATTGTTACTGTAACACTTCAACACTGTTACAATTTACAGTAAGTTATAATAATATTGTTACTGTAACACTGTGGACATGACATAGGTCCACCCCGACGCGGCCACGCGCGGGTTTGGGGAGGCGAATGAATCTCCATATGAGATGGTCAAATTGAAATTTAAATCGAAGTTGGAGTCGCCACCGAACTTTGTGGGAGTTCGGGCCCGTTCGAACCCACTCTATGTCGTAGTGGGCCGTGTACAAAATACGGCCCATTTCCGATGTCAGAGTTTATCGGGTTCGTCCCTTTGCATTTGATACCAATATCGGCTTGATCGGATATCGTGTATTGAATGACTCTCGTTGCCAATGGTTTCGGACATCCGGAAACCGAGGTTCTGAGTAAGGGGTGAGGGTACGTGTTGGGAAGTTCACAAAGAACACCCAACCCTGCGCACATTAGCGGCCTCTACTAAGATATCGTTTGATTTTTGAATACGCGTGTTAGTAGTACGATGAATGATATGCAAACATTGTTTTCCTAAACATGCGAGGAATTGAATGGGTTGCTAAGTCGGTTTAATGCATGAAAATTAACGTCAAAGTTGAATTTAGCATGTGAGATTCGTTTTAGTATAATAAAACAAACGATAAAAGGAAATTGCTAAAAAGATGAACAAACGTGTTAGTAACGATTGAATAAAAAATATGAATACGATAATATGCATGATTTTGAAAAGTTTTATGACACGTGATGGATTAACACGTGTTGACCGAGGTCAAGGAAAAAATATCGAGATCTGAAATATGCCTAAAACCCGTTGTTTTGTCTAAAAAACGATGTTCGAAGAATAATAAAAATTAGAGCGAAATCGATTTTTGTGTCGCGTTTTCAGGGAACCGCGCGCCTCGCCCGGGACGCACGCGACTCGCGTCCCGGGCTGTTTTCGAAATTGATTTTCGGAAAATTTTAGCTTTATTAAATCGCGTATAAATATTGCATAATTTATACTCGACTTAATTTTGCGATATTCGTTATATTCAATATTCGACTATGAAATCGATATTAAATACTCGGAATGATTTTTTTAGAAAAGGTAAAAAAAGGTTTTTGTAAATCGTTTTAAAAATTAAACTAAAAAAAACGATGTTTGACTCTCTCTGCGTTAAAATCGTTGTATTTTGTTTTAAGAAAATTATGTAACGATTTTTTAGCATCAACGAGATTAATTTAGTTCTTTTTGATACAATATTCGATTATAGAGAATCGATATCGTATTTTTAAGAACGTTTGTTTTATAAAAATAGTTTTGTAGTACCGATATTAGAAAATAATAAAAACGACGAACGGCCCATAAAAAAAATGACGACCGATGACCCGTAAGAAAAAGCGACGGACGACGAGAGAAAGAGGAAAAGAAAGGAGAGAAACGGGTTTGATTTTACACCCTCAACCTACATGGTTTGTGTACTCAGAACGGGGCTCGTCGGAATGTGGCTTAGGCACGGGAGCGTCGAGTTAATGTCGGTGAGTTATGGTGGTTTTTTGGTTTGGACGTGTAAAGGGTAAGAGGTGGCCAGTTTCGTCGGATCTCGGATATACTATCGGTTTCTCGATGCTAAGTGTAT